>CM038047.1:124622111-125872111 GCA_021397845.1 Areca catechu | reverse complement strand
ATTGAAAACTTCTCTTATCTATTATATATTTCAGTTTAGTGCTTATTATTTGTATTTGAGTGGTTAAATTTACCTTCTTCAGCTCTGATTCTCTTTGATCTTTTTGGTTCTGATACCTATCTTATTTGATTCTCTACCATCTTTTTGTCTCCATGCTCATTGTGAGGGGGAGGTTATTCCCCTTTCTAATGATTGACAAAAAGGGGAAGAAATAGTATTGATTGTATAGATGCATAAATTATTGTGATTTCACCTTTTGAGAACCTTTGAAATTTATTTTAATTAAAAATATCTAATTAAGGGGGAGATTGATTCTTCCTAACTATGAAGATTATGCCTCATATGGACTTACATTCATATTCATGAATTATAATAGTTGAAGTTTGAAACATAATGCTATTTTACTCAAGATTTTGTCATCATCAAAAAGGGGGAGATTGTTGGCTCCACCCAGTGATTTTGATGAATAACAAAACATTGAGTGCATATTGTATACTAATATGTATTTCAAGTTATGAGATTTCAGGAAGAAAGCACCTCAAAATCTCAAAAACTTATATTTCATGGCACATCATGGCATGGAGCATTTTTCGCAAATCTGGACATCCTCTTCATGGAAAAAGGGCATCTACATGTTTAAATATTATGTGTTTATGATTCATTTAAGTTTCAAAATTTATATTTATGTTTTTGGGATAATTTACACTTGAATATGAGCTTTTCATTCTCAAGTGTCGACACCTAGAAAGTCAAGTGTCGACACTTCAGCATTTGGCACGAATAAAAATTCTTGGCATGCCAAGTGTCGACACCTAGAACTCAGTGTCGACACCAAGTGTCGACACGTAGGTTTCCAAGTGTCGACTCAAGGCCTGAGAATTTTGGAAATATATAACTTTATCATTTGAGAATTTTTGTGTCAAGTGTCGACACCTGTGCATCAAGTGTCGACACTTGAAAGTTCAAGTGTCGACACCTAGAGATCAAGTGTTGACACCTGTGCATCAAGTGTCGACACTTGAAAGTTCAAGTGTCGATACCTAGAGATCAAGTGTCGACACTTGAAGCCTGACAGCTCTAATTGATCTATTTTTCTGACTTGCAGAACTTGCTTTTCAAGCTCCAAACGGCTATATCCGAGGTTTCAATGGTCACAAACAATTTTTTGAAAGGTTCTTGGTGTATTTAACCTCCACCAACCTCATTCTAAAGAAAAAAGAAGTGCATTGAAGTGTATTCAAGTCTATTCAAAAGCCAAAAAGCCCATATTCTCTCAAATACTTCACATCAAAAGCCTTTTATAGTTTGATTCCTTGAAAAGCCTACAAGCTCATCCTTACATCATTCCAAAAGAGGCACTTTGAAGGATATTCCAAGGAAGAGTCAAGATAAAGCATCAACTTGAGCTTCAAAGATTCCATTCTACTCTTGAAGAGAGTTTATTTTAGTTTTAAAATTGTATAACTGTTTTTATATTTTGTTTTGACCTAGCTTTCAAGGGTGTCTTGAAAGAAGGTTGTTGTGGTTTGTTGGTGAGCCAAAGCGATAAAACCAACTAGGGTTAACTTGTGAGCCCGAAGACAAAACAAGTGTTAAGGTTTGTTGGTAAGCCTAGGCGACAAAACCAACTTAGGTTTTGACTTGTGAGCCTTGTGAAAAATAAGTCAGTTGTAATCTTGTTTGGATTATAGTGAAATTCCCAAGGGTGGCTTGGAGAGTGGTTGTAGGTGCTAGGTTTGCATCGAACCACTATAAACCTTGTATTTGTGTGTGATTGCCCTCTTCCTCTCTTGCTCTTTGATTATTGCAACTCACTTATTGTTTTCCACTGCTTTTAATCTCTTGCATTGAATTTATCATTTTTCATTAGCACCACTAGTCCTTCACATTATTGTTTTAAATTTTTAAAAAGATCCAATTCACCCCCCCTCTTGGGCTCCATTTCTGGGCAAAACATAGATGGAGCGGCTCGCAAGGAGCATTTCCAGGTATCACGTTTAGGAGCCATTGCTAGGAAAGAGGAAGAGATAAGAGATTGGAGAGCTTAGAAGGGAGAGAATAGGATTAGGAGAGGGACAAACAGTTAGAAATATGAGATGGAGGTTAGAAAGCTTGGAAATGGGTTTACAACCCAAAATAAAAAACTCAGGCGCGACAATCCAGTCGACTTGAAAAAGCCCTAGAGAGGCTCGAGCCTGCTAGGCCAGAACTCGCCCAAAACACACAGAGAACCTAGTCGACTCGATTTAAGAACCAGTTGACTTGAACAAGGAAATCAGGTTTTGGAAAATTCAATCACAAACCTGAGAGGTTTTTGGAGAAAATCTCTAAGAAAATTTAGGCTCTATGATAGAGAATGAAATCAAGAGGTTCTCTAGACGATGTTTCCTAAAATTTGAAGAAATTAGATTAGAGAATTTAAAAAGGATCACAAAGTCCTAATTCACTTCTAATTAGTTCAAACCTGTCTTGATTCAGCAGGAACAAAATCAAGCACTATATTACCATTTAAAATATGATATCTAATAAAATGATATCTAATTTCAATGTGCTTGGTTCTAGAGTGTTGAATTGGATTCTTTGTCAAATTGATAGTACTTGTGTTATCACATTTAATTGGAATTTAAGATTGTGATACACCAAAGTCTTCTAGTTGTTGTTTAATTCATAACACTTGAGCACAACAACTACCAGCAGCCACGTTGGTGCGGACACCAGGCACAAGAAGAGATTTCAGCAAGCTTAGCTAGGTTCTTATTTGAGTACTGTAATAATTTAATTTTGCATTTGTTTTCTTTTAAATTGAGTCATGAGTCAAGTCTCATTGAGTCCTGTTTAAATAAAATTTCATTGAGTCTTGTTTAAGTCAAGTTTGGGCCAGTGCAATTGCAAAATCATGAAGGGTTAGTGTCTAGTCAAAAGTCAAAGGGAGCATGGTCCATGGGTTCACCACCAAAGAAGCCACATCATCACATGGAAGCCACCTCCTTGCCACATCACAAGGAGGTTCAAATTCAAGGAAATTTGGCCAAAGAAGAGGGAATTTTGAATTGGCCAACCTCCACACCCATCTCTCCTACATTCATGGGGACGACCCACCTTTCTAGGAGTTTCATTTTGAATTCAAAAACAAAGAAGGCTGCAAAGAAATTCTTATAAGAGTCCTTGGTTTCTGTAAAAAAAGGTAGATCATGATGAATGAAGAAAATAGCCTTTCTTTTCCAAAGAAGTTCTCTTGCTTGTGATGTTTGGTACCCTATGAGAGGATAAGGTGTGAGGCCTTGAAGTTTTGATATCCTGTAATCTACAACTCTCCCTCTCCACTCTAAGATCTTGCATGAATTCGGCTTAGAGGAAATCTTCCAAGAGCTTGCCAAGGGTTGCCTCATCAACAACTAGTGCAACAAGGGTTTCTACAACAAACCTTAAAGTCATCCTGCTAAGGAGCCATGGAAGATTCAAGACAAACCTCCACAACCTCTTCCCATCTTGTTTATTTATTTCTTTTATCCCAATCATAAATTCTCTTCTTAATCCCTCCATTTAATTTTGTTGCAGGATCCCCGGGTTTATTCTTGAGTTCCAAAGGAGGTTGGATTTGCTAAGAACTAGAAAACCTACCTAGGGTAATTTCCTTATCATCCAGAATCCCCTCTTGAGTGTGTTATTCAAGAGAGTAGTTTAATGCCTGGAAGCCCTCTTATGAACTCTTTCAGATCTGAAATTGGTAAGGTGAATTAGCTCTAATCTGAGTGGTTTCCTAACCACTAACATCATTCTCTCTTAATTATCTTTTGAATAGAACAAATTTCAGGGTTTTGTGTGACATTTCAGAATTTCCTTTATTTACATCTAGGTTCTTTGGTTTGAATGGCTAACTCTTATTGCTTTGTTTTCATTTGAGTTTTACTAATTTGATTAAGAGCATGTCATTCCCATTGTTTTCCGCATCATTTGGTATCAGAGCAGGTTAGATTAGAGCATCATAGTTAAAACCCTGTTTTTCTAGTTTGCATGATATTTTCTCTTGTGCTATAAGATTATAGCCAAATCTTTGCATCGTAATACCAAGGTGAAATCAGGTTGTCCTACTATAAGGTAGATCCTTATAGTATAAGGTTGTCCTATCTTGGTTATTGCTCATTAACCACATAGAAGAAATCTATGTAGGTCTGATTTCCCTGCTTGCTATAATTCTGTGCAGGCTGACTGTAATCTGCCTGCAATTCCAAAGACAAGTAGTGCATTTTGCATTGAAATATTTTTCTTCTTGTTCCATTTCAAGTTAGTTGTCACCATATTAAATTTAATCATCAGAAAAAAATCACAAAAAAAATTAAAATTACTGCATTCCATCACTGTTGCTGAAATTCCTGTATGTTCTGTTCTGATCCTTTTCACATTGTTTAACTTTAATGATCTGCTCAGCACAGTACAGATTTTATCTTTTAATTTCCTTTCATATGGCATATCCTCTATCAGTTAGCAATCTTCTGTGAATTTTTCAAATTTGTTTGAAATTGTTACACAGCACTTCTCAGTCCCACTTTGAACTGCAACACACAATATTTCTGCTGCTGAGATTAGGGTTTATATGCATGTTTTGCATCATTTCATGATAAATCAATCAAGGGCATCATTATGACATGGGGGCAGGAATTAATTACCTGTCCTTAGCCCAAAACCACAACCCATCATCTCGATCCCAATCCCTTAATTAAAATCAATTAGACCTAATTACCCTAGTGGGTTAGGGACACCAACGGGTTGGGTTCAGATTAGGGTCAAGTTAATTGTGTCAACTAATTTGTGTGTGCTTACGGGCTTGGTGTCTAGGATTGGTGCATTAGGGCTTGTGGGTTGGTCCGCCTACCTGGCAAATCTCAGATTGGTGTCTAAGGATTGGCAAAACAGGGACCTCTACTCCCCTTTCACCTACCTGGCCAAGTCACATAAGTTACTACTAGCTTGTTGGTCCTTTTAATTAGATCTCTAAATTGAGCTCTAGGTTTAGGAGCCTTAGTCCTCTTGGTTTGAGTGCATTATTTCATGAAAACTAGATCAGGAGCTTTATATTCACGAGTCCAAACCCAATCCAGTATAGCCATGGACCCGAATCTTGAAACCCTGATGAAGGCCCTAAATGACCAAATGGCCCAACTCAACCAAAATTTGACTGATCAGTTGGCCCAAAACAACCTGAGCGTGAGGGAGCAAATGTCCCACATTACTGCTAGGCTTGACCGACTAGAGTCTAGAACCCTTGGAGGAAATCAAGATGCCCAGAATGAGCTAGACCCTGAGCCTAAATTTGAGACACCAGCCAACCCTAGAATGATCCCAAGACAAGGCCTTTTCCGAGAGCATGATCCTAATCGAATCTATGAACCAAATCCTAGGAGACCCACCCCAGCCCAATTGGACCAAGATGATCGAACCTTGAAGAACATTAGGTTTGAATCTATGAACCAAAATCTACATTGATTGGGAAGGTGAGATGGACCAGTACTTTGACTGGTATGAGATGAGTGAGGATAGGAAGTGTAAATTTGCAAAGCTTAAACTTGTGCGTCAAGCTAGGTTACATTGGGGAAATGTTGAGAGACTAGCTAGACAAAGAGGAGATGTCCCTATAGTAACTTGGAGGTAATGAAACTTAGGTTGAGAGAGAAATACCTTCTTATGTCCTACCATCAGAGATTGTTAGATCAATGGCAGAGACTGACACAAGGGAACAAAAGTGTGGCTGAGTACATTGCAAAGTTTGATGAATTTGTAATGAGATGCAAAGTCGATGAATCAGAGTCAGTGACTTTGTCTAGGTTTAGAGCCGGACATAGAGAGAAAATCCAGAAAGAACTATTCATGAGGGAAGTCCATGATTTGGAGCTAGCATACCAGATAGCGCGTGATGCAGAACAATTCCATAGGGGTCCAATTTTTTGTCGACCTGAAGCCCCTAGGCTTAGTGTTTCTAGTTAGCAACCAGGACAAAACCAGTTAAGGTATAATTGACCCAATTACAACACCCCTCAGACCCGAAGAGATGATAAAGGGAAAGCACTTGAAGTCTAATGGAATCCGAATGCATGCTTCAATGTCAAAACGTAGGTCACTATGCTAGCAACTATCCAAATAGAGCCTTACACATAGGAGCAGCAGAGGAAAATGAATCTGAGCCCATAGAGCCCTTAGCAGATTGTGAGGAAGAAGAATATTAGGCTGATAATTGTTTAGCTGATGAGTATGAAGGGGATGAAGAGATTGTTGACTCATCAGAAATGCTAGGAGTCGTCAGATGTATCTTGACCCAAAATAAGGTACAGGAAGATTGGCGAAGGACTAGTATCCTACAGACTTTTGTCAAGATAGGGGAGAAAGTTTGTAAAATCATAATCGATAGTGGTAGCTATGTCAATGCAATTTCAACAAGTGCAGCAAAGAGTCTAGGATTAACCACTGTCCCTCATCCCAACCCCTACAAAGTTTCATGGATAGATGCTACCTCGATACCTATCAAATTTAGATGTCAGGTCCAGATCCAATTCCAATCCTATCAAGAAAAGATTTGGTGTGATGTGCTCCCTATGGGAGTAAGTAGCATCATCCTAGGCAGGCCATGGCTATTTGACCATGATGTGACCATTTTTGGTCGATCAAATTCATGTGCCTTCACTTTTAATTACAAGAAAATTGTCATTCACCCTACTCAGCCTAAGGACAACACTAAGAGAGGGTCGAGCAACCTGAAAGATAAGAGACCGGGATTGAACCTAATAAATGCAGAAGAATTAGAACAAGAAATCAATGGAGGTTCACCCATTTGGATGCTAACTGTTAAGGAAACCCAAAGTCGAAACCATGTAGAACAACCTAAGGAAGTGATCAAATTGTTAGAGGAATTTAAAGATGTCTTTCCTAAAGACTTACCTGATCACTTACCACCATTAAGGGATATTCATCATGCTATAGATTTAGTCCCTAGAGCCACCCTACCCAACTTACCTCACTATAGGATGAATCCTACCGAACACTTAGAATTGCAACGACAAGTAGGGGACCTTCTTAGAAAAGGATTCATCAAAGAAAGTCTAAGCCCCTGTGCAGTACCTGCACTCCTAACCCCTAAGAAGGATGGCACGTGGAGAATGTGCATCGATAGTCATGCCATAAACAAAATTATGGTGAAATATAGATTTTCCATCCCCCGTTTGGATGATATGTTGGACATGATGGCCGGCACAAATGTGTTTTCTAAGATTGACCTGAAGAGCGGCTATTACCAGGTTAGAATTAGACCAGGGGATGAATGGAAAACAACATTCAAAACTAAGGACGAGTTATATGAATGGGTAGTAATGCCTTTTGAATTAACCAATGCACCGAGTACATTTATGAGGATGATGACCCTGGTCCTATGAGCTTTCATGGGAAAATTTGTGGTTGTATATTTTGATGATATCTTGATATATAGTAGGACCAAAGAAAACCATGTGGACCACCTTAGACAAGTCTGTACAGTCCTTAGGAAAGAAGAACTCTATGCTAATTTAAAGAAATGTGAATTCATGACCCAAAGAGTTACCTTCCTAGGTTTCATTGTCACCCCTGATGGAGTTTCAGCCGATCCTGAAAAGATAAGATCCATAATTGAATGGCCCGTTCCCAAAACCGTTCATGATGTTCATAGCTTCCATGGATTGGCCACTTTCTATAGGAGATTTATTAGAGGATTTAGCTCCATTGTTGCCCCGATAACGGATTGTATTAGGAAGGGAAGTTTTGAATGGACAAAAGCAGCTGACAAAGCCTTCCTAGATATTAAGAAAAAGATGACACAAGCACCTATCTTAAGACTGTCGGATTTTTCTAAAGTTTTCGAGGTAGCTTGTGATGCCTCTGGAGTAGGTATTGGAGGAGTATTGAGTCAAGAGAATCATCCAGTGGCATTTTTTTGTGAAAAGTTAAATGAGACTAGGGCGAGATATTCAATGTATGACAAAGAGTTGTATGCGGTAGTCCAGGCTTTGAGATATTGGAGACACTGTCTAATACCACAAGAGTTTGTCTTCTTTTCTGATCACGAAGCCCTTAGATTTCTAAGCTCCCAGAAGAAACTGAATCCTAGGCACGCCAAGTGGGTAGAGTTCATCCAAGCCTACACTTTCATCCTGAAACACCGTGCCAGAACTGAAAATAAGGTTGCTGATGCTTTGAGTCATAGAGCCTTGTTTATAAATTCAATTAGCACTGAAGTCGTGGGTTTTGAAAGAATTAAGGATGAATATGACACCTGTCTAGACTTTAGTGAAACTTTTCAGGCTTTAAAACAAGGACCATCATCTGATCATAGTGAATACACCTTTTTAGATGGATACCTATTCAAAGAAAACAAACTCTGTATTCCCAAAACATCTTTAAGGGACTTTCTAGTTTGGGAAACCCATGCTGGAGGCTTAGCTGGTCATTTTGGTAGAAACAAAACCATCCTAGCTATAGAAGACCAGTTTTATTGGCCAGGACTGAAATGACAAGTTGCCCAAATAGTGGCCAGATGTCGAACTTGTGCTGTTGCCAGACAGCAGAAGCAAAACACTGGACTCTATACACCCTTACTTGTACCTGATTGTCCCTGGTAGGACCTGAGCATGGACTTCGTGTTAGGTTTACCTAAGACCCAAAGGAGACACAATTCAATTTTTGTTGTGGTCGATAGGTTCTCAAAAATGGTCCATTTCATCCCATGTTCACAAACATTCGATGCATCCAAGGTAGCCAAACTTTTTCTAGACGAAGTGGTCAAGTTACATGGGCTACCTATAATCATAGTGTCTGATCAAGATGTTAGGTTCACCAGCTACTTTTGGAAGATGTTAAGGCATTTGCTAGGCACCAAACTGAAATTTTTCACTACCTATCACCCACAGACTGATAGACAAACTGAGGTAGTCAATCGAAGCCTAGGGAATCTATTAAGATGCTTAGTTGGTGAAAATATGGATAATTGGGATCTTCTCCTCCCTCGTGCCGAATTTGCTTACAACAGCTCGGTCAATAGGTCTACGGGCAGAAGTCCTTTTGAGATAGTCCATGGTTACAAACCTAGGAAGCCTTTAGATCTTATTTCTCTACCCACACATGCACGAATTTCTAGGTCTGCCGAGTCATATGCACAGCATATTAGAGAATTGCATAAAGAAATTAGAAAAAAATTCAAATGAGTAACAAAGTATATAAGCATATGGCTAATTTACGGAAAAGAACAAAAGAATATAATGAAGGAGATTTTGTAATGATTAAACTAAGACCTAAAAGGTTCCCACTGGGAACTATGAAGAAACTACATGCCCGGGGAGCTGGACATTTCAAAATAATTAAGAAAGTTGGACCTAATGCATACGTGTTAGAGTTGCCACCAGAATATGACATTAGTTCAACCTTTATGATGGGGACATCATCCTGCATGAATCTCGGAGCAGCACAAATTTCGGAGCAGCAAATAAATTAGAAAAAAATAAATTTAGGATTTATCTTTTATTTGAAATTTAAATTAGGATTTTGTTGGTTATGATTGAGATATGGATAGGCTTATCTTATCCTATCTTTTATTTGAAATTTAAATTAGGATTTTGTTGGTTATGATTGAGATATGGATAGGCTTATCTTATCCTATCTTGTATTTAAATTTGAGTTATCCCTATCCTGTATTCAAATTCAAATGAGGGTTATGGAGCTTATAAATAACCCCTCATTCCTATTGTAAAAAGAGAGATGAAATTGAATTTTTGGGATTTGGTTTGTCAAAAAAAAAAAAAAAAAAAAAAAATAATAATAATAATAATAGGATACCCTAATCTTCGGTGACTTCTTAGCTCGCCGACGATCCTATCCCTATCCCGTGCCCCATCAACTTGGTATCAGAGCCCAGACGGATTAGGGTACGTTTCTTCTTCCCAACTCTTTTCTATGTTGACACCCCCTGCTACCATCGCTCGTGAAGACCGTCTCCGTCGCCTGCAGCCGATCCAGAAGTTGTCGCCGACGAAGTCAAGTTCTCCCCACCTCAGGAGAATGATGGGGACATCATCCTGCATGAATCTCGGAGCAGCACAAATTTCGGAGCAGCAAATAAATTAGAAAAAAATAAATTTAGGATTTATCTTTTATTTGAAATTTAAATTAGGATTTTGTTGGTTATGATTGAGATATGGATAGGCTTATCTTATCCTATCTTTTATTTGAAATTTAAATTAGGATTTTGTTGGTTATGATTGAGATATGGATAGGCTTATCTGATCCTATCTTGTATTTAAATTTGAGTTATCCCTATCCTGTATTCAAATTCAAATGAGGGTTATGGAGCTTATAAATAACCCCTCATTCCTATTGTAAAAAGAGAGATGAAATTGAATTTTTGGGATTTGGTTTGTCAAAAAAAAAAAAAAATAATAATAATAATAATAATAATAATAATAATAATAGGATACCCTAATCTTCGGTGACTTCTTAGCTCGCCGACGATCCTATCCCTATCCCGTGCCCCATCACTTTAATATTTCTGATCTGAAAGAGTATAAAGAATCGGCATTAATTCCTAGTGAGCCTTTTGATCCTTGTCCTATTTTTGAGAGTGCAACCTTACCTGAATGTCCACCAGCAAAGCCACCAGACCGGAAAGATCGAGTTGAACAAATTTTGGATGATCAGGCAATTACCATTAGGAATAAAGGTTATCAACATTACCTGGTTCTTTGGCAAGGACGACCCAAATCGGAGGACTCCTAGATCACCCGAGAGGATCTTCAACAGATTGACCCAGACCTATTAGAAAGATATCATGAGCAGGTTGATCCTTACTCGACAGGGTCGAGTTCCTTCCACCAGGGAAGAATTGGTGCGGACACCAGGCACAAGAAGAGATCTCAGCAAGCTTAGCTAGGTTCTTATTTGAGTCCTATAATAATTTAGTTCTTATTTGAGTCCTGTAATAATTTAATTTTGCATTTGTTTTCTTTTAAATTGAGTCATGAGTCAAGTCTCATTGAGTCCTGTTTAAATCAAATTTCATTGAGTCTTGTTTAAGTCAAGTTCGGGCTAGTCCAATTGCAAAATCATGAAGGGTTAGTGTCTAGTCAAAAGTCAAAGGGAGCATGGTCCATGGGTTCTCCACCAAAGAAGCCATATCATCACATGGAAGCCACCTCCTTGCCACATCACAAGGAGGTTCAAATTCAAGAAAATTTGGCCAAAGAAGAGGGAATATTGAATTGGCCAACCTCCCCACCCATCTCTCCTACATTCATGGGGACAACCCACCTTTCTAGGAGTTGCATTTTGAATTCAAAAACAAAGAAGGCTGCAAAGAAATTCTTATAAGAGTCTTTGGTTTTTATAAAAAATGGTAGATCATGATGAATGAAGAAAATAGCTTTTCTTTTCCAAAGAAGTTCTCTTGCTTGTGATGTTTGGTACCCTATGAGAGGGTAAGGTGTGAGGTCTTGAAGTTTTGATATCCTGTAATCTACAACTCTCCCTCTCCACTCCAAGATCTTGCATGAATTCGGCTTAGAGGAAATCTTCCAAGAGCTTGCCAAGGGTTGCCTCATCAATAACTAGTTCAACAAGGGTTTCTACAACAAACCTTAAAGTCATCCTACTAAGGAGCCATGGAAGATTCAAGACAAACCTCCACAACCTCTTCCCATCTTGTTTATTTATTTCTTTTATCCCAATCATAAATTCTCTTCTTAATCCCTCCATCTAATTTTGTTGCAGGATCCCCGGGTTTATTCTTGAGTTCCAAAGAAGGAGGTTGGATTTGCTAAGAACTAGAAAACCTACCTAGGGTAATTTCCTTATCATCCAGAATCCCTCCTTGAGTGTGTTATTCAAGAGAGTAGTTTAATACCTGGAAGCCCTCTTATGAACTCTTTCAGATCTGAAATTGGTAAGGTGAATTAGCTCTAATATGAGTGGTTTCCTAACCATCAAGATCCTTCTCTCTTAATTATTTTGAATAGAACAAATTTCAGGGTTTTGTGTGACATTTCAGAATTTCCTTTATTTACATCTAGGTTCTTTGGTTTGAATGGCTAACTCTTATTGCTTTGTTTACATTTGAGTTTTACTAATTTGATTAAGAGCATGTCATTCCCATTGTTTTCCGCATCACACGTACTCTGCTTCAGCAGTGGACAAGGCTACGTAGTTTTGATTCTTACAGTGCCATGAGAATAAATTCAACCCTAGAAATTGGCATGTACCGCTAGTGTTTTTTCTATCTATTTTACAACCAGCATAGTCAGCATCAGAGAATCCAATCAAAATCAGGGTAGAATGTTTAGAATATCAAATTCCTAAATTACTTGTTCCTTTCAAGTATTTAATTATTCTCTTAACAGCAAGCATATGTGTTTCTTTTGGTGATGACTGAAATCTAGCACATACATATACACTATATAACATGTTAGTTCTGCTTGCAGTTAAATACAATAGGGATCCAATCATACCTCTATATAACTTTTGGTCAACATTGGATCCATTTTCATCTTTGTCCAATCAGCAAGTTGGGCTCATGGGTGTGCTCATTGATTTGCTACTCTCCATACCAAACTTTTTAATGATTTCTTTGATGTATTTGGTTTGGTTGATGAAGATGCATTCCTTTGTTTATTTTACTTGAAATCCAAGGAAGTAGTTTAGTTCGTCCATTAAGCTCATTTCAAATTCTCCCTGCATAAGCTTAGCAAATTCTTTACATAGAGATTCATTAGTTGCACCAAAAATGATATCATCAACATATATTTGTACAACTAAGATGTCATTATTCTTCTTTTTGATAAATAAAGTTTTATCTACATTTCCTCTTGAAAAATCATTTTCAATTAAAAAAGTGCTAAGTCTATCATACCAGGCTCTAGGTGCTTGTTTCAAACCATACAATGCTTTGTTCAATTTGAATACATGGTTTGGAAATGTATGATTTTTAAAACCTGGTGGTTGTTCCACAAAAACTTATTCAAAGATAAAATCAGTAAGAAATGCACTCTTTACATCCATTTGAAAAAGTTTGAAATTCATGTAGCAAGCAAATGCAAGTAGTAATCTAATGGCTTCTAGTCTTGCTACAGGTGCATAAGTTTCATCAAAATCAATACCTTCTTCTTGGTTTTATCCCTTAGCCACTAGTCTAGCTTTGTTTCTTATTATGTTTCCTTGTTCATCTAGTATATTCCTATAGACCCATTTGGTTCCTATTATTGGATGGTTAGTAGGTCTATCTACTAGTGTCCATACCCTATTCCTTTCAAACTGGTTTAATTCATCATGCATTGCCATCATCCAGTTTGGGTCAGTCTCAGCTTCTTCTAGGCTATGGGGTTCTATTTGTGATACAAAGGCTAGGTAATCATGTGCATCCTTATGTGCAGACCTAGTCCTAACACCATGTGAAGGATCTCCTATGATTAATTTTTTAGGGTGAGATATAACATACCTCCAATCCCTCGGTAGATCAGTGTGATCCTTACTTACCGTTTCTTCTTCGCCTTGAGTGTCTTTATCTTGAATGCTCAAGTCCTTCATTCCTTTTTGCAACGTACTTGCATCATTATCTATGCACTCTTATTGTCTAGAAGGTATAGGGTTAGTTTCAATAAATATAACATGTATTGACTCTTCAATAGTTAGAGTTCTTTTATTAAAAACCCGATATGCTTTGCTATGTAATGAACAACCTAGAAAAATTGCATCATCAGCTTCAGAATCAAAATTTTCTAAATTATCTTTTCCATTGTTATGCACAAAGCATTTGCATCCAAACACATGAAAATAACTGATATTAGGTTTTCTATCATTCCAAAGCTCATAGGGAGTTTTCTATAAAATAGGACGGATCAAAACGTGGTTTAAAATATAGCATGCAGTGTTCATCGCTTTTGTCCAAAAGTACTTTGGAAGATTGCCTTCGTACAACATTATGTGAGCCATTTCTTCCAATGTCCTATTTTTCCTCTCTACAACATCATTTTGTTGAGGTGTTCTAGGAGCAGAGAAGTTATGATCAATGCCAAATTCAGTACAATAATCTTAAAAAATTTGATTTTCAAATTCAGTTCCATGATCACTTCTAATTGAAATTAAAGATAAGTTCTTTTGATTTGAAACCTTTTTATGAAGTTTTTTGAAAACATGAAAGGTTTCATCTTTTGAAGCAATAAACAAAATTCAAGTAAATCTTGAAAAATCATCTACTATCATAAGAGCATATTTTATACCTCCTAGGCTTGTGGTCCTAGTAGGTCCGAAAAGGTCCATGTGAAGTAGTTCAAGTGGTCTTGTTGTAGAAACTATATTCTTTGATTTAAAACTCCCCCTGGTTTGTTTACCCATTTGGCATGCATCACAAACATGATCAAAATCAATTTTAAACTTAGGCATGCCTCTAACAAGATCTTTAGAAATCAATTTGGCAATAGTATGCATGCTAGCATGACCTAGTTGTCTATGCCATAGCAAACATGACTCTTTGGTCTTAGCATTCATTGTAACTAGATTGGGGCTACTTGACATGGCAAGATCATTAAGATCTACCACATAGATATTTCCAAGTCTATGTCCAATGAACTTATTGCTAGAATCTAAAGAGTTAGTTACTATACACATAAAAGATTCAAAGACAACCTTGAAGCCTTTATCACATAATTGACTTATGCTTAAAAGATTATGCTTCAACTTGTCTACTAGCAAAACATTTTCAATAAAAGTGAAGGGAGTTATTTTGATCTTACAAATACCGATTATTCTTCCTTTGCTATTGTCTTCAAAGGTGACCATGCCTCTTTCTTTTATTTCAAGGATGATAAACTGGTCCTTGTCACCCGTCATATGTCTTGAGCAGCCACTGTCTAAGTACCACCTTTTCTTTAATTTTTGGGCTGCAAGACATTCCTACAAAATAATCAATGAATTTTTTTAGGTACCCAAGCTACCTTGGATCCTTACAGGTCAGCAGAGGTGGTTCTTTTGGCAACCTAGATTTTTCTTACATTTTTTTGGATATTTCTAGAATTATTACAGTCAAAAGCTTTATGTCCTATTCTTTTGTAAACATGGCATACAACTTTAGAGTTTTTAATAAAAGCAGAATTAGAAGTTCTAAAAGTTGATGCAATTGATGCAGATTTTGAACCTTTTGAAATATAAGCATTTTTGCTGAAGTTCTTAGGAACATACAATAAAGATTTTGAAGTCGAAATAGTTTTTGGTGCAGCCAAAGCTTTTTGAGATAATACGTTTTGAACAGGTACTTTAGATTTCACAAAGGTAGTTGCAAAAATTCTATTCATAATAGAAGTTTTAAAACTAATTCCAGCTTTGTTTCCTGAAATTCGTTATTCTTTTAAAATTAACTCAAGCTTATTTGAAGACAAAGTAAGTTTTTCAACTAATGGATTGAGTTTTGTAACCTCTTTTTTTCATTTCAATATTTTCAGTAAATAAATCATTGTTTTTCCTTTCACATAAGAGATTTTCATTTTTCAGCCTTTCAATTCTTTTAGAAAAGTCATGCAGTTCTTTTTGCAATAAAAGGTTCTTTTCTAAAATTTCATTTTTCTGTTTGAGTAAAGAGTCATTCATATTTTTCAATGATTTTATCTTTACTCCAGCTTTCTTAAATTCAGATAATAGATCATGAAAAGCAGAATTTAATTTATCAAATATAAATTCAGTGCAATTGATAGGGGATGTTACCTCATCTTTGAGACCCATTAAACATAGATTTGCTGCCTTGGTGGTCTCTTCTTCTTCAGACGAAGATGATTCTTCACTATCGGACCATGTGGCAACCATGGCTTTCTTCTTCTTTTGCTGTCTGAAGGATTTCTTCAATAGAGGACAGTCTGGACGAATGTGTCCCGGCTTCTTGCATTTATAGCATGAGGGGACTACTTCTTTATCTTTCTCTCTGTCCTTTTCTTTTTCTTTTCCATAATCCTTCCTATGGAATTTTCGGTTGAATCTTCCTTTCTTTCTTCCCATGAACTTTCTGAATCTCCTCACAACCATTGCGATATCATCGTCTTCTAGGTCATCATTGGTGAAGGTGCTTTCTTCTTCAAACTCTTCATCATCCCTCTTTGATTCGGTAGCAGCTCTGAAGGCTATAGTTTTTTTTTTCTTTTATTCGTCTTTAGTTCTGTGCTGCATAGTCAGCTCGTGGGTGATGAGTGATTCCAGTAGTTCATCCAGTAGTAATGTGTTGAGATCTTTGGCCCCCTGAATTGCTGTTACTTTGAGATCCCACTTGTTAGGTAAACATCGAGTTTGTCCCAGATTTCCTTTGCTGAAGAGCAAGTGGAAATTTGGTTGAACTCATTTGCATCCAAAGCACAATATAGTAAGTTCATTGCTTTAGCATTCAATTCTTCCATTTTCATGTCATGATCATCCCAGTCCTCTTCAGGCTTAGGGATGTCCACGCCATCAACTTTGATCGTGAGAATGTGTGGCCCTTTTAAGATGACCTTCCACAATTGAAAATCAACAGCTTGAATGTAAATTTTCATTCATGCTTTTCAATAAGAGTAATTAGTGCCTATGAATAGCGGAGGCCTATTTGTTGACTGGCCTTCAGCCAAGGATGTAATTCCTTTTAGTGGTTTAGTGTTGTGTTAATCAGAAAATAAGTGTAGAAGCTGAAAAGTAAGTAAAGCACAACACAAACATAACAAGTTTAGAGTGGTTCAGAGCAACCCAGCTCCTACTCCACTATCCAAGTTCACCACTCAAGATTTCCACTATATCCCCCAAATCGGAATACAGTCGAATTATTTTTAGGCTCAGATTCCCAACCTTGATGGGGATCCAAGGCAGGTCCCGATATTTTTCTATTTTTTTCTTATTTTCTCAGATTTTTTTTATTTTTCTATTCCCGCTATTCCGACTATCCCAGCTATTCTGGTTTTGTTCATGGTTTATCCCCGAGTTATCCCAGTTTTATTCCATCTACACTGTCTTTCTCCCGTGGTTTTAAAACCAATTTCAAAACCATAGCCTCCACCCTGCAGGTCCCAGATCCGGGCCACCCGACCCCAGGCCGCCACCGCCGAACCGCCGCCGGTGCTCGCCGGCACCTGTCCTCGCCGGAGAAGCCGCCGCCACCGCCCCACGCCCATGGGAAGACGAACGGACGCGAAGGTGTCTGCTCGCCACTGCCCACGGCCACCGTCGCCGCTGCCGTCGTCGACCCGCTGCCGCCGCCAGCCCGCTGCCCGCTGCCCACCGCCGTTCCTGCCGCCCGCCGGCCCTTGCCCGGCCGCCGGTGGGGTCCGCCACCGTCCATGCTTGTGGGAAGATGAACGGACATGGGAGGCATCCGTCCGCCCATGTGCGCCCGTGCGCCACCGCCGCCGTTGCGGCCGTCGCCCGCAAGTCCGCTGGCCACCATCCCGCCGGCCACGACCGTCCCCGCCGTCCATCGGCCACGCCGGTGCCTTGAGGTCTCCCACGGCCGTGGGAGACCAAACGGCATGCCATGGGGCATGCCATGCCATTCTTGCATCGCCTCGCCCGCTGCCCGTCGCCAGCCGTCCGCCACCCGCTGGTGTTCCGCCGGAGACCATTCTTCCCTTCCACGACCGTGAGTTTGTGTTTGCACGGATTTCAGAGTGGCCCATATTTCAGAGCAGCATGCTTTCTAGAGCAGATTATCATGCCAACACGCTCTTCAGAGCATATCAACACTATTTTTGATGCAACACGAATTTTGATGTAATTTATTTTCTTTTTTTAGTTTTCTTAGAGGCTAAGAAACTTAGGGTTTTGGTTTTTCTATATAAAGGCCCCCTCTCCCCCTGTAATAATCAGAGAGAGTTGATATAGATTTTTGGGTTGATTCTGGTTCTGGTTCTCGGCTGAGGCCCGTTTTTCTTCATTCCCTGCTGTGTGCATTATGGGTTTGATGATGGGTGTGAGGCGTTCCCTATTGTGTGCATTATGGGTTCGATGAGCACCCTAGTTATCCCCTATCTCGTCTTCTTTATCTCCTCGTGTCCTTCGAGAGTCATCCTAGCGCATCTATTTGAGAGCCCTGTTGTGTGCATTATGGGTTCGATGGGAGCTCAGGGTAGCTGGTGCTGTGACCTCTTCGGGAGGGTAGCTTTATGCTCAGGGTAGCTGGTGCTGTGATCCCTCGGGAGCGTAGCTTTAGGCTTTGACCCCTGACTTTCTGTGTGCGTTCCCTGCTAGAGTAAGTCTCAAGGCCATGAGTTCCACTTCCCGGTCCCCCATCTTCACCCTTCCTTCGCCACATCCACCCAGAAAATTGAAAACAAAAGAGATCAGCTGTATTAGGATTTTAGTGTCAGTATGCCCTAGTCCTGGGAGGCTTCTTAGCCCTCCCACGGTCCTAGTTTATTTAGTTGTTTCACTGTTTTTCAAATAACCAGGTTACATCGATACTTCGTCCAGCATCAATTTGGTATCAGAGCGAGTTGTGGATTAGGGTGTGCTCCATCTTTCGAACTCGACAGAGTCGAGTTCTTCGCGGTCGAGGAGAATGATGGGAATCCAAGGCAGGTCCGGGTATTTTTCTATTTTTTTCTTATTTTCTCAGAATTTTCTTATTTTTCTATTCTCGCTATTCCGACTATCCCCGCTTTTCTAGTTTTGTTCTTGGTTTATCCCCGAGTTATCCCAGTTTTATTCAATCTTCACTGTCTTTCTCCCATGGTTTTAAAACGAATTTCAAAACCCTAGCCTCCACCCCGCCGGTCCCAGATCCGGGCCGCCCGAACCCCGGCCGCCACCGCCGAACCGCCGCCGGTGCTCGCCGGCCCCCGCCCTCGCTGGAGAAGCCGCCGCCGCCGCCCCATGCCCATGGGAAGATGAATAGACGCGGAGGCGTCTACTCGCCACTGCCCATGGCTGCCGCAGCCGCTGCAGCCATCTGCCCGTTGCTCGCCGCCATTCCTGCCGGCCGTCGGCCCTCGCCTGGTCGCCGGTGGGGTACACCGCCGTCCACACCCATGGGAAGACGAACGGACGAGGGAGGCATCCGTCCGCCCACGTGCGCCCCTACGCCGCCGCCACCATTGCCGCCGCCGCCCGCACGTCCGCCGGCCACCATCTCGCCGGCCCCGGCCGTCCAAGCCGTCCACCAGCCATGCCGGTGCCCTGAGGTCTCCCACGGCCGTGGGAGACCTAACGGCACGCCCTGGGGCGTGCCATGCCATTCTTGCGCCGCCTCGCCCGCAGCCCGTCGCCAGCCGTTCGCCGGCTCGTTCGCCACCCGTTGGTGTTCCGCCGGAGACCGTTCTTCCCTTCCACGACCGTGAGTTTGTGTTTTCACAGATTTCACAGCAGCCCATATTTCAGAGCAGCATGCTTTCTGGAGCAGATTATCAAGCCAACATGCTCTTCAGAGCAATCAGCACTATTTTTGATGCAACATGAATTTTGATGTAATTTAGTTTCTTTTTTTAGTTTTCTTAGAGGCTAAGAAACTGAGGGTTTTGGTTTTCCTATATAAAGGCCCCCTCTCCCCCTGTAATAATCAGAGAGAGTTGATATAGATTTTTGGGTTGGTTCCGGTTCTGGTTCTGGGCTGAGGCTCATTTTTCTTCGTTCCCTGCTGTGTGCATTATGGGTTCGATGAGCGGTGTGAGGCGTTCCCTGCTGTGTGCATTATGGGTTCGATGAGCACCCTAGTTATCCCCTATCTTGTCTTCTTTATCTCCTCGTGTCCTTCGAGAGTCATCCTAGCGCTTCTATGTGAGAGCCCTGCTGTATGCATTATGGGTTCGATGGGAGCGCAGGATAGCTGGTGCTGTGACCCCTTCGGGAGGGTAGCTTTATGCTCAGGGTAGCGGTGCTGTGATCCCTCGGGAGGGTAGCTTTAGGCTTTGACCCCTGACTTTCTGTGTGCGTTCCCCGCTAGAGTGAGTCTCAAGGCCATGAGTTCCACTTCCCGGTCCCCCATCTTCACCCTTCCTTCGCCACATCCACCTAGAAAATTGAAAACAAAAGAGATCAGCCATCTTAGGATTTTAGTGTCAATATGCCCTAGTCCCGGGAGGCTTCTTAGCCCTCCCACGGTCATAGTTTATTTAGTTGTTTCACTGTTTTCCAAATAACCAGGTTACATCGATACTTCGTCCCGCATCAATTTGGTATCAGAGCGAGTTGTGGATTAGGGTGTGCTCCATCTTTCAAACTCGACGGAGTCGAGTTCTTCGCGATCGAGGAGAATGATGGGGATCCAAGGCAGGTCCGGGTATTTTTCTATTATTTTCTTATTTTCTCGGAATTTTTTTATTTTTCTATTCCCGCTATTCCGACTATCCCTGCTATTCTGGTTTTGTTCTTGGTTTATCCCTGAGTTATCCCAGTTTTATTCCATCTTCACTGTCATTCTCCCGTGGTTTTAAAATGAATTTCAAAACCCTAGCCTCCACCTCGCTGGTCCCAGATCCGGGCCGCCCGACCCCCGGCCACCACCGCCGAACCACCGCCGGTGCTCACCGGCCCCCGCCCTCGCCGGAGAAGCCGCTACCGCCGCCCCACGCAGGTGGGAAGATGAACGGACGTGGAGGCATCCGCTCGCCATGGCCCATGGCCGCTGCAGCCGTTGCCGCCACCGTCCCGCTGCCCGTCGCCGTTCCTGC
The DNA here is from genome assembly GCA_021397845.1 of Areca catechu. NCBI lineage: Eukaryota > Viridiplantae > Streptophyta > Magnoliopsida > Arecales > Arecaceae > Areca > Areca catechu. Next base: position 125,851,445 of record CM038047.1, on the reverse strand, counting down.
CGCCTGCCGGCCCTCGCCCGGCCGTCGGTGGGGTCCGCTGCCGTCCATGTCCGTGGGAAGACGAACGGACGCGGGAAACGTCTGTCCACCCACTTGTGCCCCTGCACCGCCGTTGCCACCACCGCCCGCACGTCCGCCGGCCACCATTCCGCCGGACGCGGCCATCCCCGCCATCCACCGGCCACGTCGGTGCCTTGAGGTCTCCCATGGCTGTGGGAGACCAAACGGCACGCCCTGGGATGTGCCATGCCATTCTTGCACCGCCTCACCCGCATCCCGTCTCCAGCCATCCGCCGGCTCGTCCGCCACCCGTTGGTGTTCCGTCGGAGACCGTTCTTCCCTTCCACGACCGTGAGTTTGTGTTTGCATGGATTTCATAGCGGTCCATATTTCAGAGCAGCATGCTTTTTGGAGCAAATTATCAAGCCAACACGCTCTTCAGAGCATATCAGCACTATTTTTGATGCAACATGAATTTTGATGTAATTTATTTTCCTTTTGTAGTTTTCTTAGAGGCTAAGAAACTGAGGGTTTTGGTTTTTCTATATAAAGGCCCCCTCTCCCCATGTAATAATCAGAGAGAGTTGATATAGATTTTTGGGTTGGTTCCGGTTCAGGTTCTGGGCTGACGCCCGTTTTTCTTCGTTCCCTGCTATGTGCATTTTTGGTTCGATATGGGGTGTGAGGCGTTCCCTGCTGTGTGCATTATGGGTTCGATGAGCACCCTAGTTATCCCCTATCTCGTCTTCTTTATCTTCTCGTGTCCTTCGAGAGTCATCCTAGCGCATCTATGTGAGAGCCTTGCTGTGTGCATTATGGGTTCGATAGGAGCTTAGGGTAGCTGGTGCTGTGACCCCTTCGGGAGTGTAGCTTTATGCTCAGGGTAGCTGGTGCTGTGATCCCTCGGGAGGGTAGCTTTAGGCTTTGACCCCTGACTTTCTGTGTGCGTTCCCCTCTAGAGTGAGTCTCAAGGCCATGAGTTCCACTTCCCGGTCCCCCATCTTCACCCTTCCTTCACCACATCCACCCAGAAAATTGAAAACAAAAGAGATCAGCCATCTTAGGATTTTAGTGTCAGTATGCCCTAGTCCCGGGAGGCTTCTTAGCCCTTCCACGGTCCTAGTTTGTTTAGTTGTTTCACTATTTTCCAAATAACCAGGTTACATCGATACTTCGTCCCGCATCAAACCTCTACACTTTGGTTTTTAAACTGGGCTTACAAAAGAAACCAACACTAGGTTTTCAAAGGCTCACCTAGAACCTCTACACTTTGGTTTTCAGAAGGCTCACCAAAGAAACCTATTTGGTTTTTACAACCGGGCTCATCAATAATCCAAGAATTCTAAGAGTAGAATGAAAAGCAACATGAATGACAAACTAGGTTGTCTGGTGGTTGCCAATGCAGCTCTGGTGAAGCTCAATTGAATGTTCTTCAATGCACTTCAATGGCTTCCTTGCTTTCTTTAAAAGTTGCTTCAAGCTTCTGATAAGAGTTGGTGAAGGCTTGAAAACTGACTTCAAAGCTCAAGTGCTCTCTCTTCTTACTTCAATAAATGTTCAATAACTCATTAGTCTCTCTAAGGATGTTCTCATACCTCATTTATAGAGACTTCAACTACCTTCCCTTGATTTTGAATATTGTAGACCATTGGGAAGTGACAAGTTACCATTGGAGCACTTTTGGAATTCAAAATCAAAAATCTGGAACTAGCCATTGGATGTGATCCCGACATTCTAGTCGGCTCGGACATCTTTGAGTCAGCTCGGATCAGGTTCGGGTTGGCTGGGTTAAAAACTAGTCAGCTAGGTTCTACAATCGAGAAAATAGCTCACTCTAGAGGAGTCGGCTAGGCTGATATCCAGTTAGCTCAGATCCTTGAGGTTCTCAGAACATTCTCAACCATGTTCTGGACGAGTCGGCTGGGACTTGGTGCCAGTCAGCTAGGTCTACATGCCAGAGGTTTTCTTTCTTGTGCCAGTGCTAGAGTCAGCTGGTTCCTCTATCCAGTCGGCTCGAGATTGGTTCTTCACCTAGACCAATTCCAAATCTCCAGAACTAACATACAAAGCTTTAAAGACTTCCTTAAGATCTTCTTACAACAATATCAAGAAAAATTAAAGCTTGAAAACTAGTAGAAGCAACCCTTTATCTTTGATTCAAATAGGAAATTTTTGTTGGGTTCTTCTTTACACGATTCTAATTACTTACAACTCAACACAAAGAAATAAAGGTTGTAGGGTTTAAAAAATATGTCAAAGTAGTCATCCTACAAAAACTTGTCAACCATTTGAAGAGTTGTTAGATAACCAAATATATGCTCCAATGTTTTGTTATAATCAAAATCACTTCAGGGTTCAACACAAGCCATAGGGGATTTTTTCTTAATCCAGGTACCGATTTATGATTAAGAATCATTTTAGTAACGATTTGATTGAGCACTCATTGGATTGACCCGATTTTGGGTCGATCAGAAATTGTTTTGGTCCACCAAAAATTGTTTCTGGGTTACCAGGACTTGACCAAGCCTTTTATAAATTAGATTTTGATCTAATTGAATTATGAACCAGTTTAGAACCGGTTTGGGATTTTTGAACCTGTTGTGAACCGACTTTGAACCCATTCACACCATATAAATGGCTTGGGCAAACAGGGGATACAAGATGTCTTTTCTTCTCCCATTTCCACTCGATTTTTGCCGGAATAAACCACTGATTTATGGCTCTTCACTGCTTGGTTGAAAACAAATTCAATTCGTTCTCAAACCTGATGACTTCTTGTATTCCAAGCAGGTCTCCTAAGCTACAAAAAAAAATCACCGGTTTCTTGGTTCTCGCTGGATATAAATTTCTGGGTGGTGAAAAGCTGAGGGTGTATGTTCTTCCTTAGAGAGCTTCCACCATCCTTTCCACCGGTGTTTTTGGGCCTGGGTTTTGTTGAGAGATTGGGAGTGAAAGAGTTCTTTAATTCCCTATTTTATTGGTGCTCAATCAGTGGAAGAAAATTTGTTTTGGAGAAAACAATATAAGAACACAGTGTTCTATTTTTCTTTCTCCTTTTTCACAATTTCAAGAGGTTTATGGCAACTAGCATCACGCGAGAAGCCGGATCAGAGGAAGCCCAGGCATGTCCCCCCTCTAGAGGGTGTTCTCTTGAGCACCTATGAGCTGCATCAACAACCATAGCTGCTGGTTTTGTTTCCCCTATTTTTGATTGCAGAATTGCTGTTGCTATTCTTAGAGAAGAGATAAAGAACATTCCAAAGGATTGAAAGAATGATGCATTAGCTCCATTGAAGCAAGTTCCATCAAGAAATTACCATGCTGCTGTTGCAGAAGGAAAGACCAAAGTGTTGCCATTTTTGGTTTGAGTTTGCTGCACTTGGAAGAGAGGAAGAGAATCATTCCAAATGGTTGCTTGAAGAAGAAGATTGGAATAAGGTTATTCCAGATATTCCAGCTATTCCAGCAATCATCCCTACTTTATTCCAAGCAGGAATAAGGTAAAATTTCTGGTCTTGATTTTCATGCATGCCTAGAAATAAGTTTATTAAATTGTTTATAAATATTACATGCCCATTTCATGCCTTCTTTTGCCTTACATTAATCTTGAAAATGTTAGATCCTGTGCGGAGTAGTTTTTTTCCACTGCTATTTTAAAATTGTTTGAAAATACATACCTGTTCCTTGTGCTGTTGCAAGCTTAGTGTAGGCACTTGCAACCTTGTTTTGCTTTCAGTGGTATCAAAGCATGGTTCAGGTGTAACATATCTTTATTGCATATATAGTAGATTAAAATATTTAATCTATCGTAATGTATCTGTATCTTAATTATAGGGTATGATTAGGGAGTACTTTTAGGAACCTAGTTGAGACCCTCACCATGACTGTGTGTCTTTGGCACGATGCAATTCATCTATGTTTGCCTCTTCAGAAGGATCCTATAAGGAAATCAAAGGAATAAAAATTGATTTAATTTAGATACATATTTGGCATGTCTTTTAAATTTATTTTTGGTAATGTAATATTTATAAAAGAATAAAACTAGATATGATGCATGAAATTTTTTTTGTAAAAGGAGTTTTACATGTTTTAATTAAAATATTGGCTTATATTCAAATAATTTTGAATTGTATGATTAAATTAAATGACAAGTTATCTTAGGGTTTATGAAACCTATGTCATTTAAATAAGCCAATTGGGTTAATTGGGTTAGCTAGCTCATTGGGTCCATATTTTGGGTTAGACCTATATTTAGTTGAACTGGATAATAAGAAGACTAATCAAAAGTTGATTAAGGTCCTTCTTTTAGAACTATCTAATAGTTAGATAAGTTAGTCCATTCATCTAAAATGGATCTAATTAGTGGCTCCGTTGAAGCCCGAGTCCTTAGGCTAGTCTAAACGAGTCTGGTAAACTGGTTGGTGTCGAGGTAGGTTTGGCATTGTAATCATGGTTGTGTGGGGCTATCTCTTTCCTGGCCAACTTGGTTGGTGTCTAGGAAAGATGGTCAATGATGGATACTCACCCTTGATCTCACCTACCTGGCCAGTCTTGTCGACCAGAACTGATTAGAAAAGCTTATTAACTCAAGTTAACCCATGTAACCCAGGTTGATCAGTCTGACTGATCGGTGGGTGCCCATGGATCAATTGTTGAATTGATTCAACCCTCCTGAAAACTGATTCATTCAGTGGAAGGATGATCCATGTTCTTCTCTTATTCATCTATCATAACCTAAAATTCTCTAAAATTATTAGGTCCTGAAAAAGACTAAGTCAAAGAGTTGATGGTGTCTTAGCCTCCCATTAAGTGAGTTAGTAATGTGTCCTTTAACTTGGTGTTTATCGGCAGTTCCATTGAATGGGTGTGCATCGGGTTATTGGAATTGCTTTCTTATAGATGATGGTTCAGTGCAACCTTCTTAATAGTGATCAGGTGAGCCGGCCATAATCGGGCTTGATCATTCGTTAGCTAGAAGTATTGGATTAATCATATTAAAGGTTGGACCTAACCGAAGACCTGCAATAGGAGGCCCATGTTGGGTTTCAAGGAGATCATTATGCAACTTAGTAAGACTGAATTATAAAATTTCATGCATAAGATAAACTTTATCAGTTAGAAACCCTAATTCCTAAGATCCCTTATTCGATTACAACAAATATGTCATAAAAGAAGGTTAATGAAATATACCTAGAGTGCTATATTCCACTTCTTCCACTAGACTCACGAGTGTAAGTCCTCCAACGATGATCCACACAAGATTTGAAATAAGGAAGAACTCCTTGAAATTGCTTACCCGGGTAGGACTCTTTCGGCAGATTTTTAGACTTTGGCCTTTGTAGGACTCACTATCCCACTATAGGACTCTTTGGATACTATTCTAAACCACTCTTGGTTTTAGGACAACACTCCTTTAGGACCCCTTAGGCTTATCTCCTAAAACAAAGCCTTGTCCTAATAGAAAAGACCTTGTCTTAACAAGACATATCTTGTCTTACAGAAAGGAAGAGGGAGAGAGAAAAACTCAGATGGATTATACGGTAGAATCTAGACTCCTATTTCAGATGATCGAATCAATAACATCTCATTCCATCGTACACCCTTTAAATAGTTTCGTAAGGGGCGTGAAACACATCCCAAAATCTATTATCAGATATGTTTCTTCATATCTGATAAGACTCTTTAGGATTCAGGAGTCTTATCTGACATATCTTCATGTTCAAATGAAACCTTCTCATTCCACATGGCATGTACGGTCTCTAGAAGAGCCAAGAGGTGTCTTCTCATTTCTAAAAAGTCAGAGAAAACCGAAGAGATCTGAAAGCAGAAGGACACTGCTTCAAACCGTGTGCCCTGTCATGAAAAGTCTTAACCTTTCATGTGCACCATTCATCCTTTCCTTCTTCACGCCAATTCAAAAATCATTGACCAGTCAAATCCTTCATGAAAGGGCACGGAGATAAAGATAAAGATTAGAAGAAGTCCAATCAATAGAAGAAACTCATCTGTAGAAGGACTCTTGGTCCTTTCTGCGTGCCAAATGAAGAGTCGCTTCTCTTCACAATTCGGTCAACCTTTATCCATGCCATATGCTACCTTTGACAAAGTTAAAATATATGCAATTTGGGTGTCAAATGAAAGGGCATTAAATAAGCTTTCTGACCATATAAGAATTTTTCTGATCAGAGAACTATAGACCCTTCTAGGCTCTTTTGAATGCCAACATGTCATTTAGGTACCAAGAATCCTATGCCTTAGGGACTCTTCATAATTCTGAGATAAAACCTCCAAAAAATATCAGATAAAATCTGATAAATTCATCCTACTTAGAACAAAACCCAATTTAGGTCTCCCATAAATTGGTTGGTCCATTTAGCAAGCAACCGGACCCAATCCAATTGGGTTTAGGAATTAGGTTAGCCTACACATGCTAGTGTGTCACCTAGCTAACCAATTAAGATCCTATGACCCTAATTAAATCATGAATGACTTCCTTGTCCAATTCTTTAGTGTGTGTGACCCATTGGGTTCCACATCTAGCCAGCAGTAGGTTTATGTTTGAGCCGATTCGATCCAATCGAACCCGATTGACCTAATTAGGTTAAACTAGCTCATCTAATTATCCAATTCAAACCATCCAACGAATTGACTCATGAAACCAATCCAATTGGTTCATGAATACCTACAAGACAAGATTGACGTCTAGCAACATATCATGCCTACCCGGAAGATGAGGAATTTGGTTAAAATTATCAAATTATCCTTCAGTAGTAAGTTACCATGCAATTTAATCTTTCGATCTCCCACTATTCCAATTAAGTGATAGGTATGGATAGATGTCAAACCCTAATAATTAATCATATCGAATCTCAACTCGATAGTGAGGACTCAACTGATGACTGATTAGATTCCACTAATCTCATCCTGCTTTGATCAAAGGCTCCTTAAGTCACTCATAGAAGAGATTACATAGGATAACAATTCCTCTTACTAGGAATGATCGATTCCTTGTTGGTCCACTCATATCTTCCATACACCATCCACCATACCTAGAACACCCCGTACATGTCATAATGGCATGAATGAGTATGAACCAAAATATGGCTTAGTGTACACAAGGAACCATGGTGACCTCAAGTCTAAAGATCATATGCACAACTCCTACACAGGGATCTATCTTTTGACTAGTAAGATTTCCATAAGATAGTCTCGGTACGGATCAGTTCAGTGTACTCATATCTTGATGAGCACCCTTATCCTTGTATTAGTATATCTACACAAGTGGTTGTGAGACCAACCACTCTCATCATCTGAGCATACATAGGATAAGCTAGTATTACCGGATTGATTGATCCCCGAATCAATGGTCCAATGACTAGGAATATTTTAGATTAGGGTTTTTAGAAAATTAGGTCTCACTGTTATGAACTTCATCATAACCCTAATTCCATTACTTTAATCTATGGGGTTGATCATAATCATAAATAAGACACAATAGTATATGATGAAAACAGATGCCTTTATTAATATATATTGTCATAAAAGAGTTGGAAGAATACAAAAAAAGGCCCTTACAATGATTGGCACTTAGGGCACTTTTCTATCAAACTCCCACTTACACTAAAGCCAATCATCCTTGTATTTTATACCTATACCATCCATGTGGCGATCTAACTATTGCTTAGGTAATGCTTTAGTGAATGGGTCTGCTATATTGTTCTTCATATCTACTCGATTGATGACAACATCTTGTCTTTCTATTATCTCTCGAACGATGTGGAACCGTCTTAGAATGTGCTTGAACTTGTGATGAGACCTTGGTTCCTTGGCTTGTGCAACAGCTCCAATGTTATCACAGTACAATGGCACTAGCTATTGTATATCAGGAACAACGCCCAATTTCATGATGAATTTCTTCATCCAGACAGCTTCCTTTGTGGCTTCACTTGTAGCTATGTACTCTACCTCAGTGACTGAGTCAGCTACTGTTGGCTATTTTGTACTTTTCTAACTCACTACACCACCATTCAAGGTGAAGACATCCTCGACATGGATTTACTATCATCTGGATCTGATTGAAAACTAGAATCTGTATAGCCTTCTAATTTCAACTCATATTATCCATATACTAGAAAAATATCTTTAGTCCTTCTAAGGTACTTAAGAATATTTTTCATAGCTTTCCAATGATCTTCTCCTGGATTTGCCTGAAATCTGCTCACTATGCCTTAAGGCATAAGCAACATCAAGTCTGGTACATAAAATAGTATACATAATTGATCCTACAGCCGAAGCATAAGGAATCTTAGTCATCCTCTCTCTTTCTTTCGATGTCATAGGAGACATATTTTTAGAGAGATGTATGCCTTGACTCATGGGCAAGTAACCTTTCTTACTTCCATCCATGTTGAATCTCTTCAACACTAAGTCAATGTACCTGGATTGGGATAAGCCTAGCTTCCTCTTGGATTTATCTCTATAGATCCTTATACCCAGTTATAGGATGCTTCTCCCAAATCCTTCATGGAAAACTATGATGATAGCCAAGTCTTAACCGATTGTAACATTGGGATATCATTCCCAATGATCAGTATGTCATCCACATACAAAACCAAGAAAATAAGTGCACTCCCACTTGTCTTCTTATACACACATGGTTCATCCACATTTTTGATAAAACAAATCCTTTAATTATTTTATCAAAATGGATGTTCCAACTCCTCGATGCTTGCTTAAGTCCATAAATAGACTTTTTTAATTTGCATACCTAATTTGGTCTCCCACTTGAGACAAAACCCTCTGGCTGTGACATATAGACTTCTTCTTCAAGGTTTCCTTTGAGGAAAGCAGTCTTTACATCCATCTACCAGATCTCATAGTCATGGTATGCTACTATGGCAAGCATTATCTGAATGGACTCGAGCATAGCTACTAGAGAAAAGGTTTCATCATAGTCTATACCATGTTTTTGTCTGAAACCTTTTGCTACCAGTCTAGGCTTGTAGGTCTCAATTTGACCATCTGCTCCAATCTTTTTCTTGAAGACCCATTTACACCCTATTGGGTTAATTTTTTTAGGTATATCTACTAAAGTCCAAACCTGATTGGAATACATGGAGTCCATTTCAGATTTCATGGCACTTAGCCATTTGTCAGTCTCTACTCTTAACAGCTTCTGAATCGGTCACAAGATCATCATTCTGTATGATACTGGCTTCATTGTCATCTCCGATGACAAAGCCATATCTAAGAGGTGCTCCCCGCACCCTCTCTGACCTTCGGAGAGGAGGTGTGTATTATGGCTAGAAATGGGAAGATCTGTGAAGCTCATAATGGATCTCACCATATCAATAAGGTACGATTTCTCCTTTCTACCACTCCATTTAACTGGGGTGTATAAGGAGGAGTCCATACAGAAATAATGCCTTTGTCTTTGAGATGGTTCAAAAACTCACTGACAAGTATTCACCTCATCGAGCAGAACAAATAGTTTTAATACTAAGTCCAGTTTGTTTTTCAACCATACTTTGATATTCTTTAAACCTATCAAAAGCTTTAGACTTGTGTTTCATAAGATACACATAACCGAACCTTGATAAATCATTAATAAAAGTGATGAAATAAGAATATCCTCCTCTAGCCTGAGTTAACATAGGTCCACACACATCAGTTTGTATAAGACCTGATAATTCTGTTGCTCTTTCTTCATGTCCAGTGAATGGAGACTTAGTCATTTTTCTTTTGAGACAAGATTCACAAGTTCCTAATGTTTGGAAATCATTAGAGTCAAAGTAATTATCTTTGACTAACTTGTTTATTCTTGACTCACTGATATGACCTAATCGGCTGTGCCAGAGATATGTGACATTGTCATTATCTCTTTTTCTCTTCTTATCATCAACAAGAAAAATATTATCATTGAGTTACAAATTTAGAAGACCATTTATAAAAGATCCATGTCCAAATATTTTATTATTATAAAGAATAGAGCAGCCACTGCTCTTTACACTTATTTCATATCCCTGTTGTAATAACAAGGGGATAGAAATAATATTTCTAGTAATATCTAGAACATAGAAGCATTCTTCTAGCATTATTACATCACCCAAAGGTAATAAAAGAAGATAGGTGCCCACTGCTTCAGCATATATGGCTTCACCACTGGCCCCATGTAGCTTAAAGTCACCCCTCTTCAATCTTCTAATTCTGTGGAGTCCCTATAATGAATTGCATATATGAGATCCACATGCGGTATCTAATATCCATGAATTAGAAATAGAAGCACTCAATGATAAATTAGTTTGTATCATGTACAAACCTTTAGATGCTCCACTTGCATCTTGCTTCACACTTGCAAGGTAAACCTTGCAATTCTTCTTCCAATGCCTAGTCTTGCCGCAATGGAAACAGGCTCCATCATCCTTCTTAGCTTTCTTATTTTTCTTCTGGATGCTCTTCTTAAAGTTAAACTTTTTTTTCATACACTTTTTCCTTGCCTGTTTCTTTCTTCCATTAACAAGAAGAACATGAGCCTTATCTCCTTTAGAGTGGCTCTCAGCTATCTTAAGCATTTAAGCAGCTCTGGCAAAGTGGTATTCAATTTGTTCATATGGTAGTTAAGAACAAACTGAGAGAAGGAATCTAGGAGTGACTGCAGGATCAAGTCCTGATTAAGTTCACTATCCATCACAAACACAAATTGATCCAATCGAGTGATTAAGTCAATCATTTTCAACACATAGGTTTGCACAGGTGAACCTTCACTCATCCATACTCAGAACAACTATTTCGATATCTCATATCGGGTAGCCCTACTTTGCTCTCCATAAAGCTCTTTTAAATTGAGCAATATGGACTGAGGTTCCAGACCTTCATGTTGTCTCTGTAGCTTGTTGCTCATGGAAGCCAGCATGATGCACCTGACAGTCATACTGTCATTTAGCAACATTTGATGTGTGGCCCTTTTCTCCTCTGAAGCATCCTCTCCAATCACCTCAGGATCCGGAGAATCAAGTATATAGGAAAGCTTCTCCTGAGTTAATACGATTCTCTGGTTCCTCAACCAATCCACATAATTTGGACCGGTTAACTTATTGGCATCCAAGATGCCCCACAGTGATAAGTTTGAAGCCATAAATATAAATATGCTACATTTAGTTAAAGAATAATATCAGCAGACCACTCAAGAATGACATTCATAACTAGATAAGGCTTACTATCTAATTATGTCTCCCACTATTATCTTCAAATACCATAACACTCATTTTATGGTAAACGAGAAACCTTCCCAGTTTTCTTAGTGGGGTTGAGATCCTAATTCCTCATTAGTGCCTTGTATTACACAACAAACACTAATAAGTTCAAAGGTAGGACTTACTTTCCAATTGCAATCGGTGCAATTCTTAACAATTATCTTTGCCTCTAAGACACTTATAGTCTTGTGTTACACAACAAACTATAATGTCTTAGTTTAGTCAAACCTTTCATTTTATATAGCTATAATTGAAGATTGTTGCCCTTGTGTTACACAACAAAGCAACAATTTCAACCATGCCATAAAGCACTAAGTACACCAATACAAATTTCATATCAAGCCCTAGAGTAGATCTGCCCCATGTAGCTTAAAGTCACCCCTCTTCAATCTTCTAATTCTGTGGAGTCCCTGCAATGAATTGCATATATGAGATCCACATGCGGTATCTAATACTCATGAATTAGAAATAGAAGCACTCAATGATAAATTATTTTGTATCATGTACAAACCTTTAGATGCTCCACTTGCATCTTGCTCACACTTGCAAGGTAAACCTTGCAATTCTTCTTCCAATGCCCAGTCTTGCCGCAATGGAAACAGGCTCCATCATCCTTCCTAGCTTTCTTATTTTTCTTCTTGATGCTCTTCTTAAAGTTAAACTTTCTTTTCATACTCGTTTTCCTTGCCTGTTTCTTTCTTCCATTAACAAGAAGAACATGAGCCTTATCTCCTTTAGAGTGGCTCTCAGCTGTCTTAAGCATGTTAAGCAGCTCTGGCAAAGTGGTATTCAAATTATTCATATGGTAGTTAAGAACAAACTGAGAGAAGGAATCTGGGAGTAATTGTAGGATCAAGTCCTGATTAAGTTCACTATCCATCACAAACCCTAATTGACCCAATCGAGTGATTAAGTCAATCATTTTCAGCACATGGGTTTGCACAGGTGAACCTTCACTCATCCATGCTCAGAACAACTATTTCGATATCTCGTATCGGGCAACCATACTTTGCTCTCCATAAAGCTCTTTTAAATTAAGCAATATGGACTGAGGTTCCAGATCTTCATGTTGCCTCTGGAGCTCATTGCTCATGGAAGCCAACATGATGCACCTGACAGTCATACTGTCATTTAGCCATATTTGATGTGTGGTCCTTTCCTCCTCTGAAGCATCCTCTCCAATCACCTCAGGATCCGGAGAATCAAGTATATAGGAAAGCTTCTCCTGAGTTAATACGATTCTCAGGTTCCTCAACCAATCCACATAATTTGGACCGGTTAACTTATTGGCATCCAAGATGCCCCACAGTGATAAGTTTGAAGCCATAAATATAAATATGCTACATTTAGTTAAAGAATAATATCAGCAGACCACTCAAGAATGACATTCATAACTAGATAAGGCTTACTATCTAATTATGTCTCCCACTATTATCTTCAAATACCATAACACTCATTTTATGGTAAACGAGAAACCTTCCCAGTTTTCTTAGTGGGGTTGAGATCCTAATTCCTCATTAGTGCCTTGTATTACACAACAAACACTAATAAGTTCAAAGGTAGGACTTACTTTCCAATTGCAATCGGTGCAATTCTTAACAATTATCTTTGCCTCTAAGACACTTATAGTCTTGTGTTACACAACAAACTATAATGTCTTAGTTTAGTCAAACCTTTCATTTTATATAGCTATAATTGAAGATTGTTGCCCTTGTGTTACACAACAAAGCAACAATTTCAACCATGCCATAAAGCACTAAGTACACCAATACAAATTTCATATCAAGCCCTAGAGTAGATCTGCCCCATGTAGCTTAAAGTCACCCCTCTTCAATCTTCTAATTCTGTGGAGTCCCTGCAATGAATTGCATATATGAGATCCACATGCGGTATCTAATACTCATGAATTAGAAATAGAAGCACTCAATGATAAATTATTTTGTATCATGTACAAACCTTTAGATGCTCCACTTGCATCTTGCTCACACTTGCAAGGTAAACCTTGAAATTCTTCTTCCAATGCCCAGTCTTGCCGTAATGGAAACAGGCTCCATCATCCTTCCTAGCTTTCTTATTTTTCTTCTTGACGCTCTTCTTAAAGTTAAACTTTCTTTTCATACTCGTTTTCCTTGCCTGTTTCTTTCTTCCATTAACAAGAAGAACATGAGCCTTATCTCCTTTAGAGTGGCTCTCAGCTGTCTTAAGCATGTTAAGCAGCTCTGGCAAAGTGGTATTCAAATTATTCATATGGTAGTTAAGAACAAACTGAGAGAAGGAATCTGGGAGTAATTGTAGGATCAAGTCCTGATTAAGTTTACTATCCATCACAAACCCTAATTGACCCAATCGAGTGATTAAGTCAATCATTTTCAGCACATGGGTTTGCACAGGTGAACCTTCACTCATCCATGCTCAGAACAACTATTTCGATATCTCGTATCGGGCAACCATACTTTGCTCTCCATAAAGCTCTTTTAAATTAAGCAATATGGACTGAGGTTCCAGATCTTCATGTTGCCTCTGGAGCTCATTGCTCATGGAAGCCAACATGATGCACCTGACAGTCATACTGTCATTTAGCCACATTTGATGTGTGGTCCTTTCCTCCTCTGAAGCATCCTCTCCAATCACCTCAGGATCCGGAGAATCAAGTATATAGGAAAGCTTCTCCTGAGTTAATACGATTCTCAGGTTCCTCAACCAATCCACATAATTTGGACCGGTTAACTTATTGGCATCCAAGATGCCCCACAGTGATAAGTTTGAAGCCATAAATATAAATATTCTATATTTTAATTAAAGAACAATATCAGCAGACCACACAAGAATGACATTCATAACTAGATAAAGACTTACTATCTAATTATGTCTCCCACTATTTTCTTCAAATACCATAACCCTCATTTTATGGTAAATGAGAAACCTTCCCGGTTTCCTTAGTGGGGTTGAGATCCTAATTCCTCATTAGTGCCTTGTGTTACACAACAAACACTAATAAGTTCAAAGGTAGGACTTACTTTCCAATTGCAACTCGTGCAATTCTCAACAATGATCTTTGCCTCTAAGACACTTATAGTAATATGTTACACAACAAACTATAATGTCTTAGTTTAGTCAAACCCTTCATTATTATATAGCTATAATTGAAGATTGTTGCCCTTGTATTACACAACAAAGCAACAATTTCAACCATGCATAAAGCACTAAGTACACCAATACAAATTTCATATCAAGCCCTAGAGTAGATCTTGTGTTACACAACAAACCTACTATAGTTTTGATATTAATTTGGCTTAGCATGAAGGAAGGCAAATTATAGTATACATAATCAATTAGCATTCTCAAGTTAAGGTTTAGATTTGACCAAATTGGGCAGGTAAGTGGAAGGTGTGAGGGGGTCCTCTTGTTGCTTTCCTTATACACCAATTAAATTGGCCAAGTTAGATAACGAAACCAATTAATAAACCTCAATCCCTTTACCTTCCCAGAACCACTTGCGTAGACACCAATTGGCTGATCAAACCCTAATTGGTTTTACATCATGATTAATTTGATACTAAGACTAAATATGATTTTTAATGAGGGCTTTGATGGTCTCAAACATATTCTAATACTATTTAACATATCATAATGTACTTATAATAGAAAACCATACATATATGACATGATGCAAAATATATGCTAGATGTGCCATCATTCTAGGATAACCTTACAACATAACAGACATCCACCGTTATGTTAGGACAACCTTATTTCAGAATGTGACTAAAAAAAAATATGTTGACATATTTTAAAGATTAGGGTTTAAGTATTAAAAAACCCTAACTAGTGACTAGCATAAGGCATATCATTCTAGCATATGCATAACATTGCATGATGTACATAGCAATCATATCATAGCATGATATTTCAAATACCCCACTGACTAATCAAATCCTAAATAGCTATTAAGATAAAACATGTTATAACGATGCATTTGATCTACAATATGCATAAAATAATAACATGCTATTTTTCGTTATAAAGTAGAGACCAAACATATGACCCCTAATATGCATTGAATCATAATCCTGGGTGGATCAACTTTATTACAAATGACAAATAGTTGAAATAAACCAAGGGTGGCTCTGATACCATTGTTGGGTTTCAAGGAGATCATTATAAAACTTAGTAAGACTAAATTATCAAATTTCATGCATAAAGATAACACTTTATCAGTTAGAAACCCTAATTCCCAAGATCCCTTATTCGATTACAACTAATATGTCATAAAAGAAGGTTAATGAAACATACCTAGAGTGCTATATTCCACTTCTTCGACTAGACTCACAAGTGTAAGTCCTCCAACGGTGATCCACACAAGATTTGAAACAAGGAAGAACTCCTTCCTGAAGTTGCTTGCCTGGGTAGGACTCTTTCGACAGCCTTTTAGACTTTGGCCTTTGTAGGACTCACTATCCCACTATAGGACTCTTTGGACACTCTTCTAAATCACTCTTGGTTTTAGGACAACCCTCCTTTAGGACCCCTTAGGCTTATGTCCTAAAACAAAGCCTTGTCCTAATAGAAAAGACCTTGTCCTAATAGAAAACACCTTGTCTTAAAGAAAGGAAGAGGGAAAGAGAAAAACTCAGATGGATAACATGGTAGAATCTAGACTCCTATTTCAGATGACCAAATCAATATCATCTCATTCCACCGTACACCCTTTAAATAGTTTCTTAAGGGACGTGAAACACATCCTAAAATCTCTTATCAGATATGTTTCGTCATATCTAATAAGACTCTTTAGGATTCAAGAGTCTTATCTGACATCTCTTCATGTCCAAATGAAACCTTCTCATGCCACATGGCATGTACCGATCTTTGGAAGAGCAAAGAGGTGTCTTCTCATTTTCCTAAAGTTGAAGAAAACTGAAGAGATCTGAAAGTAGAAGGACTCTGCTTCAAACCATGCACCTTGTCATGAAAGTCGCAACCTTTCATCTGCGCCATCCATCCTTTCCTTCTTCACGCCAATTCAAAAATCATTGACCAGTCAAATCCTTCATGAAAGGGCATGGAGATAAAGATAAAGATTAGAAAAAGTCCAATCAATAGAAGAAACTCATCTGTAGAAGGACTCTTGGTCCTTTCTGCATGCCAAATGAAGAGTCGCTTCTCTTCACAATTCGGTCAACCTTTTTCCATGCCATATGCTACCTTTGACAAAGTCAAAGTATATGAAATATGGGTGTGAAATGAAAGGTCATTAAATAAGCTTTCTGACCATATAAATTTTTTTCAATCAGAAAATTATAGACTGTTCTAGGCCCTTTTGAATGCCAACATGTCATTTAGGTACTAAGAGTCCTATGCCTTAGGGACTCTTCATAATTCCAAGATAAAACCTCCAAAAAATATCAGATAAAATATGATAAATTCATCCTACTTAGAACATATCCCAATTTAGGTCTCCCATAAATTGGTTAGTCCATTTAGCAAACAACCGGACCCAATCCAATTAGGTTTAGGAATTAGGTTAGCCTACACTTGCTAATATGTCACCTAGCTAACCAATTAGGATCCTATGACCCTAATTAAATCATGAATGACTTCCTTGTTCAATTCTCTAGTGTATGTAACCCATTGGGTTCCACATTTAGCCAGCAGTAGGTTTAGGTTTGAGCCGATTCGATCCAATCGAACCCGATTGATCTAATTAGGTCAAACTAGCTCGTCTAATTATCCAATTCGAACCATCCATCGAATTGATTCATGAAACCAATCCAATTAGTTCATGAATACCTACAAGACAAGATTGATGTCTAGCAACGTGTCATGCCTACCCAGAAGATAAAGAATTTGGTAGAAATTATCAAAATATCCTTTAGTAGTAAGTTATCATACAATTTAATCTTTCGATCTTCCACTATCCCGATTAAGTGATAGGTATGGATAGATGTCAAACCCTAACACTTAATCATATCGAATCTCAACTCGATAGTGAGGACTCAGCTAATGACTGATTAGATTCCACTAATCTCATCTTTCTTTGATCAAAGGCTCCTTAGGTCACTCATCAAAGAGATTGCATAGGATAACAATTCCTCTTACTAGGAATGATGGATTCCTTATTGGTCCACTCATATCCTCCATACACCTTCCACCATACCCAGAACACCCTTTACATGTTATAATGGCATGAATGAGTATGAACCAAAATATGGCTTAGTGTGCACAAGGAACCATGGTGACCTCAGGTCTAAAGATCACATGCACAACTCCTACTTAGGGATCTATCTTTTGACAAGTAGTAAGACTTCCATAAGATAGTCCTAGTACGGATTAGTTCAGTGTACTCATACCCTGATGAGCATCCTTATCCTTGTATTAGTGTCTCTACATAAGTGGTTGTGAGACTAACCACTCTTATCATCAGAGCATACATAGGATAAGCTAGTCTTACCGGATTTATTGATCCCAGAATCAATGGTCCAATGACTAGAAACATTTTAGATTAGGGTTTATAGAAAATTAGGTCTCACTATTATGAACTTCATCATAACCCTAATTCCATTGCTCTAATCTATGGGATTCATCATAATCATAAATAAAATACAACAGTATATGATGAAAATAGATGCCTTTATTAATATATAATATCATACAAGAGTTGGAAGAATACAAAAAAAGGCACTTACAATGATTGGCTCGTAGGGCACTTTTCTATCAGCCCCTAGGCCGATTGGGGTGCTCTCTAGGGCAAAATAAATCACTGAAAGTTGCTTAGGAAAGCAATTGGTTAGTGAACCTATCTTTAGGTCTGTATGGGTGAGCTTGCTATAGTCGGGCTCATATATAATCTATTGAATTTCAGTACCCACTATGAAATAGTGATTTCACGGATTGGAGTTAGAGGCTCCCAATCTGAAAAATTAGTGGGAAAGACCTTTAGACTAAAGTCCAGGTCTTTTGGTTAATTGATTAATTCATACTCTAATATGGTCTTGTTTTTCCTTTCAGATGTCTTCAAATCTTTCACTCCGATCACTTCTCGATAACGAGAAGTTGAAGGGTCACAACTTCAATAGTTGGTATCGAAAGTTGAAGATTATCCTGGAGCATGAATGGATCCTTTATGTGATAACGGATCCGGCACCTAAAATCCCTTATGCCAATGCTTGGAGTTCGATCAGGGACACTTATCAGAAGTGGGTTTCTGATTGGACTGCTGTCCGATGCATTATGCTAGCAACAATGAATGACGAGTTCAGTTGCAAGTTTGAGGAGGCCTAACCAGATGAGATCCTTCAAAAGTTGAAGGAATCTTTCAGCACGCCGGACGATGTAGAGCGGTATAAAGTATCTTGTGCCATCTACAATGCCAAGATGCCAAATGGTGGTTCTATCACTGATCATGTATTGTACATGATCGAGCTAATTGAAAAGTTTGGCAAGCTCAAATGTCCCTTGCACGAGCAGCTCGGCAAGGATGCAATCTTGAATTCTTTGCCCTCCGCCTATCTTGACTTTCTCGACCATTACAGAATGAACAAGCCTGCAGTCAATTATCATGGTTTGATTGAATTACTACAGACTTACGAGAAAGACCACCAACTGAGCAAGGGGGTGGTGAATTTAGTGGGAGGTTCTAGAGGTGGTCGTCCCTTTAAGAATAGGAAGAATAAAAGGAAGGGAAAGAAGGTGCTGAATGCTCCTGGTCTGAGTCAGACCAAGAAAGTAAAAGCTGATCAATCTGCTGTAGAGTGCTTCTATTGCAAAAAGCTAGGACAGTGGAAGAGGAATTGTCCTCTTTACCAAGCATTCCTAGACCCAAACAGGCCAAGGGAAAGCAGTAGACTGCTAGACAAGGTATTTTTATGATAAAACCTTGTAATTTCTCTATTTATAATATTGCTAACTAGGTATTGGATACCGGTAGTCCTATGCATGTTTGTAATTCGTTATAGGGACTGCAGGTTAGTAGGAGATTCGAGGATGGGGAATAGTTCCCGAGCATCAAGAATGGGAATTATATTCTAGTACTGGCAATTGGAGTTCTGAGTCTTGTCTTTGAGTCCTGTGCTATCGAGTTAGTCAACTGTCATTATTATCCTATTTTCATTATGTGCATAATCTCTGTAGGCCTTTGGCCAATTATGGTTTTGAACTATCAATAAAAGGAGATATTTTTCAAGTTATTTTGAATAACTCTGCGATAATGAAAGCTAAGTTAAATAATTGCATTTATGTACTGTCACGGCCTGTTAATGTAATGTACACATCAAGCAAACGCCCAAGGTTAGAAAATGTCAATGATCTATATCTTTGGCTCTGTATGCTAGGTTATGTTAACCAAAATAGGATAAACAAGATGTGAGGAGATGGCCTCTTCAAGGTCAGTGATTCTGAATCACTGCCTACTTGTAAATCCTGTTTACTTGGTAAATTGACCAAGTCACCTTTTACTGGAAAATGTGAACATGCTACAGAACTTCTGAGTCTCATACATACTGATGTATGCGGACCCATGACAGTTAGTGCTAGAGGTGGATACAGATATTTCATTATGTTTATAGGTGACATTTCGAGGTTCGGTTATATCTTTTTGATGAGACATAAATCTGAGTCGTTTGGAATATTCAAACGATATCGTAATAAAGTAGAGAAACAAACTAGAAAAAGTATTAAAACCCTTCGATTTGATCGAGACAGTGAATACCTATCTAGTGAATTTTTGACATACATTGAGGAGAATGGGATTCTCTCTCAGTGGACTCCTCCAGGAACACCACAGTTGAATGGTGTGTCCGGAAGGAGGAATTGAACCCTGTTGGATATGGTTCGATCCATGATGGGATTTGCAA
This sequence comes from Areca catechu, assembly GCA_021397845.1. NCBI lineage: Eukaryota > Viridiplantae > Streptophyta > Magnoliopsida > Arecales > Arecaceae > Areca > Areca catechu. The sequence goes on along the minus strand of CM038047.1, from coordinate 125,831,344 downwards.
CTCTACCGTTATCCTTTTGGGGATATGCACTTGAGACAGCTTGTTACTTGTTAAATAATGTTCCGAGTAAGTCTATTGTCTCCACTCCATATGAGATGTGGACTGGATGTAAGCCCTCAATCTCACACCTTCAGGTCTAGGGTTGTCCGGCTTATGTAAAGCGTTTAAACTCAAATATACTTGGTCCTAGGTCTGACCGGTGCATTTTTATTGGTTATCCTAAAGAAACAAAAGGGTATTTCTTCTACTTGGAGGATGAACAGAAAGTGTTCGTCGCTCTTAGGGCTATTTTTTTGGAAAAAGAGTTCCTTAGAGAAGAGACTATAGCCTCTAAGATTGAACTTGGTGAAGTTCAGCCAGTAGAAGAACCTACAACTCTATGGACATCATAGAATTGGCTGTGATTGGATCACACGTAGAACCCATTATTAGGAGATCCGGTAGAGTACCGCGTCAGTCAAACAGATACTATGGTTTCATGGTTCGGGATGGCGATCCCATTGAGCTCAACGAGAATAATGAGGATCCGATCACCTATATGGATGCACTTTAGAGATTTGACTCCGAGGCATGGCATGGAGCCATGCGATCCGAAATGGAGTCTATGGAGATCAACAATGTATGGAAATTGGTTGATCCGCCTAAAGGGATTAAACCCATCGGGTGCAAGTGGATCTTCAAGAGGAAATGGGGCGCAAATGGGAAGGTGGAGACTTATAAAGCCCTCAGGTTGCCAAGGGGTATTGTCAGTGATATGGTATCGATTATGACAAGACTTTCTCCCCTGTGGCAATGCTCAAGTCCATTCGGATCATGCTTGCTTTAGCAGCATATTTTGATTATGAGATATGGCAGATGGATGTCCGAACCGCTTTCCTAAATGGGAAGATGGAAGAGGAGGTGTATATGATACAGCCTGAAGGGTTCACATCCTCATATAAGTCAAAAGTATGCAAGTCGCAAAGGTCCATTTATGAACTCAAGCAAGCATCTCGAAGTTGGAACTTATATTTTGATAGGTGTATCAAATCGTATGGCTTCGTTAGGAATAGAGAAGAACCGTGCATCTATAAATGGGTTAATGGTTATGTGATTGTATTCCTGGTACTGTATGTTGACAACATTCTCTTAATCAGGAATGACATCGTAGCATTACAAGGAATAAAGGTCTGGTTATCATCTCAGTTCTCCATGAAGGACTTGGGTAAAACTTCTTACATACTGGGTATGAAGATCTATAGAGATAGATCTAAGAGGCTTCTGGGATTGTCCCTGTCATGTACATTGATACCATGCTAAAAAGGTTCAGCTTGGAAAATTCTAAGAAAGGTTATCTTCCAATAGGTTCTGGAATTACTCCTTCCAGGAAGGATTGTGCGACAACTCCTAAGAAAAGAGAGCGCATGAGTAGATTACCTTATGCTTCTATAGTAGGCTCTATCATGTATGCTATGACATGTATTAGACCAAACATGGCAAACTCACTAGGAGTAGTGAGCAGATACCATTCTGACATAGGTGATGCATATTGGAAGGTGGTTAAGTCCATATTGAAGTATTTAAGAAATACTAAAGACCAATGGCTGATTTATGAAGAATCTGACTTGAAACTTGTAGGGAAAATTGACTCCAATTTCTAGTCAGACAGAGATGATGCAAGAGTGTGTCAGGGTTTATATTTATCCTGAATGGAGGAGCGATATGCTGAAAAAGTTCCAAGCAAGCGATAGTTGTAGACTCGGTATGCAAGGCAGAGTACCTTGCAGCATCAGATGCAGCGAAGGAAGCCATGTGGTTGCGGAAGTTTCTTGGAGAGCTAGGGATGGCATCTTCCCTAGATGGTCCTATTATAGTGTACTGTGACAGCACTGGAGCTATTGCTCAAGCGAAGGAGCCGAAAGCTCATCACCGCACCAAGCATATTCTATGGCATTACCACCTCGTACGAGAGATCGTAGAACGTGGCGACATCAATCTTATGAAGATCGATGGAAAGGAAAACCTGGCCAATATTTTCACTAAAGCCCTCGAAATAAAAGAGTTCGACTTTTGTAAAAGGAAAATGGGTATTAGATACTATTCTGATTGGTTTTAGTACAAGTGAGAGTTGTTGGGAACTGTGTCCCAAAGCCAATCGCCTAGGCTATAGGTGGTTGAGCTGAGTATTGTACTCTTTGTATGAATTAATAAATATTATTTTGGCAGCTCATCACATTCTGACTTTTTCCTGTAATGAACTCTTTTTCATGTGATGAAGTCCTTAGGACTACATTAATATAGAGAGGATATATCGAGTGGTCCTTAAACCAGGTTCATGACCAAAGGATACATTGTACTGGATGGCTATGTATCAAGTGTAGGTTGTTGTGGTTCACATCGTTAGGTTGTCCTCTTGACCAAAGGAGTGTGGTGACACTGATATGATCTGCAAGTGGGATATATGATATCTCATTAAACAAGACTCCATGTAGCCTCTTTCTGCCAATGGGATATTCATGATTGGATATGGAATATGTGTCCCTCTGACCTGAGGTCATCATGGCAACTTACAAGCAACTCCCTGTGCTTGGTGTCGGACTACCCGGATTTCTAATCCGATGATGGAAGGTTTCTGGCTACTGGAAAGTACTTATGGAGCAATGGTTGACCAAGATGGAATTGAGCTGTCCAAATAGTTTGGATTGAATATCTTGCAGTGTCTCAATTTAGCAAATCCTCGACCGGGGTAGTCCTAGTGATGAGTCACTAGACTTACGAGGTTGAGACATGTTGTGGATTGACTAAGCTAGGGTGGGCAGTCTAACCCTAGGTCATCCTGAGCATTGGAGGTCAAAGGGATGAATTATATGGTAACCATATACCAGAGGTTCGATTGATTGCTCTCGCATCTTCGACCTATCCGGATGCCAGGACCTATTACTAGATAGTATCTTGTACTGGTACTAAAATTGTTCCAGTGCTACCGCCTAGGTTCGAACCTATGAGATCACACACCATAGAGGATTTCTCCCTGATCCAGGTACCAATTTATGATTAGGAATCATTTTGATAACTTTTTGATTAAGCATTCATTGGATTGACCCAGTTTTAGGTCGATCAGAAATTGTTCGGGTCCACCTGAAATTTTTTCTGGGCGACCGGTACTTGACCAAGCCTTTTATAAATTAGATTTTGATCTAATTGAATTATGAACCGGTTTAGAACTAGTTTAGGATTTTTGAACCTGTTGTGAACCGGCTTTGAACCCATTCACACCGTATAAATGGCTTGGGCGAACAGGGGATACAAGATGTCTTTTCTTCTCCCATTTCCACTTGATTTTTGCTAGATATAAAGCACCGATTTATGGCTCTTCACTGCTTGGTTGAAAATGAATTCAATTCGTTCTCAAACCTGATGACTTCTCGTATTCCTAGCAGGTCTCCTAAGCACCAAAAAAAAATCACCGGTTTCTTGGTTCTTGCTGGATATAAATTTCTTGGTTCTTGTTTTATTAGTACTCAATTGGTGGAAGAAAATTTGTGTTGGAGAAAAAATATAAGAACACAATGTTCTGTTTTTCTTCCTCCCCTCTCACCATTTCAAGAGGTTTCCGGTGACTAGCATCGCACGAGAAACCGGATCAGAGGAAGCCCAGGCGTGTCCCCCCTCTTGAGGGTATTCTCTTGAGCACCTGTGAGCTGGATCAACAACCATAGTTGCTGGTTTTGTTTCCCCTGTTTTTGGTAGCATAATTGCTATTGCTACTCTTGGAGAAGAGATAAAGAACATTCCAAAGGACTGAAAGAATGATGCATTAGCTCCATTGAAGCAAGTTCCATCAAGAAATTACCTTGCTGTTGTTGCAGAAGGAAAGACCAAAGTGTTGCCATTTTTGGTTTGAGTTTGCTGCACTTGGAAGAGAGGAAGAGAATCATTCCAAATGGTTGCTGGAAGAAGAAGACTAGAATAAGGTTATTCCAGATATTCCAGCTATTCCAGTAGTTATCCCTACTTTATTCCAAGCAGGAATAAGGTAAAATTTCTGGTCTTGGTTTTCATGCACACCTAGAAATAAGTTTATTAAATTTTTATAAATATTACATGCCCATTTCATGCCTTCTTTTGCCTGTACATGCATCTTGAAAATGTTAGATCCAGTGCGGAGTAGTTTTTTTCCCCTGCTATTTTAAAATTATTTTAAAATATATACTTGCTCCTTGTGCTGTTACATGCTTAGTGTAGGCACTCGCAATCCTGTTTTGATTTTTTAGGAAGCAAAGATTACAACTATTCAGGAGGCAAAGGATTTGAACACACTACCATTGGATGAGTTGCTGGGGTCATTGATCACACATGAGTTAGCCATTCAGCAAAGAACAGAAAATGATTCAAAAAAGAAAAAGGCCATTGCATTTAAAGCAACTGAAGATAATAAAGATGAAGATTCAGATACCTCTGATGATGACCATATGGACGATGATGAAATTGCCTTAGTAATGAGAAAGTTCAAGAGATTTATGGGCAGAAGAAGAACCAATAGATGGAGAAAGCAATTCAGAAGAGGAGACCATGAAAAGGAAAGAGAAAAAGACAAGGACAAGGATAAGGACAAAGATCAAAATCTTATATGTTATGAATGAAAGAAACCAAGACACATATGTCCTGATTGTCCAGAAGCCAAGAAAAAATTGTTGAAAAGGAAGAAAAAGAAAACCATGCTTGCGACATGGAGCGACAGTGATGAATCTACATCAAATGAAGATGAAGAAGATACAACATAGATAGCTCAGATTTGTCTTATGGGTTTGGAGGATGGGGTAACAACTTCTAAACCAAAATTAGAATTTACTTATGATAAGATTTATAATGTCTTTTGTGAATTATTGTCAGAATATAAAAAGGCTGGTTTGAAAATGAAGAGTTTAAAAAATAACTGTGATACATTTGAAAAAGAGAAAAATGACTTGTTTGTGATTATTGATTTACTTGCTTCCATTGCATAATCTATCACAACACCACAATACTAAAAGATTTTCAAAGTGCACATACTTGCAAATTTTTTTATCACAATTCACCGCCCTCTTAGGAAGCCACCTGGGCAACACCTTGGCTTGGTCCAAAGCCCTTAGAGGATAGTCCGGTTGGTCATCTTGACTTCACCGTTCATTTGAGGGTGAGCCACCAAGGTGAATCGATGGTGGATATTGAGGTCGGCGTAGAACTCTCCAAATGCTTGATTGTCGAACTGTTATCCGTTGTCGGTGATGATAGAATGGTGAAACCTAAATCGACAAATGATCAACTTCTAAAGGAAAGCCTGACCTTAGCTTTCGTGATCCGTGCCAGCAATTCGGTCTCGACCCACTTGGTAAAGTAGTCAATGGCTACTATTAGGTTTTTCCTCTACCCAGGCACGGGTGGAAAGGGACCCAAGATGTCCATTCCCCTCTTAGCGAATGGCCAGGGAGTGGAGAGTTGAAAGAGTGGCACAGTCAATTGATACTGTATGCTAGCATGTCATTGGCAGTGGTCGCACCTTTTCGTGAAGTCAGCAGTGTCTTCCCTCATGGTCCCCCAGTAATAGCCTTAGCGGAGGGCTTTGTATGCCAATGTCCTACCCCCAACATGACTTGTGCAGAGGCCTTTGTGTATCTCTTGGAGCACAAAGGCTGCTGGTGAGGGCACCAGGATTCAAAAGAGACTCAATTCAATTTGGTTTGACTAATGCTTAGTCAATTTTCTTTGAATCCTGTCAACTGGTTTATTACATTTACTTTTTGTTAATTGAATCCTATAATGTTTGAGTCCTGTAACCAGTGAGATAGCCTTGACCAAGTGAAGGATCATTATGTTGAAGATGACCAAGATGTGCACCGAAATGCCAAGTGGCACCCAACACATGATGACACATGAATGCCCACATGAATGCCAAGTGGCGCCCAACACATATGATACATGAATGCCCACATGAATGCCAAGTGGCTCCCATGCATGCAGATTTTTAGATTTGGCACCATAAGGAGACACTTGGCGCCCATGCATTTTGCCACCCCTTCTCATGAAACTTGAAATTCAAATTTGTAACTACCTTCACCATATTTTCATGTAAAATTTGAATTTAAAATGGGGCTTAGAAGGCTATAAATAGGTCCATAATCTCTTTGTAAGGAATATGCTATTTTTGAATGAAAGAAAATTTCTTTTTGAGCTCCCATTACTGTGAGTTTTCATTTCTGGTGTGAGATGCATTGTCCTCCGAGAGGGAGAGGGTGTACGACCCAATCTACCATCTGCTTTTCCATAGTTCATCCATCTCCCATCTACCAAACCTTGGTGTTGACATTCCTCTCCACCCTAACCCATGGAGTCGACACCCCTATCCATGGAGCAGCCGGTCTAGTCTTCATCGAGGCTCCATGCATTCTCAAGCCATCACTCTCCATCCCTCCTAATTTTCTTAGGTTGTTTACTGCATTTCTTCATCTTTGCTAAGTCCTCTCCTTGCTTGCATGGTTTTTAAGAGTGCCAGTCCGAGGAGGATGCCTTTCTTGCCAAAGAACCCCTATAATGGAGCCTACTATCCGGGAAGTGTTGATTTCTTCATCCTAAGTACTGGATTTGGAGGGGAGAGCACCTTCTTCTGAGAGCAGATCAAATTACTGCTTGGTATCACCCACCCTTTACTCTTGCTCTATTTGTTGGAGGTAGTGTTAGCCCTATTCTTAAAAAATTTCTTAATCCTTCTAGGTCCTTGGTTCTTTACACTTAGAAGACTAGTTATGAGCATGACTTTACTTCTCTCTTTATAGTTTTCTTTAGATAGCTTCTTTTCATCTTTTACAGAAAAATTAAAAATTATAAAAAAATTGATTTATTTTTGTAATCATCAAAACCTTAGTTAGGCCTTTCATCCCGCATCAATTTTTGGTATCAGAACATGTTAGAGTAGGGCTAGTTTCCATGTTCATTGCTATAATTTCTGCACCCAGTAATTTTGCACATGCCTGAGATTAACGTCCATTGAAACCCTATTAAATCTAATCCTTTTTGATTGCCATTATTTTTATGATAACCATCAGTAAGTCTACTATTTCCATCTAAAACTTCATATTAAAATCACAAAAAAATATTTTTCTGCAATTTATTTTTTTTCACTGTTACATCCTGAAATTTCTGTAATTAGGTTTTTCTTGCTTGCTAGTTCATCACTTCTCCATCACACTTGATACATTTTTTTTTATTATCTGTTCAAACACACCACACCTGCACTTTCATTCTCAGATCTGAAACTAGTGACTTTGGAAAAAAAAAAATACATAGCATATAAAATCCTTAAAGAATGGTTGAACTTATTCAATCTATTAAAAGCTTGTGTGTCAACTTAATTGTGCATTCATATTCAAGCTACATAAGGGCAATCGATATCCAAGATAAGGTGAGGGTTTCATCACCTCTCCTTAGCCCACAAACCACCAGCCACAAATTGCATAGTCCCAAGCCTAATTCTAAAATCAACTAGACTTAATTTGCTCTAGTGAGCTAGGTGACACCAACCGGTCAAATACAAGGTATTGTGGGGAAGCTGGTGCACTCAACTCATTGGTTATATCTTGAAGCTGGTGTCTAAGGTAAGAGGTCAAGTGGCAAATGCCCTAGGTAGTTCTTGTGATTTTTAATTAGGACCCAGCGAGAGCTGGGGGAGCCTCCCCCAGATCCACTTCTTACCTGGCCAGTGGATTGATTAACTGATGAATTGGTTGTAAAGTTAGCTGACTCACCCTACTTTGGATTTCTAGGTCTAGGAGCCCTAGAACATTAGGAGTCTAATTGATTGAAGTCTTGTATTGTATGACCACTAGGGCAGGGACCCAATTTAAACCACCCTACACCCCATCTAACTTACCCATGGAACCCAATCTTGAGATCACCTTGAGGACCCTACTTGATCGACTGGATCAGATGGATGATAGGGTTGCCTAGATGAACATCAACTTTCGTACAAGATTTGACCAAGTGGATGCCAGGTTCGACCAACAAGAAGATAGAGTTCAAGCCTTAGAAAGGAACCATGAGACCAACACCGAACCTGATCTAGTCACACCACCACCAATGCCCTATAACCCTAGGAGAGTCCCTAGGCAAGAACCAAATCTAGGGCCCAATCCAGGAAGACTGCACCCAGACCCAGTAGATCAGGATGAAAGGGCCATGAGGAACATTGGACTAGAGGCACCCATGTTTGATGGAACCCTAGACCATAAAGCCTATATTGATTGGGAGAGTGAGATGGAGCAATATTTTGACTAGTATGATATGATTGAGGAAAGGAAATACAAGCTTGCTAAGATAAGACTAGTTCGCCAGGCTAGATTATTTTGGGGAAACCTTGAAAGACAAATCGATCATAGGCAAGACATACCTATAACCACTTGGAAGGCTATGAAAATGAAGCTGAGAGAAAGGTACATACCTGAATCATTCTAGCAACGACTGTTAGATCACTGGCAAAGATTAAAATAAGGAAACCTAACTGTGTCTAATTATATAGCCAAGTTTGATGAGTGTGCCATGAGATGCGGAATAGATGAACCAGCATCAGTCACCTTATCTAGGTTTAGGACAGGCCTGCGAGAGGACATACAGAGAGAGTTATTCTTAAGGGAGGTCCATAACCTAGAACATGCTTATCGGATAGCCAGGGACTATGAGAGATTCTAGAGGGTACCTATCTACCGTCGACCTGAAGTCCCAAAGACTAGTACCCTTGCATTTAGACCAGGATCAAACCAAGTTCCTACAGCTAGACCAATGGTGCGGGCACCAGAATCAGAAAGAGACTCCAACCAATTCAAGCCCATTCCGAATCTTTATGGTTGGACTAGAGAGTCCAGTAACCTTCTTTATTTTTAGTCCAAAAGAATCATGTAAGTCGAGTCCATGTTGGGTCCTGTAATCTTTCTTTTGAGTCCAAAATAATCATGTAAGTCGAGTCCATGTCGGGTCTAGTCTTAGTCCAATCCAAATGGGTCAACTAGCATCAAGCCTAAAGAAGACTCATAATGTATACCCCAAATCAAGACCAAAGCCAACTCAATTGGGGACCACATGCCACATCACTTGCGCCACCTCAACTTGGGACCACATGCCACGTCAAGAGGGGACCACATGCCACCTCACACGCCACCTCACCACAAGAGGATGCCATTCCAAGTTCAAATTCAAGGAAGTTGGCCAAGGAGGATTTCAAGCAAGAAAATCAGTCCTCTCCCCTTATATTACTCCACTTGTTTAGGGATTTGAAATTTCAAAATTTGTAAGGCTTTATTTAAAGCCTTGGATGCCCGTTGTAAAGAATTGATGAGTGAATACAAATTTCTAGCACTTTTCTATGTGTTTCTATGTGCCTATGTGGATCTTTGTGCCAAAGTGAACCTCTTCCTCTCCTCCACCATTTCTTCTCCCTAATCCTTCTCTTTTACTCTTCATCTTCTAAGCAATCCTCTTCCTTCAAAGCGAATTAAGGACATCCTCTCAAGAAGAAGATCAACACCAACACAAGCTTCCACCATGGCGCCAAGGATCATTTCCAACAAACTCTCCTTTTGAGTTCCATCAATCTTCTCACTTTTAATTAAGTTTCTAATCATCTTGGTTTCTTTGTTGCAGGGTTCTCTAGGCTCCAGATCCAAGAGGAAGGATTACTTGCTACAAACCAGAAAGTTAGAAGGCCCATCTTATGTGGTATGATCTTTCATTTGAGAACCTTAAGAGTGAATCCCTTGTGCTTGAGATTTCAATGCTTGAACTCCTAGTATTTTAAGATCGGGATCAATAAATAGGGCTAGCTTGACTTGTGTGCGAATTCTAATCTTGTCCTATTTCTTTAAGATTTTGATAGTCCTCCTAGCTGGGTTTAAGTATAAGCATTTAGGGTTTCTTATTTAGATCTCCTTGATCTTATATGTTGAATCACTCATATGCAAGTAGGAATTGCTAGTTAAATTTTGGTTAATCTCCTTTAGAGTTACATGTTTGCATCCTCATCATGCATATCACACCAACCAAACCCTCCTATTACCGGACCAAACCCCAACACTCCGGTGATCCATAGGGAAGATAAGGGTAAGGCCCCAGAGAGCCCAGAACTACAAACTCTGCTCCAGTGTGCTACAGGTGTCATAAGTCTGGACATTAGCTAGCCAGTGCCCTACCAGAGCCCTACATATCGGAGAGTTAGAGGGGGGAGAACTTGAACCCATAGCTGAATCAAATGAAGAAGATTATGTGGCTGAGTCAAACCTGATAGAAGAGTATGAAGAAGAAGAGGAGCCTGTAGACTCGTCTAAATTTCTTGGAGTTGTTAGGTGTTTCCTAACCCAAACTAAGGGACATGAGGATTGGTGTAGGACTAACATCCTACAAACTTTCATTATAATAGGGAAGAAGGTTTGCAAGATCATCATTGATAGTGGGAGCTATGTCAATGTCATATCCACCAATGCTGTTAAAACACTAGGATTGACCACCACTCCTCACCCACACCCCTATAAGGTATCCTGGATAGACTTTACCTCAATTTCAATCAAACTCAGGTGTCAAGTCAATATCCAGATCCAATCCTATCAGAAAAAAGTTTGGTGCGACATGTTACCATGGGAGTTAATAGCATCATTCTCAGAAGACCTTGGTTGTATGATCACGATGCCACACTATATTGTAAGTCAAGTTCCTATTCATTTAGTCACCAAGAAAAGAAAATTACTGTGCATCCCACCCCACCAAAGGGTAACACGAAAACTGGGTCTAGCCATTTAAAGGAAAAAAAACAAGGATTAAACCTCGTCACCGCCAAAGAGATGGAATAAGAGATTAGTGGCGGATCAACAGTCTGGCTCTTAACCACAAAGGAATTCCCAAGACCCAGCTTAGAGGAACAACCTAAGGAAGTGGCAGAGACACTAGAGGAATTTAGGGATGTGTTTCTAGAAGATCTGCCTGATCGATTACCACCTCTGAGAGACATACAACATGCCATAGATCTATTCCCAGGAGCCACTTTACCAAACTTGCCCCATTATAGACTGAACCCCACTGAACACTTAGAGCTACAACGACAAGTGGGAGAGTTGCTAAGGAGAGGATTCATTAGGGAGAGTTTAAGCCCATGCACTGTATCGGCACTTCTCACCCCTGAGAAAGATGGCACTTGGAGGATATGCATTGACAGTCATGCCATCCATAAAATCACTATCAAGTATAGATTTCCCATACCCCATCTAAACGATATGTTAGACATGATATCGGTAGCTACAATATTCTCTAAAATAGATCTTAAGAGTGGTTACCACCAAGTTAGGATCCGACCTGGGGATGAATGGAAAACTGCCTTCAAGACAAAGGAAGGATTGCATGAATGGGTAGTCATGCCTTTTGGACTTTTAAATGCACCTAGTACATTTATGAGAATCATGACACAAGTCCTACAAAGGTTCATTAGAAAATTTGTAGTGGTTTGCTTTGATGATATCTTGATCTATAATCGAACCCAAGAAGAACATTTAGATCATCTATGGCAAGTGTGCCCAGTCCTTAGACAAGAAAACCTTTAAGCAAACATCAAGAAGTACGAATTTATGACCCATAAGGTTATCTTCTTAGGATTTGTTGTAACCCCCAAGATAGTCTCTGCCGACCTTGAAAAGATTAAGACCATAGTAAAGTGGCCTGTACCAACTAGCATCCACGAAGGTTTGTAGTTTTCATGGTCTAGCCACCTTTTATAGACGATTCACCCAGGGATTTAGCATAATTGTCGTTTTAATAACTGACTGCACTAGGAAGGGAACTTTCAATTAGACCAAATCTACAAACAAAGCCTTCCAAAAAATTAAGGAGAAAATGACCCAAGCACCGATCTTAAGATTACCTGATTTTTCCAAAGATTTTGAGGTTGCGTGCGATGCCTCAGGAGTAGTTGTTGGAGGAGTACTTAGCGAAGAGAACCACCCCGTAGCTTTCTTTAGAGAGAAACTTAATGAGGCTAAGCTGAAGTACTCAACCTATGATAAAGAATTATACATGGTAGTACAAGCCTTGAGCTACTAGAGACACAATCTATTACCGCAAGAATTTGTTCTATACTCCTACCATGAGGCCCTGTGGTTTCTTAGTTCTCAGAAAGAGCTAAATCCTAGGCACGAAAAATGGGTAGAATTCATCCAGGCCTACACTTTTGTCCTGAAACACCATGTGGGAATTAGGAACAATGTAGCTGATGCTTTGAGTCGAAGATCTATGCTTTTAAGCACTGTCTGTACTGAGGTCATAGGTTTTGACAAGTTGAAAGAAAACTATGAGGATTGTCTTGACTTCATTAAGATCCACTAGTTTGTTCTGTAAGGACCATCTAGTGCCTATAGTGAGTATACCTTACAGGATGGTTACCTCTTTAAGGGAAATAGATAGTGTATCCCGAGAACTTCCCTTAGAGAATTTTTGATCTGGGAGACCCATGCGGGAGGATTAGCTGGTCACTTTGGTAGAAACAAAACCATCTTAGCTATTGAAGACCAGTTCTTTTGGCCAAGTCTAAAAAGAGACGTAGCTCAAATCATGGCTAGATGTAGAACCTGTGCTGTTGCTAAGCAATGAAAATAAAAACTTGCCTTTATACCTATACCTGACAATCTATGGCAAGACTTGAGTATGGACTTTGTACTAGGGCTACCAAAAATCCTAAGAAAACATGATTCAATCTATGTTGTGGTTGACCGATTCCCTAAAATGGCTCATTTCATGCCCTGCTCCAAAACTTTTGATGCTTCAAGAGTAGCCAAACATTTCTTGAATGAAGTAGTTAGGTTACATGGCCTACCCAAGACTATTGTGTCCAATAGGGATGTCCGATTTACATGTTCCTTCTAGAAAACTCTTTGGCACATGTTGGGGACTAAGCTAAAGTTCTCCACTTCCTACCACCCTTAGATCGATGGTCAAACATAAGTCGTCAATAGAAGCCTTGCGAACTTGTTGAGATGTTTTGTAAGTGAACACACCATGAATTGGGATCTTCTTCTACCTAGAGCCGAGTTTGCCTACAATAGTTCTATCAATAGGTCTACTAGAAAGAGTCCTTTTAAAATTGTCCATGGTTACAAACCTAGGAGACCTTTAGATCCCATCCCATTACCTGTGAATGCACGAGTCTCTGAATCTACTGAGTCAATTGCTTAGCATGTTAAGGAATTGCATGATGAAATCAATAAGAAACTTAAAATGAGTATCGAATCATATAAAAATATGGCTAATTCCTATAAAAGGTTTAAAGAATTTTTTGAAGGAGACTATGTGATGATCAGGCTTAGACCTGAACAGTTCCCAGCCGTGATCATGAAGAAACTACATGCCCATAGTGCTTGTCCTTTAAAAGTGTTAAAGAAAGTTGGACCTAATGCCTATGTGCTTGAGTTACCCCTAAAATTAGGCATCAGTTCCACCTTCAACATTACAGATCTTTTAGAGTATAGAGCACCAGCAGTAATACCCAGTGAGCCTTTCGAGCCTGAACCAATTCTTGAGAGTGAGCCCATCCCTGTGTGTCCACCAACTAACTTACCAGAGAGGAGAGAATGGATCGAGCGCATCCTGGATTATCAAATTATCATGACCCGGCATAAGGACTACCAACATTACCTGGTTTGATGGCAAGGTAGGCCAGAATCGAGGACTCATTGATCACTTACGAGGACCTACAGTGGATTGATCCAGACCTACTTGAGCATTACCAGAGTTAGAAAGATCTTTACTCAACAGGGTCGAGTTCCTCCCACCCCGGGAGAATTGGCGAGGGCACTAGGATTCGAAGGAGACTCAATTCAATTTGGTTTGACTAACGCTTAGTCAATTTTCTTTGAATCCTGTCAACTGGTTTATTACATTTTACTTTTCGTTAATTGAGTCCTATAAAGTTTAAGTCCTGTAACTAGTGAGCTAGCCTTCACTAAGTGAAGGAGCATTATATTGAAGATGACCAAGATATGCACCCAAATGCCATGCGGCACCCAATACATGATGACACATGAATGCCCACATGAATGCCAAGTGGCGCCCAACACATGATGACACATAAATGCCCACATGAATCCCAAGTGGCTCCCATGCATGCAGATTTTTAGATTTGCCACCATAAGGAGACACTTGGTGCCCATGCATTTTGCCATCCCTTTTCATGAAACTTGAAATTCAAATTTGTAACTACCTTCCCCCTCTTTTCATGTAAAATTTGAATTTCAAATAGGGCTTAGAAGGCTATAAATAGGCCCCAATCTCTTTGTAAGGAAGATGCTATTTTTGAATGAAAGAAAAAAATTTTTTAAGCTCCCATTATTGAGAGTTTTCATTTCCGGTGTGAGATGCATTGTCCTCCAAGAGGGAGAAGGAGTGAGACCCAATCTACCATCTAGTTTCTATAGTTTATCCATCTCCCATCTACCAAACCTTGGAATTGACATTCCTCTCCACCCTAACCCATGGAGTCGATGGCCCTATCCATGGAGCAGCCGGTCTAGTCTTCATCAAGGTGCCATGCATTCTCAAGCCATCACTCTCCATCCATCCTTATTTTCTTAGGTTGTTTGCTGCATTTCTTCATCTTTGCTAAGTTTTCTTCTTGCTTGCAAGGTTATTAAAAGTGCTGGTCCAAGGAGGAAGCCTATCTTGCCAAAGAATCCCTACAATAGATCCTACTATCCGGGAAGTGTTGATTTCTTCATCCTAAGTCCCGAATCCGGAGGGGTGAGTACCTTCTTCTCGGAGTATATCAAATCGCTGCTTGGTATCACCCCCCTTTACTCTTGCTCTGTTTGTTGAAGGTAACCGTAGCCCTATTCTTGAGGGATTTCTTAATCCTTCTAGGTCCTTAGTTCTTTATACTTCGAAGACTAGTTATGAGCATTTCTTTACTTCTCTCTTTGTAGTTTTCTTTAGATAGCTTCTTTTCATCTTTTACAGGAAAATTAAAAATTATGAAAAAATTGATTCATTACTGTAATCATCAGAATCTTAGTTAGGCCTTTCATCCCACATCAGCAGCCTCCGAGGGTCTCAAGCACTTTAAGAGAGTGTAGGAATAGGACCTTTGGTATAGTTGCCCATCCATCAACACAAAGCATGTGGCCTTCTTCTTGAGGAGGCTAGCCTCTATGCGATTCTCGAGCAAAGCACCATCGGTTATATATCTAATATAACGGTCCATCCAGCTTGGTTTAGGAATGACTTGCTAGACCTCATCGGGCACTTTATAACTAAGAGTCTAAAGATACTCGATGTAGGTGCATCCCAATGATGAGTCCAGCAATTGTGCTAGCCTAGAAAGGGCATCTGCTTGAGCATTCTCTCCTTGAGGAATGTGGGAGATGCTGAAATGCCTGAAACCCACTGTGCTTGAGTGTACCCACTCCAGGTACTTTGACATTTGAGGGTCCTAGGCTTCGAACTCTCCCGAGACCTGACCGACTACTAACTATGAGTCGGCAAAGACTCTTAGGCTAGACACTCCTAGCATGGGACATCCTTAAACCCACAAGGAGTGCCTCGTATTCTGCATGATTATTGGTAGCCTCGAACTGGAAGCATAGTGCACACTCGGCCACAACCCCAACCTGATTGACGAGGATGAGGTCGGCTCCACTTCCTCATGCTTTAGATGTGCCATCCATATGGAGGATCCAGACCTCCTCGTCAGTCGGTGGTTCCGCCTGGTGTTCCAGGGAAGTCTCCTCTGGCTCTTCGCCCATGCCGGTGCACTCTACCAAGAAGTCAACTAGTACTTGTGCCTTTTGGGATGGCCTTAGATTGTAGGTGATATCAAACTCACTAAGCCTCAATGCCCATTTAACTAGGTGACCCAATGTGTCTGGGTGGCTGAGTATGGCCCTCAGTGGCTGGTCAGCCAGGATCGCTATCAGGTGGGCTTGGAAGTATTGCCTGAGATGTTGAGCAAACATAATGAATATAAAAATTAATTTTTCAGAGTTGCTATACCTGATCTATACATCTTGG
The DNA here is from genome assembly GCA_021397845.1 of Areca catechu. NCBI lineage: Eukaryota > Viridiplantae > Streptophyta > Magnoliopsida > Arecales > Arecaceae > Areca > Areca catechu. The sequence goes on along the minus strand of CM038047.1, from coordinate 125,815,303 downwards.
AGGAGCTTGCTGGTATAGTACATTGGCTTTTAGATTCCATTGCCATCCATGTGAACGAGCACCGAACTGACGGCTCCAAAGATGATCGCCAGTATAGCAGGAGCTCCTCCCCATTTTCTGGCATAGAGAGTTGTGGCGGTGATGCTAGGACTCCTTCAACTCTTCGAAGGCTTCTCGGCATTTCTCCATCCAGATGAAGTCATGCATCTTGCATAATGCCTTGAAGAAAGGCAAGCAGCGATCGACGGAGTGCAAGATGAAATAGCTCAAGGCTGCAATTCGGTCGGTAAGGCATTGGACCTGCTTCTTCGAAGTAGGATACTCCTTGTCAACGATCGCCTTGACCTTCTTTAAGTTGGCTTCGATCCATCTCTAAATTTCCATGAAGCCCAAGAACTTTCTGACCGCCATGCCAAAAGGTGCAGTTGGCTGGGTTCAACTTCATCTGATTAAGATGGAGGTTATGGAAGGCTTCTGCTAGGTCCGCAATGTAGTCTGACTCTAAACAGCTCATGACGAGCATGTCGTCCACGTAAACCTATATGTTGTAGCCAATTTGGTCTTTGAAGACCTTATTGACTAGATGCTAGTATGTAGCTCCAACGTTCTTCAAACTGAATGGCATCATCTTGTAATAGTACGTCCCACAGTCTGTAATGAAGGCAGTGTGCTCCTTATCTTCGGGGTGCATCCGAATCTGATTGTATCTAGAAAATGCATCCATGAAGGTGAGTAAGGGGTTCCCCGAGGTGGCGTCCACCAGTTGATCAATCTTCGGGAGGGGGAAGCTATCTTTCGGGCATGCTTGTTTGAGATCGGTGTAGTCTACATAGATCCTTCACTTTCCATTGGCTTTCTTAACCATGACTATATTCGCCAGCCAACTAGGATACTGGACTTCATGAATGAAGCCAGCCATGAGGAACTTCTCCACCTCCTCATTGACTACCCTTTGCCTTTCCGAGGAGAAACTCCTCTTCTTTTACCAGATAGGGTGGCACTTCGGGTCGATGTTCAATAGATGGGTGATGATGTCAGGGAGAATCCCGAGCATGTCTATCACGGTCCAAGCAAACACGTTCACATTCACCCTGAAGAAACTCAGCAAATGAGCCTCCTCATTGATGGGGACTCGAGAGCCCTGCCATCTCAACATCTGCATGGGATCCCAGTCACAGTGCCATACTCAATGCACCACCATAGCAGCCACGTGGAATCCAGTCACAGCAGGTATCATCCATCCTGTTAGGTATCATAAGATCTTCATGACATCATCCAAGCGCAAAACAAAGTAGATCAGCACCCTATATGGAAGTTATGGACCACCTAAGAGAACATGGAAGAAACTCATATGGCGTCCAGACAGATCAGGCAGCATATGGGTGCCCTCGCTCTTTCCCTTAATTCATGAGATCTTTTCCTTGTATCGCTCATCTATTTTGGAAGATATGTGGTGCCTCCTTTCATGCAAATCCTCCCCACAAGGAAATATGTTGACACCCTCCCTCTTTGCTTTTCATTCCATGTAATCCAAGGGCCGAGGTCAATTATAAAAGAACCCCTTTTGCATATGAAGAATAACCATGGATGAATAAAATTTCTATTATTCTGTGTGAATGATCAGTGTGATCCCAGGGTTTCTGTGTGATCCCTGATTTGGGCATCTGTGTGAGCCCAGGGTATCTGTGTGATCCCTTCCCCTTCTTCCTAGGGTTTCTGTGCAATCCCTGATTTGGACATCTATGTGAGCCCAGGGTATCTATGTGATCCCTCCTCTTTCTTTCAAGGTATCTATGTGATCCCTAGGGCATATGTGTGGGCCCCTTTGCTGTGTGCTTGTCCTCCTCGGGGAATCTGTGTGAATCCCAGTTATCTTTCTGAACCCTTAGCCCTTTTCTTTCTTCCTCCAGACAAACCCTAATCCCCTGGTAACTTCTACACTTGCCAGCGATCCTACCCTACGCATCTGTCCCGCATTAAATGGTATCAGAGCCCAGACGGATTATGGTATGTTTCTCCTTCCCGAATCTTCTCTGTGCCTACACATCGCCTGTAACTGGGAACGCCACCAATCACGCCTCCATTGATGCTGATCCAGAAGTTCCCATCTCCGACGTCATCCAGTCTCCCTGTCGCCACAACACCGTGCCGAAAGATAGTGCCGCTGCTACACCACCAAACCACCGAGCCTGTAGCCATGTCATGCTCAAGGAATCACGATGCTTATCTCACCGAATCTTCGATCGTCGGCTCATCCTCGCCCTCACCGATGCCATCAAGTCCTCCACTGGATCTTCATCGCCGCCTCCATCATGAAGCTCGGCCACCATCCATCAGAAACAACCACCACAAGCCAGCCCTTTCTCCATTAATGAAATCATCCCATCCTCCCTGCTCCCCTACCGGCAACCGACGACCACCGAAAACCCAATCCGCCGCCTAATTCACCGCCATCCTCCAGCCTCGGATCGAAGCTTCTACAATCGCTTGAGCCCCACCCCTTCGTGCCTGCCCGCGCTAACCGCTGGAAGCCCCTATGCTGCATGTTTGTGTGATGCCCTCCCCACCAGATTTCTACCATACTCCCCTCTTCTCCATCAGAAGGCCGCTGCCCATGCCCCGACTACCACCATCGCCTCCGGAAACTCCAACGTGGAAACTCCAATGCCTCCACACCCCCACCATCATCAAATGTCATCGCCATGTGCCATCCACCAGAAACATCTCCCCGAGCTGCCATCTTCGCCCAGCACCACCACCGCCGAAGCTCGTCAGACTTCCCTTCCCCTCCGCGAGCCTCCCCTGTTTTCCGATGTTGGTTGGTGGAGAAGGGATGCTCCAATGCACAAATATGAAGGCAAATGCCCTTCACAGTTGTCGACTTTAGTGCTGCACACTTCTTGGAGCTGCACTAATTTTATAGCTGCACAGATCTCAGAGCAACCAAAAAAATTAGTGAAAAAAAATCAAAAAAAAAGAAAGAAAGGTGAAAAAAAAATGAACCTAGCTTTTTGCTTTGATTTGATTAGTTTTGGTTCCATCAAATCCCTGCCGAGCCTAACTCGATGGAGTCGAGTTCTCCCCACTCCAGGGGAATGATGGGGACCCGAGAGCCCAGCCACCTCAACAGCCACATGGGATCCCAGTCATAGTGCCACACTCAGTGCGCCACCATAGCAACCACGTGGAATCCAATGACAGTAGGCATCATCCACCTTGTTAGGTATCCTAAGATCTTCATGACATCATCCAAGCCTAAAAGGAAGTAGATCAGTGCCCTATATGGAAGTTGTGGATTGCCCAAGAGAAGATGGAAGAAACTCCTATGGCATCCAATCAGATCAGGGAGTATATGGGCGCCCTCCCTCATTCCCTTGATTCATGAGATATTTTCCTTGTATCGCCCATCTATTATGGAAGATATGTGGTGCCTCCTTTCATGCAAATCCTCCCCACAAGGCAACATGTTGACACCCTCCCTCTTTGCTTTTCATTCCATGTAATCCAAGGGCCAGGATCAATTATAAAAGGACCCCTTTTGTGTATGAAGAATAACCATGGATGAATAAAATTTCTATTATTCTGTGTGAATGATCTATGTGATCCCAGGGTTTCTGTGTGATCTCTGATTTGGGTATTTGTGTGAGCCCAGGGTATCTGTGTTATCCCTTCCCCTTCTTCCGAAGGTTTCTGTGTGATTCCTGATTTGGGCATCTGTGTGAGCCCAGGATATCTATGTGATCCCTCCTTCTTCTTTCAAGATATCTATGTGATCCCTAGGGCATCTGTGTGAGCTCCTTTGCTGTGTGCTTGTCCTCCTCGGGAAATCTGTGTGAACCCCAGTTATCTTTCTAAACCATTAGCCCTCTTCTTTCTTCCTCTAGACAAACCCTAATCCCCTGGTGACTTCTATGCTCACTAGCAATCCTATCCCATGCATCTATCCGGCATCACTCATCCTCCTGTAACTAGGCTCCTATCTGCACCATCTTTAGTGGGTCCTCACTGAGGGGGCATGACAACAAGCGCTCAACCAGACCGCCCTTGGGATCCTGGGCTCTTTGATCAAAGTCGTCAGCTGCAAGATCCTCACCAGTGCTCCTGGCTTTGGGGATGGCTTGTAAATACTGCTGAACCAGCTGAGGTGGCCCACTCATTTCTCCTACACAACAGGGGCTCAAGAATTGCACCAAAAGCTACTTCGTCAATATGATCGTGTTAAGTAAATTGAGCTCGAGATGGCCAAGAATCACATCGTAGGGTGAGGGGAGCCTAAAAACCATGAAGGTCACCATGATGGTACTCTACCAAGGTGGTGACCCGGTAGTTACTGAAAGTGTGATCTCCCCTTCAACCCTCACCAAGTCTCTAGGAAAATCGATGAGGGGGACATGAATGGCTTCAACTGAGAAGGAGACAAATTCATCATAAAGAAAGCATCGTAAAAATGGACATTAGTCAAACTTCTACTATCGACGATAATCTATTTTATAAGATGCTTCGCTATCATCATCTCGATAATAATGGCATCATTATTTACATTCTACATCCCAGTTTCCCTTCCCCTCACAAAGAGGAGCACATTTTCTGACCCTTCCCTCACCCTAGTCCTTTTTGGGGCCTATTACCACCGAGATCATTGTGGCCTATAGCTTCGATGCATTAGGCGGGCCCCCGCCATTGGGAGGCTATGTCCTTCCCTCTCCCAATCGACTCCTGGATTCGCTAGCTTGCAAAATAGGGGAGACCCAGGCTGGGGATTCAGGCGAGGACACTTCGACATCAAGTAAGTGGGACGATCGAGAGGAATAAAACCTCTAAGGCAGGGAGCTTTGGGGACTCTCTCACCTCAGGGGGTTACAAGATGATGATTATCAAATAGCAAAAGAAAAGAAGGAATGGAGAGTGGGGAGCCGGGATGTTCTCCAGTCGATCCCTTGATTGATGGGCTTTATATTGTTTTCTTACCTCTCCCCCCGCCCCTCTCGCTTACTAACCTCTTCAACCTTTTTTTTCTCCTTCTTCCCCCCTTGGCTTTGTCCTGGTGTCCTTTTTTTAAGGTGCCCTACCTTCCTTTTTTGTACTTCTATTATAGGAGGGGCCATCGATGTGTTGCAAGGCCTAAGGCCTTGGCAGAATCCTCCTTCTAGGGGAACTCTGTGTCTTGTGCTACGTGGGTCAGTGTCCTCCGATCATACAGTCATGGACATGGTGGCACATCCAAGGCCTTGGGCCTAACAGGACTTACCTTGTGCAGAGCATGTGGGCAATGTGTCGCAGAGCTTATATTGATGGTAGGTTATGCACCACCTATCGGAGGTTACAGGTGGATAGGGACCTCCATGCTGTAGTTTGAATTCCTGTTGATCATTTTCCCCATCATCGCTGGTAGGAATTCTGGCTTTCATACGATAGGGATAGACCTCCCTTCAGGAGGCCCACCCTTGGTAGCATGAGCATGACCCAGTCGGGAGCTGACATCAGACGAAGGGCTCACCACATGAGCATGACTCCGATGGGAGCTGACCTATGCAGGAGAGCTTGCCTTGGCAACATGAGCATGACTCCGATCGGGAGCTGACCTTAGATGAAGGGCTCGCCTTACGACCATGACTCTGACTAGGAGCTGACCTCAGTAAGAAGGCTTGCCTTGGTAGCATGAGCATGATCCCGGCTAGGATCTGACCTCAGATGGAGGACTCACCTCCTGAGCATGACTCTGTCTAGGAGCTAACCTCGACAGGAGGGCTCACCTTGGCAGCATGAGCATGACCCTACTAGTAGCTAACCTCAGATAGAGGACTCACCTCAGGAGCATGACTCTGACTGGGAGCTGACCTCGATAGAAGAGCTTGCCTTGGCAGCTTGAGCATGACCCCGGTCAGGAGCTGATTTTAGTCGGAGGGCTCACCTCATGAGCATGACTCCAATTAGGAGCTGACCTTAGCATGAGGGCTCACCTTGGCTCCTCATCTGGCCGCCATGTCTAGGTGGTCGGTCTCTTGCCAGTGTGGTCACTAGTAGCTCTACATTAGTGGAGGTGCCACATCAGATGCCCGCCACTCTCGAGCCCGGATGATAAAATGGTGCTCAGGACGAAGGGAGTAATGATCGTTCTAACATGGTGGGGCGCACCTACTGTGCCATCAATGTCATAAATGCTCGCACCCCGGAGACTGTGCCTCCACTCCAATGGGGTGGTGCCATGTCACCCCTCTTTAAAAGGGGTCATAAATGCCCCATGTAGATTGGGATGATTGCCCCGCAGACCGAAGCATTGGGATCTCCTAATGCCGGCACGTGGCATCTCCTAGTTAGCTAGGGATTCGAAGAGGCACACACCTTTAGGTAGAACGAGGCAACATGGGTGGCAAGCTTTATTGTGAACGACCTGCTCCTCTACCTTTGTAAAGGCCTCTTAATCATAGGTGACCAACTTTCCACTATGCACTTTCTCCCTTCTTTCCTTTCCAATCCCCTTCCTGCTCTAGGTCTTGAAGCCTTGCTTCTCATGTCCTTCTCCTTTAACCCCTCTCCCTCGGCCTGTGCTGAGGGAGGGCGCCTAGTGGACTTTAGATTCTTAGTCGAGGGACTGGAGGCCATGTGAAGGTCCTTTAGGAGTGACCAGACATTGCCAAGGTGAGGGCATCCAGTTGGGAGAAGAAATCCACCGAGCTTGAAATTCAACCGAAGGATTTAGAGGGGGAGAGGCCCCAGTGGCGAAAAGAGTGGGCTGTTGAGGCCACTCCATGAGTTTAAGATCGAAGGTCTTCGGTGTGGAGGTGGCGGCCAGGGTCATGGTCATGGTGGAGAGGGCCACGGCCACCTTGGCACTAGCAGAGGGGGGCTAACGTGAAGTAGCCGAAGCTACCCTTGGAATCACAAGATCAATGATTTCCAAGGACGAGGCAGTAGAGGCGGTGTTGGATCCTTATCATTGTGGTCTAGGGTGTCCTTGAGGAAGGGCACCTACTTGCTTGGGTAGAAGCGATCGGAGCATCTCCTACCAGTCCCCGAGGGTAGAGTCCAAAGTCATAGGGGATTTGCCCGTTGGTCGGGCAACCTTCTTTCTTTCTTCAGGTTGTAACTAGGATTCTAAAAACATCCCAGCCTATCGGGGGTTTTCATTGTGTAAATGATTTTTGATCAATGAAAGTGCTATTTTTCCATTAATCATTGTGTACCTCTCTCAACTTTTTTTTTTTTGCATCGATTGTATGGCTTCCCAAGCCATCAGGAGCACTTTTCTGATGTGAAGGATGCCTCAATCAATATAACTTTTCATTTCCCCTCGGCTAGAATGCCTTATGTTTTTTGCTTTTCTTTGCTTCTTCTTCTTAGAGTCTTCATGGTAGACATATAGACTTTCATAGTTACCGTGAGCCCACCCTGGGGCTTCGGCTAACATGGGGTGATGCTGAAGTCCTGAGGCTAGCTAGGAGTACTACGCTGGTATCTTGCCTCCGTTCTATCAATCTTGGAGTCATGTGGACTTGAGTGCAAGTGGCGGATGGTGGGCCTTCATGATGCAGAACAAATAAAGGGATGCGATGCGGAAGTAAATTAAGATTAACTATTTTTTTTTTTTGTTGTTTTTATATGTTTGTAGAAGTTGGCTTCAAATCAAAGAAAAGTTAACCTAACATTGAAAGATACTAATATGATAATTGAAAGCACAATTTTAAAGAAAATAAATTATCAGAGTAGTTCAGAAGCAACGGATCGCTGGGGGTTGAGAAACTCCCAGACCTAGGGTTTCGCTCCGAACTTTCAACAGAACAGAAATAAAGAGAAGAGATGGTTTACCTAACCAGACAATAATCTTCACAGATTTTGGTGGAAGAACTCTCCCGAGCAGATTGTTGGATCCTCGGATTCAGATTTCTTCGCAATGGATCCTCCAGTACTGGTCCTTTGGCGGGTTGGCTTCTCCTGAACTCAAGATCTGGAAGAGAAGAAAAATAATTGATGGAATCAGAGAGTCAAGGAAAAATTTACCAGGTTGATGAACTTGAAGATTGAAATTGCTGAAAACTGGATTCTCCTGGAAGCTGATGTGATTTTCCTTGGAACTTGCTCTCGATCTGAAGTAGCCGGACTGGATCTGGATGAAGGTGGATGGCCTGGACTTGTAGAGAGAGAGAGGCCGTGGGAGATGGAAGGAGCTAGGGTTCGATGGATTGAAAATAATGAAGGGCGGCTAGGGTTTTGGATTTTTAAGTGGCTAACCTAGGGTTTTGGATAAAGATGGAGATCTCTCACCTCCTCAAGGCTCCAATGGAACCCGGATTACCCCCTCACGGAGCTCAACACTTAGAATAGTGCGGAAGAAGAGAAACCTAGGTTACTCAACACAAGAGAATAGCAAAATAATTTTTTTCTTCATTGATTGTTTTCAACTTACAAGAGGGATGTAATTTATAATGCTTTACAAGGGAGAAGGGTTTCATATTTTCCTATGTGGGACTAAAGGAGGGGATCTCCAAATTAGGGCAAATCCCTTACATATGGTTGGCCAAAATACCAAAAATTAGGATTTGGGTTATAAATGGCAGGTAGATGGCGCCACCTTGCTTGATTTTTTTCAAGAAAATTTTCTTCCTTCCCTGGATGAACTCTTTTGGACTCCTCCTTTTCTTCCTCCCTAAGTCAAGGCTCTTCCCATCTTTGTTTTAGGTGTTTTTGGCAGGTAATGGGCGCCCCTTGATATTCTCTTCCAAGAAAAACTTCTTCCCTTCTTTGCTTGGAGTCACTTGGGAAAGTCTTGGCCGCCCCCTTGATTTGTGCTCTTCTCTTTATCTAGTGCATGAAAGAAGGAGGTTGCCATCTGTGGAGTGGGGACCAAAGGCTACTGGATGTGGATATGGCGCCCCCTGGACTGGGAGTGTGGCTGGGAGTGTGGTGTCCACTTGCCAGGTCTTGGGAGAAAATGTAACATCCCCGGTTGAAAACCCTAGTCCACTACTGAGTCAACATGACTCAACAAAATAAAAATGCAGGTAATGTAGACTCAAGCTAAATTGAGTTGATCTAGTCAACTCTTATTACAAACCAAAAACCCTAATTCTTCGGACAAGGTTAATCAGAGATCCAGATGGAGCTCTGAAGTCTTCTTCTGAGTCTGGTGCCCGCACCACTTCAAGAGCTTCCCATCGACATCTCCGGGCTGTGAGCAGTGCAGCTCGATATGGGGCTCTTGGAACACCCCAGCTCCAAAGTAAAGGTTTCGGGGTCTCTGACTCCAGGGTGCGGGGTTGCTGATGTCTCCTGACTCTAGAGGCGGGATCGAGATGCCTCTTGACCTCGAAGGCGAGACTAATGGTGTCTCCTGACCTCGAAAGTGGGGCTATAAAGCATGAGTCTTCCTGGTTTACCATGTTGTGGGTCACATGGTAGATGGCATCCCGCTATCACCTCTGGGTTGTGAGCGAGGCTAGGGGTGCCGAGCTTCTCGATTTGCCATGCTGTGAGTTATGCAGTAGATGTCATCCTACTACCACCTCCGAGCTGTGAGCACAATCATGAGGCTATGCGATGCCAAACTTATTGGTGTACCAAGCTATGAGTCATGCAATAGATGGCATCCCGTTGCCACCTCCAGGTTGTGTAAAAGGCTGGGAGTGCCGAGCTTCTCGATTCACCATGCTATAAGTCATGTGGTAGATGGCATCTTGCTACTATTGACTCTCGTCTTGATTTTGATGATTGACAAAATACTTAAGTATATATGAGTACTAATATGTGTTAAAAGTATTTATCAGATTCAGGTACTCATTAATATTGAAAGATTGAAAAGATTGTCATTCAGTTGAAGAAGCCATGGAATTTCAAGTTATGGATCTTGGAACATATATTGAAGGCCTTGAAAGACTCAAATATTAAATTTGGACAAGTTTTGGCACTGGTCAGGTCAAGTTTCGACACTTGAAGGTCAACTCACAGAAAGCTAAGGGCTGATATGCAAAGAAAATTTCAAATGGCATGTTGAAGTGTCGACTTATGGTCAGCCAAGTGTTGACTCAAGTGTTGACTCATGAACTGTGAAGTGTCGACTCAAGGCCTGAGACCAAATAGAAGACAGAACGAGCTAATTTCAGGGTTTTGGTCAAGTGTTAACTCATGGTTCCAAGTGTCGACTTAAAGTATCCACTCATTAGATGAAGTGTCGGCTCACTAGTGCAGAACATAAGATTTTAGAAGATATTTTTTTGGTCAAGTGTCGACTCATTATTCCAAGTGTTGATCCTAAGTATCAACTCATGACCTAAAGTGTCGACACTTGAATGGATGACAACTCTGCAACGGTTAGTTTTCTGAAGAGCAGAACTGGTGCGGGCACCAGACTCAGAAGAAGACTTCAGAGCTCCATTTGGATCTCTGATTGACATTGCCGAGAAATTAGGGTTTGTAATAAAGGTTGACCTGGTCAACCAGTTTATTTATTTTATTTATTTCTTGAGTCACCATTTAAATTTTGTTGAGTCATGTTGACTCGGTGCAAGTCCCAATGTGGTTTCAATTTGGTCCAAAATGGTGCCACATTTCTCTTCCAATCAACTCAAGGTTCAAGCAAGTGGAGGCCACACTCCAAGCCACACGCCCAGCCACACTCCGAGCACACGCCAGAGTCCAGGAGGCGCCATAGAGGCATCCCAGTGTCATGGTCCCCACATCCAAAGAAGAAAAAAACAAATTGGAGGCTAAATTAAAGGAGGCGCCCACACCTGCCTAATTTACCTAAGCAAAGAAGGAAGAAAACTTCTCTTGGAGAAGAAATCAAAGAAGGACATCCAACCTACTCCTAATTGAAGTTCAAATCAAATCAAAGAGCTTAACTTGGAGTGGAAGAAAAGAAGAAATACCATAAGAAGAAGAGGACTCCAAATCCAAATCCAACTCCAAAGGAGGTGCCAAAAAAGTTCCAAAACAATTCCTTTATGGCCGTCCCAATTTTTTTTGGACTCTTGGTCGGCCAAGGGAGAGGATTTTCTACCTAATCTAGGGGTTGGAAGAGTTTAGTCCCACATGGGAATTTGTACAAGCTAGGAGAAAATTTTAGGTCTATATAATAGACCCCTCTTTGTAACTTTAAGAAATCAATGAAGAAAAAAAATATTTTGCTATTCTCTTGTGTTGAGTAACCTAGGTTTCTCTTCTTCCGCACTATTCTAAGTGTTGAGCTCCGTGAGGGGGTAATCCGGGTTCCATTGGAGCCTTGAGGAGGTGAGAGATCTCCATCTTTATCCAAAACCCTAGGTTAGCCACTTGAAATTCCAAAACCCTAGCCACCTTTCATTATTTTCCATCCACCAAACCCTAGATCCATCCATCTCCCACGGCCTCTCTCTCTCTACAAGTCCAGGCCGTCCACCTTCATCCAGATCCAGTCCGGCTACTTCAGATCCAGAGCAAGTTCAAGGAAAATCACATCAGCATCCAGGAGAATCCAGTTTTCAGCAATTTCGATCTTCAAGTTCATCAACCTGGTAAATCTTTTCCTTGACTCTCTGATTCCATCAATTGTTTTTCTTCTCTTCCAGATCTTGAGTTCAGGAGAAGCCAACCCGCCAAAGGACCAGTATTGGAGGATCCATTACGAAGATATCCGACTCCGAGGATCCAACAATCTGCTCGGGAGAGTTCTTCCACCAAAATCTGTGAAGATCATTGTCTGGTTAGATAAACCTTCCCTTCTCTTTATTTCTGTTTTGTTGAAAGCTCGGAGTGAAACCCTAGGTCTGGGAGTTTCTCAACCCCCAGCGATCCGTTGCTTCTGAACTACTCTGATAATTTAATTTCCTTAAAATTGTGCTTTCAATTATCATATTAGTATCTTTCAATGTTAGGTTAACTTTTCTTTGATTTGAAGCCAACTTCTACAAACATATAAAAACAACAAAAAAAATTAGTTAATCTTAATTTACTTCCGCATCGCGTCCCTTTATTTGTTCTGCATCATTTTTGGTATCAGAGCCAGTCTAGGGTTTCTGATTTGCTTGCTTGCTTTGATTGATCTCTTTTTATTTTGTCTGCTCGAAGTAGACTCCCCAGGACGTCCGGTCCTAGGAACTAAGCGAGGCGCAAGCCTCCTCCTCCCATTCCACGGGTGTTCCTAGGGCGTGTAGGGGATCCATTGGGTTATAACTTCGTAGCAGGGATTATAAACGGGGAAGACAATCTAGTTGCAGCCCGTAATTGCCCTGTTATCTGAATTATTTCTCCCTGCATAAAACTCCGAATTGCATGATTTTTGCTTCGTTGAAACCAGTATAATTGAACCTATTTTCCATAATTTTTCTGTGATTTATTGGTTTCGGTAAAAACTCTGAGAATTAAAATACAGCAACTCTGTTTTTTGTGTTCTGCAATTCAATTCTTTTTTGGAGTGATCATCTCATAATTTACTTAAGGGCAATTGAGTATCTAAGATAAGGGGAGGAGTTGATTACCTCTCCTTAGCCCAAAACCACCATCCAATCATTCGAACCTAGACCTAATTTAAAATCAGTTAGACCTAATTTGCCCTAGTGGGCTAGGGACACCAATTGGTCGGGTCTAGGCTAGTGTTGAGTCAGTTTGCTGAGTTATTCTGTGTGTGCTTAGCACTCAGTGTCTAGAACGGTGGTTCAGGGACTACGTCCCGAAGGGCTTGTGTGCTGGTCCGCCTACCTGGCCAATCACTGATTGGTGTCTAGGATTGGCGATCAGGGACCTAACACTCCCCTTACACCTGCCTGGCTGAGTCCTGAGTTACTACAGGCTAGCTTGCCACTCTGATTGGGCATCTAGTTTGAACTCTAGGTCTAGTGATCCAGTAGTCGATTTAGTCTAGTCTCATTTTGTGTGCTTGCTTGAATCATCATGTCTACCAGAAACGGAGTGCCATATCAACCTGGTCAAACCCAACCTGATTTAGAGGCCATGATCAGAACTCTTACTGAAAGTATGGCTAAAATGAATCAGGATATGACAAACACTGTGGCCCAGTTTAGCGCACAAATTCATGAGGATCTTACCCAACTTAGGGACCGAGTCCAAGTACTTGAAGAACCTAGACATCGGAATTGGACTCCTGACCCCGATTTTAATGTGCCTCAGCCTCACCCACATCAGGAGCCTAGAAGGCCTTTATATAGAGATCCTGAACCTAATCATAGGAGGCCTGACCCAGAGCCTGAAGATAGAGATGATAGGTTCATCAGGAACATCAAATTAGATGCACCCACTTTTGATGGTAGTCTGAACCCTAAGGTGTATTCTGATTGGGAGGGTGAGATGGATCAATACTTTGAGTGGTATGCTATGTCTGAGGAGAGGAAATACAAGTTTGCCAAGATGAAATTAGTGCGTCAAGCTAGGTTATACTGGGGGAACATTGAGCTAACCACTAGGAGACGGAATGTTGAGCCCATAACCACTTGGCAGGGTATGAAAGAAAAACTGAGAGATAAATACCTACCCATTTCATACCAGCAAAACCTGTTAGACCAATGGCAAAACCTGAAACAAGGAAACCGATCTGTCTCAGACTACATAACTACTTTTGATGAATACCTAATGAGATGTGATGTGAGTGAAGCCCACGAAGTCACTTTGTCTAGATTTAGGGCTGGACTGAGGGAAGATATCAAGAGAGAACTATTTCTGAGAGAGGTTACTGATCTAGACCAAGCCTACCAGATTGCACTGAACACTGAGAAATTTCAGAGAGGACCTATACCTTCTAGGGTTAGTGCCCCAATCCCAAGGAATGGACCTAGCCAAGTTATCCCTAGTAAACCTTTTCAGGGTACTTCTACCCCTAGGCCCATGGACAAAGGTAAGGCACCTGACACCCAGAGAACCCCTAGTTCAAATATCACCTGTTTTAAGTGTCAGAAACCAGGTCACATTTCTAGTCAGTGTACTGCCATAGCCTGTTTCAAGTGTCATAAGGTAGGTCATGTTGCTAGCCAGTGCCCACGGAGATCCCTTTACATAGAAGAGGGAGAGAATGATAATTCCGAGCCCAGTGAGGAATTTGAAGAAGAAGTTTATGAGGCCGGAATGAATTTGGTTGAGGAGTATGAAGGAGAGGAGGAACCCAATGAATCTGACCAATTAGGAGTTGTAAGATGCATCCTATCCCAGAATCTAGTTCAAGAGGATTGGCGTAGGACTAACATCCTACAGACTTTTCTTAAATTAGGGGATAAGGTATGTAAGATCATCATAGATAGTGGGAGCTGTGTAAATGCCATCTCTACTAGCACTGTCAAGATGTTAGGCTTAATCCCAGTTCCCCATCCCAACCCCTATAAGGTTTCTTGGGTAGATTCTACCTCCATACCCATCCAGTCTAGATGTCAAGTCCAAATCCAAATGCAATCTTATCACGAAAAGATTTGGTGCGATGTCTTACCCATGGGGGTGAGCAGTATAATTCTCGGAAGACCTTGGTTGTATGATCATGATGCCACCCTCTTAGGAAAATCCAATACCTGTGTCTTTAGTTTCAATGGGAAGAAGATTACGATCCATTCCGTTCCCCCTAAGGACAAGGTAACTAAAGGAGCTGGTAAGGTTAAGGAGATGAAAACTGGAGTGAACCTAATCAGTGCTAAGGATCTAGAACAAGAAATTCATAGTGGTTCACCCATCTGGATGTTGACTGCTAAGGAGCTTAGAACTTCGGAACCCTCAGAGCCTCCTCAAGAAGTTAAACCTGTGTTAAAAGAATTTGAGGATGTCTTTCCCGAGGATTTGCCAGACCACCTTCCACCTCTTAGGGATATCCAGCATGCCATAGATCTAATCCCAGGAGCAACTTTGCCCAACTTGCCCCATTACAGGATGAATCCATCTGAGCATGAAGAACTGCAAAAGCAGGTTGGAGAATTATTGAGGAAGGGGTTTATTAGAGAAAGTCTTAGCCCTTGTGCAGTCCCAGCCTTACTGACCCCAAAGAAAGATGGCACGTGGAGGATGTGTGTTGACAGTCGTGCCATCAATAAAATTACAATCAAGTATAGGTTTCCCATCCCTAGACTAGATGACATGCTTGATATGATGGCTGGTGCAATGGTTTTTTCTAAGATTGATCTCAAAAGCGGCTATCATCAGGTTAGGATTAGACCCGGGGATGAATGGAAAACTGCTTTCAAAACTAAGGATGGTCTTTATGAATGGGTTGTTATGCCTTTTGGGTTGTCCAATGCCCCTAGTACTTTCATGAGAATTATGACCCAGGTACTTAGAGCTTTCATAGAAAATTTGTGGTGGTCTATTTTGATGACATCCTGATCTATAGTAAGACCCCAACAGATCACCTAGACCACCTTAGAGCAGTCTGCCAAGTTTTGAGGAATGAGAGACTCTACGGTAATCTTAAGAAGTGTGAATTCATGACTAGTAGAGTTATCTTTCTTGGTTTTGTAGTAACCCCTGACGGCGTGGCGGCCGATCCTGAGAAAATTAAGTCCATAGTAGACTGGCCAGAGCCAACCAATGTGCATGAAGTTAGAAGTTTCCATGGCTTGGCTACCTTCTATAGGCGATTCATCAAGGGGTTTAGTACTTTAGCTGCTCCAATCACTGATTGTATTAGGAAGGGAGAATTTCATTGGACTAAGTCAGCCCATAAAGCCTTCCTAGATCTTAAGGATAAAATGACCCAGGCACCCATTCTGAGATTACCCGATTTTTCTAAAGTATTTGAGGTTGCCTGTGATGCTTCAGGTGTAGGAATAGGTGGAGTCCTAAGCCAAGAAAATCATCCCATAGCATTCTTTAGTGAAAAACTTAATGATGCTAAGCTTAGGTATTCTACCTATGATAAGGAATTTTATGCGGTGGTGCAAGCTTTGCGTTACTGGAGACATTATTTGCTACCGCAGGAATTTGTACTATTTTCGGACCATGAGGCTCTTAGATTTCTGAACTCCCAAAAGAAGCTTAACCCTAGGCATGCTAAGTGGGTAGAATATATCCAGTCCTATACTTTTGTCCTGAAACATAAGGCTGGAGTTGAGAATAAGGTAGCTGATGCCCTTAGTCGCCGATCTCTGTTATTAACTTCTGTTAGAACTGAGGTCATAGGGTTTGAGCAAATCAAAGAGGAATATGAGTCTTGTCCGGATTTCACAACTGTGTATCAGGATCTAGTTCAAGGACCATCTAGTAATCACCAGGATTATACCCTTGTAGATGGTTTTTTGTTCTTCAAAAATAGGCTTTGCATCCCTAGAACTTCTCTTAGGAATTTTTGATTTGGGAAATCCATGCTGGAGGTTTAGCTGGCCATTTTGGAAAAGACAAGACCATTCTAGCTATTGAAGACCACTTTTTCTGGCCTAGCTTAAAAAGGGATGTAGCTAATATTGTAGCTAGATGTCGAACCTGCGCTGTTGCCAAATAGCGAAAACAAAACACTGGCCTTTATACCCCACTCCCTGTCCCAGATCGTCCTTGGCAAGATGTGAGTATGGATTTTGTGTTAGGTTTACCTAAGACCCAGAGGAGACATGATTCTATCTGTGTCGTAGTCGACCGATTCTCTAAAATGGCCCACTTCTTGCCTTGTTCCCAAACTTTTGATGCGTCTAAGGTAGCCACACTTTTCTTCAATGAGATAGTTAGACTCCATGGCCTACCTAAGACAATCGTTTCAGATAGGGATGTCCGGTTCACCAGTTACTTTTGGAAGACCCTTTGGCATAAGTTAGGGACAAAACTTAAGTTTTCAACTGCCTATCATCCCCAAACTGATGGCCAAACTGAAGTAGTGAACCGTAGCCTAGGAAATCTGCTGAGATGTCTTGTTGGTGAAAATACCAGAAATTGGGATTTATACCTACCAAGGGCAGAATTTGCGTACAACGACTCGGTCAATAGGTCACGGGTAAGAGTCCATTTGAAATTGTACATGGGTACAAACCTCACACACCTCTTGACCTAGTCCCTTTACCTGTCCACACTCGAGTCTCCGAATCTGCTGAGAATTTTGCACAGCATGTAAAAGACTTGCATAAAGAAATTCATGCCAAAATAAATTTAAGTAATGAAACTTATAAGAAGTTGGCTGATACTCAAAGGCGAGTCAAATCTTTTGTTGAGGGAGACTATGTGATGATTAGGTTAAGGCCTGAACGGTTTCCTCCTGGAACCGTTAGAAAGTTACATGCTAGGAGAGCTGGACCATTTAGAGTGGTAAAGAGAGTAGGATCCAATGCCTATGTGCTCGAGTTGCCTCCAGAACTAGGCATTAGCTCTACTTTCAACATTACAGACTTAGTAGAGTACAGGGAGCCAGCTGTGATTCCTAGTGAGCCTTTTGAGCCTAACCCTATCATTGAGAGTGATCCCGACCCTGTGTGTCCACCAACAAACTGGCCTGTGAGGAAAGAGCAGATTGAAAAGATCCTGGATGATCAGGTTATCTCTACTCGTAATCGAGGATACCAAAGGTACCTGGTCCGCTGGCAAGGAAGGCCAGATTCTGATGACTCTTGGATCTCCCGAGAAGAATTACAAGAATTGGACCCAGACCTCTTGGAGAGATACCAGAGCCAACTTGAGCCTTACTCGACAGGGTCGAGTTCCTCCCACCCTGGGAGAATTGGTGCGGGCACCAGACTCAGAAGAAGACTTCAGAGCTCCATTTGGATCTCTGATTGACATTGCCCGAGAAATTAGGGTTTGTAATAAAGGTTGACCTGGTCAACCAGTTTATTTATTTTATTTATTTCTTGAGTCACCATTTAAATTTTGTTGAGTCATGTTGACTCGGTGCAAGTCCCAATGTGGTTTCAATTTGGTCCAAAATGGTGCCACATTTCTCTTCCAATCAACTCAAGGTTCAAGCAAGTGGAGGCCACACTCCAAGCCACACGCCCAGCCACACTCCGAGCACACGCCAGAGTCCAGGAGGCGCCATAGAGGCATCCCAGTGTCATGGTCCCCACATCCAAAGAAGAAAAAAACAAATTGGAGGCTAAATTAAAGGAGGCGCCCACACCTGCCTAATTTACCTAAGCAAAGAAGGAAGAAAACTTCTCTTGGAGAAGAAATCAAAGAAGGACATCCAACCTACTCCTAATTGAAGTTCAAATCAAAATCAAAGAGCTTAACTTGGAGTGGAAGAAAAGAAGAAATACCATAAGAAGAAGAGGACTCCAAATCCAAATCCAACTCCAAAGGAGGTGCCATAAAAGTTCCAAAACAATTCCTTTATGGCCGTCCCAATTTTTTTTGGACTCTTGGTCGGCCAAGGGAGAGGATTTTCTACCTAATCTAGGGGTTGGAAGAGTTTAGTCCCACATGGGAATTTGTACAAGCTAGGAGAAAATTTTAGGTCTATATAATAGACCCCTCTTTGTAACTTTAAGAAATCAATGAAGAAAAAAAAATATTTTGCTATTCTCTTGTGTTGAGTAACCTAGGTTTCTCTTCTTCCGCACTATTCTAAGTGTTGAGCTCCGTGAGGGGGTAATCCGGGTTCCATTGGAGCCTTGAGGAGGTGAGAGATCTCCATCTTTATCCAAAACCCTAGGTTAGCCACTTGAAATTCCAAAACCCTAGCCACCTTTCATTATTTTCCATCCACCAAACCCTAGATCCATCCATCTCCCACGGCCTCTCTCTCTCTACAAGTCCAGGCCATCCACCTTCATCCAGATCCAGTCCGGCTACTTCAGATCCAGAGCAAGTTCCAAGAAAATCACATCAGCATCCAGGAGAATCCAGTTTTCAGCAATTTCGATCTTCAAGTTCATCAACCTGGTAAATCTTTTCCTTGACTCTCTGATTCCATCAATTGTTTTTCTTCTCTTCCAGATCTTGAGTTCAGGAGAAGCCAACCCGCCAAAGGACCAGTATTGGAGGATCCATTACGAAGATATCCGACTCCGAGGATCCAACAATCTGCTCGGGAGAGTTCTTCCACCAAAATCTGTGAAGATCATTGTCTGGTTAGATAAACCTTCCCTTCTCTTTATTTCTGTTTTGTTGAAAGCTCGGAGTGAAACCCTAGGTCTGGGAGTTTCTCAACCCCCAGCGATCCGTTGCTTCTGAACTACTCTGATAATTTAATTTCCTTAAAATTGTGCTTTCAATTATCATATTAGTATCTTTCAATGTTAGGTTAACTTTTCTTTGATTTGAAGCCAACTTCTACAAACATATAAAAACAACAAAAAAAAATTAGTTAATCTTAATTTACTTCCGCATCGCGTCCCTTTATTTGTTCTGCATCAAGAACTTCTTCCAAAATGTTTGTAACAGCTAGTTTTTCCTCTCCAATGGTCTCTAACAGTCATTTAAGTTTTGGAGAGCTATATAATCAATACAAATCAAATAGGGAGGTAATCCTTTAGGGAAAAAATTTCATACACTTCTAAGATTCATATTTTGAGTGATTTAAGCCTTCAAGCTCCCAAGTTTCAAAAAGAGCATCCAAAGTTCATATCCTCAAGCATCATTCAAGGCTTCAAGAAATTGAAGACAAGCTTCTTCAACATCATCCAAGAGCATCAAAGAGATATTTGCTTTATTTTTGAAAGCTTTTATTATACTCTTTCATATTGTTTTTATATTATTTACTCAAGATTATTGGTGTGCCTTTATGAAAAACCAACTTGAGATTTTTATTTTAGCCTTTGTATCAAAACAAACAAGGTTGTTGGTGAGCCCATAAACCAACTAAGTTGTTGGTCATCCCGCAAAACCAACTAGGTTGTTGGTGAGCCCGCAAAACCAACAAGATTTTTGGTTAGCCTAGAAAACCAAGGGGTTTGACTTGTGAGCCGGTGAAAATATGATTAGTGAGCCCAGAAAACTAATCAGCTGTAATCTTAGTGATTATAGTAAATCCCTAAGGAGAAATTGGGGAGTGGATGTTGATGCCTTGGAGTGCACCTAACCACTATAAATTTGTTATGTTTGTGGATTGTTTTCTTTGTGCACTTACTTTATTAATTACACTATAAATTATGTTGCCTAGGTGGCTACCCAAGAGGGGGGTGAATTAGAAATTTTAAAAATTTAAACAAGTAATGTGCAATTTCAAAATCCTTTGCAAGTGGTAGGTGCTGTGATAAGGTTATAGAATGCAGAAGCTAAATAAGGTAGAGAAAGCACAACACAAACATACCAAATTTATGGTGGTTCGAAGCAACCCAGCTCCTACGTTCATTACCCAAGATATCACTTGGGATTTTCACTATATTTACACCCGAATATAGTAAGATTGTTTTATAGGATCACAATCCAAAACCTCTACACTTTGGTTTTACGGGATCACCAAAGAAAACCCAACACCCTTTGGTTTTAACAAGCTCAACAAAGAAACCTAAACTTGATTTTCACAGGGTCACCAAGAACCTAAACCTTGGTTTTGATAAGGCTCACCAAAAACCTATTTGGTTTTTCAACCGGGCTCACCAATAACCTAATAATTCAAAGATTGAGTTGAAAATAAATCTAACAATAAATGACAAACTCAAGTTGTCGGATAGTTGCTGGTGCAGCTCATTGAAGTCCACTTGAATGCACTTGAGTAAGCTTTAATGACTTCAGTGGCTTCTTCCAAAGTTGATTTAAGGTTTAGATCAAAGTTGTTGAGAGCTTGAATGTAGACTTGAATGCACTTGTGCTCTATCTCTTGTAGTTGGTTGGATATTCATTGAAGCTCTCTCTTTTTTCTTTTTGAACTCTCTTCTTAATAAAAATTGCTTCAAGGTAGTTTAAATCCTTCAAATTTAAAGTCTTCCATAATCCCAAGGTAGTTCTAGCCATTGTAGACTGTTGGGGAATGATTTGTGACCGTTGGAGCACTTTTTGGCATTCAAAAACAACTTCTAGAACTAGCCATTAAATACCTGGAAGTGACTTTCGAGTTGGCTCGGATTCCTTCGAGTTGGCTCGGATCCTTCGAGTCGATAGGTCGAGTCACCATTTCTTCAATGCAGTCAACTCTTTATCTCAGGGCACAGAATGTCACTCTAGACGAGTCGGCTCTTTACAGCTCGAGTCGTCTCGAACTTGAATCTTGAAATTCTTGAACTCGCGGAGTCTACTCTTTTTAGCTTGGGTCAGCTCTTCTTCTCAAGTTCAAAAAACCTTACTCTGGAAGAGTCGGCTCGATGCAGTTCGGGTCAGCACACTTTCTCAGGCTTTTGAAATTAGGTCTGGCAGAGTCGGCTCTTTCTAGGTCAGGTCGGCTCACCTGGCTGTTCTCAAAAAACTTTTATGAAATGGACTCTGGAGGAGTTGGCTCGGACTGATTCCAGTCGACTTGGATTCATTAGAGTCGGCTTGCTTTCCATCGAGTTGGCTCAGATTGCTGTGTTCCAAAATCCTTGCTGCGTGCCAGTAAGCAGAGTTGGCTCTTCTTGTCTTGGGGTTGGCTCGAGTGTCCTCTTTAGGATTTTTACAAGTTGAACTTAAAGAAAACTCTCACCAACTCTTTCACAATTTCTCATAAACCAACTCAAAGCAAAGTTAAGGCACACACACTTATAGAAGTAACCCTTTTACTTGATTTTTCTTAGCATTTTGATTAGGGTTCTTCTTTACAAAAACACTTACAACACAACTCAAGAAAGAAAATAGAAATGTAGGAGTTGAAGTTTGAACATGTTATACATCCTACAAAATCTTGTCAAACACTTGAAGAGTTGTCAGTAATAAATGTACATGCTCCAATGTTTGGTTATCATCAAAATCACTTATAGGATCAACAAATTATTTTGAAGCATACAAATAATTATCAAAACACAAGTACTTAATTACAATTAGCACATACTTATTTAGTTCATTTTATACCTACTAAAATAGTGCAAATAGTTTTATAAAACCCAATTCACCCTCCCTCTTGGGTTGCTTCATCACTGGGCAATAATTGGTATCAGAGCTTGGAACCCAAAATCGTTGATATCTAAAGTTGGTTATTTGCAAAGAATCCAACGGTTTTGAGTTAAAAGATCATGGTAGCCCTAGAAGGTGCTTGTTTTGCTATAAGACATGGAACAAATAGAACACCATTTTTCAATGGCACTAATTACACTTTTTGAAAAACTCACATGTGCATCTATATTCAATCTATCAGTTATTATCTTTGGAAAGTTATAGTTAATGGTCCTCATATTCTTTTCATTTTGGTTGATGCATTTCCATTCCAAAGCTTGAAGAGGATTGGAATGAATATTGCATTAAGCAATCTAAAATTAATGCTAAAGCAATGAACTTGCTTTATTGTGCATTAGACTCTAATGAATTCAATAGGATCTCCACATGCACATCGACGAATGAGATATGGGACACACTTGAAGTTACTCATGAGGGTACTTTTCATGTGAAAAGTACTAAAATTAATATGCTTGTTCATTCTTTTGAAATGTTTAAAATGCTGCATTATAAATCTATATCTTATATGTATATTAGATTCATGACTATTGTTAATGAATTAAAAAGTCTTGGCAAAGTCTATACTAATGTTGATTTGGTTAATAAAATTCTTAGATCTTTGTCAATATAATGGGATCCAAAGGTAACGGAGATCCAAGAAGCCAAAGATATTGATACCCTGCCTTTGGAAGAGCTTATTAGTTCACTTTTGACCCATGAGTTGAATTTATGAAACAAAGAAGTGGTTACTGATTAAGAGAAGCAGAAGATAGTAGCCTTCAAGGACAAAAAGAAATTCAAGGCAATGATGACAACTTGGAGCAAAAGCGAAGATTCAAGTTTGGATGATGAACAAGAAGTTATCAATCTTTGCTTCATGGCAAATGAGGGAGAGGTATGTGCTGAAAATGAATATGTTTTTATCTTTGATGAATTATATAATGCATTTAATGATCTTGTGCATGAATACAAAGTATTAAAAATTGATCACAAGAAATTAAAAAGACATGTACATTCTTTTTCTCTTGAGGACACCAATCTTGTCAATAAAAATCATAATTTAAATATGAAGATTGATGTTTTAGAAATTGATAAGAATAATCTTTCTAAAGAAAAAGAAATGTTAGAAAAAGAAAATCTTGATTTGAAAAAGTCATGCAATAAGTTTTCAAATGAGAAAAATGTTTTAGTACATGAAATAGAAATTCTAAAAAGATCCAAGATTTTTGTATCAAATGATGAGCTTTTAAAGAAAAACAAAAATCTTGAGTTAAAAAATAAAATTTCATTGTTGCTACTTCTTCCTATATTGCATGCTTTAAATATGAAAAATTTGGACTTAATGCATATCCTTATAGATTAAGAAAAATTTGGGTTCCAAAAGAAATCATGTTTACAAACTCTAAAGGATCCAAGAAAGTTTGGATATCAAAATTGTCTACCTAGTTATTTTGCAGGAATGTCTTTCAGCCCAACATGAAGAAAGGAAGTTTTTGGAAAGTGGCTGTACAAGACAATACAAAGAGTGAACAAGCTACATTTTGGACTAAATGGTAAAGGAAGGATTATACATATTGGTAAATTATAAATATTTCCTTCCATAATTAAAAATGTAGTTGAATATTTGTTATAAATGTTGCATCAATTATTTGTAGGGTTCGGTGGCAAGGCGGAAATATAGATTTCAAAATTTTTATCTTTATGAAATCTTCACCAAACCCTTAATCTAAGATCTCCTTAAAAGAATTAAAACATATAACATGTATATATAAGATTTAATCTCAAATTAAAGTACTAACCTGTATTGCTAAAATCCAAACTTTAAATCTCTACCAGGTGCACAAATGTTCACCCTGCAATGGTGATCCACACAGAAAAAGATGAAGACAACAATTTCTTGTTCTTGGCTCCTCTTCTTGAATTCTTTTTCAAGAATTCAATTCTTGGACTTTTGGGCTAAAATTTTCCTTCTTGAAAATTTCTTTTCTTCCTTCTTTCCTCTTCTTGAATTCTTTTCTTGAATTCCTTTTCTTGAATTGAATTGGAAGAAGAAATTAAGACAAATAAAGTCTCAATTCTAGGAAGAAAAGAAGAAGAACAGACCCTTCCTTTTCCTTTCCTTTACCGTTCAAGACCTTCCTCTTATTCTTGTTTAGGGTCAGAGTTTCGATAGAGTTTATCTCTGTAAGGGAAACAATACCCAACAAGCATAAAGGGAAGGAGTATTCTGGAGAGGAGGAGAGGAATATGATCCTTATATATTTCTTCTTTAATTATCTATCAAAAAACCCCCGAGAACCCAAACCCTTTTATAGATTTCATAGGGACGTTTTCTCTAAACATCGCAACCCTCTGAAACCCCAGGAATCACGATCCCTCATTCCTCATGCGTCCCCTCAACCAAAAATCATGATTCTCTGATTTAATTTTCATTTTTTCGATGAGGAGGACTCTCGGAAAAACTTCAGGAAGAATCGCGACTTTTGGAGACGGATTTGTGACTGAAATGTGATGGATCTTTCTCCTTAATTTTTTTGGCCATCAGATCCAGATCCAAGGATGTTAGACAAGGATCCAAATCCCCCCCCCCCCCCCCCCCTTTTCTTGATTTTTCCCCGACGGTATTTCCTTTCCACGCGCATGAAGAGAAGTCCACACACGCATGGACTTTTCTTCTTGGCGCGCGCGGGTGAGGAAGGGCATGGGCGGCTTGGAGAGAGAGTCTCAGTGCACTTGATTTTCTTGGGTTTAGCCATGGGTTAGCCCAATGTCCAAAAAATTAAATTAGACCTTAATCTGGTTCAATTAGAACCCAATTAATCCTAATTCGGAACCAAATTCGAATCTGATTCGAATAGAAATTGGGTCTGCAACACATGCTAGTGTGTTTATCCTGCAAACATAATTTAATTCCAAATTAAATCCTTCATCAATCCTCCTTTGTGTGTGACCCATTGGGTTCCACACCTAGCCAGTAGTAGGTCCGAGTGCTATTTGACTTAATTTGGTTAGATCTTAACTAAGCCGATTTAGGTCAACTCAAACTAGCTCGACTCGATCAATTAGAATCTAATTCTAATTAACTGATTTGAATTACCATAATTCAATCATATACCTACAAGACAAGATTGATGTCTAGCAACGTATCATGTCTACCTGAAAGATGTGGAATTTTGTGGAATTACCAAATTACCCTTCAGTGGTGAGTTACCGGGCAATTCAGTCCTTTGATCAACTTGCATCCCGAATATGATTATGAATATGGATACTTGTCAAATCCAATTTCATATTCATCCCTAGCTCAATCTTTATAATGATGATTCATTAATGAACCATTAGAAATTAACTCTAATGTTCATACTTTGATCAAAGATTTCCTGAATCCATCATTTAATCGAAATTAGCTGGATGCAATTCCCTCTTACTAGGGCTGATCAATTCCTTGTTGACCTACTCACAACCTCCATATACAATCCACCATACCCAGTATCACCTCGTGCATGACTCAGTGTCATGATTGATTGCGATCCAAAGTATGGATTCATATATATAAGGTACCATGGTAGTCTCAGGTCAAAGGACCACATGCACTACTCCCACTATGAGAATTATCTATTGACAAACAGATAAGATTCCATTAGATATTCTCAATCTGGATCAATTCAGTGAACTCATTTTCAAATGAACACTCACATCCTAGTATTAGTGTCAAACACAAGTGACTGTGAGATCAGTCACCCTCATCACAAAGCATATATAGGATGTATTGGTCTTGCCGGAAACATTCATCCCCATCTCAATGTCCCATCGACCAGGAATATTTTAGATTAGGGTTTTAAGGCTTTAGGTCTCACTGGTATGATCTTATCATAACCGTAGAACCATAGCCCTAATCTATGGGGTTCATCATATAATCATAAAGAACAGCGTATGATGAAAATAATGCCTTTATTATAATAATGTCAATTCATTGATTTTGGGATCGAAATACAATATTTCAATTGGCTTTCAGGGCACAATCTTTCAATCTCCCACTTGCACTAAAGCCAATCGCCTTTAATTCTTAACCCCATACAATCAAGATGGCGATCAAACTCTTGCTGTGATAGAGCCTTAGTGAATGGGTCTGCTATGTTGTTCTTCGTTTCTACCCTTTTAATGCAGACTTCTTATCTTTCGACAATCTCTCGAACGAGATGGAAGCATCACAGAATGTACTTTGATTTGTGATGAGCTCTTGGTACCTTTGCTTGAGCAACAGCCCCCGTATTATCATAGTAAAGTGATACTGGACCTTCAATCTCAGGAACTACGCCCAACTCTGATATGATTTCTTCATCTATACAGCTTCCTTGGCAGCTTCACTAACAGCAATGTACTCTGCCTCAGTTGTTGATTCAGCTACAGTTTGTTGTTTAGAACTCTTCCAGCTTACAGCTCCTCCATTTAGGATAAAAACATACCCAGATATAGATTTGCTGTCATCTAGATCTGATTGAAAACTAGAATCTGAATAAGCTTCTAGTTTAAGATCAGATCCTCCGTATATTAAAAAAATATCCTTAGTTCTTCTCAAGTAATTAAGAATATTTTTCACAGCCTTCCAATGATCCTCTCCTGGATCAGCCTGAAACCTGCTGGCTATACCTAAGGCATATGCCACATCAGGCCTAGTTCATAACATAGCATACATAATAGACCCTACTGCCGAAGCATAAGGTATAGAATTCATTCTATTTCTTTCTTCAGGTGTCTTTGGAGACATCTTTTTAGAAAGATGTATGACATGACCAATAGGTAAGTAACCTCTTTTACTTTCCTCCATGCTAAATCTTTTTAGCACTTGGTCAATGTACCTAGACTGGGATAAACCTAGCATCCTCCTAGATCTATCTCTATAGATCTTTATGCCTAGTATATAAGATGCTTATCCCAAGTTTTTCATGAAAAACTGTTTAGATAACCATACCTTGACTGATTGTAACATTGGGATATCATTCCCAATGAGGAGTATGTCATCTACATACAGAACTAAGAAAACTATGGCACTCCCACTAGTCTTCTTGTACACACAAGGTTCATCCTCATTTTTGATAAAGTCAAATTCTTTGACTGTCTTATCAAATCGGATGTTCCAACTCCTAGATGCTTGCTTTAATCCATAAATAGATTTCTTCAGCTTACATACCTGATTAGGTTTAGTCTCCAAGACAAAACCTTCTGGCTGTGACATATAAACCTCTTCCTCAAGGAAACCATTGAGGAATGCGATTTTCACATCCATCTGCCAGATTTCATAATCATGATATGCTGCTATAGCAAGCATGATCCGAATAGATTTGAGCATGGCAACAAGAGAAAATGTTTCATCATAATCTATTCCCTGTTTTTGTCTGAAACCCTTAGCCACTAATCTGGCTTTATAAGTTTCAACTTGGCCATCTGCCCCAATCTTTTTCTTAAAGGCCCATTTGCATCTAATAAGGTTAACACCCTCTGGTGTATCAACCAAAGTCTAGACTTGGTTGACATACATGGAGTCCATTTCGGATCTCATGGCTTCCAGCCATCTGTCTGAGTCACTACTCATGACAGCATCCGTATATGTTAGAGGCACATCAGTATCAATGATTCGGGCTTCATTATTTTCAATAATGAACCCATACCTCTCAGGTGCATGTCGCACCCTATCAGATCTACGGATAGGAGTGGTGTGTTCAGGTTCTATACTAACCGTGTTATGATTTGGTTGAGATGTATCTACTTGTTGAACTTCTTCAAGTTCAATATTTCTCCCACTGCCCTTTTGTAGGATGAACTCTTTCTCCTTAAAAGTGGCATGCCTACTGACTAAAACCTTTTGTTCAGTAGGGTGGTAGAACAGATATCCTATACTATCTTTAGGATATCTAACACATAGACACTTTTTTGCTCTAACATCAAGCTTATGTCCAAAATTTCTTTTGACATAGGCTGGACATCCCCATATCTTAAGATACTTAAGATTAGGTTTCTTTCCCCTCTATAACTCATATGGAGTGCTAGATACAGATTTGGATGGTACTCTATTTAAAATATTAGCCACTGTTTCCAAGGCATATCCCTAGAAAGAAACAGGTAAGTCTATGAAGCACATCATGGACCGTACCATATCTAATAAAGTACGATTTCTCCTTTCAGCAACACCATTTAATTATGGTGTGTAAGGAGGAGTCCATTCAGAGATGATTCCCTTTTCTTTAAGGTGATCAAGAAACTCGATGGATAAGTATTCACCTCCTCTATCTGATCGAAGGATCTTAATACTTTTCCCTGTTTGTTTCACTACCATACTTTGATACTCTAAAAATTTTTCAAAAGCTTCGGACTTATGTTTCATTAGATACATAAATCCGTAGCTTGAAAAATCATCAGTGAATGTGATGAAATATGAGTATCCACCCTTGGCCTGAGTTGTCATAGGTCCACATACATCAATGTGTATGAGTCATAATAACTCAGTTGTCCTTTCATTATGTCCACTAAATAGAGTCTTGGTCATTTTACCCATGAGACATGATTCACAAGTTCTTAATGATTCATAGTCATAAGGATTAAGGAATTTTTTCTTGTATAACTTGTTAATCCTTTGCTCACTAATATGTCCAGGATGACAGTGCCAAAGTAAAGTATTGTTTACTTCATCTCTTTTTTGTTTATTACTAACATGTAGTATATTATCATCAGAAGATAGAGTCAAGAGACCATTGCAAAATATGCCATTAAATATTATTTCATTAGAAAAACTGATTGAGCAGCCACTACTCATTACATTCATAATATATCCTTGTTTAAGTAACAAGGGTACAGATATGATGTTTCTAATGATTCTAGGAAAAAATAACAATTTTTTAACTCTAAAATCTTCCTAGAAGGAAGCTTCAATATATAAGTCCCTATAGCTTCTGCTTGGATGGAATCTCCTCCAGCACCGTAGAGCTCGAAGTTGCCTTCCTTCAAAACTCTAATGTTCTGTAGTCCCTGCAATGATTTGCAGATATGATGACCACAAGCAGTATCTAATACCCAAGAGTTTGAATTAGAAGAGTCTAATGACAAAATTGTATGTATCTCATACATACCTTTTGGTACATCACCAGCACCAGGCTTCACACTTGCAAGGTAAACCTTGCAGTTTCTTTTCCAGTGACCCGGCTTGCCACAATGAAAGCAAGTCATTTGTCCGGAGGCCTTCTTTCCTTTCTTTTTCTTGTTGCCCCCTTTTGGGTTCAACCTCCTCTTGGAACCCTTTTTGCCTATTTTCTTCTTGTTTACACCATCCACAAGAAGAAGTGGAGCCTTATTTTTCTTTAAATGGCTCTCTGTTGTTTTTAATATATTCAACAGCTCAGGCAAGGAAGTGTTAAGTTTGTTCATATGATAATTAAGAACAAACTATGAAAATGACTCTGGGAGTGACTGCAGGATTAAATCCTGATTCAACTCGCCATCCATAACAAAACCCAATTGAACCAATCGGGTGATTAAGTTAATAACCTTTAATACATGGTCTTGTATGGATGTACCTTCTGTCAACCTTGCACGGAATAACTGCTTAGATATTTCATATCTTGCAGTTCGACTATGTTCTCCATAAAGTTCTTTTAGATTGAGCAATATGGAGTTTGTGTCCATGCTTTCATGTTGCCTTTGTAACTCATTGGTCATAGAAGCAAGCATTATACACTTGATAGTGAGTCATTTTGCCACAAGTTATATGTGGTCTTATCCTCTTGCGAGGCATCTTCCCCTAATGGTTCCAAGGTTGGGGTATCAAGAATATAAGAAATTCTTTCTTGGCTGAGTACTATCTTCAGGTTTCTCAACCAATCAACATAGTTTGGTCCAGTCAATTTATTTGCATCAAGAATGCTACGGAGTGAGAGTGAAGAGGCCATTTAATCTACATTAACAAAGAACATTACATAAGCAAAAAACCAATGTTGACAAAACATAATTAAATTAGGACTTTAACTTAATTATGTCTCCCACTATTTTATCGAGCATCATAACCCTCCATATGATGATCGAGAAAACCCTAATTGGTTCTCTTAGTGGGGTTGAGATCCTAATTCCTTACAAAAGACCTTGTGTGTACACAACAAATCTTATATAAGTTCAAAGGTAGGAAAACTCTTTCCAATTGTAACTCATACAATTCTCAACTTATCTTGGCCTCTAAAATATTAATAGCCTTGTGTGTACACAACAAACTATAATATTTTAGTTAAGTTAGACCCTTCATTGCTATATAGTCATGATATTAATTATAATACCCTTGTGTGTGCACAACAAAGTATTATATTAAATCATGCCATAAACATCAAATGTACCAAGCCAAAATTATGTTAGTCACCATAAAAGGCCTTGTGTGTACACAACAAACCTAATATGGATCATAACATAATAATGACCTGGCATGAAGGAAGGCCACATGTAGTGAATATTACACTAAGCATAACAATAAATAATTAAGTTAATCTTATTGACCAGGTAAGTAGGAGAGTGGTGGGAGTCCCCCCATAGCTTTCCTTAGACACCAATGAGAATTGGCCAGGTCAGTCAACGGAACCAATTAAAAACCACGTCCTCTTTACCGATCATGAACCACTTTTCCTAGACACCGAATGATAAACTAATCATATTGATTATTTTCGCTTTTGGTATATGACACTACAACTTAATATGTTTTTAAAGAGGGCTTTATTAAAATAAAGCACATTCTTTATATAACCTAGCAAATATGTGCCATAGTGTGCCATCATACTAGGACAACCATTTACCATATAATGGATCCACCATTATGCCAGGGCAACCTTATTTCAGTATGATGACTAGAAGGCTAAACATTTCTCTATACAAATTAAGGTTTAAGTGAAAACCTTAATTAGTGGCATACATCAAACATATATGCATAATTAACACAAATATGTGATTAGTGTGTTATCATACTAGGACAACCATTTACCACATAATGGATCCACCATTATGCCAGGGCAACCTTATTTCAGTATGATGACTAGATGTCTAAACATATCTCTACAATAATTAGGGTTTGAGTGAAAACCCTAATTGGTGACATTACATCAAACATATACAATATCATATGTTACTTATATACATATGCATCTAAAAATCCACATATATATTTTAATCTTAATAAGGAGGCTCTAATACCACTGTAGGGTTCGGTGGCAAGGCGAAAACATAGATTTCAAAATTTTTATCTTTATGAAATCTTCACCAAACCCTTAACCCAAGATCTCCTTAAAAGAATTAAAACATATAACATGTATATATAAGATTTAATCTCAAATTAAAGTACAAACCTGTATTGCTAAAATCCAAACATTAAATCTCCATCGGGTGCCCAAATGTTCACCCTCCAATGGCAATCCACATAGAAAAAGATGAAGACAACAATTTCTTGTTCTTGGCTCCTCTTCTTGGATTCTTTTTCAAGAATTCAATTCTTGGACTTTTGGGCTAAAATTTTCCTTCTTGAAAATTTCTTTTCTTCCTTCTTTCCTCTTCTTGAATTCTTTTCTTGAATTCCTTTTCTTGAATTCTTTTTCTTGAATTGAATTGGAAGAAAAAATTAAGACAAATAAAGTCTTAATTCTAGGAAGAAAAGAGGAAGAACAGACCCTTCCTTTTCCTTTCCTTTTCCTTTCCTTTACCGTTCAAGACCTTCCTCTTATTCTTGTTTAGGGTCAGAGTTTCGACAGAGATTATCTATGCAAAGGAAACAATACCCAACAAGCATAAAGGGAAGGAGTATTCCAGAGAGGAGGAGAGGAATATGATCTCTGTATATTTCTTCTTTTATTATCTGTCAGAAAACCCCCGAGAACCCAAACCCTTTTATAGATTTCAGAGGGGCATTTTCTCAAAACATCGCAACCCTCTGAAACCCCAGGAATCATGATCCCTCATTCCTCACGCATCCACTCAACCAAAAATAATGATTCCTAGATTTAATTTTCATTTTTTCGACGAGGAGGACTCTCAGAAAAACTTCAGGAAGAATCGTGACTTTTGGAGATGGATTTGCGACCGAAATGTGACGGATCTTTCTCCTTAACTTTCTGGCCATCAGATCCATATCCAAGGACATCAAACAATGATCCAAATCACCCTGCCCTTTTCTTGGTTTTTCTCCAACGATATTTCCTTCCCATGCGCATGAAGAGAAGTCCACACGCGCGTGTGATGCGGCAAGCATATGATTAATGTTTTGAATATGGTTTGTAGAGCAATGAAATCTAATTACACTAGCATTGTACTCATCATAATAAGACTTAAGGATTATAAGAAATTAGACTTTTACTTGATTAGACACAATCCTAAACTAAGAAGGAAGAAGATCTAGACAATAGGGGCTAATGATTGTGGACTTACCTTGATGAGCTTTCCAACCTTCTTTTGATTCATACCTTGAAACTACCAATGCTCAGAACTGAAGAACCTGGATAACAGTGATCAGAACCCTGGACTTGGGGCTTCAGCTTATTGGTTCTTTGTCAAGGTGAACCCAGCCCATAACTCAAAGACTTCGAAGGACCTAAGAACAGAATTTTGAGAAGATCTGGCCGACTCCAATGCCTTCACTTAAGCATGGAAGATGCTTTGCTAGGGGAAAAGAATGGCTTCGGTGTGGAGGAAGAGGATAGGAAACTTTCACATAAGAAAAAAAAACACAAGACAACTTCTACTTCCAAAATTTTAACTTCAATTTTCATTCATTCCCAAAAACAATCTCTTTTACAATGGGCATCCAAGGCTTTTAATAGCCTCACAAAGCTAGCTTTTGAAATTTAAAAACTCCCCAAATCGAGGAGGATTACAAGGGTGGTTGGAGGATTTGGTGGAGAGTTTGGAGGGATGTGGGGGGGGGGGGTTGGAGGATTTGGTGGAGGACTTGGAGGGATGTGGCCAACCTCCTTGAATTTGAATCTCCCTTGTTGGCACACAAAGGGTGATGAGGTGGTGCCTGATGACGTGGCATGGTGAGGTAGTCTTCTACTTGGATAAGAATGACATGTGGCGCCCAGTGGTCCTAGTTGATGGTCCTTTTCTCTTGCTTGGTTGATGTGTCTTCTCTTCTTCATGTGGTCAAATTCTGGGGTCCAGAATTTGAATCTTGTTGCTGGCTTTCATGGCTTTAAGACTTGATTAGACTTAACTCAACTGAATTAGACTTAACTCAACTGAGCTGACTTGACTGACCTAGACTTTAAAACTTGAAATGGACTTACAGGAAATGAAATTTTAAAAGTAATTACAGGACTCAATAAACACTCTTGATTTGAAACTCAAAATTAATTACAGGACTCTTGAAAAGGAAATGACTCTTGAAAATAAAATATTTTTGAACTAAAGGATACAAGGTAACCTAATTATCTTCGATCCAAATTGGGATAAGGCTAACCTTGTTGGAGTGAAGTTTCTTTCGGCTTCTGGTGTCCACACCAATTCTCCTGGGGTGGGCAGAACTCGACCCAATTGAGTATGATTCAGTTTTGCCCTAGTAATGCTCGAACAAGTCTGGGTTAAGTCTTTGCAGGTCCTCTCGAGTAATCCAAGAGTTGTCGGACTCAGGTCAACCTTGCCATTGAACTAGGTATCACTGATAGTCCTTATTCCTAGTAGTAATGATCTTGTCATCCAGGATTCTCTCAATCCTCTCTCTCTGCTCAGGTAAGGTTGGTGGTGGACACTCGAAAATTTGTTCACTCTCAATGAAAGTTTCTGGCTCAAAAGGCTCACTAGGTATTAGTAGTGGTTCTTTGTATTCTACTATGTCTGAAACATTGAAGGTTGTACTAATACCCATATTAGGTGGAAGTTCCAAAATATATGCATTAGGCCCTATTTTCTTTAAGATCTTAAAAGGTCCCGCTCCGCGGGCATGCAGCTTCTTTATGGTTCTAGGGGAAACCGTTCAGGGTTGAGCCTAATCATCGCATATTCCCCTTCACATAATTCTTTAGCCCTCTTATGTGAGTCAGCTAAGTGTTTGTAAGTTTCATTGCTCAGGTTGATCTTATTACTGATTTCTTTATGCAAATTTATGACATGCTGTGCGAAAGATTCAGCCAACTTAGAAATTTACACAAGCACTTACAAAATGCAGACTGAACTAGGCATCCTTACTGAGAGAAATTTTATTGGACTTTCTAGGACCTAAACCTAATAGATTATTGACTCTCTAGGTTTGACCCTGGTCTGGTATGCACATGAGAATTTACCATGGGTTCCTAGCAAATGCCATAATGTTTTCCAAAAGTAGGTAGCAAAAGGAATAGGCTTTAAAAGCTCATGCATCCTAGTAATCTCATCAAAATGAAACTTAATGGTGCGGGCACCAGACTCAGAAGAAGACTTCAGAGCTCCATCTGGATCTCTGATTAACATTGCCCGAAGAATTAGGATTTTTGGTTTGTAATAAAAGTTGACTAGATCAACTCAATTTAGCTTGAGTCTACATTACCTGCATTTTATTTTGTTGAGTCATGTTGACTCAGTAGGGGACTAGGGTTTCAACCTGGGATGTTACATTTTCTCCCAAGACCAGGCAAGTGGACACCACACTCCCAGCCACACTCCCAGTCCAAGGGGTGCCATATCTACATCCAGCACCTTTGGTCCCCACTCCACAGATGGCAACTTCCTTCTCTCATGTGCCAGATAAAGAGAGGTCCACCAAGAGACCACAAATCAAGGGGGCGGCCAAGACTTTCCCAAGAAACCCAAAGCAAAGAAGGGAAGAAATCCTCTTAGAAGAGTGCTTCAAGGGGGTGCCCACTACCTGCCAAAGACATCCAAAACAAAGAAGGGAAGGACCTTGACTTAGGGAGGAAGAAAAGGAGGAGTCCAAAAGAGTTGATCCAGGGAAGGAAGAAAATTTTTCTTGAAGATCCAAGCAAGGTGGCGCCATCTACCTGCCTTTTATAATCCAAATCCAATTTTTTTGGTACTTTGGCCGACCATATGTGAAGGATTTTCCCTAATTTGTAGATCCCCTCCTTTAGTCCCACATGGGAAGATGTGAAACCCTCCTCCCTTGTAAAGCCTTATAAATTAAACCCCTCTTGTAAGTTTAAAAAAATCAGATGAATGAAAGAAATTTTTTCTTGAGCAAACTTGTGTTTTCTCTTTTCCGCACTTGCTTCCAGGTGTTGAGCTCCGTGAGGGAGTAAATTCGGGTTCCCCTGGAACCTTGAGGAGGTGAGAGATCTCCAAAACCCCAAACCCTAGGTTAGCCACTCAACTCCCAAACCCTAGCCGCCATCACCCTTCTCTTTCCACCAAGCCCTAGTCTATTTCCCTTCTCACGGCCACCATCTCCAAGTCCAGGTCGGCCACCAGCATCCAGCTCCAGTCCAGATACTTCAGATCTACAGCAATTCTTAGAGGAAGTCAGATCGGCCTCCAGGAGAATCCTGATTTCAGCACTTCGGCTTTCAAGTTCTTCAACCTGGTAAATCTTTTCTTGAGTTTCTGAATTCCATCACTTGTTCCTCTTCTTTCCCAAATCTTGAGTCCAGGAGAAGCTGACCAAACCATGAGACCAGTATTGGAGGATCCATTGCGAAGATAGCCGACTCCGAGGATCCCCATAATCTGCTCGAGAGAGTTCTTCCACCAGAATCCTGAGAAGATCACTGTCTGGTTAGTAAACCGTCTCCCCTCTCTATTTCTATTCTGTTGAAAGTTCAGAGTGAAACCCTAGGTCTGGGAGTTTCTCAACCCCCAGCGATCCGTTACTTCTGAACTACTCTGATAACATAGTTTCTTCTAAACTGTGCTTTCAATCCTTACCTAGTTTCCTTCAACGTAGTTTAGCTTTACTTTGAGTCGAAGCCAATTTCTGAAATATATATTAAAAAAAAAAAAAAAAAGAATTAATCTTAATTTTACTTCCGCATACGCTTCTTTGTTTTTTTGTTCTGCATCATTTTTGGTATTAGAGCCCTGTCTAGGGTTTCTGTTTGATTGCTTGTTTGAGTCCCTCTCTTTTTACTTTGTCTGCTCGAAGTAGACTCCCCAGGACGTCCGGTCCTAGGAATGAAGCGAGGTGCAAACCTCCTCTTCCCATTCCACGGAGTGTTCCTAGGGCATGTAGGGGATCCGTTGGGTTACAACTTCGTAGCAGAAATTGTAAACGGGGAAGTGCTCTGTTTTCAGTCTGTAATTACCTTGTTGCAGGAATTATTTCTCATTGTAGTTAACTTCAAATTCAGTTATTTTTATTTTGATGAAACCAGTATAATTGAATATAATTTTCATAATTTTCTCATGATTTATTGGTTTTCGTGCAATTTTTGAGAATTAAATTACTGAAACTCTATTTTTATGTTCTGCAATCCATTTATTTTTGAGTGTTCATCTCTTAATTCAACTTAAGGGCATTTGAGCAACTAAGATAAGGGGAGGAGTTGATAACCTCTTCTTAGCCCAAAACCACCACCCCTTCATTCGAACCTAAGCCTTTAATCTAAAATTGATTAGACCTAATTTGCCCTAGTGGGCTAGGGACATCAACAAGTCGGGTCAAGGCTAGTGTTGAGTCAGTTTGTCTAGTTACTCTGTGTGTGCTTTGTACTCAGTGTCTAGAACGGTGGTTCAGGGATTCCATCCCGAAGGGCTTGTGTGCTGGTCCGCCTACCTGGCCAATCTCTGATTGGTGTCTAGGATTGGCATTCAGGGACCTAACACTCCCCTTACACCTGCCTGGCTGAGTCCTGAGTTACTACATGCTAGCTTGCCACTCTGATTGGGCATCTAGTTTCGGCTCTAGGTCTAGTTAGCCCGTAGTCGTTCAGTTGAGTCTCATTTTGTGTGTTTGCTTGCATCATGTCTACCCGGAATGGAGTGCCCTACCAACCTGGTCAAACCCAACCTGATTTAGATGCCATGGTTAGAGCTCTTACAGAGAGTATGAACAAATTAAGTCAGGATATGAATAAGAATTTTGCCCAGCTTAGGGATCGAGTCCAAGTACTTGAGGAACCTAGGCATCGAATTGGACTCCTGACCCAGATTTTAATGTGCCTCAACCTCACCCACACCAAGAGCCTAGAAGACCTTTATACCGAGATCTTGAACCTAATCATAGGAGGCCTGACCCAGAACCTGAGGATAGAGATGATAGGTTCATTCGAAACATCAAGTTAGATGCACCCACTTTTGATGGTAGCCTAAATCCTAAGGTGTATTCTGATTGGGAGGGTGAGATGGACCAGTACTTTGAGTGGTATGCCATGTCTGAGGAGAGGAAATTCAAGTTTGCCAAGATGAAATTAATACGTCAAGCTAGGTTATACTGGGGGAACATTGAGCTGACCACTAGAAGACGAAATGTAGAGCCCATAACCACTTGGCAGGGTATGAAAGAGAAACTTAGAGACAAGTACCTACCCATTTCATACCAGCAAAATCTGTTAGACCAATGGCAGACTTTGAAACAAGGGAACCGATCTGTTTCAGACTACATAACCACCTTTGATGAATACCTGATGAGATGTGATGTGAGTGAAGCCTATGAGGTCACTTTGTCTAGATTTAGGGCTGGACTTAGGGAAGATATTAAGAGAGAGTTGTTTCTGAGAGAGGTTACTGACCTAGACCAAGCCTATCAGATTGCACTGAACACTGAGATGTTTCAAAGAGGACCCATGCCATCTAGGGTTAGTGCCCCAATCCCAAGAAATGGACCTAGCCAGGTTACCCCTAGCAAGCCTAATCAGGGTATCCCCACCCCTAGGCCCATGGACAAAGGCAAGGCACCTGACACCCAGAGAACCCCTAGTATCGTCTGTTTTAAGTGCCAGAAGCCCGGTCATATCTCCACTCAGTGCACAGCCATAGCTTGTTTTAAGTGTCATAAGGTAGGTCATGTTTCTAGCCAGTGCCCTCATAGATCCCTATATATAGAAGAGGGAGGGGAAGAGAGTTCCGAGCCTAATGAGGAGTTTGAAGAAGAAGTTTATGAGGCCGGAATAAATTTGGTTGATGAGTATGAAGGAGAGGAAGAATCCACTGAATCTGACCACTTAGGGGTTGTGAGATGCATCCTGTCGCAGACTAAAGTTCAGGAAGATTGGCGTAGGACTAATATCCTACAAACTTTCCTTAAACTAGGGGATAAGGTTTGTAAAATCATCATAGATAGTGGGAGCTGTGTGAATGCCATTTCTACTAGCACTGTCAAAATGTTAGGCTTAACCCCAGTCCCCCACCCCAACCCCTATAAGGTTTCTTGGGTAGACTCTACTTCTATACCCATCCAGTCTCGATGTCAGGTCCAAATCCAAATGCAATCCTATCAAGAGAAGATTTGGTGTGATGTCTTGCCATGGGGGTGAGCAATATAATTCTTGGAAGACCCTGGTTGTATGATCATGATGCCACCCTCTTAGGAAAATCCAACACCTGTGTCTTTAGTTTCAATGGGAAGAAAATCACAATCCATTCAGTCCCTCCTAAGGACAAGGTAGCTAAAGGAACCAGTAAGGTTAGGGAAATGAAGACTGGAGTGAACCTGATTAGTGCCAAGGATCTAGAACAAGAAATTCATAGTGGTTCACCCATTTGGATGTTGACTGCTAAGGAACTTAGACTCCTACACCCTCAGAGCCTCCTCAGGAAGTTAAGCCTTTATTAGAAGAATTTGAGGATGTTTTTCCCGAGGATCTGCCAGACCACCTTCCACCTCTTAGGGATATTCAGCATTCCATAGATTTAGTCCCAGGAGCTACTTTACCCAACTTGCCCCATTATAGGATGAATCCATCTGAGCATAAAGAACTGCAAAAGCAGGTTGGCGAATTGTTGAGGAAGGGGTTCATTAGAGAGAGTCTTAGCCCTTGTGCAGTCCCTGCACTTCTAACCCCGAAGAAGGATGGCACGTGGAGGATGTGTGTTGACAGTCGTGCCATCAATAAAATCACAATCAAGTATAGGTTCCCCATCCCTAGACTAGATGACATGCTTGATATGATGGCCGGTGCCATGGTTTTTTCTAAAATTGATCTCAAGAGCGACTATCATCAGGTTAGGATTAGACCAGGGGATGAGTGGAAAACAGCCTTCAAAACTAAGGATGGTCTCTATGAATGGGTTGTTATGCCTTTTGGGATGTCCAATGCCCCTAGTACTTTCATGAGGATTATGACCCAGGTACTTAGAGCTTTCATAGGGAAGTTTGTAGTGGTCTATTTTGATGACATCCTGATCTATAGTAAGACCCTTGCAGATCACCTAGGCCACCTTAGACAAGTCTGTCAAGTTTTGAGGAATGATAGTCTCTACGGTAATCTCAAAAAGTGTGAATCTATGACCAGTAGAATTAGCTTCCTTGGATTTGTTGTAACCCCTGACGGCGTGGCTGCCGACCTGAAAAGATTAGGTCAATAGTAGAATGGCCAGAGCCGACCAGTGTGCATGAAGTCAGAAGTTTCCATGGCTTGGCTACCTTCTATAGGCGATTCATCAAGGGGTTTAGTACCGTAGTTGCTCCTATCACAGATTGCATCAGGAAGGGAGAATTTCAGTGGACCAAAGCAGCCCATAAAGCCTTCCTAGATCTTAAGGATAGGATAACCCAGGCATCCATTTTGAGACTACCGGACTTTTCAAAGGTATTTGAGGTTGCCTGTGATGCTTCAGGAGTAGGTATTGGTGGAGTCCTAAGCCAAGAGAACCATCCCGTAGCATTCTTTAGTGAAAAACTTAATGATGCTAAGCTTAGGTATTCTACCTATGATAAGGAATTTTATGCGGTAGTGCAAGCTTTGCGTTACTGGAGACATTATTTACTACCGCAAGAATTTGTGCTATTTTCGGACCATGAGGCTCTTAGATTCTTGAATTCTCAGAAGAAGCTTAACCCTAGGCATGCTAAGTGGGTAGAGTATATCCAGTCCTATACTTTTGTTTTGAAGCATAAGGCTGGGTCTGAAAATAAGGTAGCTGATGCCCTTAGTCGTCGATCTTTGTTGTTGAATTCTATTAGGGCTGAAGTCATAGGGTTTGAGCAAATCAAAGAAGAATATGAGTCGTGTCCGGATTTCAAGACTGTATACCAGGATCTAACTAAAGGACCATCTAGTGAACATAAGGATTATTCCCTTTTAGATGGCTTTCTGTTCTTTAAGAATAGGCTTTGCATCCCTAGAACCTCTCTTAGGGAATTCTTGATTTGGGAAACTCATGCTGGAGGTTTAGCTGGCCATTTCGGAAAAGATAAGACCACCCTGGCTATTGAAGACCATTTTTTCTGGCCTAGCTTAAAAAGAGATGTAGCACACATTGTGGCTAGGTGTCAGACCTGCGCTGTTGCCAAACAGCGAAAACAGAACACCGGCCTTTATACCCCACTCCCTGTCCCAGATCGTCCTTGGCAAGATGTGAGCATGGACTTTGTGTTAGGTTTGCCTAAGACCCAGAGGAGGCATGACTCTATCTATGTTATAGTAGATCGATTTTCCAAGATGGCCCATTTCTTGCCTTGTTCCCAAACATTTGATGCGTCTAAGGTAGCCACCCTGTTCTTTAATGAGATAATTCGACTCCATGGCCTACCCAAGACCATTGTTTCTGATAGGGATGTTCAGTTCACCAGCTATTTCTGGAAAACCCTTTGGCATAAGTTAGGGACGAAACTTAATTTTTTAACTGCCTATCATCCCCAGACTGACGGCCAAACCGAAGTAGTGAACCATAGTTTAGGCAATCTGCTAAGGTGTCTTGTTGGTGAAAACATTAGGAACTGGGATTTGTACTTACCTAGAGCTGAATTTGCATATAATGACTCGGTCAATAGGTCTACGGGTAAGAGTCCATTTGAAATTGTGCATGGTTACAAACCCCACACACCTCTTGACCTAGCTCCTTTATAAGTCCACAAACGGTATCTGAGTCTGCCGAAGTTTTTGCACAGCATATAAAAGACTTGCATAAAGAAATTCAAGCCAAAATAAATTTAAGTAACGAAACTTATAAGAAATTGGCTGATTCTCAAAGGCGAGTCAAAACTTTTGACGAAGGAGACTATGTAATGATTAGGTTAAGGCCTGAACAGTTTCCTCCTGGAACCGTTAGAAAGTTACATGCTAGGGGAGCTGGTCCATTTAGAGTGGTAAAGAGAGTAGGATCCAATGCCTATGTGCTCGAGTTGCCTCCAGAACTAGGCATTAGCTCCATTTTCAACATTACAGACCTAGTAGAGTATAGGGAGCCAGCTGTGATTCCCAGTGAGGCTTTTGAACCTAATCCTGCTCTTGAGAGTGAACCTGACCCTGTGTGTCCACCAACAAATTGGCCTGTGAGGAAAGAGCAGATTGAAAAGATCCTGGATGATCAGGTTATCTCTACTCGTAATCGAGGATACCAAAGATACCTGGTCCACAGGCTAGGAAGGCCAGATTCTGATGACTCTTGGATCTCCCGAGAAG
This sequence comes from Areca catechu, assembly GCA_021397845.1. NCBI lineage: Eukaryota > Viridiplantae > Streptophyta > Magnoliopsida > Arecales > Arecaceae > Areca > Areca catechu. Next base: position 125,773,922 of record CM038047.1, on the reverse strand, counting down.
TGTTACAAGAGCTGGACCCAGACCTCTTGGAGAGATACCAGAGCCAACTTGATCCATACTCGATAGGGTCGAGTTCCTCCCACCCTGGAAGAATTGGTGCGGGCACCAGACTCAGAAGAAGACTTCAGAGCTCCATCTGGATCTCTGATTAACCTTGCCCGAAGAATTAGGGTTTTTGGTTTGTAATAAGAGTTGACTAGATCAATTCAATTTAGCTTGAGTCTACATTACCTGCATTTTATTTTGTTGAGTCATGTTGACTCAGTAGTGGACTAGGGTTTCAACCTGGGATGTTACATTTTCTCCCAAGACCAGGCAAGTGGACACCACACTCCCAGCCACACTCCCAGTCCAAGGGGCGCCATATCTACATCCAGCAGCCTTTGGTCCCCACTCCACAGATGGCAACTTCCTTCTCTCATGCGCCAGATAAAGAGAGGTCCACCAAGAGACCACAAATCAAGGGGGCGGCCAAGACTTTCCCAAGAAACCCAAAGCAAAGAAGGGAAGAAATCCTCTTGGAAGAGAGCTTCAAGGGGGTGCCCACTACCTGCCAAAGACATCCAAAACAAAGATGGGAAGGACCTTGACTTAGGGAGGAAGAAAAGGAGGAGTCCAAAAGAGTTGATCCAGGGAAGGAAGAAAATTTTTCTTGAAGATCCAAGCAAGGTGGCACCATCTACCTGCCTTTTATAACCCAAATCCAATTTTTTTGGTACTTTGGTTGACCATATGTGAAGGATTTGCCCTAATTTGTAGATCCCCTCCTTTAGTCCCACATGGGAAGATGTGAAACCCTCCTCCCTTGTAAAGTCTTATAAATTAAACCCTCTCTTGTAAGTTTAAAAAAATCAGATGAATGAAAGAAATTTTTTCTTGAGCAAACTTGTGTTTTCTCTTTTCCGCACTTGCTTCCAGGTGTTGAGCTCCGTGATGGAGTAAATCCGGGTTCCCCTGGAACCTTGAGGAGGTGAGAGATCTCCAAAACCCCAAACCCTAGGTTAGCCACTCAACTCCTAAGCCCTAGCCGCCATCACCCTTCTCTTTCCACCAAGCCCTAGTCTATTTCCCTTCTCACGGCCACCATCTCCAAGTCCAGGCTGGCCACCAGCATCCAGCTCCAGTCCAGATACTTCAGATCTACAGCAATTCTTAGAGGAAGTCAGATCGGCCTCCAGGAGAATCCTGATTTCAGCACTTCGGCTTTCAAGTTCTTCAACCTGGTAAATCTTTTCTTGAGTTTCTGAATTCCACCACTTGTTCCTCTTCTTTCCCAAATCTTGAGTCCAGGAGAAGCCGACCAAACCACGAGACCAGTATTGGAGGATCCATTACGAAGATAGCCGACTCCGAGGATCCCCACAATCTGCTCGAGAGAGTTCTTCCACCAGAATCCTGAGAAGATCACTGTCTGGTTAGTAAACCGTCTCTCCTCTCTATTTCTGTTCTGTTGAAAGTTCAGAGCGAAACCCTAGGTCTGGGAGTTTCTCAATGTTGGAAATTGTGTCCCAAAGCCAATCGCCTGGGTTGTAGGTGGTTGTGCTAAGTATTGTATTTTTTCAATGAATTAATAAAATATTATTTTTGGCAGCTCATCACATATTGAATTTCCCTGAAATGAACTCTTTCCTATGTGATGAAGTCCTTAGGACTACACTGACTTCGATACAGAGAGGATGTATCGAGTGGTCCTTAAACCCGGTTCACAACCAAAGGATATATTGTACTGGACGGCAATATATCAAGTATAGGTTGTTGTAGTTCACATCGTTTGGTTGTCCTCTTGACCAAATGAGTGTGGTGACACTGATGTGATCTGCAGGTGGGATATATGTTATATCTCATTGAACGTGACTCCGTGCAGTCCCTTTCTGCCAAAGGGATACTCACGATTGGATATGGGTATAAGTGTCCCTCTGACCTGAGGTCATCGCGGTAGCTTGCAAGCAACTTCCTGTGCTTTGGTGTCGGACTACCCGGATTTTAATCCGGTGACGGAAGGTTTCTGGGTACAGGCAAGTACTTATGGAGCAGTGATGGACCAAGATGGAATTGACCAGTCCAAACAGTTTGGATTGAATGTCTCGCAGTATCTCAATTTAGCAAATCCTCGGCCGGGGTAGCCCTAGTGAAGAGTCACTAGGCTTGCGAGGTTGAGACACGTAGTCGACTGACTCAGTCTGGGTTGGCATCCCAATCTCAGTCGTCCTGAGCATTAGAGGTCAAAGGGATGAATTATATGGTAACCATATGCCAGAGGTTCGATAGTTTGCTCCCGCATCTTCGACCTATCCGGACGCCGGGACCCATTGCTAGATGGTTTCCTGTGCTGGTACTAGAAATTGTTCTAGTGCTACCGTTTAGGTTCGAACCTATGAGGTCACACGCCACAGAGGATAACTCTCTGATCCGGATACTGATTACGATTAGGAATCGTCTCGGTTTTATGGTCACAGTATTTTTGAGCACTCTTTTTCCCATCTTGCCCTTGTCTGTGTCGACCGAAAAATGTTCCGGGTTGACCAGCACTGCGCCAGGATTTTTCTGAATCAGTTTTGAACTGATTCGGAGCTTGTTTCGGCCTCCAATTGGTTATGAACCAATTGAACCCAATTTTATTGGGCTTGAACCGGTTCAATTGGATTGAACCAATTGTTTTTTTTTTTTTTTTTTTGGGATTGAACCGGTTTTGTTTGAACCAGTGTTTTTCCTCTCCTTGAACCGTTTACACGGTTTACTTTTCGTTGGAATTTTTTCCAACCGCTGGGAGTAGAATTCCAAGCGTCAAATCAAGCTGGGCGTCCCTTCCTCTTCTCCACCCGTTGGCATTCACTTTATTTTGTTGGTTTAATGGTTTTTAACTTGGATTAATGGCTTTAAACCTTAGTTAATGGCTGTTAATTGGGTTAATAGCAGCCGGTGACCCCTTGGCCTCCCTCCTCTCTATTTCCCTCTCTCCGCTGCCTTCTTATACCACCCAGCCGTCCCCTGTTGGGAGGGAAAAATCCCAGCGTATGAGGAGCCAAAAAGAAAAGCAAGGTGTTCTTTGAGTGACCCCTGTTATAGAGCTTGGATACACTGGGATTTGGAGTGTGTGAGGGAGAGAAACAAGGCATCAATCCTCTCTTTAAAGTGCTCAAAAATCCCTGCTGCAGCAATTCTGTTTTGCTGCAGCAACCTGTGACCGTGAACCCCTCTTCCGGCGGCTAGCACCGTGCGTGGAGGCGGATCCCAGAGTCCCGGACGTGTCTCCCCTCTAGAGGGAGTACCACTCTACTCCTCGGAGCAAACCTCGCGAGCCGGGATCGCTCCAATTGCCCGAAATCCAACGACGAAGACAGCTACTCCGTTCTGCTGCCATTTTCGTGCAGCAGACTTCGGCGATTTTTTATGATTTATTGGCTTAGTTTTTCTTGTAGAAACTAGTGCCAAATCGAAGAGGACTTCCTTAAGAATCTACAGCTCAAATTTGGGAGCGATCGGATGTCCGGAAGGTGGCGTTCCGGGACTTTTCGGAAGCCCTGTTTTCAGCCCAAGGTGGAAGACGACTGGAATAACTTTATTCCAGTTATTCCAGTCTATTCCAGGTTTATCCCAGACTTATTCCAGCTGGGAATAAGGTATGTTTTTGGGTTTTAATTTCGGTGCATGTGTAGATCTAGATTTATTAAAATGTTTATAAATATTATATGTCCTGAATCATGCCTATACATGCATCTTGCATATGCTAGATCCTGTGCGGAATAGGTTTTTTCCGCACTTATTTTAAAAATGTTTTAAAATACTTACCTATTCCCTGTGCTGTTGCATGCTTAGCGTAGGCACCTGCACCCACATTTTTTCTTTCAGTGGTATCAGAGCCAGGTTCTAGAGTAACATATCTTGATGCATGTATAGTAGATTAAATTGTTTAATCTTAAGATTAGAGAGTACTTTTAGGAACCTAGTTGAGACCTTTACCATGGCCGTGTGTCTTTGACACGATGCGGTTCGTCTGTATTGGCCTCTTCAGAAGGATCCTTTAAGGAAATCAAAAAGAAATTAAAATTATAAATTTGGCATGATTTATAATTTTGTTATTTGGGTCATATAATATTTATAAAAGTATAAATCTAGATATGATGCATAATTTAAGAAAAATTGTTTTACATAGAGACATAATTAAAAATATTTTAATTAAGTATTTGGCTTAATAAAAAATTTTAGGTTTATGAAATCTAATAAAATTTGCATAAGCCAAATTGGGTTAATTGGGTTAGCTGATTAGTTGGGTCCATCACTGGGTTAGACCTAAGTTTACTTGAATCGGATTAAAAGAAGATTAAGCAAATGTTGTTTAAGGTCCTTCTTTAGAACTATCTAATAGTTAGATTAGTTGATCCGTTCATCTAAAATGGATCCAATTAGTGGCTCAGTGGATGCCCGAGTCTTTAGGCTAGTCTGATCGAGTCTGGTAAACCGACTGGTGTCGAGGTAGGTTTGGCAATTGTGATCATGGTTGTATGAGGCTACCTCTTTCCTGGCCAACTTGGTTGGTATCTAGGAAAGATGGTTAATAGCATATACTCACCCATGATCTCACCTACCTGGCTAGTCGAGTCGACCAGAACTGATTGGAAAAGCTCAATGACTCGAGTTAACCCATGTCACCCAGGTTGATCGGTCTGACTGATCAATAGGTGCCCATAGATCAATTGTTGATTTAATTCAACCCTCCTGGAATCTGATTGATTCAGTGGGAGGATGATCCACGTCCTTACCTTTTTCTTCTGTCACAAAAAAAAAAAAAAAAAAAATCCTCTAAAAATTATTAGGTCCTTAAAAAGACTAAGTCAAGGAGTTGACAGTGTCTTAGCCTCCCATTAAGTTGGATAGAAATGTGTCCACTAGCTTGGTGTGCATCGGCAGTTCCATAGAACGGGTGTACATCCAGCGACTGGAATTTCTATCTGATCGATGATGGTTCAGTGCAACCTCCTTAACAGGACCAGGTGGGCCGGCCATAGTCGGGCTTGGTCTTTAGTTAGCTGGAAGCATTGGATTAGTCATTTTAATGGTTGGACCTAACCAGAGACCCGCAATAGGAGGCCCCTAGGCCGATTGGGGTGTTCTCTGAGGCAAAATAAAATACTGAAAATTGTTTAGGGAAACAATTGGTTTACGAACCTACCTTTAGGCTCGTATGGGTGAGCCGGCCATAGTCGGGCTCATGCGTGGCCTATTGGATTTCAGTACCCACTTGAAAAAGTGTTTTCACGGATTGGAGTTAGAGGCTACCAATCTGAAAAATTAGTGGGAGAAACCTTTAGACTAAAGTCCAAGTCTTTTGGTTAATTTATTAATTCATACACTAATAGGTCTAATTTTCTTTTCCGATGTCTTCAAACTTGTCGCTCCGGTCACTTCTCGATAACGAGAAGTTAAAGGGTCACAACTTCGATAGTTGGTATCGAAAGTTGAGAATAGTTCTGGAGCACGAACGGATCCTGTATGTGATAACGGATCCGGCACCTGAAATCCCTCCCGCTAATGCACGGAGTGCGGTCAGAGATGCTTATTTGAAGTGGGTCTCTGATCGCACTACTGTCCGGTGCATTATGTTAGCGGCGATGAACGACGAGTTCAGTCGCAAATTCGAGGAGGCCCAACCTGATGAAATCCTTCAAAAGTTGAAGGAATCCTTCGGCACCCCGGATGATGTAGAACGGTACAAAGTGTCTTGTGCCATCTACAACTCCAAGATGTCGAATGGCGGTTCAGTCACTGATCATGTATTGTACATGATCGAGTTGATTGAAAAACTGGGCAAACTCGGATGCCCCTTGCACGAGCAGCTTGGCAAGGATGCGATCCTGAATTCTCTTCCCTCCTCCTATCTTGACTTTCTTGATCATTATAGAATGAACAAGCCTGCAGTCAACTACCATGGTCTTTTGGGGTTGCTGCAGACTTTCGAGAAAGACCACCAACTGAATAAAGGGGTGGTGAATTTAGTGGGAGGAAGTAGAGGTCGTCGTCCCTTTAAGAAAGGGAAGAAGAAAATAAATAAAAAGGGAAAGAAGGTGCATAATGCTCCTGGCCTGAGTCAGACCAGGAAGTTTAAGGCTGATCAGTCTTCTGCAGAGTGCTTCCACTGCAAGAAGAAGGGACACTGGAAGAGGAACTGTCCTCTTTATATAGCGTCCCTTGATCCGAACAGGCCGAGAAAGTAGAAGTCTGCTGAACAAGGTATTTATATGATAAGACCTTGTAATTACTCAATTGTTGATACTGCTAACTGGGTATTGGATACTGGTAGTCCAATTCATGTTTGTACTTCGTTACAGGGACTTCAAGTTAGCAGAAGATTTGAAGATGGAGAACAGTTTCTGAGCGTCGGGAATGGAAATCGTGTTCCAGTACTGGCGGTTGGAGTCCTGCATCTTGTCTTTGAGTCTTGTACTGTCGAACTAGTCGACTGTCACTATTGTCCTAGTTTCATTATGTGCATAATCTCTGTAGGCCTTTTGGCCAGTTGTGGTTTTGAACTATCAATAAAAGGAGATTTTTGCAATGTTATTTTGAATAACTCTGTTATAATGAAAGCTAGATTAAATAATGGCATATACGTACTATCAAGGCCTGTTAGTGTAATGTACACTTCTAGCAAACATCCAAGGTTAGATAATGTCAACGATTTGTATCTTTGGCACTGTAGGCTAGGTCATATTAACCAAAATAGGATAAACAATATGCGAGGAGATGGACATCTCAAGGTCAGTGATTCTGAATCACTGCCCACTTGTGAATCCTGTTTACTTGGTAAAATGACCAAGTCACCTTTTACTGGAAAAGGTGAACGAGCTACAGAACTTCTAAGTCTAATACATACTGATGTATGTGGACCGATGACAGTAAGTGCTTTAGGAGAATACAAATATTTCATTACTTTTACAGACGACTTTTCAAGGTTCGGTTATGTCTTTTTAATGAGACATAAGTCTGAGTCGTTTGAAATGTTCAAACGATACCGTAATGAAGTAGAAAAGCAAACTGGAAAAAGTATTAAAACCCTTCGATCTGATCGAGGTGGAGAATATTTATCTGGTGCTTTTTTGACATATCTTGAGGAGAATGAAATTCTCTCTCAATGGACTCCTCCAGGAACACCACAGTTGAATGGTGTGTCCGAAAGGAGGAATCGAACCTTGTTGGACATGGTTCGATCCATGATGGGCTTTGCAACTCTGCCGCTATCCTTTTGGGGATATGCGCTTCAGACAGCCTGTTACTTATTAAATAATGTTCCAAGTAAATCTGTTGTCTCCACTCCGTATGAGATATGGAATGGACGTAAACCATCAATCTCACACCTTCGGGTCTGGGGTTGTCCGGCTTACGTAATGCGTTTAGACTCAGACAAACTTGGTCCTAGGTCTGATCGGTGTTTATTTGTTGGTTATCCTAAGGAAACCAAAGGATATTTCTTCTATTTGGAGAATGAACAAAAGGTGTTCGTTGCTCTTAGAGCTATCTTTTTGGAAAAGGAGTTCCTTGGAGAAGGAACTATAGCCTCTAAGATTGAACTTGATGAAGTTCAGCCAATAGAAGAACCTACACACTCTAAGGACGTCGTAGAACCGGCTGTGATTGAATCACACCCAGAACCCATTAGGAGATCCGGTAGAATACCGCGTCAGCCGGACAGATACTACGGTTTCTTGGTCCGGGACGGCGATCCCATTGAGCTCGATGAGAACAATGAGGATCCGATCACCTATATGGATGCACTTCAGAGATCTGACTCTGAGGCATGGCTTGGAGCCATGCGATCCAAAATGGAGTCCATGGAAATCAACAATGTTTGGACATTGGTTGATCTGCCTGAAGGAATAAAACCCATTGGGTGTAAATGGATCTTCAAGAGAAAAAGGGGTGCAGATGGAAAGGTAGAGACCTATAAAGCCCGTCTGGTTGCCAAGGGGTATCGTCAACGATATGGTATCGATTATGGCGAGACATTTTCCCCTGTGGCAATGCTCAAGTCTATTCGGATCATGCTTGCTTTGGCAGCATATTTTGATTACGAGATCTGGCAGATGGATGTCCGAACCGCTTTCCTAAATGGGGAGCTGGAAGAAGAGGTGTATATGATACAGCCTGAAGGGTTCACATCCACAGATGAATCAAAAGTATGCAAATTGCAGAAGTCCATCTATGGACTCAAGCAAGCATCTCGAAGTTGGAACTTACGGTTTGATAGGTGTATCAAATCGTACGGCTTCGTTAAGAACGGAGAAGAACCGTGCATCTATAAATGGGTCAATGGTTCTGTGATTGTATTCCTAGTACTGTATGTTGACGACATTCTCTTAATTGGGAATGACGTCGCAGCATTACAAGGAATAAAGGTCTGGTTATCATCTCAGTTCTCCATGAAGGACTTGGGTGAAGCTTCTTACATACTAGGTATGAAAATCTATAGAGATAGATTTAAGAAGCTTTTGGGACTGTCCCAGTCTATGTACATAGACACCGTGCTGAAACGATTCAGCATGGAAAATTCCAAGAAAGGCTATCTTCCGATAGGTTCTGGAATTACTCTTTCCAAGAAGGATTGTGCGACAACTCCTGAGGAAAGAGAGCGCATGAGTAGAGTACCTTATGCTTCTGCAGTAGGCTCTATCATGTATGCTATGACCTGTACTAGACCAGATGTGGCATACTCACTAGGAGTAGTGAGTAGATACCAGTCTGACCCAGGTGAGGTGCATTGGAAGGTGGTTAAGTCCATCCTCAAGTATTTGAGAAATACTAAAGATCAATGGCTGATTTATGGAGAACCTGACTTGAAACTTGTGGGGTACACTGACTCTAGTTTCCAGTCAGATAGAGATGATAGCAAGAGTGTGTCAGGGTTTGTATTTACCCTGAACGGAGGAGCGGTCTGCTGGAAAAGTTCCAAGCAGGCAACTGTTGCAGACTCGATATGCGAAGCAGAATATATTGCAGCATCAGATGCAGCAAAGGAAGCTGTGTGGTTGTGAAAGTTCCTTGGAGAGCTAGGGATGGCACCTTCCCTAGATGGTCCTGTTCCGGTGTACTGTGACAGCACTAGAGCCATTGCTCAAGCTAAGGAGCCAAAAGCTCATCACCGCACCAAGCACATCCTGCGGTGCTACCACCTCGTACGAGAGATCGTGGAACGAGGCGACATCAATCTTCTGAAGATCGATGGAAAAGAAAATCTGGCCGACCCCTTCACTAAAGCCCTCGGAATAAAAGAGTTTGACCATTGTAAATGGGAAATGGGTATTAGATACTCTTCTGATTGGCTTTAGTACAAGTGGGAGTTGTTGGAAATTGTGTCCCAAAGCCAATCGCCTGGGTTGTAGGTGGTTGTGCTAAGTATTGTATTTTTTCAATGAATTAATAAAATATTATTTTTGGCAGCTCATCACATATTGAATTTCCCTGAAATGAACTCTTTCCTATGTGATGAAGTCCTTAGGACTACACTGACTTCGATACAGAGAGGATGTATCGAGTGGTCCTTAAACCCGGTTCACAACCAAAGGATATATTGTACTGGACGGCAATATATCAAGTATAGGTTGTTGTAGTTCACATCGTTTGGTTGTCCTCTTGACCAAATGAGTGTGGTGACACTGATGTGATCTGCAGGTGGGATATATGTGATATCTCATTGAACGTGACTCCGTGCAGTCCCTTTCTGCCAAAGGGATACTCACGATTGGATATGGGTATAAGTGTCCCTCTGACCTGAGGTCATCGCGGTAGCTTGCAAGCAACTTCCTGTGCTTTGGTGTCGGACTACCCGGATTTTTAATCCGATGATGGAAGGTTTCTGGGTACAGGAAAGTACTTGTGGAGCAGTGATGGACCAAGATGGAATTGACCTGTCCAAACAGTTTAGATTGAATGTCTCGCAGTATCTCAATTTAGCAAATCCTCGGCCGGGGTAGCCCTAGTGAAGAGTCACTAGGCTTGCGAGGTTGAGACACATAGTCGACTGACTCAGTCTGGGTTGGCAGCCCAATCTCAGTCGTCCTGAGCATTAGAGGTCAAAGGGATGAATTATACGGTAACCATATGCCAGAGGTTCGATAGTTTGCTCCCGCATCTTCGACCTATCCGGATGCCGGGATCCATTGCTAGATGGTTTCCTGTGCTGGTACTAGAAATTGTTCTAGTGCTACCGTTTAGGTTTGACCTATGAGGTCACACGCCACAGAGGATAACTCTCTGATCCGGATACTGATTACGATTAGGAATCGTCTCGGTTTTATGGTCACAGTATTTTTGAGCACTCTTTTCCCCATCTTGCCCTTGTTTGTGTCGACCGGAAAATGTTCCGGGTTGACCAGCACTGTGCCAGGATTTTTTTGAATCAGTTTTGAACTGATTCGGAGCTTGTTTCGGCCTCCAATTGGTTATGAACCAATTGAACCCAATTTTATTGGGCTTGAACCGGTTCAATTGGATTGAACCAATTGTTTTTTTTTTTTTTTTTTTTTTGGGATTGAACCGGTTTTGTTTGAACCAGTGTTTTTCCTCTCCTTGAACCGTTTACACGGTTTACTTTTGTTGGAATTTTTCAACCGCTGGGAGTAGAATTCCAAGCACCAAATCAAGCTGGGCGTCCCTTCCTCTTCTCCACCCGTTGGCATTCACTTTCTTTTGTTGGTTTAATGGTTTTTAACTTGGATTAATGGCTTTAAACCTTAGTTAATGGCTGTTAATTGGGTTAATAGCAGCCGGTGACCCCTTGGCCTCCCTCCCTCTCTATTTCCCTCTCTCCGCTGCCTTCTTTACCACCCAGCCGTCCCCTGTTGGGAGGGAAAAATCCCAGCGTATGAGGAGCCAAAAAGAAAAGCAAGGTGTTCTTTGAGTGACCCCTGTTATAGAGCTTGGATACACTGGGATTTGGAGTGTGTGAGGGATAGAAACAACGCATCAATCATCTCTTTAAAGTGCTCAAAAATCCCTGCTGCAGCAATTCTGTTTTGCTGCAGCAACCTGTGACCGTGAACCCCTCTTCCGGCGGCTAGCACCGTGCGTGGAGGCGGATCCCAGAGTCCCGGACGTGTCTCCCCTCTAGAGGGAGTACCACTCTACTCCTCGGAGCAAACCTCGCGAGCCGGGATCGCTCCAATTGCCCGAAATCCAACGACGAAGACAACTACTCTGTTCTGCTGCCATTTTCGTGCAGCAGACTTCGGCGATTTTTTACGATTTATTGGCTTAGTTTTTCTTGTAGAAACCAGTTCCAAATCGAAGAGGACTTCCTTAAGAATCTACAGCTCAAATTTGAGAGCGATCGGAGGTCCGAAAGGTGGCGTTCCGGGGACTTTTCGGAAGCCCTGTTTTCAGCCCAAGGTGGAAGACGACTGGAATAACTTTATTCCAGTTATTCCAGTCTATTCCAGGTTTATCCCAGACTTATTCCAGCTGGGAATAAGGCATGTTTTTGGGTTTTAATTTCGGTGCATGTGTAGATCTAGATTTATTAAAATGTTTATAAATATTATATGTCCTGAATCATGCCTATACATGCATCTTGCATATGCTAGATCCTGTGCGGAATAGGTTTTTTCCGCACTTATTTTAAAAATGTTTTAAAATACTTACCTATTCCCTGTGCTGTTGCATGCTTAGCGTAGGCACCTGCACCTATATTTTTTCTTTCACTCAACCTCCAGCGATCCGTTACTTCTGAACTACTCTGATAACTTAGTTTCTTCTAAACTGTGCTTTCAATCCTTACCTAGTTTCCTTCAATGTAGTTTAGCTTTACTTTGAGTCGAAGCCAATTTCTGAAATATATATAAAAAAAAAAAAGAATTAATCTTAATTTTACTTCTGTATACGCTTTTGTTTTTTTGTTCTGCATCACTTAATGGCTCTAAAATTATGATAAGACTCAGGGAAAGGCAGGAAATAGGAATCCGAGACTTGGGATAATTTAGGGGAATCTTGAAATAGACCTTGGTTACTCATGATGACCGAATTTTGATCTACAGGCAGGATGCTTCTAGGTAGTTGAAGGTCATCAGGAAAGTCTTCTAGAATAATGATTGGGTTCTTCTCAGGTACCTGAAAGAGTTCTTGTGTCGAAGCTAAAGTATTGGGTTCTTCCTGAGGGCATTGTCTTACAGGAACCAAGTCCTCACTAAATTTTGGTTGTTCTGATGTTTCAGCACTAGGCTCAATAATCTTTTCTTTACCAAAGGTTTCCTCAGGTAAGGTACTAAAGTTGTTCTCTTCACAGTCTTCCCCTTCATTTTCATCTATTAAACTTATGTCGGTCTCATACATATATTTACTAGGTTCAAATTTGCCTTCTTCCTTCCCTAGCCCTTCAGTTTGAGGATACCCTAAGTCTTGAGTATTCATGAACTCAACTTGTACTTAAGGTTCTTACTCCTATCATTCATATGAGCTAATGGGAAAGTAGGAGTTGGTTGGTCTAAGGAAAATTGTTTAGCCAGCATTTGGTTCAATTGGGCCATTAGATCATTTAGGCCTTTCAGCATGGTTTCAAGATTCGGGTCCATGGCTACACTGGACTGGGCTTGGATTGGTGAATATGGTGTCCCTGCTCTAGTTGTCATGCATGCAAATGGACTCAAGCTCGAGCTAAGGTTTCCTAGACCTAGAGCACAAATTAGAGGTCTAATTAAGTGAACCAACTAGCTAGTAGTACTTATTGGACTTAGCCAGGTAGGTGGTGAGGAGTGAAGGTCCCTGATTGCCAACCTTAGACACCAATCTAAGATTGGCCAGGTAGGTGGACCAAATCACAAGCCCTGATGCACCAATCCTAGACACCAAGCCAGTAAGCACACACCAATTAGCTGACACAGTTAACTTGATCCTAACCTGAACCCAATTTGTTGATGTCCCTAACCCACTAGGACAATTAACGTTCTACTCAATTTTAATTAATGGGCTATGATCGATATGCTGGTTGGTGATTTTTGGGCTAGGACAGGTGATGAAATCCTGACCCTATGTCAAATTGATGCCCTTAATTTGATTTCTCATGAGATGAATGAAATGCAAAGGTGTTGCAGAAGTGTGTTGCAGTTTGAAAGTGGTGTGGAAAACGTGATGAAAAAAATGTCCAGAAATTTTGAAAAATTCACAGAGGATTCCTAACTTATATGTTTCAATGTAGGTGAAAGAAATTTTAAAACTAAAATATGTACTACTCTAAGCAGATCCTACAATTGAAGATAAATAAAAAGGATAGAACAGAACCCTAATGAGAGTGTCGAACTGCAGAAATTTTCATTTTTTTTATAATTTTTTTATGATGATGAAATTTAATATGGTGATAACTGACTTAAAATGGAACAATAAAAAAAATATTTCAATAAAAAATTAGTGACTTTCCTTTGGAGCTGCAGATGGATTACAGTAAACAAATGTAAATTTTCAGAAAACAGAACCTAATCAAACAAGTGCAATGGTTTACCCAAACATCAATCTAAAAAACTCACGTCCGGCCAGGGGCTCATTATTCCCATGGGTTGTGATAGTGTACTGGAGTACACCCGCTCAGGAGGCATGAATTTTAGATCTTGCTTGGATTTAAAGAAAACTATTCTACCCTAATGCAACCATGCTCTGATACCAAGATGATGCGGCAAGCATATGATTAATGTTTTGAATATGGTTTGTACAGCAATGAAACCTAATTACACTAGCATTGTACTCATCATAATAAGACTTAAGGATTATAAGAAATTGGACTTTTACTTGATTAGACACAATCCAAAACTAAGAAGGAAGAAGATCTAGACAATAGGGGCTAATGATTGTGGACTTACCTTGATGAGCTTTCCAACCTTCTTTTGATTCATACGTTGAAACTACCAATGCTCAGAACTGAAGAACCTGGATAACAGAGATCAGAACCCTGGACTTGGGGCTTCAGCTTATTGGTTCTTTGTCAAGGTGAACCCAGCCCACAACACAAAGACTTCGAAGGACCTAAGAACATAATTTTGAGAAGATCTGGCCGACTCCAATGCCTTCACTTGAGCTTGGAAGATGCTTTGCTAGGGAAAAAGAATGGCTTTGGCATGGAGGAAGAGGATGGAAAACTTTCACATAAGAAAAAAAATACAAGACAACTTCTACTTCCAAAATTTCAACTTCATTTTCATTCATTCCCAAAATCAATCTCTTTTACAATGGGCATCCAAGGCTTTTAATAGCCTCACAAAGCTAGCTTTTGAAATTTAAAAACTCCCCAAATCGAGGAGGATTACAAGGGGGGTTGGAGGATTTGGTGGAGAGTTTGGAGGGATATGGGGGGGGGGGGGTTGGAGGATTTGGTGGAGGACTTGGAGGGATGTGGCCAATCTCCTTGAATTTGAATCTCCCTTGTTGGCGCCCAAAGGGTGATGAGGTGGCTGGTGAGGTGGCGCCTGATGACGTGGCATGGTGAGGTGGTCTTCTACTTGGATAAGAATGACATGTGGCGCCCAGTGGTCCTAGTTGATGGTCCTTTTCTCTTGCTTGGTTGATGTGTCTTCTCTTCTTCATGTGGTCAAATTCTGGGGTCCAGAATTTGAATCTTGTTGCTGGCTTTCATGGCTTTAAGACTTGATTAGACTTAACTCAACTGAATTAGACTTAACTCAACTGAACTGACTTGACTGACCTAGACTTTAAAACTTGAAATGGACTTACAGGAAATGAAATTTTAAAAGTAATTACAGGACTCAATAAACACTCTTGATTTGAAACTCAAAATTAATTACAGGACTCTTGAAAAGGAAATGACTCTTAAAAATAAAATATTTTTGAACTAAAGGATACAAGGTAACCTAATTATCTTCGATCAAAATTGGGATAAGGCTAACCTTGTTGGAGTGAAGTTTCTTTCGGCTTCTGGTGTCCACACCAGCGTGGACTTTTCTTCTTGGCGCGCGTGGATGAGGAAGGGAGTGGACGGCTTGGATAGAGAGTCTCAGTGCACTTGATTTTCTTGGGATCAGCCATGTGTTAGCCCAATTTCCAAAAAATTAAATTAGACCTTAATCTGGTTCAATTAGAACCCAATTAAGCCTAATTCGGAACCAAATTCGAATCTGATTCGAATAGAAGTTGGGTTTGCAACACATGCTAGTGTATTTATCCTGCAAACATGATTTAATTCCAAATTAAATCCTTCATCAATTATCTTTTGTGTGTGACCCATTGGGTTCCACACCTAGCCAGTAGTAGGTTAGAGTGCTATTTGACTTAATTCGGTTAGATCTCAACTAAGCCAATTTAGGTCAACTCAAACTAGCTCGACTCGGTCAATTAGAATCTAATTCTAATTAACTAATTTGAATTACCATAATTCAATCATATACCTACAAGACAAGATTGACGTCTAGCAACGTATCATGTCTACCTAGAAGATGTGGAATTTTGATGGAATTACCAAAATACCCTTTAGTGGTGAGTTACCGGGCAATTCAGTCCTTTGATCAACTTGCATCCCGAATATGATTATGAATATGGATACTTATCAAATCCAATTTCATATTCATCCCTAGCTCAATCTTTATAATGATGATTCATTAATCAACCATTAGAAATTAACTCTAATGTTCATACTTTGATCAAAGATTTCCTGAATCCATCATTTAATCGAAATTAGCTGGATGCAATTCCCTCTTACTAGGGCTGATTAATTCCTTGTTGACCTACTCACAACCTCCATTTACAATCCACCATAACCAGTATCACCTCGTGCATGACTCAGTGTCATGATTGATTGCGATCCAAATATGGATTCATATATATAAGGTACCATGGTAGTCTCAGGTCAAAGGACCACATGCACTACTCCCACTATGTGTATATCTATTGACAAGCAGATAAGGTTCCATTAGATATTCTCAATCTGGATCAATTCAGTGAACTCATTCTCTAATGAACACTCACATCCTAGTATTAGTGTCAAACTCAAGTGACTGTGAGATCAGTCACCCTCATCACAAAGTATATATAGGATGTGCTGGTCTTGTCGGAAACTTTGATCCCCAACTTAATGTCCCATCGACCAGGAATATTTTAGATTAGGGTTTTAAGGCTTTAGGTCTCACTGGTATGATCTTATCATAACCCTAGAACCATAGCCCTAATATATGGGGTTCATCATATAATCATAAAGACACAGCGTATGATGAAAATAATACCTTTATTATAATAATGTCAATTCATTGATTTTGGAATCGAAATATAATATTTCAATTGGCTTTCAGGGCACAATCTTTCATTATTTTGAAAAATTATTTTAAATATTTAATTAGAATCAAGTTTAGACTTATAGTCATTAGTTATAATCATGAACTTTTTGATATTGATGAATTTCATGGTATCATGAATAAACTTGTGATTATAAGACCTTCACTTGATTTTGATTAATATATCTTAAATTACTTCATGAAAAATACTTTTAAAGTTGCATATTGCTTTGAAAATTATTTCAATTGATTAATTAGAATCAAGTTTAGACTAATAGTCATTTGTTGTGATCATAAACTTTTTGATGTTGATGGATTTCATGCTCTCATGATTAAACTTGTGATTATTAGACTTTCAATTGATTTTGATTAATATAATTTTAAACCATTTCAAGTAAAATGTTATGATTTATGTGTTTTCATTTTTGGCATCTATGCTTAAATTAGAAATGATTTGGATTAAGACTAGAACTAGTAGTTAAGGATTACTAGTGGGGGCACCAGGATCAAATACAGATTACTGGGCCCTATCTGGTTTATTTAGCCATGTATCAAATTTTGTAGTCAAGTAAGTGATGGAAACATCAATCTACACAAATCTCGGAGCAGCACGGATCTTAGAGCAGCAAATAAATTGGAAGAATATTTATTTAGGATTTATCTTTTATTTGAAATTTGAATTAGGATTTGGATTTAGATATGGATAGGCTTATCTTATCCTATCTTGTATTTGAGTTTGAATCATTCTTATCGTTTTATCTTGTATTCAAATTCAAATGAGGGTTGGACAGGTCTATAAATACCACCCTCAGTCCTTTGTAAAAAAAAAAAGAGTTTATCAAGTTTTGGGAATGAAAATGAGTTTTAGAAAATAGTAGTTTTTTTATTTCACTCCGTGAGGAGAGGGTGTGAGGCCCAGCCCTAGGACATGATGTGAGGTCATGCCCAGTTATCCCCCTTCCATTCCATCTTCTCTATCCCCTCATGGCCTTTGAGATCCATCCTAGCACCTCCAAGTATCGAGGAGGGTATAATGCCCTAGAGGTGAGAGGTCTATTCGTTAGGGTGAGTCCCAAAGTCCATGAGATCCATATCCTTATCCTACATCCCCACTATTCCTTCCCCATCCCTAAAGTAAAAAAATACCAAAAAAAAAATGGTACCCTAATCTAGGTGACTTCTAGGCTCACCAACGATCCTACCCATCTGTCTCTCATCAATTTTGGTATCAGAGCCTAGAGAAATTAGGGTACCCTAAATTTCCTTCTCTCCTACCAGCTCCAGTCAGTCCCTCCACTTCCCGGTCGCTGATCCTTTTTTATTTTATTTTTTTTCCACCTCCCATCCGATACCACCAGAGAGAGCACTTTTCCACGCACCTCCATCATCACTGATCGAGGTGCCTCCGCCACTGCCGGCCAACCCTCCCCCTTCTCCCATCCTTTACGTCCTCCGTCCCTTCCATCCCATTAAAGAAATCCATCAAAACCCTACACCTTTCATCGCCACTCGAAAACCCAAGCCAGGGCCCCTCGAGCCGTCCGAAGCATCCATCCACTTCTACTATTCTAGCTGCCATCGATAGTGGTCTCCGTCAAAAGCCATCCCATTGCGATCAGGATTCAAAACTGGTATCTCGAGAGAATCATTGGAAAAGCAGCGTTGGGCGAAGAGCAACAAGGTCTACACCCGGAAATCACACAACAAGAGCCCCAGAACAATGTTCCCGAACTTGCCCCTCAAGACCTCCCAAACCCTCCCTACCAAACGTCAGTCCACCGAGAACCCGAACTCGGTCCTCCTCTTCAACAAGGAGATCGGTCCTCCCTCCCGCCGCCGATGATGGCACCACCACCATCGTCATCCTTGTCGGCTCACTCCTTCGGCACTCCCTCTCTCTCCTCTCCACTGAATCCACCCAACTGGCTCCTCTTCGTCGCCCTAGCCGACATCGCTGTCGATGAGCACTGCCGACCCCCTCACAGACATCTGGACCTCGCCGGTCCGCACCATGGTTTGCCTCACCAAGAGCTTCCCCATCGAAGGACTCCTCTGGTCGCCCATCCTCTCAGATCCCTCCCTTCCTCCGGTGTACAATCCCAGGCCGAGCCCCCCCTCTTCTCTGCCTCCCGTGAAGCCTGACGCCGTTGCCGATTTTGCCATGCCAGCACCGACCTCATCCGATCGCCCCCTCCGGACCAAATCGACCGAGGCTATTCGATGCCACCGGAACCCCTCCTTGCTCCATCCAGCAATCAATGATCTGGCTCGACCGTGGCACTCCCTAGATCCACCTTCTTTCTCCCCGTCCAGGCCTACCGTGTCTCCCACCTCCTCTCGCAATAGCACCACCGTCTTCTCACCCACCCAGCAGCCGCCGACCATCAATAGCCCCAGCTTCCCTCCACAGAGCGTTTGCCCGAACCAGGTGCATCTTCCCTCCCCCTACTCCTCGGGTCTTAGTGACCGAGCCGGACGTCCGCCCGGCCGATCTCCACCGGATCCGCTGACCCTCCCCAAAATCAGGCCTTCGCATGGACCCTCCATCACCGCCACTTTGTTTCATGTGGAAAGCATCATCCAACATCCCCTGCTGCAACCCCCTACCCCTCCTCCATGGCCTCCGACGATGATGCTTCCAGCCTCAATCGCCCACGGTCTCCCATCATCCGGAAGCCCCTCCGGTCTCCTACTGTCCATAAGTCTCCTCCGGATCTCCATGTCTAAACTCTCTCCTCCGATCCACCCCAGCGCCGAGTCGCCCTCATCTTCTTCCCCAAGTTGCTGTCCTCCTCCCAGCGCCGTCGTCGGAGAGCCCACCAGTGAAAATCCCTTTATTCCTGGTTCGGTCCGTGAAGGAGAAGGAGGAGCTGTTGTGCACGAACGTGAATGCAAACCCGGCATTCGGAGCCGACTTCCCATCTGCATGCTTCTCAAAGCAAGCCGGTTCCTATTGCTGATTTCAAGTTCCTATGCCGATTTCAAGTCTTTTTTCTCAAAGTCGCACCACTTTCAAAGCTACACCATTTTCAAAGTGGCCCTTTTTTGATTGGATGCGGTTCACTAGAGTCCCTGCTGATCCACACTCGATGAAATCGAGTTTTCCCCACCTCGGGGGAATGATGGGGACATTGGTCTGCACAAATCCCAGAGTAGCACGGATCTCAGAGTAGCAAATAAATTGGAAGATTATTTATTTAGGATTTATCTTTTATTTGAAATTTGAATTAGGATTTGGATTTAGATATGGATAGGCATATCTTATCCTATCTTGTATTTGAATTTGAATCATTCTTATCTTCTTATCTTGTATTCAAATTCAAATGAGGGTTGGACAGGTCTATAAATACCACCCTCAATCCTTTGAAAAAAAGAAGAGTTTAGTCAAGTTTTGGAAATGAAAATGAGTTTTAGAAAAGAGTAGTTTTTTTATTTCACTCCGTGAGGAGAGGGTGTGAGGCCCAACCCTAGGACATGATGAGGTCATGCCCAGTTATCCCCCTTCCCATTGCATCTTCTCTATCCCCTCATGGCCTTTGAGATCCATCCTAGCACCTCCAAGTATCGAGGAGGGTATAATGCCCTAGAGGTGAGAGGTCTCTTCGTTAGGATGAGTCCCAAAGTCCATGAGATCCAGATCCTTATCCTACATCCCCATTATTCCTTCACCATCCCTAAAGAAAAAAATATCAAAAAAAAAATGGTACCATAATATAGGTGACTTCTAGGCTCACCAACGATCCTACCCATCTGTCCCTCATCAGTAAGATTGAGTCATGTAATAAGTTGAGGCTAGTTGATTATCTCAACCCTAGTCCAGTCATTGAGTCCTATACTTATGTATTAGTCCAATACCAGTCCAATTTTATACAAGAGAAGAGGTTACACAGTTTTGGAGCTCCACCAGGCCTCATCCAGGAGCCAGAGGCCTTCACATCAGCTTATTGGGCATTGTATGCCACCCCGGGGTCCAAGATTCGTTCTAGATGCCCCAGATGTCCTCTAGATGCTTTCTTGATGCCTTGATACCCTCCAGATACCAAAAAATATTCCCAGACCAGGGCACCTCATGATTCCAGGAATATGCCAGCATCTCAGGCCAAGAGATTCTAAGCCCAGGAGTCAAGCCCATGAGCCCAGAACCAAGATTCCAAGGAATATGCTGATACCAGGGCACCCCAGCTTCCAGGGCCCATAAGCCCATGCACTAAACCAATGGAGGATGCCCCTTGCTTTCTTAAAGCCAAGCCCAACTCTATTTTAGGTGTCCAAGCCCAAGAGACCAAGGCCAAGGTGCCTTTGACCAAGTTCACGGAAGGGAGAAATTCAATTCAAACAAGGAGATCTAGTTTTATTTTCACTCAAATTGTATTTTCCTAATTTTAAGCAAACTTGTAATCCCTCTCTCACTAAACTTTGTAATACTATTCTATCTAGGAGACTTATGGAACATTTATAAATACCCCACCCCTCCCCCTCTTGTAAGCATCGTTTATTCATGAATCAAAACCCTGATGAAATTTTGTGTTAAGTTATGTTCTTGTGTTCTTGTGTTGAGGTGTGTGAGTTTTGTTTGTGAGCCATAATTCATCCAAGCCCTAGCCATCCCAAAGCACTCTCATCCAAACCCTAACATGCCAAGGAGAAGAAGCCCTAAGCCATCCATCAGATCCTATTGGTCTTTTTTCTCCAAGGAAGAGGCCCTCTTTGCCTCCAGGAGTGATCCCAGATAGTTGCCCGAACCGAGGAACTGAAGGATTGTCTTCCAGGCGACGATCCTGAGTGCTATGTGACCCCTTCATTGATAGAATCTTCGAATCAATGCTTGGTAAAAATCCTTCCCCCTACTAACTTTTGATTTATTGAAAGTATGCTATCCTAACCGGGGGTTTTTCAATCTCCGTGATCCTTTCTTTTATTATTTTGGCCTGAGTTCTTATACGGGTATGATGTTTTCTTTCATTACATACTTGCCTGCTGATTCTTTACTTGATTTTAGGTTTCTAGCCTACAAATTAAAATTCTAAAAATTATAAAAAAATTAGTTTCAGTGTTCTTACAATCATGGTAGTCTTAGGATCATCCTGCACTAGTTTAATATCAGAGCTAGTTTAGGATAGCTTGCATCTTCATTAAAATAACAAAAACACTCATTGCTATTTTTTGTGCATCCTATCATTTGCAATAGGTGTCTGATTTTTAGTCTAGTTCATCATCTTAGAAATTTTATCTTTGATTTAAATTTGCATGAAATATTCTCTGTTTAGTTCTAATAATTATAATTATTTTTAATTATTTTTACCAAAACATAAAAATATAAAAATTACTGTATCTTAGGAACCCTAACTAAAATCCTGAGATTCATGTACCAGTCCAAAAACCCTAAGAGTTGCATCATCATCTGATTTTTGTTTTGCATCAAATTTGGTAGTGATCATCATCACCATCCATCCTCTGTTTTGTAAGTTTTTTAGATATTTTCTGCATCAAAAACTATGTCAAATTCTGCATCAAACTGAACCCTAATTTTTTGATTCTGTGATTTTTGCAAGCTTGACTAAACCTAACCTAACCAACTTCCAAACCCCTCAATCCCAAGCCCAATTTTGTTTGCTAACCTAATCAACTTAAACATAACTTGCCATCTCATAAAATACTAAAAAATATTTTTTATTTCTCTGATTGTTATTAGTTTGCATTAGGGTTCATTGAATGTGCATCATCTTTTAAACTAATCTTAAGGGCAATTCAATATCGCAGATCAGGGCAGGATTTCATCACCTATCTTGGGCCCAAAACTATCACCAACATCTTTACCTAAGCCTTAATTAAAATTAATTAGACTTAATTTGCCCTAGTGGGCTAGGTGACACCAACATGTCGGGTCCGAATTATATGGGCCAACTAGTGCATTCAATTCTCCAACTATTACTGGAATCTGGTGTCTAAGGCTAGGGGACCAGAGTCAAATGACCTAAGTGGTGTTGTGATTTTTAATTAGGTCCCTATAAAAGCAGGGGGGCCTCCTACACTCCCACCCCCTACCTGGCTAGAGGAAGGATTAGTTGTTAAGTTGGGTGTAAGTTGAGTCGACCCACTCAGTTTTGGCTCTAGGTCTAGGAAACCCAAGCTTTTACTAACCATTGCATGCTTGGCTGTATCATTTCACTTTGATTGTTTGCATGATTGCATGACCACCAGATTAGGGACCAAATATCAATAGCCTAAACCCCTACCCAATTCAGCCATGGAGTCCAAACTTGAAGCTCTCATAAAAGCCATGAGTGAACAGATGACCCAAATGAATACCCAGTTAACCATCCAAATAAATCAATCCAATACCCAATTAACCACACAAATAAACCAGTCCAATACCCAAACCCAAAACCAGCTTGCCTAGTTTACCACTAAAATCAACCAAATAACCCAATCAAATACCCAAGCAAGCCGTAGGTTTGACCATTTGACATATAGATCTGAGCCCATAACCTATGAACCCATAATCTATGAACCCATAACCCTCAGTCGACCCACCTTTGTTATCCCAGCCACTAGTCAATTTTTCCTTAGCCAAACCCCTCTTACCAACCCACTAGTTCATAATGATGACCTTGAAGAGGAAGTGTATGAAGCTGATATGAGCTTAGTGGATGAATATGAAGAAGAAGAGGAGTTACCCATAAAAGACCTAGAATTAGTTGATCTTGTAGGTACCTAGATTGAGATCAACCTAGTTAGTTAACCCTAACCATACCCCGATGGAAGTTAACCCAAAATTAGTTGACCTTGACCACATCCAAACTGGACCAGTTGTGGATGACCAGTTAGAGGAAGAGAACCTAGATACTACTATTAGGGTCTTACCTGAGGAGCCACTAGAAGAAAGCTCAATTATAGAGCCCAGTCCTGAATTTCATAAGCTAGAAGAGTTTATTAAGGACTTGATCTCTGTAACCCAGTACCCTCAGGATGAATTCCCTTCTGTAGTTTCCATTGAGAACCTCTTTCTTAAAATTAGTGACCCATTCTTTTATTATGCAAACCCTGTAGACACACCTCAACCCCATAAGGTTAACCTCATTAGTCTAGGTCTAATCCTTGAAACCTTTTCTTACATCATACTTCTTCCAGTCAACCCTAAACCCTTTCCTTACTTTCTACACCATAGACTAACCCTGAATCCACCTCGTATTTTTTGACTTTTCTTAAATCTTCTTATATTTCTTTAACCATTCACCTGCATCATGTAGAGGTTTGCATATTACATGCATTCATTGATCCTATCATGTTTGCATCATACTTTTGGAAAACCCTTTGGCATCTATTAAGGATTCCTGTTAAATTTTCATGTACGTGCCAAACCAGAGTCAAACCTAGAGAGCCTATAGACTGTTAGGTTTAGGTTCCAAGAGCCCAATCAGTCCACAAACCTAATCCATCTGTCTACACATACACTGACCTCTGCACAGCATTTGCATCAGGAAATTAGCCTAAAGATCAACATAAGTAATACACCTTATAAAAACATGGCTAAATCCCAAAAACAAGATAAAGAGTTTTCTGCAGGGGATTTTCTGATGATCAGGCTAAGGCCTGAGTGGTTCCCTCCAGGGACTGCAAAGAAATTTCATGCTCATAAAGCTGGACCATTCAAAATAATAAACAGAGTTGGATACGATGCCTATGTGCTCGAGTTGCCACCCAAATTAGGTATTACCACCTTCAATACTTCAGACCTTATGGAGTACCGGGAGCCAGCAGTGATACCTAGCGAGCTCTTTGAACCTCTCTCTTTTCTTGAGAGTAAACCCACCCCACAGAGTCCACCAACAAATTGGCCTATAAGCGAAGAAAAGATTGAGTGAATCCTAGATGATCAAGCCATCAGTACCTGGAATAAAGGCTATTAGAGGTATTTGGTTAGATGGTAAGGTCAGCCAGAATCTGAGGATTCATGGATCACCCGTGAGGATCTGCAGTACCTCAACCTAGACCTTCTTGAGCAGTATTAGAGCCAAGTTGATCCTTACTTGACAGGGTCGAGTTCCTCCCATCTCGGGAGAATTGGTGGGGGCACCAAGATCAGACACAGATTACTAGGCCCTATCTAGTTCACTTAGCCATGTCTCAAATTTTGTAGTCAAGTAAGATTGAGTTTTGTAATAAGTCAAGGCTAGTTGATTTATCTCAACCCTAGTCCAGTCATTAAGTCCTGTACTTGTGTATTAGTCTAGTACCAGTCCAATTTTATACAAGAGAAGAGGTTACACAATTTTGAAGTTCCACCAGGCCTCATCCAGGAGCCAAAGGCCTTCATAAGCTTATTGGGCATTGTTTGCCACCTAGGGTCCAAGATTCCTTCCAGATGCCCTAGATGCCCTCTAGATGCCTTCCTGATTCCTAGATACCCTCCAGATGCCAGCAAATATTCTCAGACCAAGGCACCTCATGATTTCAGGAATATGCCATCACCCCAGGTCAAGAGATTCCAAGCCCATGAGCCCTAGAACCAAGATTCCAAAAAATATGCTGATACCAGGGCACCCCAGCTTCCAGGGCCCATAAGCCCATGCACCAAACCAATGGAGGATGCCCCTTACTACCCTAAAGCCAAGCCTAACTCTGTTTTAGGCATCCAAGCCCAAGAGACCAAGCCCAAGGTGCCTTTGACCAAGTCCAAGAAAGGGAGAAATTCAATTCAAACAAGGAGATCTAGTTTTATTTTCACTCAAATTGTATTCTCCTAATTTTAAGCAAACTTGTAATCCCTCTCCCACTCAACTTTGTAATCCTATCCTAACTAGTAGAGGACTTGGGGAACATCTATAAATACCCAACCCATCCCCCTCTTGTAAGCATCTTTTATTCATGAATCAAAATCCTGATGAAATTTTGTGTTAAGTTGTGTTCTTGTGTTGAGGTGTGTGAGTTTTGTTTGTGAGCCCTAATTTATCCAAGCCCTATCCATCCCAAAGTACTCTCACCCAAACCCTAACATGCCAAGGAGAAGAAGCCCTAAGCCATCCATCAGATCCCTGTAGTGTTTTTTCTCCAAGGAGGTGGCCCTCTTTGCCTCCAGGTTTGATCCCAGATAGCTGCACGAACCGAGGAATTGATATCTTGTCTTCCAGGCGACGATCCTGAGTGTTGTGTGACCCCTTCATTGACAGGATCTTCGAATCATTGCTTGGTAAAAATCCTTCCCCCTCTTAACTTTTGATTTATTAAAGGTACACTATCCTAACCTGGGGTTTGTCAATCTCCGAGATCCTTTCTTTTATTATTTTGGCAAGAGTTCATATGCGGGTATGATGTTTTCTTTTATTGAATATCTGCCTGCTAATTCTTTACTTGATTTCAGGTTTCTAGCCTACAAATTAAAATTATATAAATTATAAAAAAATAGTTTCAGTTTTTCTATAATCATGGCAGTCTTAGGATCATCCCGCATCAATTATATTTAAGAAGAAGGTGTGCATATTGATAAATCCTTACTCCAGTAGCTAAACTTGGTACTAGATTACTTCTAGCATTTGTATTGGTAATCAAAATCATTTCAAATCATATGATTTTCATGAAATATATTCTATTTAGTATCCATTCTCAGACTAAAAATGATTTAAAATAAGTATAGAATTAGTAGTTAAGGGTTGCATTTAAGAAGAAGGTATGCATATTGATGAATCCTTAATCTAGTAGCTAGACGTGGTATTAAATTACTTCTAGTATTTATATGGATATCAAATCATTTTAAATAAATTTTTTAAATGATCAAATCCTTTGTATTTTAAAAATCTTGTATATCTTGAAAATTCAAATATTTGATTTCAGACTTAGTAGTTATGTTCATATCTCAAATTATCTAAAATTTTGATGCTTGTGCTTTCATATGTTATTTCTCAATGAATACATATTTTTAAGGAAAAATAATATTTTTGGAAGAGCATCTAAAGTTTGTTGTCATCATATACATGTATGATACTTTCAATGTTTTCTTGATATCATACTTATATTGCTCTGACACTCCTCCTTGTTTTCAAATCTAATCTTTAGAGAGGAGTTACATTCAATTGGTATCAAAATTTATTTCATTTATAATCTTCAAAAAAAAAGAAGGAAATTATTTTTTGCATGTGCATCCCATTTTATGGTATCATGTTCAATTAGTATCATATTTAATCGGTACCATGATTTATTGATTTCATGTATTGATTTTGATGATCTACTTGCTATTCTTTCTACCTTCATTCCAATTTTGTATTGCCTTTCATCCTTTTTATGATGACAAAAAGGGAGAGAAAAATGTTAAGTATGAAAAGGAAAAAGATTTGATAAATATGAAAAATTATATGAGAAATGAAAGAAAGTACAAAAGGAAAAGAAGAAAGCAAAATGTTTTAATCTTAAGGGAAGAATTAGCAAGGGAAGAATGTTTAAAAATTTTGAATGATTTTTGAAAATGTTTTTGAAATCATATATTGAGGGAGAGCTTGATACTCATTGATTTTGAGCTTACATGTTTATACTATTGTTAATCTTTTAAACTTATCCTATTTATATACTTAAAGGTTTTATCATCATCAAAAAAGGGGAGATTGTTGACTCTGGTCTTGATTTTGATGATTGACAAAACACTTAAGTATATATGAGTACTAATACATGCTAAAAGTCTTTATCATATTTAGGTATTCATTAATGTTGAAAGATTGAAAAGATTATCATTCAGTTGAAGAAGTTATGAAATTTTAAGTTATAAATCTTGGAACATATATTGAAGACCTTGAAGGACTCTAATATTAAATTTGAACAAGTTTTGGCACTGGTCAAGTCAAGTGTCGACACATGGAAGTGTCGACACTTGAAGTGTCAACTCACAAAAAGCTTGGGTTGATCGCAAAGAAAATTTAAACCGGCATGTTGAAGTGTTGACTCATGGTCATCCAAGTGTCAACTCAAATATCAACTTATGAACAGTGAAATGTCGACTCAAGGCCTAAAACCAAATAGAAGATCAAATGAGCTGATTTCAGGGTTTTGGTTAAGTGTTGACTCATTGTTCCAAGTGTCGACTCAAAGTGTCATGATGGGGAATCAGATCAGACATAGACTTCAGCTTCAATTTGTCCACTAAGTCATGTGTTGGTCAATTTTTATTAAGTCCTATAATGAAGTCCAAATTTTGTGAGTCCTGTAATAAAGTGAGCTAGTTGGATTCACTAAGTCGGTGGAAGTTCCTTGTTTAGTCCATTGAGTCCTGTTTATCTGTTCAGTGAGTCCATTATTTATTTAGGCCTATTTTGAGTCTTATCAGTTAGGCCTTTTTGAGTCCATATAATTTTTATTCAAGAGGATGACCTTTGGATCGACACTTAAGTCACCAACCCAGCATCTAGATTTCTTCATGCTACCCAAGTCCTCCAGGAGATGGTGCCTCAGCATACCAGGTCTTAGGTGCCTCAAGCCCACAAGATTTCATGAAGAAGTGCAACCCCAGATCCCTATCCTTAGCGCCCCAATCCAAGGCCCATAACAGTTGACACCCGCAAGCCCATCATGAAGTTGGAGCCCCATATTTTGACCCAGTCCAAGATGCCCAAGGCTTTGACCCAACCCAAGCCCAGCAAGAATTTCATACTAGTCCAAGCCCATGGAGAAAAGTCAAAGCTTCCAAGTTTAAGAAGGAGTTGATGTCCAAATTCTATAAGGATTTCAATCTAATAATTCTATTCAAATTATGTACTCCTTATTCTACTCAACTTTATTCTCCTAATCCTATTCATACTTGTTGCCGATCTTACCACTGTGGCCTATAGCTTATGAGCTGGCGCCGGATCCTGGACTCCTTCGCCTTGGGATCTCCAAGACGGGTCCACCTCGCTGAGGTCGAGCCAGGCGCTCCTGCTCCTCCACCAGGTGGCACCCCAAGATGAGTCCACCTCGGTAGAAGTCGAGCCTTCCTATGCCACTTCGCCAAGTGTCCACCCAAGAGGGGTCCACCTTGGCCAAAGCTGGCAGCCTTTGCTCCCTCACCAGGTGGCACCCCAAGACGGGTGCACCTCACCGAGGTCGAGCCAGGCGCTCCTGCTCCTTCTCCAGGTGGCACCCCAAGATGGGTCCATCTTGGCTGAAGTTGAGCCTTCCTCTGCCACTTTGCCAGGTGTCCGCCCAGGAGGGGTCCACCTCGGTCGAAGCTAGTGGCCTTTGCTCCCTCACCAGGTGAAGCTCCAAGACGGGTCCACCTCGTCGAGGTCGAGCTAGGCACTCCTGCTCCTCCACCAGGTGGCACCCCAAGATGGGTCTACCTCGGCCAAGGTCGAGCTTTCCTCTGCCACTTCGCCAGGTGTCCGCCCAGGAGGGGTCCACCTCGGTCGAAGCTAGCGGCCTCTACTTCATCACCAAGTGGCACCCCAAGATGGGTCCACCTCATCGACGTCGAGCTAAGCGCTCCTGCTCCTCCACCAGGTGGCACCCAACCCAAGATGGCTCCACCTCGGCCAAAGTCTGCCCTACTTTGCAAAGCCTCCGGGGATCAGAGGCACGAGCCATGAGGTCGCTGCTAGAGTCGACGTGCGGCACATCCCATACAGGGTGCCCATTATGGCCCGTGATGGTGCGCGAAACCTCATTTACATCAATTAAGGAGGGCCCCATGATCGAGGTATTGAATCCTAGTCAGGGGCCTGGAACCTAGGAAATCCACAGTCAATGCCCCGAGTGGTGCGGGCACCAGACTCAGAAGAAGACTTCAGAGCTCCATCTGGATCCCTGATTAACCTTGCCCGAAGAATTAGGGTTTTTGGTTTGTAATAAGAGTTGACTAGATCAACTCAATTTAGCTTGAGTCTACATTACCTGCATTTTATTTTGTTGAGTCATGTTGACTCAGTAGTGGACTAGGGTTTCAACCTGGGATGTTACATTTTCTCCTAAGACCAGGCAAGTGGACACCACACTCCCAGCCACACTCCCAGTCCAAGGGGCGCCATATCTACATCCAGCAGCCTTTGGTCCCCACTCCACAAATGGCAACTTCCTTCTCTCATGCGCCAGATAAAGAGAGGTCCACCAAGAGACCACAAATCAAGGGGGCGGCCAAGACTTTCCCAAGAAACCCAAAGCAAAGAAGGGAAGAAATCCTCTTGGAAGAGAGCTTCAAGGGGGCGCCCACTACCTGCCAAAGACATCCAAAACAAAGATGGGAAGGACCTTGACTTAGGGAGGAAGAAAAGGAGGAGTCCAAAAGAGTTGATCCAGGGAAGGAAGAAAATTTTTCTTGAAGATCCAAGCAAGGTGGCGCCATCTACCTGCCTTTTATAACCGAAATCCAATTTTTTTGGTACTTTGGCCGACCATATGTGAAGGATTTGCCCTAATTTGTAGATCCCCTCCTTTAGTCCCACATGGGAAGATGTGAAACCCTCCTCCCTTGTAAAGCCTTATAAATTAAACCCCTCTTGTAAGTTTAAAAAAATCAGATGAATGAAAGAAATTTTTTCTTGAGCAAACTTGTGTTTTCTCTTTTCCGCACTTGCTTCCAGGTGTTGAGCTCCGTGAGGGAGTAAATCCGGGTTCCCCTGGAACCTTGAGGAGGTGAGAGATCTCCAAAACCCCAAACCCTAGGTTAGCCACTCAACTCCCAAACCCTAGCCGCCATCACCCTTCTCTTTCCACCAAGCCCTAGTCTATTTCCCTTCTCACGGCCACCATCTCCAAGTCCAGGCCGGCCACCAGCATCCAGCTCCAGTCCAGATACTTCAGATCTACAGCAATTCTTAGAGGAAGTCAGATCGGCCTCCAGGAGAATCCTGATTTCAGCACTTCGGCTTTCAAGTTCTTCAACCTGGTAAATCTTTTCTTGAGTTTCTGAATTCCATCACTTGTTCCTCTTCTTTCCCAAATCTTGAGTCCAGGAGAAGCCGACCAAACCACGAGACCAGTATTGGAGGATCCATTGCGAAGATAGCCGACTCCGAGGATCCCCACAATCTGCTCGAGAGAGTTCTTCCACCAGAATCCTAAGAAGATCACTGTCTGGTTAGTAAACCGTCTCTCCTCTCTATTTATGTTCTGTTGAAAGTTCAGAGCAAAACCCTAGGTCTGGGAGTTTCTCAACCCCCAGCGATCGTTACTTCTGAACTACTCTGATAACTTAGTTTCTTCTAAACTGTGCTTTCAATCCTTACCTAGTTTCCTTCAACGTAGTTTAGCTTTACTTTGAGTCGAAGCCAATTTCTGAAATATATATATAAAAAAAAAGAATTAATCTTAATTTTACTTCCGCATATGCTTCTTTGTTTTTTTGTTCTGCATCATTTTTGGTATCAGAGCCCTGTCTAGGATTTCTGTTTGATTGCTTGTTTGAGTCCCTCTCTTTTTACTTTGTCTGCTCGAAGTAGACTCCCCAGGACGTCCGGTCCTAAGAACGAAGCGAGGTGCAAACCTCCTCTTCCCATTCCACGGGGTGTTCCTAGGGCGTGTAGGGGATCCATTGGGTTACAACTTCGTAGCAGAAATTGTAAACGGGGAAGTGCTCTATTTTTAGCTCGTAATTGTCCTATTACAGGAATTATTTCTCACTTCAGATAACTCCAAATTCAGTGATTTTTATTTTGTTGAAACCATTATAATTGAAACTAATTTGCATAATTTTCTCATGATTTATTGGTTTCCATGCGACTTCTGAGAATTAAATTACTGCAACTCTATTTTTGTGTTCTGCAATCCATTTATTTTTGAGTGTTCATCTCTTAATTCAACTTAAGGGCATTTGAGCATCTAAGATAAGGGGAGGAGTTGATAACCTCTCCTTAGCCCAAAACCACCACCCCTTCATTCGAACCTAAGCCTTAAATCTAAAATTGATTAGACCTAATTTGCCCTAGTGGGCTAGGGACATCAACAAGTCGGGTCAAGGCTAGTGTTGATTTAGTTTGTCTGGTTACTCTGTGTGTGCTTTGTACTCAGTGTCTAGAACGGTGGTTCAGGGATTCCATCCCGAAGGGCTTGTGTGCTGGTCTGCCTACCTGGCCAATCTCTGATTGGTGTCTAGGATTGGCATTCAGGGACCTAACACTCCCCTTACACCTACCTGGCTGAGTCCTGAGTTACTACAGGCTAGCTTGCCACTCTGATTGGGCATCTAGTTTCGGCTCTAGGTCTAGTTAGCCCGTAGTCGTTCAGTTGAGTCTCATTTTGTGTGTTTGCTTGCATCATGTCTACCCGGAATGGAGTGCCCTACCAACCTGGTCAAACCCAACCTGATTTAGAGGCCATGGTTAGAGCTCTTACAGAGAGTATGAACAAATTAAGTCAGGATATGAATGAGAATTTTGCCCAGCTTAGGGATCGAGTCCAAGTACTTGAGGAACCTAGGCATCGGAATTGGACTCCTGACCCAGATTTTAATGTGCCTCAACCTCACCCACACCAAGAGCCTAGAAGACCTTTATACCGAGATCCTGAACCTAATCATAGGAGGCCTGACCCAGAACCTGAGGATAGAGATGATAGGTTCATTCGAAACATCAAGTTAGATGCACCCACTTTTGATGGTAGCCTAAATCCTAAGGTGTATTCTGATTGGGAGGGTGAGATGGACCAGTACTTTGAGTGGTATGCCATGTCTGAGGAGAGGAAATTCAAGTTTGCCAAGATGAAATTAATACGTCAAGCTAGGTTATACTGGGGGAAAATTAAGCTGACCACTAGAAGATGAAATGTAGAGCCCATAACCACTTGGCAGGGTATGAAAGAGAAACTTAGAGACAAGTACCTACCCATTTCATACCAGCAAAATCTGTTAGACCAATGGCAGACTTTGAAACAAGGGAACCGATCTGTTTCAGACTACATAACCACCTTTGATGAATACCTGATGAGATGTGATGTGAGTGAAGCCCATGAGGTCACTTTGTCTAGATTTAGGGCTGGACTTAGGGAAAATATTAAGAGAGAGTTGTTTCTGAGAGAGGTTACTGACCTAGACCAAGCCTATCAGATTGCACTGAACACTGAGAAGTTTCAAAGAGGACCCATGCCATCTAGGGTTAGTGCCCCAATCCCAAGAAATGGACCTAGCCAGGTTACCCCTAGCAAGCCTAATCAGGGTATCCCCACCCCTAGGCCCATGGACAAAGGCAAGGCACCTGACACCCAGAGAACCCCTAATATCGTCTATTTTAAGTGCCAGAAGCCCGGTCATATCTCCACTCAGTGCACAGCCATAGCTTGTTTTAAGTGTCATAAGGTAGGTCATGTTTCTAGCCAGTGCCCTCGTAGATCCCTATATATAGAAGAGGGAGGGGAAGAGAGTTCCGAGCCTAATGAGGAGTTTGAAGAAGAAGTTTATGAGGCCGGAATGAATTTGGTTGATGAGTATGAAGGAGAGGAAGAATCCACTGAATCTGACCACTTAGGGGTTGTGAGATGCATCCTGTCCCAGACTAAAGTTCAGGAAGATTGGCGTAGGACTAATATCCTACAAACTTTCCTTAAACTAGGGGATAAGGTTTGTAAAATCATCATAGATAGTGGGAGCTGTGTGAATGCCATTTCTACTAGCACTGTCAAAATGTTAGGCTTAACCCCAGTCCCCCACCCCAACCCCTATAAGGTTTCTTGGGTAGACTCTACTTCTATACCCATCCAGTCTCGATGTCAGGTCCAAATCCAAATGCAATCCTATCAAGAGAAGATTTGGTATGATGTCTTGCCCATAGGGGTGAGCAGTATAATTCTTGGAAGACCCTGGTTGTATGATCATGATGCCACCCTCTTAGGAAAATCCAACACCTGTGTCTTTAGTTTCAATGGGAAGAAAATCACAATCCATTCAGTCCCTCCTAAGGACAAGGTAGCTAAAGGAACCAGTAAGGTTAGGGAAATGAAGACTAGAGTGAACCTGATTAGTGCCAAGGATCTAGAACAAGAAATTCATAGTGGTTCACCCATTTGGATGTTGACTGCTAAGGAACTTAGGACTCCTACACCCTCAGAGCCTCCTCAGGAAGTTAAGCCTTTATTAGAAGAATTTGAGGATGTTTTTCCCGAGGATCTGCCAGACCACCTTCCACCTCTTAGGGATATTCAGCATTCCATAGATTTAGTCCCAGGAGCTACTTTACCCAACTTGCCCCATTATAGGATGAATCCATCTGAGAATAAAGAACTGCAAAAGCAGGTTGGCGAATTGTTGAGGAAGGGGTTCATTGGAGAGAGTCTTAGCCCTTGTGCAGTCCCTGCACTTCTAACACCGAAGAAGGATGGCACGTGGAGGATGTGTGTTGACAGTCATGCCATCAATAAAATCACAATCAAGTATAGGTTCCCCATCCCTAGACTAGATGACATGCTTGATATGATGGCCGGTGCCATGGTTTTTTCTAAAATTGATCTCAAGAGCGGCTATCATCAGGTTAGGATTAGACCAGGGGATGAGTGGAAAATAGCCTTCAAAACTAAGGATGGTCTCTATGAATGGGTTGTTATGCCTTTTGGGTTGTCCAATGCCCCTAGTACTTTCATGAGGATTATGACCCAGGTACTTAGAGCTTTCATAGGAAAGTTTGTAGTGGTCTATTTTGATGACATCCTGATCTATAGTAAGACCCCTGCAGATCACCTAGGCCACCTTAGACAAGTCTGTCAAGTTTTGAGGAATGATAGTCTCTACGGTAATCTCAAAAAGTGTGAATTTATGACCAGTAGAAATATCTTCCTTGGATTTGTTGTAACCCCTGACGACGTGGCTGCCGACCCTGAAAAGATTAGGTCAATAGTAGAATGGCCAGAGCCGACCAGTGTGCATGAAGTCAGAAGTTTCCATGGCTTGGCTACCTTCTATAGGCGATTCATCAAGGGGTTTAGTACCGTAGTTGCTCCTATCACAGACTGCATCAAGAAGGGAGAATTTCAGTGGACCAAAGCAGCCCATAAAGCCTTCCTAGATCTTAAGGATAGGATGACCCAGGCACCCATTTTGAGACTACCGGACTTTTCAAAGGTATTTGAGGTTGCCTGTGATGCTTCAGGAGTAGGTATAGGTGGAGTCCTAAGCCAAGAGAACCATCCCGTAGCATTCTTTAGTGAAAAACTTAATGATGCTAAGCTTAGGTATTCTACCTATGATAAGGAATTTTATGCGGTAGTGCAAGCTTTGCGTTACTGGAGACATTATTTACTACCGCAAGAATTTGTGCTGTTTTCGGACCATGAGGCTCTTAGATTCTTGAATTCTCAGAAGAAGCTTAACCCTATGCATGCTAAGTGGGTAGAGTATATCCAGTCCTATACTTTTGTTTTGAAGCATAAGACTGGGTCTGAAAATAAGGTAGCTGATGCCCTTAGTCGTCGATCTTTGTTGTTGAATTCTGTTAGGGCTGAAGACATAGGGTTTGAGCAAATCAAAGAAGAATATGAGTCGTGTCCGGATTTCAAGACTGTATACCAGGATCTAACTCAAGGACCATCTAGTGAACATAAGGATTATTCCCTTTTAGATGGCTTTCTGTTCTTTAAGAATAGGCTTTGCATCCTTAGAACCTCTCTTAGGGAATTCTTGATTTGGGAAACTCATGCTGGAGGTTTAGCTGGCCATTTCGGAAAAGATAAGACCACCCTGGCTATTGAAGACCATTTTTTCTGGCCTAGCTTAAAAAGAGATGTAGCACACATTGTGGCTAGGTGTCGGACCTGCGTTGTTGCCAAACAGCGAAAACAGAACACCGGCCTTTATACCCCACTCCCTGTCCCAGATCGTCCTTGGCAAGATGTGAGCATGGACTTTGTGTTAGGTTTGCCTAAGACCCAGAGGAGGCATGACTCTATCTGTGTTGTAGTAGACCGATTTTCCAAGATGGCCCATTTCTTGCCTTGTTCCCAAACATTTGATGCGTCTAAGGTAGCCACCCTGTTCTTTAATGAGATAGTTCGACTCCATGGCCTACCCAAGACCATTGTTTCAGATAGGGATGTTCGGTTCACCAGCTATTTCTGGAAAACACTTTGGCATAAGTTAGGGACGAAACTTAAGTTTTCAACTGCCTATCATCCCCAGACTGACGGCCAAATCGAAGTAGTGAACCGTAGTTTAGGCAATCTGCTAAGATGTCTTGTTGGTGAAAACATTAGGAACTGGGATTTGTACTTACCTAGAGCTGAATTTGCATATAATGACTCGGTCAATAGGTCTACGGGTAAGAGTCCATTTGAAATTGTGCATGGTTACAAACCCCACACACCTCTTGACCTAGCTTCTTTACCAGTCCACACACGGGTATCTGAGTCTGCCGAAGTTTTTGCACAGCATATAAAAGACTTGCATAAAGAAATTCAAGCCAAAATAAATTTAAGTAACGAAACTTATAAGAAATTGGCTGATTCTCAAAGGCGAGTCAAAACTTTTGACGAAGGAGACTATGTAATGATTAGGTTAAGGCCTGAACGGTTTCCTCCTGGAACCGTTAGAAAGTTACATGCTAGGGGAGCTGGACCATTTAGAGTGGTAAAGAGAGTAGGATCCAATGCCTATGTGCTCGAGTTGCCTCCAGAACTAGGCATTAGCTCCACTTTCAACATTACAGACCTAGTAGAGTATAGGGAGCCAGCTGTGATTCCCAGTGAGGCTTTTGAACCTAATCCTGCTCTTGAGAGTGAACCTGACCCTGTGTGTCCACCAACAAATTGGCCTGTGAGGAAAGAGCAGATTGAAAAGATCTTGGATGATCAGGTTATCTCTACTCGTAATCGAGGATACCAAAGATACCTGGTCCGCTGGCTAAGAAGGCCAGATTCTGATGACTCTTGGATCTCCCGAGAAGAGTTAAAAGAGCTGGACCCAGACCTCTTGGAGAGATACCAGAGCCAACTTGATCCATACTCGACAGGGTCGAGTTCCTCCCACCCTGGGAGAATTGGTGCGGGCACCAGACTCAGAAGAAGACTTCAGAGCTCCATCTAGATCTCTGATTAACCTTGCCCGAAGAATTAGGATTTTTAGTTTGTAATAAGAGTTGACTAGATCAACTCAATTTAGCTTGAGTCTACATTACCTGCATTTTATTTTGTTGAGTCATGTTGACTCAGTAGTGGACTAGGGTTTCAACCTGGGATGTTACATTTTCTCCCAAGACCAGGCAAGTGGACACCACACTCCCAGCCACACTCCCAGTCCAAGGGGCGCCATATCTACATCCAGCAGCCTTTGGTCCCCACTCCACAGATGGCAACTTCCTTCTCTCATGCGCCAGATAAAG
Source organism: Areca catechu (assembly GCA_021397845.1). Classification (NCBI taxonomy): domain Eukaryota; kingdom Viridiplantae; phylum Streptophyta; class Magnoliopsida; order Arecales; family Arecaceae; genus Areca; species Areca catechu. Next base: position 125,737,417 of record CM038047.1, on the reverse strand, counting down.
AGAGGTCCACCAAGAGACCACAAATCAAGGGGGCGGCCAAGACTTTCCCAAGAAACCCAAAGCAAAGAAGGGAAGAAATCCTCTTGGAAGAGAGCTTCAAGGGGGCGCCCACTACCTGCCAAAGACATCCAAAACAAAGATGGGAAGGACCTTGACTTAGGGAGGAAGAAAAGGAGGAGTCCAAAAGAGTTGATCCAGGGAAGGAAGAAAATTTTTCTTGAAGATCCAAGCAAGATGGCGCCATCTACCTGCCTTTTATAACCCAAATCCAATTTTTTTGGTACTTTGGCCGACCATATGTGAAGGATTTGCCCTAATTTGTAGATCCCCTCCTTTAGTCCCACATGGGAAGATGTGAAACCCTCCTCCCTTGTAAAGCCTTATAAATTAAACCCCTCTTGTAAGTTTAAAAAAATCAGATGAATGAAAGAAATTTTTTCTTGAGCAAACTTGTGTTTTCTCTTTTCCGCACTTGCTTCCAGGTGTTGAGCTCCGTGAGGGAGTAAATCCGGGTTCCCTGGAACCTTGAGGAGGTGAGAGATCTCCAAAACCCCAAATCCTAGGTTAGCCACTCAACTCCCAAACCCTAGCCGCCATCACCCTTCTCTTCCACCAAGCCCTAGTCTATTTCCCTTCTCACGGCCACCATCTCCAAGTCCAGGCCGGCCACCAGCATCCAGCTCCAGTCCAGATACTTCAGATCTACAGCAATTCTTAGAGAAGTCAGATCGGCCTCCAGGAGAATCCTGATTTCAGCACTTCGGCTTTCAAGTTCTTCAACCTGGTAAATCTTTTCTTGAGTTTCTGAATTCCATCACTTGTTCCTCTTCTTTCCCAAATCTTGAGTCCAGGAGAAGCCGACCAAACCACGAGACCAGTATTGGAGGATCCATTGCGAAGATAGCCGACTCCGAGGATCCCCACAATCTGCTCGAGAGAGTTCTTCCACCAGAATCCTGAGAAGATCACTGTCTGGTTAGTAAACCGTCTCTCCTCTCTATTTCTGTTCTGTTGAAAGTTCAGAGCGAAACCCTAGGTCTGGGAGTTTCTCAACCCCCAGCGATCCGTTACTTCTGAACTACTCTGATAACTTAGTTTCTTCTAAACTGTGCTTTCAATCCTTACCTAGTTTCCTTCAACGTAGTTTAGCTTTACTTTGAGTCGAAGCCAATTTCTGAAATATATATATAAAAAAAAAGAATTAATTTAATTTTACTTCGCATACGCTTCTTTGTTTTTTTGTTTGCATCATTTTTGGTATCAGAGCCCTGTCTAGGATTTCTGTTTGATTGCTTGTTTGAGTCCCTCTCTTTTTACTTTGTCTGCTCGAAGTAGACTCCCCAGGACGTCCGGTCCTAAGAACGAAGCGAGGTGCAAACCTCCTCTTCCCATTCCATGGGGTGTTCCTAGGGCGTGTAGGGGATCCATTGGGTTACAACTTCGTAGCAGAAATTGTAAACGGGGAAGTGCTCTGTTTTTAGCTCGTAATTGTCCTATTACAGGAATTATTTCTCACTTCAGATAACTCCAAATTCAGTGATTTTTATTTTGCTGAAACCATTATAATTGAAACTAATTTGCATAATTTTCTCATGATTTATTGGTTTCCATGCGATTTCTGAGAATTAAATTACTGCAACTCTATTTTTGTGTTCTACAATCCATTTATTTTTGAGTGTTCATCTCTTAATTCAACTTAAGGGCATTTGAGCATCTAAGATAAGGGGAGGAGTTGATAACCTCTCCTTAGCCCAAAACCACCACCCCTTCATTCGAACCTAAGCCTTAAATCTAAAATTGATTAGACCTAATTTGCCCTAGTGGGCTAGGGACATCAACAAGTCGGGTCAAGGCTAGTGTTGATTCAGTTTGTCTGGTTACTCTGTGTGTGCTTTGTACTCAGTGTCTAGAACGGTGGTTCAGGGATTCCATCCCGAAGGGCTTGTGTGCTGGTCTGCCTACCTGGCCAATCTCTGATTGGTGTCTAGGATTGGCATTCAGGGACCTAACACTCCCCTTACACCTACCTGGCTGAGTCCTGAGTTACTACAGGCTAGCTTGCCACTCTGATTGGGCATCTAGTTTCGGCTCTAGGTCTAGTTAGCCCGTAGTCGTTCAGTTGAGTCTCATTTTGTGTGTTTGCTTGCATCATGTCTACCCGGAATGGAGTGCCCTACCAACCTGGTCAAACCCAACCTGATTTAGAGGCCATGGTTAGAGCTCTTACAGAGAGTATGAACAAATTAAGTCAGGATATGAATGAGAATTTTGCCCAGCTTAGGGATCGAGTCCAAGTACTTGAGGAACCTAGGCATCGGAATTGGACTCCTGACCCAGATTTTAATGTGCCTCAACCTCACCCACACCAAGAGCCTAGAAGACCTTTATACCGAGATCCTGAACCTAATCATAGGAGGCCTGACCCAGAACCTGAGGATAGAGATGATAGGTTCATTCGAAACATCAAGTTAGATGCACCCACTTTTGATGGTAGCCTAAATCCTAAGGTGTATTCTGATTGGGAGGGTGAGATGGACCAGTACTTTGAGTGGTATGCCATGTCTGAGGAGAGGAAATTCAAGTTTGCCAAGATGAAATTAATACGTCAAGCTAGGTTATACTGGGGGAAAATTAAGCTGACCACTAGAAGACGAAATGTAGAGCCCATAACCACTTGGCAGGGTATGAAAGAGAAACTTAGAGACAAGTACCTACCCATTTCATACCAGCAAAATCTGTTAGACCAATGGCAGACTTTGAAACAAGGGAACCGATCTGTTTCAGACTACATAACCACCTTTGATGAATACCTGATGAGATGTGATGTGAGTGAAGCCCATGAGGTCACTTTGTCTAGATTTAGGGCTGGACTTAGGGAAAATATTAAGAGAGAGTTGTTTCTGAGAGAGGTTACTGACCTAGACCAAGCCTATCAGATTGCACTGAACACTGAGAAGTTTCAAAGAGGACCCATGCCATCTAGGGTTAGTGCCCCAATCCCAAGAAATGGACCTAGCCAGGTTACCCCTAGCAAGCCTAATCAGGGTATCCCCACCCCTAGGCCCATGGACAAAGGCAAGGCACCTGACACCCAGAGAACCCCTAATATCGTCTATTTTAAGTGCCAGAAGCCCGGTCATATCTCCACTCAGTGCACAGCCATAGCTTGTTTTAAGTGTCATAAGGTAGGTCATGTTTCTAGCCAGTGCCCTCGTAGATCCCTATATATAGAAGAGGGAGGGGAAGAGAGTTCCGAGCCTAATGAGGAGTTTGAAGAAGAAGTTTATGAGGCCGGAATGAATTTGGTTGATGAGTATGAAGGAGAGGAAGAATCCACTGAATCTGACCACTTAGGGGTTGTGAGATGCATCCTGTCCCAGACTAAAGTTCAGGAAGATTGGCGTAGGACTAATATCCTACAACTTTCCTTAAACTAGGGGATAAGGTTTGTAAAATCATCATAGATAGTGGGAGCTGTGTGAATGCCATTTCTACTAGCACTGTCAAAATGTTAGGCTTAACCCCAGTCCCCACCCCAACCCCTATAAGGTTTCTTGGGTAGACTCTACTTCTATACCCATCCAGTCTCGATGTCAGGTCCAAATCCAAATGCAATCCTATCAAGAGAAGATTTGGTATGATGTCTTGCCCATGGGGGTGAGCAGTATAATTCTTGGAAGACCCTGGTTGTATGATCATGATGCCACCCTCTTAGGAAAATCCAACACCTGTGTCTTTAGTTTCAATGGGAAGAAAATCACAATCCATTCAGTCCCTCCTAAGGACAAGGTAGCTAAAGGAACCAGTAAGGTTAGGGAAATGAAGACTAGAGTGAACCTGATTAGTGCCAAGGATCTAGAACAAGAAATTCATAGTGGTTCACCCATTTGGATGTTGACTGCTAAGGAACTTAGGACTCCTACACCCTCAGAGCCTCCTCAGGAAGTTAAGCCTTTATTAGAAGAATTTGAGGATGTTTTTCCCGAGGATCTGCCAGACCACCTTCCACCTCTTAGGGATATTCAGCATTCCATAGATTTAGTCCCAGGAGCTACTTTACCCAACTTGCCCCATTATAGGATGAATCCATCTGAGCATAAAGAACTGCAAAAGCAGGTTGGCGAATTGTTGAGGAAGGGGTTCATTAGAGAGAGTCTTAGCCCTTGTGCAGTCCCTGCACTTCTAACACCGAAGAAGGATGGCACGTGGAGGATGTGTGTTGACAGTCATGCCATCAATAAAATCACAATCAAGTATAGGTTCCCCATCCCTAGACTAGATGACATGCTTGATATGATGGCCGGTGCCATGGTTTTTTCTAAAATTGATCTCAAGAGCGGCTATCATCAGGTTAGGATTAGACCAGGGGATGAGTGGAAAATAGCCTTCAAAACTAAGGATGGTCTCTATGAATGGGTTGTTATGCCTTTTGGGTTGTCCAATGCCCCTAGTACTTTCATGAGGATTATGACCCAGGTACTTAGAGCTTTCATAGGAAAGTTTGTAGTGGTCTATTTTGATGACATCCTGATCTATAGTAAGACCCCTGCAGATCACCTAGGCCACCTTAGACAAGTCTGTCAAGTTTTGAGGAATGATAGTCTCTACGGTAATCTCAAAAAGTGTGAATTTATGACCAGTAGAATTATCTTCCTTGGATTTGTTGTAACCCCTGACGACGTGGCTGCCGACCCTGAAAAGATTAGGTCAATAGTAGAATGGCCAGAGCCGACCAGTGTGCATGAAGTCAGAAGTTTCCATGGCTTGGCTACCTTCTATAGGCGATTCATCAAGGGGTTTAGTACCGTAGTTGCTCATATCACAGACTGCATCAAGAAGGGAGAATTTCAGTGGACCAAAGCAGCCCATAAAGCCTTCCTAGATCTTAAGGATAGGATGACCCAGGCACCCATTTTGAGACTACCGGACTTTTCAAAGGTATTTGAGGTTGCCTGTGATGCTTCAGGAGTAGGTATAGGTGGAGTCCTAAGCCAAGAGAACCATCCCGTAGCATTCTTTAGTGAAAAACTTAATGATGCTAAGCTTAGGTATTCTACCTATGATAAGGAATTTTATGCGGTAGTGCAAGCTTTGCGTTACTGGAGACATTATTTACTACCGCAAGAATTTGTGCTGTTTTCGGACCATGAGGCTCTTAGATTCTTGAATTCTCAGAAGAAGCTTAACCCTATGCATGCTAAGTGGGTAGAGTATATCCAGTCCTATACTTTTGTTTTGAAGCATAAGGCTGGGTCTGAAAATAAGGTAGCTGATGCCCTTAGTCGTCGATCTTTGTTGTTGAATTCTGTTAGGGCTGAAGTCATAGGGTTTGAGCAAATCAAAGAAGAATATGAGTCGTGTCCGGATTTCAAGACTGTATACCAGGATCTAACTCAAGGACCATCTAGTGAACATAAGGATTATTCCCTTTTAGATGGCTTTCTGTTCTTTAAGAATAGGCTTTGCATCCTTAGAACCTCTCTTAGGGAATTCTTGATTTGGGAAACTCATGCTGGAGGTTTAGCTGGCCATTTCGGAAAAGATAAGACCACCCTGGCTATTGAAGACCATTTTTTCTGGCCTAGCTTAAAAAGAGATGTAGCACACATTGTGGCTAGGTGTCGGACCTGCGTTGTTGCCAAACAGCGAAAACAGAACACCGGCCTTTATACCCCACTCCCTGTCCCAGATCGTCCTTGGCAAGATGTGAGCATGGACTTTGTGTTAGGTTTGCCTAAGACCCAGAGGAGGCATGACTCTATCTGTGTTGTAGTAGACCGATTTTCCAAGATGGCCCATTTCTTGCCTTGTTCCCAAACATTTGATGCGTCTAAGGTAGCCACCCTGTTCTTTAATGAGATAGTTCGACTCCATGGCCTACCCAAGACCATTGTTTCAGATAGGGATGTTCGGTTCACCAGCTATTTCTGGAAAACCCTTTGGCATAAGTTAGGGACGAAACTTAAGTTTTCAACTGCCTATCATCCCAGACTGACGGCCAAACCGAAGTAGTGAACCATAGTTTAGGCAATCTGCTAAGGTGTCTTGTTGGTGAAAACATTAGGAACTGGGATTTGTACTTACCTAGAGCTGAATTTGCATATAATGACTCGGTCAATAGGTCTACGGGTAAGAGTCCATTTGAAATTGTGCATGGTTACAAACCCCACACACCTCTTGACCTAGCTTCTTTACCAGTCCACACACGGGTATCTGAGTCTGCCGAAGTTTTTGCACAGCATATAAAAGACTTGCATAAAGAAATTCAAGCCAAAATAAATTTAAGTAACGAAACTTATAAGAAATTGGCTGATTCTCAAAGGCGAGTCAAAACTTTTGACGAAGGAGACTATGTAATGATTAGGTTAAGGCCTGAACGGTTTCCTCCTGGAACCGTTAGAAAGTTACATGCTAGGGGAGCTGGACCATTTAGAGTGGTAAAGAGAGTAGGATCCAATGCCTATGTGCTCGAGTTGCCTCCAGAACTAGGCATTAGCTCCACTTTCAACATTACAGACCTAGTAGAGTATAGGGAGCCAGCTGTGATTCCCAGTGAGGCTTTTAAACCTAATCCTGCTCTTGAGAGTGAACCTGACCCTGTGTGTCCACCAACAAATTGGCCTGTGAGGAAAGAGCAGATTGAAAAGATCTGGATGATCAGGTTATCTCTACTCGTAATCGAGGATACCAAAGATACCTGGTCCGCTGGCTAGGAAGGCCAGATTCTGATGACTCTTGGATCTCCCGAGAAGAGTTAAAAGAGCTGGACCCAGACCTCTTGGAGAGATACCAGAGCCAACTTGATCCATACTCGACAGGGTCGAGTTCCTCCCACCCTGGGAGAATTGGTGCGGGCACCAGACTCAGAAGAAGACTTCAGAGCTCCATCTAGATCTCTGATTAACCTTGCCCGAAGAATTAGGATTTTTGGTTTGTAATAAGAGTTGACTAGATCAACTCAATTTAGCTTGAGTCTACATTACCTGCATTTATTTTGTTGAGTCATGTTGACTCAGTAGTGGACTAGGGTTTCAACCTGGGATGTTACATTTTCTCCCAAGACCAGGCAAGTGGACACCACACTCCCAGCCACACTCCCAGTCCAAGGGGCGCCATATCTACATCCAGCAGCCTTTGGTCCCCACTCCATAGATGGCAACTTCCTTCTCTCATGCGCCAGATAAGAAGGTCCACCAAGAGACCACAAATCAAGGGGGCGGCCAAGACTTTCCCAAGAAACCCAAAGCAAAGAAGGGAAGAAATCCTCTTGGAAGAGAGCTTCAAGGGTGCGCCCACTACCTGCCAAAGACATCCAAAACAAAGATGGGAAGGACCTTGACTTAGGGAGGAAGAAAAAGGAGTCCAAAAGAGTTGATCCAGGGAAGGAAGAAAATTTTTCTTGAAGATCCAAGCAAGGTGGCGCCATCTACCTGCCTTTTATAACCCAAATCCAATTTTTTTGGTACTTTGGCCGACCATATGTGAAGGATTTGCCCTAATTTGTAGATCCCCTCCTTTAGTCCCACATGGGAAGATGTGAAACCCTCCTCCCTTGTAAAGCCTTATAAATTAAACCCTCTTGTAAGTTTAAAAAAATCAGATGAATGAAAGAAATTTTTTCTTGAGCAAACTTGTGTTTTCTCTTTTTCGCACTTGCTTCCAGGTGTTGAGCTCCGTGAGGGAGTAAATCCGGGTTCCCCTGGAACCTTGAGGAGGTGAGAGATCTCCAAAACCCCAAACCCTAGGTTAGCCACTCAACTCCCAAACCCTAGCCGCCATCACCCTTCTCTTTCCACCAAGCCCTAGTCTATTTCCCTTCTCACGGCCACCATCTCCAAGTCCAGGCCGGCCACCAGCATCCAGCTCCAGTCCAGATACTTCAGATCTACAGCAATTCTTAGAGGAAGTCAGATCGGCCTCCAGGAGAATCCTGATTTCAGCACTTCGGCTTTCAAGTTCTTCAACCTAGTAAATCTTTTCTTGAGTTTCTGAATTCCATCACTTGTTCCTCTTCTTTCCCAAATCTTGAGTCCAGGAGAAGCCGACCAAACCACGAGACCAGTATTGGAGGATCCATTGCGAAGATAGCCGACTCCGAGGATCCCCACAATCTGCTCGAGAGAGTTCTTCCACCAGAATCCTGAGAAGATCACTGTCTGGTTAGTAAACCATCTCTCCTCTCTATTTCTGTTCTGTTGAAAGTTCAAAGCGAAATCCTAGGTCTGGGAGTTTCTCAACCCCCAGCGATCCGTTACTTCTGAACTACTCTGATAACTTAGTTTCTTCTAAACTGTGCTTTCAATCCTTACCTAGTTTCCTTCAACATAGTTGAGCTTTACTTTGAGTCGAAGCCAATTTCTGAAATATATATATAAAAAAAAAAAAAGAATTAATCTTAATTTTACTTCCGCATACGCTTCTTTGTTTTTTTGTTCTGCATCACCGAGATGAGGGCTCCCGTGTTGCTCAAGATCCCGCCAGGTTCCTCCTTTCGTGATAGCACGGTGGACGAGGCAAGCTCACCACTTAACTTCCAAACTCGAAGAGGAGGGGAGAAGGGGGGAAAGGAGCCGGAGACCCCCGGGAGACTTCGATGGGGGAAACAAAAGTTGAAGGTGGTCCGATGGTATAAAAGGGATGGTGAAAGCAGACGAAAAGTAAGCCACTGAGAGGAAAGAAACCTAGAGAAAGGGATAACGATTCTAGGGCTCCCGGAAGTTCCCAGGCGCAAGTCCGACGAGTCAAGTGCAGGAAACTGGGTGTCAACCCCTCTCGTTCCACACTTCTTTCATAAAAAACCTCCTCTAAGCACTGGAATCCAGCGGAGACGCATCTTAGTGGATCTGTTCCATCTTGCTGCTTGCTAACTTGATCGTTGGAGTGCCCCCGCCGAAACCCCCAGCCCGGGTCTCTAACCTTGTTTTGTATGTCCGGAGGCCTAGAGATCCCGAGAAAAAGGAGTCCAAGATCCGGCGCCAGCTCATAAGCTATAGGCCGCAGCAGTAAGATCGACAACAGACAGCGTGCCAGGTAGGGGCGCTAGAATAATAACCCCTACGTGAGCAAGAGAGCAACTTGACTATGAGCATGGTGGTGACACACGGACGTGAAGCTTCCACCAGCCGGGCAGGGAGGTTCCCTCTCCTCCGATCTCACACCCCAGAGAGGGAACTTCCTGCTCCTCCTCCTCCCCCTCAGCTATCATCGGTGGACGGTCCTATTGCAACCCCATCATCCTGCAGCAATTAAATGCTGAGTACAGTACGACTCTGCAGCAGATCAGCGCGCTCCCTGGCTACTCAGTCCCAGCCAAGGACCCCCGCGGCCAAGTCGTGGGTCCCCGTGAAAGCCTGCATTCTATTCAAGGCAGGCCATCCCATCCGCAGGCAACAACCATCCCTCGTAGTAGCCATCAGACTCCTGTAAAAAGAAACCACACTGGGTCGGTGGATCACGAGAGTCGATCCCCGGCCGACAATCCTGAAGCAGTTTGGCACAGCAGGCACCACCGGGGCAAGGCCCCTCGCTGTGATCGGTCGGCACCTCCTTCTCCAGTGGCCTCGATGGAAGGTTCCACTGATGAGGCCATCAGGCCCCTGGCCGAGAGATGCTTGGAGGAGCATGAGCGCAAGGTAGCGGAGTTCTCCAGTCGCTTCGCTAACATGCATGATGTGGGACTAATATGCATGCGATTATTTTTTTATGTTTTAGGGGTTGGATGAGATGGTTAAATCCTAAATATCAGATCAAAATATGATGTAGATAATTCTATATAAATTTTTAAAGCTATGCATGCAGATTTGGACCTAAGAAAGTAGTAAAAGGATCGCTGGGGCTAAGATGCCTCGGTTAGGGCAAGTTCTCCTATAATTAAATTACTGGTAGCAGAGGGGGTATACCTGGCAACGTCTAATATACTTGGTGAAGATTTGAATAAAGAGATCTCACGTTCCTCGATAGATGTGGCCTGAAAACCAAGCTAGAGACCCACGGATTCCCGACTTTCTGCTCAGTAGTCTGATTGTGGCCCAATTGGAGTCGTTGGATTCGTAGGAACTCGGGGACCTACAAACAACCTTCAGGGGTGAGAAAATAAGGTGGAAATAAGAAAAATCTTAGGAAAACAGCAAGGAGTATGTCGGTGAAAAGGTTTGAAAGTGGTTGGTCGACTAGGGTATCTTCGAGTAGCTCTTCAGCAGGACTTCAGGCACACAGGATCCTTTGATGCACACAGCAGGGAGGCACACACCAATAGAAGAACTCAATAGAATTTCATATATCAATAATCAATTCTCATACAAGAGACTAGGGTCCTTTAAATAGACCCTTAGTCTTGGGCTCCAAGTAAGGGTATATTAGACTTTACATAAGAATTTTATTCCCATCCAAACCCTAGCTAGAAAATAAGGCAACATTAGGTAGAATAAATCCTTAAAAACTCTCTCCTCCTCTCTTGACTTAGTCAACACTCCAAGGAAACCAAGGGGGGCGTGTTGGGCTTCTAAGAGCAGTAAGGGGCCTGCCCTAAGGGGTTTGGGTGCATGGGCTTGGACCTCTGGAAGCTGGGGTGGCCTAGTAGCCAGGTAGTAGGAATATTCTCTGATATCGTGCTTCTTAAGGGTATAGGCTTGGTGCCTGGGCTTGATTTCTTTGGGCTAGGATACAGATGGACCTCTGAAATCATGGATGCCCTGGTCTATGAATATACTCTAGCATCTAGAAGGAAATCTAGGCATCTGGAGGGCATCTACAAGGAATTAGGGTTTTCGGAAGACATCTTGGATCCTGTGGTGTCACACAAAATCCCATAATTTGATTTCTTCTACTGGGCCTTCATGGTCTTCATGTCTTCAGTTGGGTTGGTCTTCATGTCTTCAGTGGGTTGGTCTCCACTTGGACTGGCTTGGTCTTCTCTTGTACTTGGGCTGACATGTACAGGACTCAGGAAGAAGACTAGCTTAACATGAGCTAACTGGTACAGGACTCAAGTAAAAAAATAACAACTTAGATGGACTAAATCTTTATTTCAAATAGACTCTGATGCTGCTAATTGATCCACAGAGGGTTGAGAAGCCTCTATCTTATTTTGGTGCCTTTGGTGTCCCCACCAATTCTCTCGGGATAGGAAGAACTTGATCCTATCGAGTGAAGATCAGGCTGTCTCACATATCTCTCGAGGAGGTCTGGGCTGAGGCGCTGCAAGTCCTCTCGAGAAATCCATGAATCGTTCGACTCTGGTCGGCCTTGCCATCGAACTAGGTAGCATTGATAGCCGTGGCCCCGGGTCATTATAGCTTGATCATCCAGGATACGCTCGATCAGTTCTCCTCTCTCAGGCCAATTAATTGTTGGACACTCTGGGTTAAGGTCACTCACAATGGAAAGTAATAGGTCCAAAGGCCTCACTATGTATGCTGCCGGTTCCATGTACTCAACCAGGTCTATAATATTGAAGGTAGAACTAATGCCCAAATTCAAAAGCAAATCTAACACAGGCATTTGGTCCAACCCTCTCTATCTATTTAAAAGTCTGGCTCTGCGAGCATGAAGCTTCTTTTAGGCCTAAGCCTAACCAAGTTAGAATCCACTACATCAAATTCCTTGATTTCTTCGAGAAATTAGCTAATTTGTTTAAAATTTAGTGCAGGTGGTGAACATGCTGGGCACATGCAGACTCCTAACAAGTGATGCAAAGGACTCAAACTAACACCTAATAGACTCGACTAAAGAGGTTTATTAGGTCTTAACTACCACTTGGGCATAGGGCATGAGTCGTGGTTGATCGATGACATGCAGAAGAAAATTTACTAGTGACTCCTAATAGGTGCCAAAGGGTCTGCCAAAAGTAGGTAGCAAATGGAATGGGCTTTATGGATCCTTGCAACCTAGTAACCTTAACAAAATGTAACCTAATAGTTCTAGACACATGAGAAGACTCAGGAAAGTGTAAGAAATAGGAAGGGATTCAGGGACTGGTTCTGGGCTAAAGAGACTGACCTTAATGTATGAGCATTGGGTTTGTCTCTAGGCAAGAAAAGGTCCATGCTATGGAAGGATGGGTCAACCATTTATGGGAAGAGGTCCTCAATGGGAACTATGGGAGGGGGCTCATCTTGGGGATACTGATTCAAAGAGATCAGGTCCTAAATAAATTCTTCTGGTTCTTGTATTTTAGGACTAGACTCTATAATTTGGCTCTCTTTCATGGTTTCCTCAAGTAAGGTTCTAGTAGTAGTATCTAAGTTCTCCTCCCCTAATTGTTCTTCCACTACAGGTTCCTTATAGGGGGCCTCTTTAGATTTCTTAAGGGCTCAGGAGTTTCTTTCTCTAAATTTTCAAGGGGTTCATCCTCCTCAAAGTCTTCTCCTTCATATTCATCTACTAAACTAGGATCAGCTTTATACACTTCTACCTTAGGCTCATTAATGGGTTCTGGGGTCTTTTCCTTGCATCCTAATGGGACAGGAGTAGTAGGCTAGTCTAAAGGAAGTCGGCTAGGTTTGGACTTAGGTTCAAGGAATCAACTTTATTAGACTTTATTGAAACAGTTCCCACTAGATATCCTTACGTAGGCCATCTTGAAATCTAGCGATGATCTTAGACTCAGGTTCGATTGTGTTATATTTCCTACTAAACTCGTTAAATTGGTCAATGTATTCGGACACAGTCTTATTACCCTGCCTCAATTCATACCATTATTCTAAAAGTTTGTATTCATAAAATTCACCTAGGTACTTCACTATCAATTTACTTCTCATGGCTTTCCAGGTGCGTATTTCATTTCCTCATAGATAACATTCATTTTCAAAAACTACCCAAGCACCTTAGCATATCAGGTTAAACTTTGTAGGGCCAATCTAAATTTTCCAACTCCGACATCCTAGTGTACTCAAAATACTGATCCATTCTTTCCTCCCAATCAATATACAACTCTTGTCTTCCATCAAAAGTGGATGCATAAGGCTGGGTGCTCCTAATGGTTGTTCATCATGGTTCAGGGAAGCATAATTAGGTCTCCTACGGTTAGGTTCTAAGGATGGATCATGGTATGGGGTTCTCCTAGGGTTGGGCTCCCTATATGGATCGGAGTATTAGGTTCTCCTAGGACTACGCTCCCTATATAGGTCAGAGTATTGGGTTCTCCTAGGGTTGGACTCCATGGTCATACTAGTTGAATTGGATTAAGTTTACTGGCATTGGGTTCCTAATGCAATCAAACACACACATCGACTCCTAAGTTAGTGCGCATGCAAGACTCGATCAAACCTACTACAGCTCCCTAGTCCTAGAGTCCAAAACTAGGTTCTCAATCAGGGTGGCAATCTAGCCTATAGTAATCCTGTACTTAGCCAAGCAAGTGTAAGGGGAGTGTTAGGTCCCTGATTGCCAATCCTAGAAAACAATCAGAGATTGGCCAGGTAGGTGGACCAGCACACAAGCCCTTTGGGATTGAATCCCTGAACCACCATTCTGGACACTAAGCACAAGGCACACACAGGTTAGCTTGACACAATGATCTGACACTTAGCCCAGACCCGACCAGTTGGTGTCCCTAGCCCACTAGGGCAAAATTAAGTCTAGTTAATTTTATATTAGGCTTGGGATGGAATGCAAAGATGGTGGTTTTGGGCTAAGGAAAGGTAATGATCTCCTTCCCTTATCTGGCATAAAGAGAGTGCCCTCAAAGTAAATTATGCAATGATGGCAGGCAGATGAGGATGCAAATTAGGGTTTAGATATTTTTTTGGTGTTTCTGGAGAATATGTAATATTTTTTTATAGTTTGGTATTTTCATAAACAGAAGAAACTTGCAAATTATGGCCTAATATGCAAGAAATATACTAAAATTAAAGATATGCAAAAGAGATACCAAACAAAACCCTAAACCTTCCAAAATTACCTTGCTGAAAAAAAGAGCTGAAAATTTGTAGGCTGTATTTCGGCTTGCAGAAACTTCACAAATCAAAATAAAATCTACAAAAATTCTGTAAAATACTTTGAATTAGGATGAATCCAAAAAAATAAGTTTAAAATATTTGGAGTTTGGTCAGAGAGAAATAATTAAAAGAACAGAGTATATACAGATCGTAAAGGATGTAGAAAACAAACCCTAATCTAAGCTCTGATACCAGATGATGCGGGACTAATATGCATACGATTATTTTTTTGTGTTTTAGGGATTGGATTAGGTGGTTAAATCCTAGATATCAAAATAAAATATGATGTAAATAATTCTATATGAATTTTTAAAACTATGCATGCAGATTTGGACCTAAGAAAGCGGTAAAAGGATCGCCGGGGCTAAGAAGCCTCGGTTAGGGCAAGTTCTCCTACAATAAAATTACTGGTGGTAGAGGGGGTGTACCTGGCAATGTCTGATGCACCTGGTGAAGATTTCAGCAAAGAGATCTCACGTTCCTCGATGGATGCGGCCTGGAAAACCAAGCCAGAGACTAGTGGATTCCCACTTTCTGCTCAGTGGTCCGATTGCGGCCCGGTTGAGTTGTTGGTTTCGTAGGAACTCGTAGAACTGCAAAAAACCATCAGGGTGAGAAAACAAGGTGGGAAACAAGAAAAATCTCAGGAAAATAGCAAGGGAAATGTGGGTGAAAAGGTTTGAAAGTGGTTGGTCGGCTAGGGTTTCTTCGGGTAGCTATTTGGCAGGACTTCAGGCACCCAGGATCCCTTGATGCACACAGCAAGGAGGCACACAGCAATAGAATCATAGAAGAACTCAATAATCTCAATATCAATAATCATTCTCATACAAGAGACTAGGGTCCTTTAAATAGACCCTTAGTCTTGGGCTCCAAGTAAGGGTATATTTGACTTTACATAAGAATTTTATTCCCACCCAAATCCTAGCTAGAAAATAAGGCAACATTAGGTAGAATAAATCCCTAAAAACTCTCTCCTCCTCTCTTGACTTGGTCAACACTCCAAGGATGCCTAGGGGGGCGTGTTGGGCTTCTAAGAGTAGCAAGGGGCTGGCCCAAAGGGGTTTGGGCGCATGGGCTTGAGCCTCTGGAAGCTGGGGTGGCCTGGTAGCCAGGTAGCAAGAATATTCCATGGTATCTTGCTTCTTAAGGGCTTGGGCTTGGTGCCTAGGCTTGATTTCTTTGGGCTAGGATGTAGGTGGACCTCTAGAATCATTGATTCCCTGGTCTATGAATATACGCTGGCATCTGGAAGGGAATCTGGGCATCTGGAGGGCATCTGCAAGGAATCAAGATTTTTGGAAGACATCTTGGATCCTGTGGTGTCACATAAAATCCCATAATCTGATTTCTTCTACTGGGCCTTCCATGGTCTTCATGTCTTCAGTTGGGTTGGTCTCCACTTGGACTGACTTGGTCTTCTCTTATACTTGGGCTGACATGTACAGGACTTAGGAAGAAGACTAGCTCAACATGAGCTAACTAGTACAGGACTCAAGTGGTAAAATAACAACTCAGATGGACTAAATCTTTATTACAAATAGACTCTGATGCTGCTAATTGATCGACAGATGGTTGAGAAGCCTCTGTCTTATTTTGGTAACTCTGGTGTCCCCACCAATGCAGGGCTCCCCTAGCGAGCCATTGGGCTATAACGCCCAACATCCCTTCTTCTGAGAAATCCAAGAGGAACCGATCCTGAATCGGTTCTGCATGCTTCAGGTAGATCCCTACGATGGGACCACCGACCCCTTGGACCACCTGGAGAGCTATAAGGCTCTCATAAGGGTCTAGGGGGTGACGGATGCCCTCCTAGGCATTGTCTTCCCGGCCACCCTCCAGAAGGCTGCTCGAGTTTGGTTCACCAGCCTTGAGCCAGAGTCTATCAGCTCCTTCTGTCAGCTGGAAGGAAAGTTTGTGGCATAGTTCGACGCTTGCCGAAAGGTGCCAAGGAAGGTGGATAGCCTCTTCTCTATCCACCAGCATGACCAGGAGCCATTGCAAGATTACGTCACCCAATTTAAGATTGCTGCCCTGGAAATCTGTAGCTTGGACGAGCCCATCACCATGCTAGCATTGAAGTGAGGGCTCAAGACCTCCCGCCTGACATATTCCTTGGATAAGAGGCCCTCCAAGACATACTCCGAGCTCCTCCTCCATGTCTACAAGTACATCCGCATGAAGGAGGTCGACCACACCAGGCAAGAGCTGGACGGGAAAGCCTTCGAAGAAGCCTGCCCCAAAGGATGTCCCTAGGACCCGGAGGCCCGGACCACCTATAGACTTCCGGCCGGGAACGAAGTCGAAGAACGGCCCCATTCCGAAGAAAACCTTCATCTCCCTCCTTGATCTAAGAGTGAAGATCCTCATGGAGATAGAGGGCGAACACTACCTTCGCCGACATCCTCCTCAGAACCCAAGGAATAGTTGCGACAAGATAAAGTATTGCCAGTTTCATTGTGACCATGGCCACGACACAGAGGAGTAACATAATCTAAAGTTGGAGATCGAGGAGCTGATCAAGAGGGGCTACCTCAAGAAGTTCGTGAGGAGCGAGGCCACGGTGGAGGACCAGCCACTCGCGTCCCTTCCCCCCATCCCTGCAGTTGACAACCACCCTACGGAGAAACCGGTGGACATTATCTCTCGGGGGATAAGGCATGCATCGAAGAGAGCCCGGGAGGCAGAAGACCTGGAAAATGTACTCCCCATTGAAAAGAAGAATGAAAGTGGAAATGTAAACAATGATGCAATGGTGGTCGAGATGACCATCACCATGTATCCTATACATCATATTATGGTGGATAGTGGGAGCTCTGCTGACGTACCTTTTTATGATGCTTTCTCCTGGATGAATTTATTTGATGGTTGGCTAAGGCCAGTGCACACCCCTCTCGTGGGCTTCACCAGAGATTCCATGGGGATCAAAGCGGAGTACTCTCCCTGTTACCGCCGGATCCCCCCTGGCAGAGCACGGTCATGGTGACCTTCACCGTCGTCCGACTCCCATCACCTTACAATGCTATCCTGGGCCGTCCAGGGCTAAACCAACTGGATGCAGTCATCTCTACCAAAAGGTTGCTGGTGCAGTTCCCTACGTCTTTAGGATGGGAGAAATAAGGGGGACAGCCCAACCTGTCCCGCATTGCTTATAGGCTATCCCGGGGGCCCGAAGTGCCGAGCTCGGCTATAACATCGACGACCTCGACCAGAGAGTACAAGATCCCAGGGGAGGCCTTGTAGAGTGCTTATTGACGTACCCGCTTGGCTCAGATCCTCAGAAGATAGTACAGGTAGGAGCCCAACTCCTGGAGGATGAACGAGCCCGCCTGCTGGATTTCCTCCGGGCAAATGTGGATGTGTTCGCTTGTTCTGCTATAGATATGCTAGATATTCCCTTGGAGGTTATCACCACCCACACTGAAGATTGACCGAGATGTCACACGATCCGCTAGAAGAAGAGAAGTTTCACCACAAAAAAGCAGGAGGCAATCAATAAAGAAGTGGAAAAGCTCCTCACCGCCGCTTCGTACAAGAAGTGCAATACCCTAGTTGGCTGGCGAATGTGGTAATGGTGAAGAAGAACAATGGCAAGTAGAGGATCTATGTGGACTACACTGACCTCAACGAGCATGACCGAAGGATAGCTTCCCGCTTCCTAAGATCGACCAGCTCGTGGACACCACCTTCGGACATCCCCTCCTCTCTTTCATGGATGCTTTCTCCATGTACAATCAAATCCAAATGCACCCGGAGGATAAGGAGCACATCGCCTTCGTCACGGATTATGGGACCTACTGCTACAAGATGATGTCGTTCGACCTCAAGAATGCGGGTGCCATGTACCAACATTTGGTCAACAATATCTTCAAAGACCAAATTCGCCGCAACATGTAGATGTACGTGAGCAACATGTTGGTGATGAGCAAGCTGACCTCGAACCATGTCGGTGACCTGACAGAAACCTTCAATAACCTTCGCCTTCACCAAATGAAGTTGAACTTGGTGAAGTGTGCTTTCAGCGTATCGGCGAGGAAGTTCCTCGGCTTCATGGTGACCCAAAAAGGGATAGAAGCCAACCCGGAGAAGGTTCGAGCGATCCTAGAAGCAAGTGCAGCGACTCACCAGCCGGATAGCTACCCTGAGCTGGTTTATCTCAAGGTTTGCTAATCGCTGCCACCCCTTCTTTAAGTTGCTAAGGAAGATGCATGACTTTGCTTGGATGAAGGAGTGCCAAGAGGCATTTGAAGAGCTGAAGAAGACATCGGCGTCGCCGCCACTACTCTCCCGGCCAGAGGAAGGAGAATAGCTCCTTCTGTACTTAGTGATCACTCTGGAGGCCATCAGTTCGGTCCTGGTCTGGATGGATGACAAAGGGATCCCGAGGCCGGTGTATTACACAAGCAAACTTCTCCGCAATGCAGAGCTCAGGTACACTCGATCTGAGAAACAAATTTTTGCATTAATCATGTCCGCCTAGCACCTCAGGCCTTATTTCCAAGCACACCCCATCACGATCCCGATGGATCAACCACTAAAAGCGTTGCTCAGCAGACCCGACATATCCGGTTGCCTAGCAAAGTGGGCTCTGAAGTTCAGCGAATTTGATAGCCAGAGGAGAGACCCCAGGACCGATAGCCAGAGCCTGGACCAGAGGAGGACATCTGGATCCTTCATGTGGACTGAGCCTCAAACTCCAGTAGGAGTGGAGCTGGACTCATCCTCGTAAAAGCGAGGGAGTTGTTGCTGAGTGTGCGCTCCGCTTCCAGTTCGCCACCACCAATAACCAGGTAGAGTATGAAGTGCTCCTCGAGGGGCTGAGAGTCTCCCACGAGCTGGGTGTGGCTAGCCTCAGGGTTTTCTTTGACTCACAGCTGGTGGCAGGGCATGTCTCGGGAGAGTACAAGGCACGGGACCCCCAAATGGCGAAGTACCTAGAGCTCGTGCGAGCGAGCGCGGCGGGTTTTAGGCGCTTCAGCATCTCCCACATCCCGCACGAGGGAAAATGCTCATGCAGATGCCCTCTCCTGCCTGGCAACCCTGCCGGACTCGTCGCTAGGCTGTGACTACATCGAGCACCTTCAAGCCCCGAGCTATGAGACACCTAGGGAGGTTCAGCAGGTCATCCCGAAGCCCAGCTGGATGGATAAATACATCAAGTACATCACCAATGGCACCTTGTCGGAAGATCACGCGGCGGCCGGCCTCATTAAGAGGAAGGCCGCACGATTCGTGTTGATGGACGGGCTACTGTACCGGAGGTTGTACTCCTACCCGCTCCTCAAATGCCTGAGACCCATCGAGGCCACACTCGTGCTCCATGAGATCCACGAGGGCATCTGTGGGAGCAATATCGGGGGCAGGACACTGGCTTACAAGACCCTCCATCAAGGCTACTTCTGGGAGATGATGAGAGAAGATGCGGCTAACTTTGTTAAGAGGTGTGATCGATGTCGCCACTCTCCCAGCTCTCTGTCCCCTGGCTATTTGTTTAGTGGGGCATGGATCTCCGCGGACCCTTTCCCCTGCATCCAAGCACTGAAAGTTCTTGATTGTGGCTATCGACTACTTCACGAAGTGGGTCGAGGCCAAGCTATTAGCCTGGATCACAGAGGCGAATGTCACCAAGTTCTTCTGGAAGTCAATTATCTGTTGCTTTAGCTTGCCCCACACCATCATCACCGATAACGGACACTAGTTCGACTATCGGGAGTTTGAGGAGTTTTGCAATAACCTCGGGATTCGTCATCGCTTCACCTCGGTGGTGCATCCTCAGACCAATGAAGAAGCCGAGGTGACAAACAGAACCATCTTGCAAGGCCTTCGAACAAGACTGTACCAGGCCAAGGGAAGATGGGTGGAGGAGCTTCCAAGCATACCATACCATCCCAAGGATGGCCATGAATGATACCCCCTTCAACCTCATCTTCGGTGCAGAAGCAGTTATTCCAGTAGAGCTTAGCCCGCCGACTTTGCGTATAGAGTAGTATGACAAGGCTGAGAACCCAGCGTGGCTACTACTAAACCTAGATCTCCTTGGAGGAACAAGGGGCAGGGCCCAAGTTCGGATGGCGGCCTACCGGCAACGAGTGGTCAGATACTACAATTCGACGGTGCAGCCAATATCCTTCTGCCCGAGAGATTTAGTGCTGTGCCATGCTAAGGCTTCCCAACTATGGGAGTGCGGCAAGCTCTCCCCAAATTGGGAGGGCCCTTACAGGGTGGCCGAAGCACTCCCCCATGGAGCTTATTACATGGAGGAGCTCGGCGGAGTCCGGTTTCTGTGGACTTGGAATGACTCGAGCTTGAGAATGTACTAAAAATAATGTAAGACCTTTTAAACTTTAATAATGAGATTCTTTTGTATGCAATGCTTGTTCTCCTCTCGTAGGACCATCTTCATCCAATTTTAAGTTTGGCGAGCAAGGACAAGGAGGGAAGCCCACGAACGGCCTGCAAAGATGCAAAGTCCCAGGCCTCGGCATGAAAGATCTCATGAAAGCCGGCTCTTCCGCAAAAATCCCAGAGTTTTTTTGGAGTGCAGCATGGAATTAAATTCCAGCATGCAGCCTGAGTTCAGTCCATAAGAAGTTCTGGAGGCTTAAGTCCGGATCCCACAAATCCTGGAGTTCAGCCTGAAAGCTGAAAGGTCGTGCAAGGCTTACTCCCACCTGCGCCCCGGGTTCAGTCTGGAAGTTCGCATGGAACCAAATTCCAGAGCGAAGTCCCGGACTCCGGTATGGTGGAGCGAAACCCAGTTACCCCACAAGATCCCGGAGTTCAGCTCGGAATGCCCCACGGGATTCAGTTCTGATTGTTGGCCCTGGGGTTCTATCCGAAGGATGCATAAAAAAAAAAAAGAGAAATAGAGGAGAAAAATTAGAATGATTAAAAAAGGATCTTCATTTCTATTAAAGGGTTTCTTACAAAAAGAGGGCCCCGACAGACTAGGAGACCCAAAGAAATAGAAAGAAAAACCTATACTAGAAACATAATAAAGGAGACCCTGAGGTCACTTCGCCGTCGGCACATCCTCCTTTGGCTGGGGGCACCTTCACCACCGGGGCATCGTCAGAAGGCCGCGCAGAAGCCTCCACGTTGGCACCCTATGCCATTAGATCTCCCTCACCGGGTTGCTCCCTTCGGCTGCCCAAGATGACCCTGCTGAGATTGAGCTTAAGGAAGAAGGAGCCCACCTTCTCCTAGCACATCTAGAAGCCCTTCAGGAAGGAGTAGACCGCCACCTTGTGCAACTCCCCTGAACTCGTCGGATGCCCAAAATTTTGGCATGGCCTCCTCCATCTCCTTCTGGGAAGCCTCCAGCAGCCCGTTGATGTAGGAGTTCTTCTCCTTGGCCGTTCTTAGTTCCTTCAGGACCTCCTCGACCCAATGCTCTAGTGACCAGGACTGGGCCCTGAGGCATGATATCTCCGACGTGTCATCCTCAGCACGGCATTTGCTCGAGTTCCTCTCCTCAGATAGAGAGGTCTCGAGCTCCCTCACGTGCCCCTCGGCGTGACCTAGGTCCTCCCAGAGGGCCTGGTTGCTCCCCCGCAGCTCATAACCTTTCTCCATAAGATCGTTCACATTGATCGCAAGCTTGCCGAGCCTCTTCTCCTTGTCGGCTTCTTTCTTCTTCGTCGAGCTGGAGAGGAAGTTCCTCAGCAGCAGTACGTCAATCCCAATCTGCATCAGAGAAAAAAGAGATGTTAGGGAGACCCAACTGGAACATTAAAAAGAGAGAGAGCTCAGAACTTACTGTGAAGAGCAATGGGAGGATCTCGAGCAGTGCATTAGCATAGTCCTGGCCGCCCCTCAAGCGATTGTCTCAGGGCATGCAGGCGAACTCCATCATTCTTTCCATGAGCCCTTGATCACGGATGACGAAGGAGCTGGCATTGAGCCCCGACGATGGAGGATGGACATCAGCGATAGGCTAAGCTGCTGTCCCTCCGTTGGGCGATGCGGCCGTCGATGGGGCTGCTGTCACCGTGGTGGCCACCACAGGGATGACCGGCACGGTGGCTAGAGCAGGCACTGCCCAGGAAGTTTCCAGCCTCCCCTCTCCCTCAGCCCCATCGAGCTCGATGACGGGCATGTCAGGTGCACGAGACTGGGGCGGTCCGGGGCAGGGCCTGTCACTCCGGGGCCAGTAGAGCTAGGTAGGCCTGGGACCCTGACTCACCTCGGTGCGAGCCTTCTTCGATGGAGCCTCCTGGGCCCCTTCGGCAGCGCCCCACTTCCGGACACCCTTCATCAAGCTCTCGATAGAGAACTTCATCCCTAGAGAAGGAAAATGATCAAGTCATTTCAAAGAAAAAAGAAAGAGAATAAAAGAGAAAAGGGCTGAGGAGGAGAGGACCCGGAGTCTCAACAAATGCCCAGATTGGACTGATTCATACCTCGAATAAATTCTTCTCTGAGAGCAGGACCTTGAGGGCAGGGACCATGTCACCCAGCATCTAAGCGTAAACCTCCTGGTCTGCTGGCTCAACTTGGGATTTCGTTCGGGGACCGGTCTGGCTCGCTCCAGGCCCAGTCGACATCCTGGACCAAGGAAAAGAAGAAACGATTCTTCCACCCCTTGATCGACGTGGGGAGATCGAACCGAAGGCACCTAGACCGGAAAAAAGGTACCACCAGCCATCATCGGTGGAGTAGCATTTTAGGATAAAGAGGGCGCTGAACAGCGAGAAGCGGGCAACGAACCCATGAAAGTGACAGAAGACAATGAAGGTGAAGATGACCTGGATGGCATTGGGAGCTAGCTGGGCCGGGGCTAGATGGAAGTGGCTGAGAAAGGAGAGGAAAAATGGATGAAGGAAAATGAAGACCCCCAACAAAAAAGTCCTCGTAGAAAGCAATCCTCCCTAGTCCACTCGAGGTTACTCAATCCCTCATACCTGGGAGCGAAAGCTAGATTGAATCCGAGATCCCATACATATCCCGAATCCAAGAGAAATCATCTTCGATCATCGTCGAGATGTAGCCAGAGGGACCAGAAGAGGAGGTCTCTGCCACCAGAGGAGGAAGGGTATAGATAGGATGTGCAAAAGCAATGGGGGGAGACCTAGGACCCCTAGGGATGCTTATGGTCATAGTCCCTGGCCACAGTTGCCTCAGGACCTCAACTGGAATCTCTTCCCCCTCTGAGGAGGAAGGCGATGGAGTCCTTAACCGGGAAGGACCGACCTCGTCCGGATTGGAAGAGGAATGACGGTGACGGGCCATCAGGGAAGAAGAAACGAGAAAGAGATGGGTTCGGGGTGACACGGAATCGAATGTTAGAAGAGGAAGAGAAGGTGTCACAGGCACTCACCAGGATGTTTTGTACCGGAGGAATGGCGACCCCTAGGGATGAAGAAAAATCGCTGCAACCATCGACGATGTGTGAGAAAGCCAAGAGGCCTCGTTTCCAGAAAGTCTCCCTCCTTTTCAAACTTAATCAACAGTGGCCATACATCTCTTCCTGGCCAGAGCCATCAGATGACCGCCATGTGGAGACACGCCCGACATCGATTCTTTGGTTCGATGGAAACCTCACCAGATTCAGAATGGTATATTAATGGCCCCTCAGGCACATGGACGTGGCAGCCACAGACAGGGCCTCGAGAGAGATGGACATAGTGGCGGTGATCATGTCAATTATGGCACAAGATTTCCCTCTTTCCATGTCATCTTTGCATTAACTCCCCATGCCCCAAACCACGACACTCCGATGGGACATGGGGATGGGGGCCAACTGATATGGCAACATCGGTGACATGGAGTGTACGTCAGATCAAGCTGGATGCCAGCAGTGCCACATGGATTATTTTTTTCGAAGTTTTCCCCGGGTGGCTTGACCCGCGATCGTCCTCACCCGGGATGAGGCACACCTGCTCCTTCGCCAGGTGGCACCCCAAGATGGGCCCACCTCGACCGAAGTCAAGCCTTCCTCTGCCACTTCACCAGGTGTCCGCCCACAAGGGGTCCACCTCGGTCGAAGCTGGCGACCTCTGGTCCCTTTCCAAGTGGCGCCCCAAGATGGTTCCACCTTGTCGAGGTCAAGCCAGGTGCTCCTGCTCCTTTGCCAAATGGCACCCCAAGATGGGACCAACTTGACCGAAGTCGAGCCTTCCTCTGCCACTTCGCTAGGTGTCCACCCAGGAGGAGTCCCCCTTGATCAAAGTTGGAGGCCTCTGCAACCTCACCAGGTGGTGCCTCAAGATGGGTCCACCTCATCGAGGCTAAGCCAGGCGATCCTGCACCTCCGCCAGATGGAAACCCAAGATGGGTCCACCTTGATCGAAGTCAAGCCTTCCTCTGCCACTTCAATAGGTATCGACCCAGGAGGGGTCCACCTCAGTCAAAGCTGACGACCTCTGCTCCCTCACCAGGTGGCGCCCCAAGACGGGTCCACCTCGTTGAGGTCAAGCCAGGCATTCCTGCACCTTCTAAGTGGCACCCCAAGATGGGTCCATCTCGGTCGAAGTCGAGCCTTCCTCCGCCACTTCACCACGTGTCCGCCCAAGAGGGGTCCACTTCATCGAGGTCGAGCCAGGCATCCTGCTCCTCCACCAGGGGCACCCCAAGATGGGTCCACCTCACCGAAGTCGAGCCTTCCTCTGCCACTTCGCCAGGTGTCCGCCAAGGAGGGGTCCACCTCCGCTGAAGCAGGTGGCCTCTGCTCCCTCGCCAAGTGGCACCCCAAGATGGGTCCACCTCGTCGAGGTCGAGCCAGGCGCTCCTGCTCCTCCGCCAGGTGGCACCCCAAGATGGGTCCACCTCGGTCGAAGTCAGCCCTACTTTGCAAAGCCTCCAGAGATCAGAGGCATGAGCCACGAGGTCGCTGCTAGAGTTGGCGTTTGGTGTGTCTCGTATAGGGTGCCTAGTACAGCTCGCGACGATATGCGGAACCTCTTTTACATCAGTTAATGAGAGCCCTATGATCAAGGTATTGAATCCTTGCGGTCAGGGGCATGGAACCCAGGAAATCCACAGTCAATGCCCTGAGATAAGGGCACCCGCACTTGGCTCGAGATCTCGTCAGGTTCCTCCATTCGTGATAGCACAGCGGACGCGGCAAGCTCGCCGCTTAACTCTCAGACTCGAAGAGGAGGGGAGAAGCGGGGAAGGAGCCGGAGACATCCAGGAGCCTTCGAGCGGGGAGGAACAAAGGCTGAAGGTGGTCCAGTGGTATAAAAGGGACAGTGAAAGCGGATGAAAAGGTAAGCCACTGAGAATAAAGAACACCTAGAAAAAGGGATAACGATTATGGGGCTCCTGGAAGTTCCCAGGCATAAGCCCGGCTTGTCTAGTGTAGGAAACTGGGTGTCAACCCCTCTTGTCCCACACTTCTTTCATAAAAAACCTCCTCTAAGCATGGAAACCAGCGAAGACACGTCTTAGTGGATCTGTTCCATCTTGCCGCTCGCTAACTTGACCGTCAGAGTGCTCCCACGAAAACCCCCAGCCCGGGTCTCTAACCTTGTTTTGCAGGACCGGAGGCTTGAAGATCCCGAGGCGAAGGAGTCCAAGATCCGGCGCCAACTCATAAGCTAAAAGCTACAGCGGTAAGATCAGTAACAATACTGTGTACTCTTAGTTTGACAGGGAAAGGGTTGGATGAATCTATAAATTGTCAACCCCTCCTCCTCTTATAATCAATCTCATATTCATGAAATAAACTCTGGTGAATTTTTCTTGTGACAATTTGTGTTCTTTGGAAGTGTGTGTGAGACTTGTTCCTTTTTTCTTCTTACTAAACCCTAACCATTGCCCATACACACAAGAGCCTAAGATGCCCACCATCGCCCTCCAAGATCCAGATGCCTAAGCATCATCCACGGCCGCCAGCCCCTGTAGCCTCTCTTCCACCCGATCTTCTCTTTCCATCTTGTTTAGTATTTTTCTCATATTCTACATCTCTAACCTTTGACATTTGCAGGATCCTTCCAGTACCACACCCTCTGGATGAATTCTTCTTTACCCTCAAATGAAGCTGATAAAAAGCTAGCGGATTCATGGGAAAGTGATCGGATCATCCAGGCGTCGATCTGAGTGGAGTGATCTCTTATACAGCAACTAGATATCATTGCCTGGTATATTAAACCTAATTCCCATCTCTTTTTATCAGATTTCATGAAGATTGGACATGCTCTTAATAGGCCTTCTTAGACCTAGGATCATTTACTTGCTTTATTTCTTTGATAGTTCTAGCGTGTGGGTAGAAATTCTAACTGTTGCCTGAAACCCTGACCTTGTCAAGTCTTTTTTGGGGAATAAATCAATAACATAATCTGAAATCAATGTTTATTTTAATCTAATTTTCTTATACTTCTCATGTCATTCATCTGCATGCATCATGTTAGAATCCCGTCCCTCATCAATTTTGTATCAGAGCACAGTTTAGTGCATGTTCTTGCACCATAGTCTAGATTTCTACATGCTATTTTCTGCATAGCCTCTCAAAACATAGGATTGTTTCCCCCGATCAAATTTTTTTTTTTATTTTCCATGGTGAATATCCTCTGATTTATTATCTATTTTCTTATATTTTTTTGGATTTTTTTCAGATCTGAAATCATCAAAAAATAGCAAAAATAAAACCCTAACAAAAATCTACATCGTATCTCTGTATTAGGGGTCTGAGTTTAGATTTGTTTCATGAATAAGAATTTTATTTTTCTCTGAAATTTGCATCATGTCATCTTTGTTGAGTCCTATGTTTTAATAATATTTTTTTTTATATTTTAAAGAACCAAAATTTAGAAAAAAATTTGCATCCTATAAACCCTAACTAGAATTCTATATTTTTCTGCAACCAGTTAAATACCCTAGGTTTTGCACCATAATACTATTTTAGTTTTGTGTGAGATTTAGTAGGAAGTATCCTTACACGTCATTCTCTATTCTGTAGATTTTTTAGAATTTTTATACTTTAGAATTTATGCTAATTTTGCATAAAATGAACCCTAATTTCAGCTTCTTCATATCTGACTAAACCAAACCTAATCACCACCAACCCACTTCACCCAGCCAATTTTTGTTTGATAACTTAACTAAAACAAATTAAATTTGTCACCTCATAAAAAAACAAAAAAAATATTTTTTTTTTTTGATTGTTATTAGATTGCATCAGGTTTCATTGTGTTCATCATATTATTTAATAATCTTAAGGGCAATTTCCTATCTCAGATCAGGGCAGGATTTCATCACTTGTCCTGGGCCCAAAACAACCACCCAACATCAAAATCCAAACCTTAATTAAAATCAATTAGCAACCTAATTTGCTCTAGTGAGCTTAGGACACCAACAAGTCGGGTCCAAGTTGTGTGGGTTAACTAGTGCATTCAATTCCTCAACTATTACTAGAAACTAGTGTCTAAGGCTAGAGGTCCAAAGGCAAACGGCCTAAGTGGACTGGTGGTTAATTAGGACCCTATCACAGGCATGGGGAGCCTCCCACCACCCCACCTCTTACCTTGCTAGAGGAAGGATTAGTTGTTGAGTTGGGTGTAATTTGAGTTGACCCACTCAATTTTTGCTCTAGGTCTAGCAAACCCTAGAACGTACTGATCCTTGTATGCTTGACTGCACCATACCACTTTGAGTGATTGACTGCATAACCACTAGGATAGGAATGAAATATCAATAGTCTAAGCCTCAACCTAGCTCAGCCATGGAATCCAACTTTGAGATCTTCATGAAAGCCATGATTGAATGATTTGACCAGATGAACCAACTAAATGCCAAATCTACTACCCAATTAACCACCCAGATTAACCAGTCCAATATCCAATCCCAAAACCAGTTTGCCCAGTTGACTGCCCAGATAATCAAATAACCTAATCCAATAACAAGCAACCCATAGATTAGTACCCTTATATATGAGCCCAGTATTAGTCTACTTCCTCTTATTCACCCCTCCCGACCCCAGTCATTAGTCAATTTTTTCTAGCCAACCCCCTCTTACCACCCCTTTGGTTTACCAGAATTACCTTGAAGAAAAGATATATGAAGCTAATGAGAGCTTAGTGGATGAGTATGAGGAAAAGTAGAAGAGATACCTATAGAAGACCTAGAATTAGTTGACCCAGTAGAACCCAGACTAAAACCAACCAAGAATTAGTTGACCCTGACCAAACCCATATAGAAAGCCAACCTAAAATTAGTTGACCTTGACCAAACCTAGACAAATCCAACATAGAATTAGTTGACCTGACCAAACCTAGATAGAAGCCAACCCAAAGTTAGCTAACCCTATCCAAGCCCAAATTGAACCTGTAGTGGAAGACCAGTTAGAGAAAGAGAACCCAGATACTACTGTTAGAATTATACCTGAGGAGACTTTAGGAGAAAGTCCAATTATAAAGCCTAGTCCTAAATTTCATGAACCAGAAGACTTTATTGCGGATTTAGCTTATCAATACCCTCAGGATGAATCCCCTGAGGAAGAGAACCCAGATACTACTGTTAGAATTATACCTGAGGAGACTTTAGGAGAAAGTCCAATTATAAAGCCTAGTCCTAATTTTCATGAACCAGAAGACTTTATTGCGGATTTAGCTTATCAATACCCTCAGGATGAATCCCCTCCTATAGTTCCCATTGAAGATCTCTTCCATGAAATTAATGACCCAATTTTCCATACTATAGACCCTGTAGGTAAACCTCAACCCATAAGGTCAACCTCATTAGTCTAGGACAAATCCCTGACACTCCTGTATCCTATTCAATCCAATCAACCCCATACCCTTTTATTACTTTCTACCCTACCAAGCTAACCCTGAACCTACATCTTATTTTCTACCCTTTTTTGAAGTTTTTCATGTTTCTCTAACCACTATATTGCATTTTGTAGAAGTTTGCATACTGCATTCATTCATTACGCATGTTATGTTTACATCTTACTTTTGGAGGACCCTGTGGCATATGTTAGGAGTACATGTCAAGTTCTCATCTGCATGTCACCCACCTGACCAAGGGTCAAACCCCCAGCTGTAGTTTAGAGTTAGTTGAGTTTGCATATCAATAAATGTTGGTATGAGTTATTTCCTGCATTAGGTGTTTTGTCTGCATGTCAATAGGAGTTGTTGTATGTCATTTGCACTGCATGATTAGAGATCTGCATGAGAAATTAATCATAAGATTAATGTCAGTAATATTTTTTATAAAAAATATTGTTAATTTCCAAAAAGAGTCTAAGAGTTCGCTAGGAAAATTTGTAACAATTAGGCTACATACCTGTAAGCTGGATCTATCAAAGTGATAAAGAGAGTTGGACCTAGTGCCTGAGTTACCTAATTAGGAATTAAGCTCAACCTTCAATATCTCAGACTTTGTTGAATATAGGAAACTAGCAATGATACCCAGTGAGCTTAAGCCTAACCCTTTCTTTGAGAGCGAACCAACCCTGAGTATCCGCATTAATTTAACCTGTGAGAGGAAAGATTAAGCGTATCCTGGATGACCAAGCAACTAGTATCCATATCAAAGGCTACCAGTCACTTGGTTCGTTAGCAAGGTCGACTAAGATCTGAAGATTCATGGATGATTCGAGAGGATCCGCAATGCCTCAACCTAGATCCATCTGAGCAGTTCCTAAGCCAGATCGACCTTCCTACTCAACAAGGTCGAGTTCCTCCCACCCCGGAGAATTGATGGGGACATCAGATCAGACATAGACTTTAAGCTTCAATTTATCCTCTAAGTCATGTGTTGGTCAATTTTTATTAAGTCCTGTAATGAAGTCCAAATTTTGTGAGTCTTGTAATAAAGTGAGCCAGTTGGATTCACTAAGTCGGTGGAAGTTTTTTGTTTAGTCTATTGAGTCCTGTTTATCTGTTCAGTGAGTCAATTATTATTTAGGCCTATTTCGAGTCTTGTCAATTAGGCTTTTTTGAGTCCATGTAATTTTTATTCAACAGGAGGACCTTTGCACCCCCACTTAAGTCACCAACCTAGCATCTGGATTTCTTCATGCTGCCCAAGCCCTCCAAGAGATGGTGCCCCAGCAGATCAGGTCTTAGGCACCTCAAGCCTTCAAGATTTCATGAAGAAGTGCCACCCCAAAGCCAATCCTTGGTGCCCCAGTCCAAGGCCCATAGTAATTGATGCCCCTTAACCCATCATGAATTTGGCATCCCATATTTTGACCCAACCCAAGATGCCCAAGGCTTTGACCTAGTCCAAGATGCCCAAGGGTTTGACCTAGTCCAAGATGCCCAAGGCTTCGACCCAGTCCAAGCCCAGCAAGAATTTCATACCAATCCAAGCCCATGGAGAAAAGTCAAAGCTTCCAAGTCCAAGAAGGAGTTGATGTCCAAGCTCTACAAGGATTTCAGTCTACCATTCTATTCAAATTATGTACTCCTTATTCTACTCAACTGAATCCTCCTAATCCTATTCATACTGTGTACTCTTAGTTTGATAGGAGGAAAGGGTTGGATGAATCTATAAATACCCACCCCTCCCCGCTCTTGTAATCAATCTCTTATTCATGAAATAAACTCTGATAAATTTTTCTTGTGACAATTTGTGTTCTTTGGAAGTGTGTGTAAGACTTGTTCCTTTTTTCTTCTAACTAAACCCTAGCCATTGCCCATCCAAGCAAGAGCCTAAGGTGGCCACCATCAGCCCTCCAAGATCTAGATGCCCAACCATCATCCAAGGTCGCCAGCCCCTGCCGCCTCTCTTCCGCTCGATCTTCTCTTTCCATCATGTTTAGTATTTTTCACATATTCTACATCTCTAACCTTTGACATTTGCAGGATCTTTCCGGTACCATGCCCTCTGGATGAATTCTTCTTTTTCCTTGAATGAAGTTGATAAAAAGCCAGCAAATTCATGAGAAAGTGACCGGATCATCCAGGCACCGATCTGAGCGGAGCGATCTCTTCTACAGTAACTAGAAATCATTGTCTGGTATGTTAAACATAATTCCCATATCTTTTTGTCTGATTTCTTGAAGATTGAACATGCCCCTAATAGGCCTTCTTAGACCTAGGATCCTTTACTTACTTTATTTCTTTGATAGTTCTAACATGTGGGTAGGAATTCTAACTGTTGTATGTAGTCCTGACCTAGTCTAGTCTTTTTTCGAGAATAAATCAATAACATAATATGAAATCAATGTTTATTTTAATCTAATTTTCTTATACTTTTCATGTCATTCATCTCTATGCATCATGCTAGAGTCCTGTCCCTCATCATGTCGACACATCAAATAAAGTGTCTGCTCACTAGTGCAGAAAAGAAGACTTCAGAAAATATTTTTTTGGTCAAGTGTCGACTCACTGTTCCAAGTGTCAACTCATGACCTGAAGTGAATGGATGACAGCTCTGCAATGGCTAGTTTTCTGAAGAGCATAACTTCTTCAAAATATTTGTAATGGCTAGTTTTTTCACTCCAACAGTCTCTAACGGTCATTTAAGATTTGGAGAGCTATATAATCAACACAAATCAAATGAGAAGGTAATCCTTTGAGAGAAAAATTTCATAGACTTCAAGGATTCATATTTTGAGTGATTTAAGCCTTCAAGCTTCCATGTTTTGAAGAGAGAATCCAAAGTTTACATCCTCAAGCATCATTCAAGGCTTCATCAAATTGAAGACAAGCTTCTTCAACATCATCCAAGAGCTTCAAAGAGATATTTGCTTTATTTTAGAAAGCTTTTATTGTACTCTTTTATATTGTTCTTACATTATTTACTCAAGGTTGTTGGTGAGTCATTGTGAAAAACCAACTTGAGGTTATTTGTTAGCCTTTGTATCAAGACCAACAAGGTTGTTGGTGAGACCATAAAAATAACTAGATTGTTGATCATCTCACAAAACCAACTAGGTTGTTGGTGAGCTCACAAAACCAACAAGGTTTTTGGTTAGCCTGGAAAACCAAGGGGTTTGACTTATGAGCCCAGCAAAAACAAGTTGGGTTTTGATTAGTGAGCCCAAAAAACTAATCGGCTGTAATCTTGGTGATCATAGAGAATTCCCAAGGAGAACTTGAAAAGTGGATGTAGGTTCCTTGGAGTGCACTGAATCACTATAAATTTGTTGTGTTTGTGTGATTGTTTTCTTTGTGCATTTACTTTATTAATTCTGCTACACATTATTTTGAGGTACACAAATACTTTGTCAAAGCACAAGCACATAATTGCAATTAGCACATATTTGTTTAGTTCATTTTATATCAATTGAAATAATGCAAATAATTTTATAAAATCCAATTCATCCCCCTCTTGGATTGCTTTATCACTGGGCAACAACTACCGCCTCTGGGCTATGAGCACAGCCATGAGGCTATGGGGTGCCGAACTTATTGGTGTGCCAAGTTATGAGTCACGCGGTCGATGGCATCCTGCGGGCTATGAACGAGGCTTGGGGGTGCTGAGCTACTTGATTTGCCATGCTGTGAGTCACGAAGTGATCAGCATCCCACTGCTGCCTCTGGGCTATGAGCATGGCCATGAGGCTGTATCAAACTTGTTGGTGTGCCAAGCAATGAGTCACACGGTAAATGGCATCCCACTATCACTTCCGGGCTGTGAGCGAGGCTGGGGGTGCCGAGCTTCTTGATTCGCCACACAGTGAATCACGTAGTAGATGGCATCCCACTAACACCTCCAGGCTATGAACGCGTGATGTAGGAACATCAATAGCAGACCAGGATTTCAAGGTTCCAATTTCTAGTTCATGTGTTGGTCAATTTTTGTATTAGGTCAAATGAGTTCAGTGAGTCCATTTGCTCATTTGAGTCCTGAAATAAAGTGAGCCAGTTGGGTCCACTAAGTCGAGTGAAGTCTGTTGGGATATGTCGGTTCAAGCACAAGCCAACCACTAGTTTGACTGGCCGAAGACATTTCTCTCGAACCGTGCATTTCAAACCAAAGCAATCGAAAGAAATCAAACAAATGATGGGCAGGCCAGCTGAAGCTCTCAACTTCATCTGAAGAGTCAACCTGTGGCCCCTGCTGAAGATAGGGCCCTCAGCCTAAGCCGAAGACAAGATCTTCGCTATCAGCTGAAGACACAGTCTTCGGCCTACGTCGAGGACAAAGTCTTCGACCCTCGCTAAAAGCATGATCTCCAATCTATCACAAAGGGGTTCGAAGATGAAGATGTCCCTTCAATTCAGCTATAGAATATTTCCCTAAAAAGAAGAAGCTTGAAGACAGAACTCCGATCTATCTCGAATCTCCATGAACATGACAAACAACAGTTATCGTTGACTACTTAACTACCTCCGGAACACGACTATGACATGTGATCATTAACTCCATTAGCAACATCTCTTGCTTGGTCAAAATTGTTTAGTAACCATCCACGATTATGAATTGAGGGGAAAGAATAACTCCCCCATCATAACCACCAAAGGAAAAATGGAATCGCAGGCTGGACAACTCAATATAAATACTGGTAAGAGGGGACACTCGAGGTAAGGCACAAGATACTCCAAAAAAATCTCAGAGTCTTTTCCTCTCTATCTATCCTCCTCAGAATCTTTCTCAATCTATGGCTGGAGCCCACCTCTGACTTAGGTATCGAAGTGTCCCCCGTCGGAGCAATTCCGGCAAGGAATTTATTTTGTAGGTGAACCAGGAAGCGGACCTACGATCCAGTAGCTCCACCCGGTCCGAAAAGGAACTCCATGCCAACAGATTGGCACGCCAGGTAGGGGGAGCAAGCTCTTAAGAATCCATTATTAAGCTCTCCTCCTTGAAAAAGGGGAAGTGTAAGAAGTTCTTGATGGCAAGAAAAAAGACTCAGATCGTCTCAACATGTCAAAGTTGTGTTCCTTCCTAGGGGGGTGAACCCTCGATAGGAAACGACATTCCACCTCCCACGCTTATAGTGGGACAACAATAGTTCGAGAATCTACTGAACCATGTCAGCACTCTTACAACCATGGTTCAGGACTTCTAGAACAAAGCTTTCCAGGTGGGGCATCTGCCGGCCACCTCTATGTTGGGAATTGTGTCCCAAAGCCAATCGCCTGGGTTGTAGGCGGTTGTGCTGAGTTTTGTATTCATTTTATGAATTAATAAAATATTATTTTTGGCAGCTCATCGCATATTATATTTCCTTAAAAATGAACTCTTTCCATGTGATGAAGTCCTTAGGACTACACTGACTTCGATATAGAGAGGATGTATCGACTGGTCCTTAAACCCTGTTCACAACCAAAGGATATATTGTACTGGACAGCAATATATCAAGTATAGGTTATTGCAGTTCATATCGTTTGGTTGTCCTCTTGACCAAATGAGTGTGGTGACATTGATGTGATCTACAAGTGGGATATGTGATATCTCATTAAATGTGACTCCGTGCAGCCCCTTATCTGCCAAAGGGAAACTCATGTTAGGATATGGGTATATGTGTCCCTCTGACCTGAGGTCATTACGGTAGCTTGCAAGCAACTCCCTGTGCTTTGGTGCCGGACTACCCGGATTTTTATTCCGGTGATAAAAGGTTTCTGGGTACAGGCAAGTACTTGTGGAGCAGTGATGGACCAAGATGGAATTGACCTGTCCAAACAGTTTGGATTGAATGTCTCACAGTATCTCAATTTAGCAAATCCTCGGCCGGGATAGCCCTAGTGAAGAGTCACTGGGCTTGCGAGGTTGAGACACGTAGTGGACTGACTCAGTCTGGGTTGGCAGCCCAATATCAGTCATCCTGAGCATTAGAGGTAAAAGGGATGAATTATACGGTAACCATATGCCAGAGGTTCGATAGTTTGCTCCTGCATCTTCGACCTATCTGGATGCTGGGACCCATTGCTGATGGTTTCCTGTGCTGGTACTGGAATTGTTCCAGTGCTACCGTTTAGGTTCGAACCTATGAGGTCACATGCCACAGAGGATAACTCTCTGATCCGGATACCGATTACGATTGGAAATCATCTTAGTTTTATGGTCACGATATTTTTTGAGCACTCTTTTCCCCGTCTTGCCCTTGTCTGCGTCAATCGAAAATTATTCCGGGCTGACCAGGACTGCACCAGGATTTTTCTGAATCAGTTTTGAACTGATTCGGAGCTTATTTCAGCCTCCAATTGGTTGTGAACCAATTGAACCCAATTTAATTGGGCTTGAACCAGTTCAATTAGTTTGAACCATAGGGTTTAATGGGATTGAACCTAAATTAGTTTGAACCGGTGGTTTTTTCCTTCCTGTGACCGTTTACATGGTGATTCGCTGGGAATGGAATTCCTAGCATCAAATTTGGCTGAAAGTTTTTACCTGCTGGGCGTCTTTTCCTCCTCCCAAATGGCTTGTTTTATAGTTTTTTTTATGGCTGTTTAATTGGTGGAATGGCAGCCAGCGTCGATTAGCCTCACAGCCTCTCCATTTCTCTCTTCCCTTGCTGTAATTTATAAATCCCTGCTGTCCCCTAGTTCTTAGAAAAAAAGGTGACCGTGTGTGAGAGGCTGAAACAAAAACTGAGAGAAGTCTTCTTCCTTGGAGAATTTCTTTTCCATTCCACCGGTGATTTAGAGGGCTAGGTTTTGGTGAGTGATAGGGAGAGAAAATATCTTTTAATCCCTGATTATTTTGGTGCTTAATTGGTGGAAGAAGGAAGCTCTATTTTGGTGAAAACATTTTCAGATTTTAGAATTCTGTTTCCTTCCTTCTTCCCTCCCACCGTTCCAAGTCTTCCGACGACTAGCATCACCCGAGAGACGGATCAGAGCAAGCCTATGGCATGTTCCCCCTCTAGAGAGTGTTCGATTGAGCACTTGGGAGCCAGATCAACCTCTTTGCTGCTGTTATTTTGTGCTCTGTTTTGAGTTGCAGGTTTTCAGGTTGCAGAATTTTTGGTGCAGTTTTTGTTTGAAAGGAAGGGCTCCAAACGTTGAATGATTATCTCCCCTTTGAAGGAAGACCAACCAACTAGTTCCCTTGCTTTTGCTGCTGGAAGTGAGATCAAATAGTTGGCAACTTTCATTTTATTTTGCAGCAGATTTTGGAGAAAAGGAGAGACCCTTTCAACGTGCTGGAAGTAGAAGACAACAGGAATAAAGTAGTTCCTGTTATCCCAGCAATTCCAGCTTTATACCAAGGCTATTCCAGGCAGGAATAAGGTATAGTTTCTAGTTTTATTTTTCATGCATGTATAGATCTAGGTTTTTATAATTGTTTATAAATATTACATGCCCTTGTACATGCCTAGTATTGCCTATACATGCATCCGGAATTTGTTAGATCCTGTGCGGAGCAGGTAGTTTCTGCTGTGAATTTAAAATTTTTTAAAATTCATACCTGCTCCCTGCTTTGCATGCTTAGCGTAGGCAGGTGCAATACCCGCACAGTATTCTTTATCTTTCACTCTAGACATAGCTCTCGATCTCGGAGAAAAAGAACCCCTCAAGAGGGGTCCGCTCATCTTTCCCTCCGCCATCGATCCTCCCCTAAGGGTCGAAGTTCACAAATGCCTAGGCCCACTGACTCCCTACAGAGAGGGAAAAGGCCTAGGCATACTCCCTCTCCTTCCTCTGAAGACTCCACTCCTGTGGAGATTCTGCCGAAGCAAATTCTTCCTGATTACGATGGAAAGTTTAAAGCCATCGAATCGGAGATGACAAGAATCTAGGAGTAGAGGGATCATAACGATTTAGCAGTGTCTGATCTATGTCCTCCTTACATCGACCGCATCATGGCCAAAGTCATTCCTCGGCTCTTTAGGGTTCCCTAGATGGAGCCCTACGATGGCACCTCCGATCCTTTTAATCATTTGGATAGTTTCGAAACCCAGATGATGATCCAAGGAGCTTCGAACATGATGTACCGCCTTGCATTTCTAGCCACCTTGAAGAAAGCTGCTTGGATATGGTACTCGAGTATATGCCCAGGTACCATCGATTCATTTTTTGAGCTAGAAAAATTGTTTGTCTTGTATTTCAGGACCTGCCGCAAGACCCCCTGCAACACGGATATGCTATTCCTCCTGCACCAGAATGAAGGAGAAAGTCTACTAGATTACATCTCCAGATTTAATGCGACCATGCTCGAGACCCCTGATCTCAACGAGCATGTGGCCATGTCTGTAATGAAGAAGGGGCTTCGTACGTCCAGGATCACCTTTTTCCTAGACAAGAAGTTCCCTAAAAGCTATGCTAAGCTTCTATCGAGAGCTGAGAAGTACATCGATGCTGAAGAGCAAGCAACGAATCAGTGACTGGCTGAAGGGAAGCCCCTTTCAAAGAAGAAGAACAATAGGGGACAAGGTCCCCCTACTTCCAACAATAACAACAATAACAAATAACCTGACCGACGATGGAGTCCCCAGCCCAAAGCATCGGGCAAAAGATATGACTCCTATACCCCCTCAACCTTCCTCGAGAAAAGATCCTCTTGGAGATAGAGAAAGAAAACTATCTCCCATGGCCACGTCCCATGAAGGCCTCCTCTTCCGCAAGGAATATGAACAAATATTGTCGATTCCACCGGGAACACGGCCACAATACCGAAGAATGCATCTAGCTGAGAGATACGATAGAGAATCTCATCAAGAGATGATATTTGGGGTAGTACATTGATCGCTAAGGACCTTGGTCAGAAGCTATAGTCCCTTAGAGGGCCCCTGAAGAGGCTAAACTACCGAATCAGAGGCCCACCAACAGAGATGTGGGGATCATACATTGGCCTACCAACTAGAGAAGAGCTGAAGATGATTCCCTGAAGTGGCTCAAAGATAACATGCTATTCTCTTCTCTGATGATGACCTCATAGGGGTTCGACTCCTGCACGATGACCTTGTTATAATTTCGGCTGTCGTTGCTAATTACGATGTAAAATGAATCTTGGTTGATAATGGAAATTCCGTCGATGTCTTGATCTATGATGCATTCTCTCGGATGTGCTTACCTAAAAATAAATTACAAAGATCTCCCATACCTCTTAATAGCTTTGGAGGTAACTAGGTTAATGTCGAGGGAGAAATAATATTGCCTGTAATTCTCGGCAACAAACCTCAATAGAAGACACTACCAATCAATTTCACGGTAGTGCGAACCCCATCAGCCTATAACATGATTTCGGGATGGCCTGTCCTAAATAAATTTTGAGCCATAGTGTCGACCTACTACCTCCTGGTATGCTTTCCCACCAGGAATGGCATCAAAGAGGCCAAAGGAGATCAGAGAATAGCTCGATAGTGCTTAATGATTCAGGACAAGCATTCCAACGACCCTACAACTTGGGATCAGTTAGACCCAAGGGACCCGACCGCAGATCTAGTGAACCCATGGAGAGAACCATCTCAGTACCATTGACTAAAGAGGACCCCACCAGGGTCATGCATATCGGAAGTATGATTGACGAGAAAACTAGAACGAAGCTTATCTATTTTCTCAGGAATAATGCTGATGTTTTTGCTTGGTCAGCTTTGAACATTTCAGAAATTCCAGCCGAAGTGATTACTCATCGACTGGAAGTCGCTCCTGAATATAAGCCGGTCAGGCAAAAGAAGAGGAGATTCACCCCCGAAAGACAAAAGACAATAGATGAAGAAGTAGGCAAACTCCTCAAGGCAGGGTTCATCCGAGAAGCTCATTTTCCTGAGTGGTTGGCCAACATGGTAATGGTGAAGAAAGCCAATGGCAAGTAAAGGATCTGTATTGATTTCATAGATCACAATAAGGCTTGCCCTAAAGATAGCTTTCCCCTCTCAAAGATCGACCAACTAGTCGACGCCACTGCTGGGCACTAGCTGCTAAGCTTCATGGATACTTTCTATGGATATAATTAGATCCAAATGGATCCCCAAGATGAGAAGAAGATGGCCTTTGTCATTGACAAAGGTCTATATTATTACAAAATGATACCGTTTGGGCTCAAAAATGCTAGGTGACATTCTAGA
Source organism: Areca catechu (assembly GCA_021397845.1). Classification (NCBI taxonomy): domain Eukaryota; kingdom Viridiplantae; phylum Streptophyta; class Magnoliopsida; order Arecales; family Arecaceae; genus Areca; species Areca catechu. Next base: position 125,698,630 of record CM038047.1, on the reverse strand, counting down.
GATTAATCACCAAAGTGTTCAAGGAGCAATTGGGAAGAAACATGGAGGCCAATATTGATCACATGATCATCAAAAGCCTCTTTAGAAAAGATCACATCAAGGATCTAGAAGAATCGTTTGATGACCTACGACACCATCGCGTGAAGTTATACCCAACGAGTGCACCTTCGAGGTAACTTTCAGCAAGTTCTTGGGGTTCCTCGTTACCAAACAGGGGATTGAAGCAAATCCTGAAAAAATTCAGGCCCTTAAAGACATGACGCATCCGTCCTGCAAGAAGGAAGTACAACAACTAACAGGAAGAGTCGCTTCCTTAAGCAGGTTCATTTCTCGATCAGTCGAGAAGTGCCTCCCTTTCTTCAAAGTACTCCACAGTCTTGAGGATTCGAATGGACCGAAGACTACTGCACTGCTTTTGAAGAACTAAAGAAATACTTGGAGACTCCACCTATACTTTCAAAACCTCAAGAGGGGGAAATACTCTACTTATACCTTTTCGCTTCAGACGAAGCAGTCAATTCAGTCCTAGTCCGAAGAGAAAAAGATGACTCCCACAAGCCGATCTACTACATCAGCAAAGTCCTGCATGATACTGAAATGAGATATTCAAAAATGTAGAAGCTGATATATTCCTTAATAATTATGGCAAAGTGACTACGGCCTTACTTTCATACCCATGCCATCATGGTGCTGACTGACCAACCCTTTAAGGCCATCCTCCGATGACTTGATATGTCAGGGAGAATAGCCAAATGGACTGTGAAGCTAAGCGAATTCGACATTAGTTTCTAGCCTCGATCGGCTATGAAGGCCTAGGTGCTCTCAGATTTCTTGGCTGAATGCACCTGGAAGTCTGAAGATGAAACGCCTCTAGTGGAGGAGGAAATTTTGAAGGACATGGAGTCTGTTTGGGTGCTCCATGTAGACGGAGCCTCCAACTCCACTGGTTGTGGAGCTGGTCTCATACTGGCTAAACTAGATGGGCACACAATGGAGTATGCACTCTGGTTTTCCTTTTACGCTTCGAACAACTAGGACAAATATGAAGCCCAACTCTCAGGACTTCAGATCGCCAAGAGCTTAGGAGTTCAAAAACTCCAAGCCTGATGGGGACATCTCAAGCACGAATCTTGGAGCAAGCATAATTCTTGGAGGCACAGATCTTGAAACATTTTTGGAATAAATTTATTTAGGATTTATCTTTTGAATTAGGATTTGGTTGGTTAGGATTGATATATGGATAGGCTTATCTTATCCTATCTTATATTTGAATTTGATTCGTTCTTATCTTTTTATCTTGTATTCAAATTCAAATGAGGGTTGGAAAATCTATAAATACCACCCTCAGCCTTTTGTAATGGGATGGATGAATAAAATTTCTATTGTTTTGTGTGAAAATTTTTTTTATTTATCTATGTGATCCTAGGGTATCTGTATGATCCCTTCTCCATCCCAGGGTTTCTGTGTGATCCCTGATTTTGGGCATCTGTGTGATCTAGGGCATCTATGTGAGCCCCTTTGCTATGTGCGGGTTTCTGTGTGATCCCTGATTTTGGGCATCTGTGTGAGCTCAGGGCATCTATGTGAGCCCCTTTGCTATGTGCTTATTTTTCTTGGAGAATCTATGTGAACCCCAGTATTTTTCTTAATCCTACACCCTCTTCTTTCCTCCTTCTTTGCAAATCCTAATCTCTGGTGACTTTCATGCTCGCCAGCGATCCATCCCGATCTCTGTCCCGCATCAAAGCCTTTTCGGATTCCCAGTTGGTGGTAAACTAGGTCAAAGGAGAATACGATGCTAGAGACCCCACCATGGTACAATATCTAGAAAAGGTACTGATGAGGACCTCATCAGCATGGATCCTGGAGCAAGCATAAATCTTGGAGCAACGCGAATCTTGGAGCATATCCAGAATAAATTTAGGATTTATCTTTTATTTGAAATTTGAATTAGGATTTGGTTGGTTAGGATTTAAATATGGATAGGCTTATCTTATCCTATTTTGTATTTGAATTTGAATCATTCCTATCTTTTTATCTTGTATTCGAATTCAAATGAGGGTTGGACAGGTCTATAAATACCACCCTCAGTCCTTTATAGAAAAAAGGAGTTTAGTCAAGTTTTGGGAATGAAAATGAGTTTTAGGAAAGAGTGATTTTTTATTTCACTCTGTTAGGAGAGGGTGTGAGGCCCAACCGCAGGAAATGATATGAGGTTATGCCCAGTTATCCCCCTTCCCATTCCATCTTTTCTATCCCCTCGTGGCCTTTGAGATCCATCCTAGCACCTCCAAGTATCGAGGAGGGTGTCATGCCCTAGAGGTGAGACGTCTCTTCGTTAGGGTGAGTCCCAAAGTCCATGAGATCCAAATCCCTATCCTACATCCCCACTATTCCTTCGCCACCTCTAAAAAAAAATACCAAAAAAAAATAGTACCCTAATCTAGGTGACTTCTAGGCTCACCAACGATCCAACCCATCTTGTCCCCCATCAATTATGGTATCAGAACCCAGAAAAATTATGGCACTTTCGTATCATCCCAAATGTTCTCTTACTAGTCATTCCCCCCTTCTCACAGATTCAAAAAAAAAAAAATTCCAATTTGCCAACAATTTAATTTTCTTCTTTCCGTGCTTCCTCTCAAACTCCACCGTCGCCTCCCTACTGCTTGACTGCCTCACCATAGTTTCCCCTCTCCGGTGAACTGTCCGCGCCGCCTCACCGACACCTCATCGCCGCCTCCTGGATGCTGTAATTGACACCACCGGTCCCCGGCTACTGTCGCCAACCTCCGTCCACCTCTGCCTAGACCAAGCCACACCCTTTTCTGCCTTCCATGAAACCCTCTCTCTCGCTCCCCGATCTCAAATTGGTGGATGTTTTCCGGCACAAAAACCACCTTCTCCATTCTCTCTTTTGGCCTTGGCCAAGGCTTTCAAGACCCTAACCGACAAGAACGCAGTGTTCCAGAAGATTAGATACAAACCCCCCCACATTCCTTTGTTGTTTGAGAAGTCTCGGCATCCACCCAACCGAACTCTCGAACGTCCGACCTCGCCTTTCCAGATCCGAAATCGTCGCTACTGCCCAACCCGCCATCCGCACAGCCATCGTAGGATGGGGAGAAACACCCGATCGTCTCCAGCCACCACTTTTCCCAGGTCGAGCCCCCCCTCCTCTCTGCCTTTCTAGCTCTAAGTTTCCAACCAGTTCCCCACATTTCCTCTTCTTTTTCCCCACGCGCCATCAACCGCATCATGGTCTGGTATCAAACCATTCCCTGCCTTACCTGCCTCCTCGCCTCCATATCAGAAAGAGAGAAACTGATCACCAGAGGACCCGCGCTTCGTGCCCCATGGGGGAGATCTCCGCCGAGCACCAGCACTTCATCCCTTCCCCTCCACCAACGGGGCCGGTCCCTCCTCGTCACCCCAGTCGGCGTCACCATCGGTGAGCACCGCCGACCCCCACTTTGATGACAAGGAGGACGAGGGGGACATGTGCCGGATCTGCCACAACCCCGGCGACGCCGAGAACCGCTCCACTATCCCTGCGCCAGCAGCAACAGTATCAAGTCCGTCCCAATCCCATTGAACTTCCAGAAGGCCCGGAGGCCCTCTCGCCTCCGTCACCCGCCAGCACGAGGAGGAGCTCCGCATCAGGCAGCGCCAGGCCGAGGAGCACTCCCTCTCTCTCCTCTCCACTGAAATCCACCCAACTGGCTCCTCTATGTTGCCCCAGCCAGCATCGCTGTCGATGAGCACTGCCAACCCCCTTGCAGATGTCTGGACCTCACCATCCCTCACCATGGTTCGCCTCACCAAGAGCTTCCCCACCAAAGGACTCCTTCGGTCACCCATCCTCTCTGGATCCTTCCCTTCCTCCGGCATACAATCCGAGGTCGAGCCCCCCCTCTTCTCTGCCTCCCATGAAGCCCAACACCGTCGTCGATTTTGCCATGCCAACATCGGCCTCATCCGATCACCCCCCTCTGGACCAAATCAATTGAGGCTATTCGACACCATCGAAACCCCTCCTTGCTCCATCCAGCAATCAATGACTTGCCTCAATCGTGGGACTCCCCAGCTCCACCTTCTTCCTCGCCGTCCAGGCCCAACGCATCTCCCACCTCCTCTAGCAACAGCACCACTGTCTTCTCACCCACCCAGCAGTCGTCGATCGTCAACACCCAAACATCCACCAGCAGCAACCCCGCTCATACGGGAGGGATATCGATACACTCCAGATGCCTGGCTTCTTCCTTGATTTGTGAAAGGGGTTGCAGACGTGTGGATTTCTTTTGCCTCTACGAATGGGACTCTATATTTTTTATTTGATTATGGATTCATCTGGTGGAGGACATTGTAGGAGTTCTTTGTTTCGAGTGGTTTGATCTGATTGGGCACCTTGGGTTGTCCCTTGAAGGGGTTGACGCCGATGGAGCTGGGTTCTAAAGGCCTTCTTGATGCGCTTCAACATTATCTGGGATCTGGATTCTCCTGTCCCCCAGCTTTTCTTGTTGAGGGTTTCTTGTAATCGAGTCTCTGCAACCAAAATTTAATTGGTTTTGGCTCAGATTTTGGGGGTATAATGGAGGAGGAGAGCTCCTCTTGGGTGAGGAGGGCGAGGTTCTCATGCACCTTCTACTATCGGGTGGATTCTTCTCGATCGTTGGCGATTCCGCACACCAACTGGGCTGATCAAAATTTGGAATTCAAGATAAAGAGCTCAAGTCTTTCCTCGATGGCTGATCAAGACATGGGACTGAATCAGAGGGGCTTGATCCAGCATTCTTCAAGTATGCCATCATGTTTTTTGTCGTTGCAACCTGGCTCACCCTCTTGGTGGGATTGGGAGTGGTCTACTGCCAGTTTTCCCCGCCCTTGGCCCTCCTCAGTTTCGACCTGTCGGTCTTAGCCTCCAGAGCCCCTTCCTTCTTGCTTGCAGCTAAACGGACATCCCGTCACTGGATCCGCCAAGCTCCTCCCCCTGCCGGAACAGCCACCGGAACCCCGTCATGTCCCTGTGCTGCCATCTTCCACCCTAGCATCACTGCCGGAGAGCCTGCCGGTGAACCCCTCCACGGAGTTCCTCCCTGGTTTGTTTCGATTCGTAGAGGGGAAGAGGAGCATCAGCACGAACATGAATGCACTGCACATTCCTCGAAGTAGTTGCCATCCCTACTGCCGACTTCTCCGCACCCTTGCTGCCGACTTCACTTAAGAGAGCTGCACATTTCTTAAAGCAATGTGCTTCCCTTATTGTTGATTCAAAATTCCATATACTCCTCAAAGCTACACAATTTCCAAAGCTACTGCACGATCTTCAAAGCCACACGGATTTCAGAGCTATAGAGATCTCAGAGTAGAGTCTTTGGATGTGGTTCATCAAAGCCCCCGTTGATCTTGACTCGACGGAGTCGAGTTTTCCCACCTCAGGGGAATGATGGGAACCTCACCAGCACGGATCTCGAAGCATGCATGAATCTTGGAGCATATCCAGAATAAATTTAGGATTTATCTTTTATTTGAAATTTGAATTAGGATTTGGTTGGTTAGGATTTAAATATGGATAGGCTTATCTTATCCTATCTTGTATTTGAATTTGAATCATTCCTATCTTTTATCTTGTATTCAAATTCAAATGAGGGTCGGATAGGTCTATAAATACCACCCTCAGTCCTTTGTAGAAAAAAGGAGTTTAGTCAAGTTTTGGGAATGAAAATGAGTTTTAGAAAAGAGTGATTTTTTTATTTCATTCCGTGAGGAGAGGGTGTGAGGCCCAACCGCAGGACATGATGTGAGGTCATGCCTAGTTATCCCCCTTCCCATTCCATCTTTTCTATCCCCTCATGGCCTTTGAGATCCATCCTAGCGCCTCCAAGTATCGAGGACGGTGTCATGCCCTAAAGGTGAGACGTCTCTTCGTTAGGGTGAGTCCCAAAGTCCATGAGATCCAGATCCCTATCCTACATCCCCACTATTCCTTTGCCACCCCTAGAAAAAAAAATACCAAAAAAAATAGTACCCTAATCTAGGTGACTTCTAGGCTCACCAACGATCCAATCCATCTTGTCCCCCATTAGGTACAAGCCATGTCTTCTAAACTGGAGTTCTTTGAAATCATTCATGTTCCTCGATCAGTGAACTCCCGGGCGGATGCATTGTCTGGACTTGCTACCACCACCCCGGAATCCCTCATTCACACCTTCATCGAACACCTCAAAGCCCCGAGTATAGTTGAAGAAACTTCGGAGGTACACCAAATTGAGACCAAGCCAAGTTGGATGGCTCCCATCCATAGGTTCTTAAACGAGGGTATACTGCCAGAAGACAAGGTGGAGGCCAAAAAGATCCGTTGGATGGCATCTCAATATGTCATCTTGGATGGTACCCTCTATAAAAGATCCTTCTCTCAGCCTCTACTGAAATGCTTGGGACCCTCAGATGCTGACTATGCATTGAGGGAGGTCGAATGGATATGTGGAGATCACTTGTGGGGAGATCCTTGGCATATAAAATTATATGCCAGGGATACTATTGGCCCTCCATTCAAAAAGATTCAGCCAACTTCGTATGGAAATGTGATCAATGCCAGAGGTATGCCAACATACAGAGACAACCAACGAGTCATTTAACCCAACTGACAGCACCTTGGCCCTTCGCCTAGTGGGGCATGGATATCCTTGGCCCATTCCCACCGACGCCTGAGAAGAGGAAGTTTCTCCTTATGGCAATCGACTACTTTATTAAGTGGGTCGAAGCCGAACCCCTGGCTCACATCATGGAGGGCAAAGTCGAGAGCTTTGTCAGGAACTCCATCATATTTTGGTTTGGGATTCCACATACAATTATCACTGACAATGGGAGGCAGTTCAACAATCTAAAGTTTAAATACATCTGTGCTCGGTACCATGTGCAACATAGGCAAACTTCCATCGCCCATCCATAGTCTGACCATTCTCCATGGCCTAAAGACAAGTTTGAATGCTGCCAAAGGACTTTGGGCATAAGAGCTGGCTTCCATTCTCTAGGCATACAAGACGACCCCAAGAATGGCTACCAGCGAATCTCCGTTCAACTTGGCATACGGTACCGAAGCCATCCTTTCCATCGAAGTCTCCCTCCGATCTCTCAGGATCGTCAAGTATGAGGAGGCTAAAAACTCCAATCACAGAAGAGTTGACCTGGATCTACTGTGAGTACCAGGCTCCAGGCTCAAATAAAAATGGCGACATATCAACAAAAGGTCACCAAATATTACAACTCCAGAGTGAAGGAACAAGTTTTTCGCAATGGGGACATGGTGTTGCGATGAACTGAAGTATCCAGGCCAACAGAGCAAGGCAAGCTTTCTCCCAATTGGGAAGGACCATACCAAGTTGAAGAATTCATACGTCCAAGAATGTATTGACTCAAGACTTTGGATGGTAAAGCTCTATCCTGGCTATGGAATGTACAAAAACTTTGCAAGTATTATCAATAAACAAACCCTAGTGTCTTTCATGAAAATCTGTTCAACTCTAAACAACCCATTGCACTAGCAATGGTTTCAATGGTCCAATCGAAAGAAGTGGCCCAAAACACAAAGGAGAGCATGATCCACTCAACTTATTGGTATGCCCGACGAGCGCAATGGATGGCCCAATCAGGCTGTGAAAATGATCAAAGGCACAGGGATGGTTCATATAACCTACCCTACAATAAACCAAAAAATATGTCGGGGCAGGCCTAATCAGACTACCTTACACCAAAGAAGGCGAAGGGATGGTTCGTGAAACCTACCCTATTGTAAATCCGAAGATGCACCGAGGTGGGCCTGAACAGTCTACCTTAACCATGACAGGAACGCACAGGGATAGCTTGGATGCCTTACCCTACGGTAAATCCAAAAAAGTGCTGAAGTGAATTTACATCACTCATCCTGTCAACAGCAAGCATCTGATGAGATGATCCAACCAATCTGATCCCCTCTACAGATCCCTAATGGCATTGAGAAATCCACACTTTCGCCATATCACAAGGTCTATAATTAAGCAGTACTAGTCATAGAAGAAGTATGAAGAAAGTCAGAATTTTTCATTTCATTGCCATATTTTTACAAAAAAAAGGAAAAGAAGAAAAAAGAAAAAGTGTAGATAATGGGAAAGTGGATCTAAAAACCACTTACCAGCCATTTTCGATGCCGGCGGGACGTGTCAAAGCCTTGAAAGGAGGATGGAGAGGCCCCAGAGTTCCCTTCTGATTCGGACTCCAACTCTTCTTCAAAGTCGGAGTCAAATTCGCGACTAGGGAAAGGAAAAAAAGGACTAATATTTTCCAAGCCCTTCATATTGAAGTACTTGAAAGCCTTGTCTTGATGTTCTTCGAAACCCCCGGCGGTAAGAATCCTGGACCGCCTCAGCAATTCATCCTTGTAGGAGAAAGATGCCATGAAGTCCGAGATGGCCTCCGCCACCTTCATCCTAGCCTCCTCTGCCTCTGTAGCGGCTACCTCGGCTCGGGCCTTGGCTGATGCAGAACAAATAAAGGGACGCGATGCGGAAGTAAATTAAGATTAACTAATTTTTTTGTTGTTTTTATATGTTTGTAGAAGTTGGCTTCAAATCAAAGAAAAGTTAACCTAACATTGAAAGATACTAATATGATAATTGAAAGCACAGTTTTAAGGAAACTAAATTATCAGAGTAGTTCAGAAGCAATGGATCGCTGGGGGTTGAGAAACTCCTAGACCTAGGGTTTCGCTCCGAACTTTCAACAGAACAGAAATAAAGAGAAGAGATGGTTTATCTAACCAGACAATGATCTTCACAGATTTTGGTGGAGGAACTCTCCCGAGCAGATTGTTGGATCCTCGGATTCAGATTTCTTTGCAATGGATCCTCTAGTACTGGTCCTTTGGCGGGTTGGCTTCTCCTGAACTCAAGATCTGGAAGAGAAGAAAAACAATTGATGGAATCAGAGAGTCAAGGGAAGAATTTACCAGGTTGATGAACTTGAAGATTGAAATTGCTGAAAAATGGATTCTCCTGGAAGCTGATGTGATTTTCCTTGGAACTTGCTCTGGATCTGAAGTAGCCGGACTGGATCCGGATGAAGGTGGACGGCCTGGACTTGTAGAGAGAGAAAGGCCGTGGGAGATGGATGGATCTAGGGTTTGATGGATTGAAAATAGTGAAGGGTGGCTAGGGTTTTGGAATTTCAAGTTGCTAACCTAGGGTTTTGGATAAAGATGGAGATCTCTCACCTCCTCAAGGCTCCAATGGAACCCGGATTACCCCCTCACGGGGCTCAACACTTAGAATAGTGCGGAAGAAGAGAAACCTAGGTTACTCAACACAAGAGAGTAGCAAAAAAAATAATTTTCTTCATTGATTTCTTTCAACTTACAAGAGGGATGTAATTTATAATGCTTTACAAGGGAGAAGGGTTTCATATTTTCCCATGTGGGACTAAAGGAGGGGATCTCCAAATTAGGGCAAATCCCTTACATATGGTTGGCCAAAATACCAAAAATTAGGATTTGGGTTATAAATGGCAGGTAGATGGCGCCACCTTGCTTGGATTTTTCAAGAAAAATTTTCTTCCTTCCCTGGATGAACTCTTTTGGACTCCTCCTTTTCTTCCTCCCTAAGTCAAGGCTCTTCCCATCTTTGTTTTAGGTGTTTTTGGCAGGTAATGGGCGCCCCTTGATATTCTCTTCCAAGAAAAACTTCTTCCCTTCTTTGCTTGGAATCACTTGGGAAAGTCTTGGCCGCCCCCTTGATTTGTGCTCTTCTCTTTATCTGGTGCATGAAAGAAGGAGGTTGCCATCTATGGAGTGGGGACCAAAGGCTGTTGGATGTGGATATGGCACCCTCTGGACTGGGAGTGTGGCTGGGAGTGTGGTGTCCACTTGCCAGGTCTTGGGAGAAAATGTAACATCCCCGGTTGAAACCCTAGTCCACTACTGAGTCAACATGACTCAACAAAATAAAATGCAGGTAATGTAGACTCAAGCTAAATTGAGTTGATCTAGTCAACTCTTATTACAAACCAAAAACCCTAATTCTTCGGGCAAGGTTAATCAGAGATCCAGATGGAGCTCTGAAGTCTTTTTCTGAGTCTGGTGCCCACACCAATTCTCCCGGGGTGGGAGGAACTCGACCCTGTCGAGTAAGGCTCAAGTTGGCTCTGGTATCTCTCCAAGAGGTCTGGGTCCAATTCTTGTAATTCTTCTCGGGAGATCCAAGAGTCATCAGAATCTGGCCTTCCTTGCCAGCAGACCAGGTACCTTTGGTATCCTCGATTACGAGTAGAGATAACCTGATCATCCAAGATCTTTTCAATCTGCTCTTTCCTCACAGGCCAGTTTGTTGGTGGACACACAGGGTCGGGATCACTCTCAATGATAGGGTTAGGCTCAAAAGGCTCACTAGGAATCACAGCTGGCTCCCTGTACTCTACTAAGTCTGTAATGTTGAAAGTAGAGCTAATGCCTAGTTCTGGAGGCAACTCGAGCACATAGGCATTGGATCCTACTCTCTTTTACACTCTAAATGGTCCAGCTCCTCTAGCATGTAACTTTCTAACGATTCCAGGAGGAAACCGTTCAGGCTTAACCTAATCATCACATAGTCTCCCTCAACAAAAGATTTGACTCGCCTTTGAGTATCAGCCAACTTCTTATAAGTTTCATTACTTAAATTTATTTTGGCATGAATTTCTTTATGCAAGTCTTTTACATGCTGTGCAAAATTCTCAGCAGACTCGGAGACTCGAGTGTGGACAGGTAAAGGGACTAGGTCAAGAGGTGTGTGAGGTTTGTACCCATGTACAATTTCAAATGGACTCTTACCCGTAGACCTATTGACCGAGTCATTGTATGCAAATTCTGCCCTTGGTAGGTATAAATCCCAATTTCTGATGTTCTCACTCAATCAAAATCTGAGACAATGTCCTAAACTCGACTGACGATGCATTCCTAAAGAATGGACTTTATTCAAAGGAACCCTAGGTCTAAACCTAACAAACTACGGCTCTCTAGGTTTAACCTTGGGTCGGAGGATGGCATGCAGAGCATGAAAACTTATCATGGGTGCCTAGTAGGTGCCATAAGGTCTTCCAGAAGTAAGTGGCAAACCTAGTAGATTCTGACACATGATTCACTCTAAAGACTTCGACAAAGTATACTTGGATGGTGTAAGAAGCATTAGAAGTCCTAGAGAAAGGGAGGAGATATGAGGTGGAGTCTCGAATTACCTGTTGACTAAAGGTGGTGACCTGAAGGTTTGAATGGTGATCTATGAGTGTCAACTGGTCATCCTTACGAAAGGAAAAGTTTGCTACTCCCAGGAATGGATCATGAGATGGTTCGGGAAGTAGCCTAGGACATGTGATTGCAACAGTTAAGGTTTGTTCTCTAAGCAAATAATGATCCACTTTCTCAAGAACTAGATTAGAGAATGATTCATGGAAGGGCCTATGGATGATGACCTCAAGACTTGAAATTTGATCTATGGGTGCGGAAAGGTATACTCTATAGAAGGGTAGGTTAGTCATGCGAAGGAAGGGGTCTGGGGCCACAAGGAGGACTTCTACAGGACTGGGTGAATCAATCCGCTCAAGACAAGGATGTTCAACTGAGATTATGGGAGAGACCTTAGTGGCTGGGCATGGGACAAGGTCAAATTGTAAGAGGCTTGATTCAGTCATCCTAAGGAGAGGATCTACCATAGGGTGGGCAAACTTAAACAGTTCAGTGCAAAGATCTTCAATTGGTACTTGGGGAATGACTGTCATTAGAGGGTACGAACTAATAGCTTGGGCTAACACTATGAGTTCTTCCTGGGGGTATTTGACTAAAGGAACCTGGTTCTCACAAATCTCTTGAATTTCTAAACTAGGTCCTATCAGTTGGTTGCTTTCCAAGGTCTCCTCAGGTAAGGAACTAATAGTATCAATTTCACATTCTTCAAGTTCTTTCCCCTCACATTCATCAACTAGACTCAAGCCAGCATCATATACTTCCTCGATGCCATCTTCAATGGGTTTCGGGTCAGTAGTAATCGGGTCAACTGATTCTAGGCTTGTCATACCTAACCTTTCTTCCTCATTGGTAGGCTTGGGTTCTCCCTCATTAATGTCATCCTTAGGATTCTTACCACTTAGCTGTGCACAAGCCAGTCCTATGCATGGGCACTGACTAGATTTATGGCCTCTTTCTCCACAAAACAAACATTCTTGCGATATAGGAACCTGGGTCACACTGGGTTTCAAGCTAGTAGAGACCTTACTTGGGCATGGGTGTGGATCTAAATGGTTTGATCTAAAAGACTTGGATTGTTGAGTGACTGGTCTAGAATATTGTAAGGACCTCTCATAGACACGATCCACACTATAGATATCATGGTTAGGCTTCCTAAGGTTATGCTCGGGATCACGGTATAAGGTCCTCTTAGGCTCCTGGTATGGATGAGGTTGGGGCCTATTAAATTTTGGATCAGGGATCCAATTTTGATGTCTACGTTTCTCAAGGACTTGGACTTGATCCCTAAGCTGGGTAAAATTCTCATGGACTTGTTCTTTACACTGGGTAACAGTAGCAGTCAAATCCTGGCTTAACTTGTTCATGCTCTCAGTAAGAGCTCTAACCATGGCCTCTAAATCAGGTTGGGTTTGACCAGGTTGGTAGGGCACTCTATTCCGGGTAGACATGATGCAAGCAAACACACAAAATGAGACTCAACTGAACGACCACGGGCTAACTAGACCTAGAGCCCAAACTAGATGCCCAATCAGAGTGGCAAGCTAGCCTGTAGTAACTCAGGACTCAGCCAGGCAGGTGTAAGGGGAGTGTTAGGTCCCTGAATGCCAATCCTAGACACCAATCAGAGATTGGCCAGGTAGGCGGACCAGCACACAAGCCCTTCGGGATGGAATCCCTGAACCACCGTTCTAGACACTGAGTACAAAGCACACACAGAGTAACCAGACAAACTGACTCAACACTAGCCTTGACCCGACTTGTTGATGTTCCTAGCCCACTAGGGCAAATTAGGTCTAATCAATTTTTGATTAAAGGCTTAGGTTTGAATGAAGGGGTGGTGGTTTTGGGCTAAGGAGAGGTAATCAACTCCTCCCCTTATCTTAGATGCTCAATTGCCCTTAAGTAAATTATGAGATGATCACTCCAAAAAGAATTGAATTGCAGAACACAAAAAATAGAGTTGTTGTATTTTAATGCTCAGAATTTTTAACGAAACCAATAAATCACAGAAAAATTATGGAAAATAGGTTCAATTATACTGGTTTCAACGAAAAAAAAAATCATGCAATTCGGAGTTTTATGCAGGGAGAAATAATTCAGACAACAGGGCAATTACGGGCTGCAACTAGATTGTCTTCCCTGTTTATAATCCCTGCTACGAAGTTATAACCCAATGGATCCCTACACGCCCTAGGACCCCCGTGGAATGGGAGGAGGAGGCTTGCGCCTCGCTTAGTTCCTAGGACCGGACGTCCTGGGGAGTCTACTTCGAGCAGACAAAATAAAAAGAGAAAACAATCAAACATGCAAGCAAGCAACTCAGAAACCCTAGACTGGGCTCTGATACCAAAAATGATGCAGAACAAATAAAGGGACGCGATGCGGAAGTAAATTAAGATTAACTAATTTTTTGTTTTTTTGTTGTTTTTTGTTAGGTTGACCAGTGCGGAAGTGTGGATTTCAAAAACTTTATGAAATCAGGTCCGAACCCTAATCCAAATCTCCTTATTAGCAATTAAAACTTATGACTACATGCATGTCCAAATTTAAACATAGTTTAGATACTAACCTCAGATCGCTATATCCAATCTGATGTAGAAATAAACTCCAAATGGAGTAACCTTTTGAACACACCAGGCGTCCACTTGTCCGCCCTCCGATGGTGATCCACACGGGCAGATGATCAGACAGTGACTCCTCAATTGGGTTCCTTCCAATCAAGTTCTACCCAAGAACTTGATATATGGGCTATTGGCTAGGACACCTCTAGCCAAACAGGGACTAAAACTTTCTCTCTTACCCTTCTCCTAGTTTTTTTGGCAACTTTGGCCCCTTAAGACACTCTTGTCTTAAGAATAAGCCCTTGTCCTAAAGTGAGACAAGGCTTGTCTTGGAGGGAGAGAAAATTAAGACAAAGTTGTCTTAATGTAAGAAAGAAGGAAAAAGGGGCGCCTTCTTCCTTTACCGTCGGAGAGTTTCTCTCTCTGACTCTCCTTCTGTTCTGAGATTCGACAGAGCCTAGGCTCTGTAAAGGAATCAAAGAAGAAAGAGAGGAGGGGGAAACAGTCTTCTGGAGAGGGAGAAGGAAAGAGAAGCAAGGCTTCGCCGTAGAAAATCTGGAATGAATTTTTACGGTGAGCCTTCTTCTTAAATAGGCGACAGAGAGGCGCCTTCTCCTTCAGAAAATCCTCTCACGTCCCTCTCTCCCTTCTCACGTCTTCTTTCTTAAATCTCACGCCCTTGGGATTAATCTCACGGCCTTTGAGATGGGAAGACGCGAAAAAGATCGTGAAAAACACAGAAGGGCGCGCGCAGAAAGAAGAGTCGCGCCCCTTCGGTGTTTTTCTCTTCTTTTCCCACGTATTTTTCTTTCTTTTGGAGAGTCCACGCCTAGGTGGACTCTCTTCCACGCCTCTTCAAAAAATCACCGGTGTTTTTCTTTCTTTTCACGCAAAGACCGTCTTGGAAGAGTCCACGCGCTTGTGGACTCTTCTCCTTGCGCGCGCGCGTGGGTAGAGAGGGGGAGGGTTTTTAGGCGATGTGGGAAAAGGGGTTTAGCCTCTTAGGTTAGCCCAATTGCTAGCCTATTATTAGCCCAACGTTTTAAATCTTCAATTAGATTCAACCGGAATGAATTTGGATCTAAAAAAGACCAAATCGGAACCCTAATTCGAATCCGATTCAAGTGAAGTCATGGTTTGCAACACATGCTAGTGTGTTCATCTGCAAACGAGATTTATTCAAAATTAATCCTTGATTATCTGTCTAAGTGTGTGACCCATTGGGTTCCATACTTAGCCAGCAGTGGGTCCGAGTGCAAGTTGACCTAATCTGATCAGAACTCATTCTAATCGATTTAGGTCAAATCGAGCTAACTCGAGTCAGTCAATTAGGACTCCTCCTAATTAGTGATCCATTAAACCATTTAATTTGATCACCCCACAAGACAAGATTGACGTCTAGCAACGTGTCATGTCTACCGGAAGATATGGAAATTCTGGTGTAATTCCAAAACTACCCTTCAGTGGAAAGTTCCCGTACAATTCGATCCTTCAATCATCTTGCATCCCGAATATAACTATGGATATGGAATCATGTCAAATCCAGTTTATACTCATTCCCAGCTCAGTCATACACTAATGATTCAATTAATTCGATATTAGAAATCATTTCTAATATCTGTACTTTGATCAAAGATTTCTGAATCATCATCTGACCTAATTTGGCTGGATGCAATCTCCTCCTACTAGGAGTGATCAATTCCTTGTGACCTACTCATACCTTCATATACAATTCACCATACCCAGCATCACCTCGTGCATGACCCAGTGTCATGATGAGATTGAACCAAAGCATGGTTCATGTACATAAGGTATTATGGCAGTCTCAGGTCATAGGACTACTTGTACAACTCCCACTATGTGAAACATCCATTGACATGCAGCTAAGCTCCATTAGATGTTCTCAAACTGGATCTATTCAGTGAACTCATTCACTAATGAGCACCCCCATCCTTGTATTAGTGTCCTACACAAATGACATGTGAGCAGTCACCCTTTTCAGCATACATAGGATGTGCCAGTCTTACCGGAAACCCTGATCCCCACCTCAGGGTTCCTATGACTAGGAATATTCTAGATTAGGGTTTTAAAGGCCTTAGATCTCACTGGTATGATCTCATCATAGCCCTACAACCATAGCCCTAATCTATGGGTTCATCATATATGACACAGCGAATGATGAAAAATTATTGCCTTTATTAATTTGTCAATTTACAATGGTCTGGGAGATACAGATATTGGCTTATAGGGCATAATCCTTTCAATCTCCCACTTGCACTAAAGCCAATCGCTCTTATTCTTTAACCCCATACAATCGAGGTGGCGATCAAACTCCCGCTGTGGTAGAGCCTTAGTGAACGGGTCTGCTATGTTGTTCTTTGTATCTACTCTATTGATGCAGACTTCTTGTCTTTCGATTATCTCTCGGACAAGATGGAAGCGTCTCAGAATGTGCTTGGACTTGTGATGGGCTCCGGTTCCTTAGCTTGAGCAACTGCTCCAGTGTTGTTACAATAGAGTGGCACCGGTTCTCAATCTCAGGAACTACTCCCCCCACTCTGTGATGAATTTCTTCATCCAGACAGCTTCCTTGGCGGCTTCACTGACAGCTATGTACTCTGCCTCGGTAGTTGATCAGCTACAGTCTGCTGTTTAGTGCTCTTCCAACTTACTGCTCCACCATTCAAGGTAAAGACATACCCTGAAATGGATTTACTATCATCTGGGTCTGATTGAAAACTAGAGTCTGAATAGGCTTCTAGTTTAAGATCAGATCCTCCGTATATAAGAAAAATATCCTTAGTCCTTCTCAGGTACTTAAGAATATTTTTCACAGCCTTCCAGTGATCCTCTCCTGGATCAGCCTGAAATCTACTGGCTACCACCCAAGGCATATGCCACATCAGGCCTGTACATAACATAGCATACATAATCGACCCTATAGCCGAAGCATAAGGTATAGAACTCATTCTATTTCTTTCTTCAGGTGTCTTAGGAGACATCCTCTTAGAAAGACGTATGCCTGACCAATAGGTAAGTAACCTCTTTTACTTTCCTCCATGCTAAATCTCTTTAGCACCTGGTCAATGTACCTAGACTGGGACAAGCCAAGCATCCTTCTGATCTATCTCTATAGATTTTATACCCAGTATATAGGATGCTTCTCCCAAGTCTTTCATGGAAACTGTTTCGATAACCACACTTTGACTGATTGTAACATTGGGATATCATTCCCAATAATAAGTATATCATCAACATATAGAACTAAGAAAACTATGGCACTCCCCCTAGTCTTCTTGTACCACAAGGTTCATCCTCATTTTTGAAAAAATCAAATTCTTTGACTGTTTTATCAAATCGGATGTTCCAACTCCTGGATGCTTGCTTTAATCCTAAATGGATTTTTTTAGCCTACATACCTGATTAGGTTTGTCTAGCCAAGACAAACCTTCTGGTTGTGACATATAAACCTCTTCCTCAAGAAACCATTGAGGAATGCAGTTTTTACATCCATTTGCCAGATCTCATAATCATGATATGCTGCTATAGCAAGCATAATCGAATGGATTTGAGCATGGCAACAGGAAAATGTTTCATCATAATCTATTCCCTGTTTTTGTCTGAAACCCTTAGCCACCAATCTGGCTTTATAAGTTTCAACTTGGCCATCTGCCCCATCTTCCTTTTATAGACCCATTTACACCCAATAGGGTTAATACCCTCTGGTGCATCAACCAAAGACCATACTTGGTTGACATACATGGAGTCCATCTCGGATCTCATGGCTTCCAGCCATTTGTCTGAGTCTCTACTCATGACTGCTTCCGTATAGGTTAGAGGCTCATCATTTTGAATGATTTGGGCTTCATTATTTTCAATTATGAACCCATACTCTCAGGTGCCTGTCGCACCCTATCAGACCTACGGATAGGAGTGTGTTCAGGTTCTATATTAACTATGTTGTTACTTGACTGAGAAGTGTCTATTTGTTGAATCTCATTAAGTTCGATATTTCTACCAGTGCCCTTTTGTAGGATAAATTCCTTTCCATAAAGTGGCATGCCTACTGACCAAAACCTTTTGTTCAGTAGGGTGGTAGAACACATACCTATACTATCTCTAGGATATCCGATAAATAGACATTTGTCTGCTCTAGCATCTAGTTTATGTCCAAAATTCCTTTTTACATAGGCTGGACATCCCCATATCTTAATATACTTAAGATTGGGTTCTTTTACTTCTCCATAATTCATATGGAGTGCTAGAGACAGTTTTAGATGGTACTCTATTCAAGATATGAGTTGCTGTTTCCAAAGCAATCCCCAGAAAGAAAAAGGTAACTCCGTGAAGCACATCATGGACCGTACCATATCCAATAAAGTACGATTCCTCCTTTCAGCAACACCATTTAATTGTGGTGTATAAGGAGGAGTCCATTCAGAGATGATCCCCTTATCTTTAAGGTGATCAAGAAACTCAGTGGATAAGTATTCACCTCCTCTATCTGATCGGAGGATCTTATACTTTTTCCTGTTTGTTTCTCTACCATACTTTGATACTCTAAGAATTTTTCAAAGCATCGGACTTATGTTTCATTAGATACACAAACCATACCTTGAAAAATCATCAGTAAATGTGATAAGTATGAGTATCCACCATAGGCTTGAGTGTCATAGGCCACATCATCTGTGTATGAGTCCTAATAACTCTTTTGTCCTTTCTCCATGTCCACTAAATGGAGTCTTGGTCATCTTACCCATGAGACATGATTCACAAGTTCCTAATGACTCATAGTCATAAGGATCAAAGAAATTTTCTTGTACAACTTGTTAATCCTAGTCTCACTAATATGTCCAAGTCGACAATGCCAAAGTAAGTATTGTTACAATCACTCTTTTCCGTTTGTTAGAAAATGAAAAACATTGTCATTAGTGGAAAGAGTTAAGAGACCATTGCAGAATATGCCATAACATATAATTTCATTAGATAAAGAAATTGAGCAGCCACTGCTCATTACATTCATAGTATATCCTTGTTTAAGTAACAAGGGTACAGATATGATATTTCTAATGATTTTTGGCATATAGTAACAATTCCTTAGCTCCAAGATCTTCCCTGAAGGTAACTTCAAACATAAAGTCCCTACAGCTTCTGCTTGGATGGGGTCCCCTCCAGCACCGTAGAGCTCAAAGTTACCTTCCTTCAATACTTTAAGCCCCTGAAGTCCCTGCAATGATTTGCAGATGTTATGACCACAGGCGGTATCCAACCCCCAAGTATTTGAAATGGAAGAATCCAATGACACAAATAGTATGAACTTCTTTCATACCTTTTGGTGCCTCTGATGCACCATGCTTCAAACTTGCAAGGTAAACCTTGCAGTTTCTTTTCCAATGACCCCGCTTGCCACAATGAAAGCAGGTCATCTGTCCGGAGGCCTTCTTTCCTTTCTTCTTCTTAATGCCCCTTTGGGATTCATCCTCTTATTGGAACCCTTTTTGCCTGTCTTCTTCTTATCCACAAGAAGAACTGGAGCCTTATTTTTCTTTACATGGCTCTCTGCTGTTTCAACATATTCAACAGCTCAGGCAAGGAAGAATTAAGTTTGTTCATATGGTAATTAAGAACAAAACTGTGAAAATGACTCTGGGAGTGATTGCAAGATCAAGTCTTGATTCAACTCCCATCCATTACAAACCTAATTGACCTAATCGAGTGATTAGATCATTATCTTTAATACATGGTCTTGTACTGATGTACCTTCTGTCATCCTTGCACGGAACAACTGCTTAATATTTCATATCTAGCAGTTCTACTGTGTTCTCCATAAAGCTCTTTTAAATTTAGCAGTATGGAGTTAGTATCCATGCTATCATGCTGCCTCTGTAACTCGTTAGTCATAGAGGCAAGCATAACACATTTGACAGTAAGTGAGTCATTTTGCCACATATATATGTGGTCTCTTCCCTCTTGCGAGGCATCTTCCCTTGGTGGTTCCAAAATCGGGGTATCAAGAATATAGGAATTCTTTCTTGACTGAGTACTATTTCAAATTTCTCAGCCAATCACATAATTTCGCCCATCAATTTGTTGCATCAAAATACTACGGAGTGAGAGTGAAGAGGCCATTTATCTACTTTAAACAAAGAACGAAAACAAGCAAACACCATGAAATGACAACCATATTAAATTAGGACTTTAATTTAATTATGTCTCCACTATTTTTTATCGAGCATCATAACCCTCCATACGATGATCGAGAAAACCTTAATTGATCTTTCTTAGGGTTGAGATCCCAATCCCTCATAAAAGACCTGTGTGTACACAACAAATTATATAGTTCATAGGTAGGAAACTCTTTCCAATTGTAACCTGTACAATTCTCAACTTATCTCGCCTCTAAAATTAATAGCCTTGTGTATACACAACAACTATAATATTTTAGTTAAGTAAGACCCTTCAAGCCATATAGTCATGACTTTAATAGTAATACCCTTGTGTGTTCACAACAAAATATTACTTTAAATCATGCCATAACAAATAATGTATTAGGCCAAAAATGTGTTAGTCCCATATTAGGTCTTGTGTGTACACAACACCTAGTATAGATCATAACACAATGATGACCTATCATGAAGGAGGCCAATAATAGTATTTTAACACCAAGCATGTTAGTCAAGAATTAAATCAATCAGATCGGCCAGGCTAGTGGAAGAGATGTGGGGTCCCCCCGTTGCTTTCCTAGACACCAATTTAAAATTGGCCAGGTCAGTCAACGGAACCAATTAAAAACCACGATTCCCTTACCTTCCCAGAACCACCTTTCTAGACACCGAAATGACTAATTATCCATCATGACTAATAATGCTTATCGGTTAACTATATACCACTTAATATAATTTTAAGAGGGGTTCATGCAATGCCAGCACATTCAATTAAAAGCTATCACATATATTAATACATGCTTTACTAGCCAATATGTGAAATGTGTGCCATCATACTAGGACAACCATTTACCACATAATGGATACACCATTATGCCAGGGCAACCTTATTTCAGTATGATGGCTCCGGGCTACTCATATCTCTAAGACAATTAGGGTTTCAGTGAAACCCTAACTGGTGGCAATCATCAAACTCATGTTCAATCAAAGACATGCACTGTGCATCAATATAAAACTTTAAATGATACTACATCATGATTGAACTGCATAAGTTTTAATCCTAATAAGGAGGGCTCTGATACCACTGTTAGTTTCGTGACCAGTGCGGAAGTGTGATTTCAAAAACTTTATGAAATCAGGACCGAACCCCTAATCCCAAAATCTCCTTATAGTAATTAAAACTTATGACTACATGCATGTCCAAATTTAAACATAGTTTAGATACTAACCTCAGATCGCTATATCCAATCTGATGTAGAAATAAACTCCAAATGGAGTAACCTTTTGAACACACCAGGCGTCCACTTGTCCGCCTCCGTGGTGATCCACCGGGCAGATGATCAGACAGTGACTCCTCAATTGGTTCCTTCCAATCAAGTTCTACCCAAGAACTTGATATATGGGCTATGGCTAGGGACACCTCTAGCCAACAGGGACTAAACTTTCTCTCTTACCCTTCTCCTAGTTTTTTTTGGCAACTTTGGCCCCTTAAGACACTCTTGTCTTAAGAAAATCCCTTGTCCTAATGGAGACAAGGCTTGTCTTGGAGGGAGAAGAAAATTAAGACAAAGTTGTCTTAATGTAAGAAAGAAGGAAAGGGGGCGCCTTCTTCCTTTACCGTCGGAGAGTTTCTCTCTCTGACTCTCCTTCTGTTCTGAGATTCGACAGAGCTAGGCTCTGTAAAGGAATCAAAGAAGAAAGAGAGGAGGGGGAAACAGTCTTCTGGAGAGGGAGAAGAAAGAGAAGCAAGGCTTCGCCGTAAAAATCTGGAATGAATTTTACGGTGAAGCCTTCTTCTTAAATAGGCGACAGAGAGGCGCCTTCTCCTTCAAAAATCCTCTCACGTCCCTCTCTCCCTTCTCACACGTCTCTTTCTTAAATCTCACGGCCCTGGATTAATCTCACGGCCCTTTGGATGGGAAGACGCGAAGAAAGATCGTGAAAAACACAGAAGGGCGCGCGCAGAAAGAAGAGTCGCGCCCCTTCGGTGTTTTCTCTTCTTTTCCACGGTATTTTTCTTTCTTTGGAGAGTCCACGCCTAGGTGGACTCTCTTCCACGCCTCTTCAAAAAATCACCGGTGTTTTTAATTCTTTTTTTCACGCAAAGACGCGTCTTGAAGAGTCCCGCGCGTGTGGACTCTTCTCCTTGCGCGCAGGCGCGTGGGAAGAGAGGGGGAGGGGTTTTAGGCGATGTGGGAAAGGGGTTTTAGCCTCTTAGGTTGCCCAATTGCTAGCCTATTATTAGCCCAAGTTTTAAATCTTCAATTAGATTCAAACCGGAATGAATTGGATCTAAAAAAGACCAAATCGGAACCCTAATCTCGAATCCGATTCAAGTGGAAGTCATGGTTTGCAACACATGCTAGGTGTTCATCTGCAAACGAGATTTAATTCCAATTAAATCCTTGATTATCTGTCCTAAGTGTGTGACCCATTGGGTTCCATACTTAGCCAGCAGTGGGTCCGAGTGCAAGTTGACCTAATCTGATCAGAACTCATTCTATCGATTTAGGTCAAATCGAGCTAACTCGAGTCATCAATTAGGACTCCTCCTAATTAGTGATCCAATTAACCATTTAATTTGATCAACCCCAAGACAAGATTGACGTCTAGCAACGGGTCATGTCTACCCGGAATATGGGAAATTCTGGTGTAATTCCCAAACTACCCTTCAGTGGAAAGTTCCCGTACAATTCGATCCTTCAATCATCTTGCATCCCGAATATAACTATGGATATGGATCATGTCAAATCCAGTTTATACTCATCCCACCCTCAGTCATACACTAATGATTCATTTCGATATTAGAATCATTTCTAATATCTGTACTTTGATCAAAGATTTTCTGATCATCATCTGACCTAATTTGGCTGGATGCAATCTCCTCCTACTAGGAGTGATCAATTCCTTGTTGACCTACTCATACCTTCATATACAATTCACCATACCCAGCATCAACCTCGTGCATGACCCAGTGTCATGATTGAGATTGAACCAAAGCATGGGTTCATGTACATAGGTATTATGGCAGTCTCAGGTCATAGGACTACTTGTACAACTCCCACTATGTGAAACATCCATTGACATGCAGCTAAGGCTCCATTAGATGTTCTCAAACTGGATCTATTCAGTGAACTCATTCACTAATGAGCACCCACATCCTGTATTAGTGTCCTACACAAATGACAGTGAGAGCAGTCACCCTTTTCAGCATACATAGGATGTGCCATCTTAACGGAAACCCTGATCCCCAACTCAGGGTTCCTATGACTAGGAATATTCTAGATTAGGGTTTTAAGGCCTTAGATCTCACTGGTATGATCTCATCATGCCCTACAACCATAGCCCTAATCTATGGGGTTCATCATATAGACACAGCGAATGATGAAAAATTATTGCCTTTATTATTTTGTCAATTTACAATGGTCTGGGAGATACAGATATTGGGCTTATAGGGCATAATCCTTTCATACCAACTACCAATCGGTCCCAAGTTCTAGTCAGGATTCGGGAGGTAACTCGATTAAATCTAAGGAATCCTGGAGCTTTGGACCAATGGTATGAGTGAGAGGCTAGAGTCTCAGAGTAGTTCAGAAGCAACGGATCGCTGGGGGTTGAGAAACTCCCAGACCTAGGGTTTCGCTCCAAACTTTCAACAGAACAGAAATAAAGAGAAGAGATGGTTTATCTAACCAGACAATGATCTTCACAGATTTTGGTGGAGGAACTCTCCCGAGCAGATTGTTGGATCCTCGGATTCAGATTTCTTCGCAATGGATCCTCTAGTACTGGTCCTTTGGCGGGTTGGCTTCTCCTGAACTCAAGATCTGGAAGAGAAGAAAAACAATTGATGGAATCAGAGAGTCAAGGGAAGAATTTACCAGGTTGATGAACTTGAAGATTGAAATTGCTGAAAAATGGATTCTCCTGGAAGCTGATGTGATTTTCCTTGGAACTTGCTCTGGATCTGAAGTAGCCGGACTGGATCCGGATGAAGGTGGATGGCCTGGACTTGTAGAGAGAGAAAGGCCGTGGGAGATGGATGGATCTAGGGTTTGATGGATTGAAAATAGTGAAGGGTGGCTAGGGTTTTGGAATTTCAAGTGGCTAACCTAGGGTTTTGGATAAAGATGGAGATCTCTCACCTCCTCAAGGCTCCAATGGAACCCGGATTATCCCCTCATGGTGTTCAACACTTAGAATAGTGCAGAAGAAGAGAAACCTAGGTTACTCAACACAAGAGAGTAGCAAAAAAAATAATTTTCTTCATTGATTTCTTTCAACTTACAAGAGGGATGTAATTTATAATGCTTTACAAGGGAGAAGGGTTTCATATTTTCCCATGTGGGACTAAAGGAGGGGATCTCCAAATTAGGGCAAATCCCTTACATATGGTTGGCCAAAATACCAAAAATTAGGATTTGGGTTATAAATGGCAGGTAGATGGCGCCACCTTGCTTGGATTTTTCAAGAAAAATTTCTTCCTTCCCTGGATGAACTCTTTTGGACTCCTCCTTTTCTTCCTCCCTAAGTCAAGGCTCTTCCCATCTTTGTTTTAGGTGTTTTTGGCAGGTAATGGGCGCCCCTTGATATTCTCTTCCAAGAAAAACTTCTTCCCTTCTTTGCTTGGAATCACTTGGGAAAGTCTTGGCCGCCCCCTTGATTTGTGCTCTTCTCTTTATCTGGTGCATGAAAGAAGGAGGTTGCCATCTGTGGAGTGGGAACCAAAGGCTGCTGGATGTGGATATGGAGCCCTCTGGACTGGGAGTGAGGCTGGGAGTGTGGTGTCCACTTGCCAGGTCTTGGGAGAAAATGTAACATCCCCGGTTGAAACCCTAGTCCACTACTGAGTCAACATGACTCAACAAAATAAAATGCAGGTAATGTAGACTCAAGCTAAATTGAGTTGATCTAGTCAACTCTTATTACAAACCAAAAACCCTAATTCTTCGGGCAAGGTTAATCAGAGATCCAGATGGAGCTCTGAAGTCTTTTTCTGAGTCTGGTGCCCGCACCATTGGCCTCCTCCAGGCGGGCCTCCAAAACCTGGATCCCCCTCTCCAAGCGAGCAATGACCCCCTGCATGTCATCATTGTTGCTTCTCCAAGGAGCCTTTAAACTAGGCTCACCCTCAGCTCGAGCACCAGAGGCCCTCTTCATAGCTGCCTTCTTAATGTTAGAGATATTGAACTTCATGTTGTTGCTGTGCTAAGGGAAGGAGGGCAGTTTTCAAAGAGAAAGTCTGAAATTTCGATGGCCTATGACAGGGAAAGACAGGGTCCTATTTAAAAGGACCCTACACCCACGATCAGCCATAGGAAAACATGCTTCACCCCTTTCCCCAGACACACCAAAGAGTGCCACATGTCAAAGCGATGCCTCGGAATCCAGGTGGCCGCTTGGGAATGCCATGATTGCCAATAACTGCTCTAGGTGATGGAGACCATTGGTGCTTCGAACCCGGAATCGTCTCCCTCAAATGGTTACGACATTAATAGCCTTCTCTCAAAAAGGGAAGATATGGCGGCACCCGGGATGCTTGGGGTTGTGACCGTTCGAATATTTATGCATTCGACATGGCCGACGAAAATCATGCTCAATGTTCCTCAATCGATGGTCGATGGAAAGATGACACCTGTCAACCATGTCCTTTCCAAGGTAGAAGGGATGATTACAGTGGGTAATTGACATCAGCCAAACCTAATCGAGGTCAGTCATCAACAGTGGCATTTCGATCTTACTTCGAAATTCGTCTTCAACACCAACCTCAAATCGAACAGTCTTCTGCTTACCTATAATCCCAAAAAAAAAGTCAACCCAAAAGACACTAATTTGAAACAAATTGGTCGTTTATTGAGAGGATGAAAGATCTTGTCCAAAAGAAAGATATTACAGATAACCAAAAGAATTACAACAAATCTACTTGTTGTCAGCCTCTTCGATAGTTGAGATGAGAGTAAGAGTCGACATCACTTCAGGCTGAACCTTGGAGATTATGGATCTACCCTCCGGGATGACGAGCAAGTAGAAGTCCAGGTTAGGGTAAAGTTCCTTCACTTTACCTAAACAATCGACGTAACCTGAAGAGCATCCTTCCGACACTGCTTTGCTTGCCTCATCTTTGAAAGCCTGGGAAGTTTTATAAGCTTCAACAGCCCTGGAAGACCTCTCTTCAGCTTGGACAGCCCTCTGTTTGGCCATCGAAAGATTTGTCTCCAGCTCCTCGACTCTCCTCTCCAATTCGACTAGACGCGACTTCAGCTCCTCAGCATCCCGTAGTAACCCCCTCAGCAGCAGTTCAAGAGAGACTATGATGCAGAACAAAAGAGATGATGCGATGCAGAAGTAAATTAAGACTAATTCTTTTTTTATATATATATATATTTTTTCAGAAGTCGGCTTTGACTCAAAGGAAAGTTAAACTAAATTGAAAGAAACTATATAATAATTGAAAGCACAATTCAAAGAAACTAGATTATCAGAGTAGTTCAGAAGTAAAGGATCGCTGGGGGTTGAGAAACTCCCAAACCTAGGGTTTCGCTCTGAACTTTCAACAGGATAAAAATAAAGAGAAGGGAAGGGTTATGTACCAGGCAGTTATTTCACAGAGTTTGGTGGAAGGACTCTCTCGAGCAGATTATTGGATCCCCGGATTCAGATATCTTCGCAATGGATCCTCCAATACTGATCCTTTGGCAGAGTTGGCTTCTCCTAAACTCAAGATCTGGAAAAGAAGAAGAACAATTTATGGAACCAGATACTCAAGGAAGGATTTACCAGATTGAAGAACTTGAAATCTGATGTTGCTGAAATCCGGATTCTCCTGGAGGCTGATCTGACTTCCTCTGGGAATTGCTCTGAATCTGAAGTATCCAGACTGGACCTGGATGCCGGTGGTCGGCCTTGACTTGGAGAGAGTGGCCGTGAGATATGGGGTAGGCTAGGGTTTGGTGGAAAGAAGAGGATGATGGGCGGCTAGGGTTTTGGAGTTGAAGTGGCTAACTTAGGGTTTAAGGGTTTTGGAGTTGGAGATCTCACACCTCCTCAAGGTTCCTAGGGAACCCGGATTTACTCCCTCATGGAGCTCAACACCTGAATACAAGTGCAGAAGAGAGAAACTCAAAGTTGCTCACAAAGAAATTGATTTCATTCATCATATGTTCTTTAAAACTTACAAGAGGGATTTATTTTATAGGCCTTTACAAGAGGTCAGGGTTTTACATCTTCCCATGTGGGACTAATAGGATGGATCTTCAAATTAGGCTTGTAGAATCAAATCTTTCTCATATGGCCAGCCAAGCGCTTCCATAAGTGTTGATTGGCGGCTCCAAATGGTAAGTAGGTGGCGCCTCCTAGCCTTGCTCTTCAAGAAAAATTTTTTTCCTTCCATGCTTGGTTTTATTTGGAAGTATTTGAGCGCCTCCTAATTTTTCTCCCAAAGTTTTGGCTTCTTCCTTTCATGGCTCAACTCTTTTGGACACCTCCTTTTCTTTCTCCCCAAGTCATGGCTCTTCCCAACTTTGCTTTGGTCTTTTTAGGCATGGATTGGGTGCCCCCTTGAAGTGCTCCCCAAGAAATGCCTCTTTCCTCCTTTAGCTTGGCCTTTTAAGGAATATATGGGGTGCCTCCTTGATTTTGGCTTCAAGAAAAATTCTTGCTCCCTTGGGTGTGGGGACCAAGACACAGGGATGGAGATGTGGCACCCCCTGGACTCTGGCATGTGGCTGGGATTGTGGCGCCCACTTACTTGAGCCTGGGAGAAAAATGTGGCACCCTGGACCTTGACTTGAAAAAGGTGGCACCAACCTGGAGAAGACCTAGGCCACTACTAGGACTTTTACTGAGTCAACATGACTCAACAAAATTTAAATTACAGACTCAAGACTAAAATTGAGTTGACCAAGTCAACCCTTATTACAAACCAGAAAACCCTAATTCTTCGGGCAAGGTCAATCAGAGATCCAGATGGAGCCCTGAAGTCTTCTTCTGAATCTGGTGCCCGCACCACAGAAGGTCCAACTTTTCCTTTTGACTTCCAACAATCTCAGCCATGACAAAAGAATAAAACAAAGAAATAAAAAAAATATTCTACTGCGAAAGGGACCGATGGCCAAGAACAGGGAAGGCTGGGCCAAAGTTGAAAGTATGCGAGGATGAAGAAGCTTCCTTAACCAGACCTTTTCTCTTCCTCATAAAGGACAAAGAAATTCTAGGATGACATCTCGATAAATGGAACCTTCTACCCAAATCCACCATGGATGCTCGAGATGGGTGCGCAAACCCAAAAAGCCCTAAACTGATTTGACGCGGAATAGACCAGAGGTCATAACCCGTACAAATCAACGGCTAAAATGGAATGCACCTCTTATTCGAAGGATGGGAAGAGGCCACGACCGCCACTCAAATCCCAACCAAAAGATCGACTGAACCGTCACACAACAAAAAAAGGAGAGATAGCCCCTGGTCCACCAGCTCCTTTTTCACACCCCGATCAGGGGATGATAGCTATCCATCACCTGATCCTCGAATCGGTCGGCAGTTATGATAGATTCCAATCAAAGATTTTGTAATCATCTATGCACCATTCCCCAGGAGAAAATGATAAACCAGTAATACTCTCACTCTTCGAGGTAGAACGTTGCTTCAAAAATGAGAGTAGGGGGACAAATGTTGGGATATGTCAATTCAAGCACAAGCCAGCCACCAGTTCGACCGGCCAAAGACATTTCTCCCGAACCATGCATTTCAAACCAAAGCATTCAAAAGAATTCAAACAAATGATGGGCAGGCCAAAGCCGAAGCTCTCAACTTCATCTGAAGAGTCAACCTGTGGCCCCTACTGAAAATAAGGCCCTCAGCCTAAGCCGAAGACATGATCTTTGCTATCAGCCGAAAACACAGTCTTCGGCCTATGTCGAGGATAAAGTATTCGACCCTTGCTGAAAGCATGATCTCTGATCTGTCTCAAAGGGGTTCGAAGATGAAGACATCCCTTCAATTCAGCTACAGAACATTTCTCCAAAAAAAGAAGCCTGAAGATAGATCTCTGATCTGTCTCGAATCTCCATGAATGTGATAAACAATGGTTATCATTGACTACCTCCAGAACACGACTATGACACGTGATCATTAACTCCATTAGCAACATCTCCGGCCTGGCCGGAACTGTTTAGTAACTGTCCATGATTGTGAATTGAAGGGAAAGAATTAACTCCCCCATCATATCGTCGAAGGAAAAATGGAACCGCAGGCCGGACAACTCAATATAAATACTGGTAAGAGGGGACACTCGAGATAAGGCACAAGATACTCCTGAAAAATCTCAGTCTTTTAACCTCCATCTATCCTCCATAGAATCTTTCCCATTCTATGGCTGGAGCCCGCCTCTGACTTAGGCATCGGAGTGTCCCCCATTGGAACAATTCTGGCAAGGGATTTGTTTTGTAGGTGAACCAGTAAGCGGACCTATGATCTAGTAGCTCCACCCGGTTGGAAAAGGAACTCCACGCCAATAAAATTTTTTTATATTCTAGTCTAGTCAAGTTGAGTTGACTAAGTCTATGTAATAAAGGTGAATCAATTAAGTCCAATTGAGTTCACTTAGTCTATTGAGTTGAGTCCTTTTGTTTACAAATGAGTCCTGTAATAAATTGAGGCAAGAAAGTCTAGTGAGTCCCTTGTCTCAAACCTTTGAGTCCTGTATTTTGGATCAAGCCCAAAACAAGATAGGAGAGTCACCAGATCCCATCTAGGCCCCTGCTATTCATGCGCCTGGGCCTCTTCACAAGCCCATATGCAAGGCCCCTGTCATACATCAAGATGGTGCCCCCATCCAGTCCAAGATCTTTGGCACCCTAGGCCATCACTAGCCTAGATTTAACATTGGCATCCCAGGCCTTGGTGACCCTACCCCTGGCCCATCTTGAGCTAGTGCCCTCCTAGGCCCCTTCATGACTGATGGGGGACCTGAAACCCATTCGGGTTTCTCTTTTTATTTTTTTAGAATTTTTTTTTGTTATTCCCGCTATTCTGCCTATCCTTTTTATTCCTGATTTATTCTAGGTTTATTCCTGAGTTATCCCTCTGCTATTCCAGTCTTCTTCTTCCTTAAAACCATCGCCCAGAACTTCTATTCTTCCGCTGCCAGTCCCAGATCCTCCATGCCCGATCCCCGATCGTCTCTGTAGGCCCGTCCACCGGTGCCCACCGGCCCCACCCTCACCGGAAACCCCAGCGTCCGCCTCCCCGCCCGCGGAAGACGAAGGGTCGACTGTGGGAAGACCAACCATCACCCATGGCCCTCCGCCACCCGTCTGCCACCGCCCTGCTGCCCGCCTGCCGCTGCCCTGCCGCTCGCCGCCAATGGCCCCCGCCCGGCCGACCAGAGGCCTCGCCGGTGCCAAGCCACTGCCCACGGCCATGGAAGGTGAACGGGCACCCGTGATGCCCCGTGCCGCCCGTTCGTGCCGCCGCGTCACCCCGCCACCGCCGCCCGCCCGTAGGCGCGCCGCCATGCCGCCCCGCCGCCACCCGCTAGGCTGGCCGCCGGAGATCCGACCCCCCCTATTGCTCGACCGTGAAGGAGTTTTTTGCACACTTCTCAAAGCAGCCCAAGAAGCTTCTTGCGCTTCTCAAAGTAGCTGGAAGGAGACTATTCCGCATGAATTTTGGAGCAACATGAATTTCAAAGCAGTGGGGGATTTCAAAATTCAAATAAACGGGATTTATTTGGTATTTTTTTAATGAATGTAATTTGGAAAATTTGGGATTTTGATTTTGAATTTGAATTCAAAATCAAGGGAGGATTTCTTGGGATTTTATTTTTGAATTTCAAAAGGGATTTGGGCATCTATAAATACCCATACTCCTCTTGTAAAAAAGTAGTTGATGAAAATGAATTTTTGAGTGTTTTCCACTTGTGTGTGGTTATGGGCTGATGCCCGTTTGCCTTCGTCCTTCGGGACGTCGAGGGGTGTGAGGCCCCGTGATGCAGAACGGAAGCTCTGATACCAAAAATGATGCGGAACAAAAGAGATGATGCGATGCGGAAGTAAATTAAAATTAATGTATTTTTTTTTATTTATTTATTTTCAGAAGTCGGCTCTGACTCAAAGAAAAGATAAACTAATGTTGAAAAAAACTAAGAAATAACAGAAAGCACAATTAAAAGGAGTGGATTATCAGAGTAACTCAGAAGTAGGATCGCTGGGGATTGAGAAACTCCCAGACCTAGGGTTTACTCCTCTTTCAAGAAACAGACGAAGAGAGAAGAGAAGGTTTTATACCTGACTGTGATATCTCTCATTGCTTCAATTGAAGGACACTCTCGAGCAGATTGTAGGATCCTTGGAGACGGGGTATCTTCGCAATGGATCCTCGGATTGTAGTCCTATGGCAAGGTTGGCCTTCTTCTCGAACTCAGGATCTGGAAGAAGAAGAACAAAAAAAGAACCAGAAATTCAAAGAAAGACACTGACCTGAGTACTTAATAAAGATTGTTGGATGTAGAAGTTCCGGAGATCTTGATATTGATCTGACTCTCATTTGAACTGGCTCTGTAGTTGAAACAATTGATCTGAACCTGGATGCAGGTGACCGGCTTCGATGTGGAAGAGAGGGGCCGTGGGATGAAGATGGAAAATTAGGATTTGGTGGTGGTGGAGTAGAGATGGGTGGACTAAGCTAGGGTTTTGGGGTTGGAGATCTCACACCTCCTCAAGGTTCCTAGGGAACCCGAATTTACTCCCTCACGGAGCTCAACACCTGAATACAAGTGCGGAAGAGAGAAACACAAAGTTGCTCACAAAGAAATTGATTTCATTCATCATTTTGTTTTTTTTTTTTTTTAAACTCAAGAGTTACATAGAGTTGAATATATAGACATAACAAAGAAATAAAATTTTATACATTTCTCATGTGGGACTAATAGGACTAACCCACACTTTAGGCATCAAATTCTCTTCTCAAGACTCCTTCCATGAGTGGGCAGCCCAAAAACTCCAAGAAAACTTGAAAATCAGCTCCAAATGGCAGGTTATGGGGGTGTCTCCTAGTATCTCTCCATGAATCAAGGATTTTCCCTTCATGGTTTGGCTCATTTGGACACCTCCTAGTCTTACTCCACAAGTTTAGGCTTCTTCCTTTCATGGCTTTGGCACTTTTGGAAACTTTTGGGTGCCTCCTTGATTTTCTCCCCAAGACATGCTCTCTTCCCTTTTATAACTTGGATTTTTATGGAACATTGTGGGGCACCTCCTTGATCCTCTCTTCAAGAAAAATTCTTGCCATCTTGGCTTGGGTTTATCTGGAAAGAAGTTGGCTCCTCCTTGGATTGAGGTATCTTGATGGATTTCTCCCCCAAGTGGTGCAAGAAAAAAGAACTTGCTTACTTGAGGCGTGGGGACCAAGGTACACTGGATGGAGATGTGACAGGGAGTGTGGCACCCACTTGTAGCTGGAAAATGTGGTGCCCTATGGCAAAGGGAATGACACCTACCTGGGCCTTGGACTTGGACTGAGTCAACATGACCCAACAAAAATTGAAATGACAAAATTACAGACTCAAAATTGAGTTGATCAGGTCAACCCTTATTACAAAACCAAAAAACCCTAATTCTTCAGGCAAGGTCAATCAGAGATCCAGATGGAGCCCTGAAGTCTTCTTCTGAGTCTAGTGCCCGCACCACCCCAACTTGCCTTCGTCCTTCGGGACGTCGAGGGGTGTGAGGCCCCAGGTATCTCCATTCTTTTCTCCCATCTTCATGTCTATCCCTGTTTCCCCTCGTGACCTTGAGATTCAATCCTAGCACCTCCAAGTATCGAGGAGGGCGTAATGCCTTAGAGGTAAGAGATCTCTTCGTTAGGATGAATCCCAAGGTCCATGAGTTCCAGTCCCTAAAAGAAGAACGGTGCAGGTGGTTTGACATGATCCTACACTAGGCATGCAAACAACTATGGGAGCAGATTGGATTTTAAAAATATTTTTAAAAATCCTCGCAGCGGAAATCTGCTCCGCCCAGAAACTAATCTAATTTTAATTGCAAATAGGCATGTAAGATGATATAAAATATTTATAAAATATTTGAATTAAAAAATCAATTCATGCATGATTAAAAAATAATTTTTTTTTTCATACCTTATTCCGGCTGGAATAACTCTGGGATAAAGCTGGAATAGACTGGAATAAATGGGATAAACTTATTCCAGTCTTCTTCCTCCCTGGACCGTTGAGAACTCTATTTTGGGTTTTCAAAACGTCGCCCAAATGGCAGCTTCCGGAGCTCCGTTTCCTCCCTGATCGAGGCAACAGCAAGGTGGAGAAGTCTTCTTCAATTTGCCATCGAAATCTGCAACCAAATGTTAGCCAAAAAAATATAAAAATTCACCAAAGTCTGCTGCCAGATTTTCTGCAGCAGAACTGGGCAGCAGGCTTTGGCCTTCAATTTGGAGCAGCTGGAGCGATCCCGGCTTGCGTGGCTTGCTCCTAGGAGTAAAAGGGAACTCCCTCTAGAGGGGAGACACACCGGGGGATTCCTAAACCTCCCTCACGAGCGGTGCTAGCCGTTGGAATGATCAAAAAAAAGGCCACGGTGAACGGCAGCAACAGGCCTTGCTGTAGTCCAGAGTTTGAGCACTCAAAAGGAGAAGGAAATGGTGCCTAAGACTCTCCCTCTATCCTCCAAAACTCAGCCTATGAGTACCCAAAGGAAGCAAACAAAAACTCTCTCAAATGGGCCTCTTTTCTTATGGTGAAATTCACTCTGAAAACAGGGCAGACAGATGGTTTAAATAGGACAGCAGGGAGAGAGGGAGGTGGAGAGACAGGGAGGCCAAGAGGCAGCAGTTGCCAACACATTTAACCAGCAAATAAACGGGAGTTTAAGATCACGGGAGGAGGAGAGGAAGAGGTGCCTACAGCCAGCATCGTTTGTTTGGGAGGTTCGGCCTTTCTTCGGATGTTTGGCCTTCACTGAACGCAGGAAAAAACTTCCCAGCAAATTTACTGTGTAAAACGGTCACCGGTACAAAGAAAAAAAAATGGTTCAATCAAAAATGGTCCAACCCCTTTTTAAACCTCTTGGTTCAATCCAATTGAACCGGTTCAAACCTAATTAAAATTGGTTCAAGGGATTAAAATTGGTTCACAACCAATTGAAGGCCGAAACGAACTCCGAATCAGTTCAAAGCTGATTCAGAAAAATCCTGGCGCAGTGCTAGTCAACCCGTAACAATTTCCGGTTGACACAGACAAGGGGAAGATGGGAAAAAGAGTGCTCAAAAATATTGTGACGATAAAACCAAGATGATTCCCAATCGTTATCAGTATCCGGATCAGAGAGTAATCCTCTGTGGCGTGTGACCTCATAGGTTCGAACCTAAATGGTAGCACTGGAATAATTCCAGTACCAGCACAGGAAACCATCTAGCAATGGGTCCCGGTGTCCTGATAGGTCGAAGATGCGGGAGCAAACTATCGAACCTCTGGTATATTGTTACCGTATAATTCATCCCTTTGACCTCTAATGCTCAGGATGACTGAGATTGGGCTGCCAACCCAGACTGATTCAGTCAACTACGTGTCTCAACCTTGCAAGCCCAGTGACTCTTCACTAGTGCTACCCCGGTCGAGGATTTTCTAAATTGAGATACTACGAGATATTCAATCCAAACTGTTTGGACAGGTCAATTCCATCTTGGTCCATCACTGCTCCACAAGTACTTGCCTGTACCCAAAAACCTTCCGTCACCGGATTAAAAATCCGGGTAGTCCGGCACCAAAGCACAGGGAGTTGCTTGCAAGCTACCATGATGACCTCAGGTCAGAGGGACACATATACCCATATCCAATCGTGAGTATCCCTTTGGCAGAAAGGGGTTGCACGGAGTCACGTTCAATGAGATATCACATATCCCACTTGTAGATCACATCAGTGTCACCACACTCATTTGGTCAAGAGGAAAACCAAACGATGTGAACTACAACAACCTATACTTGATATATTGCTGTCCAGTACAATATATCCTTTGGTTGTGAACAAGGTTTAAGGACCACGCGATACATCCTCTCTGTATTGAAGTCAGTGTAGTCCTAAGGACTTCATCACATGGAAAAAGTTCATTTCAGGGAAGTACAATATGTGATGAGCTGCCAATATTATTTTATTAATTCATAAAAAGAATACAATACTGAGCTCAACCGCCTACAACCCAGGCGATTGGCTTTGGGATATAATTCCCAATAGTCCCCTGTCTCCCATCCCAGTCCTTCCTTCGTCAACTCCGCCAAGAAAACTGAAAATCAAAAGAGTCTAGCTATTTTAGGACTTTCGGGGTCGTCCTATCCTTGTCCCGAGAGGCTTCTTAGCCCTCCTACGATCCTTGGTTTGCTTTAGATTTTTTTTCCCATTTCCGAATAACCCCAGGTTTCTTCGTGTCTGCCATCACCACATCAAATTTGTATCAGAGCCAGCAGCGGACTAGGATTTGCTTCGTTCTCAAACTCGTCAAAGTCGAGTTTTTCGCACTGCAGGAGAATGATGGGGGGCCCGAAACCCATCCGGATTTCTCTTTTTATTTTTTTTAGAATTTTTTTTAGTTATTCCTGCTATTCTGCCTATCCCTTTTATTCTTATTTTATTCCAGGTTTATTCCTGAGTTATCCCTCTGCTATTTTTGTCTTCTTCTTCCTCAAAACCATCGCCCAGAACTCTGATTTTTTCGCTGCCAATCCCAGATCCGCCGTGCCCGATCCCCGGCCGTCTCCGTCGGCCCGCCCATCGGTGCCTGCCGGCACTGCCATCGTCGGAAACCACGGCATCCGCCTCCCCGCCCGTGGAAGACAAAGGGTCAGCCGTGGGAAGACCAACTGTCGCCCACGGCCCTCCGCCGCCGTCGCCCGCCTGCCACCGCACGGCCGCCCGCCTGCCACCACCCGGCCGCCCGCCTACCGCCGCCCCCCGCCCCAGGCCCCCACCCGGCAGACCGGAGGCCTCGCCAGTGCCAAGCCACCGCCCACGGCCCCGGAAGGTGAACTGGTGCCCGTGACGCCCCGTGCCGCCAGTCTGTGTCGCCATGCCACCCCGCCGCCACTGCCCGCCTGCTGGCGCACCGCCATGCCACCCCGCCACTGCCCGTTGGGCCGGCCATCGAAGATCCGACCCCCCCTGTTGCTCGGTCATGAAGGAGTTTTCTGCACGCTTCTCAAAGCAGCCCAAGAAGCTTCTCATGCTTCTCAAAGCAGCTGGAAGGAGACTGTTCCGCACGAATTTTGGAGTGACACGAATTTCAAAGTGGAGGAGGATTTCAAAATTCAAATAAACATGATTTATTTGGTATTTTTTTTAATGAATGTAATTTGGTAAATTTGGGATTTTGATTTTGAATTTTAATTCAAAATCAAGGGAGGATTTCTAGGGATTTTATTTTTGAATTTCAAAAAGGATTTAGGCATCTATAAATACCCATACTCCTCTTGTAATAAAGTAGTTGATGAAAATGAATTTTTGAGTGTTTTCCACTTGTGTGGTTATGGGCTGATGCCCGTTTGCCTTCGTCCTTCGGGATGTCGAGGGGTGTGAGGCCCCAACTTGCCTTCATCCTTCGGGAAGTCAAGGGGTGTGAGGTGCCAGGTACCTCCATTCTTTTCTCCCATCTTCATGTCTATCCATGTTTCCCCTCGTGACCTTGCGATTCATCCTAGCGCCTCCAAGTATCGAGGAGGGCGTAATGCCTTAGAGGTGAGAGGTCTCTTCGTTAGGATGAATCCCAAGGTCCATGAGTTCCAGTCCCTTGTCTCCCATCCCCATCCTTCCTTCATCACCTCCTTCAAGAAAACTGAAAATCAAAAGAGTCTGGCTATTTTAGGACTTTCGGGGTCATCCTATCCTAGTCCCGGGAGGCTTCTTAGCCCTCCTACGATCCTTGGTTTGCTTTAGATTTTTTTTCCCATTTTCGAATAACCCCAGGTTTCTTTGTGTCTGCCATCACCACATCAATGACCTGGCACCCCTACCCAAGCCCCATCCAAAGTGGCACCCCATCTAGCCCAAGCCCAAGAGGAGCCTCAAAATCCAAGGAGGAGTCCGCCAGCCCACTTCTAAAAGGAGACCAGTCTTCTAGTTCAAGTTTATTTTGTATTTCACTTTGTTAAAGACATGTACTCCAACTTTGATAAGGAGAGGGTCCTGGGTGAGCCTATAAATACCCCACCCCTTCCCCTCTTGTAATCAATTTTTTTCTCATGAATACAATCTAAAGTTATTGTGTCAAATTGTGTCCTCTAGATTGGAGTGGTGTGAGATCTGTTTTATTTTTTTCTTATAAGCAAATCCTAGCAGCTAGCCTTCCTTCCCTCATCCACCAAACCCTAGCCATCCCACATCCAAGCTAAAGCCCCAAGGATGCCCCTTCCCACAAGCTAGGCATCCCCTTCTTCAACTGGCCGCCAGCCACCTGATGCTTTCCTCCACCCTCCACTCTTCTTACTTCTATTTACATATTTTTCTCATATTCTATGACCCTAACCCCTGACATTTGCAAAATCCCTCCAGTAAAACCATCCTTGGATGAAGTCTTCTTTGCCTCCAAATGAAGCTGATGAAAGCTGGCGGATCAATGGGAAAGTGACAGGATCATATAGGCACCGACCTAATCGGAGCGATCTCATTTACGGCATCAAGACATCATTGCCTGGTAAGTTCAGTCCAATTCTCAACTCTCTTTGTCTAATTTTTGAAGATTGAACATGCACCTAATAGGCCTTCTTAGACCTAGGATCCTAATTTTCTTTCCTCTTTGATTAATCTAGCATGTGGATAGGATGCTAATTGATACAGTATAATCCTAACCTAGTCTTGTCTAGTTTTAGGAATTAAACCATAAACAAATCTAAAAATCTTTGCTTGCTTTAATCTGATTTTCTTCATGTTCATCCCTTGCATATCATCCCGCATCATATTAGAATCCTGTCCCTCATCAATTTTGGTATCAATGCAGGATTAGGGCATGTTCTTGCATCATAGTTTAGGTTATCTGCATGCTGAAATCAGCATACGCATTAAAACTTAGGACTATTTACCCAACAAAACAATTTTACTTTTTTCTTGTTTTCATGGTAATTAATATCTATTTAATCCTTTGTTTTCTGTAACTTTCATGGAGTTTTTCTGATCTAAAAACATGGTGAAACCTGCATGAGAAAATAGCCCTAACAAAATTTCTACATGCAGAACCTACACTAGTAGTCTGAATTTAGGTCTGGTTTTCCAACAATTTCATAATGTTATTCTCTAAAATTTGCATCACATCATCCTTGTCGAGTCATCTATTTTTCCAAAATTTTACTTAATTTTTACAGGTTATAAAAAAATTAAAAGATCTACATCTTAGAAACCCTAACTAGAATTCTATCTTTCCTGCACCTAGTTAAAAACCCTAGGTTTTAAACCATCATACTATTTTTGTTTTGCAAGAAATTTGGTAAGAATCATCCTCACACAAACCCTCCGACATGAAGATTTTTTAGAATTTTTCTGCACTGAAATCCATGCTTACCTCTGCATCAAAATACAAGAAGAAAATTTTAATTTCTACTGTCTTGCATACTTGACTTGATTAAACCAAATCAACTACCAAACCCCACCCAACCCAAGCCAATTTTGAGTGGTCACTTAACCAACTTGACAATAAGTTTCCACCTCATAAAAAAAGATAAAAAAAAAAGTATTCCCTATTTTGTTATTAGATTGCATCAGGATTCATTGATTGTGCATCATCTGTATCTAAACTAATCTTAAGGGCAACTTTCCTCTGTCAGATTAGGGCAGGATTTCATTAACTGTCCTGGGCCAAAAATAACAATCTTGCATACATACCCAAACCTTAATTAAAATTAACTAGCAACCTAATTATTTTAGGGACACTAACAGGTTGGGTCCAAGTCTAGTGAAGGAACTAGTGCACCCAACCCATCACCTATAACTGGAAGCTGGTGTCTAAGGCTAGAGGTCCAGTGGCAAACGTCCTAAGTGGACTAGTGGTTATTTGATTAGGATCCTGTTACAGACAGGGGGAGCCTCCCACCACCCCACCTCTTACTTGGCCAGTAGAAGGATTATGTATTGTGTTGTGTGTAAGTTGAGTTAACTCACCTGATTTTGGCTCTAGGTCTAGCAAACCCTAAAATGTGCTAACCCTTATGTGCTTGACTGCATCATAAGCCCTTGATTGATTGAGTGCATGACCACTAGGTCAGTAGCCAATATCATCAATCTAAACCCCAACCCAGCTTAACCATGGTCGATGATTTTGGTGCTCAACTGAGGGCCATTATTGATTAGTTAGCCTAGATGAACCATAGGTTTGACTAAATGACCCATAGGTTGGATCGAGTAGATGACCAAATAGAAGACCAATTAGGAAATCTATGGAAAACCCCTAAGACCCATACCAAACCTAAACCTGAGCCTGACCTTAGGACCTCATTGATGCGGGACAGGGATTGGACTGGATCGCTGGTGAGCATGAAAGTCACCAGGGATTAGGATTTGCAAAGGAGGAAAGAAGAGGGTGCAGGGTTAAGATAAAATACTGGGGTTCACATAGATTCCCCAAGAAGAACAAGCACATAGCAAAGGGGCTCACACAGATGCCCTAGAAGAACAAGCACATAGCAAAGGGGCTCACATAGATGCCCTGGGCTCACACAGATGCCCAAAATCAGGGATCACACAGAAACCCTGGGAAGATGGAAAAGGGATCATACAGATATCCTAGGAGCACACAGATCCTTCACACAGAACAATAGAAATTTTATTCATCCATCCTCCCTTCTTACAAAAGGCTGAGGGTGTTATTTATAGATTTTCCAACCCTCATTTGAATTTGAATATAAGATAAAAAGATAAGAACGAATCAAATTCAAATATAAGATAGGATAAGATAAGCCTATCCATATATCAATCATAACCAACCAAATCCTAATTCAAATTTTAAACAAAAGATAAATCCTAAATAAATTTATTCCAAAAATGCTTCAAGATCTGTGCCACTCCAAGAATTATGCTTGCTCCAAGATCCGTGCTTGAGATGTCCACATCATTCTCCTACGGTGGGGAAAAAACTCGACTCTGTCGAGTTTGGGTCAGGCTCCAGCTTCAGCTTGACTTCAGCTCCGGGAACTCCAAACTTTTAGCTTGACATAACCATGATTTTTTTTTTTTTTTTTTTTTTTAATCAACTTTGCTTTGAAAATGGTGTGGCTTTGAAATCTGTGCTTTGAAAATGGGCTGCAGGCAGTTCTTGGAGAGCTTGGCATAGACGAAGCAGAAAACAGGGGTGAGGGATGGAAGGGAGGAATGGTGGTGGGTGACCGGCTGGGGGGAGGGTGGTCCGACGTCGATGTTGGGGAAGGATCCGTGGACGAGATTTGAAATAGGGAAGAAAGAGAATAGTGGGCCGGTGATGAAACAGAAAAATCCTAATCCTTTAGCTCTGATACCACTTGATGCGGGACAGGGATTGGACTGGATCGCTGGTGAGCATGAAAGTCACCAGGGATTAGGATTTGCAAAGGAGGAAAGAAGAGGGTGCAGGGTTAAGATAAAATACTGGGGTTCACATAGATTCCCCAAGAAGAACAAGCACATAGCAAAGGGGCTCACACAGATGCCCTAGAAGAACAAGCACATAGCAAAGGGGCTCACATAGATGCCCTGGGCTCACACAGATGCCCAAAATCAGGGATCACACAGAAACCCTGGGAAGATGGAAAAGGGATCATACAGATATCCTAGGAGCACACAGATCCTTCACACAGAACAATAGAAATTTTATTCATCCATCCTCCCTTCTTACAAATGGCTGAGGGTGTTATTTATAGATTTTCCAACCCTCATTTGAATTTGAATATAAGATAAAAAGATAAGAACGAATCAAATTCAAATATAAGATAGGATAAGATAAGCCTATCCATATATCAATCATAACCAACCAAATCCTAATTCAAATTTTAAACAAAAGATAAATCCTAAATAAATTTATTCCAAAAATGCTTCAAGATCTGTGCCACTCCAAGAATTATGCTTGCTCCAAGATCCGTGCTTGAGATGTCCACATCATTCATTGCTCAGTTTGATTTTATTACTGATTTCTTTATGCAAATTTGTGACATGCTGTGCGAAAGATTCAGCAAACTTAGAAATTTACACAAGCACTTACAAAATGCAGACTGAACTAGGCATCCTTATTGAGAGGAATTTTATTGGACTTTCTAGGACCTAAACCTAACAGATTATTGACTCTCTAGGTTTGACCCTGGTATGGTATGCACATGAGAATTTACCATGGATTCCTAGCAAATGCCATAAGGTTTTCCAAAAGTAGGTAGCAAAAGGAATAGGCTTTAAAAGCTCATGCATCCTAGTAATCTCATCCAAATGAAACTTAATGGCTCTAAAATTATGATAAGACTCAGGGAAAGGCAGGAAATAGGAATCCGAGACTTGGGGTAATTTAGGAGAATCTTGAAACAGACCTTGGTTACTCATGATGACCTTAAGATTAGGATTTTGATCTACAGGCGGGATGCCTCTAGGTAGTTGAAGGTCATTAGGAAAGTCTTCTAGAATAATGATTGGGTTCTTCTCAGGTACCTGAAGGAGTTCTTGTGTCGAAGCTAAAGTATTGGGTTCTTCCTGAGGGCATCGTCTTACGGGAACCAAGTCCTCACTAAATTTTGGTTGTTCTGATGTTTCAGGACTAGGCTCAATAATCTTTTCTTTACCAAAGGTTTCCTCAGGTAAGGTACTAAAGTTGTTCTCTTGATAGTCTTCCCCTTCATATTCATCTATTAAACTTATGTTAGTCTCATACACATATTTACTAGGTTCAGATTTGCCTTCTTCCTTCCCTAGCCCTTCAGTTTGAGGATACCCTAAGTCTTGAGTATTCATGAACTCAACTTGTACTTCAGGGTTCTTACTCCTATCATTCATATGAGCTAATGGGATAGTAGGAGTTGGTTGGTCTAAGGAAAATTGTTTAGCCAGCATTTGGTTCAATTGGGCCATTAGATCATTTAGGCCTCTTAGCGTGGTTTCAAGATTCGGGTCCATGGCTACACTGGACTGGGTCTAGACTGGTGAATATGAGGCTCCTGATCTAGTTTTCATGCATGCAAGTAGACTCAAGCTCGAGCTAAGGTTTTCTAGACCTAGAGCATAAATTAGAAGTCTAATTAAGTGAACCAACTAGCTAGTAGTACTTATGGGACTTAGCCAGGTAGGTGGAGGGGAGTGTAGGTCCCTGATTGCCAACCTTAGACACCAATCTGAGATTGACCAGGTAGGCGGACCAAATCACAAGCCCTGATGCACCAATCCTAGACACCAAGCCAGTAAGCACACACCAATTAGCTGACACAGTTAACTTGACCATAACCTGAACCCAACTTGTTGGTGTCCCTAACCCACTAGGACAATTAACGTTCTACTCAATTTTAATTAATGGGCTGGGATCGATATGCTGGTTGGTGATTTTTGGGCTAGGGACAGGTGATGAAATCCTGACCCTATGTCAAATTGATGCCCTTAATTTGATTTCTCATGAGATGAATGAAATGCAAAGGTGCTGCAGAAGTGTGTTGCAGTTTGAAAGTGGTGTGGAAAACGTGATGAAAAAAATGTCCAAAAATTATGAAAAATTCACAGAGGATTCCTAACTTATATGTTTCAATGCAGGTGAAAGGAATTTTAAAAATAAAATCTGTACTACTCTAAGCAGATCCTACAATTGAAGATAAATAAAAGGACAGAACAGAACCCTAATGACAGTGTCGAACTGCAGAAATTTTCATTTTTTTTATAATTTTTTTCTGATGATAAAATTTAATATGGTGATAACTGAATTAAAAGGGAACAAGAAAAAAAAATATTTTAATAAAAAATTAGTGACTTTTCTTTGGAGTTGCAGACGGATTACAGTAAACAGATGCAAATTTTCAGAAAACAAAACCTAATCAAACAAGTGCAATGGCTTACCCAAACTTCAATCTAAAAAACTCACGTCCGGCCAGGGGCTCATTATTCCCATGGGTCGTGACAGTGTACTAGAGTACACCCGCTCAGGAGGCGTGAATTTTAGATCTTGCTTGGATTTAAAGAAAACTATTCTACCCTAATGCAACCATGCTCTGATACCAATTTGATGCGGGACAGGGATTGGACTGGATCGCTGGTGAGCATGAAAGTCACCAGGGATTAGGATTTGCAAAGGAGGAAAGAAGAGGGTGCAGGGTTAAGATAAAATACTGGGGTTCACATAGATTCCCCAAGAAGAACAAGCACATAGCAAAGGGGCTCACACAGATGCCCTAGAAGAACAAGCACATAGCAAAGGGGCTCACATAGATGCCCTGGGCTCACACAGATGCCCAAAATCAGGGATCACACAGAAACCCTGGGAAGATGGAAAAGGGATCATACAGATATCCTAGGAGCACACAGATCCTTCACACAGAACAATAGAAATTTTATTCATCCATCCTCCCTTCTTACAAAAGGCTGAGGGTGTTATTTATAGATTTTCCAACCCTCATTTGAATTTGAATATAAGATAAAAAGATAAGAACGAATCAAATTCAAATATAAGATAGGATAAGATAAGCCTATCCATATATCAATCATAACCAACCAAATCCTAATTCAAATTTTAAACAAAAGATAAATCCTAAATAAATTTATTCCAAAAAATGCTTCAAGATCTGTGCCACTCCAAGAATTATGCTTGCTCCAAGATCCGTGCTTGAGATGTCCACATCACTCATGTGCCCCACCTCCCAACCCTAGGAAAGCCTAACACCCTGACTCATATTTGTTGCCCAACCCTAGGAGAACCCCACACCCTGAACCAATCTGGGATCGCAGTATAAGGAAACCCAATTATGACTTCATAGACTCGGATGAGAGAGCCACTGGGTACATTAGGCTAGAAGCACCTACATTTAGTGGTGATCTTGATTTTGAGGATTACCTTGATTGGAAAAGAGGTATGAAAAATTATTTTGCTTGGGAAGTAATGTCAGAAGAAAGGAAATATAAGTTTGCCAAAACCAAGTTAGTTCGCCAGGCTAGAATCTATTGGGATATGGTTGAACGAGTGATCAAACTAATAGGAGAAATACCTATAACTACCTGGAGCAACATGAAACTTGAACTAAGGATAAAGTACC
Source organism: Areca catechu (assembly GCA_021397845.1). NCBI lineage: Eukaryota > Viridiplantae > Streptophyta > Magnoliopsida > Arecales > Arecaceae > Areca > Areca catechu. The sequence continues at coordinate 125,654,431 of CM038047.1, read as the reverse complement.
TACCTAAATCCTATGACTCTAGCTCTTATGCACCCAGATCCTATGAACCCAGATCCTATGTACCCATGTCCTATGAGTCTAAAGAACCCATAACCCATAGGTCTGAGCCCATGTCCTATGAACCCAAGGAACCCATAACTCATAGGTCTGAACCCATATCCTATGAGCACAAGGGAGCCATAACCCTTAGTTGACCTGATCCCTATAGGATTAGAACCCCTAGATGTGAGCCTAGTATTAGTCATTTTTCCCTTAGCCAACCCTTCCTACCTCTCCATTGGTTCACAAGGAAGACATTAAAGAGAAGATATATGAAGCTGATGTGAGCTTAGTGGATGAGTATGAGGAAAAAGAAGAGTTACCTATATATGACCTAGAATTAGTTGACCATGACCATATCCAGACTGAAACCAACCTAGAATTAGTTGACCCTGACCATACCCAAATTGAAGCCAACCCAAAGTTAATTGACCGTAACCACACCCAAGTTGTAGTAGAAGAATAGTTAGAGGAAGAGGACCATGAGGAACCCAACCCTACTGTTAGAATTATACATGAGGAGCCACTAGAAGAAAGCCCAATTATAGAGCCCTTTCCTAAAATTCAAGAACATGAAGAATTTATTTAGGACCTGATCTCTTTAAATCAATACCCTCATGATGAAGTCACTCCTTTGACTCCAATTTACCTCTTCCCTGAAATTAATGACCCATTCTTCCATAATGCAGATCCTGTAGGTATACCTCAACCCCATAAGATTAACCTCATTAGTTTAGGACTAATCCCTGACACCCCTTCTTGTCTCTTATTTTATCCGATCGACCCCAAACCCTTTTTTACTTCCTACACTACCAAACTATTCCTGAATGTACCTCTTATTTTTTGCCCTTTTCTGAAGCTTCTTATGTTTCTCTAACCATTAGGTTTCATTTTGTAGAGATTACATGTTGTATACATTCACTGCACATATTAGTTTTGCATCGTATTTCTTGTATACTCTATGGCATTTACTTGGAGTACATGCACCATTCTCATCTGCATGTCATCCACCTGACAAAGGGTTAAACCCATAGTTGTAGTTTAGGGCTTAATTGAGTTTGCATAACAATAAGTGTTGGCATGAGTCATTTTCCTGCATTAGGTGTAATAAGTTTTGCAATGCATGATTAGAGATTTGCATGAGAAATTAATCATAAGACTAATGTAAGCAATGATTTTTATATAAACATGGTTAATTCTTAAAAGTAGTCCATGTTGCCCAGTAAGCAACCCAAGAGGGGGTGAATTGGGTCTCTAAAAAATTATTTAAAAGCAAGTGTATCATCCAATATAATAATCAAACTAAATACTATGAGTGCAAGTGTGAAGTGCTCTTAGTGAGTATGCAGCAAAAATATAAAGTAATAAATATAAGAGCAAGTTAAAGAGACAAGCAATCATAGACACAAAGAAAGTATAGTGGTTCGGTGCTTTCCAATGCACCTACATTAACTCCCAAAGGCCCACTTGGAAATTCACTATAATCTCAATTGATTACAGCCGATTAGTTTTCCAGGCTCACTAATCAAATCCGACTTATTTTCACAAGGCTCACAAGTCAAAACCTCACTTATTTTTCGGGCTAACCAAGAACCTAAATGATTTTAAGGCTCACCAACAAGCTCCCTTGGTTTTGCGGGCTTACCAAGAACCTAATTGGTTTCAAGGCTAACCAACAACCTCTTTGATTTTCTAATAGGCTAACCAAAAACCTTTACAATAATAATAAGTTTGAAGTAAAAAAATAATGAAAGCTTTTTAATAAAAGCGGATATCTCTTTGAAGCTTTGTTGTACCTTTAACTTGATGATGCTTCGATAAATGCTCAACAAGGTTGATCTTGAATGCTCTTGAAGGCTCTTGAATGCTTGGAGACTTCTTCTTGCTTGAAGGTAGTTGCTCTCAATGAATAAGAATGAATGCACTAGCTTTTTCTTTCTCTTTTTATTTTTTTCTTTATCCTCTTTCCATTCTCTTATGTTTAGATTTGATTTGAATCAATTAAATACCTTCCCAAGGCCTCAAAGTTAGCTTCTAACCATTAGACACGAAAAATTAGCCATTAGGAGCCAAGTGGAGAAACTTCTGTGTTTGAAAAACTAGCTGTTACTATTCCTAGAACTCCAAGTGTCAACACTTCATGCTGTGAGTCGATACTTAGGATTGACACTTGCATTCCATGAGTCGACACCTCGTTCAAATATCTTCAATGAAGTTCTCTGGAATTCTTAGGTGAGTCAACACTTCCACTTATGAGTTGACATTATGAGTCAACACTTGACATCCATGTATCGACACTTCAGGCAGGTTTTCAACTTCAGCAAGTTCTGCAACAAAAGGTCTCAGGCGATGAGCCGATTCTTGAGTCGACACTTGACTGGTATGAGTCGAAACTTCAGCCATGCCATTTAAAATTATTTCTGTGTACCGACTTGAGTCGACATTTTGAGTGACACTTGATTGAGATTTCTTCAAAAACATCTGAACTTCTGCTGAAACAAATTTGTGTTGAACTCTTGTACCCTTTAAAGCATTCTTCAACTACAAAAGTCCATTTTAAATTGATCTTTCATCCATAGTTGGGACTTTTTCATTGTTTGACAATCAATCAAATTTTGTTGAATTGATGAGCATATTTTTCTATGAAAATATACTTCAAAGAAATAGTTAGAGCTCAACTTATACTTAACCATTTTGTTTATCATCAAAATCAATAATGGAGTCAACAATCTCCCCATTTTGATGATGACAAAACCTTTAAGTATAAATTGCATAATAAGCATTCAAAGAAATTTTCAATGTGCGTAGAGCTTATTGCAATAGGTTTGAAATACTAAGAGATGTTGAATCATAAAATTTTAAGTTTCTCTTATGAGACAAATTTGAGCTAAGAGTATCAGAGCTTAAAATACATATAAGAAATAAATTCATGTATCATGATACCCCCAAAGAAAAATGCTCAAAAGAAACAAATTTAGCAATAAACATTGTGAAGAGTATAAATACTCTCTCGGAAGAGATGATTAATAAAATTGATTTTTGAAGATCTTTTAATGATAAAAGGCTAAATTTAAACATCTAAAGAATAATAATTGGACATGAAAAAAAAAATTAGCAAGAAAGATTTTCCAATTCAAAGGAGGTATAACTCTCCCTCACACAATGAACAAAATATTTTAGATTTTCAGTATTTTTCAAAAAAAGTTTTCAAAAAAGAACTTATCTCTCATTCACTACACATATATATACTTATTTCATCTCATTTATACTTATTTCTCCCCCTTTTTGTTATCATTAAAAAGAAAGGAAGAAGACAATAAACTCGAACATAAATGTAAGTCATTCACTCATTCATGAAGGAGAACATTGATGTTCTGAAAATAATTAATACATTTCATTCATTCAAGATTGGCACAAAAGAGTGAACATCAAAAAAAACATGCAACAAGTACAAAATATAAACTATCTAAATATAAAAACTATCCTAAGCATCATCCTCATCCTTTGAGGATCTAATCTTGATCGATCCAATATCAGTAAAAGCACGAGATCGAGGCCACATAGATCGAAGATCACTAAGATGAGTCCTGGTCGGTCTGGATGGAGCAAGACAACCTCGTCCTCTGCATCTAACATAAGTCCTCCCTCTAGCTGGAGCAAAAGAGGTAGAAGCTTTGTCAGCAGCAGGAGAAGAACTGATCAGAGTGAGTCTTGAAAACTATATGATGTGGTGCATGATCAAATAAAGGACCAGAATCAAAATGATGGAAACTAGGATTTAGAATCCTAGCTCGTGGATAAGAGAAGATGTATGTAAAGATGGAGTACCAACAACAGGTGTATCAAAAATAAGTGTATCAACAATAAGTGTATCAATTGAAGATATGATAGTTGTGAGTATAGGAATGGCAAAATGATCAACAGGTCTAGAAGGAGGTATGGGGAGTACAGGAGTCTGGAAGGATGAACTCAAAAAATCATGAATGGGACTCCTAGGAGGGTCAGCTGCTGTCTTCGGTACTGGCTCTGTCATCACATCCGGAAAGTCAAACTCATCAGAGTCAGTCACCTCATCATCATCCATGATTGGTCCCAGAGTAGGTGCCACCAGAGCAGAATCAACTTGAGCTGAAGTATCTGGAACACTTCTAGAAGAGGGTCTACTCAGAGTGGACAATATAGCACAGATACCATCTCTCAATCCTCGATGTCTCTCTCTAGTCTCCATAACAAAACTGTCGACTCGCTGATGAATGATCATAATATCTGTCTTAATGCGAGCGACTCTATCCTCAATACTCTCAAAAGCTCCTGGAATATCTGATCGTACTGGCTCAGGCTGAGGAGCAAGCTCTGGCTGTGATGTAGGCTCGGGCTGAATCTCTAGCAAATGTGTCTTTGAAGGTCCTGCCTCACCCAAAGATATGCGCTCCTCCTCCACAACATTCTCATCTTTGTCAACGGCCTGACCTGATACTTGTCATCTCCACTAGCCTCTGACTAGCGATACCCCATTCGGTGAAGAGATCTGATGTCATAGACATCAGTGTACAGTAACATCCAATAGGGCTCATCATCCAATACTACACCATATGCTCTGAAGAGCAAAGTCAAGCCCATATCGTAGGGCAAACATAGTCTCTGACTCGTAGATGCTTCCATCATATGAGGTACCATAAGTACCGAAAGGCAAACAGGTGAATACTGAACCAGAGACACCATCACTAAAAGCTCTCTCTTTGTGATGAAATCGAAATGGTTGATCTTTGGTAGAAGGATCCGGGCAACAATATGATGCAGTAACCTCATCTCAGTAGAAAGTCTGGATGCAATGATAGTGGCTCCCTCATGCAGATCATCTGACTCGACAATACATCAGAGACCACTGAACCTATCCACCAAGCTATCAACAACAGATACTCTCATGGGTATATCCCATACTCTGCTCAAAATATCAGTTGTCACTGGGACATCTCGGCCACGGACCTGTGAGACCCATCCATCATTACCTCGGGCTAAAGATCCATAAAACTCTCGTATCAAGCTCGGGAAAAATCTCTCGGTCAAAGAACAGAAAGGAACCAAACCAACATTCCTGAGCCACTGGCCTATCCAAAAATACTGTTGGTTGATGAATGCAAAGTCTACACGGCATCCTCCAATGACGTTCTTTGTACCCATCCGACTGGCCATATGTAAAAGAGGTCTAGCAGGGGCATCTGGTGCACTGGTTTCATGTCTGGCCTTTGTTCTTCTTTTATCTTCTTGGTTGGATGGCCGAGGATGATGAACAACATATTTCCTGGGCCCCATTCCACTGATTCAAAGATTGAAGCAAGAGAGGAAAGAGATCTAAGATTTTCATGGTCCAAAACCTAAATGGGAGAGTAAATGTGGCAAAAAAAACCTAATCAAAAACCATCCTAATCGGGAATTTAAGAGGGTTGGAGTTGAAATTTGGAGGGAAGAAGTAGATAGAACACTGTTAAGGCATGCGTCGGCTCAAATTAGGTAAGAATAGAGCAAGAAAAACACTTTGTTTCCTATTTATACCTCGGTCTGTCACCGTTCAAGTGTCGACTCACGACATAGGGCCAAGTGTCGACAATTCAAGGTGTCGACACTTCAAGATGTTGACACTTACAAGTGTCGACACTTCGACTTAAAACCAAAAACATAGAAAATGAAGAACAGATCAAAAATCACTAGAGTTATAGTGAAATTCAAGAAAATTGATTGTAATTGATATTGAATTTGATCTTCCATGGGTCAAAGAGTAGAAATTTACAATCAAAAGGATTGATGACCCCAAGTTCTCTTCTAATCATACTGAACTGATCTTCTTGGAGAGGCTTAGTCAAAATATCAGCTAATTGTATTTCAGTACAAATAAATTCAAGCACAACATCATTATTTTCAACAATATCTCTAATTAAATGATGCCTAATCTCAATATGTTTGCTTCTAAAATGCTGAACAAGATTTTTAGTTAAGCATATTACACTAGTGTTATCACATTTTATGGGAGTTCTAGTTGATTTGATTAAAAAATCTTCAAGTTGTTGCTTAATCCATAAGATTTGAGCATAACAACTTTCTGCTGCAATATACTCAGCCTCAGCTATGATAGTGCAACTAAAGTTTGTTTCTTGCTAAACAAGGAGATTAAGTTAACTCCAAGAAATTGGCAAGTTCCACTAGTACTTTTTCTATCAAGTTTACACCTAGCAAAATCTGCATCAGAATATCCAATTAAATCAGTAGATGAGTCTCTAAAATACCACAAACCAATATTAATTATGCCAGATAAGTATCTAATAATATACTTAATAACCAACAGATGAGATTCCTTAAGATCAAACTGATATCTAGCACACATTCATACACTGAATATTATATCTGGTCTACTAGCAGTCTGATGCGGGACTAATATGCATGTAATTCTTTTTGTATGTTTTACATGTGGAGTTAGGTGATTAATTCCCAAATTTCAGATCAAAATTATTTGTAGAGAATTTTGTATGAATTTTTGAATATCAGCATGCAGATTAGGACCTAGAAAAGTAGCAAAGAAGGACCACCGGGGCTGAGAAGCCTCGGTTAGGGCAAGTTCTCCTAAAATAAAACTACTGGAGGTAGAGGGGTGTACCTAACATCGTCTATGAAGATCGCAGCGAAGGGGTCTCTCGTTCCTCGATGGATGTGGCCTGAAAAATCGAGCCATTGACCCGCGGATACCCGGCTTTCTGCTCAGTGGTCCGATTGAGGCTTGGCTGGAGTTGTTGGATTCGTATGAACTCGGGGACCTACAAACGACCTGTCAGGGGTTAGAAAATTCACAAAGGAACAAGAAATTAAAGAAAAAAATAGCAAAGGGAAGAATGTTTTGGAGGGGCTGGAAGGATGGTTGGCGGCAGGAAGACGGTTGCAATCACCGGGAAGAAGAACTCTCAAACCCCTTTATGCACACAGCAGGGTAATCACACAAAGCAATTGAAAAACTCAAGGTTTATTTCATATATCAAAATCTTCCTCATACAAGAGGCTAGGGTCCTTTAAATAGACCCTTAACCTTGGGCTCCAAGTAAGGGCACATAAGTCTTTACATAAGAATCATTTTCCCTCTCAAACCCTAGCTAGAAAATAAGGAAATATTAGGTAGAAAAATTCCTAAAAATTCTCTTGACTTGGCCAACACTCCAAGGACGCCTAGGGGGGTGTGTTGGGCTTCTAGGAGCAGCAAGAGGCCAGCCCAAAGGGGCTCGGGTGCATGGGTTTGGGCCTTTGGAAGCTGGGGTGGCCTAGTAGCCAGGTAGCTAGAATATTCTCTGGTATCTTGCTTCTTAGGGGCTTGGGCTTGGTGCCTGGGCTTGATTTCTTTGGGCTAGGATGCAGATGGACCTCTAAAATCATGGATGCCTTGATATATGAATATATTTTGGCATCTGGAAGGGAATCTGAGCATCTGGAGGGCATCTGCAAGGAATCAGGGTTTTCTGAATTTTTCCTCCTGGGATCTTCAAATCTTCAAGCTGGGTTGGACTTGGGCTATACTTCCATGTCTTCAATCTGGTTGTACTTGGTCTTCACTTGTATGATGTGATCTTGAGTCTTCAATATGGTTGAATAGGACTCAAAAAAATAAAATTAGCTCGACATGAGCTGACTAAAACTGGACTGAACTAGCTCAACATGAGCTGACTAGTACAGAATTGAAATAACAACTTAAAAGACTCAAATAACAACTAAAATGGACTCAGATGGGCTAAGCCCTTATTACAGATGGACTCATAAATTATTGATCAATTCATAGAGGGTTAAAAAGCCTCTATCTTATTCTGGTGCCTTTGGTGTCCCCACCACAATCAAATATAATAAAGAGCCAATCATATCTCTATATAATTTTTGATCAACAGATTTATCATGTTCATCTTTTCCAAGTTTACAAGAGGGGCTCATAGGTGTACCTATTGACTTAGTAGTCTCCATCCCAAACTTCTTTAAGATTTGTCTTGTATACTTAGCTTGATTGATGAAGATTCCATCTTTGGTTTGCTTGATTTGGAGTCTGAGAAAGAAATTAAGTTCTCCCATCATGCTCATCTCGAACTTATCCTGTATAAGCTTAGTAAACTCTTGACAAAGGATTTCATTAGTAGCACCGAAAATAATATTATCAACATAGATTTGCACTACTAATAAATCATCATTTTCTTTCTTTAGAAATAAAGTTGTATCAACATGGCCTCTAGAGAATTTATTTTCAATCAAAAACTTGCTGAGTCTTTCATACTATGCTCAGGGTGCTTACTTTAAACCATAAAGTGCTTTGTGCAATTTGTAAACATAATCAGGATGTGCATGATTTTTAAAACCAGGTGATTATTCTATAAAAACTTCTTCTACTATATAACCATTCAGAAAAGTACTTTTAAGATCCATTTGAAAAAGTTTGAAATTTATAAAATAGGAAAATACTAATAGTAGTCTAATTGCCTCAAGTCTAGCAACAGAAGCAAATGTTTCATCAAAATAAATTCCTTCCTCCTGATTGTAGCCTTTGGCAACTAGCCTAGCTTTATTTCTAGTTACAATTCCATTTTCATCTAATTTATTCCTAAACACCCATTTTGTGCCAATAATAGAAACATTTGATGGTCTTCCTATTAATGTCCAAATATTATTTCTATCAAATTGAATTAGTTCATCTTGCATAGCATTTATCCAATTAGGGTCTTTTTCAGCATCTTCAAAATACTTAGGCTCTACTTGAGAAACAAAAGTAATATAATCACATTCATTTCTAATTGAGGATCGAGTTTTATCCCTTTAGATAGATCTCCTAGGATTAATTCCTTAGGATGTCCATGAGCGTATGATGCAGAACAAAGAACAAAGAAGCGTATGCGGAAGTAAAATTAAGATTAATTCCTTTTTCTTTTTTTTCTTTTTTTTTTATATTTCAGAAATTGGCTTTGGCTCAAAGTAAAGTTAAACTAAGTTGATGGAAACTAGGTAAGGATTGAAAGCACAATTTAGAAGAAGCTAAGTTATCAGAGTAGTTCAGAAGTAACAGATCGCTGGGGGTTGAGAAACTCCCAGACCTAGGGTTTCGCTCTGAACTTTCAACAGGACAGAAATAAAGAGAAGAGATGGTTTACCAACCAGACAGTGATCTTCACAGAATTTGGGTGGAAGAACTCTCTCGAGCAGATTGTTGGATCCTCGGATTCGGCTATCTTCGCAATGGATCCTCCAATACTAGTCTCGGGGCTGGGTCGGCTTCTCCTGAACTCAAGATCTGGGAAGAAGAAAAAACAAGTGATGGATTCAGATACTCAGAGAAGGATTTACCAGTTCAAAGAACTTGAAGGCTGATGAAGCTGAGATCCGGATTCTCTTGAAGGCTGATTCGACTCCCTTTGGAAAGAGCTATAAATCTAAAGTATCCGGACTGGAGCTGGATGCTGGTGGTCGGCCTGGACTTGAAGAGAGAGGCCGTGGGAGGTGGGATAGGTGATGCAAAACGAAAGCTCTGATACCAAAATGATGTAGAACAGAAGCTCTAATACTAAAATTGATGCAGAACGGATGCTCTGATACCAAAAATGATGCAGAACAAAGAACAAAGAAGCGTATGCGGAAGTAAAATTAAGATTAATTTTTTTTTATTTATATATTTCAGAAATTGGCTTCGACTCAAAGTAAAGTTAAACTAAGTTGATGGAAACTAGGTAAGGATTGAAAGCACAATTTAGAAGAAACTAAATTATCAGAGTAGTTCAGAAGTAACGGATCGCTGGGGGTTGAGAAACTCCCAGACCTAGGGTTTCTCTCTGAACTTTCAACAGGACAGAAATAAAGAGAAGAGATGGTTTACCAACCAGACAGTGATCTTCACAGAATTTAGGTGGAAGAACTCTCTCGAGCAGATTGTTGGATCCTCGGAGTCGGCAATCTTCGCAATGGATCCTCCAATACTGGTCTCGTGGCTGGGTCGGCTTCTCTTGAACTCAAGATCTGGGAAGAAGAAAAACAAGTGATGGATTCAGAGACTAAGGGAAGGATTTACCAGTTCGAAGAACTTGAAGGCTAATGTCGCTGAGAGCCGGATTCTCTTGAAGGCTGATTCGACTCCCTCTGGAAAGAGCTTTGGATCTGAAGTACCCGGACTGTAGCTGGATGCTGGTGGTCGGCCTGGACTTGGAGAGAGAGGCCGTGAGAAGTGGGATAGGCTAGGGATTTGTGGAAAGAAAAGAATGATGGGCGGCTAGGGTTTGGGAGTGAAGTGGCTAACCTAGGGTTGGGGTTTTGGAGATCTCACACCTCCTCAAAGTTCCTGGGGAACCCGGATTTACTCCCTCATGGAGCTCAACACCTGGATGCAAGTGCGGAAGAGAGAAAACACAAAGTTTGCTCACAAAAAAAAAATTTGGTTTCATTCATCTGATTATTTTTTCAAACATACATGGGGGTTTAATTTATAGGCCATTACAAGAGAGTTGGGTTTTACATCTTTTCATGTGGGACTAAAGGAGGGGATCTTCAAATTAGGATATCAATCCCTACTCATATGGTCGGCCAATTAATTCCAAAGTTGATTGAAGCTTCAAAAAGGAAAGTGGGTGGCGCCTCCTTGTCTTGACCTCCAAGAAAATATTTTTTTCCTTATATGCTTAGCCTTATCAGGAAGTGTTTGGGCGCCTCTTAACCTTGCCCTCTAAGAGAAAATTTGTTGCCTTTTATATCTGGCTTTAGTTGGAATGATTAGGGCGCCTCCTAACCTTTCTTTTCAAGAGAAATCCCCTTCCTTTCATCGCTCAACCCTTTTTGGATACCTCCTTTTCTTTCTCCCCAAGTTATGGCTCCTTCTAACTTTGTTTGAGTATTTCTGGCAGGTAATGGGCGCCTCCTTGAATCTCTCCCCAAGAGAATTTCTTCCCTTTCATAGTTTGGTTCGTTTGGGAAGTCTTGGACCGCCCCCTTGATTTTGTGGACCCCTGGTGGATTTCTCCTCAATTGGCGCATGAAAGAGGGGAGCTGCTATCTATGGTGTGGGGACCAAAGCCTGCTGGATGGAGATGTGGCGCCCCCTGGACTCAAGCGTATGGCTAGGAGTGTGGCTGGGAGTGTGGCGCCCACTTGCTTGGCCTTGGGAGAAAATGTAACACCCCAGGTTGAAGCCCTAGTCCACTACTGAGTCAACATGACTCAACAAAATAAAAATGCAGGTAATACAGACTCAAACTAAAATTGAGTTGATCAAGTCAACCCTTATTACAAGCCAAAAACCCTAATTCTTCGGGCAAGGTTAATCAGAGATCCAGATGGAGCTCTGAAGTCTTCTTCTGAGTCTGGTGCCCGCACCAATTCTCCCAGGGTGGGAGGAACTCGACCCTGTCGAGTATGGATCAAGTTGGCTCTGGTATCTCTCTAAGAGGTCTGGGTCCAACTCTTGTAATTCTTCTCGGGAGATCCAAGAGTTATCAGAATCTGGCCTTCCTTGCCAGCATACCAGGTATCTTTGGTATCCTCGATTACGAGTAGAGATAACCTGATCATCCAGGATCTTTTCAATCTGCTCTTTCCTCACAGGTCAGTTTGTTGGTGGACACACAGGATCAGGTTCACTCTCAAGAGCAGGATTAGGTTCAAAAGCCTCGCTGGGAATCACAGCTGGCTCTCTATACTCTACTAGGTCTGTAATGTTGAAAGTGGAGCTAATGCCTAGTTCTGGAGGTAACTCGAGCATATAGGCATTGGATCCTACTCTCTTCACCACTCTAAATGGTCCAGCTCCTCTAGCATGTAACTTTCTAACGGTTCTAGGAGGAAACCGTTCAGGCCTTAACCTAATCATTACATAGTCTCCTTCGTCAAAAGTTTTGACTCGCCTTTAAGAATCAGCCAACTTCTTATAAGTTTCATTACTTAAAGTTATTTTGGCATGAATTTCTTTATGCAAGTCCTTTACATGCTATGCAAGTGCATCAAGAGACATGTATGTATGGGCTAATAGTGAAATCAGATCAAGTGGTGTGTGAGGCTTGTATCCATGAACAATTTCAAAGGGACTCTAGCCTATAGACCTATTGATCGAAACATTGAATGCAATTTCAGCCCTGGACAAAATACAAATCCAAATTCCTGGTGCTCTCAATCAAACCAAAATCTGAGCCAAAGCCTAGTAAAGGGTCAAGAAAACTAAACTAGACTGACGATGCATTCCTAAAGAATGGACTTTATTACAAAGGAACCCTAAGTCTAAACCTAACAAACTAAGGCTCTCTAGGTTTGACCTTGGGTCAGAGGATGGCATGCAGAGCATTAAAACTTATCATGGGTGCCTAGTAGGTGCCATAAGGTCTTCCAGAAGTAGGTGGCAAACCTAATAGGTTCTGACACGTGGTTCACTCTAAAGACTTCGACAAAGTATACTTGGATGGTGTAAGAAGCATTAGAAGTCCTAGAGAAAGGGAGGAGATATGAGGTGGAGTCTCGAATTACCTGTTGACTAAAGGTGGTGACCTGAAGGTTTGAATGGTGATCTATGAGTGTCAACTGGTCATCCTTATGAAAGGAAAAGTTTACTACTCCCAGGAATGGATCAAGAGATGGTTCGGGAAGTAGCCTAGGACATGTGATTGCAACAGTTAAGGTTTGTTCTCTAAGCAAATAATGATCCACTTTCTCAAGAACTGGATTAGAGAATGATTCATGGAAGGGCCTATGGATGATGACCTCAAGACTTGAAATTTGACCTATGGGTGCGGAAAGGTATACTCTATAGAAGGGTAGGTCAGTCATGCGAAGGAAGGGGTCTGGGGCCATAAGGAGGACTTCTACAGGACTGGGTGAATCAATCCGCTCAAGACAAGGATGTTCGGGAGAGACCTTAGTGGCTGGGCATGGGACAAGGTCCAATTGTAAGAGGCTTGATTCAGTCATCCTAAGGAGAGGATCTACCATAGGGTGGGCAAACTTAAACAGTTCAGTGCAAACATCTTCAATTGGTACTTGGGGAATGACTGTCATTAGAGGGTACGAACTGATAGCTCAGGCTAATACTATGAGTTCTTCCTGGGGGTATTTGACTAAAGGAACCTGATTCTCACAAATCTCTTGAATTTCTGAACTAGGTCCTACCACTTGGTTGCTCTCCAAGGTCTCCTCAGGTAAGGAACCAATAGTATCGATGTCATATTCTTCAAGTTCTTCCCCCTCATATTCATCAACTAGACTCAAGCCAGCATCATATACTTCCTCGATGCCATCTTCAATGGGTTTCGGGTCAGTGGTAATCGGGTCAACTGATTCTAGGCTTGTCATACCTAACCTTTCTTCCTCATTGGTAGGCTTGGGTTCTCCCTCATTAATGTCATCCTTAGGATTCTTACCACTTAGCTGTGCACAAGCCAGTCCTATGCAGGGGCACTGACTAGATTTATGGCCTCTTTCTTCATAAAACAAACATTCTTGCGATATAGGAACCTGGGTCATACTGGGTTTCATGCTAGTAGAGACCTTACTTGGGCATGGGTGTGGATCTAAATGGTTTGATCTAGAAGACTTGGGTTGTTGAGTGACTGGTCTAGAATATTGTAAGGACCTCTCATAGACACGATCCTCACTATAGATATCATGGTTAGGCTTCCTAAGGTTATGCTTGGGATCATGGTATAAGGTCCTCCTAGGCTCCTAGCATGGATGAGGTTGGGGCCTATTAAATTTTGGATCAGGGGTCCAATTTTGATGTCTACGTTTCTCAAGTACTTGGACTCGATCCCTAAGCTGGGTAAAATTCTCATGGACTTGTTCTTTATACTGGGTAACAGTAGCAGTCATATCCTGACTCAATTTGTTCATACTTTCAGTAAGAGCTCTAACCATGGCCTCTAAATCAGGTTGGGTTTGACCAGGTTGGTAGGGTACTCCATTCCGGGTATACATGATGATGCAAGCAAACACACAAAATGAGACTCAACTGAACGACTACGGGCTAACTAGACCTAGAGCCCAAACTAGATGCCCAATCAGAGTGGCAAGCTAGCCTATAGTAACTCAGGACTCAGCCAGGCAGGTGTAAGGGGAGTGTTAGGTCCCTAGATGCCAATCCTAGACACCAATCGGAGATTGGCCAGGTAGGCAGACCAGCACACAAGCCCTTCGGGATGGAATCCCTGAACCACCATTCTAGACACTGAGTACAAAGCACACACAGAGTAACTAGACAAACAGACTCAACACTAGCCTTGACCCGACTTGTTGATGTCCCTAGCCCACTAGGGCAAATTAAGTCTAATAAATTTTAAAATTAAAGGCTTAGGTTCGAATGAGTGGGTGGTGGTTTTGGGCTAAGGAGAGGTTATCAACTCCTCCCCTTATCTTAGATGCTCAAATGCCCTTAAGATGAATTAAGAGATGAACACTCAAAAATAATTGGATTGCAGAACACAAAAACAGAGTTGCAGTAATTTAATTCTCAGAAATCCCATGGAAACCAATAAATCACAAGAAAATTATGCAAAATAGTTTCAATTATACTGGTTTAAGAAAAACAAAAATCACCAAATTTGGAGTGAACTATAGTGAGAAATAATTCCTGCAACAGGGCATTTACGGGCTGAAAACAGAGCACTTCCCCGTTTACAATTCCTGCTATGAAGTTATAACCCAACGGATCCCCTACACGCCCTAGGAACACCCCATGGAATGGGAAGAGGAGTTTTGCACCTCGCTTCGTTCCTAGGACCGGACGTCCTGGGGAGTCTACTTCGAGTAGACAAAGTAAAAAGAGAGAGACTCAAACAAGCAATCAAAATAGAAACCCTAGACAGGGCTCTGATACCAAAATTGATGCAGAACGAAAGCTCTGATACCAAAATGATGTAGAACAGAAGCTCTGATACCAAAATTGATGCAGAACGGATGCTCTGATACCAAAAATGATGCAGAACAAAGAACAAAGAAGCGTATGCGGAAGTAAAATTAAGATTAATTTTTTTTTATTTATATATTTCAGAAATTGGCTTCGACTCAAAGTAAAGTTAAACTAAGTTGATGGAAACTAGGTAAGGATTGAAAGCATAATTTAGAAGAAACTAAATTATCAGAGTAGTTCAGAAGTAACGGATCGCTGGGGGTTGAGAAACTCCCAGACCTAGGTTTTCGCTCTGAACTTTCAACAGGACAGAAATAAAGAGAAGAGATGGTTTACCAACCAGACAGTGATCTTCACAGAATTTGGGTGGAAGAACTCTCTCGAGCAGATTGTTGGATCCTCGGAGTCGGCAATCTTCGCAATGGATCCTCCAATACTGGTCTCGTGGCTAGGTCGGCTTCTCCTGAACTCAAGATCTGGGAAGAAAAAAAAAAGTGATGGATTCAGAGACTCAGGAAAGGATTTACCAGTTCGAAGAACTTGAAGGCTGATGTCGCTGAGAGCCGGATTCTCTTGAAGGCTGATTCGACTCCCTCTGGAAAGAGCTTTGGATCTGAAGTACCCGGACTGTAGCTGGATGCTGGTGGTCGGCCTGGACTTAGAGAGAGAGGCCGTGAGAAGTGGGATAGGCTAGGGATTGGTGGAAAGAAAAGAATGATGGGCGGCTAGGGTTTGGGAGTGAAGTGGCTAACCTAGGGTTGGGGTTTTGGAGATCTCACACCTCCTCAAAGTTCCTAGGGAACCCGGATTTACTCCCTCACGGAGCTCAACACCTGGATGCAAGTGCGAAAGAGAGAAAACACGAAGTTTGCTCACAAAAAAAAAATTTGGTTTCATTCATCTGATTATTTTTTCAAACTTACATGGGGGTTTAATTTATAGGCCATTACAAGAGAGTAGGGTTTTACATCTTCCCATGTGGGACTAAAGGAGGGGATCATCAAATTAGGATATCAATTCCTACTCATATGGCCGGCCAATTAATTCCAAAGTTGATTGAAGCTTCAAAAAGGAAAGTGGGTGGCGCCTCCTTGTCTTGACCTCCAAGAAAATATTTTTTTCCTTCTATGCTTGGCCTTATCAGGAAGTGTTTGGGCACCTCTTAACCTTGCCCTCTAAGAGAAAATTTGTTCCTTTTATATCTAGCTTTAGTTAGAATGATTAGGGCGCTTCCTAACCTTGCTTTTCAAGAGAAATCCCCTTCCTTCCATGGCTCAACCCTTTTTGGATACCTCCTTTTCTTTCTCCCCAAGTTATGGCTCCTTCTAACTTTGTTTGAGTATTTCTGGCAGGTAATGGGCGCCTCCTTGAATCTCTCCCCAAGAGAATTTCTTCCCTTTCATAGTTTGGTTCTTTTGGGAAGTCTTGGACCGCCCCCTTGATTTTGTGGACCCCTGGTGGATTTCTCCTCAATTGGCGCATGAAAGAGGGGAGCTGCTATCTGTGGTGTGGGGACCAAAGCCAGCTGGATGGAGATGTGGCGCCCCCTGGACTCAAGCGTATGGCTGGGAGTGTGGCACCCACTTGCTTGGCCTTGGGAGAAAATGTAACACCCCAGGTTGAAGCCCTAGTCCACTACTGAGTCAACATGACTCAACAAAATAACAATGCAGGTAATACAGACTCAAACTAAAATTGAGTTGATAAAGTCAACCCTTATTACAAGCCAAAAATCCTAATTCTTCGGGCAAGGTTAATCAGAGATCCAGATGGAGCTCTGAAGTCTTCTTCTGAGTCTGGTGCCCGCACCAATAGGCTAGGGTTTGGTGGATTGAAGTGGATGATGGGCGGCTAGGGTTTTGGAGTAGAAGTGGCTAACCTAGGGTTTGGGGTTTGGAGATCTCACACCTCCTCAAGGTTCCTAGGGAACCCGGATTTACTCCCTTACAGAGCTCAACACCTGGATGCAAGTGCGGAAGAGAGAACACAGAGTTTGCTCACAAAAAAAAGTTGGTTTCATTCATCAGATTGATTAAAAGTTACAAATGGGGTTTAATTTATAGGACTTTACAAGAGAGTAGGGTTTTACATCTTCCCACATGGGACTAAAGGAGGGGATCTACAAATTAGGATAATCCATACACATATGGCCGGCCAAAGGTTCCAAAAAAGAATTTGATTTGGGTTTTAAAAGGAAGGTAGATGGCGCCTCCAAGCTTTGTTCTTCAAGAGAGGATTTCTTTCCTTCCATGGATCAACTCTTTTGGACTCCTCCTTTTCTTTCTCCCTAAGTCATGGTCCTTCCCATCTTTGTTTTGGGCAATTTTGGCATGGAATGGGCGCCTCCTTGAAGTTCTCTCCAAGAAGAATTTCTTCCCTTTCATAACTTGGCTCTTATGGAAGGTCTTGGGCCGCCCCCTTGATTTGTGGATCCCTGGTTGCTTTCTCCTTATATGGTGCATGAAAGAAGGGAGCTGCTATCTGTGGTGTGGGGACCAGAGTATACTGGATGGAGATGTGGCACCCCCAAGACTCAAGTGTGTGGCTGGGTGTGTGGCGCCCACTTGCTTGGCCTTGGGAGAAAATGTAACACCCCAGGGTGAAGTCCTAGACCACTACTGAGTCAACAAGACTCAACAAAAATAAATTGCAGGGAGTACAAACTCAAGCTAAAATTGAGTTGATCAAGTCAACCCTTATTAAAAGATAGAAAACCTTAATTCTTTGGGCAAGGTCACTCAGAGATCCAGATGGAGCTCTGAAGTCTTCTTCTAAGTCTAGTGCCCGCACCAATTCTCTAGGGGTGGGAGGAACTCGACCCTGTCGAGTATGGATCAAGTTGGCTCTGATATCTCTGCAAGAGGTCTGGGTCCAATTCTTGTAATTCTTCTCAAGAGATCCAAGAGTCATCAGAATCTGGCCTTCCTTGCCAGCGGACCAGGTATCTTTGGTATCCTCAATTACGAGTAGAGATAACCTGATCATCCAGGATCTTTTCAATCTGCTCTTTCCTCACAGGCCAGTTTGTTGGTGGACACACAGGGTTGGGTTCACTCTCAAGAGCAGGATTAGGTTCAAAAGCCTCACTGGGAATCACAGCTGGCTCTCTATACTCTACTAGGTCTGTAATGTTGAAAGTGGAGCTAATGCCTAGTTCTGGAGGCAACTCGAGCACATAGGCATTGGATCCTACTCTCTTCACCACTATAAATGGTCCAGCTCCTCTAGCATGTAACTTTTTAACGGTTCCAGGAGGAAATCGTTCAGGCCTTAACCTAATCATTACATAGTCTCCTTCATTAAAAGTTTTGATTCGCCTTTGAGAATCAGCCAACTTCTTATAAGTTTCATTACTTAAATTTATTTTGGCATGAATTTCTTTATGCAAGTTTTTATATGCTGTGCAAAAACTTCGACAGACTCGGAGACTCATGTGTGGACTGGTAAAGGAGCTAGGTCAAGAGGTGTATGAGGTTTGTAACCATGCACAATTTCAAATGGACTCTTGCCTGTAGACCTATTGACTGAGTCATTGTATGCAAATTCAGCTCTAGGTAAGTATAAATCCCAGTTCCTAATGTTTTCACCAACAAGACACCTTAACAGATTGCCTAAACTACGGTTCACTACTTCGGTTTGGCCATCAGTTTGGGGATGATAGGTAGTTGAAAACTTAAGTTTTGTCCCTAACTTATGCCAAAGGGTTTTCTAGAAATAGCTGGTGAACCGGACATCCCTATCGGAAACAATTGTCTTAGGTAGGCCATGGAGTCGAACTATCTCATTAAAGAACAGGGTGGCTACCTTAGACGTATCAAATATTTGGGAACAAGGCAAGAAATGGGCCATCTTGGAAAATCGGTCGACTACAACGCAGATAGAGTCATGCCTCCTCTGGGTCTTAGGCAAACCAAACACAAAGTCCATGCTCACATCTTGCCAAGGACAATCTGGGACAGGGAGTGGGGTATAAAGGCCGGTGTTCTGTTTTCGCTGTTTGGCAACAGCGCAGGTCCGACACCTAGCCACAATGTGTGCTACATCTCTTTTTAAGCTAGGCCAGAAAAAGTGGTCTTCAATAGCCAGGGTGGTCTTATCTTTTCCGAAATGGCCAGCTAAACCTCCAGCATGAGTTTCCCAAATCAAAAATTCCCTAAGAGAGGTTCTAGGGATGCAAAGCCTATTCTTAAAGAACAGAAAGCCATCTAAAAGGGAATAATCCTTATGATCACTAGATGGTCCTTGAGTTAGATCTTGGTACACAGTTTTAAAATTCAGACACGACTCATATTCCTCTTTGATTTGCTCAAACCCTATGACTTCAGCCCTAACAGAATTCAACAACAAAGATCGACGACTAAGGGCATCAGCTACCTTATTTTCAGACCCAGCCTTATGCTTCAAAACAAAAGTATAGGACTGGATATACTCTACCCACTTAGCATGCCTAGGGTTAAGCTTTTCTAGGAATTCAAGAATCTAAGAGCCTCATGGTCCAAAAACAGCACAAATTCTTGCGGTAGCAAATAATGTCTCCAGTAATGCAAAGCTTGCACTACCGCATAAAATTTCTTATCATAGGTAGAATACCTAAGCTTAGCATCATTAAGTTTATCACTAAAGAATGCTACGGGATGGTTCTCTTGGCTTAGGACTCCACCTATACCTACTCCTAAAGCATCACAGGCAACCTCAAATACCTTTGAAAAGTCCGGTAACCTCAAAATGGGTGCCTAGGTCATCCTATCCTTAAGATCTAGGAAGGCTTTATGGGCTGCTTTAGTCCACTGAAATTCTTCCTTCCTAATACAGTCTGTGATAGGAGCAACTACAGTACTAAACCCCTTGATGAGTCATCTATAGAAGGTAGCCTAGCCGTGGAAACTCCTAACTTCATGCACACTGGTCGACTCTGGCCATTCTACTATGGACCTAATCTTCTCTGGATCGGTAGTCACGCCGTCCGGGGTTACTACAAAACCAAGGAAGATAACTCTACTGGTCATGAATTCACACTTCTTGAGATTACCGTAGAGACTATCATTCCTCAAAACTTGGCAGACTTGTCTAAGGTGGCCTAGGTGGTCTGCAGGGGTCTTACTATAGATCCGGATGTCATCGAAATAGACCACTACAAACTTCCCTAGGAAAGCTCTAAGCACCTGGGTCATAATCCTCATGAAAGTACTAGGGGCATTGGACAACCCAAAAGGCATAACAACCCATTCGTAGAGACCATCCTTAGTTTCGAAAGCGGTTTTCCACTCATCCCCTGGTCTAATTCTAACCTGATGATAGCCGCTCTTGAGATCAATTTTGGAAAAAACCATTGCACCGGCCATCATATCTAGCATGTCATCTAGTCTAGGGATTGGGAACCTATACTTGATTGTGATTTTGTTGATGGCACGACTATCAACACACATCCTCCACATGCCATCTTTCTTTAGGGTCAGTAGTGCAGGGACTGCACAAGGGCTAAGACTCTCTCTAATGAACCCCTTCCTCAACAATTCGCCAACCTGCTTTTGCAGTTCTTTATGCTCAGATGGATTCATCCTATAATGGGGCAAGTTGGGTAAAGTAGCTCCTGGGACTAAATCTATGGAATGCTGAATATCCCTAAGAGTGGAAGGTGGTCTGGCAGATCCTCGGGAAAAACATCCTCAAATTCTTCTAATAAAGGCTTAACTTCTTGAGGAGGCTCTGAGGGTGTAGGAGTCCTAAGTTCCTTAGCAGTCAACATCCAAATGGGTGAACCACTATGAATTTCTTATTCTAGATCCTTGGCACTAATTAGGTTCACTCCAGTCTTCATTTCTCTGACCTTATTGGTTCCTTTAGCTACCTTGTCCTTAGGAGGGACTGAATGGATTGTGATTTTCTTTCCATTGAAACTAAAGACACAGGTGTTGGATTTTCCTAAGAGGGTGGCATCATGATCATACAACCAAGGTCTTCCAAGAATTATACTGCTCACCCCCATGGGCAAGACATCACACCAAATCTTCTCTTGATAGGATTGCATTTGGATTTGGACCTGACATCTAGACTGGATGGGTATAGAGGTAGAGTCTACCTAAGAAACCTTATAGGGGTTGGGGTGGGGGACTGGGGTTAAGCCTAACATTTTGACAGTGCTATTAGAAATGGCATTCACACAGCTCCCACTATCTATGATGATTTTACATACCTTATCCCCTAGTTTAAGGAAAGTCTGTAGGATGTTAGTCCTATGCCAATCCTCCTGAACTCTATTCTGGGACAGGATGCATCTTACAACCCCTAATTGGTCAGACTCTGTGGATTCCTCCTCTCCTTCATACTCATCGACCAAATTCATTCCAGCCTCATAAACTTCTTCTTCAAACTCCTCATTGGGCCCGGAATTCTCTTCTTCTCCTTCTTCTATGTAGAGGGATCTACGAGGGCACTGGCTAGAAACATGACCTACCTTATGGCACTTAAAACAAGCTATGGCCGTGCACTGGTTAGAGATATGACCGGGCTTCTGGCACTTAAAACAGATGATACTAGGGGCTCTCTGGGTGTCAGGTGCCTTACCTTTGTCCATGGGCCTAGGGGTGGGAATACCCTGATTAGGCTTGCTAGGGGTAACTTGGCTAGGTCCATTTCTTGGGATTGGGGCACTAACCCTAGAAGGCATGGGTCCTCTTTGAAACTTCTCAGTGTTCAGTGCAATCTGATAGGCTTGGTCTAGGTCAGTAACCTCTCTAAGAAACAACTCCCTCTTTATGTCTTCCCTAAGTCCAGCCCTAAACCTAAACAAAGTGACCTCATGGGCTTCACTCACATCACATCTCATCAGGTATTCATCAAAGGTGGTTATATAGCCTGATACAGATCGGTTCCCTTGTTTCAAAGTCTGTCATTGGTCCAACAGATTCTGCTGATATGAAATGGGTAGATATTTATCTCTAAGCTTCTCTTTCATACCCTGCCAAGTGGTATGCCATGTCTTCTAGTGGTCAGCTCAATGTTTCCCCAGTATAACCTAGCTTGACATACTAACTTCATCTTGGCAATGGTGCGGGCACTAGACTCAGAAGAAGACTTCAGAGCTCCATCTGGATCTCAGATTAATCTTGCCCGAAGAATTAGGGTTTTTTGGCTTGTAATAAGGGTTGACTTGATTAACTCGATTTTAGCTTGAGTCTGTATTACCTGTATTTTTATTTTGTTGAGTCATGTTGACTTAGTAGTGTACTAGGGCTTCAACTTGGGGTGTTATATTTTCTCCCAAGGCCAAGCAAGTGGGCGCCACACTCCCAGCCACACTCCCAGCCATACGCCTGAGTCTAGGGGGTGCCACATCTCCATCCAGCAGGCTTTGGTCCCCACACCACTGATAGCAGCTCCCTTCTCTCATGCGCCAATTGAGGAGAAATCCACCAGGGGTCCACAAATCAAGGGGGCAGCCCAAGACATTTCCAAAAGAACCAAACTTTGAAAGGGAAGAAATTCTCTTGGAGAGAACTTCAAGGAGGCGCCCATTACCTGTCAGAAATATTCAAAACAAAGTTAGAAGGAGCCATAACTTAGGGAGAAAGAAAAGGAGGTATCCAAAAAGGGTTGAGCCATGGAAGGAAGGAGATTTCTCTTGAAGAGCAAGGTTAGGAGGCGCCCTAATCATTCCAACTAAAGCCAGATATAAAAGGAAACAAATTTTCTCTTGGAGGGCAAGGATAAGAGGTGCCCAAACACTTCCAATTAAGGTCAAGCATAGAAGGAAAAAAATATTTTCTTGGAGGTCAAGACAAGGAGGCGCCACCCACTTTCCTTTTTTTGAAGCATCAATCATCTTTGGAATTATTTGGCCGGCCATATGAGTAGGGATTGATCCTACAATCCTAATTTGAAGATCCCCTCCTTTAGTCCCACATGGGAAGATGTAAAACCCTACTCTCTTGTAATGTCCTATAAATTAAAACCTCTTTGTAAGTTCAAAAAAATCAGATGAATGAAACCAAATTTTCTTGTGAGCAAACTTTGTGTTTTCTCTCTTCCGCACTTGCATCCAGGTGTTGAGCTCCGTGAGGGAGTAAATCCGGGTTCCCCAGGAACCTTGAGGAGGTGTGAAATCTCCAAAACCCAAACCCTAGGTTAGCCACTTTTACTCCAAAACCCTAGCCGCCCACCATCCACTTCAATCCACCAAACCCTAGCCTATTCCACCTCCCACGGCCTCTCTCTCCAAGTCCAGGCTGACCACCAGCATTCAGCTACAGTCCGGATACATCAGATCCAAAGCTCCTTCCAGAGGAAGTCGAATCAGCCTTCAAGAGAATCCGGATCTCAGCGACATCAGCCTTCAAGTTCTTCAAACAGGTAAATCCTTCCCTGAGTCTTTGAATCCATCACTTGTTTTTTTCTTCTTCCCAGATCTTGAGTCCAGGAGAAGCCGACCCAGCCACGAGGCCAGTATTGGAGGATCCATTGCGAAGATAACCAAATCCGAGGATCCAACAATCTGCCCGAGAGAGTTCTTCCACCCAAATTCTGTTAAGATCATTGTCTGGTTGGTAAACCATCTCTCCTCTTTATTTCTGTCCTGTTGAAAGTTCAGAGCGAAACCCTAGGTCTGGGAGTATCTCAACCCCCAGCGATCTGTTACTTCTGAACTACTCTGATAACTTAGCTTCTTCTAAATTGTGCTTTCAATCCTTACCTAGTTTCCTTCAACTTAGTTTAACTTTACTTTGAGTCAAAGCCAATTTCTGAAATATAAAAAAAAAAAAAGAATTAATCTTAATTTTACTTCCGCATACGCTTCTTTGTTCTTTGTTCTGCATCATTTTTGGTATCAGAGCCCTATCTAGGGTTTTGTATCGATTGCTTGCTTGAGTCTTTCTCTTTTTACTTTGTCTGCTCGAAGTAGACTCCCCAGGATGTCTGGTCCTAGAATGAAGCGAGGTGCAAACCTCCTCTTCCCATTCCACGGGGTGTTCCTAGGGTGTGTAGGGGATCCGTTGGGTTACAACTTCGTAGCAGGAATTGTAAACGGAAAGTACTCTGTTTTCAGCCCATAATTGCCCTATTGTAGGAATTATTTCTTATTACAGATAACTCCAAATTCAGTGATTTTTATTTTTCTAAAACCAGTATAATTGAAACTATTTTGCATATTTTTCCTGTGATTTATTGGTTTCCGTGAGATTTCTGAGAATTAAATTACTGCAACTCTGTTTTTGTTTTTCTGCAATTCAATTATTTTCGAGTGGTCATCTCTTAATTCATCTTAAGGGCATTTGAGCAGATAAGGGGAGGAGTTGATAACCTCTCCTTAGCCCAAAACCACCACCCACTCATTCGAACCAAAGCCTTTAATCTTAAAATTAATTAGACCTAATTTGCCCTAGTGGGCTAGGAACATCAACAAGTCGGGTCAAGGCTAGTGTTGAGTCAGTTTGTCTGGTTACTCTGTGTGTGCTTTGTGCTCAGTGTCTAGAACGGTGGTTCAGAGATTCCATCCCGAAGGGCTTGTGTGCTGGTCCGCCTACCTGGCCAATCACTGATTGGTGTCTAGGATTGGCATCTAGGGACCTAACACTCCCCTTACACCTGCCTGGCTGAGTCCTGAGTTACTACAGTTAGCTTGCCACTCTGATTGGGCATCTAGTTTGGGCTCTAGGTCTAGTTAGCCCGTAGTCATTCAGTTGAGTCTCATTTTGTGTGTTTGCTTGCATCATGTCTACCCGGAATGGAGTGCCCTACCAACCTGGTCAAACCCAACCTGATTTAGAGGCCATGGTTAGAGATCTTACTGAGAGTATGAACAAATTGAGTCAGGATATGACTGATATTGTTGCCCAGTTTAGGAATCCAGTCTGTGAGGATCTTACCCAGCTTAGGGATCGAGTCCAAGTACTTGAGAAACGTAGACATCAAAATTGGACCCCTGATCCAAAATTTAATAGGCCCCAACCTCACCCATGCCAGGAGCCTAGGAGGACCTTATACCGTGATCCCGAGCATAACCTTAGGAAGCCTAACCATGATATCTATAGTGTGGATCGTGTCTATGAGAGGTCCTTACAATATTCTAGACCAGGAACTCAACAACCCAAGTCTTCTAGATCAAACCATTTAGATCCACACCCATGCCCTAGTAAGGTCTCTACTAGCTTGAAACCCAGTGTGACCCAGGTTCCTATATCGAAAGAATGTTTGTTTTGTGGAGAAAGAGGACATAAATCTAGTCAGTGCCCATGCATAGGACTGGCTTGTGCACAGCTAAGTGGTAAGAATCCTAAGGATGACATTAATGAGGGAGAACCCAAGCCTACCAATGAGGAAGAAAGGTTAGGTATGACAAGCCTAGGATCAGTTGACCCGATTATCACTGACCCGAAACCCATTGAAGATGTCATCGAGGAAGTATATGATGCTGGCTTGAGTCTAATTGATGAATATGAGGGGGAAGAACTTGAAGAATGTGACATCAGTACTATTGGTTCCTTACCTGAGGAGACCTTGGAGAGCAACCAAGTGGTAGGACCTAGTTCAGAAATTCAAGAGATTTGTGAGAACCAGGTTCCTTTAGTCAAATACCCGCAGGAAGAACTCATAGTGTTAGCCCGAGCTATTAGTTCGTACCCTCTAATGACAGTCATTCCCCAAGTACCAATTGAAGATCTTTGCACTGAACTATTTAAGTTTGCCCACCCTATGGTATATCCTCTCCTTAGGATGACTGAATCAAGCCTCTTACAATTGGACCTTGTCCCATGCTCAGCCACTAAGGTCTCTCCCAGAATCTCAGTTGCACATCCTTTTCTTGAGCGGATTGATTCACCCAGTCCTGTAGAAGTCCTCCTTATGACCCCAGACCCCTAACTTCACATGACTGACCTACCCTTCTATAGCGTATACCTTTCCTCACCCATAGGTCAAATTTCAAGTCTTGAGGTCATCATCCATAGGCCCTTCCATGAATCATTCTCTAATCCATTTCTTGAGAAAGTGAATCATTATTTGCTTAGAGAACAAACCTTAACTGTTGCAATCACATGTCCTAGGCTACTCCCCGAACCATCTCTTGATCCATTCCTGGGAGTACCAAACTTTTTCTTTCGTAAGGATGACCAGTTGACATTCATAGATCACCATTCAAACCTTCAGGTCACCACCTTTAGCCAGCAGGTAATTCGAGACTCCACCTCATATTTCCTCCCTTTCTCTAGGACTTCCAATGCTTCTTACACTATCCAAGTATACTTTGTCAAAGTCTTTAGAGTGAATCACGTGTCAGAATCTATTAGGTTTGCCACCTACTTCTGGAAGACCTTATGGCACCTACTAGGCACCCATGATAAGTTTTAATGCTCTGCATGCCATCCTCTGACCCAAGGTCAAACCTAGAGAGCCGTAGTTTGTTAGGTTTAGACCTAGGGTTCCTTTGAATAAAGTCCATTCTTTAGGAATGCATCGTCAGTCGAGTTTAGGACATTGTCTCAGATTTTGATTGAGTGAGAATACCAGGAATTGGGATTTGTATTTACCCAGGGCTAAATTTGCATATAATGTTTCGATCAATAGGTCTATAGGCTAGAGCCCCTTTGAAATTATTCATGGATATAAGCCTCACATACCACTTGATCTGATTTCACTATTAGTCCACACACACAAGTCTCTTGATGCACTTGCATAGCATGTAAAGGACTTGCATAAAGAAATTCATGCCAAAATAAATTTAAGTAATGAAACTTATAAGAAGTTGGCTGATTCTCAAAGGCGAGTCAAAACTTTTGTTGAGGGAGACTATGTAATGATTAGGTTAAGGCCTGAACGGTTTCCTCCTGGAACCATTAGAAAGTTACATGCTAGGAGAGCTGGACCATTTAGAGTGGTGAAGAGAGTAGGATCCAATGCCTATGTGCTCGAGTTACCTCCAGAACTAGGCATTAGCTCCACTTTCAACATTACAGACCTAGTAGAGTATAGAGAGCCAGCTGTGATTCCCAGTGAGGCTTTTGAACCTAATCCTGCTCTTGAGAGTGAACCTGACCCTGTGTGTCCACCAACAACTGGCCTGTGAGGAAAGAGCAGATTGAAAAGATCCTGGATGATCAGGTTATCTCTACTCGTAATCGAGGATACCAAAGATACCTGGTCCGCTGGCTAGGAAGGCCAGATTCTGATGACTCTTGGATCTCCTGAGAAGAATTACAAGAGTTGGACCCAGACCTCTTGGAGAGATACCAGAGCCAACTTGATCCATACTCGACAGGGTCGAGTTCCTCCCACCCTGGGAGAATTGGTGCGGGCACCAGACTCAGAAGAAGACTTCAGAGCTCCATCTGGATCTTTCATTAATCTTGCCCGAAGAATTAGGGTTTTTTGGCTTGTAATAAGGGTTGACTTGATCAACTCGATTTTAGCTTGAGTCTGTATTACCTGCATTTTTATTTTGTTGAGTCATGTTGACTCAGTAGTGGACTAGGGCTTCAACTTGGGGTGTTACATTTTCTCCCAAGGCCAAGCAAGTGGGCGCCACACTCCCAGCCATACGCCTGAGTCTAGGGGGCGCCACATCTCCATCCAGCAGGCTTTGGTCCCCACACCACAGATAGCAGCTCCCTTCTCTCATGCGCCAATTGAGGAGAAATCCACCAGGGGTCCACAAATCAAGGGGGTGGCCCAAGACATTCCCAAAAGAACCAAACTTTGAAAGGGAAGAAATTCTCTTGGAGAGAACTTCAAGGAGGCGCCCATTACCTGCCAGAAATATTCAAAACAAAGTTAGAAGGAGCCATAACTTAGGGAGAAAGAAAAGGAAGTATCCAAAAAGGGTTGAGCCATGGAAGGAAGGAGATTTCTCTTGAAGAGCAAGGTTAGGAGGCGCCCTAATCATTCCAACTAAAGCCAGATATAAAAGGAAACAAATTTTCTCTTGGAGGGCAAGGATAAGAGGCGCCAAACACTTCCAGTTAAGGTCAAGCATAAAGGAAAAAAATATTTTCTTGGAGGTCAAGACAAGGAGGCGCCACCCACTTTCCTTTTTTTGAAGCATCAATCATCTTTGGAATTATTTGGCCGGCCATATGAGTAGGGATTGATCCTACAATCCTTATTTGAAGATCCCCTCCTTTAGTCCTACATGGGAAGATGTAAAACCCTACTCTCTTGTAATGTCCTATAAATTAAAACCCCTTTGTAAGTTCAAAAAAATCAGATGAATGAAACCAAATTTTCTTGTGAGCAAACTTTGTGTTTTCTCTCTTCCGCACTTGCATCCAGGTTTTGAGCTCCGTGAGGAAGTAAATTCGGGTTCCCCAGGAACCTTGAGGAGGTGTGAAATCTCCAAAACCCAAACCCTAGGTTAGCCACTTCTACTCCAAAACCCTAGCCGCCCACCATCCACTTCAATCCACCAAACCCTAGCCTATTCCACCTCGCACGGCCTCTCTCTCCAAGTCCAGGCCGACCACCAGCATCAGCTACAGTCCAGATACATCAGATCCAAAGCTCTTCCAGAGGAAGTCGAATCAGCCTTCAAGAGAATCCGGATCTCAGCGACATCAGCCTTCAAGTTCTTCGAACTAGTAAATCCTTCCCTGAGTCTCTGAATCCATCATTTGTTTTTTTCTTCTTCCCAGATCTTGAGTCCAGGAGAAGCTGACCCAGCCACGAGGCCAGTATTGGAGGATCCATTGCGAAGATAGCCAAATCCGAGGATCCAACAATCTGCCCGAGAGAGTTCTTCCACCCAAATTCTGTGAAGATCACTATCTGGTTGGTAAACCATCTCTCCTCTTTATTTCTGTCCTGTTGAAAGTTCATAGCGAAACCCTAGGTCTGGGAGTTTCTCAACCCCCAGCGATCCGTTACTTCTGAACTACTCTGATAACTTAGCTTCTTCTAAATTGTGCTTTCAATCCTTACCTAGTTTCCTTCAACTTAGTTTAACTTTACTTTGAGTCAAAGCCAATTTCTGAAATATAAAAAAAAAAAAAAGAATTAATCTTAATTTTTCTTCCGCATACGCTTCTTTGTTCTTTGTTCTGCATCAGGCAAACTTGAACTTTCTTTCCTCAGACATGGCATACCACTCAATGTACTGGTCCATCTCACCCTCCCAATCAGAATACACCTTAGGGTTTAAGCTACCATCAAAAGTGGGTGCATCTAATTTGATGTTCCGAATGAACCTATCATCTCTATCTTCAGGTTCTGGGTCAGGCCTCCTATGGTTAGGTTCAGGATCTCTGTATAAAGGCCTTCTAGGCTCTTGGTGTGGGTGAGGT
The DNA here is from genome assembly GCA_021397845.1 of Areca catechu. Taxonomy (NCBI): domain Eukaryota; kingdom Viridiplantae; phylum Streptophyta; class Magnoliopsida; order Arecales; family Arecaceae; genus Areca; species Areca catechu. The sequence continues at coordinate 125,625,244 of CM038047.1, read as the reverse complement.
TGAGGCACATTAAAATCTGGATCAGGAGTCCAATTCCGATGCCTAGGTTCCTCAAGTACTTGGACTCGATCCCTAAGCTGAGCAAAATCCTCATGGACTTGTTCTTTAAACTGGGCAACAGTGGTAGTCACATCCTGACTCAATTTGTTCATACTCTCAGTAAAAGATCTAACCATGCCTCTAAATCAGGTTGGGTTTGACCAGGTTGGTAGGGCACTCCCTTCCGGGTAGATATGATGATGCAAGCAAACACACAAAATGAGACTCAACTAAAACGACTACGGGCTAACTAGACCTAGAGCCCAAACTAGATGCCCAATCAGAGTGGCAAGCTAGCCTGTAGTAACTCGGGACTCAGCCAGGCAGGTGTAAGGGGAGTGTTAGGTCCCTAATTGCCATTCCTAGACACCAATCAGTGATTGGCCAGGTAGGCGGACCAGCACACAAGCCCTTCGGGATGTAGTCCCTGAACCACCGTTCTAGACACTAAGTACAAAGCACACACAGAGTAATTAGACAAACTGACTCAACACTAGCCTTGACCCGACTTGTTGATGTCCCTAGCCAAAAGGGCAAATTAGGTCTAATTAATTTTAAGATTAAAGGCTTAGGTTCGAATTAGTGGGTGGTGGTTTTGGGCAAAGGAGAGGTTATCAACTCCTCCCCTTATCTTAGATGCTCAAATGCCCTTAAGATGAATTAAGAGATGATCACTCAAAAATAATTGAATTGCAGAAACACAAAAATAGAGTTGCAGTAATTTAACTCTCAGAAATTTCACAGAAACCAATAAATCACAAGAAAATTATGTAAAATAGATTCAATTATACTGATTCCAGAAAAACAAAAATCATGCAATTCGGAGTTAGCTGCAATTAGAAACAATTCTTGCAATAGGATAGCTACAGACTGAAAATAGAGTGCTTCCCCGTTTACAATTCCTGCTACGAAGTTGTAACCCAACGGATCCCCTACACGCCCAAGGAACACCCCATGGAATGGGAAGAGGAGGTTTGTACCTCGCTTCGTTCCTAGGACCGGATGTCCTGGAGAGTCTACTTCGAGCAGACAAAGTAAAAAGAGAGAGACTCAAACAAGCAATCAAAACAGAAACCCTAGACAGGGCTCTGATACCAAAAATGATGCAGAACAAAGAACAAAGAAGCGTATGCGGAAGTAAAATTAAGATTAATTCCTTTTTCTTTTTTTTCTATTTTTTTTATATTTCAGAAATTGGCTTTGGCTCAAAGTAAAGTTAAACTATGTTGATGGAAACTAGATAAGGATTGAAAGCACAATTTAGAAGAAGCTAAGTTATCAGAGTAGTTCAGAAGTAACGGATCGCTAGGGGTTGAGAAACTCCCAGACCTAGGGTTTCGCTCTGAACTTTCAACAGGACAGAAATAAAGAGAAGAGATGGTTTACCAACCAGACAGTGATCTTCACAAAATTTGGGTGGAAGAACTCTCTCGAGCAGATTGTTGGATCCTCGGATTCGGCTATCTTCGCAATGGATCCTCCAATACTGGTCTCCTAGCTGGGTCGGTTTCTCCTGAACTCAAGATCTGGGAAGAAGAAAAAACAAGTGATGGATTCAGATACTCAGGGAAGGATTTACCAGTTCGAAGAACTTGAAGACTGATGTCGCTGAGATCCGGATTCTCTTGAAGGCTGATTCGACTCCCTCTGGAAAGAGATATGGATCTGAAGTATCCGGACTGGAGCTGGATGCTGGTGGTCGGCCTGGACTTGGAGAGAGAGGCCGTGGGTGGTGGGATAGGCTAGGGTTTGGTGGATTGAAGTGGATGATGGGCGGCTAGGGTTTTGGAGTAGAAGTGGCTAACTTAGGGTTTGGGGTTTGGAGATCTCACACCTCCTCAAGGTTCCTGGGGAACCCGGATTTACTCCCTCACGGAGCTCAACACCTTGATGCAAGTGCGGAAGAGAGAAAACACAGAGTTTGCTCACAAAAAAAAGTTGGTTTCATTCATCAGATTGATTAAAAGTTACAAAGGGGTTTAATTTATAGGATTTTACAAGAGAGTAGGGTTTTACATCTTCCCATGTGGGACTAAAGGAGGGGATCTACAAATTAGGATAATCCATACACATATGGCCGGCCAAAGGTTCCAAAAAAAAATTGATTTGGGTTTTAAAAGGAAGGTAAATGGCGCCTCCAAGCTTTGTTCTTCAAGAGAGGATTTCTTTCCTTCCATGGATCAACTCTTCTGGACTCCTCCTTTTCTTTCTCCCTAAGTCATGGTCCTTCCCATCTTTGTTTTGGGCAATTTTGGCATGGAATGGGCGCCTCCTTGAAGTTCTCTCCAAGAAGAATTTCTTCCCTTTCATAACTTGGCTCTTATGGAAGGTCTTGGGCCGCCCCCTTGATTTGTGGATCCCTGGTTGCTTTCTCCTCATATGGCGCATGAAAGAAGGGTGCTGCTATCTGTGGTGTGGGGACCAGAGTATACTGGATGGAGATGTGGCGCCTCCTGGACTCAAACGTGTGGCTGGGAGTGTGGCGCCCACTTGCTTGGCCTTGGGAGAAAATGTAACATCCCAGGTTGAAGTCGACCACTACTGAGTCAACATGACTCAACAAAAATAAATTGCAGGGAGTACAGACTCAAGCTAAAATTGAGTTGATCAAGTCAACCCTTATTACAAGATAGAAAACCCTAATTCTTCGGGCAAGGTCACTCAGAGATCTAGATGGAGCTCTGAAGTCTTCTTCTGAGTCTGGTGCCCGCACCAGCGTACCTCCACTCCTTAGGTAAATCTTGATGCTTTGGTATGGATTGTATGGCTTCACCTTTTTCATTTTTGTCTTGATCTTCTTCACTTTATTGAGAGGGTTGATCATCCAATGTCAGCTTTTGTAACTTATCAGCACCTGCGCATGCATCAGAAGTATCTTCTTTTCTTAAGGATTTGTTAGTAGATTTTTCAAAAACTACATGTATAGACTCCTCTACAACAAGGATTCTTTTGTTAAAAATTTTGTATGCCCTGCTTGATATAGAGTATCCTAGAAAGATACCTTCATCAGGCATGGCATCAAATTTTTCAAGATTGTCTTTACTATTATTCAAATTGAAACATTGACAAACAAAAACTCAAAAATAATTTAAAGTTGGTTTTCTTTAATTCCAAATTTCATAAGGAGTTCTCTTTAAAATAGGGTGGATTAAAACTCGATTTTAAATTAACCAAAAGTATTAATTGCTTCAGCCCAAAAATATCTTGGTAAATCATTTTTGCAAAGCATAGTGAATGACATTTCTTATAAAGTACGATTTTTTCTTTCTACCACCCCATTTTGCTGAAGTGTCCTAGGTACAGAAAAATTATATTCAATACCTTTCTCATTATAAAAACTTTCAAAATCTTGATTTTAAAATTCATAACCATGATCACTGCGTATGCAAATAACTAAAGTACCTTTTTCATTAGAAATTTTTTGGTAAAACTTCATAAATACTGAAAATGATTCATCTTTATTAGCAAGAAAGAAAACCCAAGTAAACCTTCAAAAATCATCCACTATAACCAATCCATATCTCTTATCTCTTAGACTAGATGTTCTAGTTGGTCCAAAGAGATCCATATGGAGTACTTCTAATGGTCTACTAGTAGTAACAAAACCTTTAGGTTTGAAAGATGTTTTAACTTATTTTCCAAATTGGCAAGCTTGACAAACTCTATCTTTTTCAAAACTAAGTTTTGACAAATCTCTTACTAAATCCTTTTTATAAAGTTTTGAAAGTAAGTACATACTAGCATGTCTTAGTCTTCTATGCCAAAGCCAACTAGTCTCATCATTAGTAGAATTTATGCAACTAAGCATTCTCCATTAGGACAGGATAGATCATCTAAATCTACCAAATAAATATTACCATGCCTCTTTCCAATAAATTTTATTCCATTTTTATCAAGACTAGCAATCATGCAATAAGATGATTTAAAAATAACTTGAAAATCTTTATCATAAAATTGACTAGTACTTAAAAGATTATGCTTTAAAAATTCAGCTAAGAGTACATTACTAATACAAGTAGAAGGTGAGATGTGAACCTTACCAAAACCAATGATTTTTTCTTTGCCATTATCATCGAAGGTCACACTCCCTTCATTTATTGCTTCAAGTGAAGTGAATTGCTTCACATCTCCTATCATGTGCCTTGAACAACCACTATCAAGATACCATAGTCTTTTGTTTTCCTTGGTTACAAGACATACCTATAAAACAAATCAAGTTTTGCTTTTAGTACCCAAGCCAACTTGGGTCCTTTAGGATTAGTACATAAATTGGTTCCTTTTGAAACCAAAACTTTTCAAAAGTTCTTGATTTTTCTCATATTACATTAAAAAGCTTTGTGTCCCTATTTTTTGCACCAAAAATATGTAATACTAGATGATGCGGGTACAAAAAAGTTTTTCAAATACTTTCATGGTTTATGAAGTTTGTATCTTATTCCTGCTTTGTTAAAAATAGCTCTTTGATTGTCTAAAAGAAGATTTAGTTTTTCAAAACTGTTGTACCTTGATGGCTCACCCTCAGCCAGAACCAGCCCATTCTTGTGGTCTGACCAGACCACTCCTTCAAGGCTCTGACTGCTACTCCTTCAGAGGTCCGACCCACTGGAGTAGAGGTCTGAATGACCCTCTCCTACTAGGATCCGGCTCGTCGCTCTCCTTCGGAGGTCTGATCCACTAGAGCAGAGGTCTGAACGACCCTCTCCTGTTGGGGTCCAGCCCGTCGCTCTCCTTCTGAGGTCCGACCCACCAGAGCAGAGGTCCGAACGACCCTCTACTGCTGGGGTCCGGCCCGTCACTCTCCTTTAGAGGTTCGACCCACCAGAGCAAAGGTCCGAATGACCCTCTCCTGTTGGGGTCCGGCACGACGCTCTCTTTCAGAGGTCCGACCCACCAAAGGAGAGGTCCGAACGACCCTCTCCTGTTGGGGTCCGGCACGTCGCTCTCCTTCAGAGGTTCGACCCACCGGAGCAAAGGTCCGAATGACCCTCTCCTACTAGGGTCCGACCCATCACTCTCCTTAGAGGTCCAACCCATCGGAGTAGAGATCCGAATGACCCTTCAAAGATTTGGCCTTTGGTCGGCCGACCGGCTTTCCCTCGGTCGACGTCCGACAAGCATGCCATCCTAACAGCCCTGCTCCACTACTTCCACGATGTCTCTATATCTACGCATCACGTGGCCTCTCTCCAGATTCTCCTAGGGGTAGATCGATCTTTCTCAGCCTCTCCCCTAACAGATTTTGGACTATTCCGCATCTATATAAGGTACTCGGGGATCCCATTTGAAAGTAGAGGTGCTCTTCCCTCTCCATACACTGTTCTTTCATGGATTCCTCAATTTTGTTGCCTTCAACCTCCTGCTAACTTAGGCATCGGAGGGTCCCCCACCGGAACACCACCGGTGCCCATGGGGACTTTGTTGCAGGTTCACCTAGGAGAGGAGCGCTCCAGCACATCCAGCCGACCTCGGTCCAGGAGTTGACACCGTAACAGATTGGTGCTAGAGGAAGGGTGTCTGTTCCCTTCTCTAAAAGGAGGAATCCATCACCCCTGTTACAAAATGGCTAAGGTAAGAGCTCCAAATGCCACTGCCAGGAGAGGTATCTCACATTCCAGGTCTGAGGTCTGAGGAACCTCGTAGGGAGAGTGATATCGCCGCCACCACCACTACTACCGCTGAACCTACCATCACATTGGGGTTGTAGCAGTTCCAGAATTTAGTGAATCGCATCAAAATGCTTACTACTGCAGTTCAGCATTTCTAGGAAGCAGCCGATAACCGGCAGCAACTACCAGCTGTTTCCTGCACCAATCCTCCAATTGCTGCTAAGGGAAGCCAACGGTTGGAGGTCCCTCAGCATTGTTCTTGCATCGCCACGAATCCCCGGAGGTCATTGGGCGATCGATCTGATGTTAAAAGGGCAAGGTTTGCTTCGCCTTCCTGCACCAAATCCATCCTGGTCGGCGATCGTCCTGCTACCGAACCCTCGAGGGACTATGCTAGCAAGATCATGCGCATTAAGGAGTGCATTGCCAAAATCGACCTCCGGCAGAAGGCCAAAGGGGGACAGGTATACGACTCCCATCCCCCGTTCTCTGATGAGATTTTGGTGGAGATGATTCCTCGCCACTTCAAGATTCTGCAGGTGGACCCCTACGACGGTACCACCGACCCGATGGACCATCTGGGCACATACAAAGCCCATATGATGGTGCAAGGCACCTTGACGCCCTCCATTGCATCGCCTACTCTACCACCATTTAGAAGACCGCCCGGATGTGGTTCTCTACCATCCAACCAGGTACGATCCACTCCTTTTCTCAACTCGAATCACTTTTTTTTTCTCATTTCAGGACCTGTAGTCGGACCCCGAGGAATACCGACTGCCTCTTCCTCATAATGCAAAAGGAGGGAGAGACTCTTCGGGATTTCATGGACCATTTCAACTCAGCGGCCATGGAAGTCCTAGACTTGAATGAGGCTGTGGCCATGTCAGCCTTCAAGCGAGGGTTCCGCTCGTTTAGGCTGACCTTCTCCCTAGACAAGAAACTTCCGACAAGCTACAGCAAACTCCTGGCTAGAGCATAGAAGTATGCCCTGGTAGAAGAGCAAACGACCGGCCGACATCAAGCAGAGGGAAGACCAAACCCCAAGAAGCAGAGCGATAAGGCTCCTGAAGTCTGACCTCTGAGTGATAGCCGGCAGTCGGCCCAACACTGAAGTCCGAAGCCAAGGGATTTCTCCTAGAGGTTTGAGACTTATGCACCTCTGTCCCTGCCAAGAGAGAAGATCTTTATGGAGATCGAGAACGAGACCTTCCTGCAAAGGTCTCGACCGATGAGGGGCCCTCCTGTCCAAAGAAACAAAGACAAATTCTATCGATTCCATAGGGACCACGGGCACAGTACTGAAGAGTGCCTGCAGCTGAAAGATGCCATTGAAGACCTCAACCGGAGGGGGTACCTGTGCAAGTACGTCCAACCCCATCGGGATCGGGCTGAAGCATCAAGTGCCAGAAATCCTCCGTAGGAGATAGAGCTCCCCAATCATAGGCCGACCAGCGAGGATGTCGGCATGTTGCATCAGCGATCCGGAAGAAGTTACGAGGATGGGCCCGACATTACTAAAAGGTCCAGGGGCTCCAATGCGATCACCTTCTCTGATGAAGATCTTCTGGAGATTCATGTTTTTGAAAATGACCCTGTAGTCATGTCGGCAGTGATTGCAAACTATGATGTAAGGAGAATACTTATAGATAATGGAAGCTCAACATAGGTGTTGCTGTATGATACTTTTGTGAGAATGAATTTGTCCAGGTCCATGCTGTAAGAATCCCCCGCGCCACTGACAAGCTTCGGGGGCTATGCCATCAGAGTAGAAGGGGAGATAGTTTTCCCTGTGACGATCGGGATGGAGCCTTTCCAGAAAAACCTCCCTATCAACTTTGTGGTCATTCGGACGACCTCGCCTTACAATGCTATCCTGGGCTGACTGACCCTTAACAAATTCAGAGCCATTGTGTCCACTTATCATTTGTTGGCGAAATTTCTGACCATGAGCGGGGTCAGAGTGATGAGGGGAGATCGTCGGATAGCCAGGCAGTGTCTGACCATTCTGAACCAACAGTCAGAAGGCCATCCCACTCTGGAGCAACTTGATCCGAGGGCCGAGGCCAATAGCCTTGGTCAGCCAGGAGAAAAGATTCTGTTTATCCCCCTTCGGGAGGACGATCCCATCAAAGTCCTTCATATTGGAGGTTCTCTCAGCGAAGACATAAAGTCAGAACTGATCGGCTTCCTCAGGAGTAACACCGACGTCTTTGCTTGGTCGGTGTCAGACATGCCCGAAATACCGTCGAAGTTCATCACTCACCAGCTCAAGGTAGATCTGACCTACTGACCTGTCCGATAGAAGAAGGGGAGCTTTGACGTTGAAAGGTAGAAAGCCATTGATGAGGAAATGAAAAAGCTTTGTGATGCAGGCTTCATCAGGGAAGTTCACTACCCTGAGTGGCTAGTGAATGTTGTTATGGTGAAAAAGGCCAACGGGAAATGTAGGATCTGTGTAGATTACACTAACCTCAACAAGGCCTGTCCGAAGGACAGCTTTCTAGTGCCCAAGATTGATCAGCTGGTGGATGCCACAGCCGACCACCAGCTTCTTAGCTTTATGGATGCCTTCTCTGGCTATAACCAAATCAAGATGCATCCAGAAGATGAGGAGAAGACCGCCTTTGTCACCGATAAGGTTCTATACTATTATCAGATGATGCCCTTCGGCTTGAAGAATGCCGGTGCCACTTTTCAAAGGCCGATCAACCGAGTGTTTGAAGGTCAGCTGGACAAGAATATGGAGGCCTATGTAGATGACATGATAGTGAAGAGTCTCCGTAAGGCCGACCACATCAGGGACTTGCAGGAATCCTTTGACGCACTCAGGCACCATCAGATGAAGCCAAACCCTATGAAGTGTACTTTTGGGGTAACCTCTAGCAAGTTCCTTGGTTTTTTGGTCACATAGAGGGGAATTGAAGTGAACCCCGACAAGATAAAGGCAGTCACTAAGATGGCACATCCGACCAACAAAAAGCAGGTGCAAGAGCTCACCGGCCGAATCGCCTCTCTCAGTCGTTTCATATCCCGTTCAGCTAAAAAGTCTCTGCCATTCTTCAAAATCCTACACCGGTCAGAAAGTTTTGTTTGGACTGACAAATGTCGTTCAGCTTTCGAAGCCCTGAATGAGTACTTGTAGAACCCTCCATTGCTGGCAAAGCCGACAGAGGGGGAACCTTTGTACCTCTATCTTTCGACATCAGACAAAGCGATCGGTGCCATCCTCATGCGAGTCAGAGAGGACGGACAATAGAAGCCTATCTATTACATCAGCAAAGTCCTCCATGATGCCAAAATAAGGTACCCCAAGATGCAAAAGTTGATATATTCTTTGGTTACGTCCGCCAGGTGGCTCCACCATATTTCCAGGCATATCCGATTATCGTGATTACCGACCAACCCCTCAAGGCAATCCTTCGAGCCTAGACACATTTGGTCGGCTCACCAAGTGGGCTGCAAGCTAGGCAAATTTGACATCTCTTTCCAGCCACGATCTGCCTTGAAGGCCCAAGTAATTGCTGACTTAATTACAGAGTGTACATGGAGACAAAAGACACCTCCTCAAATGGCTGAAGTACCTGAAGCGAATGCCATCTATGAAGCCGAACTAGCCTAGACCCTCCATGTGGATGGATCGTCCAACCTTGTGGGCTGCAGGGCTGGACTGATCCTGGCCGACCCGAATGGAGAGAACCTGGAGTATGCATTGCATTTTTTATTTCAGGTGTCAAACAATCAAGCGGAGTATGAAGCCCTCCTCGTGGGGCTATGAATCGCCAATGAACTAGGCGTCAGCCGACTCAGAGTCTTCTCCGACTCCCAATTGGTGGTCAATCAAGAAAAGGGAGAATTTGAAACGAGGGATCCGACCCTGGCAAAATACTTAAACAAGGTTCAAAACCTTATCTCTCGGCTCAGATTTTTCAAAATCTTCCACATACCTGATCTGCATAACTCTCGGGCGGATGCTCTATCAAGGTTGGCTACGATTGCCATCAGCACTTTCGACAGAACTTTTGTGGAGCCTCTGCAGCACCCAAGTATTGTGGAAGAGCTGACCGAGGTCCACCAGGTGGAACAAGAAACTTCTTGGATGGATTCGATCCTTGCTTTCCTGACTATAGAATCTCTTCCGGAAGATCCGACGGAGGCCAAGCGAGTGAGCTCAACGGCCTCTAAGTACGTCATCCTTGATGGTGTCCTGTATAAGCGGTCATTCTTGCAGTCGCTGCTGAGATGCTTGGGATTGACGGACGCCGACTATGCACTCAAAGAAGTCCATGAAGGCATCTATGGTGACCACCTCGGAGGAAGATCCTTAGCTTACAAGATCATCCGACAGGGGTATTACTGGCCTACCATTTGGAAGGACACATTGGACTTCGTCCGAAGGTGCGATGCGTGTCAAAGATACTCCATTATTCAAAGGAAGCCTGCCAGTCACCTAACTCCGATCACTGCCCCATGGCCGTTCACATAGTGGGGGATGGATATCTTGGGCCCCTTTCCTCCGGCATCCAGGCAATGGAAATTTTTTCTTGTGGCCATCGACTACTTCATCAAATGGGTGGAGGCTAAACCACTAGCACAGATAACTGAGATCAAGGTGGAGAACTTCATCCGAAATAACATCATCTTTCGGTTCGACATTCCCCGAACGATTATTACTGACAATGGAAGACAGTTTGACAACTCTATGTTCCAAGACTTTTGTCAACAATATCATATCTCTCATCGACTCACATCAGTCGCCACCCTCAGTGCAATGGAGAGGCTGAAGTCATCAATCGGACAATCTTGCACGAGTAGAAGACCCGATTGAATGAGGCCAAGGGGCTTTGGGCTGAGGAACTCCACTCAATATTATGGGCATATCGGACGACCGCCAGGACGTCAACCGATGAAACCCCATTCAACCTCACTTATGGAAGCGAAGCCATCATCCCTATCGAGACTTCTCTTCAATCTCTACTGATCGACTACTACGCTGAACCGACCAATTCTGAACAGTGAAGGGCTAACCTGGACTTGCTCGAAAAAACTAGACTTCAGGCAAGCATGAAGATGGCAGTCTACGCCAGAATATGGCGAAATATTACAACTCGCAAGTCAAGGCACGAGCTTTCCAAGTCGAAGACCTGGTCTTGCAGAGGATAGAAATTTAGAGGTCGATCGAGCAAGGCAAGCTTTCCCCAAATTGGGAAGGATCTTATCGAGTTGTTGAAATGGTTCGAGCAGGCACCTACCGACTTGAATATTTGGATGGATGATGGATGGCACGTCCATGGAATGTAGACAACCTCTATAAGTATTATCAATAAATCCCACAATTCTTCTACGAACCACTTCCAAAAGTCCGACCTCGGTCGGCAGAGGATCTAGGGCAGCCCACTTCTGAAAGTCCGACTCCGCTCAGCAGAGGCTCTAGGGTAGCCCACTTCCGAAAGCCCGACTTTGGTCGGTAGAGGCTCTAGGGCAGCCCACTTCTGAAAGCCTGATTCCGATCGGCAGAGGCTCTAGGGCAGCCCACTTCTGAAAGTCCGACCCCGTTAGGCAGAGGCTCTAATACAGCCCACTTCTGAAAGTTCAACCCCGGTCTGTAGAGGATCTAGGATAGCCCACTTCCAAAAGTTTGACCCCATTCGGTAGAGGATATAGGGCAGCCCATTTCTGAAAGTCTGACCCTGGTCGGTAGAGGCTCTAAGGCAGCCCACTTCCAAAAGTTAGACTCTGGTCAGTGGAGGCTCTAGGGCAGCCCACTTCCGAAAGCTTGACTTCGGCCGCCAGAGGCTCTAGGGCAGCCCACTTTCAAAAGTCTGACTCTGATCGTTAGAGGCTCTAGTGCAGCCCACTTCTGAAAGCCCGACTTCGATCGGTGGAGGCTCTAGGGCAACCCACTTCCGAAAGTCTGACTCCGATCAGCATAGGCTCTAGGGCAGCCCACTTCTGAAAGTCCGACTTCGATCAGTAGTGGCTCTAGGGCAGCCCAGTCCGGATAAGCCGACGGACCAACACTTACGTTAAAATCCCTAAGCTCGTTGCTTCGGCCTGAGCTACAGTCCGACCGCTGCCTCGACTACTTCTGAGTCCAGACAAGCCGATGGACCAACACTTAGGTTAAAGTTTCTAAGCTCATTGCTCCAGCCTGAGCTATAGTCTGACCACTGCCTTAACTACTTTTGAGTCAGGACAAGCCGATGGACCAACACTTAGGTTAAAATTTCTAAGCTCTTTGCTCCGGCCTGAGCTACAGTTTGACCACTACTTTGATTGCTTCTGAGTTTGGACAAGCTGACGAGCCTACACTTAGAGTGGAAATCGTAAGGGAACCTAGTTCTGTATGAGCCACTACTCGATGCTCTCCCTGGAGGTCTGACTGTCCGCTCACATTGGCGGACTAGTCCACACTTAGTGAAATTTCAAAAGAAAAGTGAGTTTGGTCACTTTAGTCAGTCAGCAACAAAGATATGGAAATAAAGCATTATGAAAAAGTTTCTTCATTAGTTCCAAAAAAAAGAGTTTCTTTACAAAATTGAATGTCAGACCTTTACAAATGACTAGGTCCGACCCTCAGGAGGTACACTAACAATGGCCACTTAGGCCCCCTCAGTAGCAACAGCCGCTTCGGCCCCCTCGGCCCTTTCAGCTACCTCTGCTTCGGCTCCAACTTGGGCATCCTGTCCGGCCACTTCTATGATGGCCTCCACTGGAGCATCGACCGCTCGAGCAGTCGGATTCGCGGCCTCCAAGTCCTCCTCCTCTGCCAGCTTCGGTAGCTAAAGAAATGATAGATCGAGATCTGGGAAGTGATGGGGGACTAAGTAGATGCAAATATGAAAAAAATGATGCAAGTGATTTGTTGTTTTTGTGGTTTTTAAGTTTTAAAGATTTTGTTTATCTTGGATTCCCGAAGACAAGACAATAGCAGATCTAGGGATTCAATAAAACAAGAACTATGAGCAGGTGAATTAGTCCCTAAGCAATGATAAAGAGAGGACCCCGAGATTGAGAAACCCCGTAGGACAAAGCTCTCTGATCAATACCTACTTAGGAGTCAAGGGGCAAACCTCAAAGATCTGAAGCACCCGATGTAGAGGTCACTCACTCTGGCGGATGCGGCCTGGATGATCGAGCCGTCAACCTTGCGGGTGCTCCAGCTGACTGTCTGAAGATCTCGATGGCAAGGGTGACCATCTCTGTACCCGTGTCACCTGGAGGACCTGCGAACATTCAAAGAAGGGTTAGGTTTCAATCAAAATAAAGCAATAGATGGAGGAAAATGAGTTGTTGTAGTGAAGGCAGATTTCTTCTCGATTCGGAGTCGGATGATGGAGTTACGGAAGCGACGGTAACTTGAGGCCTCAAACCTCTCGACGACCGAAGGCGAAGGCGCTCCCTCATGGAGATCAACGTTCCTAATGAACGAAGGCAACTAAGAGAAATTGGAACTCAAGAAATGTAGTTTTTCATTCATCAACATTAACCTTACAAAGGAGGGGTTAGGTCCTTTAAATAGGACCTTAGGACCCTTTTGAAATTCAAATGAAAAATTACAAGATTTCTTGAATGGGAACCCAAAACTTTTGACTTTCTTCTCTCCTTGGCCGACCAAGAGCTGGACTTGAATGGGCGTGGCATGATGCAAGGCTTGGACGAGAGATCTTGGCGCCTTGAACTTGGAAAGTATCTCCTTTGTTTTGGAAGAAAGCATGAAGTGGGGCTTCAAGCAAGGCATTTGTTCTTCTTCCTTCCTTGGTTGTGCATCCCTTTTTGGTACAAAGCATGACATGGGGAGTGGGAAGTGGAGGCTCCCATGGATCTTGCCCCTTCCTTCCAAAGAGGTTCAAACAAATTGGGAAGAAGACTTGATTGGAGGGCTTGAAGCAAGGGGTTTGAATTCCCAACTTCAACTCCCCTTTGACCTTCCCTTTGGCTGACCACCCTTACTTGAAAAAGAACTTGATAAGGGGAGGGAAAGAGGGCTAGTGTCAAGTGATGTTGTCTTCCTTTAAGCCTCCAAAATTTAGATTTTGTGTCACCCACATGGCCAAGTGAAGTGGCACCACATAGGATGATGATGTGGCATCCCAGGGTTGATTTGGCATCCATCATGTCTCGGCCCAAAAGTGACTTGGTTTTAATACCAATCTAGCTTGGGCCCAAACTTCCAACAGACTCAGACTGGACTTGATTTATGACTGGACTCAGTACAATATACAATTTGACCCAATTGGTAAAAGTACAGACTAGACATGAGACTTAATTCAAAGCAAAAGAAAATTACAAGGTTGAGACTAGCCTTGAAGCCTTATTACAAGATCCAAAAAATTGGAAACCTAATTGGACATCCATAGAGGGTTGAGGAGCCTCTGTCGGATTCTAGTGCCCACACCAGGAAGGCTACACTGACCTTTCCCAGACATTCGTCATACCCGTAGTCGAAGCTGACAGTCCCTGCTTCGTTCATCTCCTCGGTGAAGTCCTCGGAGGCTTTATAGTCGGCGATGGCCTTTTCAGCAACCATCTTCAACAACTCTTGGACCGTCTTCAATAGGCCCTTGTACCTCTCCACCACCGCCTGGTGGCCTTGTGAGCGGGTCTCATATTCGGCCAAGCGTCCCTCCTCGACGATCAGCCGACGAGTCAGAGCCTTGATCTTTTATTCTTATTCTTATTCTTTAAACTTGCCTCCCGGTCCTTCTCCCGGGCCAGCAAGACTTCAATCTGCTTCTTCTGGGCCTCCGACTCGGCCTGCAATGTGGACACCTCTTCTACAATGGCACTTAAGCCGAGTACCTCCTCTCTGTAGGCCATCAATGCCACCCAAGCCTTGTCCCTCGCCACCTCTGCCACTTCAGCCCTTTTGGTCAAGTTCTCTTTCAGATAGAGCAGCTCGCTCAGGCCAACGTCTATCAGCAGGGTATCTTTGACAAGCTGCCGACAGACACAAATAGTTAGCAAAGTGACAACCAATGAATTTGGAGTGGAGAAATGAAATGTAACACTTACCCCTTGAAGATGGTGGAGGGAACTCCTAGAGGCCTCGTTCATCGACTGCCCGTCATCGTCGGGGGCGGCCCTCTGAAGCAGCTCTTTGGCCTTCTCAGCATCGTGCCACTTCTGGCACTCCTCCTCACCACCGGGACCGTCGGTCCTCTCATCAATGGCCAACAACTCCTCCTCTGCATGACTTCCCCAGACTATCAGAGAAGCCACTTTGGTCGGCTCCAACGGTAGAGACAGAGGAGCCGCGTCTACCCCGGTCGGCTTCGGGAGCCTCTCCTCTACCCGGGCGACTGGCTGCCTGACCGAGGAGGACCTCTCGGATGCTAGAATCCTTTGGCGATCAGTCAGAGGCTTGTCATCCCCCGACTCGACTGATACCACTGTAGCGGACAGTTCTGCCATCCTTGTTTTTTTGGCCTCTCGGGTGCTGGCTCTGCCACCCGCTTCTTCGGCTCCTACGTGGTCGGTTTAGCAATACGGACGGCCCTCCACTGTGCTGATCACGTCGAAAGAGTCACCCGATCCAGCTTCATCTTGCCACCTGTCAACAAACAAAGTTGAAGTAAGGTATAGTTGAAAAGCCGACAAAGAATAAAGTAATGGGCTTCTCTCTCTATGGCTGTTGTCCTACCCAATGTCGAGTGCTGGCTGAGTCCAGCCTGATGAAGACTCCCCTCGTGGAGCATGAGGCTGACGAACTTCGAGTCCTCTTCATCCAGTTTATGGAAGTTGGCCTCATCGACCCTCGAGACCTTCCTCCCATTCAAAGCGTTCGGCCTCGGCTCCCTCCATGCCACCTCGAAGCCACACGGCTCTAAACTATCTACAAAAAAGTATCGGGACTTCTGATGAGGGACCAATATGCATGCCATTTTTTTTTGTATGTTTTACATGTTGAGTTAGGTGATTAATTCCTGAATTTTATATCAAAATTATTTGTAGGGAATTTTGTATGAATTTTTGAAGATCAGCATGCAGATTAGGACCTAGAAAAGTAGCAAAGAAGGACCGCCGGGGCTGAGAAGCCTCGGTTAGGGCAAGTTCTCCTGCAATAAAACTACTGGAGGTAGAGGGGTGTACCTGACAACATCTATGAAGATCGCAGCGAAGGGGTCTCTCGTTCCTTGACGGATGTGGCCTGGAAAACCGAGCCAAAGACCCGCGGATACCCGGCTTTCTGCTCGGTGATCCGATTGAGGCTTGGCTGGAGTCGTTGGATTCGTAGGAACTCGGGGACCTACAAACGACCTGTCAGGGGTTAGAAAACTCACAAAGGAAAAAGAAAACAAAGGAAAAATAGAAAGGGAAGGCTTCTTTTGGAGTGGGCATCCAGGGATCTAAGATGCTTGTTGGCAGCAGGAAGATGATTGCAGCACTGGGAAGAAGAACTCTCGCAAACCCCTTTATGCACACAGCAGGGTATCACACAACTCAATAGAAGAACTCAAGGTTTTCATTCACCAAAATTCTCCTCATACAAGAGGCTAGGGTCCCTTAAATAGACCCTTAACCTTGGGCTCCAAGTAAGGGTACATAAGTCTTTACATAAGAATCCTTTTCCCTCTCAAACCCTGGCTAGAAAATAATGAAATATTAGATAGAAAAATCCCTAAATATTTTCTTGACTTGGTCAAGACTCCAAGGACGCCTAGGGGGGCATGTTGGGCTTCTAGGAGCAGCAAAAGGCCGGCCCAAAGGGGCTCGGGTGCATGGGTTTGGGCTTCTGGAAGCTGGGGTGGCCTGGTAGCCAAGTAGCAGGAATATTCCCTGGTATCTTGCTTCTTAGGGCTTGGGCTTGGCACCTGGGCTTGATTTCTTTGGGCTAGGATGCAGATGGACCTCTGGAATCATGGATGCCCTTATCTATGAATATACTTTGGCATCTGGAAGGGAATCTGGGCATCTGGAGGGCATCTGCAAGAAATCAGGGTTTTCTGAATTTTCCTCTTGGGGTCTTCAAATCTTCAAGCTGGGTTGGACTTGGGCTATACTTCCATGTCTTCAATCTAGTTGGACTTGGTCTTCACTTGTATGATATAGTCTTGAGTCTTCAGTATGCTTGGACAGGACTCAAAAAAATAAAATTAGCTCAACAAGAGCTGACTAGCATTGGACTGAACTAGCTCAACATGAGCTGACAAGTACAGAACTGAAATAACAACTCAAAATACTCAAATAACAACTAAAATGGACTCAGATGAGCTAAGCCCTTATTACAGATGGACTCATAAATTATTGATCAATTCACAGAGGATTGAAAAGCCTCTATCTTATTCTGGTATCTCTAGTGTCCCCACCAACTTCCATCCATGATTGGCGGACGGAAGCCCCCCTAGTATCTTCTGGCCAGGACATGGACTGAACATCCACCACTCTTGACTCCAGAAGTCCTGCTTCAACAAGAAGAAATTTGAAAACAACGACACCCTCAACTCAATGTCGTCCTCCCGACATAGAACCACGAAGCCATAGAGAACCTGAATGCTATTCGGGGTCAGCTGGAAAGGAGTAATTCTATACATGTTGAAGACCTGGATAAAAAAACTATGGATCGAGAATCGAAGGCCGGCCTTCAGGTGGTCTTCATACAGAGGGAGAGCTCCTATGTTTAAAGGTCCATTCACTCTACCCTCGTGACTGGGGACGGTCAGATGTAGGGTGGAGGGAATGCTATATACAGTCCTAAGATTTTTGACCCTCTCTCAGGTCATGGTCGAAGAGATGTCGAAAGGGTCGGGCTCCTTAAGTCTACGAGCCAAACTCTGACTCCCAGAAGCCATCCTAAAAGGAGTTGTAAAAAAGGAAGAAGACGGTGGAAGGTGGAGACGGAACTAACTTGGTTCCCTGGTTCTCTATGAGGGGCAAAAGCAACGGAAGGAGGGAGAAGGCTGCCTTCTCTTCAAGCGTAAGCACGATGAAAGGCTCCTTCTGTGCGCTGCTACCCTCCTTTTATAGGCACCCGGGGGTAGCTTCCCAATGCCTCCCCCCACGTGCCACGATCCGATGACTGGCACCTCGATTTTCAAGTTTCATGAGGGGATGTGCCAAATCATATCCGATCATGATCTGCATGAAAGTCGAAGCAATGGCAGATGGATCACTCTAGGAAGTGCGCCAACCGCTCTGATGAAGCCATGTGCCGCACGTCGTGTCAGGAATTCAAACGGACAGCTGCTATGCACCGTACCAGCAATAACTGCTTCCCCTATCTTCACCAACCAGATGCTGACACCTATCCATGAGCAAAAATCATAGCAGAAGGTGGCCGGTCATAGCATGCCAAATCGGATTTGCCATCATCTGAAAGATTGATGCATTTACTGCCATTTAATGTCTCTCTCCCTTCGAGCCTACGGACTCACTCGAAGCACAAGGACAAGGGGGACAACTGTTGTACCTTGACGGCTCACCCATAGCCAGAACCAGCCCATTCTTGCAGTCCAACCGGACCACTCCTTCAAGGCTCCGACTGCTACTCCTTCAAAGGTCTGACCCACTAGAGCAGAGGTTCAAATGACCCTCTCCTGCTGGGGTCAGGCTCATTGCTCTCCTTCAGAGGTCCGACCCACTGGAGCAGAGGTCCGAACGACCCTCTCCTGCTGGCGTCCGGCCTGACTACTACTTTTTAAGAGGTCTGACCCACTGAGGTAGAGGTCCGAACGACCCTCTCCTGCTGGGGTCCATCCTGTTGCTCTCCTTTAGAGGTCTGACCCACCGGAGCAGAGATCCGAATGACCCTCTCCTGCTGGGGTCTAGCCCGTCGCTCTCCTTCAGAGGTCCAACCTACCAGAGCAAGGTCCGAACGACCCTCTCCTGCTAGGGTCCGACCCGTCGCTCTCCTTCAGAGGTCCGACCCAATGGAGCAGAAGTCCGAATGACCCTTCAGAGTTTTGGCCTTTGGTCCGGCTGACTGGCTTTCCCTCAACCGACGTCCGACAAGCATGCCTTGGCATCCAGGAAATTCCAGAAGCACCTTTCTGTTAATGTGGGATCCTATCATCCCAACAGCCCTGCTCCACTACTTCCATGATGTCGCTGTATCTGCGTGCCATGTGGCCTCTCTCCAGATTTTCCTAGGAGCAGATCGATCTTTCTCAACCTCTCCCCTAACGGATTTTGGACTGTTCCATGCCTATATAAGGTACTCGGGGGACCCCGTTTGAAGGTAGAGGTGCTCTTCCCTCTTCATACACTGTTCTTTTATGGATTCCTCCATTCTGTTGCTTTCAACCTCTTGCTAACTTAGGCATCGGAGGGTCCCTCACCGGAACACCACTGGCGCCCTTGGAGACTTTGTTGCAGGTTCACCTGAGAGAGGAGTGCTCCAGCACATCCAGCCGACCCCGGTCCAGGAGTTGACGCCGCAACAAGAACTATAAGTGAACTTTTTAATAAAGGGTTTCATTTTATCAATTTCATTTTTATAGTTTTTGTTTTCTATTTCTAAATCTTTATTTTTCTTCAAAAGATCACCATTTGAAATGATGTTTTAGGTATTTTCAAAACATCATTTTCTATTGTTAAAGCCTTATTTTTCTTTTCTAAAACATCAAGTTTAGTTTTCAATTCACTAACTTCATTCAACAAATAATTGTTTTCATGTGAAAAACTATTTGCATGCTTTTTCAATTTTCTATTTTCAGATAAAAATAATTTGTAATCATGCACTAATTCATCAAAAGCATTTTTCAATTCATTAAAGATAAAATCTACTTCAGTATCAGAAATTACCTCTTCTTATTCTTGATGTGCCATGAGACATAGATTTGTAATTTCAGCTTGTTCTTCTTTTGAGCTGGAGTCCTCACTATTACTCGAGGTTGCCATCATAGCTTTCTTCCTAAGCTTCCTCCTTGATTTCTTTAGGAGAGGACAGTCAAATTTGTAGTGTCCAGGCTTCTTGCATCTGAAGCATGTAGGTATCTCCTTCTCCTTTTCTAAATCTTTTTCCTTTTCTTTTCCCTTCTCTTTGGTTGTTTGGAACTTTTTCTTATAAAGAAATTTTCTTCTTTTCATGAACCTTCTAAACTTCCTTGCTAGAAGTGCTTCCTCACTTTCATCTTTTTCTTCATCTTTCGATTCATCATTTGAGGATTCTTCTTGAATAGTAGACTTAAAGGCTATCCCCTTTTTCTTCTTGTCTATATCCATAGACTTTTGCTTTAAATTCAGCTCATAAGTCATGAGTGATCCCACCAATTGCTCCAAGGATAATTTGTCAACATCCTTTGCTTCTTGTATGACGGTCACCTTTGGATCCTATGAAGTTGGAAGTGACTTGAGAATTTTGTTGACAAGATCAGTATTAGATATTATTTTTTCTAAACTTCTCATGCCATTTATTATGTTTGTGAATCTAGTGTACATGTCAGTGATAGATTCATTTAGTTCCATTAAGAACATCTCATAAGTGTGCACTAACATGTTTACTTTTGTATTATTCACTTGATCGGCACCCTCATAGGTAACTTCAAGTATGTCCCATATTTTCTTGGCAAATATGCATGTAGAAATCCTATTAAACTCACTAGGATCTAATGCACAATGGAGGAGATTCATTGCTTTTGCATTGATCTTGGATTGTTTAATATCATTTTCATCCCAATCCTCTTCAAGCTTTGGGATGGAAATACCATTTACAATAATCGAAGGAACATGAGGACCCTTATCAACAACCTTCCACAAATTATAATCAATTGAATGCATGTATATTCTCATTCTAGTTTTCTAATAAGTATAATTTGTTCCATTGAAATATGGAGGTCTATTTGAAGCTTGTCCCTCAAGTACACTAGTACCAATAGGGGCTGCCATAGATCTTTACTCAAGGCAGTTAGACATATACATTGAGAACAGGGCTCTGATACCACTTGTTGCCCAGTAAGCGATCCAAGAGGGGGCTGAATTGGATCTCTAAAAAATTATTTAAAAGCAAGTGATGATCCAATCCAATAATTAAACTAAGTACTATGAATGCAAGTATGAAGTGTTCTTAGTGAGTATGCAGCGAAAATATAAAGCAATAAATATAAGAGCAAGTTAAAGAGACAAGCAATCATAAACACAAAGAAAGTATAGTGGTTCGGTGCTTTCCAATACACCTACATCCACTTCCCAAGGTTCACTTGGGAATTCACTATAATCTCAACCGATTACAGTCGATTAGTTTTTTGGGCTCACTAATCAAACCAGACTTGTTCTTATAAGGCTCACAAGTCAAAACCTCACTTGATTTTTCAGGCTAACCAAGAACCTAAATGCTTTTAAGGCTCACCAACAACTTCCCTTGGTTTTGTGGGCTTACCAAGAAGCTAATTGGTTTTCAAGGCTAACCAACAACCTCCTTGGTTTTTCAATAAGCTAACCAAAAACTTTTACAACAATAATAAGTTTGAAGTAAAGAAACAATGAAAGCTTCCTAATAAAAGCGGATATCTCTTTGTTGCTTTGTTGTAGTGCTGCCTTCAATTTGATGATTCTTCAATAAATGCTCAAGAAGGATGATCTTTAATGCTCTTGAAGGCTCTTAAATGCTTGGAGATTTTTTCTTGCTTGAAGGTAGTTGCTCTCAATGAATAGGAATGAATGCATTAGCTTTTTCTTTCTCTTTTAGTTTTTCTCTTTATCCTCTTTTATTCTCTTATGTTTAGATTTGATTTGAATCAATTAAATACCTTCCCAAGACCTCAAAGTTAGCTTCTAGCCGTTAGACATGAAAAATTAACCATTGGGAGCCAAGAGGAGCAAGTTCTGCATTTAAAAAACTAGCCATTACTTTCCCAGAACTCCAAGTGTCGACACTTCAAGCTGTGAGTCGACACTTATGGTCGACACTTGCACTTCATGAGTCGACACCTAGTTAAAATATCTTCAATGAAGTTCTCTGGAATTCTCAGGTGAGTCGACACTTCCACTGGTGAGTCGATACTATGAGTCGACACTTGACATCCATGTATCGACACTTTAGGCATGTCTTCAACTTTAGCAAGTTCTATAACAAAATGTCTCAAGCAATGATCCGATCCTTGAGTCGACACCTTGAGTCGACACTTGACTGGTATGAGTCAACACTTCAGTCATGCTATCTGAAACTCTTTCTGCATACTATCTTGAGTCGGCACTTCCACTATCATGAGTCGACACTTGACTGAGATTTCTTCAAAAACATCTGAACTTCTACTGAAACAAATTTGTGTTGAACTCTTGTGTCCTTTCAAGTATTCTTCAACTACAAAAGTCCACTTTAAACTGATCCTTCATCCATAGTTGGGACTTTTTCATTGTTTGACAATCATCAAATTTTGTTGAATTGATGAGCACTTTTTTCTATGAAAACTTGCTTAAAAAAAATAGTTAGAGCTCAACTTATACTTAATCATTTTGTTTATCATCAAAATCAATAATGAAGTCAACAATCTCTCCCTTTTTAATGATGACAAAACCTTTAAGTATAAATTATATAATAAGCTTTCAAAGAAAATTTTCAATGTGCATAGAGCTTATTGCAATAGGTATGAAATAATAAGAGATGTTGAATCATAAAATTTTAAAATTCTCTTATGAGACAAATTTTAGCTAAGAGTACCAGAGCTTAAAATACATATAAGAAATGAATTCATGTATCATGATAACCCCAAAAAAAAATGCCTAAGAGAAATAAATTTAGCAATAAACACTATGAAGAGTATAAATACTCTCCCTAAAGAGATGAAAAATAAAATTGATTTTTGAAGTTCTTTTAATGATAAAAGGCTGAAATTTAAACATCTAAAAAATAATAATTGGACATGAAAAAGAAAATTAGCAAGATATATTTTTCAATTCAAAGGAGGTATAAATTCCCCTTACATAATGAACAAAAAATTTTAGATTTTTAGCATTTTTCAAAAAAAGTTTTCAAAAAAGAACTTATCTCTCATTCACTGCACATATAACTTATTTCATCCCATTTATACTTATTTATCCCCTTTTTTGTTATCATTAAAAAGGAAGGAAGAAGACAATAAACTCAAACATAAATGTAAGTTATTCACTCATTCATTAAGGAGAACATTGAAGTTTTGAAAATAAGTAATACATTTCATTCATTCAAGATGGGTACAAAAGAGTGAACTGAAGGTGAAATGCATGATATGAAGCATACCAATATGCAAACATGCATTCACGAAAGCAAGGTAGAAAATATGCATTTTAAAATAATTTTGAAGCATGCACAGTGGAAGGCTCAATAGATAGATCTAAACAATCTACCGATCTGCCCGCAACAGTATCTAGCATAATGACCTAGTATGCAACATAACATCAAAGCAAGACAAAAACATAAATATAAAAGTACCATACCTTTATACCTCTGATAGTATTAGAGAGAAGCTGTGAGAAGGAGGAGGGTGCTCAAGCACACACGTGTCTGGCCTCTATAGGTAATCCATACCTGGGCTCTACTCTGATCAACTCCCTCGGAGTGCTAGCTCTTCGGGTTCCTTGGGCCGATCTTCTTCTTCTTGGAAGATTAGGAGGAGAGCAAGAATCCTTTTCCAAAAGACCCTCTTTCCATGACCTAGCTTGAAAGCTAGGTTTCTCACACCAAATCACAAAACCTCTCACAACCCTTCTCTATCTTCTTCTCTCTAGTTGTTGTAGTTGTTGTTGTAACCTTTGCAGCCTATGGAATGACCTTCATTTATAGGTGTAGCCATGAGAGGGAGAAAGAGGAAGGAGGAGAGATGAGGGGAGAGAATGGGGGAGAGGATCAAGGTCATACCAAATAGGCCCAACCCAAAGAGGTAAGTATGACTATCATACCATATAACCTTGGAGCCAAAATCGGTTTGAATTCGAAATTCAAACCAGGACAAAACTTGCCCAAAATCCTCCTAAAAAATCTTCATAGAAATCAACTCATCACAGCAAGTGTTGACCTATGGAAATTGCCAAGTGTCGACTCAAGCAAAGTACCAAGCATCGACACTTGGAACATGGTCAATCAAAGTGACCTCTGGTGATGGCAAACGATTCTCAATCGTCGATCAACCATAAGATCAGATAGAAACCTCTATGGTGTGTAACCCCATAGGTTCTAACACTAAGCTGGTAGCATTGAAACATTTCTGGTACCAGTCAAAGTCCTCATCTAGCAATGATACCTGATGTCTGGATAGGTCGAAGATGTAGAGCACCTCACAAGAACCTCTAGCATATGGTTACCACATAATTCATCCCTTTGATCCCATAATGCTTAGTATGACCTAGGGTTTGACTGCTAACCCTAATTTAGTTTATCCAGATCATGTCTCAACATCACAAGTTCTATGACTCCTCATAATAACTATCCTGACCAAAGTTTTGCTAAATTGAGATATAGTGAGTCATTCAATCCAAACTATTTGGAGGGGTCAATTCCATTTTGATCCACCATCGCTGCACAAGTACTTGACTACACCCAGAAACCTTCCATCACTGGATTAGAAATCCAGGTGGTCTGGCATCAAAGTATAGTGAGTTGCTTGCAAGCTGTCATGGTGATCTCAAGTCTGAGGGACACAAATATTCATATCCCTTCACTAGTAATCCTTTGGCAGAAGAGAGCTCTGTAGATGGTCACGTTCAATGAGATGTCATACATTTCACATGCATGTTATATCAGTGTCTCCATACTCCTTGGTTAAGAGGACAACCACCAAATATGACATACAACAATCCACACTTGATACATTATTATCCTATAACAATGTATTATTTGGTTGTGAACCAGTTTAAGAACTACTGATATATCCTCTCTATATCAAATAATGTAGTTCCAAGGACTCCATCATACAAGAGTTCTTTTCAGGAAAATGTAAATTTGATGAATAGCCAAAAAGAAAAAAATAACTTTTATTCATTCAAAAATCATATACAGTTACAAGATTTCATAACCATCTACAGCCTAGATGATTGGCTTTGAGACACAAATCCCAACATGAACATTAAAAGAAACATGCAACAAGTACAGAAATGTAAACTATCTAAATATAAAAACTATCCTAAGCATCATCCTCATCCTCTGAGGATCCAATCTCGATCGATCCGATATCAATAGAAGCACGAGATCGAGGCCACATAGATCGAAGATCATGAAGACGAGTCCTGGTCGGTCTGGATGGAGCAAGATGACCTCGTTCTCTGTGTCTAACATAAGTCCTCCCTCTATCTGAAGCAGAAGAGGTAGAAGCTATGTCAGCAGCAAGAGAAGAACTGATCGGAGTGATAGTCTCGAAAACTGTATGATGTGTGATGTAGAACAAATAAGATGATGCGATGCGAAGTAAATTAAGACTATTTTTTTTTTTTTTTTGTGTTTTGTTAGAAGTTGGCTTGACTCAAAAACAAGGCTAACTAATATTGAAAGAAAATATGCACTGAAAGAAAGCACAATTCAAAAGAGTAGATTATCAGAGTAATAAAGAAGTAGGATCGCTGGGGATTGAGAAACCCCAGACCTAGGGTTTACTCCTCTTTCAAGAAACATATGAAGAGAGAAAAGAAGGTTATATACCTGATTGTAATATCTCTCTTTGCTTCAATTGAAGGACACTCTCGAGCAGATTGTAGGATCCTTGGAGACGGGGTATCTTCGCAATGGATCCTCGGATTGTAGTACTATGGCAAGGTTGGCCTTCTTCTCGTACTCTGGATCTGGAAAAGATGAAGAACAAGATAAGGATGTAAGAAACTCAAGGAAGAGACCTTTACCTGGGATAGCTCCGGACTGCTCGAACTTTGAAGATGAGGGAAGAGTATGGAGGTGGCGGTGGAAGATGGAGTGGATTTAGGGTTTGGCTGGTAGGGCGGCGGCTTGCAGATGAAAAGGACCTAGGGCTTGATATAGTGGGCGGTGGCTTGGAGAAGGAGATGGCGGCCTTGAATGAAGTGGGAATAGGGTTTAGGAATTTGGGTGTTGGCGGCTAGGATGATGAAAGGAAATTGGGGTTGGCAGCCAGGGATGAAAGCGGGGCAGGGTTTTGGTAACTTTGGAGATCTCTCACCTCCTCAAGGCTCCAATGGAACCCGGATTTACTCCCTCACGGAGCTCAACACTCAAAGAAGTGTGGAAGAAGAGAACACAAGGTTGCTCAACACAAGAAAAGATTTCATTTACTCATTCTAATCAAAAGATTACATAAGGGTCCAATATATAGACCTTGCACGACAAACAAAATTACACTACTTCCCATGTGGGACTAAACATTCATCCTAAGCATGAAAAATTTTCCTTGACCGACCAGGCTTCTTTCCTTGGAGTGGGCAGCCTCAAATGCAAGGTGATGGCTTCATATGGCAGGTATGTGGGGCAACTCCTAGTTCTTCTCCTTAAGTCATGGGTTTTTTTTCCATGACTTGCTCTTTCTTGGAAGAAAATACTCATCTCCTAGTCTTTCTCCCCAAGACTAGGCTCCTTCCATTCATAGCCAGGTACTTTAGGCAGGTGTGGGCGCCTACCTTGAAGTCCTCTCCAAGAAAAATCCCCTGCTCCTTTAGCTTGGTTACTTTTGGCAGCTTGTGGGCGCCTTCCTCGACTTCTCCTAAGAAAATTTTCTTGCTCTCTTGGGCGTGGGGACCAGGGACATTGGGATGAAATGTGGCACCAACCGGTCCTGGGAGTGTGGCTGGGAGTGTGACGTCCACTTGCATTTGGCCTTGGAAGAAAAAATGATGCCTTAGGGAAAGGTGCCAACCAAGACTTGACTTGGACTTAGACTGAGTCAACATGACTCAACAAAATGAAATGCAGACTCAAAGAAATAAAATAATCTGGTTGACCAGGTCAACCCTTATTACAAACCCTAATCTTCGGGCAAGGTCATTCAGAGATCGAGATGGAACCCTGAAGTCTTCTTCTGATTCTGGTGCCCGCACCAATTCTCCCGGGGTGGGAGGAACTCAACCTTGTCGAGTAAGGCTCAAGTTGGCTCTGGTATCTCTCCAAGAGATCTAGATCCAGCACTTGTAATTCATCTCAGAAGATCCAAGAGTTATCAGAATCTAGCCTTCCTTGCCAGCGGACCAGGTATCTTTGGTATCCTCGATTACGGTAGAGATAACCTGATCGTCCAGGATCTTTTCAATATGTTCTTTCCTCACTGGCCAGTTTATTGGTGGACACACAGGGTTGGGTTCACTCTCAAGAACAGGATAAGGCTCACTAGGAATCACAGCTGGCTCTCTATACTCTACTAGGTCTGTAATGTTGAAAGTGGGGCTAATGCCTAGTTCTAGAGGCAACTCGAGCATATAGGCATTGGATCCTACTCTCTTCACCACTCTAAATGGTCCAGCTCCTCTAGCATGTAACTTTCTAACAATTCTAGGAGGAAACCGTTCAGGCCTTAACCTAATCATTACATAGTCTCCCTCAACAAAAGTTTTGACTCCCCTTTGAGAATCAGCAACTTCTTATAAGTTTCATTACTTAAATTTATTTTGGCATGAATTTCTTTATGCAAGTCTTTTATATGCCGTGCAAAAACTTCAGCAGACTCAGAGACTCGTGTGTGGACTGGTAAAGGGGCTAGGTCAAGAGGTGTGTGAGGTTTGTACCCATGCACAATTTCAAATGGACTCTTACCTGTAGACCTATTGACCGAGTCATTGTATGCAAATTCAGCCCTAGGTAAGTACAAATCCCAATTCCTAGTGTTTTCACCAACAACACATCTTAGCAGATTGCCTAAGCTATGGTTCACTATCTCGATTTGGCCATCAGTTTGGGGATGATAGGCAGTTGAAAACTTAATTTTTGTCCCTAACTTATGCCAAAGGTTTTTCCAAAAATAGCTGGTGAACCGAACATCCCTATCTGAAACAATTGTCTTAGGTAGGCCATGGAGTCTAACTATCTTATTAAAGAATAGGGTGGCTACCTTAGACGCATCAAAAGTCTGGGAACAAGGCAAGAAGTGGGCCATCTTAGAAAATTGGTCGACTATGACATAGATAGAGTCATGCCCCCTCAGGGTCTTAGGCAAACCTAACACAAAGTCCATACTCACATCTTGCCAAGGACGATCTGGGACAGGGAGTGGGGTATAAAGGCCGGTGTTCTGTTCTCGCTGTTTGGCAACAGCGCAGGTCCGACACCTAGCCATAATGTGTGCTACATCTCTTTTTAAGCTAGCCAGAAAAAGTGGTCTTCAACAGCCAGGGTGGTCTTGTCTTTTCCAAAATGGCCTGCTAGACCCCCAGCATGAATTTCCCAAATCAAAAATTTCCTAAGAGAAGTTCTAGGGATGCAAAGCCTATTCTTAAAGAACAGAAAGCCATCTAAAAGGGTATAATCCTTATGATCACTAGATGGTCCTTGAGCTAGATCCTGATACACAGTCTTAAAATCCGGACACGACTCATATTCCTCTTTGATCTGCTCAAACCCTACGACTTCAGCCCTAACAGAATTCAATAACAAAGATCGACGACTAAGGGCATCAGCTACCTTATTTTCAGTCCCAGCCTTATATTTCAAAACAAAAGTATAGGACTGGATATACTCTACCCACTTAGCATGCCTAGGGTTAAGCTTCTTTTGGGAATTCAGGAATCTAAGAGCCTCATGGTCCGAAAACAGCACAAATTCCTGCGGTAGCAAATAATGTCTCCAGTAACGCAAAGCTTGCACTACCGAATAAAATTCTTTATCATAGGTAGAATACCTAAGCTTAGCATCATTAAGTTTTTCACTAAAGAATGCTACGGGATGATTCTCTTGGCTTAGGACTCCACCTATACCTATACCTGAAGCATCACAAGCAACCTCAAATACTTTAGAAAAGTCGGATAACCTCAAAATGGGTGCCTGGGTCATCTTATCCTTAAGATCTAGGAAGGCTTTATGGGCTGCTTTAGTCCACTGAAATTCTCCCTTCCTAATACAGTCTATGATAGGAGCAACTACAGTACTAAACCCCTTGATGAGTCATCTATAGAAGGTAGCCAAGCCGTGGAAACTCCTAACTTCATGCACACTGGTCGACTCTGGCCATTCTACTATGGACCTAATCTTCTCTGGATCGGTAGTCACGCCATCCGGGGTTACTACAAAACCAAGGAAGATAACTCTACTGGTCATGAATTCACACTTCTTGAGATTACCGTAGAGACTATCATTCCTCAAAACTTGGCAGACTTGTCTAAGGTGGCCTAGGTGGTCTGCAGGGGTCTTACTATAGATCCGGATGTCATCGAAATAGACCACTACAAACTTCCCTAGGAAAGCTCTAAGCACCTGGGTCATAATCCTCATGAAAGTACTAGGGGCATTGGACAACCCAAAAGGCATAACAACCCATTCGTAGAGACCATCCTTAGTTTTGAAAGCGGTTTTCCACTCATCCCCTGGTCTAATTCTAACCTGATGATAGCCGCTCTTGAGATCAATTTTGGAAAAAACCATTGCACCGGCCATCATATCTAGCATGTCATCTAGTCTAGGGATTGGGAACCTATACTTGATTGTGATTTTGTTGATGGCACGACTATCAACACACATCCTCCACATGCCATCTTTCTTTGGGGTCAGTAGTGCAGGGACTGCATAAGGGCTAAGACTCTCTCTAATGAACCCCTTCCTCAACAATTCTCCAACCTGCTTTTGCAGTTCCTCATGCTCAGATGGATTCATCCTATAATGGGGCAAGTTGGGTAAAGTAGCTCCTGGGATTAAATCTATGGAATGCTGGATATCCCTAAGAGGTGGAAGGTGGTCTGGCAGATCCTCGGGAAATCCATCTTCAAATTCTTCTAACAAATGCCTTACTTCCCGAGGAGGCTCTGAGGGTGTAGGAGTCCTAAGTTCCTTAGCGATCAACATCCAAATGGGTGAACCACTATGAATTTCTTATTCTAGATCCTTAGTACTAATTAGGTTCACTCCAGTCTTCATCTCTTTGACCATATTGGGTCCTTTAGCTACCTTGTCCTTAGGAGGGACTGAATGGATTGTGATCTTTTTCCCATTAAAACTAAAGACACAGGTATTGGAATTTCCTAAGAGGGTGGCATCATGATCATATAACCAAGGTCTCCCAAGAATTATACTGTTCACCCCCATGGGTAAGACATCACACCAAATCTTCTCTTGATAGGATTGCATCTGGATTTGGACCTGACATCTAAACTGGATGGGTATAGAGGTAGAGTCTTCCCAAGAAACCTTATAGGGGTTGGGGTGGGGGACTGGGGTTAAGCCTAACAAATTGACAATGCTAGCAGAAATAGCATTCACACAGCTCCCACAATCTATGATGGTCTTACATATGTTATCCCCTAATTTAAGGAAAGTCTGTAGGATGTTAGTCCTACGCCAATCCTCCTGAACTCTACTCTGAAACAGGATGCATCTCACAACTCCTAACTGGTCAGACTCTGTGGGTTCCTCCTCTCCTTCATACTCATCAACCAAGTTCATTCCGGCCTCATAAGCTTCTTCTTCAAATTCCTTATTGGGCCCGGAATTCTCTTCCTCTCCCTCTTCTATGTAAGGGGATCTACGTGGGCACTGGCTAGAAACATGACCTACCCTATGGCACTTAAAACAGGCTATGGCTGTACACTAGCTGGAGATATGACCTAGTTTCTGACACTTAAAATAGGTGATACTAGAACTAGGGGTTCTCTGGGTGTCAGGTGACTTACCTTTGTCCATGGGCCTAGGGGTGGGAATACCCAGAAAAGGTTTGCTAGGGGTAACTTGGCTAGATCCATTTCTTGGGATTGGGGCACTAACCCTAGAAGGTATAGGTCCTCTCTGAAATTTCTCAGTGTTCAGTGCAATCTGATAGGCTTGGTCTAGGTTAGTAACCTCTCTCAGAAATAATTCCCTCTTAATGTCTTCCCTAAGTCCAGCCCTAAATCTAGACAAAGTGACCTCATGGGCTTCACTCACATCACATCTCATCAAGTACTCATCAAAGCTGGCTATGTAGTCTGAGACAGATCGATTCCCTTGTTTCAAGGTTTGCCATTGGTCTAACAGATTCTGCTGGTATGAAATGGGTAGGTACATATCTCTAAGCTTCTCTTTCATACCCTGCCAAGTGGTTATGGGCTCAACATTTCATCTCCTAGTGGTTAGCTCAATGTTCCCCCAGTATAACCTAGCTTGACGCACTAACTTCATCTTGGCAAACTTGAACTTCCTTTCCTCAGACATGGTATACCACTCAAAGTACTGGTCCATCTCACCCTCCCAATCAGAATACACCTTAGGGTTTAAGCTACCATCAAAAGTGGGTGCATCTAATTTGATGTTCCGGATGAACCTATCATCTATATCTTCAGGCTCTGGGTCAGGCCTCCTATGATTAGGTTCAGGATCTCTGTATAAATGTCTTCTAGGCTCGTGGTATGGGTGAGGTTGAGGTACATTAAAATCTGGGTCAGGAGTCCAATTCTGATGTCTAGGTTCCTCAAGTACTTGGACTCGATCCCTAAGCTGGGTAAGATCCTCACGGACTTGATCCCTAAACTGGGCAACAGTATCAGTCATATCCTGACTCAATTTGGTCATACTTTCGGTAAGAGTTCTAATCATGGCCTCTAAATCAGGTTGGGTTTGACTAGGTTGGTAGTGTACTCCGTTCCAGGTGGACATGATGATGCAAGCAAGCACACCAAATGAGACTCGACTAAAATGACTACAGGCTAACTAGACCTAGAGCCCAAACTAGATGCCCAATCAGAGTGGCAAGCTAGCCTGTAGTAACTCGAGACTCAGCCAGGCAGGTGTAAGGGGAGTGTTAGGTCCCTAATTGCCAATCCTAGACACCAATCAGTGATTGGCCAGGTAGGCAGACCAGCACACAAGCCCTTCGGGATAGAATCCTTGAACCACCATTCTAGACACTGAGTACAAAGCACACATAGAGTAACTAGACAAACCGACTCAACACTAGCCTAGACTCGACCAGTTGGTGTCCCTAGCCCACTAGGGCAAATTAGGTCTAATTAATTTTAAGATTAAAGGCCTTAGGTTCGAATGCACAAGAGGTGGTTTTGGGCTAAGGAGAGGGTCTCAATCCTCCCTTATGTTGCAACTTCGGTGTCCTTAAGATAGATTCAATTTATGCACACTCAAATAAAAAAAAGCTTGCAAAAAATAAAAAAAAAGTAGAACAGTAGTAAAATTGATCTCAAAAAATTTACAGAAATTAATAAATCATGAAAATCTTATGTAAATTACTTTCAATTATACTAGTTCCAGCAAAATAAGAATTACTTAATTTAAAATTTTTTACAGGGAGAAACAATTCGAATAACAGGATAGTTACTGGCAGAAAATAGAACGTGTGTCCCGTTTACAATCCCTGCCTAGAAGTTATAACCCAGCGGCACCCCTACACGCCCTAGGAACCCCCATGGAATGGGAGGAGGAGGCTTGCGTCTCGCTTGTTCCTAGGACAGGACGGCCAGGGGAGTCTACTCCAGGCAACAAAAGTAAAAAGGAACGAAAAAACAATCAAACAAGCAAGAACCCTAGATAGGGCTCTGAAACCAAAAATGATGCAGAACAAATAAGATGATGCGATGCGGAAGTAAATTAAGACTGATTTTTTTTTTTTTTTTTTTTTTGTGTTTTGTTAGAAGTTGGCTTGACTCAAAAACAAGGCTAACTAATATTGAAAGAAAATATGCACTGAAAGAAAGCACAATTCAAAAGAGTAGATTATCAGAGTAATAAAGAAGTAGGATCGCTGGGGATTGAGAAACCCCAGACCTAGGGTTTACTCCTCTTTCAAGAAACATACGAAGAGAGAAAAGAAGGTTATATACCTGATTGTAATATCTCTCTTTGCTTCAATTGAAGGACACTCTCGAGCAGATTGTAGGATCCTTGGAGACGGGGTATCTTCGCAATGGATCCTCGGATTGTAGTACTATGGCAAGGTTGGCCTTCTTCTCGTACTCTGGATCTGGAAAAGATGAAGAACAAGATAAGGATGTAAGAAACTCAAGGAAGAGACCTTTACCTGGGATAGCTCCGGACTGCTCGAACTTTGAAGATGAGGGAAGAGTATGGAGGTGGCGGTGGAAGATGGAGTGGATTTAGGGTTTGGCTGGTAGGGCGGCGGCTTGCAGATGAAAAGGACCTAGGGCTTGATATAGTGGGCGGTGGCTTGGAGAAGGAGATGGCGGCCTTGAATGAAGTGGGAATAGGGTTTAGGAATTTGGGTGTTGGCGGCTAGGATGATGAAAGGAAATTGGGGTTGGCAGCCAGGGATGAAAGCGGGGCAGGGTTTTGGTAACTTTGGATATCTCTCACCTCCTTAAGGCTCCAATGGAACCCGGATTTACTCCCTCACGGAGCTCAACACTCAAAGAAGTGCGGAAGAAGAGAACACAAGGTTGCTCAACACAAGAAAAGATTTCATTTACTCATTATAATCAAAAGATTACATAAGGGTCAAATATATAGACCTTGCAAGAGAAACAAAATTACACTACTTCCCATGTGGGACTAAACATTCATCCTAAGCATGAAAAACTTTCCCTTGACTAACCAGGCTTCTTTCCTTGGAGTGGGTGGCCTCAAATGCAAGGTGATGGCTTCATATGGCAGGTATGTGGGGCACCTCCTAGTTCTTCTCCTTAAGTCATGGGTTTTCCTTCCATGACTTGCTCTTTCTTGGATGAAAATACTCATCTCCTAGTCTTTCTCCCCAAAACTAGGCTCCTTCCATTCATAGCCCGGTACTTTTGGCAGGTGTGGGTGCCTACCTTGAAGTCCTCTCCAAGAAAAATCCCTGCTCGTTTAACTTGGTTACTTTTGGCAGCTTGTGGGCTTACTTGACTACTCCTAAGAAAATTTTCTTGCTCTCTTGGGCATGGGGACCAGGGACACTGGGATGAAATGTGGTGCCAACTGGTCCTGGAGTGTGGCTGGGAGTGTGGCATCCACTTGCATTTGGCCTTGGAAGAAAAAATGATGCCCTAGGGAATGGTGCCAACCATGACTTGACTTGGACTTAGACTGAGTCAACATGACTCAACAAAATGAAATGCAGACTCAAAGAAATAAAATAATCTGGTTGACCATGTCAACCCTTATTACAAACCCTAATCTTCGGGCAAGGTCATTCAGAGATCCAGATGGAACCCTGAAGTCTTCTTCTGATTCTGGTGCCCATACCAATGTGGTGTATGATCAAATAAAGGACCGGAATCAAGATGATGGAAACAAGGAGTATAAAATCCTAGCTCCCGGATAAGGGAAGATGTATGCAAAGATGGAGTACCAACAACAGGTGTATAAAAAATAGGTGTATCAATAATAGGTGTATCAACTGAAGATATGATAGGTGTGAGTATAGGAATGGCAGAATGATCAATAGGTCTAGAAGGAGGTGTGGGTAGTATAGGAGTCTGGAAGGATGAATACAAAGGATCATAAAGGAACTCCTAGGAGGGTCAGCTGCTGTCTCCGGCATTGGCTCTATCTTCGCATCTGGAAAGTCAAACTCATCAGAGTCAATCACCTCATCTGATAGGGTTCCAATGCACCACGGTGAAAAGATAATTTCAAAATGATGAAATTTATACCAAAACCCTTAGCCAGGATCTCCTTATTCAGGATTAAAATATATGAGAAACATGCAAACCTACACTATTAGAATTAGGGCACCAACCTGTTATCCCTAAATCCAATTTTGATGTAGAATCAAAACTTGATGTTGAATGACCCTTTTGAATTCACCAAGCATCCAAATGTCCACCCTCCAATGGTGATCCATAAGAAAATTGATCAAGATGCTTGCTTCTTCAAATGTTCCTTCACTTGAATTCCTCTCCTATAACTCAAGAGGACTATGGCTGAAAAACTCCACGGCAGGGACTTCTTACTTCCTTTCTTTCTTCTTCCTCTCCCTTTCTTAAGACCTTGTCCTAAGAATACACTCTTGTCTTGAAGGAGGAGGAGGATTTACGACACTAATGTCTTAATGTAGAAGGAAATAAAAACAGAGTATATCTTCTTTTCTTTTACCATTCGAGAGATTCTTCCTATCTCTTATTTTAGACTTGAGTTTCAACAGAGAAGAGAACTCTGTAAAAGGGAAACTCTTGTGTCCTAAACAAGCTAAGGAGGAATCAGTCTCCTGGAAAGGAAAGAAAAATAAAAAAAAACTTTTGTCGTACATCAGAAAAACACCCGAAGCCTCTGTTCCTTAAATAGACTACAAAAAGATGTCTTTTCAAAAGAACACAACTCTCCGTAAACTATTTCTCACGGCTTTCCACATTTCTCACGTCCTCTCCTTCCTTCTCACGGCCCTTCAGATTCAAACTCATGGCTCTTCCTAAAAGAAAAGTCGTAAAGTTTTAAGAAGAAGGAAGTCGCGATGTTTCGGTCTTCGAAGAGACGTTATATCCCGCAACCGGGAAGAGTTAGCGCCTTTTATCTTTTTCAAAATCTCCCAAACCATTAGATGACCATCTAATGGTCATTAGGAGATGCTCTAATAGAGAATAACCAACCAAAATGCAAAAATTGCGGTGACATAAGAAGACTTCACGCGCGCATGAAGAGTCCATGCACGCGTGGAGTCTTTCCTCTTATCCACGCGCACAAATAATTTGGGCAGCCTATATGGATGGGCTTGGGTGTTAATTAAGATGTAGTCTTAGCCATGGGTTAGCCCAAAGTCCTATATATTTAATTAGGGTCTAATTAGGTCCAATTATAACCCAAATTGATCCAATTCGGAACCCTAATTCAAATCCAATTCGAATAGAAGCTTGGGTTTGCAACACCTGCTAAAGTGTTATCCTGCAAAGATAATTTAATTACAAATTAAACTCTTGATCAATCCTCTTAAGTGTGTGACCCATTGGGTTCCATATCCAGCCGGCAGTAGGTCTGAGTACAAGTTGACCTAACTTGATTAGAACTCTTTCTAATCGATTTAGGTCAAATCGAGCTTACCCGACTTAATCAATTAGAACTCTTCCTACTAAGTGATCTTTAAATTTGATCAACCCACAAGACAAGATTGATGTCTAGCAACGTGTCATGTCTACCCGAAAGATATGAAAATTCTGGTGAAATACCAAAACTACCCTTCAGTAGAAAGTTACCGTACAATTAAATCTTTCGATCAGCCTGCACCCAAAATATAATTATGGATATGGATATATATCAAATCCAATATTATATTTATTTCTAGCTCAATCTTATATTGATGATTCAATTATCTTGATATTAGAAACCATCTCTAATATCTTTACTTTGATCAAAGATTCCCTGAATCATCATCCAATTGATAACTAGCTGCATACAATCTCCTCTTTCTAAGAGTGATAGATTCCTTGTTGACCTACTCATTAGCTTCATATACAATTCACCATTCCCAGTATCAATCCTGTGCATGACTCAATGTCATGATTAGGATTGAACCAAAGGATGGGTTCATGTACATAAGGTACTTATGGCAGTCTCAGGTCAAAGGATTATTGTACCACTCCCACTATGAGAACCTTCTATTTACATGTAGCTAAGACTCCATTAGATGTTCTCAAGTTGGATCATATTAGTGAACTCATTCACTAATGAGCACCCACATCCTAGTATTAGTGTCATACACAAGTGACTGTGAGAGCAGTCACCCTTTCCAATATTCATGGGATGTGCTAGTTTTACCGGAAAAACCCTGATCCCCTACTCAGGGTTCCTTTGACTGGAATATTTTAGATTAAGGTTTTAAGACTTTAGGTCTCACTAGTATTATCTCATCATAACCCTAAAATCATATCCCTAATCTATGGGATTCATCATAATAAAACACAATGTATGATGAAAAATAATGCCTTTATTAGAATATTGTCAATTACATTGATTTGGGAGATACAATATTGATTGGCTTATAGGGCATATCCCTTTCAATCTCCCACTTGCACTAAAGCCAATCGCCTTTAAATCTTAACCCCATACCCTAGAGGTGGCGATCAAAATCTCGTTGTGGTAGAGCCTTAGTGAACGGGTCTGCTATGTTGTTCTTTGTATCAACTCTATTTATGTAGACATCTTGTCTTTCGACTATTTCTCGGACGAGATGAAAGCGTCTCAAAATATGCTTGGACTTATGATGAGCTCTTGGTTCCTTAGTTTGAGCAACAGCTCTAGTGTTGTCACAGTAAAGTGGCACTGGGTTTTCAATCTCAAGAACAACACCCAACTCTCTGATGAACTTCTTCATCCAGAC
This sequence comes from Areca catechu, assembly GCA_021397845.1. Taxonomy (NCBI): domain Eukaryota; kingdom Viridiplantae; phylum Streptophyta; class Magnoliopsida; order Arecales; family Arecaceae; genus Areca; species Areca catechu. The sequence continues at coordinate 125,588,361 of CM038047.1, read as the reverse complement.
TGCTTCCTTGGCGGCTTCACTGACAGCTATGTATTCTGCCTCTGTGGTTGAGTCAGTTACAGTCTGCTGCTTCGTACTCTTCCAACTCACTGCTCCACCATTTAGGGTAAAAACATATCCCAAAATGGATTTGCTATCATCAATGTCTGATTGAAAACTATAATCAGAATATGCTTCTAGTTTAAGATCAGAACCACCATAAACCAAAAAATATCCTTAGTCCTTCTCAGGTAATTAAGAATATTTTTAACTGCTTTCCAATGATCCTCTCCTGGATCAGCCTGAAACCTATTGACAAAGCCTAAAGCATATCCCACATCAGGCCTGGTACATAACATGGCATACATTATGGACCCTATTACCGAAGCATAAGGTATATAATTTATTCTATTTCTTTCTTCAGGTGTCTTAGGAGACATTCTTTTGGAAAGATGTATGCCTTGACTCATAGGAAGATAACCTCTTTTACTTCCATCCATGCTGAATCTTTTCAGCACTAAGTCAATGTACCTTGACTGGGATAAACCTAACATCCTCTTAGACCTATCTCAATAGATCTTAATACCTAGTATATAGGATGCTTCTCCCAAATCTTTCATGGAAAACTGGTTTGATAGCCAAACCTTGACTGATTGTAATATTGGGATATCATTCCCAATGAGGAGTATGTCATCTACATACAGAACCAAGAAGACTATGGTACTCCCACTAGTCTTCTTATAAACACAGGGTTCATCCACATTTTTGATAAAACCAAACCTTTTAATAGTTTCATCAAAATGGATGTTCCAACTCCTTGAAGCTTGTTTCAATCCATAAATGGATTTCTTTAGCTTGCATACTTGATTAGGTTTATTCTTTGAAATAAAACCTTCTGGTTGTGACATGTAGACTTCTTCCTCAAGGAAACCATTAAGGAAAGCAGTCTTCACATCCATTTGCCAGATCTCATAATCATGGTATGCTGCTATAGCAAGGAAAATCCGAATTGATTTGAGCATGGCTACAGGTGAGAATGTTTCATCATAATCAATTCCCTATTTTTGTCTAAAACCTTTTGCCACTAATCTGGTTTTATAGGTTTCAACTTGGCCATCAGCCCCAATCTTTTTCTTATAGACCCATTTGCACCCAATAGAATTAACACCCTCTGGTGCATCGACGAAAGACCATACTTGGTTGACATACATAGAGTCTATCTCGGATTCCATGGCATCTTGCCATCTATCTGAGTCACTACTCAAGATAGCTTCCATATAGGTCAGAGGTTCATCATTTTGAATGACTTGGGCTTCATTATTTTCAATAATAAACCCATTTCTCTCAGGTGCCTGTGGCACTCTATCAGACCTACAGGGAGGAGTTTTGTGTTCTGGTTCTGACCTAGCTATATGTTTAATGGTTGAGAATTGTCTATCTGTGTTTCTTGTACTTCTCCAAGTTCAACAGTTCTACCATTGCCTTTTTCTAAAATGAACTCTTTTTCTAGAAAAATGGCATGCCTGCTGACAAAAATCTTTTGTTCAGTAGGATGGTAAAATAGATATCCTCTACCCTCTCTAGGATATCCTACAAATAGACATTTATCTGCTCTAGCTTCCAACTTATGTCCAAAATTTTTTTAACATAAGCTGGACATCCCCATATCTTAAAATATTTAAGATATGGTTTCTTTCCACTCAAAATCTCATACGGAGTACTAAAAACGGATTTAGAAGGTACTTTGCTCAGAATGTAAACAGTAGTTTCTAGGGCATGACCCCAGAAGGAAATGGGTAATTTTGTGATGCAGAACAAAGAACAAAGAAGCGTATGCGGAAGTAAAATTAAGATTAATTATTTTTTTTTTGTTTATATATATATATATATATATATTTTCAAAAATTGGCTTTGACTCAAAGTAAAGCTAAACTAAGTTGAAGGAAACTAGGTAAGGATTGAAAGCACAGTTTAGAAGAAACTAAATTATCAGAGTAGTTCAGAAGTAACGGATCGCTGGGGGTTGAGAAACTCCCAGACCTAGGGTTTCGCTCTGAACTTTCAACAGAACAGAAATAGAGAGGTGAGACGGTTTACTAACCAGACAGTGATCTTCTCAGGATTCTGGTGGAAGAACTCTCTCGAGCAGATTGTGGGATCCTCGGAGTCGGCTATCTTCGCAATGGATCCTCAATACTGGTCTTGTGGTTTGGTCGGCTTCTCCTGGACTCAAGATCTGGGAAAGAAGAGGAACAAGTGATGGAATTCAGATACTCAAGAAAAGATTTACCAGGTTGAAGAACTTGAAAGCTGAAGTGCTGAAATCAGGATTCTCCTGGAGGCCGATCTGACTTCCTCTTAGAATTGCTGTAGACCTGAAGTATCTGGACTGGAGCTGGATGCTGGTGGCCGGCCTAGACTTGAAGAGGGTGGCCGTGAGAAGGGGAATAGACTAGGGCTTGGTGAAAAGAGAAGGGTGATGGCGGCTAGGGTTTGGGAGTGGAGTGGCTAACCTAGGGTTTGGGGTTTTGGAGATCTCACACCTCCTCAAGGTTCTTGGAGAACCCGGATTTACTCCCTCACGGAGCTCAACACCTGGAAGCAAGTGCGGAAAAGAGAAAACACAAGTTTGCTCAAAAAAAATTTCTTTCATTCATCTGATTCCTTAGAACTTACAAAGGGGTTTTAATTTATAGGACATTACAAGAGAGTAGGGTTTTACATCTTCCCATGTGGGACTAAAGGAGGGGATCTTCAAATTAAGATTGTAGGATCAATCCCTACTCATATGGCCGGCCAAATTATTATAAAGATGATTGAGGCTTCAAAAAAGGAAAGTGGGTGGCGCCTCCTTGTCTTGACCTCCAAGAAATTATTTTTTTCCTTTTATGCTTGGCCTTATCTGGAAGTGTTTGGGTGCCTCTTAACCTTGCCCTCCAAGAGAAAATTTGTTTCCTTTTATATATGGCTTTAGTTGGAATGACTAGGGCGCCTCCTAACCTTGCTCTTCAAGAAAATCTCCTTCCTTCCATGGCTCAACCCTTTTTGGATACCTCCTTTTATTTCTCCCCAAGTTATGGCTCTTTCTAACTTTGTTTTGAGTATTTTTAGCAGGTAATGGGCGCCTTCTTGAAGTTCTCTCCAAGAGAATTTCTTTCCTTTCATAGTTTGGTTCTTTTGGGAATGTCTTGGGCCACCCCCTTGATTTGTTGACCCCTGGTGGATTTCTCCTCAATTGGCGCATGAGAGAAGGGAGCTGCTATCTGTGGTGTGGGGACCAAAGCCTGCTGGATGGAGATGTGGAGCCCCATGCACTCAGGCGTATGGCTGGGAGTGTGGCTGGGAGTGTGGTGCCCACTTGCTTGGCCTTGGGAGAAAATGTAACACCCCAGGTTGAAGCCCTAGTCCACTACTGAGTCAACATGACTCAACAAAATAAAAATGCAGGTAATATAGACTCAAGCTAAAATTGAGTTGATCAAGTCAACCCTTATTACAAGCCAAAAAACCCTAATTTTTTGGGCAAGGTTAATCAGAGATCCAGATGGAGCTCTGAAGTCTTCTTCTGAGTCTAGTGCCCGCACCAATTCTCCCGGGGTGGGAGGAACTCGACCCTGTCGAGTATGGATCAAGTTGGCTCTGGTATCTCTCCAAGAGGTCTGGGTCCAATTCTTGTAATTCTTCTCGGGAGATCCAAGAGTCATCAGAATCTGGCCTTCCTTGCCAGCGGACCAGGTATCTTTGGTATCCTCGATTACGAGTAGAGATAACCTGATCATCCAGGATCTTTTCAATCTGCTCTTTCCTCACAGGCCAGTTTGTTGGTGGACACACAGGGTCAGGTTCACTCTCAAGAGCAGGATTAGGTTCAAAAGCCTCATTGGAAATCATAGCTGGCTCTCTATCCTCTACTAGGTCTGTAATGTTGAAAGTGGAGCTAATGCCTAGTTCTGGAGGCAACTCGAGCACATAGGCATTGGATCCTACTCTCTTCACTACTCTAAATGGTCCAGCTCCTCTAGCATGAACTTTCTAATGGTTCCAGGAGGAAACCGTTCAGGCCTTAACCTAATCATTACATAGTCTCTCTCAACAAAAGTTTTGACTCACCTTTGAGAATCAGCCAACTTTTATAAGTTTCATTACTTAAAGTTATTTTGGCATGAATTTCTTTATGCAAAAACTTTACATGCTATGCAAGTGCATCAAGAGACTTGTGTGTGTGGGCTAAAAATGAAATCAGATCAAGTGGTGTGTGAGGCTTGTATCCATGAATAATTTCAAAGGAACTCTAGCCTATAGACCTATTGATCGAAACATTGAATGCAATTTTAGCCCTGGACAAAAAACAAATCCCAATTCCTGGTGCTCTCAATCAAACCAAAATCTGAGTCAAAGCCTAGTAAAGGGTCAAGAAAAAAATTAAACTAGACTGACGACGCATTCCTAAAGAATGGACTTTATTTCAAAGGAACCCTAGGTCTAAACCTAACAAACTATGGCTCTCTAGGTTTGACCTTGGGTCGGAGGATGGCATGCAGAGCATGAAAACTTATCATGGGTGCCTAGTAGGTGCCATAAGGTCTTCCAGAAGTAGATGGCAAACCTAATAGGTTCTGACACGTGGTTTACTCTAAAGACTTCGATAAAGTATACTTGGATGGTGTAAGAAGTATTGGAAGTCCTAGAGAAAGGGAGGAGATATGAGGTGGGGTCTCGAATTACCTGTTGACTAAAGGTGGTGACTTGAAGGTTTGAATGGTGATCTATGAGTGTCAACTGGTCATCCTTATGAAAGTAAAAATTTGCTACTCCCAGGAATGGATCAAGAGATGGTTCGGGAAGTAGCCTAGGACATGTGATTGCAATAGTTAAGGTTTGTTCTCTAAGCAAATAATGATCCACTTTCTCAAGAACTGGATTAGAGAATGATTCATGGAAGGGCCTATGGATGATGACCTCAAGACTTGAAATTTGACCTATGGGTGTGGAAAGGTATACTCTATAGAGGGGTAGGTCGGTCATGCAAAGGAAGGGGTCTGGGGCCATAAGGAGGACTTCTACAGGACTGGGTGAACCAATCGCTAAAGACAAGGATGTTCAACTGAGATTACGGGAGAGACCTTAGTGGCTGGGCATGGGACAAGGTCCAATTGTAAGAGGCTTGATTCAGTCATCCTAAGGAGAGGATCTACCATAGGGTGGGCAAACTTAAACAGTTCAGTGCAAAGATCTTCAATTGGTACTTGGGGAATGACTGCCATTAGAGGGTACGAACTAATATCTCGGGCTAACACTATGAGTTCTTCCTGGGGGTATTTGACTAAAGGAACCTGGTTCTCACAAATCTCTTGAATTTCTGAACTAGGTCCTACCAGTTGGTTGTTTTCCAAGGTCTCCTCAGGTAAGGAACCAATAGTATCAATGTCACATTCTTCAAGTTCTTCCCCCTCATATTCATCAACTAGACTCAAGCCAGCATCATATACTTCCTCGATTCCATCTTCAATGGGTTTCGGGTCAGTGGTAATCGGGTCAACTGATTCTAGGCTTGTCATACCTAACCGTTCTTCCTCATTGGTAGGCTTGGGTTCTCCCTCATTAATGTCATCCTTAGGATTCTTACCACTTAGCTGTACACAAGCCAGTCCTATGCATGGGCACTGACTAGATTTATGGCCTCTTTCTCCACAAAACAAACATTCTTGAGATATAGGAACCTGGGTCACACTGGGTTTCAAGCTAGTAGAGACCTTACTTGGGCATGGGTGTGGATCTAATTGGTTTGATCTAGAAGACTTGGGTTGTTGAGTGACTGGTCTAGAATATTGTAAGGACCTCTCATAGACACGATCCACACTATAGATATCATGGTTAGGCTTCCTAAGGTTATGCTCGGGATCACGGTATAAGGTCCTCCTAGGTTCCTGGCATGGGTGAGGTTGGGGCCTATTAAATTTTGGATCAGGGGTCCAATTTTGATGTCTATGTTTCTCAAGTACTTGGACTCGATCCGTAAACTAGGAAAAACCCTCATTCATGTCCTGACTCAATTTGGTCATACTTTCGGTAAGATTTCTAACCATGGCCTCTAAATCAGGTTGGGTTTGACCAGGTTGGTAGGGTACTCCATTCCGGGTAGACATGATGCAATCAAGCACACAAAATGAGACTCAACTGAACGACTACGGGCTAACTAGACCTAGAGCCCAAACTAGGTGCCCAATCAGAGTGGCAAGCTAGCCTGTAGTAACTCAGGACTCAGCCAGGCAGGTGTAAGGGGAGTGTTAGGTCCCTGAATGCCAATCCTAGACACCAATCAGAGATTGGCCAGGTAGGCGGACCAGCACACAAGCCCTTCGGGATGGAATCCCTGAACCACCGTTCTAGACACTGAGTACAAAAGCACACACAGAGTAACCAGACAAACTGACTCAACACTAGCCTCGACCCGACTTGTTGATGTCCCTAGCCCACTAGGGCAAATTTGGTCTAATCAATTTTAGATTAAAGGCTTAGGTTCGAATGAAGGGGTGGTGGTTTTGGGCTAAGGAGAGGTTATCAACTCCTCCCCTTATCTTAGATGCTCAAATGCCCTTAAGATGACTTAAGAGATGAACACTCAAAAATAAATGGATTGCAGAACACAAAAATAGAGTTGCAGTAATTTAATTCTCAGAAATCATACAGAAACCAATAAATCATGGGAAAATTATGCAAATTAGAATCAATAATCCTAGTTTCAGCAAAATAAAAATTACTGAATTTGGAGTTACCTGCAGTGAGAAATAATTCCTGCAATAGGGCAATTATGGGCTGAAAATAGAGCACTTCCCCATTTACAATTCCTGCTATGAAGTTATAACCCAACGGATCCCCTACACACCCTAGGAACACCCCATGGAATGGGAAGAGGAGGTTTGCACCTCGCTTCATTCCTAGGACCGGACGTCCTGGGGAGTCTACTTCGAGCAGACAAAGTAAAAAGAGAGAGACTCAAACAAGCAATCGAAACAGAAACCCTAGACAGGGCTTTGATACCAAAAATGATGCAGAACAAAGAACAAAGAAGTGTATGCGGAAGTAAAATTAAGATTAATTCTTTTTTTTTTTTTTATATATATATTATTATTTTTTTTTTTTTTTCAGAAATTGGCTTTAACTCAAAGTAAAGCTAAACTAAGTTGAAGGAAACTAGGTAAGGATTGAAAGCACAGTTTAGAAGAAACTAAATTATCAGAGTAGTTCAGAAGTAACGGATCGCTGGGGGTTGAGAAACTCCCAGACCTAGGGTTTCGCTCTGAACTTTCAACAGAACAGAAATAGAGAGGTGAGACGGTTTACTAACCAGACAGTGATCTTCTCAGGATTTGGTGGAAGAACTCTCTCGAGCAGATTGTGGGATCCTCGGAGTCGGCTATCTTCGCAATGGATCCTCCAATACTGGTCTTGTGGTTTGGTCGGCTTCTCCTGGACTCAAGATCTGGGAAAGAAGAGGAACAAGTGATGGAATTCAGATACTCAAGAAAAGATTTACCAGGTTGAAGAACTTGAAAGCCGAAGTGCTGAAATCAGGATTCTCCTGGAGGCCGATCTGACTTCCTCTTAGAATTGCTGTAGACCTGAAGTATCTGGACTGGAGCTGGATGCTGGTGGCCGGCCTAGACTTGAAGAGGGTGGCCGTGAGAAGGGGAATAGACTAGGGCTTGGTGGAAAGAGAAGGGTGATGGCGGCTAGGGTTTGGGAGTGGAGTGGCTAACCTAGGGTTTGGGGTTTTGGAGATCTCACACCTCCTCAAGGTTCTTGGGGAACCCGGATTTACTCCCTCACGGAGCTCAACACCTGGAAGCAAATGCAGAAAAGAGAAAATACAAGTTTTCTCAAAAAAAAATTTCTTTCATTCATCTGATTCCTTAGAACTTACAAAGGGGTTTTAATTTATAGGACATTACAAGAGAGTAGGGTTTTACATCTTCCCATGTGGGACTAAAGGAGGGGATCTTCAAATTAGGATTGTAGGATCAATCCCTACTCATATGGCCGGCCAAATTATTATATAGATGATTGAGGCTTCAAAAAAGGAAAGTGGGTGGCGCCTCCTTGTCTTGACCTCCAAGAAATTATTTTTTTCCTTTTATGCTTGGCCTTATCTGGAAGTGTTTGGGCGCCTCTTAACCTTGCCCTCCAAGAGAAAATTTGTTTCCTTTTATATCTGGCTTTTGTTGGAATGACTAGGGCGCCTCCTAACCTTGCTCTTCAAGAGAAATCTCCTTCCTTCCATGGCTCAACCCTTTTTGGATACCTCCTTTTCTTTCTCCCCAAGTTATGGCTCTTTCTAACTTTGTTTTGAGTATTTTTGGCAGGTAATGGGCACCTCCTTGAAGTTCTCTCCAAGAGAATTTATTTCCTTTCATAGTTTGGTTCTTTTGGGAATGTCTTGGGCCACCCCCTTGATTTGTTGACCCCTGGTGGATTTCTCCTCAATTGGCGCATGAGAGAAGGGAGCTGCTATCTGTGGTGTGGGGACCAAAGCCTGCTGGATGGAGATGTGGCGCCTCCTGGACTCAGGCGTATGGCTGGGAGTGTGGCTGGGAGTGTGGCGCCCACTTGCTTGGCCTTGGGAGAAAATGTAACACCCCAGGTTGAAGCCCTAGTCCACTACTGAGTCAACATGACTCAACAAAATAAAAATGCAGGTAATATAAACTCAAGCTAAAATTGAGTTGATCAAGTCAACCCTTATTACAAGCCAAAAAACCCTAATTTTTCGGGCAAGGTTAATCAGAGATCCAGATGGAGCTCTGAAGTCTTCTTCTGAGTCTGGTGCCCGCACCATTTTGTGAAGCACATCATGGATTGTACCATATCTAATAAGGTACGATTCCTCCTTTCAGCTACACCATTTAGCTATGGTTTATAAGGAGGGGTCTATTCAGAAAGAATTCCATTAACTTTAAGATAGTCTAAAAACTCCGTGGATAAGTATTCTCCTCCTCGATCAGACCGAAGAACTTTAATACTTTTTCTGGTTTGTTTTTCGACCCTACTTTGAAACTCGTTAAATTTATCAAAGGCTTCAGATTTATGTTTTATAATATACACATATCCGAACCTAGATAAATCATCTGTAAAAGTGATAAAATATGAGTATCCACCTCTGGCCTGAGTCATCATTGGACCACATATATCAGTATGTATAAGTCCTAATAACTCAGTTGACCTTTCTCCATGTCCAGTAAATGGAGTCTTGGTCATCTTACCCATGAGACATGATTCGCAAGTCCATAATGATTTATATTCATAAGGATCAAGGAATTTCTCCTTGTATAACTTGCTTATCCTAGACTCATTAACATGACCAAGTCGATGATGCCAAAGTAAAGTATTATTAAAGTGTTCTCTTTTTCTTTTATTATTGACATGAAAAACACTATCATTGGAAGAAAGAGTTAAGAGCCCATTGCTAAATATGCCAGAACAAACAAATTCATTAGATAACATTATCGAGCAACCAATGCTCGTTACATCCATTACATATCCTTGTTTTAATAACAAGGAATAGATATAATGTTCCTAATAATCTTTGCATATAATAACAATTTTCTAACTCCAAGATCTTCCCTGAAGGCAACTTCAGAATATAGGTCCCTACAGCTTCTTCTTGGATGATATCACCACTAGCACCGTAAAGATTGAAGTCACCTTCCTTCAATACTTTAAGCTTGTGGAGGTCCTGCAAAGATTTGCATATATGGTAACCACAAGCGGTATCCAATACCCAAGTATTTGAAATAGATGAATTTAATGTCAATATAGCATGTATCTCATACATACCTTTTGGCGCATCTGATGCACCAGGCTTCACAGTTGCAAGATAAGCCTTGCAATTCCTTTTCCAATGTCCCGCTTTGCCGCAAAAGAAACAGGTCGACTGTTTGGAGGCCTTCTTTCCTTTCTTATTCTTATTGATGCCACTCTTAGGGTTTAGCTTCCTATTAAAACCCTTTTTTCCTGATTTCTTCTTATTGGTCTTATCAATAAGAAGAAGTGGAGCCTTTTCTTTCTTTATGTGGCTCTCCACTGTTTTTAACATATTTAACAGCTCAGGCAAGGAAGTTTTCAGTTTGTTCATGTGATAATTCAAGACAAACTGAGAAAATGACTCTTGGAGTGATTGCAGGATTAAATCCTGATTCAACTCCCCATCCATAATAAAACCTAATTGACCCAATCTGGTGATCAAGTCAATTACTTTCATAACATGATCCTGAACGGATGTTCCCTCTATCATCCTAGCACGGAATAACTGCTTAGATATTTCATATCTAGCAGTTCTGCTATGTTCTCCATAAAGCTCTTTTAAATTGAGCATTATGGATTGAGTATCCATGCTTTCATGCTGTCTCTGTAACTCATTGGTCATAGAGGCTAGCATGATACACTTGACAGTGAGGGAGTCATTCTGCCACATTTTGTATGTAGCCATATCTTCCTGTGGCATCGTCCCCTAGTGGATTAAGACTAGGGGTATCAAGAATATAAGAAAGTTTTTCTGAACTCAGCACAATCTTTAAATTTCTCAACCAGTCCACATAGTTTGGACCAGTCAGTTTGTTGGTATCTAAGATACTTTGTAGTGATAATGAAGATGCCATTTATCTACATTTAACAAAGAACAATACATAAGCAAACAATCATGAAATAACATACATAATTAAATAAGGTCTTTAATTTAATTATGTCTCCCACTATTTTATCAAAAATTATAGCCCTCACTATGATAATCGAAAAAAAAAAAACTGATAGGTTTTTCTTAGTGAGATTGAGATCCTAATAACTTATAAAAGATCTTGCAGAAAACACAACAAATCTTTTATAAGCTTAAAGGTAGGAAACTCTTCCAATTATATCTTATATAATTCTCAAGAAGTAACTTGGCCTCTAGAATATTATTAATCTTGCAGAAGACACAACAAACCATAATGTTCTAGTTAAGTCAAGACCCTTTCATTTCTTTACAATCAATACTTAAATATAATGCCCTTGCAGATAACACAACAAAGCATTATACTGAATATACTGTAAGCATCTCTATGCACTAGACTAGTATTATGTCAATCACCATATTAGGTCTTGCAGATAACACAACAAACCTAATGTGGTTCATAACACAATAACGATCCAGCATGAAGGAAGGCCAATATATATAGTATTTTTAACACTAAGCATTTTAGTCAAGATTTAAATTTAATCAAATCGGCCAGGCAAGTGGAAGAGATGTGGGAGTCCCCCCGTTGCTTTCTAAGACACCAATAAAAATTGGCCAGGTCAGTCAACGGAACCAATTAAAAACCATAATTCTCTTTACCTTCCCAGAACCACCTTTCTAGACACCGAAATGATCAATTGTTCATCATGACTGGTGATTCTTATCAGTTAAATATACTAAGACTTAATATAATTTTTAAGAGCAGAGATTTATAAATTTCTAGTACATCCTTATAAAATTTATCACAACATATCATTCTTATAAATAAGAAAATATGTGCTAAGTGTGTCACCATACTAGGACAACCATTTACCACATAATGGATCCACTATTATGCCAGGGCAACCTTATTTCTGTATGATGACTTCAAAACTAAACATATCTCTATAATAATTAGGGTTTGAGTGAAAAACCCTAATTAGTGATACACATCAAACATAAATAATCAAACATACATGCATCCCATAAATGTGCTAAGTGTATCAGCATTCAAGGGTTTAAAACCCTAACATGCGACACTACAACAAAAACACATATAAATAATTTCCATATGTTTTAACTGTAATAAGGGTTGCTCTGATACCACTGAAAGGGTTCCCGTGCACCACAGTGAAAAGATAATTTCAAAATGATAAAATTTATACCAAAACCCTTAGCCAGGATCTCCTTATTCAGGATTGAAATATATGAGAAACAAGCAAACCTACACTATTAGAATTAGGGCACCAACCTGTTATCGCTAAATCCAATTTTGATGTAGAATCAAAACTTGATGTTGAATGACCCTTTCGAATTCACCAGGCATCCAAATGTCCACCCTCCAATGGTGATCAACAAGAAAAATGATCAAGATGCTTTTTTCTTCAAAAGTTCCTTCACTTGAATTCTTCTCCTAGAACTCAAGAGGACTATGGCTGAAAAACTCCATGGCAGGGACTTCTTACTTTCTTTCTTTCTTCTTCCTCTCCCTTTCATAAGACCTTGTCCTAAGAATACACTCTTTTCTTGAAGGAGGAGGAGGATTTAAGACACTAATGTCTTAATGTAAAAGGAAATAAAAACAGAGTATATCTTCTTTTCTTTTACCGTTCGAGAGATTCTTCCTATCTCTTGTTTTAGACTAGAGTTTCAACAGAGAAGAGAACTATGTAAAAGAAAAACTCTTGTGTCCTAAACAAGCTAAGGAGGAATCAGTCTACTGGAAAGGAAAGAAAAATTAAAAAAAACTTCTGTCGTAAATCAGAAAAACACCCGAAGCCTCTATTCCTTAAATAGACTACAAAAAGATGTCTTTTCAAAAGAACACAACTTTCCGTAAACTATTTCTCACGGCTTTCCACATTTCTCATGCCCTCTCCTTCCTTCTCACGGCCATTCAGATTCAAACTCATGGCTCTTCCTAAAAGAAAAGTCGTAAAGTTTTAAGAAGAAGGAAGTCGCGATGTTTCGGTCTCCGAAGAGACGTTATATAGCGCAACCGGGAAGAGTTAGCGCCTTTTATCTTTCTCAAAATCCCCCAAACCATTAGATTACCATCTAATTGTCATTAGGAGATGCGCTAATAGAGAATAACCGGCCAAAATGCAAAAATTACGGTGAAATAAGAAGACTTCATGCGCGCATGAAGAGTCCATGCGCGCGTGGAGTCTTTCCTCTTATCCACACGCACAAATAATTTGGGCGGCCTATATGGATGGGCTTGGGTGTTAATTAAGATGTAGTCTTAGCCATGGGTTAGCCCAAAGTCCTATATATTTAATTAGGATCTAATTAGGTCCAATTATAACCCAAATTAATCCAATTCGGAACCCTAATTCAAATCCAATTCGAATAGAAGCTAGGGTTTGCAACACCTGCTAGAGTGTTATCCTGCAAAGATGATTTAATTACAAATTAAACTCTTGATCAATCCTCTTAAGTGTGTGACCCATTGGGTTCCATATCCAGCTGGCAGTAGGTCTGAGTACAAGTTGACCTAACTTGATTAGAACTCTTTCTAATCGATTTAGGTCAAATCGAGCTTACCCGACTTGATCAATTAGACTCTTTCTAATAAGTGATCTTTAAATTTGATAAACCTACAAGACAAGATTGACGTCTAGCAATGTGTCATGTCTACCTGGAAGATATGGAAATTCTGGTGAAATATCAAAACTACCCTTCAGTAGAAAGTTACCGTACAATTAAATCTTTTAATCAGCCTGCACCCAAAATATAATTATGGATATGGATATATGTCAAATCCAATATTATATTTATTTCTAGCTCAATCTTATATTGATGATTCAATTATCTTGATATTAGAAACCATCTCTAATATCTTTACTTTGATCAAAGATTCCCTGAATCATCATCCGATTGATAACTAGCTGGATGCAATCTCCTCTTACTAAGAGTGATCGATTCTTTGTTGACCTACTCATTACCTTCATATACAATTCACCATTCCCAGTATCAATCCTGTGCATGACTCAATGTCATGATTAGGATTGAACCAAAGGATGGGTTCATGTACATAAGGTACTTATGGCAGTCTCAGGTCAAAGGATTACTTGTACCACTCCCACTATAAGAACCTTCTATTGACATGTAGCTAAGACTCCATTAGATGTTCTCAAGTTGGATCATATCAGTGAACTCATTCACTAATGAGCACCCACATTCTAGTATTAGTGTCATATACAAGTGACTGTGAGAGTAGTCACCCTTTCCAGTATACATGGGATGTGCTAGTCTTACCGGAAATACCCTAATCCCCTACTCAGGGTTCCTTTGACTAGGAATATTTTAGATTAAGGTTTTAAGACTTTAGGTCTCACTGGTATGATCTCATCATAACCCTAAAATCATAGCCCTAATCTATGGGGTTCATCATAATAAAGCACAGCGTATGACGAAAAATAATGCCTTTATTAGAATATTATCAATTACATTGATTTGGGAGATACAATATTGATTGGCTTATAGGGCATATCCCTTTCATCATCATCATCCATGACTGGTCTTGGAGTAGGTGGAACTGGAGTAGAATTAGCAGGAGATGAAGTATCGAGAACACTGCCAGAAGTGGGTCTACTCAGAGCGGACAATATAGCAGAGTTAACATCTCTCAATCCTCGATGGCTCCCTCTAGTCTCCATAAGAAAACTATGGACTCACTGATGAATGATCATAATATCTATCTCAATGCGAGCGACTCTATCCTCAAGACTCTCAAAAGCTCTTGGAATATCTGATCATGCTGGCTCAAGATGAGGAGTAGGCTCTGGCTGTGCTATAGGCTCAGGCTGAATCTTAGGCAGATGTGTCTCTGAAGGTCCTGCCTCATCCAAAAATATGCGCTCCTCCTCCACAACATCCTCATCTCTGTCAGTGGCCTGACCTGATACTTGTCGTCTCCGCTGGCCTCTACATGATTAGAGATTTGCATGAGGAATTAATCATAAGACTAATTTAAGCAATATTTTTTATAAATACATGGCTAATTCTCGAAAAGAGTCCAAGAGTTTGATAGAAAAATTTTATGATGATTAGGCTACATACTTGTGAATTGGAACCATCAAAGTGATAAAGAAGATTGGACCTAGTACTTAAGTTCCACCTAATTAGGCATTAAGCTTAAGCTTCAATATCTCAGACTTTGTTGAGTATAGGGAGCTAGCAATGATACCCAGCGAGTTTGAGCCTGACCCTTTCTTTGAGAGCGAACCCAATCCTGAGTGTCCACCATCAATTTAGCATGTGAGAGGAAAGATTGAGCGTATCTTGGATGATCAAGCCATTAGTACCCGGATCAAAGGCTATCATGTCACTTGGTTCATTAGCAAGGTCGACCAAGATTTGAAGATTCGTGGATCACTCAAGAGGATCTGCAATGCCTCAACCCTGACCCATCAGAGTAGTACCAGAGCTAGATCAACCTTTCCCGATAGGGTCGAGTTCCTCCCAGCCCGGAAGAATTGATGTAGAAATATTAGGAGCAGACTAGGATTTCAAGGTTCAAATTTCTAATTAATGTGTTGGTCAATTTTTGTATTAGGTCAAGTGAGTTTAGTGAGTCCATTTGCTCACTGGAGTCCTAAAATAAAGTGAGCCAGTTGGGTCCACTAAGTCAAGTGAAGTCCTTTTGTATTCTAGTCTAGTCAAGTTGAGTTGACTAAGTCTATGTAATAAAAGTGAATCAATTGAGTCAAATCGAGTTCACTTAGTCCATTGAGTTGAATCCTTTGGTTTACAAATGAGTCCTGTAATAAATTTGGTGGGGACACCGGAGGCACCAAAATAAGATAGAGGCTTTTCAACCCTCTGTAAATTGATCAATAATTTATGAGTCCATCTGTAATAAGGGCTTAGCTCATCTGAGTCCATTTTAGTTGTTATTTGAGTATTTTGAGTTGTTATTTCAGTTCTGTACTAGTCAGCTCATGTTGAGCTAGTTCAGTCCAATGCTAGTCAGCTCATGTTGAGCTAATTTTATTTTTTTGAGTCCTGTTCAAGCATACTGAAGACTCAAGACTATATCATACAAGTGAAGACCAAGTCCAACTAGATTGAAGACATGGAAGTATAGCCCAAGTCCAACCCAGCTTGAAGACTTGAAGACCCCAAGAGGAAAAATTCAGAAAATCCTGATTCCTTGCAGATGCCCTCCAGATGCCCAGATTCCCTTCCAGATGCCAAAGTATATTCATAGATAAGGGCATCCATGATTTCAGAGGTCCATCTGCATCCTATCCCAAAGAAATCAAGCCCAGGCGCCAAGCCCAAGCCCCTAAGAAGCAAGATACCAGAGAATATTCCTGCTATCTGGCTAGCAGGCCACCCCAGCTTCCACAGGCCCAAACCCATGCGCCCGAGCCCCTTTGGGCCGGCCTCTTGCTGCTCCTAGAAGCCCAACACACCCCCCTACGCATCCTTGGAGTCTTGACCAAGTCAAGAAAATTTTTAGGAATTTTTTCTACCTAATGTTTCCTTATTTTCTAGCTAGGGTTTGAGAGGGAAAAGGATTCTTATGTAAAAACTTATGTGCCCTTACTTGGAGCCCAAGGTTAAGGGTCTATTTAAGGGACCCTAGCCTCTTGTATGAAAGCTAATTTTTGATATGAATTAAAACCTTTAGTTCTTCTATTGAGTTGTGTGATACCCTGCTGTGTGCATAAAGGGGTTTGTGAGAGTTTTTCTTCCCAGTGCTGCAATCATCTTCCTGCTGCCAACAAGCCTCTCAGATCCCTGGACACCCACTCCAAAAGAAGCCTTTCCTTGCTATTTTCCCTTTGTTTTCTTGTTCCTTTGTGAGTTTTCTAACCCTTGACAGGTCGTTTGTAGGTCCCCGAGTTCCTACGAATCCAACGACTCTAGCCAAGCCTCAATCGGATCACCGAGCAGAAAGCTGGGTATCCGCGGGTCTTTGGCTCGATTTTCCAGGCCGCATCCGTCGAGGAACGAGAGACCCCTTCACTGCAATCTTCACAGACATTGTCAGGTACACCCCTCTACCTCCAGTAGTTTTATTGTAGGAGAACTTGCCCTAACCGAGGCTTCTCAGTCCTGGCGGTCCTTCTTTGCTACTTTTCTAGGTCCTAATCTGCATGCTGATCTTCAAAAATTCATACAAAACTCCCTACAAATAATTTTGATCTGAAATTCGAGAATTAATCACCTAACTCAACATGTAAAACATACAAAAAAAATTGCATGCATATTAGTCCCCCATCAAAATTGAGGCAAGAAAGTCTAGTGAGTCCCTTGTCTGAAACCTATGAGTCCTGTATTTTGGTTCAAGCCCAGAACAAGAGAGGAGAGTCACCAGATCCCAACCAAGCCCCTGTTGTTCGTGTGCCGAGGCCTCTTCACAAGCCCATATGCCAGGCCCCTGTCATACTTCAAGATGGCACCCCCACCTAGTCCATGATCTTTGGCACCCCAGGCATTCATTAGCCCAGATTCAACATTGGCACCCTAGGCCTTGGCGCCCCTGGCCCATCTAAAGCTGGCATCCTCGTAGGCCCCTCATGACCTGGCACCCCACCCCAAGCCCCATCCAGAGTGGCACCTTGACTAGCCCAAGCCCAAGAGGAGCCTCACATTCCAAGGAGGAGTCAGCCAGCCTACTTCCACAAAGAGACCGGTCTTCTAGTTCAAGTTTATTTTGTATTTCACTTTGTTAAAGACTTGTACTCCGACTTTAAAAAGGAGAGGGTCCTGGGTGAGCCTATAAATATCCCACCCCTCCCCCACTTGTAATAAATCTTTTTTTTAATGAATACAATCTAAAGTTATTATGTCAAATAGTGTCCTCCAGATTGGAGTGGTGTGAGATCTGTTTTACTTTTTTCTTGTGAGCAAACCCTAGCTGCCAGCCTTCCTTCCCTCATCCACCAAACCCTAGCCATCCCACATCCCAGCTGAAGCCCCAAGGATGCCCCTTCCCACTAGTCAGGCATCCCCTTCTTCAACTGGCTGCCAATCACCTGAAGCTTCCCTCCACCCTCCACTCTTCTTTCTTCTATTTAATTATTTTTCTCATATTCTATGACCCTAACCCCTGACATTTTCAGGATCCCTCTGGTGAAACCATCCTTGGATGAAGACTTCTTTGCCTCCGAACGAATCCGATAAAAAGCCAGCAAATCTGCCAGAAAGTGACTGGATCATCCAGGCACCGATCTAAGCAGAGCGATCTCATCTATGGCATCAAGACATAATTGCCTGATATGTTCAGTCCAATTCTCAACTCTCGTTGTCTGATTTTTGAAGATTTAACATGCACTTAATAGGCCTTCTTAGACCTAGGATCCTAATTTTTTTTCCTCTTTGATTGATCTAGCATGTGGGTAAGTTGCTAATTGATACAGGATAACCCTAACCTAGTCTTATCTAGTTTCAAGAATTAAACCATAAACAAATATGAAAATCTTTGCTTGGTTTAATCTGATTTTCTTCATGTTCATCCCTTGCATATCATCCTGCATCATATTAGAATCCCATCCCTCATCAACGTGGCCATGAGGTTGCGGGGAACCGAGCTTCTCGACTTGCTATGCTGTGAGTCACGCGGTAGATGGCATCCCGCTACCGCCTCTGAGCTGTAAGCATGGCCATGAGGCTATGGGGTGCCAAACTTATTAATGTGCCTAGCTATGAGCCACGTGGTAGACAGCATCCCGCAGCCACCTCCGGGCTGTGAGCAAGGCTGGGGGTGTCGAGCTACTCGATTCGCCATGCTGTGAGTCACATGATAGACGGCATCCCGCTACCACCTTCGAGCTGTGAGCATAGCCATGAGGCTATGGGGTGCCGAACTTATTGGTCTGCCAAGTTGTGAGTGATGCGGTAGATGGTATCCTACTACCGCCTCCAGGCTATGAGCGAGGTTGGGGGTGCCTAGCTTCTCGATTCACCATGCTGTGAGTCACGCGATAGACAGTATCCCACTACTGCCTCTGGGCTGTGAGCATGGCCATGAGTGGTGGGGACACCAGGATCAGACACAGATCACTAGACCCCATATGGTTTAACTAGTCATTTTTCAAAGTTTTGAAATTTTTGTAATTGGGTCATGTAATAAATTGAGGTTAGTTGATTTGTCTCAATGCCCAACCTTAGTCCAGTTTTAAGTCCTGTACATCAGTTATGAGTCTAGTGTAAGCCCAATTTTTATATAAGAGAAGAGGTTACCCTATTTTAGAGTTCCACCATGCCACATCTAGGAGTCAGAGGCCACTACATCAGTCCATTGGATTTTGTGTGACAACCTAGGATCCAAGATGCTTCCAGAAACTTTGATTCTTTCCAGATGTCCTCAAGATGCCCGGATTCTTCTCGAGATGCCAGAGCATATTCCTAAACCATGGCATCCATTATTCCAGAGGTCCACCTACATCCCAACCCAAGGAAATCAAGCCTAGGTTCCAAGCCCAAGCCCTTAAGAAGCAAGATACCAGGGAATATTCCTGCTACCAGGCTACCAGGCCACCCCAACTTCTAGAAGCCCAAGCCCATGCACCCAAGCCCCTTTGGGCTGGCCCCTTGCTGCTCCTAGAAGCACAACATGCCCCATGGGCATCCTTGAAGTGTTGACCAAGTCCAAGAGGTGTCCTTGAGTGGAATAGTCAAAGCATGAAGGGAGAAGGAAAATACTAGGTCAAATCCAAACCTAGTTATGATTTCTGCTCCTAATTGTTTTAAAATTTATTTTTCTAACCTAGCTAGGAGAGAACTTATAATCCAAGTGTGTAACCCTAGTTAGAGGGCATAGGATATCTATATAAACCCCACCCCTCCCCCTCTTGTAGAAAATTTTTTATTCATGATATCAAAAACCCTTGTGATGTTTATTTGAGCTTGCGAGCTTGTGTTACTTTGTTTTGTTTGGTTCCTTTTTCTTGTGTTGGCCGACCATCCCTTATAATCCTTCACACCCACAATAGCAAACCAAGCTTCCAAGCATTAGCCATGTCCTTGAGGAGCAGCCTTGAAGACGACCCAGATCAACAGCTTCATCTGCTTCCTTGCCGCCCAGCTTCCGAACCCTAACCTGATTCCTTCTAAATCTTAGTTCTTTCCTTTTCTTAATTGCTATTTTGATTGACCCTTGACATTTTGCAAGATCCTCGAGGTGTTTCACCACCCTAGAGGAGGCTTTCCTTGCCTCTAGGACTGCCCAAATCAGCCATCTAATCAAGGGAACCGAGCTTCATCTTCTAGGCTTCAATCCGAGAGCAGTGTGACCCCTTCGATTGTAGTTTTTTCAAGTCACTGACTGGTAACATCCTTCCCTTCTTTTAATTTCTGATTTGATAAAAATAAACAATCATAATCCAAGATTTTCTTAATTCTCAGGTCCTGAAATTTATTATTTTGCATGAGTTTGCTTGCGATACGATGATTCTATGCATTGCTCTTCTTCTTGCTAATCTTTACTTTTATTTGAAAATTTAGCCTACAAACCTAAATTATAAAAAATCATAAAAAATTAGTTTACTATTTTTTCATGCATGTTTGGCAATCTTAGAGTCATCCTGCTTTAGTTTGGTATCAGAGCAGGTTTAGGATAGCATTGCATCTAGATCAGAACCACAAAACCCTAATTCCTGATTTTTCTGCATCTTGTCCACTGCATTAGGTCTCTATTTTGCATCTAATTCTGACCATCTAGGAATTTAATTTTCTTATGAAATTTGCATAATTTGTTCCATATCTTGTACTTTATTTTGTCATATTTTTTAATTAATTTTATAGAAACCCTAAATCATTAAAATCTGGCATATTAGAAACCCTAACAAAAATTTTGAGATTTCAGTAGTAGTTTGAAAAATCCTAGGATTTGCATCATCATTTGATTTTTTTTTTTATTCAAAATTGGTAGGTATCATCATCACCATCCATCTTCTATTATAGAGTTTCTCTGATTTTTTTATGCATTGATATCTATGTCATGATCTGCATCATCTGAAATCCTAATTTCCTGAATTTCTATCCTTACTTGACCTAACATAATCAATTTCCAAACCCCCAATCCCAAGCCAAACTTTGTTTGCTAACCCTAGTTAACTTGAATTTAATTTATCACAGAATAAAATAATTTAAAAAATATTTTATTTTTTGATTGTTTTAGATTGCATCAAGACCATCAATTGCCATCATTTTTAATCTAATCTTAAGGGTAATCAATATAACATCAGGGCATGATTTCATCACCTGCCCTGGGCCCAAAACAACCATCATTATACTAACACAAGCCTAATTAAAATAAATTAGACCTAATTAAAATAAATTAGACCTAATTTGGCCTAGAGGGCTAGGTGACACCCAATAGGTTGGGTCTGAATTGTGTGGGCCAACTAGTGCATTTAATCCTATGGCTATTACTGAAATATGGTGTCTAAGACGGAGGGTCCAGAGTGAAACGACCTATGTGGTGCTGTGGTTTTTAATTGGGTCCCTATGAAAGCAAAGGGGGCTTCCCACACTCCCACCCTCTACCTGACCAGTGAAAGGATTAGCTATTGGATTAAGTGTAAGTTGAGCTGACCCATTCAGTTTTGGCTCTAGGTCTAGGAAATCCTAGAATTAATGATACTTTTCATGCTTGGCTGCATCATCTCATCTTAATTGTTTGATTGAATGTATAACCACTGGACTAGGAACCCAATACCAGAAGCTAAACCCCAACCCAGTTCAACCATGGAGTCCAGTCTTGAAGCTATCATAATAGCCATGAATAAATAGATAGTTTCCCAATTAACAACCCGGATTAACCAATCCAATACCCAATTGAACAATAAGCTTGACCAACTGATCCAATCAAGTAATCAAGCAATCTATAGTTTTGACCAAGTAGGAGATCAGTTAGGAACCCTAGGCAAGACCCATAGAGTTGAACCCTTGCCTTAAAAGCCCCAGGAACCCATAGTCCCTAGATATTAACCTAGTAGTAACCCACTATCCCTCAATCAACCTGAACCCTGTAGGATTAGTACCCCTAGCTGTGAGCCTAGTATTGGTCCATTTTTCCTTAGTCAACCCCCTTTTACCACCCCATTGGTTCACCAGGATGACCTTGAAGAGGAAATATATGAAGCTGATGTGAGCCTAGTGAACAAGTATGAGGAAGAAGAGGAGTTCCCCATAGAAGATTTAGAGTTAGTTGAATCAATAGATACCCAGGTAGAAGCCATCCTAGAATCAGTTAACCTTGATCATACCCACATAGAAGACCACCCAACTTTAGTTAAACCTGACCACACCCAAACTGAACCTGTAATGGAAGAGTCATTAGAGGAAGAAACCCATGACCATGTGACTGCAACTCTACCTGAGGAGACTATAAAGAGGACCCAATTATAGAATCTAGTCCTAAATTTTATGAGCCAAATGAATTTATTAAGGACATGATCTCTTATCAGTACCTCAAGATGAAGTTATTCCTTTAACTCCAATTGATCTTTCCCTGAAATTAATGACCCATTCTTCCATAATGTAGACCCTGTAGGAACACCCCAAACCCATAAGGTAAACCTCATTAGTCTAGGTCTAATTCCTTATACCCCTTCCTACATTCTATTCTATCCAATCAATCCTGAACCCTTTTTCTGCCAAACTAATCCTGAACCCACCTTTTATTTTCTACCCGTTCCTGAAACTTCTTCTATTTTTTTTAGTATTAGGTTGCATTTTATAGGAGTTTGCATATTGCATTCATTCATTATTCATGTCATGTTTGCATGTTAATTTAGGAGAACCCTATGGATCCTAGTGGGTGTACATAGTAAATTCTCATGTGCATGCCATGCTAGGGTCAAACCTAAAGAGTCTATAGTCTATTACGTTAGACCCAAAGTGTCCAATAAATTTTCTTTGATAGAAAGTCTAGTTGAGTCTATTAGATATTAGTTTTGAGTCCAATAAAATTCATAATCCTAACCTATTTGTCTGCACCTACACTAGCCTCTACACAGTATATGCATCATGAAATTAGTCAAGAGTTAAACATAATTAATAAACTAAATAATAACTTGGCTAATTCTCAAAAGAAAGATAAAGATTTTGAAGTAGAGGAATATGTGACTGTCAAAGAATTTTCTACTCACGAAGCTGGCCTATCCAAAATAATGAATAGTAGTGCACCCAATGCCTATATGCCTGAGATATCACCTAATTTAGGTATTAGATCCACTTTCATCATCTTAAACTTTGTAAAGTCTAGGGAGCCAGCAGTGATACCTAGCGAGTCCCTTAAGCCACTCCCATTTTTTGAGAGAGAACCCACTCTAGAGCAAACACATATAATTTGGCCTTTTGGTGAGGTAAAGATGGAGAGAGCTCTAGATGATAAGGCTATTGATACCCAAGATAGAGACTATCAGTGGTACTTAGTCTGGTGGCAAGGTCAGCCAGAATTTGAGAACTTGTGGAATGTTGGTACGGATCTGCAACGCCTCAACCCAGACCCTCCTTGAGCCAACTTGACCCATACTCGATGGGGTCGAGTTCCTCCCACCCTAAGAGAATTGGTGGGGACACCAGAATTAGACACAGATCACTGGATCCCATATGGTTTAATTAGTCATGTGTCAAAGTTTTGAAATTTTCGTAATTGAGTCCTGTAATAAGTTGAGTTTAGTTGATTTGTCTCAACCCTCAACCTTAGTCCAGCTTTGAATCCTGTACATCAGTTATGAGCCTAGTATCAGCCCAATTTTTGTATAAGAGAAGAGGTTACCCTATTTTGGAGTTCCACCAGGCCATATCCAGGAGTCAAAGGCCACTACATTAGCCCATTGGATTTTATTTGAAAACATAGGGTCCAAGATGCTTCCAGAAAACCTGATTCTTTCCAAATATCCTCCAGATGCCCAGATTTCTCTCTAGATGCTAAAGAATATTCCCAAACCAGGGCATCCATGATTTCAAAGGTCCACCTGCATCCCAACCTAAGGAAATCAAGCCCAGGTGCCAATCCCAAGCCCTTAAGAAGCAAGATACCAGGGAATATTCCTACTACCAGGCTACCAGGCCTCCCTAGCTTCCAAAGGCACAAGCCCATGCACCCAAGCCCCTTTGGGCCAGCCCCTTGCTGCTCCTAAAAGCCCAACATGCCCCCATAGGCATCCTTGAAGTGTTTACCAAGTCCAAGAGGTGTCCTTGAGTGGAATAGTCAAAGCATGAAGGGAGAAGGAAAAGACTAGGTCAAATCCTAACCTAGTTGGGATTTATGCTCCTAATTGTTTTAAAATTTATTTTTCTAACCTAGCTAGGAGAGGACTTGTAACCCAAGTATGTAACCCTAGTTAGAGGGCATGGGATACTTATATAAACCCAACCCCTCCCCCTCTTGTAGAATAATTTTTTATTTATGATATCGAAAACCCTTGTGAAGTTTATTTGAGCTTGCGAGCTTGTGTTACTTTGTTTTGTTTGGTTCCTTTTGCTTGTGTTAGTCGACCATCCCTTGTAATCCTCCACACCCACAATAGCAAACCAAGCTTCCAAGCATCAGCCATATCCTTGAGGAGCAGCCTTGAAGATGACCCAGATCAACAGCTTCATCTACTTCCTTGCCGCCCAGCTTCCGAACCTTAACCTGATTCCTTCTAAATCCTATTTTTTTCCTTTACTTAATTGCTATTTTGATTGACCCTTGACATTTTGTAGGATCCCCGAGGTGTTTCACCTCCCTAGAGGAGGCTTTCCTTACCTCTGGGACTACCCAAATCAGCCATCTAATCAAGGGAATTGAGCTTCGTCTCCAAGCTTCTATCCGAGAACTGTGTGACCCCTTCAATTGCAGTTTCTTCAAGTCACTAACTGGTAACATCCTTCCCTTCTTTTAATTTTTGATTTGATGAAGATAAGCTATCCTAATCCAGGAGTTTCTCAACTCTTGGATCCTGGAATTTATTATTTTACATTAGTTTGCCTGTGATACGATGATTCTATGCATTGCTATTCTTCTTGCTAGTCTTTACTTTTATTTGAAAATTTAGCCTACAAATCTAAATTATAAAATATTATAAAAAAATTAGTTTACTATTTTTTCATGCATGTTTAGCAATCTTAGAGTCGTCCTGCATCAATGAGGCTGTGGGGCACCGAGCTTCTTGATTTGCCTTGCTGTAAGTCATGCAGTAGATGGCATCTCGCTACCACCTCCGGGCTGTGAACATGGCCATGAGGTTGTGGGTGTTTCCCAGGTGGCTATCCAGGAGGGGGATGAATTAGGATTTTAAAAAATCACTACTGTAGATATGTGCTTTTAGAATTTAACTTCTCTTAGTGAAAGGTGCTGTGATTATGAATATAAAGCACAAGCTAAAAGGAAAGATAAAGGTATCAATACAAACACCAAAGATTATAGTGGTTCAGAGCAAACCTGCTCCTACATCCACTACCCAAGATATCACTTGGGATTTTTACTATATTCACACCCGAATACAGTAGGATTGTTTTACAGGCTCACAATCCAAACCTACACTAGGTTTTGAACAGGATCACCTAGAACCCAAGTCCCTTTGGTTTGAAAATGGGAGCACCAAAGAAACCTAGTTCTTGGTTTTAACACAGGATCACCGAGAACCTATTTGGTTTTAAATCGGGCTCACCAATATCCCAACTCTTGGTTTTAACATAGGATCACCAAGAACCTATTTGGTTTTAAATCGAGCTCACCAATAACCCAAACAACTCACAAAGTAGTTGAAAGTAATTGCAACAATAAATGATAAACTCTTGTTGTCGGATAGTTGCCACTTTTGTGCTGATGAAGCCGTCTTTAACTTTTCTTTAATGCACTTAAGAGGCTTCCTTTCTTTCTTCAATGAATGCTTCAATCTTCAGATGGGAGTTGATGAAGAATGAAGACTGTCTTGATTGTGCACTTGTGCTCACAAGCTCCTCTTTTTGTTGTTGTATTCAATTAAGCATTCTCTTTTAATCACTATTGTCGAATCCCTTTATATGGTCTCTTGTACTTATCTCCGAAGGATATAGCCATTGTAGTTCATTGGGATTCGAAAACTAGCTATTGGAGCACCTTTTTGCATTCAAAAAAGAATTCTAGAACTAGCCATTGTGTACCTGGAATCGACACTCGAGTCAGCTCGGATCCTTCAAGTCGGCTTGGATCCTTCGAGTTGGCTTAGATTCTTCAAGTCGATTGGTCGAGTCGCCACTTCTTTAGCTGGGTCAGCTCTTTATCTCAGGGTACAGAAACCACACTTTGGATGAGCCAGCTCACTTCCATTCGTGTCGGCTTGAACTCCTATCATTGAAATCATTAAA
Source organism: Areca catechu (assembly GCA_021397845.1). Lineage (NCBI taxonomy): Eukaryota > Viridiplantae > Streptophyta > Magnoliopsida > Arecales > Arecaceae > Areca > Areca catechu. Next base: position 125,562,332 of record CM038047.1, on the reverse strand, counting down.
CTGGAGGAGTCGGCTTGCTTCTACTTTGGTCAACTCGAATTCTCAGAATTAAAATTCTTCACTCTGGAGGAATCGGCTCGCTGCAGTTCAGGTCGGCTCCCCTTCACAGGTCTTCAAAATTTGTTCTAGCAAAGTCGGCTCATTTCTGTTGGGGATGACACGCCTGGATTGTTCTTAGAAAACTTCATAACAGGACTCTAGATGAGTAGGCTCGGATTGCTGCATGCCAGAATCCTTAGTACGTGCCATGAAATAGAGTCGGCTCTTCTTCTGGTTGGGTCAGCTCGAGTGAGTTCTTCAGGAATTTCATAATTAGACTTGAGAACACTCTCACCAAAACTCTTAAACATTCGATATAAACCAACTCAAATTAAATCTAGAGCACAACACTCATAGAAGTAACCCAGCTTCATGATTTTAAAAGGTTTTTCAAGGGGTTCTTCTTTACATAACACTCATACAATATTACTTAACACACTTAACAGAATAAAGTGGGAGCAATTGATAATCAATAAGAATCATCATACAAAACTTGTTAAATACTTGAGAGTAATTAGTAATATATGTGCATGCTCCAATATTTTGTTATCATCAAAATCACTCAAGGGGTCAACAATCTTCCACTTTTTGATGATGACAAAACACCAGACATTAAAAAATAAGATAAAACTTTACATTTACTTGTATAATTATATTTGCAAGAAGGTATAAACAAGTATAGAAAGAATTGACTCTAATTTTGAACAATACATTTTTATGACATGCTCAACTATCATTAATGTCAGATTATGGAAGGAAAATTAGAGCATGTTAGTGGTAACGAGAGAGATAAAGAATCAGAGCAGTGAGAAATAATCTCCCCCTCAATAAGATACTCCATGCTTTAACAAGTTTTCCATGCAAGACAATGAAATAGAGCATAACTAATAAAGTATATTTCTCAAGTCTTTCAAGAAAACTTTCTAATGGGGACATCGCCAGCATGGATCCCGGAGCAAGCATGAATCTTGGACCTGCACAAATCCCGGAGTAGTAAATAAATTGGAAGAATATTTATTTAGGATTTATCTTTTATTTGAAATTTAAATTAGGATTTTGTTGGTTTGGATTGAGATATGGATAGGCTTATCTTATCCAATCTTGTATTTGAATTTGAGTTATCCCTATCTTTTTATCCTGTATTCAAATTCAAATGAGGGTTGGAAAATTTATAAATACCACCCTCAGTCCTTTGTAAAAAAAAAAAAGTTTGGTCAATGAAGAGTTTTTTTTTTGAAAAGAGTTTTTTTCTTTTCATTCGTCCCGTATGGGGAGGGTGAGAGGCCCGTCTGTCCTTCGCCTTCGGGCATCGAGGGGTGAGAGACCATAGTCCTTCACCTTCGGGCATCGAGGGGTGAGAGACCCTAGTCCTTCGCTTTCAAGCATCGAGGGGTGAGAGACCCTAGTTATCCCCACTTCCCCGTCAAGTCCCCTCTAGGTCTTAGGGATTTTCCTTCACGGCCCCAGGTAGTGATTTGGGTGGGATGCCCTAGGCTCCGCATGTAATGAGATGGGTGGGATGCCCTAGGTGACATGTAGTGGGATGGGTGAGATGCCCTAGAGGTTAGATGTCTCTCCATAAATGTAAGTTCCAAGTCCTAGAGAGTCCAATTTTCCTACCCTCCATCCCTATTTCTCCTTCGCCACCACCATAAAAAAATCAAAAAAAAATTTAAAAAATAGGATACCCTAATCTTCAGTGACTTCTTAGCTCGCTGACGATCCTACCTTGATCCCGTCCCCCATCACTTTCATGTATCAGAGCTCATGTATCAAGGTTTCTAAGAAAACTTTATGTATCAGAGCATATATACTAAGAAAATTTTCATGTATCAAAGCATAAGAAAACATTTATGTATCAGAGCATATATCAAGAAGATTTTCAAGAGAAAATTAATGTTCATGTATCAGAGCATATCTTGAAAGATTAATATTCATGTATCTGAGCATATCAATAAAGCATATTATGTATCAAAGCATATAGATTTTATCCTTTTCATACAAGTCCATAAATTTCTCCCCCTTTTTGTCATAAATCAAAAAGGTGAAGTCAGTAAAGTTCAAATTTTGAAACAGAATGAGAAAGATTTAAATATTTGTTTGAGATAATTTCACTTCTCAAAATTATGAAGATACTCTATTGAAAAATAGCATTAGAATCAATCAAAGTAAAAATAACAACTCTAGTACACAAGTACCCAAAATTAAGATATTCATTTCTCTCATCAAAGTTCAGTACACAAGTACCCAAAAGGTTTTAATCAAAGTGAAAAGGAAAGATTCTAGTTACTATCACTAGAATCAAAAGAGATAACATTAGTTGACTTTCCCTTAGCTTTGTAGACTTCCTAGAACTAGTTTGCATGTGAGGAGGAGGTCTTTTAGGTGGAATAGAAGAAATGGGAGTTGGATCAAAAGGTCTTGCAATAGGTGCATAATGAGCCGCCTGAAGCTCTTCAACCTTAGTCATTAACTTCCATAGAAAATTGTTGATGGTCTTCAACTCACTTTCCATCTTCTTTGTTTCCTTGGAAGAAGTCAACTTTTGCATTATGGCCTTGATCTCTCCAACTTTCTTTTTTAGTGAAAGTACTTCTAAAGCTTGAACATTTGCAGAAGCTTTTGCTGAGCCTCTCAGTCTTCCAAGTTCTCCTCTAAGTATGCCCAAGTCTTCAATATAATTATTTTCTCTCTCCAATCTTTTCTCAACAGCTCCCATTCTCATTTTTTCTTGATTTAATTCATCTCTAAACTCATTAAGTCCTTGGTACACTTTAGATTTAAGATGATTTATCATAGACCCAAAAGTACTTAATAAATTTTCTGAAAACTTACTAAGCTGCTCTGAGATGTCAATGTGATGAACAGTAGCAGGTGCAGGAGTAGCAGTAGGAGCAAATTCAGGTATAGAAGCATCATAAGATGGCTGAACAGGTGAGTCTGGCTATGGCTCAAGAATAGGAACTGAAGTGTCCTCACTAGCTTGCATCTCACCTTCCTCTTCTTATTCTTCATTATCAGTTGGAGCATCAAATTTCTTCCTCCAGGTGCCTTCAGAGAGCAGATATTCTTTATAGAGTTTTAGCAGTATATGTATCAGTGTGAAGAAGTGATCTGCTATCTTCATCAGATAAATTTACATTTGCAGCTTGGAAGAACAATGTCAGTATCATGCCATATGGAAAACAAGCTTTTACCTTTCTGATTGCTTCCTTCATTTGAGATAACATGATTGCAGGAAGACCTATCTTGTCTCCATGAATCAAAAGCTCCATAAAACATAAATCCCTCTCACTCACCCAGTCAAACCATCCCGTTCTAGGTAAGAAAATTTGACTGATGAAACTGTGAAGGAGTCACATTTCCACTGATAAGGAGCTAGCCTTTAAAATGCCAATTTCATTCACTTCAGCTTCTTCTTACACTGTTTGTAGAGCCTTTGCCCTGTCTTTTAAAATTAAGTGTTAAATCCCTTCAAAAAGAATTTTCAACATGTTGCCAAGAGTTTCTTCAGAAATTATAATCTTTTTACCTTTTACAATAGATTCAACATGCTGCTCTCCAAGTCTCAAATTTTCATAAAATACCTTGACCAAGTTTGGATAAGTGAGAATATTTAAAGTACACATATGATGCCAACCATGGTTTTCAATCAAATCTCTGACAATTAGCCCTATTTCTTTGAGAAATTCAAATAGAATCCATCTCCCTGTTGTGACGGGTCTCATTCCCAAGGACATTTGCTATCGAGGAGAAGGGGAGCTCGGTTCTTCAACAGGTTGAGCTTGAATCCATGGAGAGCTGTCTTCACGGAACTTGGATCACCTTTCCTGCAGAGCTTTCTCAGAATTCTCAATGAGGTCTCTTCCCAACAGCTTTTCATGGAGCCATTCCTGCAAAGACATAGTGATCCGGGGTGATTTGGAAGAGAAGGGTTTTAGAAAAGAGGTTTCAGAGGGAAGGGATGAGGAGCTGAAGAAAGAAATGCTGAAAAAAAAAAAAAATCTACGGCTCGACTTAAGAAAGAGTCGGCCTGACATCTAAGACGGCTCGACCAACATGACTTCTGCTCAAGTCGGCTCGAGCAGAGGGAGCACAAAAAAAATATAAATTGAAGCCTTACTCAAAACTCTTTACAAAGTGAAAAATCATGGATAGAAATAGAATGTGGAGGTTATCTAGATAATGTTTCCTTAAGCTTGAGAGAAATCAGGTTAAGGTTTCTAAAGAGGGTCACACAAACCTAGTTCACATCTAATCATTGCAAACCTATCATAATTTAAAGGTTTAGTAAAAATATCAACAAGTTAGTTTTTAGTTGTTACTAAATCAAGTACAATATCATTGTTCAAAATATGATCTTTTATAAAAAGGTGCCTAATTTCAATGTGCTTAATTCTTGAATGCTAAACAGGATTCTTGGTTAAATTTATAGCACTTGTGTTATCACATTTGATTGGAATTTTAGATTATGTAACACCAAAATCTTCTAACTATTGTTTAATCCAAAGCACTTGAGCACAACAACTACCAACAACAACATACTCTGCCTCAATAGTGGACAATGCTACGGAGTTTTGCTTCTTACAGTGCCATGAGATTAAATTCAGCCTTAGAAATTGGTTGTTATATTAGTACTCTTTCTATCAATTTTACACCCAGCATAGTCAGCATCCGAAAAACCAATTTAATTTAACGAAGATTCTTTAGAATACCAAAGACCTAAATTACGTGTAGCTCTTAGATATTTGATAATTCTTTTAATAGCAAGCATGTGTGATTCCTTAGGATTTGATTAAAAATGAGTACACACACATACACTATACAAGATATCAGGTCTCCTGATAGTAAGATATAACAATGATCCAATCATACCTCGATAGAGCTTTTGATTGATGTTGCAACCATCTTCATCTTTGTCTAATCTGCAGGTAGGCCTCATGGGTGTGCTAGCCTCTTTGCTTGTCTCCATGCCAAACTTCTTGATTATTTCATTGATATACTTGGCTTTGTTTATAAAGATCCCTTCCTTTGTTTGTTTTACTTGTAATCCAAGAAAGTAGTTGAGTCAACCATAAGGCTAATTTCAAACTCGCCCTGCATCAACTCAGTAAATTCTCCACAAAGATTTTCATTAGTTACACCAAATATGATATCATCAATGTAAATCTATACAACTAACATGTCATTCCCTTTGTTCTTAATGAAAAGAGTTTTGTCAACATTTCATTTTTTGAAATCATTTACAAACAAAAATTTACTAAGTCTATCATACCAGTCCCTAGGTGCTTGTTTCAAACAATATAACACTTTATTTAGTTTAAACACATGATTTGGAAAAGCATGATTTTTGATACCTGGTGGTTGCTCTACAAAAATTTGTTCAGAAATGAATCCATTTAGAAAAGCACTTTTGACATGCATTTGGAATAGTTTAAAATTCATATAGCAAGCAAATACAAGAAGTAATCTAATGGCTACAAGTCTTGCTACAGGTGCATAAGTTTCATCAAAATCTATTCCCTCTTCCTGGTTGTACCCTTTAGCTACCAACCTTGCTTTATTTCTCGTAACCTTAAAATGTCTAATTTGTTTCTATAGAACCATTTGGTTCCTATGATGGGATGGTCTATAGGTCTATTAACAAGAGTCCAAACATTATTTCTTTCAAACTGGTTTAATTCTTCCTGCATGGTCATCATCCAGTTTGGATCAGTTTCAGCTTCTTCTAAATAATGTGGTTCAATTTGTGAAACAAAGGCTATGTAGTTATGTGCATCTCTATGTGCAGACCTAGTCCTAATACCATGAGAAGGATCACCAATAATTAGATCTTTAGGATATGAAGTTACATACCTCCATTCCTTTGGAAAATCAGTATGATCATTACTTACCACTTCATTTCCATCTTGTGTTGGCTTGTCTTGTATGCTTAGATCTTCGATCTCATTTTGGAGTGTACCTGCATCATTGTCTACACACTCATCTTTTCTAGATAGTGAGGGGTTAGCTTCATCAAAAACAACATGAATTGACTCTTCTATAGTAAGAGTCCTCTTATTAAATACTCTGTATGCTTTGCTATGTAGTGAATAACCAAGGAATATGGATTCATCAGATTTTGCATTAAATTCTCCTAGGTTATCTTTACCATTATTCAACACAAAACATTTACACCCAAAAACATGAAAATAGTTAATATTAGGTTTTCTTCCATTCCAAAGCTCATAAGAGGTTTTCTTTGAAATTGGGTGTATTAAAACACGGTTTAATATGTATCAGGCAGTGTTCACTGCTTCTGTCCAAAAGTACCTTTTAAGATTGCCTTCATACAATAAAGTTCAGGCCATTTCTTACAAAGTCCTATTCTTTCTCTCTATAACACCATTTTGTTGTAGTGTTTTAGGAGCGAAGAAGTTGTGATCAATGCTATGCTCAGTGCAATATTCATCAAAAAATTGATTTTGAAATTCAGTCCCGTGATCACTTCTTATAGAAATAATAGAAAGATTTTTCTCATTTGAAATATTTTTGTGAAATTTTCAAAATACATTAAAGGTTTCATCTTTATGTGCGATAAATAATATCCATGTGAATCTAGAAAAATCATCTACAATTACAAGGCCATATTTCATACCACCTAGGCTTGTGATCCTAGTTGGTCCAAATAAGTACATGTGAAGTAGCTCAAGGGGTCTAGTAGTTGAAATTACATTTTTTGATTTAAAACTTCCTCTAGTTTGTTTGCCTAATTGACAAGCATCACATACATAATCGAGATCTACTTTAAAATATGGCAAACCTCTAAATAGATTCTTTGAAATTAATTTGGCAATTGTATGCATGCTAGCATGACCTAATCGTCTATGCCAAAGTAAACAAGACTCCTTGGTCATGGCATTCATTGCTACTAGACTGGAACTACTAGTCATGGCTAGATCATTTAGATCTATCACATAGATGTTTCCAAGTCTATGACCAATGAATTTATTTCTAGGGTCAAGAGAGTTAGTTATGATACACATAGATAATTTAAAGACAACCTTGAAGCCTTTATCATAAAGTTGACTAATACTTAACAGATTATGCTTCAATTTATCTACCAGCAATACATCTTCAATAAAAGTACAGGAGGTTATCTTGATCTTATCGATTTCGATTATTTTTCTCTTGCCATTATCATCGAAAGTAACTGATCCTCCTTCTTTTATTTATAAGGTGATAAATTAGTCTTTATCACCAGTCATATGCCTTGAATAGCCACTGTCTAGATACCATCATTTCTTAGCATTCAATGCTGTAAGACAATCCTCATTCTCAAGACCCATTAAACAGAAGTTCGTGGTTTTTGTGGTCTCTTCTTCTTCAGTAGATGTGGATGCTTCGCTATCACTCCACGTCACTATCATAGCTCTCTTTTTCTTTTTCTTGATGCTCTTTTTTAGCAAAGGATAGTCTGGTCGAATGTGCCCTGGTTTTTTGCATTCATAGCAGATGGGCACTTCTTTTTCCTTCTCTTTTTTCTTGTCCCTTTCCTTGATGTATTCTTTGTTCTTGCAGAATTTCCTATAGTTTCTTCCTTTCCTTCTTCCCATGAACCTTTTTGAACCTCCTAACAACCATAGCAACATCTTTATCTTCCATGTCATTTTTAGTGGAGGAACAATCTTTTTTCGATTCATCAACATCCTTTCTTGAATCCACTGTAGTTTTGAAGGCAATAGTTTTTTTTTTCTTTTGATCATCCTCAGTTCTGTGCTGCATGGTCAATTCATGAGTGATAGGAGATCCTAGTAGTTCATCCAGCAATAAAGTATTCAGATCTTTCGCTTCCTGGATGGCATCACTTTTGGATCCTATTTATCTAAAAGAGATCTTAAAACCTTCTGTACAAGGTTAGCATTGGAATATACCCTGCCAAGACTTTTTAAGCCATTAATAATATCAGTGAAGCAAGAAAACATGGCAGAGATTGTTTCATTAGGATCCAATTTAAATAATTCATAGCTATGTACAAGAAGATTAATTTTTGAGGACTTCACTTGGGAAGTTCCTTCATGGGTCATCTCAAGTTTATCCCAAATTTCCTTTGCAGAAGAACAAATGAAAATTCGATTAAACTCATTACTGTCCAAAGCATAATATAGCAAATTCATTGCTTTGGTATTTAACTCACCCATTTTCATGTCATATTCATCCCAATCTTTTCAGGTTTTGGAACATCCACTCCATCAATTTTAACCATGGAAATATGTGGACCCTTCAGAATGACCTTCCATAACTGAAAATCAACAGCTTGAATATAAAATTTCATCCTAGCTTTCCAGTATGCATAATTTATGCCTGTGAAGAGTGGAGGTCTATTAGTTGATTGGCCTTCGGCCAAGGATGTACTCACTAGATAAGCCATCAATCTTTACTTTGTTTTATTAAGAGACTCTGCTTTGATACCAGTTATTGCCTAGATGGCTATCCAAGAGGGGGGTGAATTGGAAATTTAAAAAATTACTGCTGCAGATATGTGCTTTTACAATTTTACTTCTCTTTGTGAAAGGTGCTGTGATTATGAATGTAAAGCACAAGCTAAAAGGAAAGAGAAAGGCAGTAATATAAACACCAAAGATTATAGTGGCTCGAAGCAAACCAGCTCCTACGTCCACTACCCAAGATACCACTTGGGATTTTCACTATATTCACACCCGAATACAGTAGTATTGTTTTACAGGCTCACAATCCAAACCTACACTAGGTTTGGAACAGGATCACCAAGAACCCAAGTCCCTTTGGTTTTAAAATGGGAGCACCAATGAAACCCAATTCTTGGTTTTAACACAAGATCACCAAGAACCTATTTGGTTTTAAATCGGGCTCACCAATAACCCAACTCTTGGTTTTAACACAGCATCACTAAGAACATATTTGGTTTTAAATCGAGCTCACCAATAACCCAAACAACTCACAAAGTAGATGAAAGTAATTGCAACAATAAATGACAAACTCTCATTGTCGGATAGTTGCTGCTGTTGTGCTGATGAAGCATTCTTTAACTTTTCTTTAATGCACTTGAGATGCTTCCTTTCCTTCTTCAATGAATGCTTCAATCTTTAGATGGGAGTTGATGAAGAATGAAGACTATCATGAATGCTCACTTGTGCTCATAAGCTCCTCTTTTTGTTGTTGTATTCAATTAAGCATTCTCTTTTTAATCACTAATGTTGAATCCCTTTATATGGTCTCTGTACTTATCTCTGAAGGATATAGCCATTGTAGTTCATTAGGATTCGAAAACTAACTGTTGGAACACCTTTTTGCATTCAAAAAAGAATTCTAGAACTAGCCATTGTGTGCCTGGAATCGACACTCGAGTCAACTCGGATCCTTCGAGTCGGCTCGAATCCTTCGAGTCAATTGGTTGAGTCACCCTTCTTCAGCTCGGTCGGCTCTGTCTCAGGGTGCAGAAAACACACTCTGGACGAGTCGGCTCACTTCCATTCGGGTCGGCTCGAACTCCTATCATTTAAATCATTAAACTGAAGAAGTCAGCTCACTTCTACTTGGGTCATCTCAAATTATCAAAATCAGAATTCTTCACTCCGGAAGAGTCGGCTCGCTGCAGTTTGGGTCGGCTCACCTTCATAGGTCTTCAAAATTTGTTTTGGTAGAGTTGGCTCATTTCTGTTAGGTATGACTCGCCTGGCTTGTTCTCAGAAAACTTCATAACAAGACTCTGGATAAGTAGGCTAGGATTTAATTGAGTCGACTCAGATTGCTGCGTGCTATAATCCTTAGTGCATGCTACGAGATAGTGTCAGCTCTTCTTCTGGTTGGGTCGACTCGAGTGAGTTCTTCAGGAATTTTATAATTAGACTTGAGAAAACTCTCACCAAAACTCTTAAACATTTGATACAAACCAACTCAAATTAAATCTAGAGCACAACACTCATAGAAGTAACCCAGCTTCAAGATTTTAAAAGATTTTTCAAGGGGTTCTTCTTTACATAACACTCATACAATATTACTTAACACACTCAATAGAATAAAGTAGGAGAAATTGATAATTGATGGGGATCCAGGACAGGTCCAGGTATTTTTCTAATTTTTTTCTTATTTTTCTCATATTTTTTATTTTTCCTATTCCCGTTATTCCACCTATTCCCACTATTCCAGTTTTATTCCCATATTATTCCATCCTTATTCCAGCTTTATTCTATCTTCATCCCGTGAGTTTAAAAAACCTCGCAAACCATAGCCACCATCTCGCCACCCCCAGATCCGGGCTGCCCGACCCCCGCCCATCCCCCTCCCAGCCCACCCGCCGGCCCACGTCGGCCCCGACCTCGCCAGAAAAGCCGACCACCATCGCTCACGCCCGTGGGAAGACAAACGGACCCGGGAGGTGTCCGTCCGCCCATGCGCCACCGCCAATGTCTGCCGCCACCGACCCGATGCATGCCGCCCGCTCGCCAACCGCCGGCCCTTGCCCGACCGTCGGGGGCCCTCACCAGCGCCCTTGGGCCCCATGACCGTGGGAAGCCCAAACGACACAGCCGTGCATGCCGTGCTGCCCCTGCACCGCCGCCCGCCTTTGCCACCTGCCGCCGCCGACCACCTCCCCGCCAGCCACCATCCCGCCGTCCGCCGGCCAAGGCCAGGCCGTCGGAGGTCCTCGCCGGTGCCCGAGCTCCCACGCCCGTGGAAGACCAAATAGCATGCCCTGGGCATGCCATGCCACCTCCATGCCGCCACCCGCCTGCAGCCACCGCAGGCCATCCACCGCTCATCGTCAGTCGGCCCCGTCCATCGCTTGCTTCCCGGCCGCCGGTCGCCCACCGGAGATCGTTCTTTTCACATATGCACGACCGTGAGATGATTCTACATGGATTTCAGAGCATCCCAGTTTTCAGAGCAGCACACTTTCTGGAGTTGATCATCAAGCCGACACGCTTCTCAAAGCAGATCAGCACCAATATTGATGTAGCACAGTTTTTGATATATTTATTTTCCTTTTTTGGATTTCTTGTAGGCTAAGTAACTGAGGATTTTGGTTTTTCTATATAAAGGCCCCCTCTCCCCCTATAATAATCAAAAGTTTTGATATAAATTTTTGGGTTTTCCTTGGGTTCTGGTTCTGGGCTGAGGCCTGTCTTTTCTTCACATGCGGGTGTCAAGGGGTGTGAGACCCCACTTCCTTCGCTCACATGTGAGTGTCGAGGGGCGCGAGGCCCTAGTTATCCCCTTTTTCCATCGAGTCCCCTTCTAGGTCTTAGGGATTTTTCTTTACGGCCCCAGTTAACAATTTGGGTGGGATGCCCTGGCCTCCACGTGTATTGAGATGGGTGGGACGCCCTAGACTATATGTAGTGGGGTGGGTGAGATGCCCTAGAGGTGCGACGTCTCTTCGTGAAGGTGAGTCCCCAGTCCTAGAGTGTCCATGTTTCCTATACTCCATCCCATGTTTCTCCACCAAGAAAACTGAAAATCAAAAGAGTTCAGCTATTTTATGTTTTAGTGTCAGCTCGCCCTAGTCCCAGGAGGCTTCTTAGCCCTCCCACGGTCCTAGTTTGTTTAGGTTTTTCCCTATTTTCCTAATAAATCAGGTTACGTCTCAGCCATCTCGCATCAATTTGGTATCAGAGCGAGTTGTGGATTAGGGTGTGCTCCATTTTTTCGAGCTCGACGGAGTCGAGTTCTTCACGGTCGAGGAGAATGATGGGGATCCAATACAGGTCCGGGTATTTTTCTATTTTTTTTCTTATTTTTCTCATATTTTTTATTTTTCCTATTCCCGCTATTCCACCTATTCCAACTATTCCAGTTTTATTCCTAGATTATTCCCGCCTTATTCCAGCTTTATTATATCTTCATCCCATGAGTTTAAAAAACCTTGCAAACCCTAGCCACCATCTCGCCGCCCGCAGATCCGGGCTGCCCGACCCTGGGCCATCCCCCTCCCAGCCCGCCCGCCGACCCATGCCATCCCCGCCATCGCTGGAAAAGTCGGCCATCGCCGCCCATGCCCGTGAGAAGACGAACGGATGCGGGAGCATCCATCCGCCCACGCGACGCCGTAGCCGTCTGCCACCGTCGACCCGCTACCGGTCGCCCGCCTGCCATCGCCGGCCCTCGCCCGACCACCGGGGGCCCTCGTCGGTGCCATTAGGCCCCACGACCGTGGGAAGCCCAAACGGCATGGCCGTGCATGCCGTGCCGCCCCTGCACCACCGCTCGCCTTTGCCACCTGCCACCGCCGCCCACCTACCCGCCGGCCACCGTCCCGCTCTCCGCCGGCCAATGCCCGACCATCGGAGGTCCTCGTCGGTGCCTAGGGCTCCCACGCCCGTGGGAGACCAAACGGCGTGCCTTGGGCATGCCGTGCCACCTCCGAGCCGCCGCCCACCTGCAGCCGCTGCCGGTCGTCTGCCACTCGCCGTCCACCGACCCCGTCCACCGCCTGCTTCCCGGTTGTCGGAGATCATTCTCTTCACCTGTGCACGGCCGTGAGAGGATTCTGCATGGATTTCAAAGCATCCCAATTTTCAGAGAAGTACGCTTTCTAGAGCAGATCATCAAGTCGACATGCTTCTTAGAGCATATCAGCACCAATATTGATACAGCACAGTTTTTGATATAATTTATTTTTTTTTGGATTTCTTGTAGGCTAAATAACTGAGGGTTTTGGTTTTTCTATATAAAGGCCCCATCTCCCTGTAATAATCAGAAGTTTTGATATAAGTTTTTTGGTTTTCCCTGGGTTCTGGTTCTAGGCTAAGGCCCGTCTTTCCTTCACCTGCGGGTATCGAGGGGTGTGAGACCCCACTTCTTTCACTCACATGCGAGCGTCGAGGGGCGCGAGGCCCTAGTTATCCCCCTTTTCCATCGAGTCCCCCTCTAGGTCTTAGGGATTTTTCTTTATGGCCCCAGGTAGCGATTTGGGTGGGATGCCCTAGGCTCCGCGTGTAGTGAGATGGGTGGGACGCCTTTGACTACATGTAGTGGGATGGGTGAGATGCCCTAGAGGTGCGACGTCTCTCCGTGAAGGTGAGTCCCCAGTCCTAGAGTGTCCATGTTTCCTATCCTCCATCCCATGTTTCTTTGTTAAGAAAACTGAAAACCAAAAAAGTTCAGCTGTTTTAGATTTTAGTATCAGCTCGCCCTAGTCCCGTGAGGCTTCTTAGCCCTCCCATGGTCCTAGTTTGTTTAGGTTTTTCCTTGTTTTCCCAATAAATTAGTTTACGTCTCAGCCATCCCGCATCAACAATCAATAAGAATCATCCTATAAAACATGTGAAACACTTGAGAGTAGTTAGTAATATATGTGCATGCTCCAATATTTTGTTATCATCAAAATCACTCAAGGGGTCAACAGTCGGGCACTGAACTTATTGATTCACCACACTGTGAGTCATGTGGTAGATGGGATCCCACTGCTACCTCCAGGCTATGAGCATGGCCATGAGGGCATCGAGCTTCACGATTTGCCATGCTGTGAGTCATGCGATAGATGGCATCTTGTTGTCGCTTTTGGGCTATGAGCATGGCCATAAGTGCAGGCCTGATGGGGGGCCTGGCATAAGGATGCTGCACAGTGAGTCAAGAGGTACATGGCGGCTTGCCCTGCCACCACCTCCGAACTATGAGCACGGGGAGGAGTGTGGGCCTAATGGGGGCCCAACTTGAGTCTGCCAGACTTTGAGTCAGACGGAGATGTTCCTGCATAGGTGAAAGACAAAGTTGCATGAAAAACGGACTTAGATAACTGAGAAAAAACTTTACATCACCAGTAGCTCTCTTTTGAATTGCTCGTGTTCTGGGTTCACGAGCATCAGGAGGTGCCAAGATCGGCAAGGTGGTAGGCTTCGCTCAGTTGGGCCCCGACCCCCTCACTAGGGCCCTTTACGGGGATTACAGTAGCGCGACATTCTTTACCGGCAGGCCACACCCCGGGGTCAAGCCTCATCTCTTGTCCTATCTAGCCCCGTGCAAATCCCTGGTAGGATGGTTTAGTTATTCACTTCGGCCTCCTTGTTGATCCGAGGGTGGGCTTCCGAAGGGGAATAGTGATGGATGTCGAGATAGGCACAAAAATCCTCAAAAATCCTTCCTGAGGTGGGGCTCCGGCCATTGTTGGGGGTGTCATCCCTTCCCCTAGCCTTCTTCGGGGTTCTCCCTATCACCCACGTATCATTCCTGCCAGCTTCTCGATGGGCCGGTTGTTGATGGCAAGTGGCCGAGGGTCTTCACCCCAACTCTTCTGCTCCCCCTACAAGGTGCACCAATCTATTATCGCCAAGATTGCCATGGCCTGCAGCTCTGACATATCTAGCGGCCCCCATCATCGGGGGTATAGGTCCTCCCCTCTCCCGGTCGACTCCTAGATTCGTTAGACTACAAAATAGGGGAAACTCGGGTCGGGGATTCTGGTGAGGATACTTCGATGATCAAGTTAGTGGGACGATCAAGGAAAACAAAACCTCTAAAGCAGAGAGCTTGGGGGACTCCCTCATCTCAGGGGGTGACAAGATGATAATGATCAAATAGCAAAAGGAAAGAAGGAATGGAGAGCAAGGGGTGGGAAGGTTCTCTGGTCAGTCCCTTGATTGATGTGGGACTAGTGGGGCTAGAGAGGATCGATTGGTGAGTCTAGAAGTCACCTAGGGTACCTTTTTTTTCTTGTAATGGGGTGGTGAAGGAACAATAAAGGTGGAAGACAGGGGTTGGGGCTTTCATGAACTTTGGGACTCACACTCACGGAGAGATCTCACACCTCTAGGGTATCCCATCTCACTAATAGAGTCGTACAGAGAGATCTCACACCTCTAGGGCATCCTACCCACCTCACAAATGGAGCTGTAAGGAGAGATCTCACACCTCTAGGGCATCCCACCCTCTTCACTAATGGAGCCGTGAAGGTGAATCACGAGGGACATGAAGGTGGTAGAGAAGGAGGAATGGGGATAACTGGGGCCTCACACCCTTCGACGCCTGAAGGCAAAGGCAAGACAGGCCTAAGCCCACTCCAAATGGAGGCAGAACCAAGCGCTCTTTCTTAAAAATTCAACTTCATTACTCCAATTACAAGAGGGGGATGCCTTTTAAATTAGTAGCATTGAGATTCGTGTAGAGCTGCTTTTGCATCAAGATCTGTGCAACTCCATCTTTTATGACCATGGAATTGGGGATCGTAGCGGAATGGGGTGGAGGATGGGGCACGGATAGGATGGCGGGGGCGAGGCAGAGGGCGGGCGGTTCGTGATGGCAATCGCCTAGAGGTCATTGACATCAGAGCGGGAGATCAATCCATCCGCCAGTTCGCAGGATCTGATCCTTGACAATGAAGAATCCCATGATCTGGGTGAAGAGGGTCTAACATGCCATCAATAGAAGCATCGACGGTGGAGGGCGGTGATGGTGGCGGTAACGTCGCGGAGGGAGAGGCATGGCACGGAGGTGTGGAGATGGGAGGGAAGAAGAAGGCTCTTGGAGAAGTGAGGCTGTGACCCGTGAGACTCGAATCCTTGATGTTGTATACAATGCCTAAAACAATGAGCTTGTGAGGACACAAACCCTGGTGAAGAGTGCCATCTTTTAGGTTGATGCTGCACCTTTCAAGCAACGGTACCTCCAGCACTATGGTGTTGAGAATGGTAGGAGAGGAAACGAAGGAGAGACGGGTGGTCGACGACGGTGGAGGCGTCAATCGGTGGGTTCCTGGTTGCAGGCGGTGCGGAGATGGGTCGGCAGCGGCGGACGGTAGCACAGGGGAGAGGGACAACCGTGGGCGGAGCCACAGGGAGGAGAACGGCCGTGGACGGTTCCGTGGGATTTGTCGATGTTCCCACGAGAATACCATCGCTGGGGTTGGTGGATGAACATCGAGGGGTCGTCGGTGGTCGGGTGTGGCTGATCCAGGACCGATGGGAAGAAAAAATGGAAATTCTGGGAGGAAGAAGATGACAGGGATAACCTAGGGATAAGTCATGGATAAGTCTAGAATAAAATGGGAAAAGAAAGAATAGGTAGAATAGCTGGGATAAAATTTAAACTAAAATAAATAAAAAAAAAATCTGTAAAAAAGGAAAAAACCTGGATTGATTTTGATGTCCCCATCATTTTCCCGAGGTGGGGAAAACTCGACTCCGTCGAGTCAGGCTTGCTACATTTTTTTTTCTCTCTTCCTTTTTTTTCTTTACTTTTTTTTAACCCTAATCCTCTCTCGCTCTGATACCAAATTGATGTCGGACTAGTGGGGCTAGAGAGGATCGATCGGTGAGCCTAGAAGTCATCTAAATTAGGGTACCCTTTTTTTTTCTATAATGGGGTGGTGAGGAACAATGAAGGTGGAAGACAGGGGTCGGGGCTTTCATGAACTTTGGGACTCACACTCATAGAGAGATCTCACACCTCTAGGATATCCCACTAATGGAGTCATACAGAGAGATCTTACACCTCTAAGGTGTTGACTCCATTAATTAATTTTGATGATAAGCAAAATGATTATGTATAAGTTGAGGACTGATGATTTGCTTTGAGTGTGTTTTTATTGAAAAGGTGCTTACAAATTTGAAGAAGCTTAATTATTTTGAAAAAGCCAAGTTTGAATGAAAAGATTGCTCAAAGAAGACTTGGACACTCAAGAGATAACTGATTGGATGCCTAAGTTAAATGGAAATATGTTTCAGCTAAAGTTCAAGCCTTTTTATGAAGTTTTCAAAGAAGTGTCGACTCAAAGTGTCGACACATGACATGAAGTGTCGACACATGGAGATGAAGTATCGACTCAGGCCGGTACACAGCAATGTTTCAAATGGCACAGATGAAGTGTCAACACATGGACCTAATGTGTCGACTCAAAGTGTCAACATATGGATCAACACATCGTTTGAGACTTTCAAGCCATAGAACTTACAGAAGTTGAAGGAACAGCTGAAGTATCGACACATGGAAGCAAGGTATTGACTCAAGATGTCGACTCAACTGAGGAAGTGTCGACATATCTGAGATTTCCAGAGAATCAGAATGAAGCAATTTAAACTAGGTATCAACTCAAGAAGATCAAGTGTTGACCTTATATGTCGACTCACAGCCTGAAGTGTTGACACATGAAGTTCTGGCAATAGTAACGACTAGTTTTTCAAATACAGAACTCACCCAAATTGCCCTCCAATGGCTAGTTTTTTAAGTCTAACATCTAGAAACCGGTTTTGAGACCTTGGGAAGGTATTTATATGCTCAAAATCAAATCAAAACACATAATATTGAAGACCATTAAAGAGTTTTGAGAAGAGAGAAGAAAAGTGAGCTTTAACTTCTATTCATTGAAGTTTCAACCACTCTCAAGCTAAAGAAAGCCTCCAAGTATTCAAAAGCTTTCAAGAGCATTGAAGATCATCCATTCTTTGGCATTTAAGAGGCTTCTACAAGTTGAAAGCAACTCTACATCGAGCTACAAAAAGATATCCACTTTGTTTTAGAAAGCTTACATTGGTTCTTTACTTTAAAACCATATTTCTTGTAAGGGTTCTTGGTTAGCCTATTGTAAAATCAAGGAAGGTTATTAGTGAGCCTTGAAAAACTAATTAGGTTTGTGGTTAGCCTGCAAAACCACCAAGGTTCTTGGTTAGCCCGGAAAACCAAGGAAGGTTGTTGGTTAGCCTTGTGAAAACCAATTAGATTCCTGGTTAGCCCGTAAAATCAAGTGAGGTTTTGACTTATTGGCCTTGCGAAAACAAGTTAGGTTTTTGATTAGTGAGCCTGCAAAACTAATCAACTATAATCAGTGTGATTATAGTGAATTTCCAAGGAGATCTTGGGGAGTGAATGTAGGTGCATTGGATAGCACCGAACCATTATATTTCTTGGTCTTTGTGATTGCTTGATCTATCTCTCCTTGCTCTTTACTTATTGCTTTTTATTTTTTTTGCACTTTTATTTTAGAGCATTACAATTGAATTAATAGTACCTTGCTAATATATTTGCTGAATTATATTGCATTACTTAGAATCAAGTAATATTATGTTTCAATTTTTAGAGATCCAATTCACCCCCCCTCTTGGGTTGCTTATTAGGCAACAAGTGGTATTAGAGCCTTATTCTCAGTATATAGAATTTACCGCCTTGAGTAAAGATCTATGGCAGCCCCAATTGGTACTAGTGTAGTTGAGGGACAAGCCTTAAATAGACCTCCATTTTTTAATGGATCAAATTATACTTATTGGAAAACTAGGATGAGAATTTATATGCATTCTATTGATTACAATTTATGGAAAGTAGTTGATAAGGGTCTTCATATTCCTTCGATAGTGGTTAATGGTGTTTCCATCCTAAAGCTCAAAGAGGATTGGGATGAAAATGATATTAAACAATCCAAGATCAGTGCCATGGCAATGAATCTCCTCTATTATGCATTGGATCCTAGTGAATTTAATAGAATATCTACATGCATATCTGCCAAAGAAATATGGGACACACTTGAAGTTACCCGTGAGGGTACCGATCAAGTGAAGAATACTAAAGTAAATATGTTAGTGCACATTTATGAGATATTCCGAATGGAACCTAATGAATCAATCACTGATATGTACACAAGATTCACAAATATTGTTAATGGTATGAGAAGTCTTGGAAAAGTCATGTCTAATGCTGATCTTGTAGATAAAATTCTCAGATCACTTCCAACATCATGGGATCCGAAGGTGACCGCAATTCAAGAAGCCAAGGACGTTAACAAGTTACCTCTTGAGCAGCTAGTTGGATCGCTCATGACTTATGAGCTCAATCTGAAACAAAAATCAATGGACATGGACAAGAGGAAGAAGGGGATTGCTTTCAAGTCAAACATACAAGAAGAATCCTCAATAGATGAGTCCGAAGATGAAGAGAAAGATGAAGGTGAAGAAGCCCTCCTTGCACGAAAGTTTAGAAGATTCATGAAGAGGAGGAAATTTCCTTATAAAAAGAAATATCAATTCAATGAAAAAGGAAAAGAAAATGAGAAAGAAAAAGAACAGGAAAAGGAGAAGGAAGTACTTATATGCTTCGAGTGCAAGAAGCTGGGACACTACAAGTTTGATTGTCCTCTCCTTAAGAAATCTAGAAAGAAATTAAGAAAGAAAGCCATGATGGCCACTTGAAGTGACAGCAAAGACTCCAGTTTTGAAGAAGAGAAGACCAAAGTTGCAAATCTCTGCTTAATGGCACATCAAGACAATGATGAAGTAAGTTCTAATACCAAAATTGATTTTACATTTGATGAACATAGGAAAGCCTTTGAAGAACTAATGCATGATTACAAACTAATTTCATCTGAAAACAAGAAATTGAAAAAGCATGCAATTAGTTTCTCTTTTGAAAACAATTCTTTACTAAATGATGTTAGTATTTTAAAATCTAAATTAGATATTTTAGAAAAGAAAAATAATGCTTTATCTATGAAAAATAAAGTTTTGAAAAGATCTAAAAATGTTATTTCAGATAATGATCTTTTAAAGAAAAACAAGGATTTAGAACTTGAAAATGTCAAGTATAAAAATGAACTTGAAAAGATAAAACCTTTTGTTGAGAAATTCACTTACAGTTCAGAAAAGTTAAACCTACTTTTGAACAATCAAAGAGCAGTTTTTAATAAGGCAGGATTAGGATATAAACCATAGAAGCAACAAAAATATTTTAAAAATTTTTTTATACCTGCATCATCTAGCATTATTTGTTTTACTTGCAAAAACTTAGGTCATAAATCATTTTAATGTAATTTGAGAAAAACCAATTCTTTTGGTAAAGTGTGGGTTCCAAAAGAAATCATTTTGAATGCTAACCCTAAAGGACCCAAATTGGCTTGGGTACCTAAAAACAATGCTTGATTTTATTGTAGGTGTGTCTTGCAACCAAGGAGAACAAAAGACTTTGGTATCTTGACAGTGGTTGCTCAAGGCACATGATTGGAGATGTGAAGCAATTTACTTCTCTTGAAGCTTTGAATGAAGGGAGTGTGACCTTTGATGATAATGGTAAAGGAAAAATCATTGGTATTGGTAAGGCTCACATAACTCCTTCTAGTTGTATTAATAATGTACTTTTAGTCGATGGTTTGAAATATAATCTTTTAAGCATTAGTCAGTTTTGCGATAAAGGTTTTCAAGTAGTTTTTAAATCATCATATTGCATGATTGCTAGTCCAGATATAAATGGAGTACAACTCATTTAAAAAAGGTATAGAAATATTTATTTGGTAGACCTAGATGATCTATCTTCGCCTAATGGAGAATGCCTTGTTGCAATGAATTCTACTAAAGATGAGACTAGTTGGCTATGGCATAAAAGATTAGGGCATGCTAGTATGTATCTTATTTTAAAACTTTGTAAAAAGAATTTAGTTAGAGATTTACCTAAACTTTGTTTTGAAAAAGATAGGATTTGTCAAGCATGTCAATTTGGTAAATAAATCAAAACTTCTTTCAAACCAAAAGGATTGTAACTACTAGTAGGCCACTTGAACTACTTCATATGGATCTCTTTGGACCAACTAGAACATCAAGTCTAGGAGGTAAAAGATATGGATTAGTCATTGTAGATGATTTTTCAAGATTTACATGGATTTTCATTTTGGCAAAAAAAGATGAATCATTTTCAGCTTTCATAAAGTTTTATCGAAAAGTTTCAAATGAAAAAGGTGTTTCAGTTGTTTGCATTCGTAGTGATCATAGAACTAAATTTGAAAATCAAGATTTCGAAAACTTTTGCAATGAAAAATAAATAGAACATAATTTTTTTGCACCTAGGATACCTCAGCATAATGGAGTAGTAGAAAGAAAAAATTATACTTTCAAAGAAATGGCACGCACTATGCTTTGTGAAAACGATTTGCCAAGATATTTTTGGGCTAAAGCTATTAATATAGCCTGTTATATTTTAAATCGAGTTTTAATCCGTCCTATTTTAAAGAAAACTCCATATGAACTTTGGAACCAAAGAAAACCGACTTCGAAATATTTTCGAGTTTTTGGTTGTAAATATTTTGTTTTGAATAATGAAAAAGATCATCTTGGAAAGTTCGATGCCAAGTTTGATGAAGGTATCTTCTTAGGATACTCTACATTAAGTAGGGCATACAGAATTTTTAATAAACGAACTTTGGTTGTAGAAGAGTCAGTACATATTATCTTTGAAGAATCTAATAACAAATCCCTTAGAAAAGAGGATACATCTTATGATTGTGTAGGTACTGACAAGCTTCAGAAGCTAACATTGAATGATCAACCTCAACCAAATGAAGAATATCAAGACAAGAATGAAAAAGAAGACACTCCAAAGCATCAAGATCTACCTAAGGAGTGGAGGTATGCTTTAGACATCCTAAAGAAAGGATTATGCCCTATAAGCCAATATCTGTATCTCCCAGACCATTGTAAATTGACAAATTAATAAAGGCAATAATTTTTTTTTATCATTCGCTGTGTCATTATATGATGAACCCCATAGATTAGGGCTATGGTTGTAGGGCTATGATGAGATCATACCAGTGAGATCTAAGGCCTTAAAACCCTAATCTAGAATATTCCTAGTCATAGGAACCCTGAGTTGGGGATCAGGTTTCCGGTAAGACTGGCACATCCTATGTATGCTGAAAAGGGTGACTGCTCTCACAGTCATTTGTGTAGGACACTAATACAAGGATGTGGGTGCTCATTAGTGAATGAGTCCACTGAATAGATCCAGTTTGAGAACATCTAATGGAGCCTTAGCTGCATGTCAATAGATGTTTCACATAGTGGGAGTTGTACAAGTAGTCCTATGACCTGAGACTGCCATAATACCTTATGTACATGAACCCATGCTTTGGTTCAATCTCAATCATGACACTGGGTCATGCACGAGGTTGATGCTGGGTATGGTGAATTGTATATGAAGGTAATGAGTAGGTCAACAAGGAATTGATCACTCCTAGTAGGAGGAGATTGCATCCAGCCAAATTAGGTCAGATGATGATTCAGGAAATCTTTGATCAAAGTACAGATATTAGAAATGATTTCTAATATCGAATTAATTGAATCATTAGTGTATGACTGAGCTGGGAATGAGTATAAACTGGATTTGACATGATTCCATATCCATAGTTATATTCGGGATGCAAGATGATTGAAGGATCGAATTGTACGGGAACTTTCCACTGAAGGGTAGTTTTGGAATTACACCAGAATTTCCATATCTTCCGGGTAGACATGACACGTTGCTAGACGTCAATCTTGTCTTGTGGGTTGATCAAATTAAATGGTTTAATTGGATCACTAATTAGGAGGAGTCCTAATTGACTGACTCGAGTTAGCTCGATTTGACCTAAATCGATTAGAATGAGTTCTGATCAGATTAGGTCAACTTGCACTCGGACCCACTGCTGGCTAAGTATGGAACCCAATGGGTCACACACTTAGGACAGATAATCAAGGATTTAATTTGGAATTAAATCTCGTTTGCAGATGAACACACTAGCATGTGTTGCAAACCATGACTTCTACTTGAATCGGATTCGAGTTAGGGTTCCGATTTGGTCTTTTTTAGATCCAAATTCATTCCGGTTTGAATCTAATTGAAGATTTAAAACGTTGGGCTAACAATAGGCTAGCAATTGGGCTAACCTAAGAGGCTAAACCCCTTTCCCACATCGCCTAAACCCCTCCCCCTCTCTTCCCACGCGCGCGCGCAAGGAGAAGAGTCCACACGCGCGTGGACTCTCTCCAAATCGCGTTTTTGCGTGAAAAGAAAGAAGGGAACGGCGTCTTTTGGCTGATGAGGCGTGGATCAGAGTCCACCTAGGCGTGGACTCTTCAAAATGGGAATTACGGTGAAAAGAAAGAAAAAAAACTCCGAAGGGGCGCGACTCTTTCTCTGCGCGCGCCCTTCTGAGTTTTTCTCGATCCTCTTCGCGTCTGTCCATCCCAAAGGCCGTGAGATTAATCCCAAGGCCGTGAGATTAATCCCAAGGGCCGTGAGATTAAGAGAGAAGACGTGAGAAGGGAGAGAGGGGCGTGAGAGGATTTTTCAGAAGGGAAGGCGCCTCTCTGTCGCCTATTTAAGAAGAAGGCTTCACCGTAAAAATCTATTCCAGTTTTCTACGGCGAAGCCTTGCTTCTCTTTCCTTCTCCCTCTCCAGAAGACTGTTTCCCCCTCCTCTCTTTCTTCTTTGATTCCTTTACAGAGCCTAGGCTCTGTCGAATCTCAGAACAGAAGGAGAGTCAGAGAGAGAAACTCTCCGACGGTAAAGGAAGAAGGCGCCCCTTTTTCCTTCTTTCTTACATTAAGACAACTTTGTCTTAATTTTCTTCTCCCTCCAAGACAAGCCTTGTCTCACTTTAGGACAAGGGCTTATTCTTAAGACAAGAGTGTCTTAAGGGGCCAAAGTTGCCAAAAACTAGGAGAAGGGTAAGAGAGAAAGTTTAGTCCCTGTTTGGCTAGAGGTGTCCTAGCCAATAGCCCATATATCAAGTTCTTGGGGTAGAACTTGATTGGAAGGAACCCAATTGAGGAGTCACTGTCTTGATCATCTGCCCGTGTGGATCACCATCGGAGGGCGGACAAGTGGACGCCTGGTGTGTTCAAAAGGTTACTCCATTTGGAGTTTATTTCTACATCAGATTGGATATAGCGATCTGAGGTTAGTATCTAAACTATGTTTAAATTTGGACATGCATGTAGTCATAAGTTTTAATTGCTAATAAGGAGATTTTGGGATTAGGGTTCGGACCTGATTTCATAAAGTTTTTGAAATCCACACTTCCGCACTGGTCACCGAACCCAACAGTGGTATCAGAGCCTCCTTATTAGGATTAAAAATTATGCAGTTCAATTCATGATGTAGTATCATGTTAAAGTTTTTATATTGATGCACAGGCATGTCTTTGATTGAACATGAGTTTGATGATTGCCACCAGTTAGGGTTTTCCACTGAAACCCTAATTGTCTTAGAGATATGATTAGCCCTGGAGCCATCATACTGAAATAAGGTTGCCCTGGCATAATGGTGTATCCATTATGTGGTAAATGGTTGTCCTAGTATGATGGCACACATTTCACATATTGCTTAGTTTAAAGCATGTATTAATATATGTGATAGCTTTTATTGAATGTGCTGGCATTGCATGAACCCCTCTTAAAATTATATTAAGTGGTAGTATAGTTAACCGATAAGCATTATTAGTCATGATGGATAATTAGTCATTTCGGTGTCTAGAAAGGTGGTTCTGGGAAGGTAAAGGGAATCGTGGTTTTTAATTGGTTCCGTTGACTGACCTGGCCAATTTTAAATTGGTGTCTAGGAAAGCAACGGGGGGACCCCAACATCTCTTCCACTAGCCTGGCCGATCTGATTGATTTAATTCTTGACTAACATGCTTGGTGTTAAAATACTATTATTGGCCTTCCTTCATGATAGGTCATCATTGTGTTACGATCTATACTAGGTTTGTTGTGTACACACAAGACCTAATATGGTGACTAACACATTTTTGGCCTAATACAATTATTTGTTTATGGCATGATTTAAAGTAATATTTTGTTGTGTACACACAAGGGTATTACTATTAAAGTCATGACTATATGGCTATGAAGGGTCTTACTTAACTAAAATATTATAGTTTTTGTGTATACACAAGGCTATTAATATTTTAGAGGCCGAGATAAGTTGAGAATTGTACAGGTTACAATTGGAAAGAGTTTTCCTACCTATGAACTTATATAAGATTTGTTGTGTACACACAAGGTCTTTTATGAGGGATTGGGATCTCAACCCCACTAAGAAAGATCAATTAAGGTTTTCTCGATCATCGTATGGAGGGTTATGATGCTCGATAAAATAGTGGGAGACATAATTAAATTAAAGTCCTAATTTAATTATGTGTTGTCATTTCATGGTTGTTTGCTTATGTTTTCGTTCTTTGTTTAAATGTAGATAAATGGCCTCTTCACTCTCACTCCGTAGTATTTTAGATGCCAACAAATTGACTGGGCCGAATTATGTTGATTGGCTGAGAAATTTGAAAATAGTACTCAGTCAAGAAAGAATTTCCTATATTCTTGATACCCCGATTTTGGAACCACCAAGGGAAGATGCCTCGCAAGAGGAGAAGACACATATAATATGTGGCAAAATGACTCACTTACTGTCAAATGTGTTATGCTTGCCTCTATGACTAACGAGTTACAGAGGCAGCATGATAGCATGGATACTAACTCCATACTGAATTTAAAAGAGCTTTATGGAGAACACAGTAGAACTGCTAGATATGAAATATCTAAGCAGTTGTTCCGTGCAAGGATGACAGAAGGTACATCAGTACAAGACCATGTATTAAAGATAATTGATCTAATCACTCGATTAGGTCAATTAGGTTTGTAATGGATGGGGAGTTGAATCAAGACTTGATCTTGCAATCACTCCCAGAGTCATTTTCACAGTTTGTTCTTAATTACCATATGAACAAACTTAATTCTTCCTTGCCTGAGCTGTTGAATATGTTGAAAACAGCAGAGAGCCATGTAAAGAAAAATAAGGCTCCAGTTCTTCTTGTGGATAAGAAGAAGACAGGCAAAAGGGGTTCCAATAAGAGGATGAATCCCAAAGGGGGCATTAAGAAGAAGAAAGGAAAGAAGGCCTCCGGACAGATGACCTGCTTTCATTGTGGCAAGCCGGGTCATTGGAAAAGAAACTGCAAGGTTTACCTTGCAAGTTTGAAGCCTGGTGCATCAGAGGCACCAAAAGGTATGAAAGAAGTTCATACTATTTTGTCATTGGATTCTTCCATTTCAAATACTTGGGTGTTGGATACCGCCTGTGGTCATAACATCTGCAAATCATTGCAGGGACTTCAGGGGCTTAAAGTATTGAAGGAAGGTAACTTTGAGCTCTACGGTGCTGAGGGGACCCCATCCAAGCAGAAGCTGTAGGGACTTATGTTTGAAGTTACCTTCAGGGAAGATCTTGGAGCTAAGGAATTGTTACTATATGCCAAAAATCATTAGAAATATCATATCTGTACCCTTGTTACTTAAACAAGGATATACTATGAATGTAATGAGCAGTGGCTGCTCAATTTCTTTATCTAATGAAATTATATGTTATGGCATATTCTGCAATGGTCTCTTAACTCTTTCCACTAATGACAATGTTTTTCATGTTTCTAACAAACGGAAAAGAGATGATGTTAACAATACCTTACTTTGGCATTGTCGACTTGGACATATTAGTGAGACTAGGATTAACAAGTTGTACAAAGAAAATTTCTTTGATCCTTATGACTATGAGTCATTAGGAACTTGTGAATCATGTCTCATGGGTAAGATGACCAAGACTCCATTTAGTGGACATGGAGAAAGGACAAAAGAGTTATTAGGACTCATACACACAGATGTATGTGGGCCTATGACAACTCAAGCCTATGGTGGATACTCATACTTCATCACATTTACTGATGATTTTTCAAGGTATGGATTTGTGTATCTAATGAAACATAAGTCCGATGCTTTTGAAAAATTCTTAGAGTATCAAAGTATGGTAGAGAAACAAACAGGAAAAAGTATAAAGATCCTCCGATCAGATAGAGGAGGTGAATACTTATCCACTGAGTTTCTTGATCACCTTAAAGATAAGGGGATCATCTCTGAATGGACTCCTCCTTACACACCACAATTAAATGGTTGCTGCTGAAAGGAGGAATCGTACTTTATTGGATATGGTACGGTCCATGATGTGCTTCACGGAGTTACCTTTTTCTTTCTGGGGATATGCTTTGGAAACAGCAACTCATATCTTGAATAGAGTACCATCTAAAACTGTCTCTAGCACTCCATATGAATTATGGAGAAGTAAGAACCCAATCTTAAGTATATTAAGATATGGGGATGTCCAGCCTATGTAAAAAGGAATTTTGGACATAAACTAGATGCTAGAGCAGACAAATGTCTATTTATCGGATATCCTAGAGATAGTATAGGATATGTGTTCTACCACCCTACTGAACAAAAGGTTTTGGTCAGTAGGCATGCCACTTTTATGGAAAAGGAATTTATCCTACAAAAGGGCACTGGTAGAAATATCGAACTTAATGAGATTCAACAAATAGACACTTCTCAGTCAAGTAACAACATAGTTAATATAGAACCTGAACACACTCCTATCCGTAGGTCTGATAGGGTGCGACAGGCACCTGAGAGGTATGGGTTCATAATTGAAAATAATGAAGCCCAATCATTCAAAATGATGAGCCTCTAACCTATACGGAAGCAGTCATGAGTAGAGACTCAGACAAATGGCTGGAAGCCATGAGATCCGAGATGGACTCCATGTATGTCAACCAAGTATGGTCTTTGGTTGATGCACCAGAGGGTATTAACCCTATTGGGTGTAAATGGGTCTATAAAAGGAAGATTGGGGCAGATGGCCAAGTTGAAACTTATAAAGCCAGATTGGTGGCTAAGGGTTTCAGACAAAAACAGGGAATAGATTATGATGAAACATTTTCCCCTGTTGCCATGCTCAAATCTATTCGGATTATGCTTGCTATAGCAGCATATCATGATTATGAGATCTGGCAAATGGATGTAAAAACTGCATTCCTCAATGGTTCCTTGAGGAAGAGGTTTATATGTCACAACCAGAAGGTTTTGTCTTGGAGACTAAACCTAATCAGGTATGTAGGCTAAAGAAATCCATTTATGGATTAAAGCAAGCATCCAGGAGTTGGAACATCCGATTTGATAAAACAGTCAAAGAATTTGATTTTTTCAAAAATGAGGATGAACCTTGTGTGTACAAGAAGACTAGTGGGAGTGCCATAGTTTTCTTAGTTCTATATGTTGATGATATACTTATTGGGAATGATATCCCAATGTTACAATCAGTCAAAGTGTGGTTATCGAAACAGTTTTCCATGAAAGACTTGGGAGAAGCATCCTATATACTGGGTATAAAGATCTATAGAGATAGATCAAGAAGGATGCTTGGCTTGTCCCAGTCTAGGTACATTGACCAGGTGCTAAAGAGATTTAGCATGGAGGAAAGTAAAAGAGGTTACTTACCTATTGGTCATGGCATACGTCTTTCTAAGAGGATGTCTCCTAAGACACCTGAAGAAAGAAATAGAATGAGTTCTATACCTTATGCTTCGGCTATAGGGTCGATTATGTATGCTATGTTATGTACTAGGCCTGATGTGGCATATGCCTTGGGTGTAGCCAGTAGATTTCAGGCTGATCCAGGAGAGGATCACTGGAAGGCTGTGAAAAATATTCTTAAGTACCTGAGAAGGACTAAGGATATTTTTCTTATATACGGAGGATCTGATCTTAAACTAGAAGCCTATTCAGACTCTAGTTTTCAATCAGACCCAGATGATAGTAAATCCATTTCAGGGTATGTCTTTACCTTGAATGGTGGAGCAGTAAGTTGGAAGAGCACTAAACAGCAGACTGTAGCTGACTCAACTACCGAGGCAGAGTACATAGCTGTCAGTGAAGCCGCCAAGGAAGCTGTCTGGATGAAGAAATTCATCACAGAGTTGGGAGTAGTTCCTGAGATTGAGACCCGGTGCCACTCTATTGTGATAACACTGGAGCAGTTGCTCAAGCTAAGGAACCGAGAGCCCATCACAAGTCCAAGCACATTCTGAGACGCTTCCATCTTGTCCGAGAGATAATCGAAAGACAAGAAGTCTGCATCAATAGAGTAGATACAAAGAACAACATAGCAGACCCGTTCACTAAGGCTCTACCACAGCGGGAGTTTGATCGCCACCTCGATTGTATGGGGTTAAAGAATAAGAGCGATTGGCTTTAGTGCAAGTGGGAGATTGAAAGGATTATGCCCTATAAGCCAATATCTGTATCTCCCAGACCATTGTAAATTGACAAATTAATAAAGGCAATAATTTTTTATCATTCGCTGTGTCATTATATGATGAACCCCATAGATTAGGGCTATGGTTGTAGGGCTATGATGAGATCATACCAGTGAGATCTAAGGCCTTAAAACCCTAATCTAGAATATTCCTAGTCATAGGAACCCTGAGTTGGGGATCAGGTTTCCGGTAAGACTGGCACATCCTATGTATGCTGAAAAGGGTGACTGCTCTCACAGTCATTTGTGTAGGACACTAATACAAGGATGTGGGTGCTCATTAGTGAATGAGTCCACTGAATAGATCCAGTTTGAGAACATCTAATGGAGCCTTAGCTGCATGTCAATAGATGTTTCACATAGTGGGAGTTGTACAAGTAGTCCTATGACCTGAGACTGCCATAATACCTTATGTACATGAACCCATGCTTTGGTTCAATCTCAATCATGACACTGGGTCATGCACGAGGTTGATGCTGGGTATGGTGAATTGTATATGAAGGTAATGAGTAGGTCAACAAGGAATTGATCACTCCTAGTAGGAGGAGATTGCATCCAGCCAAATTAGGTCAGATGATGATTCAGGAAATCTTTGATCAAAGTACAGATATTAGAAATGATTTCTAATATCGAATTAATTGAATCATTAGTGTATGACTGAGCTGGGAATGAGTATAAACTGGATTTGACATGATTCCATATCCATAGTTATATTCGGGATGCAAGATGATTGAAGGATCGAATTGTACGGGAACTTTCCACTGAAGGGTAGTTTGGAATTACACCAGAATTTCCATATCTTCCGGGTAGACATGACACGTTGCTAGACGTCAATCTTGTCTTGTGGGTTGATCAAATTAAATGGTTTAATTGGATCACTAATTAGGAGGAGTCCTAATTGACTGACTCGAGTTAGCTCGATTTGACCTAAATCGATTAGAATGAGTTCTGATCAGATTAGGTCAACTTGCACTCGGACCCACTGCTGGCTAAGTATGGAACCCAATGGGTCACACACTTAGGACAGATAATCAAGGATTTAATTTGGAATTAAATCTCGTTTGCAGATGAACACACTAGCATGTGTTGCAAACCATGACTTCTACTTGAATCGGATTCGAGTTAGGGTTCCGATTTGGTCTTTTTTAGATCCAAATTCATTCCGGTTTGAATCTAATTGAAGATTTAAAACGTTGGGCTAACAATAGGCTAGCAATTGGGCTAACCTAAGAGGCTAAACCCCTTTCCCACATCGCCTAAAACCCCTCCCCTCTCTTCCCACGCGCGCGCGCAAGGAGAAGAGTCCACACGCGCGTGGACTCTCTCCAAATCGCGTTTTTGCGTGAAAAGAAAGAAAGGGAACGGCGTCTTTTGGCTGATGAGGCGTGGATCAGAGTCCACCTAGGCGTGGACTCTTCAAAATGGGAATTACGGTGAAAAGAAAGAAAAAAAACTCCGAAGGGGCGCGACTCTTTCTCTGCGCGCGCCCTTCTGAGTTTTTCTCGATCCCTCTTCGCGTCTGTCCATCCCAAAGGCCGTGAGATTAATCCCAAAGGCCGTGAGATTAATCCCAAGGGCCGTGAGATTAAGAGAGAAGACGTGAGAAGGGAGAGAGGGGCGTGAGAGGATTTTCAGAAGGAGAAGGCGCCTCTCTGTCGCCTATTTAAGAAGAAGGCTTCACCGTAAAAATCATTCCAGTTTTTCTACGGCGAAGCCTTGCTTCTCTTTCCTTCTCCCTCTCCAGAAGACTGTTTCCCCCTCCTCTCTTTTTCTTTGATTCCTTTACAGAGCCTAGGCTCTGTCGAATCTCAGAACAGAAGGAGAGTCAGAGAGAGAAACTCTCCGACGGTAAAGGAAGAAGGCGCCCCCTTTTTCTTCTTTCTTACATTAAGACAACTTTGTCTTAATTTCTTCTCCCTCCAAGACAAGCCTTGTCTCATTTAGGACAAGGGTATTCTTAAGAAGAGTGTCTTAAGGGCCAAAGTTGCCAAAAACTAGGAGAAGGGTAAGAGAGAAAGTTTAGTCCCTGTTTGGCTAGAGGGTGTCCTAGCCAATAGCCCATATATCAAGTTCTGGGGTAGAACTTGATTGGAAGGAACCCAATTGAGGAGTCACTGTCTTGATCATCTGCCCGTGTGGATCACCATCGGAGGGCGGACAAGTGGACGCCGGTGTGTTCAAAAGGTTACTCCATTTGGAGTTTATTTCTACATCAGATTGGATATAGCGATCTGAGGTTAGTATCTAAACTATGTTTAAATTTGGACATGCATGTAGTCATAAGTTTTAATTGCTAATAAGGAGATTTTGGATTAGGGTTCGGACCTGATTTCATAAAGTTTTGAAATCCACATTCCGCACTGGTCACCGAAACCAACACTAAAGAATTAATCTTATGTGATCCATCTAAAGGGATAAGAACTCGAGCCTCAATTAGAAATGAATGTGATTAAATAACATTTGTATTTCAAGTAGAACCTAAATATTTTAAAGAAGCTGAAAAAGACTCTAATTGGATCAATGCTATGCAAAAAGAACTAATTCAATTTGATAGAAATAATGTTTGGACACTTATAGAAAAACCATCTAATTTTCAATTATTGGTACTAAATGGGTATTTAGGAATAAATTAGATGAAAATGATATTGTTATTAGAAATAAAGCTAGACTACTTGCTAAAGGCTACAATCAGAAGGAAGGGATTATTTTGATGAAACTTTTGCTCCTGTTGCTAGACTTGAAGTAATTAGACTATTATTAGTATTTATCTATTTTATAAATTTTAAATTATTTCAAATGGAAGTTAAGAGTGCTTTCTTAATGGTTTTATAACTGAAAAGATTTTGTTGAACAACCACCTGGATTTGAAATCATGCACATCCTGATCATGTTTTTAAATTACATAAAGCACTTTATGGATTAAAGCAAGCACCTCGAGCATGGTATGATAGACTCAGCAAATTTCTGATTGAAAATAAATTTTCTAAAGGAAAGTTGATAAAATACTATTTTTGAAAAAGAAAGATAATGATTTATTAGTAGTACAAATATATGTTGATGATATTATTTTCGGTACTACTAATAAAATTCTTTGTCAAGAGT
Source organism: Areca catechu (assembly GCA_021397845.1). Taxonomy (NCBI): domain Eukaryota; kingdom Viridiplantae; phylum Streptophyta; class Magnoliopsida; order Arecales; family Arecaceae; genus Areca; species Areca catechu. The sequence goes on along the minus strand of CM038047.1, from coordinate 125,530,312 downwards.
TTGCTAAGCTAATACAGGGTGAGTTCGAGATGAGCATGATGGGAGAACTCAATTTCTTTCTTAGACTCCAGATCAAGCAAACTACAGATGGATCTTCATCAACCAAGCAAAGTACACAAGGAAATTATTAGAAATTTAGAATGGAGACTACTAAACCAATAGGCATGCAGCCTCTCTTGTAGACTTAATAAAGATGAACATGGTAAATCAGTATATCAAAAGTATATAGAGATATGATTGGCTCTTTATTGTATCTAACTACTAGTAGACCAGATATAATGTTTAGTGTTTGCATGTGTGCTAGATATCAGTCTGAACCTAAAGAATTACATCTTATGGCTGTTAAGCGCATTATTAGATATATATCTGGTACTATGATATCGATTTATGGTATTCTAGAAACTCATCTGCTATATTGATTGGATATTCTGATGCGGATTTTGCTTGTTGTAAATTGGATAGAAAGAAAACTAGTGGCACTTGCCAATTATTGGAGTTAACTTAATCTCATGGTTTAGCAAGAAACAAACTTCAGTTGCACTATCCATAGTTGTGGTTAAGTATATTGCAGTAAAAAGTTGTTCTGCTCAAATCTTGTGGATTACGCAACAACTTGAAGACTTTGGAATCAAGTTGGCTAGTATGCCAATTAAATATGATAATACCAGTGTTATTTGCTTGACTAAAAATCCTGTTCAACATTCTAGGAGTAAATATATTGAAATTAGACATCATTTTATTAGGGATCATGAAGCAAACAATGATGTTTTGCTTGAATTTATTAGTACTAAATTTCAATTAGCTGATATTTTGACTAAACCTCTTCTGGAAGATCGATTATGTATGATTAGAAGAGAGCTCGGGATCATCAATCTGTTTGATTAAATTTTTCTATATAAACTAGATCAATTCAACCTTAATCTTGATAAAACTTACTCAATCATTATTGATTTCACTATAAAATTATCACATTTCAATTGATTTTGATCTGCCCTTGAAATTCCTAAAATTTTGATTTTCAAGTCGATGTGTCGACACACCGATGTGTCTAAGATTTTAGCCGTTATTTCTTTGAATTGGATACTTGGTAGCCAGTTTTTTAGTTGGATTTCTCCTAGGTTTTGATTTCTAAACCCTAGAAACCCTAGTTTTCAATCAAAACCTTGCCTAATCATTCAATCCAAGCAATGGGACCTCGCAAGCAAGTTGTCCGTCGACCTCGTCAGTCAAACCAAGAAGAAGAGCGAATGATGAAGGCCCGACATGAGTCTAGAGCTATAGATCCGCTCGCACGACCATTGTTTGTTCTGTCCAGTCAGATGAGCTCGAAGACTGTAGTTGGAGGATGTCGATTAGATTTTTTATTTATTGACCAGCAGTATTTTTGGATTAGAAAGTGAATTCGTCAGGCTAGTCTGACTACATTCTGTTCACTTAGTGAGAGGTATTACCCCAGGCTAATGCGAGAGTTTATGGATCACTTGCCCGTGGGACAGATGGTTGGTTAGCACAGGTCAGAGAATGAGATATCCCTGTTACTTCAGAAATTCTGAGCAGAGTATGAGATATATCGATGACAGGATTTGTTGTTGAAAGTATGATGGATTGAGTCAATGGACTTGAATGCATCTTTGAGTCTGACATTCTACCAGAGGGAGATACTGTACCAGCATCTAGATTATCTACAGAGATGAGACTACTGCATCACATCATCACCCGGATACTTCTATTGAAGATCGGATGTTTTGACTATATCACTGAGCGGTAGTCACTTGTGATGGTCTCTTTGGTTTAGCGCACGCCCGTATGCATTACAGTTCTTATGGCATATCAGATTATGGAGGTGTCGACTAGCCAGCGACACTACCTTCCCTATGGCATAGGATAGACAGTATTATTTAGGGATTATGGCATCATCTTCGAGGACGAGCCCTACCATACATTGCTTCATACCGATGTGTACAATATCAGATCATTACATCAGATGGGCTATCACTTATTCCGAGGCCAGTGGACTCGCAGGATATCAGGTCAGGTCGAGGACAGAGCTGATGATGATGATGCAGCAGAGGAGGAGCGCATCCTCTCCGACGAGGTAGGACCAAGCGAGACTTAGTCTGAGAGGTAGTGCAGCCAGCGATTGCTCCTCAGTTCGATCCTTCTACTTCTGCACAGCCTCAGCTAGCATAGACGGAGACTCCTGGCACTTCAGATAGCTTACTGGATAGAGTCAGACATATTAAGATTGATGTATTTATCATGAGGTAGCGTCTTGACTATTTCATAACTGAGATGAGAGAGAGTCATGCTGGACTTAGTGATGGCATCTCAGCTATACTTTTTGCACTGTCCAGATCTTTAGCAAGTACTCCGGTTGCAGATATAGCTCCTACACCTTCTCATGTACCTACTCCTGCACCAGCCGATGACATTGATGATATTGATACTGGTGTAGATACTACTGCTGGAGATGGTGATACAATTATTGGAGATATGGGAGATGATGATGGAGATGATGAGGAGACTAACTTAGATCAATTTGATTTCACAAATCTTACTTCAGAGACAGTAGCGAAGGTGATGGCTGACTTGCCTAGGAGTCTTGTTGTTGACCCTTCCTATTCACCAGCCCAGACTCCTGTTCCATCCTCTCCTTTTAGATTGGATGATCGCATTCTTGTTCCTATTCCTATTCTTTCTCCAGTTATCGATACACCTATTATTGAGACCATTGATATTGATACTTCCGCTATTCATACACCTATTATTGAGACCCCCATTCTTGATACACCGATTATAGATATACCGATACTATCTACAGCTGATACTTCTATTTTTGATATGTCTGTTGCATCATCAGCTATTACCCCTATCCTTGATACACAGATTATTGAGAGTCCTACACTTCATACATTCTCGCTTATCCGAGAGCATGGGTTTTATACACTCGGCTTTCAATATCTTGACTCCGGTCCTTCATTTGATCGACACCTCTTCCAGCGGTTGCTGAGATTGTTGATCCGATCAGTTCCGTTCCTGCAGAGGATATTGTTTCTACCTCTACTACTCCAGCCAGAGGTCGGATATATATTTGTCGCAGAGGACGTGGTCACCGTACCCCTCCACAGTCGACCAGGACCAGACTTAGAGATCTTCGATCAAGATGGCCATGAGCACGATTCTTCACTGATACAGGACCGATTGAGATCGATTTATCTTCTGATGATTCCATGGATGAGTATTAGGACTTTTATGTATTTTTAGATAGTTTGTTTTTATGCTTCTATATATTTTTATCTTTGTTATGTATATGTTGTACAAGCTCTAAGTTTATATGAAAAGCTTTGTTGTTCTTCATCCTTATATCTTTAATGCAAATGAATGATATATTTTGAATTGCTCTTCAATGTCTTCACTCTTGAATGAATGAATGAATTTTAAATTCAATGCAATACTTAAAGAAAGAGTAGAATAACTCAATGCTATATCTTGTCTACTCAATATATATTTTTCCTACCTTTTTAATGATAACAAAAAGGGAGAGTAGTTTAGTAATGAGATTTAAGTATAAATGAGTATAAAAGTAGAATAATGAAACCAATGCAATATATATTTATGTTATATTTGTAATATGCAAGGGATAGATAGATATTGAAAACTTGAATTGAAAATCATTTATAAAACTCCTTAAGAAAGGTGGAGCTTTACTTTATTCCATTTGGAAATCCTTTCAAAATGAATTTCATATCAAACCCCTCTTTACATGTTTGAAAAAGATTTTTACAAATTATGTTATGGATCATCGATTCAGGGGGAGCTTAGTTGTTTGAAATTTTCTTGTAGAGTATCATGATACATGTTTTTTATACTTTAAATGTATCCCAAAGCTCTGATACTCTCTATCTTTATAACAAGCTCTGGCACTATTACTTTTGTTCTGAATTGCCATATCATTAATGCAAGTAATGTTGATACACTTAATGCTTTCAGTATTATGCACCTTGATGATTTCTTTTAAAAGCTTTGTTTTAAAGTAATTTATACTTAAGGATTTTGTCATCATCAAAAAGGGAAAGATTATTGACTCCATTAATTGATTTTGATGATAAGCAAAATGGTTAAGTATAAGTTGAGGACTAATGATTTGCTTTGAGTGTGTTTTTATTGAAAAGGTGCTTACAAATTTGAAGAAGCTCAATTATTTTGAAGAAGCCAAGTTTGAATGAAAAGATTGCTCAAAGAAGACTTGGATACTCAAGAGATGGTTGATTGGATGGCTAAGTTAAATGAAAATATATTTCAACTAAAGTTCAGGCCTTTCTATGAAGTTTTAAAAGAAGTGTCGATTCAAAGTGTCGATACATGACATGAAGTATCGACACATAGAGATGAAGTGTTGACTCAGGCTGGTACGCAGCAATGTTTCAAATAGCACAGATGAAGTGTCAACATATGGACCTAAAGTGTCGACTCAAAGTGTTGACACATGGATCAACACATCGCTTGAGACTTTCAAGCCACAGAACTTGCAGAAGTTGAAGGAACAGCTGAAGTGTTGATACATGAAAGCAAGATGTCGACTCAAGTTCTCGACTCAACTGAGAAAGTGTCGACACATCTGAGATTTCCAGAGAATCGGAATGAAGCAATTTGAACAAGGTGTTGACTCAAGAAGATCAAGTGTCAACCTTATGTGTCGACTCACAGCCTGAAGTATTGTTACATGAAGTTCTGGAAACAGTAACGACTAGTTTTTCAAATGCAGAACTCGCCCAAATTGCCTCCCAACGGCTAGAAACTGGTTTTGAGACCTTGAAAAGGTATTTATATACTCAAAATCAAATCAAAATACATGATATTGAAGACCATTAAAGAGTTTTGAGAATAGAGAAGAAAAGTGAGCTTTAACTCCTATTCATTAAGTTTCAACCACTCTCAAGCTAAAGGAAGCCTCCAAGTATTCAAAAGCTTTCAAGAGAATTGAAGATCATCCATTCTTGGGCATTCAAGAGGATTCTACAAATTGAAATCAACTCTACATCGAGTTACAAAGAGATATATGCTTTGTTTTAGAAAGCTTATATTGGTTCTTTAATTTTAAACCATATTTCTTGTAAGGGTACTTGGTTAGCCTATTATAAAACCAAGGGAGGTTGTTGGTGAGCCTTGAAAAACCAATTAGGTTGGTGGTTAGCCTGCAAAACCACCAAGGTTCTTGGTTAGCCCGTAAAACCAAGTGAGATTTTGACTTGTTGACCTTATGAAAACAAGTTAGATTTTTGATTAGTGAGCTCGCAAAACTAATCAACTATAATCGGTGTGATTATAGTGAATTCTCAAGGGGATCTTGGGGAGTGGATGTAGGTGCATTGGATAGCACCGAACCACTATATTTCTTGGTCTTTGTGATTGCTTGATCTCTCTCCTTGCTCTTTAGTTATTGCTCTTTATTTTCACTGCACTTTTATTTTAGAGCATTACAATTGAATTGATAGTACATAATATATTTGTTGAATTGGATTTCTTTACTTAGTATCAAGTAATGTTAAGTTTCAATTTTAGAGACCCAATTCACCCCCCTCTTGAGTTGCTTACTGGGCAACATAGGGCATCCTACCACCTCACTAATGGAGCTGTACAAAGGGATCTCACACCTCTAGGGCATCCTACCCACCTCACTAATGGAGCCGTTAAGGTGAATCACAAGGGACATGAAGGTGGTAGAGAAGGTGGAATAAGGATAACTGGGGCCTCACACCCCTCGACGCCCAAAGGCGAAGGCAAGACAGGCATAAGCCCACTCCAAACAGAGGTAGAACCAAGCACTCTTTCTCAGAAATTAAACTTCATTACTCCAATTACAAGAGGGGGATGCTTTTTTATAGGCATACAAGACTTAGGACCCATACATGAAAAATTATTTTATTTATTTATTTTTTTAATCCTAAACTAGTAGCTTTGAGATCCATGTAGAGCTGCTTCTGCACAGGATCTGTGCAACTCCATCTTCTATGACCGTGGAATAGGGGATCGCAACGGAATGGGGTGGAGGACAGGGCGTGGATAGGACAGTGGGGCCAAGGTGGAGGGCGGACAGTTCACGATGGCAGTCACCCAGAGAGCGTTGACATCAGAGTGGGAGATCAATCCGCTGCCAGTTCGTAGGATCCATTCCTTGATGATGAAGAATCTTGCGATCTGGGTGAAGAGGGTCTAACATGCCATCAACAGCAGCATCGATGGCGGAGGGTGGCAATGGCGGTGGTAACATTGTGGACGGAGAGGCATGGCACGAAGGTGTGGAGATGGGAGGGAAGAAGGCTCTTGGGGAAATGAGGCTATGACCCGTGAGACTCGAATCCTTGACGTTGTATACAATGCCTCAAACAATGAGCTTGTGAGGACATAGACCCTGGTGAAGAGTGCCATCTTTCAGGTTGATGCTGCCCCTTTCAAGCAATGGTACCTCCAGCACTATGGTGTTGAGAATGGTAGGAGATGAAATGAAGGAGAGACGAGTGGTCGATGGCTGTGGAGGCATCGATCGGTGGGTTCCCAGTTGCAGGTGGTGCGGAGACGGGTCCGGCAGCGATGGATGGTAGTGCGAGGGGAGGGACGGCCATGGGCGGAGCCACAGGGGCGAACTGCCGTGCACGAAGCTGCAGGGGGGAATGGCCATGGGCAGTTCCGTGGGATTCGCCATGTTCCCACAAAAAGACCGTCGCTGGGGTCGATGGACGGATGTCAGGGGGGTTGCCGGTGGTCGGGCATGGCGGATCCGGGACCGGTAGGAAGAAAAAATGGAAGTTCTGGGAGGAACAAGATGACAGGGATAACCTAGGGATAAGTTAAGGATAATTCTGGAATAAAATGGGAATAGCAGGAATAGGTAAAATAGCTGGGATAAATTTAAACTAAAATAAATAAAAAAATCTGAGAAAAAGGAAAAAACCCAAATGGGTTTTGATGTCCCCATCATTGATCGCTGGGCTTTCGGTTGTTTTTTTACCTCTCCCCCACCCTCTCGCTTACTTACCTCTTCTACCTTTTTTTTCTCCTTCCCCCCTCGGCTTTATCCTGGTGTCCTTTTTTTAGGGTGCCCTGCCTCCCTTTTTTACACTTCTATTTCAGGAGGGGCCGTCGATGTGTTGCAAGGCCTGGGGCCATGGCAGAATCCTCCTTCTAGGGGAACTCTGAGTCTCACGCCACATGGGTTCGCATCCTTCTATCATACGGTAATGGACGTGGCGGCACAACATAGGTTCTTGGGCCTGACGAGACTTACCTTATGCAGAGTATACGGGCGACGTGTTGCAGAGCTTGTATTGATGGTAGGCATGCACTACCTCCCGGAGGTTGTAGGTGGACAGGGACCTCCATGCCATGGTTTGAATTCCTGTTGATCTTTCCTCCCTTCACCATTGGTGGGAATTCTGGCTTTCATACGATAGGGAGAGGCCTTCCTTCGGGAGGTGCACCCTTGGCAGCATGAGCATGACCCCGACTAAGAGCTGACCTAAAATAGAAGGCTAGCCTCACGAGCATGACTCTGGCTAGGAGCTAACCTTGGCAGGAGGGCTCGCCTTGGCAGTATGAGCACAACCCTGGCCGGGAGCTGACCTCAGACGGAGAGCTCGCCTCACGAGCATGACTCTGGCTTGGAGCTGACCTTGGTAGGAGGGCTCACCTTGGCAGCATGAGCACGACCCCGGTCGGGAGCTGACCTCAGATAGAGGGCTCGCCTCACGAGCATGACCCCGATCGAAAGCTGACCTCGATAGGAGGGCTCGCCATGGTAGCATAAGCATGACTCCGATCGGGAGCTGACCTTAGATGAAGGGCTCACCTTTTGAGCATGACTTTGGCTAGGAGCTGACCTCGGCATGAGGGCTCGCCTTGGCAGCATGAGCATAATCCTAGCTAGAAGCTAAACTCAAATGAAGGGCTTGCCTCACAAGCATTACTTTGGCTGAGAGCTGACCTCAGCAGGAGGGCTCTCCTTGGCAGCATGAGCATGACCCCGGTCAGGAGTTGTCCTCAATTAGAGGGCTCACCTCATGAGCATGACTCTGATTGGGAGCTGACCTTGGCATAAGGGCTTGCCTTGGCTCCTCATCGAGCTACCATGTCTAGGTGGTGGGTCTCTTGCTAGTGTGGCCGCCAACAAACTCCATGTCAGCGGAGGTGCCACATTAGGGCACGCACTATCCCCCAGGATATCATGCCCACCAGCTTGTTGGTGGGCCGGTTGTCAAGTGGGAGGAGAGCCACAAGCTCTTGAGGTTCTACCAGTGCCTTGCTCTCCATAAACTTTCCGAGGTAGTCTCTTCTTATCAAATCTTCAATCTCCCTTTTAAGGTGGCAGTATTTCTTAATGTCGAGACCATGGTCACTGTGGAACTGGCAGTACTTTGACTTATCGCGATCACTGAATGACCTTAGTGAGGGAGGGTGGTATAGATAACGTTCACCCTCGATCTCAATGAGGATCTTGGATCTTGGGGTGAGGAGAGAAGTATATCTTTCTTCCAGAATGGGAGCATTCTTTGACTTCAAGCCCGCCCGGAGTTTCATTGCTAATTTTGGCCTCTGCATCCCAGGGGCCTCTCCCTGGGGCTGCATCTTCAAATGCCTCCTGTCTAACTTCCTTCTAATCTGGTCTGCCTCCTTGACGTGGTGTACTTATGGACCTGTAGGAGGAGCTCAAAGTAGGTCCTTTGTAGCTTCTTGTCCAGGGAGTAAGTCAGACGAGAGGTCCTAAGCCCCCTCTTCAATGCCAGCATGGTGACGGCCTCATCTAAATTGTAAATCTCCAGGGTGGTAACTTTGAAGAGGGACACATAGTCCCACAAGGACTCGTGGTCCTACTATCGATTGAAAAAATGCTATCGATTTCCCACGTCACCTTCTGGCATTGTTGAAGTGCACCACGAACCTCTGCTCCAGCTGCACAAAGGAGTTGATGCTTTTAGGCTCGAGACAGGTGTACCGACTTGAGCTACCTTCTGAAGAGTTGCCGGGAAGGCAATGTAGAGGAGAGCAACAGTCACTCCCTGGACTCTGATGAGAGCCTTATAGCTCTTAAGGTGGTTCAGGGGGTCAGTTGTCCCATCGTAGGGATCCACTTGAGGCATGTGAAACCAGCTAGGGATTGGTTCCTCTTAAATTTCTCGGGAGAAAGGAGGGCGAGCATCATAGCCCATTAGGTCGCATGGGGAGCCTTGTAGATTAGCAAACTGGCGGGATAACTCAGCCAACTTGCGCTCTTGTTCCTTCAAGCATCTCTTGGCCTGATGCCTGATTGCCTCATCGATGGATCCATCGATCGAGGCTGTTGGGGGAGAAGGAGACGACGGCTAGGGAGGATCGTACCTAGGGACCTTGCCTTGGTGGTGCTTACGACGCCTAGCGATGACATGATTAGAGACCGGAGACTGGTTCTCCTGATCGACCGACCCGCTCTACTGCCTCTTCTCCTGGATCTGGAGGCTTCCTTGGTGATCGGATACAGCCCACAGGTGGGATGGTCTTCCCTGGAAGGAACATAGGCTACCACGGGGGCTGGTAACCTGAGCAACAAGGGTCCCTGGCTGCTACTGGGTGGCTAGGGACCGGTGCTGATGGTGTAGCCATCGCACTACCATAGTCACGGTCTGGATCTGCTGGACGAGTATGGCAAGCTGGATGTCCGCTAGAGATGGTGGCGGTGGAGTGTAGAGCTCCTCTCTGGGTTGTGTGGGCTTCCATGAGGACGAGGATCCCCCATATGGCTGGTGGAAGCTTCCCGTGCGCATGTCACCACCATGTCGCGGAGGGGACTGTTTCAGTGATGGGGGATTGGTTTAGCCCAAGACCCATCCCCTTACTTGGTGTGCCAATCTATTGTCGTCCAGATCGTCATGGTCTACAGCTCTCTCACGGTATCGATGGGCGACACTCCAGCCTGGCTTCTCATGAAAGTGCCCGGACCTGCAAAACAAAGGAGACCCAGGCCGGGGATCCCAACGGGAGCACTCCGAAGATCAAGTCTATGGATGATCTAGGAGAACAGATCCTCCTTGGTGGATTCCGAAGTGGTCTCCACTCTCAGAGATCTTGAAAAATTGATGAAGTAAAAGTTTTGATCGAGAAGGAGGGTGTGAGCCATGGTGGCCGTGGCCGCTGGAAATCTCTCCCAAAATCCTTAGGTGCTCTTAGCGTGCTTGTGGCCTTGCAAAATTGCCTGCCCCTCCTTGCTTACCTTTGCTAGAGTCCCTCCCTGGTTTTCTTATAGACGAGCGACACCTTGAGTGAGGTGCGAAATCCTGTCTTGGCCTCTCCTCGGTGCCTTTCGCACGGGTCCGATGTAGGCCTGCTTTCGATTGAGCCCCCAAAGCATGGAGGAATAAGCATCCTTTTCATGATAGGAGGTACGTCGCGGATCCTAACACTTTGACTGAGCATTGTTCTCTTCTGGTGCCATCCCACCATATGGGGAGACCTAGCAGAGCACCAGTTCGGGGGCAGGTGCTACAGAGTCTAAGATTCCTGGTGACACCTTCCTTTTCTAGGTGGTGCACATGGTAGGTAGAAGGTCCCTGCACCCCTAGTCGAGCCCCCTTTCCTAAGTGGTGCTAACAGTGGACTGAGTGGCCTGGCCTTCCAGCGAGATGCTCCTCCATAGGCCGGCGGCATGCCTTGGGGGTGCAGTCGGCATGCGATGGTGGGATGCCATTCCTCTAGGGGTTTCAAGCAGCGTGCCATCGATAGTTAGGTGTGTTAGCCTCCCCGTGCCGTGCCAGGGTAAGGGTAGTGGTGCCACTTGCCGGTGCCGCTACCCGTCCACCCCTAGTGCTTGAGGGAGAGATTGTGTTCACCTGAAACATTCGTGTCTGATTCCGGGGATGAGGTTGACTTTGATCGCGGATCAACCTTGAGTAAGGTGGAGTCTGTCTCCTACCGAAGGCTTGAAGAATGAGAACCTGACTGTGGCCAGGGCTCAACCTTGGGAGAGCCACTCCGGCTAAGAGATGCGAAGAACGAGGGCCTAACCTCGACCGGGGCTCGACCTCGGGGGAGGCACTCTGGCACGAGTGGCACATAGAATGAGGGCCCGACCTCAGTCGAGCCTCATCCTCGGGTTAGCCACTCTAGCACGAGGGGCACGAAGAACGAGAGGACTGACCTCAGCCGGAGCTCGGCCTCGGGGGATCCACTATTGTATAAGAGGCGCGAAGAACGAGGGCCCGACCTCGGCTGGGGCTCTACCTCGAGGGAGCCACTTCGGCACGATAGGCACGAAGAATGATGGCCCGACCTCGACCGAGGCTCAATCTTAAGGGAGCCACCCTGGTACCAGGGGCACGAAGAACGAGGACCCAACCTCGACTTGGGCTCGACTTCGGGGGAGCCACTCTGGCATGTGGGGTCCAGAACAAAAGTGGCTTGCCACGACCTTCGTCCAGGTGGAGCTATTCACCCGCGTGGTCGCCAGCTGGGCTTGAGAGGGGCTCCATGTCAGTAGTCCTGCCACATCAGTATCAATATCGATAATTATGATTCTGAGAATGTGGATCTATATTCTGTACGAAAAATTTTCAAACGAGTGGTATCGGTACAGTTGGTACCACAATAAATCCTTCTATCATGCAAAAGATATACCCTAACCTCACCACGTTCATGGTTTGGATGCATCTAAAACCTTTTTGTTAAAGTGGTAAAGTCTAGTTGGCAAAAATATCTAGTTACAGTTTAATAGTTTTATCCAGAATATTAACATGTGAAACAAATGAGTCAGATATATGACCCAAGTCTCCAACCCAATTCAATTGCGGACTTTGCTCCTTCCTCGTAGGATCTCCTGTACCATCTCTTTTTTTCTTACCTTCTTTCGCATTAAGAAGACAACGGATCCATGGCCTCCTTTTATCATAATCGCAATAATGTAGAAATACAAAATTGTTATAGATACAACATGCCCTTATATTATAGTGGCTATTTGGCGGTGATACGATTATATTAACATCCTCATACATATGGATGGACCAGCCGGAGAAGGCCTTCTCTTTGCTTTAATTTGACCATATATGTGCAGGAGGAATGTGGTTTGTTTATTGTCCCGACTGTTCAAGCGAGGCTATCTACTTCTTGTTTTTGGTATTTTCCACCTCCTCTATACTTCTTTATTTAAAAGGGCAAGTTCATCTTCATAAAGCCGGATTCCTGTTACTTAGTTTCCAGGCTAAAGCTTTTTTGCAGATGACCGTTGAGTGGATCGAGTGTTTTGCATGACTCCTTATTTAAAAATTGAAAAGAGTAGTCTGCACGGAAACATTAAGCAGAAATCAAGGGCTTTCAATGAGGTAGTGGTGACCAAGGGAGAAATGAATGAAATCAGGTCCTAGCATTCTTTGCAGGGAGCGTGATGACCTTTGGACAAGAAAGCTTAATTTGGACCAAAGGATGGTTAATGCGTGCATAGTATTTTTTTGAAATATGCTCTACAAACAGTTCCTTAGCTGTATCAAAATTCCAATCTTAAACGGTCCATTGATACCTTTCCCTTTGCCTAGAAGCGGGGTAGCAGGTGAGCTGGTCTTTTCAAAGAAAGCGGTGCCCATGGGGCCGGGGTCCCCCCCGACCCTCTTATTCTCTTCTCTTCTCCACTAAGCTTTTCTTCCCTTGCGTATTATATGCCCTTCTTGTCCACCTTCTATAATTCTTTATTTCTCCTTTTCCGCTTGCCTTCTTCTCTTGTACCTATATATAAAGCCACGATCGATCCTCCCCATCCCATTCCCTTCCACAAGGGCTCTCTTCTTCTCTGCGAGGTTTCATAACCTCGCAGAGATTAGAAGACTATATTATATCATATTATATTTGTATCACCACCACCTTTGATCTCTCGTCATGGAGCTCCACTCTCCTGCTGCCGCCAAGAAGCTATGGAACTATCTTCGCATCGCCTTCTTCATGATGAGAAAGGGCTTTGTTTCCAAGAGGAGGCTAGTGATGGACATGAACCTCATGATGAAGAGAGGGAAGCTCCTTGGTAAGTCCCTTGGCAATCTCATGTTCCACCACAACGCCCGGCCGCCACATACCCCAAGCTTCGGCCTACGGGAGTACGAGTTCTCATGCAGCAACAGCCCCAACCCGGTTTTTTCCACGCGAAGCGCCGCCACAACTACTTTCCTTGCCTGAACGCCGTCGTCGAGGAGCCCGACGAGACCCGGCTCGGGCCGCCGTGGTGCTGCAGAGAATTGAGTACTCTCCGCAATGCTCGTTTTTATCGCAAGAACTTGCCCCGGGGGAGAGGCGTAGCCCTCTTCCCTCCCCCTTCTCTGTTAGAATCTCGAACTACTCATCGGAGGATGAGGACGGTGATGGTTCCGGCCACGAGGTGGATGATGAGGCTGAGGAGTTTATCAGGAGGTTCTACGAGCAATTACGGGCACAGAGCCGCATTGCTTTGCTCGAGTACCAGGAGATGGAATACCAGGAGATGCTTGCGAGAGGAGCGTGATGGCATAATGTACGTATGCGTACATATACACTTATGCACGTATACATATATACGTGCAGTGCATTGCTTTTATCCATGGTGTTTCTCAGAACCTTCTAGCATTTTAGATGGGAGGTGTGTTTGGTGCATGTTCGTGATTGATGCACCTCATGTTGCAGAACTATGTTTTTTTTTCCCACCCATTGAACCATTTACTCCATGTTTTTAACGATTGTCGTTATCGCCACTACTCTTATGTATATACATCTATATTTGTTATTATGATTTGGGAGGTGTGTCGGTGAGTGGCTTCCGTGGATGTCATGGAAAAGGATGTTTGGTTTTGTTTTTAATATGATCCGTATAGATAAACTTCTATATAATGTATAATGGTTGTGTAACATATGCGTGGTTACCTTTCAGCTTTGATCTGTATTCTTTGTTATTTCATCCATGTTTCTGTTTTCTTAATAATTAATTACAACTCATGCTGATATGATGTATTGTTGCTTTAATGATTAGGTTGGCGTTAGGTAAGTGAAATTTCTCAACATTGTGATGCAATTAATTTGAATAGATAGCCAGTCATTTTATTTATACACTGATTCCATTATTTATAGGTTTGGGCTTGAGATTGCAATTTGAGTGCCGGAAAAGGTCTGGTTTTGGGTGTTGAATAGATAGCTTCCGCCGCCCTCTTTTTTTCTTTGGAACTTCGGATCCCACCGATGGGGCCAGGTCTCACTTTCAAGCTGGAAACATCACTGTCGCTTGGTGGGTGCCAGCTTTGTCCGTCCACCATTGCTGTTTGGCGACTTAAATAATTTTAAGTACAAAAGTGATTTCTAGTTAATATATATAAATCCTTATGAATCGATTATTCTTTTAATTTCTGTGAGTTGGGTGGGAAATCCCAATCGTTCAATTTGGTGCTAGCCAAACTTTTATTGTCCATCTTAACCGGTGTAGGATAGTGGTCCAACGTAGAACATTGTTTTAAAGTTTTGGCAACTCATTGCGGCTTGACAGCAATGAGTTTCCGAAGCAATTTTTTTCCCAAAATTGCTATGGAAATCAAGAGATCTCCAATGGAAGTGAGCGTCGGTTTCATATCCCTTGCAACATCATGTTGCCAGTAAATTAAAAATACTTTGGTTATCTGCGCAAATCCATTAGTTGGGTGTTACAGCAAGAAATCATTTCCATGCTTGCTCCGCAAAATGATGGGCCTATACTTGGATTATACGTATAAGTTACCATTGTTTTCTCGCCAGTATTAATGTTGAAACCCTCAAGTCTGAGGGCCCGTTAGTCATAATATAATTGCAAGATGAAGAGTTTCAGCCTAAAAGGGCTATAAGCTCGAAGAACTTCAGCTTAGTTACGTAATTCAGATTAACGGTGTTGGGATATCTTAACCCAAAGTACGATCTAATCATCGATTCAGCCGGTCAAAGTCTCACCTTCTGAACCACAAGTTTCGGATCTAGGTGTTCAAGAAGAGCCGGACAACTTACGGGCAAGCCAAGGACCTTGACGAGTCTACAGCACCCGAAGATACGGGTTTACGGTACCCGAAGACGACCTTCAGATCACATCTTCGGCTCCCGTCGAAGACCAAGTCCTTCGGCTCCTGAAAATAGAATCACTGGCCTGACCCTACTCCCAAAGACATGCTCTTCGGTTCATATGATAACATAGTCTCCGGGCTATATCAAAGTTCTAGTTCCTAATCTATGCCGAAGACAGGATCTCCGATCTGTCTCGAGAAGATCTGGAGATAAGGACATTTCCAATCTGATTGTGGAAATCCTCCTAAAAGGAAAAGTCAAAGATGGATTCATGAATTGCCTCGCACCACGAAAAGCGTGGCTAATAATGGTAATTAACATTACCATTGACAATCTCCGGGACACAATCAGGGTGCGTAACTCTAGCAGCAACATTTTCGGTCCGGCCGGAACCATTCGGTGACAACCCACGACTGCGAATCATGGGGAGGAATTAACTCTCCACCATAACCGCTGAAAGTAGAACGGAACCGCAGGCTGGATGGCTCCTTATAAATAACGGTAATGAAAGGAAACTAAGCAGGTGGTTTGACAAGATCCTACACTAGGCATGCAAACATCTGCGGGAGCAGAATGGATTTTAAAATATTTTTTAAAATTCTTGCAGCGAAAATCTGCTCCGCCAGGAACTAATCTAAATCTAGTTGCATTTAGGCATGTATGATCATATAAAATATTTGCATAATATTTAACAATTAAGTCTATCCATGCATGATTAAAAAAAAATTTCCATACCTTTATTCCGCATGGAATAACTCTGGAATAAACCTGGAACAGGCAGGAATAACTGGAATAAAGTTATTCCAGTCGTCTTCCTCCCTGGGCTGTTTGAAAACTCTATTTTTGCTTTCAAAACGGCATCAGAACACTGCCTTCCGGACATCCGTTTGCTCCCAAATTCGAGTAGCAGCAACTTGGACAAGTACTCTTCAATCTCCAATTAAAATCTGCAAGAAATTGTTAGGCAAATAATTATAAAAAATCACCAAATTCTGCTGCCAGATTTCTGTAGCAGAACTGAGTAGTAGACTTTGGCCTTCATTTTGGAGCAGTTGGGGCGATCCCGGTGCGCGTAGCTTGCTCCTAGGAGTAGAAGGATACTCCCTCTAGAGGAGAGACACGCCCAGGGCTCTTGGATCCTTCTCCACGCGCGGTGCTAGTCGCTGGAAGAAAGCTTCACGGTCACAGAAATTTCTGCTACAGGGCAGAACTTTGAGCACTTGAAACAAGGGATTTAAAGCCTTGTTTCTCTCCTTCACAAGCTCCTAAACCCAGCCCCAAAGCTCTCCACTTGAGTCTCTCAAAGAAGAAGAATGCCCAGAGATTTTATTGATTTCCCTTGGATCTCACATGGTGGATCAAAACTTCTCTTGCTGAAACAAGGGTGCTGTTGTTTAAATAGGACAGCAATGGGAGAGGGAGGTGGAGAGGCTGGGAGGGGAAGAGACAGACGCTGCCATTAACCCAATTAATCAAGCTATTAATAGGGATTAATCCAGCGTTTAATCCGGGAATAAAGTGCTATCAGTGGAGGGAGGAGAAGAGATGCCTGGGAAAAAAAGGTTCGGTCGTTTGGCCTTCCAAATGTTTGCACTTTTTCTCCATTCAAATGACCGTGTAAAACGGTTCATGGAGTAGAAAATTCAACGTGGAAAAATTGTGTAAACCGGTCCACCGGTTCAAATAACCGGTTCAAGCAAAAATTGGTTCAAACCGTTGGTTCAATCCAATTGAACCGGTCCGAGCCCAATAAAATTGGTTCAATTGGTTCACAACCAATTGGAGGCCGAAACGAACTCCGAATCAGTTCAAAACTGATTCAGAAAAATCCTGGCGCAGTGCTGGTCAGCCTGGAGCAATTTCTGGTTGACACAGACAAGGGCAAGACGGGGAAAAGAGTGCTAAAAAATACTTTGACCATAAAATCGAGACGATTCCCAATTGTAATCGGTATCCGGATCAGAGAGTTATCCTCTGTGGCATGTGACCTCATAGTTCGAACCTAAACGGTAACACTAGAATAATTTTAGTACCAGCACAGGAAACCATCTAGCAATGGGTCCCGGCGTCCGGATAGGTCGAAGATGCTGGAGCAAACTATCGAACCTCTAGCATATGGTTACCGTATAATTCATCCCTTTGACCTCTAATGCTCAGGACAACTGAGATTAGGCTGCCAACCCAGACTGAGTCAGTCAACTATGTGTCTCAACCTCGCAAGCCCAGTGACTCTTCACTAGGACTACCCCGGCCGAGGATTTGCTAAATTGAGATACTGCGAGACATTTAATCCAAATTGTTTGGACAGGTCAATTCCATCTTGGTCCATCACTGCTCACAAGTACTTGCCTGTACCCATAAACCTTTCGTCACCAGATTAAAAATCCGGGTAGTCCAGCACCAAAGCACAGGGAGTTGCTTGCAAGCTACCGTGATGACCTCAGGTTAGAGGGACACATATATCCATATCCAATCGTGAGTATCCCTTTGGCAGAAAGGGGCTGCACGGAGTCACGTTCAATAAGATATCACATATCCCACTTGTAGATCACATCAGTGTCACCACACTCATTTGGTCAAGAGGACAACCAAACGATGTGAACTACAACAACCTATACTTGATATATTGTCGTCCAGTACAATATATCCTTTGGTTGTGAACCGGATTTAAGGACCACTCGATACATCCTCTCTGTATCGAAGTCAGTGTAGTCCTAAGGACTTCATCACATGGAAAGAGTTCATTTCAGGGAAATTAAGTATGTAATGAGCTGCCAAAAAAAATATATTTATTAATTCATAAAAGGAATACAATACTGAGCACAACCACCTACAACCCAAGCGATTGGCTTTGGGACACAATTCCCAACAGGTAAGAGATAATGCTCGAGGTAAGAAGCACAATACACTCCGGAAATCCATAGTCTTTTCCCTCCGTTTATTCTCACCTTCTCCATTCTGTGGCTGGAGCCCGCCTCTGACTTAGGCATTGGAGTGTCCCCCGCCGGAGCAACTTCGGTAACTCTTCGGTAGGGATTTGTTTTGCAGGTGAAACAGGAGCGGTCTGCGACCAGTAGCTCTGACCGGGCTGAACGGGGCTCTATGCTAATAGATTGGTGCACCATGTAAGGGGCCCCTTCGCTTGCTTGTTAAGCTCCCCTCCCTATAAAGGGAAAGTAAAATCTTCTAATGGCAGGAGGAAAAGACTCAGCTCGCCTATACGAGCCGAAGTCGTGCTCCATCCAGGGGCACTACAGTGAATCTAGGCTTTAGCGACTCTTTTTTTGACCTTCCCGACGCTTTTAAGCATCGCTAAGTAATATCCCGACGTTTTGTAAGCGTCGCTAAATCGTAGCCTCTGCAAGCATTGGGACGCAACTGCCGACGCTTTAAAGCATCGCTAAATTTTTATTTACTAATGCTTTAAAGCGTCGGCATTTAGCGACGCTTTAAAGCGTCGTTAGGATTTTAGTCTAGCGATGCTTAAAGCATCGCTAAACTTAAAACTAGCGATGCTTTAAAGTTGTCGCCAGTTCCAGTTATAGAGTCGGTTAAAGCATCGCCAGGTCCAAACCTAGCGACGCTTTAAAGCGTTGATAGATTTTTTTAAAAAAAAATAATAACAGCCATATATACAAACATAACCTATATACATTATGAAAATGAAAACATTCAAACTTGTATCACATCCAACATACACAACAAATGAAAAATATCAAACCTGTATCACATATCACATCCAACATACACAAACACATACAAACAAAAATATAAAGGTTTTTTTATATATATAAATATCAATCCAAGTTCAATAAACAAAAAGACATACATAAATAATAAAAAAAATATCTGGCATTACTGAGCGTGGGGGCTGGTCGTCGTCAGGTCTGCAACTCACAGATGTACCAGAAACTACAAGATATACATCAAGAATTATAATAATACATTTATATATTCTAAATTATTAGATCCATACCAAATTAATAAATAATTACTTATCTGAGATGACATGAACATATGCAGCACAGATGTAACATGCTCTAGCTGAGACCTAATGGTCTGCATCTCTGCTCTGTCTGCATCATGTGTCTGTCGGAGATCTGCTATCTCCTCCTGGAGCTGACGAACATGTAAACTAATCATGACTCTCTCTAGTATCCCGAGTATATCTACGCACCTCAGATAATTGAGTAGAGGTAACTCCAATCTCATAACCCCTCACTCGTCCAGGACGCTCTGGTCCCATCAACTCCGAGAATACCTCGGTCTCGATGCGACTGCTCTGTGTAGATGATGAACCCTCGCCAGCATGCTCGGAGATCATAGAGGTAGCCCTATTCTATATTTATAAAATATATATATATCAATACTTAATAAAATAAAATATAAATAATAATATAACATAAATAAAAAAATACATATATATCTTTGGACTCGTCCCGAACAAAACTGCCATCCTGGTGAACGTGAGTCATCCGATAGAACTCCATATCACCAGGCTCCCTCCCCTACTGATCATCCTATATAAAGAATAAATATTACAAAAAAATCCAAAATAAAACATCTTATATCCCGTACCATGATACATGGCACATGCATGATACATGATGATACATGATGTAAAACTAAAGTGTACTAAAAGTATTATAGGATGAGAAACATACAAACTCATGCCTGAGCCGTGCATAACTCTTGGACCCCGCTGTGTGAGGAACAGACTGAGCAGCTCATGCAGCTCTACCAATATCAGAATACGTTTGCAAAATAAAATTAAAATAATATTATATATTGTATAAATATAATTATGACAAGTAAAAAATTAAAATTTCAAAGTATTTGATGATGCTACACAACCTGTGCCCTCTCAGAGAACCAATAATGCACCAGCTCCATCCATTGATGAGGGTGAACATCAGGAGGACAGGTAGCTATAACATGCTCCTCTGTCCTACCTCTAACTTGTAGTCTCTCTTCAACTTTGCCCTATATTCTTTCCACTTGTGATTGAGAGACTTAAGCAAAAAATCAGATGAATCTGAAGGAAGAACGAACTTGCTCTACAATTTAAATAAACAATAAAATAAATATTAAATGAAATAAGCAATTCAATTATTAAAACCTAAGATATAAAATAATATATAATTTTTACTTGCACAACTCGTAGCATCTCTATTTTATATGCAGGAAGCATGTCATTCTACTTTGAATAATTCAGGGGACATAGCTGACCACGGCATGCTACTGTCCCCAGAAAGCTAGTCAACAAGCTAACAGCTTTCTTATAGGCTGCCTAGCTTGTTGCACTTTATCACTATCCTCTCACTCTTAGGTAACTGCCACACATCACGGACTAATGTTGGTCCTCGCCTATGCCTGAGTCTCCCGAATCCATCTATAAAAAAAAAATACAGAACATTGTATATCAAAATATTGCATATGCATGAATTGAAATGAGATAGAATTATTAAATTATGTACCCTGTATCTGTATATCATTGACGATAGGCTCGTCATCAGGATGATCCATAGAAGGATCATGAAGTGCGGACTCAGGGGGAATGGCGTCATCCTGAGGTGTAGAGGTAGTAGCATCAGCCTGATGTGCAGAAATAGAGGGATTGCCATTAGATCGATGTGAAATTGATCAACTGCCCTCGGGCTGCTGTGCTGAAGAAGTACCAGCCTCGGTCTGGAAAAACTGAAACTGTACATCTATTAATCGCTTCCTTCAAGGCATGGTGTACCTAACCTGCATTATTTAAAAACAAGTCAATCAACATTATAATCAAATTATAATGAAAATGAATTGCAATTAAAAGATAACATAATCATTAATGCAAAAATGTAAACCATCTTATAAACTACTTACTTGTCATAATCAACCAGTTGTACCTTCCTCGGAATCCAACCTAACCAAAATGGTTGTATCATTTATATGATCATCCGGCATAATATTATAAGGCATACACTAAGTGTAAGTATCATCATCTTCTTCTTCCACCTTTTTTTCATGTCATACAAGTCTTTGGGTTTTGTCTTAATAATAGTAGCTCATTTTATCTTTCGAGTCTTGTACATAAAAAACTTGTCAAGCTTGAGATGAAAAGATAAATGGATCATCCTTCAATAACACACCCATATGTATCAGTCTAAAAAAATTGATAAGTATGAATTCGTTTGAGTCCTTTTTTAAATCTCTCAATGTATTTATATCCACCCATCGCATCGAAATAATACAACTTTAAAATTTTCATAATAATCCAACTCCAAAATATCTTTAAGTAACCATAATAAGATTTTTCATCTGCTTCAACCAAAATACTATTGTTCTGAGTTTCCTAAGTTTCTCGCACTCCTTGGCATGAAATTTAAAGCCATTTATAATAAAACCATTATATTTGTCACAATATAATTTAGACCTCTGGCAAGTGCAATAGTTCTGCTGAACTATTTTCTCCATCGGTACCGGTACCTAAAAAATATAATATCAATTATCAATCACTATTCGATGTAAATATATATAAAATTATCATACGACTTATATATACTAACCTGATTGGCAAGCCAATTAGGGAATAACTCAACCAACCATCTTTGTTCAATCCTTGGATTAGATGAGTGGAATGATTGGCTTGTGATGTGGAGGCAAGGGGGTTAGGGCTAGGGATGCTGGATGCCAATAAGGATGCTTACGATGCAAAGGAATTTTTTTTCTTGTTTAGGGTTGATGATTTTTTTTTTGTTATGTTTCTTGTTGTTCTTCTTCGTTGTGTTAGGCTTTCGATTCTCGATCACAAGCAAAGATAAGAAATAAGAAGAACAGTAAGGAAAGCTTATGCTAGCAGTTCAAAGCCCTAAAAGTAAGAACGAGAACAAGACCCTGGATAAGAAACCCCGGTAGGACTAGCTCGACCTACAATATCTACTTAGGCGATAAAGAGAAAGCAAACCTCAAACTTCTGAAGCGCTCGGTGCAGAGATCGCTCAACTCGACGGATGCGGCCTGGATGCCCAAGCAGTCAAACCCGTGGGAGCTCTGGCTTTGGGTCTGGAGGTCATGATGGTAAAGCTAACTGTCTCCAATGTTCGAGATGCCAGGGAGGACCTGTAGGCAAACAAAAGAATGGTTAGTGGAATGTGGAGATGTACGGAAAGGAATTGAACTGGAGTTGGGATGGGGCTTCGAGCCTGGCCTCTGGCTGGATTCTGAAATCGAAGTTGGAGATAACTTGGGGCCTCGCACCCCGCGATGTCCCAGAGGATGAAGGAATGTGGCCTCACACCATGCGATGTCCTGGAGGACAAAGGATTCACGATGCCCTGGGGCGATGGACAGGTGGCCTCGCACCACTCGATGTCCTTGGGGATGAAGGCAATTCCACTCGAACCTAGCCTAAGAGACAAGAGTTGGAGGGTGGAAGAAACTCAAACTCAATCACTCAATTTTTCATTCATCCATTCATTCATTCATTAGTTCTACAAAGGGAGGGATTGGGTCCTTTAAATAGGCATCCAACGCCCTTTTGAAATTCAAAATACAAGACTCATGGTGGTGCCAAGAATTTTCCACATCCCTATTTCTTTGGCCGACCAAATATTTGGAGTTGGGCGTGGCATGAGCAAAGGCTTGGAGAGGGGGATTGGTCCCTGACTTCCTTAGCATGCTTAATTTGGGAAGAGGAGTGGGGTATGGCTTGCTTGGAGGGATGTGTTCCTTTGGGCTCTTCATGCCATCTTCTAGGATTGATTCTTGGCCGACCAATGGTGAACTCCATGGGGCGTTGCATGGTTGAAGGCTTGAAGAGGTGGAGTCTTTTGACCTTCCATCCTTGCAAGAGCACTTTGGGAAGAAAACTTGGGATGAGGCTTTCTTTGAGGCTTGGTTCTTTCAAAGATCTTCAACGCCCTCTTTAGTTGGAATAAGGCATGATGTGGGGGAGGGAAGAGGGGGATGTTTTCCAAGGCATGTGGAAAGCAAGAGGACACCACTTTGTTTCCCTTCTTAGATGCCTAAGTGGCAGCTGATGTGGCACCACGTAGGTAGCTGAGGTGGCACCTGAGTTGGCATTATCCCAAGTAGAAGGGATGGGTTGGCCCACCAGAACTTGAGTTGGAGAAGAAAACTAGAGTGACTTCAATTGTGCTTGGGCCCAGACCAAACTCGGACTCGAACAAATACAGGACTCAAGACCTAACTTGACCCAAATTGGCCAAGGTACAGGACTAAACAACTTTGACAAGAAATTATAACAATGTTTTTGGGCTCAAGGCCTTATTACAGGACTCATAGAAAGGGGAATCCTAATCTGAGATCCACAGAGGGTTGAGGAGCCTCTGTCGGATCCTGGTGCCCACACAAGCTTGTCGTTGTATAGATAAAAATTTACTGCATGACAATCAAATATAAGTTTGACAACAATATGTCTAATATTTAGTATTATCCATGTGTAGATAGACTAACCTGTGATAGTCAGATATTATATCACTATGTAACAAGATGTTGGTAAACTAGTACCTTTAGAAAATGCATCCTTTAACAACTTGAGCAGCATAGTAAAACTCTTGCTAGACCATCCATTCAAGTATTTTATATGAAACAAATGTACAAGAAAATAAATTTTTAAAAAGTTCTTGCAACCGACATATAATTCTTGATCTGCATCTCTTATCAGCTTCTGATAATGATCTGTTCCAACATTAGTTGGGGGTATCGGCTCTCCATCATGTATAGATTTAGTAAATATAGGATCCTCAGGTAACCCAGCTGCTACTTGTCCACCACTGTAATCTCCAGGATGTTGAGCACCATATTCAAAAGCATCTCTGAGCAAACCCCTTATATCATCATCTCTTGCAAGATTTTTCTATTGGCTACTGGATCCAAAATCAGGTATATGTTCCATGTTAGAGATTTGGTTACATGTAGATTGTAACCTTGACTCTCCATGAAAAAACCAGTCAGTATAACCTCTTAAAAACCATTATATACCAAATGTTCTTCAATAATATTGGATATAGAGAATTGAAATTTACACATTTTCGGCATGGACATAAAATCTTCCCACTGATACTACTTCTCTCCATACCAAATTTAATGAAATTCTGTACTCCATCCAGATATTCTTTGCTATTCCTTGGTTTAGTTATCCAACTCTTATCCATTGTAGAAAAAAGCTAACTGAAATAAACAAATATTTATAAGAATAGAATAAATTTAAATAAGTTTATTCAATAGATCAATTATAGTATTATTAAATGCACCCTATCACCAACTAATAGGTAAAGAAGTCCTATCCCATTCAAGAATTGCATAATTATATAGGTCATTTACAGTAACCAAAGGATACGCAATAGAAGTTTCATAAAAATTTCGGCAGCATTTCTCGTTAGTTCTCCCCATACAATAAAATATGTATGAGGAGAACAAAAAGAAAATAATATCCGAAAATATTGGAACTCTATCCGTACTGTTTGATTACTGTAAGTACCTGTAAAATTATTTACAATTCGAAAAACTGTCCAAACTGGATATTCAATTGACCATTGTACATATTCCTGCCATCCGTACAAAAATTAAATAATTGTATGGATCGTGTAGAATATGTACTTTAATCAATTGACGGGTCTATGTTTCAATGCAATGCAAGTTTTTAAAAAAATATCTAAAAAATCATAATTGATCGTAACAAAGCTACAGATGATATTGAAATCAAAGATTTGCAATAATGAAACTAACCTTAAAGCATAACATGTTCAGTAAGATGCAGGTATATACCAAGAAATTTATAAATAAACAGAAATAATCTACTAAGAAAAAGAACAATAAATAATAAAAAATAAGGAGGAGGCTCAGTTATATACTATTTAATCAGCAACTAAATCAAAACAACTATAATCGGTTACCTACAAAAGAAGGCCATCCAAGATTGTTGCCATTAGAAATAGTTGAATCAGCCAAACATACATCGCATAATCATCATAGCCTCTATATACAAACCTTAACCCATTTAGCGATTTAATACAGTATTTCTTTAATCTCCAAGCAATCAAGCACCTAATAAGAAAAGACAACAAAATAGGTAAAGCATATTTTCTTAGTGGTGTGCAATTACCAAGTTATTTAAGCTTGAACCCTGGCTCCTGTACTTGGACTAGTATAATATATAACTTTAGAAGAATCAAGACGACTTTTTGAAAACCATAAACTCAAACCTAATGTAAGAACATAATAACATAGTGAAGTACAAAACCTGTGAGGTGCTACTTTGTTCGCATGAAATATATTTGGGCTATGCATGGATGGGGATAACCTTACATACTATCTGACAAACTAATACATGAAGCACGTACTATTTTCGTGCATGTACATATAATTTCCAGTTTGGCAAAATATATGGCCAACTTAAATATACTGAAGATATGGATATTCTAACTACTTAGCCATACCTATCTCAACAAAAATGAGATTAAATCTAGAACTACATTCTATTAGGTCACCATCCCCATTAGACCGGACATCAAATTGGTTCTCAGACTTTAGATAGATCATAATATTAGTTCAATGACCATAAAATAACCTGATAGCTCCAAGCCCGGTAAATCTTGACCTAATTCCCAACTAAAACAATGATGGATGGAAGCTTGATAATAGTCCTTATACCCTAAGGAGCTGCAAGCAAGCCTGCAAACATACCGCATGAATCGATTATTGAATCCCTATAATTATTATTCATAAGTCAGCCAACAAGAATATGCATGCATTTGATTTAAAAAAAAACTATGCCACAAGAAAGCAAGGAATTTAATAACATATAATTTCGAATAAATTATCTAAAGAACTAGAGATGGTGATCATTCCTAGAAATTAAAGGAGCATAAGGAATTATAACATACAATAGAGTAGACGGACAAAGAAGAGAATAAAAGAATATATTTACCGGCAAACCTAGGCAATACCAGTTGAATGATTTTTGTTGAGAGCGGTTTGATACAGGCCTTGTATGTCTGAGGAAAGAATGAATCCAAGGACATATGGCTGTCTGTTGCGCATTTGGCTCGGATATGGGGTCAGGGGGTGTGACACGGCTGCAAATTACGTTTCCTGGGGTAATGTAATTCTTTATTTGAAGCTAATTATCCTTCTTCAAATAAGTGCTAATCTTATGTGTAACCATTTTATAGTTATCAGCAATTAGAACATAACTCAAATGCATGCTGTGACACGAACATTCAGGCTATTCGATGGGCTAATCGCACCTGCATCATTGGAGTTAAATTATTTTTCAAGTACTTTTTGGTCGATTATAGCTACTATGCTGTGACACGAACATGCAGGCTATTCCTTCACAATCGGTTAAAGGACGGGTTGTTTGCACAAACAAAATTTCAATTTTGGAAATTACATTGACATAACCATCAGTACTCTTGCCGATGGAGATGAGGGAAGAAAAAGAGGGAGATTCTTAACCCTCAACATGGCAGAAAGATTATCCCTTCCACACCATCATTGAAAACTGATGGTTTAATTGTTCAACCATGGGAACCAATTAAGGTACTAGAGTAGAGCCTCTTTTCGATGCCAACATGAGTTAATATAATTGTTAAATGATGTTGCTACTGAAATAATCAAATGGCATCTTAAAAGGCCTTGTATGAGTTTTTTTACACGAGGCTAATCTATCGTACTTAACCTAATGTGTATTTGTGTGATTATTATAATTATTTAATTTTTAAGTATATAAATGCTCTAATAGTTGAGCAATGGTTCAGCTGATGACCCAATGACTCAAACCCTTGGTTGGGTGAATATTTGATCCAGGTCTAACAAAACTGTTATAAAATATTTATCTAGGAAATGGCTGTCAAAGAATCCCAAAACTAGATCAATGTTGCACCCATATTGTGAACCACTTCTTTCCACCCCACTCAGCATGTAGTGTCCCTTCTATCTATTGCAACACATACCAAGGCATTATAGTGTCATTATCAATGTGATACATCATACTTCGGAGCATCCAGATGCTAACCTATCACGTTACATATAACCATGGTTGATGACATATTATATATTAAAGAATTAAAGATTTCATTTTAGGCCTTCATGTCTTCGACACAAAAAGAAAAGGAAAACCATAGATGCCTATACTTAACTCAAGATTATCATAAAAAAACTATAAAAGTCAGACTGCTTCATACATCAAGCACAAAATCAATTGCTCAAAAAAAAAAAAATCAAATATTAAATTAATCACTTGGTGTTCTTCACACTCCACTTTACCATGCTTGACTATCTTCAGTTACATTTCTACCATCTATCAATCAAACTAATCATCCAAGTAATTCTTACTTAAAGAAATGCCAATGTTATACTTATCACACTATAACAAATTCGCAAGATATCCATAGATATATTGTTAGAACTACTTTAAACAGGACAATCATGTAACTACATATATACCTACTTAAATATACCCTAAAATGGCAAAAAAAAAAATTAACCAAGAAATTAAGAAAAATACTTATAGATAACCAGACAAGTGAAGCTGGGTGGGTTTAGGTGCAATGCGACGGAGATGAAGGCGCCGGAGATCGAGCTTCGGTGGCGAGGGACCGAAAATAACCGCCAGAGATGAAGGAGCAGGGAGAGGGAGGAGGAAGAAAGGTGGCGATGGCTGAGGTGAATGAAAACTAGGGCTCGGGTGGGGGGGAGAAAATGAAAAGCTACCGACACTTTTTCCGGCGACGCTTCTAAGCGTCGGAAGATGCCGATGCTTTCTAAAAGCATCGGCGAGTTTGCGGGTGGTGATTCTATAAACGTCGTTAAATTCTTAAACTCCGGCAATGCTTATAAGTGTTGGAAGATGTTGACGCTTTCAAAAAGTGTCGGTGGATATGCGGGAGCTCCCAACGCTTTTCAAAAGCATCGGGATAAAACCATTGGGGTTTAGGGTTCTGTTGTAGTGGGGGAGCACCCTAAGTAGAGAATGAAGTCCCACCTCCCACCATGATTGTGGAACGGCAGCAGTTCGAAGCCCTCCTGAACCAGTCTCCAACCTCACGACGATAGTTCAGGACTTTCAACACAGAGCCTTTCCGGTGGGAAACCCGCCAGCAACCTCCAGACATAGCTCGCGGTCCCGAAGGAAGAAAGCCCCTCGAGAGGGGTCCACACACCCTTCTCATTGTCCTCGGCCCTTTCTTGAAGGCCGAAGTTCGAAAATACCTAGGCACCCTGATCCTCCCCAGAAAGGAAAAAGGCCTAGGGAAACTTCTTCACCATCTTTCGAAGATTCTACTCCTATAGCAGAAGTACCCAAGCAAACCATCCCTGATTACGATGGAAAGTTCAAGGCCATCGAATCAGAGATGGCAAGGATCCGGGAGCAGCAGGGTCACAATGATGCTGTAGTATGTGATCTGCATCCTCCCTACACCGACCGTATCATGGCCGAAGTCATTTCTCGGTATTTCAGGATTCTCTAGATGGAATCCTATGACGGCACCTCTGATCCTTATGACCATTTGGACAGTTTTAAGGCCCATATGATGATTCAAGGAGCCTTTGACATGATGTACTGCCTCACATTCCCAGTCACTCTAAAGAAAGCTTCTTAAATGTGGTACTCCAGCATATGTCCAGGTACCATCGATTCTTTTTTTGAGTTAGAGAAATTATTTATCTTGCATTTCAGGGCTTGTCGCAAGACCCCCCGAAATACGGATACGTTGTTCCTCCTTCATCAGAATGAAGGAGAAAGCCTGCGAGATTAAATCTCCAAGTTTAATGCGGCTACACTCGAGATCCCCGATCTCAACAAGCATGTGGCCATGTGTATTGAAGAAGGGGCTTCGCACATCCAGACTTACTTTTTCTCTAGGTAAGAAGTTCCCTAAAAACTACGCCGAGCTGCTTGCAAGAGCTTAGAAATACACCGATACTGAAGAGCAAGCGGCAAATCGATGACTAATCAAATGGAAGCCCCCTTCAAAGAAGAAAAACAACAGGGGACAGGGTCCCCCAATCTCCAACAATAATAAATATACTGACCGCCGAAGTAGTCCCCCAAGTCCAAAGCATCGGGTAGAAGATTCGACTCCTACACCCCCCTCAACCTCCCTCAAGAAAAAATTCTCATGGAGATTGAGAAAGAAAACTTTCTCCAGTGGCCCCGTCCCATGAAGGCATCCTCTTCCGTACGGAATAGGAACAAATACTGCCGATTCCACCGGGACCACGGCCACAACACTGAAGACTACATCCAACTGAGAGATGCAATTGAAGATCTCATCGAAAGGGGGTATCTGGGGTGGTATATTGGTCGCCAAGGACCTTGGTCTAAAGCTACTATTCCCCAACCAACTCCTAAAGAGGCCGAACTATCGAATCAAAGGCCTACTAACGGAGGTGTTGGGATGATACACTAACCTACCAACTAAAGAAGAGATGAAGACGATGTCCCGAAGTGACTCAAGGACAACAATGCCATTCTCTTCTCCGATGATGACCTTGTGAGAGTTTGGCTCCTACACGATGACCCTATTATAATCTCGGCCATTGTAGCCAACTATGATGTACAACGAATTCTGGTTGATAATGGAAGTTCAACTGATATCTTGATATACGATGCATTCTCTAAAATATGTTTGCCTCAACATCAACTGCGGAGATCCCCCATTCCACTTACTAGCTTCGGGAGTAATCAGGTTGATACCGAGGGGGAGATAGTACTACCTATAACTCTTGGCACTGAACCCTGATAAAAGACACTACCAATCAACTTTACGGTAGTTCGAACCCCCTCGGCTTACAACATTATTTTGGGACGGCCTGCCTTGAACAAGTTTCGAACCGTGGTGTCTTCCTATTATCTCCTAGTATGCTTCCCCACCAAGCATGGTGTTGGAGAAGTTAGAGGAGATCAGAGGATGGCACGACAATGCCTAATGATCCAAGACAAGCATCATAATGATTCTGCAACCCTAGATCAGCTGGATCCAAGGGATCCCACTGTAAACTTTGGCGAACCCATGGAAAGAACTGTCCTGGTACCCTTGACAAAAGAAGACCCAACTAAAGTCATGCAGATCGGGAGTATGCTCGATAAAAAGATGAAAATGGAGCTGATCTGCTTTCTTAAAGATAATGCTGATATCTTTGCCTGGTCAGCTTTGGACATGCCAGGAATCCCACCGAAGTAATCACTCATCGACTGGAGATAAACCCCGGTTATAAACCTGTCTGATAAAAGAAGAGAAGCTTCGTCCCTGAAAGACAGAAAGCAATAGATGAGAAAGTAAGCAAGCTCCTCAAGGCAGGATTCATCCGAGAGATCCACTACCCTGAGTGGCTGGCTAACGTAGTAATGGTGAAAAAAGCTAATGGCAAGTGGAGGATCTGCATCGACTATATGGACCTCAACAAGGCTTGTCAAAAAGATAGCTTCCCCTTCCCAAAAATTGATCAACTGGTTGACTCCACCGCTGGCCACCAACTACTAAGCTTCATGGACGCTTTCTCTGGCTATAATCAGATCCGAATGGATCCTAGAGATGAGGAGAAGACAGCCTTTGTCACCGACAAAGGCTTGTACTGCTACAAGATGATGCCATTTGGGCTAAAAAATGCCAGAGCGACATTTCAGAGATTAATTAATAAAGTGTTCGAGTAGCAGCTGGGAAGGAACATGGAGGCCTATGTCGATGACATGATTGTCAAAAGCCTCCTCAAAAAAGATCACATCCAGGATCTGGAGGAATCATTCAACGCTCTATGATGCTATCGCATGAAGCTGAACCCAACCAAGTGCGCCTTTGGAGTCACTTCGAGCAAGTTTTTGGGTTTTCTCGTTACCCAACGAGGAATCGAAGCAAATCTTGTGAAGATCCAGGTCTTAAAAGAGATGAGGCACCCCTCCAGCAAGAAAGAAGTCCAGCAGCTGATAGGAAGAATGCCTCCCTAAGTAGGTTTATTTCTCGTTCAGCTAAGAAATGCCTTCCATTCTTCAAGGTGCTTCTACAGTTGAAGAGCTTCAAATGGTCCGAAGACTGTCGTACTGCCTTCGAAGAACTGAAGGAGTACTTGGAGACCCCGCCTCTACTCTCCAAACCCCAAGAAGGCGAGGTGCTCTACTTATATCTTTCCGCTTCAGACGAAGCTATCAGTTTGGTCATTGTCCGAAGAGATGAAGACGGCTCTCACAAGCTGATCTACTATATCAGTAAAGTTTTACATGATGCTGAGACAAGGTATGTGATGATGCAAAAGCTGATCTACTCCCTGGTGATTGCGACAAAGCAACTACGGCCATATTTCCACGCCCACCCATCGTGGTACTAACTAATCAACCCCTGAAGGCCGTTCTCCGATCTGCTGATACTTCAGGGAGGATAGCCAAGTGGGCTGTAAAGCTGAGCGAATTCGATATTAGCTTCTAGCCCCGAACGGCTATAAAAGCCCAGGTGCTTTCAGACTTCCTCGCTGAGTGCACCTGGAAATTCGAAGATGAAGTACTTTTAGTAGAAGAAAGGATTTCAAAGGATACGGAGTCCGTTTGGATACTTCATGTAGACAGAGCTTCTAATGTCACCGGATGTGGAGCCGGTCTTATACTAGCTAAACCCAATGGCCATACTATAGAGTATGCACTTCGTTTCTCCTTCCATGCTTCAAATAACCAAACCAAATACGAAGCCCTTCTCGTGAGACTTCGGATCGCCAAGTGTTTGGGAGTTCGAAGACTCCAAGCTTTTTCGGATTCCCAGCTGGTAGTAAACCAGGTTAAGGGAGAATATGAAGCCAAGGACCCTACCATGGTGCAGTACCTGAAGAAGGTACAAATTTAATCCTCTCAACTGGAACACTTCGAGATTATCAATGTTACTCAATCAGAGAACTCCCGGGTGGATGTGCTATCTCGACTTGCTACAACAACTCCGGAGTCTCTCAGTCGCACTTTCGTTGAGCACCTCGAAACCCCAAGTATAGCTGAAGAAGCTATAGAGGTTCATCAGATTGAGACTAAACCAACTTGGATGGATCCCATTATCAAGTTCATGAATGAAGGCGCTCTACCAAAAGAAAAAGCGGAAGCAAAAAAGATCTGCTGGATGGCATCCTAGTATGTCATCTTAGACAGAACACTCTATAAGAGATCATTTTCTAAACCTCTACTAAAATGCTTGGGACCGATAGACGCGGACTATGCCCTGAGTGAAGTTCATGAGGGCATATGTGGAGATCACTTGGAAGGCAGGTCTTTGGCATACAAGATCATTTGCCAAGGATATTATTGGCCTTCCATCCAAAAGGATTCGACTAACTTTGTATGAAGGTGTGATTAATGCCAAAGGTATGCCAACATCCAGAGGCAACTTGTATGTCACCTGACTCAATTGATAGCCCCTTGGCACTTTGCCCAGTGGGAAATGGATATTCTCGATCCATTTCCACCTACTTCTGCATAGAAGAAGTTCCTCCTTGTAGCAATCGACTACTTCACAAAGTGGGTCGAAGCCGAACCATTAGCCCAAATCACAGAAAGCAAAGTTGATAATTTTGTTAAAAATTTCATCATCTTCCGGTTCAGGATTCCACATGCAATAATCATCGACAATGGAAGACAGTTCGATAATCCGAAGTTTAAGAACTTCTGTGCTCGGTACCATGTTCAACACCGGCTAACTTCCGTTGCCCACCCACAGTCCAATGGAGAAGCCGAAGAAACTAATCGGATCATTCTCCATGGCCTGAAGACAAGGTTGAACGCCGCTAAGGGACTTTGGGCCAAAGAGCTGACCTCCATTCTCTGGGCATACCGAACTACCCCAAAGATGGCTACCGGCGAATCTCCGTTCAACCTGGCATACGGTACCAAAGCTATACTTCCTATTGAAGTCTCCCTCCAGTCTTTAAGAATCGACAACTACGAAGAACCTAAAAATTCCAACCGTAGAAGGATCGACCTGGATTTACTATCAAGCACCAGGTTTCAGGCCCAGATAAGAATGGCGATGTACCAGCAT
The DNA here is from genome assembly GCA_021397845.1 of Areca catechu. Lineage (NCBI taxonomy): Eukaryota > Viridiplantae > Streptophyta > Magnoliopsida > Arecales > Arecaceae > Areca > Areca catechu. The sequence continues at coordinate 125,497,238 of CM038047.1, read as the reverse complement.
AAGGTCACCAAATATTATAACTTCAGAGTGAAGAATCAAATCTTTCGCACAAGGAACATGGTATTCCAAAAGACAGAAGTGTCCAGGCTGGCGGAACAAAGCAAACTTTCTCGTAACTAGGAAGTCCATACGTGGTTGAAGAAGTCATACATCAAGGAACGTATCGACTCAAGACCCTAGAAGGGAAAATTCTATCCCGGCCATGGAATATACAAAATCTTCGCAAATACTATCAATGAAATGACTCCTACATTTCTTGTGCAAATTTGCCCAACTCTACGCGGCCTGTTACGTCAACAAAATGACAATGGCTTGAATGGCACGATCTGAAGAATCTGTTAATGGCGCAAAGGAGAGTCTAATCACTCACTTTATCAGCATATCCGACGAGCACAATGGATGGCCCCAACGGGCCACCAAAAGATCAAAGGCATAGGGATGGTTCAAGCAACCTACCATACGAAAAATCCGAAGACGTGCCGGGGCGGGCCTAACCAGTCTATTTTATACTGAGAAGTCGCATGGATGGTTTTTATAGCCTACCCTCTGGAAAATTTGAAGACACGCCGGGGCAAGCCTAAACAGCCTACCTCGATCATGACAGAAATGCACTGGGATGGCATAGATGCCCTACCCAATGGTAAACCTGAAAACGTGCTTGAATGGACATACGTTGTCCTTCCTGTCATCAACAAATACTCATAAGATAGTCCAGTCGATCTTATCTCTCCTTCACAAATCATAAATGGTATGAGAAATCTACTCTCTTGGTATACCATGATTCAACAAATCATATGAGGAGACACAGGAGAAGGTTGGAAAAGTTAAGACATTTCATTTCTTCTCTAAAATTTTTACAAAAAAAAAAAGAGAAGGATTGCAGGAATATGGAAAGCACATTCAGTAACCGCCCGCTGGCCCTTTACCATGTCGGTGGGGGGAGTCTTGGAAGCAAGATGAAGGGGCCCCAAGGTTCCTCACTGGATCAGAATCTGACTACTCAAAATCAGAATCGAATTCGTGCCCAGGGAAGGGAACTAAGGGCTTGATGTTGTCAAGGACCTTCAAGTCATAAAACTTGAAGGCCTTACCCCTACATTCCCAGAACCCCTGATGATAAGAGTCCAGGGCCGCCTCGGCAACCTCTTCTTTGAAGGCAGAAGATGCCATGGAGTCCGAAATGGCATTCGCCACTTTCTTCTTGGCCTCTTCCGCCTTCGCGATGGCCGCCTCGACTCGGGTCTGAGCCTCCTCTAGTTGAGCCTCCAGGATGCGGATCTTCCTCCCCAAACGATCGATGACCGGCTCGTTATCATCACTCAATCTGGGGAATGTAGGACTCCTCCTGGCTCCAGAACCAATAGCCCTCTTCTTCGCTGCCCTACGGAGCTCAAAGATGCTGAACTTCATTTTTTTGAAATGATGGAGAAAGAAGAAGGATTCCCAAAGCAGGGGTCTGAACTTGTGATGGCCTTCGATAGGGGAGGACAGGGCCCCATTTATAAGGGCCTTACCCCCACAACTAGCCACCAGAAGATGTGTCCCACACCCTTTCTCAGATGCATCAGAAAGTGCCACATGTCGGGGCATCGCTTCGAGACCCCAGATGGCCACTTAAGAACTCTTGGGAAAGCAACCGCTAGTACCACAAATCTGGAAGAATCCCCATCATGTGGCAATGGCATTAATGGCTCATTTTTGGAAAGGGAGATTTGGCGCACCTATGGCGCAAGAAAACATGACCGTTCGAATGTCGATGCACCCAACGCAAGCGACGAGAACCACGATCATGATTCCTTGATCATCCATCAACGGGAAGATGACACCTGTCCGTCATGTCTATCCCGGATGATATAATTATGAAACAAAGGTAATGACAGCCTAGTTGACCATAAACGGTCTCCGGCAATGACATCCCAATTTACTTCAGAGTTCATCTTCAGCATCGATTGCCAACTAAACAGCCTTCGACCTTGACTTTTCGACTAAGCAGAAGGGTGAAAGAGCAATGAAGCCTGAACTGCCATCAGACCTGCAACCTTGTCCAAGCTGTATTCGAAAATACGATATGGCATATACAAAATGAAGGGAAATCCACTTTATAGTCCAAAACAAAAGAAAAAAAAGAAAAAAGAAAAAGAAGACAATGCCTAAAGCTAAGTGGATTGCTAGACATCAGCTGGAGGGGACCCACCGTCGCAGGAATGAAGCAGCTTGTCGATCTGGGCAGTAAGGGTTTCATCAATTTGTACTGGGACCGGAGAGCCTTCAACTTGGACTTCCATCTCAACCTGAACCTCTTCCGGGGGCGAGATTAGAGTTGGAACCACTCCCAGGCCTTCTTCTGAGGCAGGAGCCTTCTTTCCCAAGCATGGCAACTCTTCGGCCCTATCAACCCCTTTGTCATGGGCCAAATCCATACCAGTGTCTGTGACTTCAGCCAGAATCTCCCCCTTTGGGTTCGACATCTCCCCGATTTCTCCCACGTCTCCTTCTTCTTCTTCTTCAGCTATGTCGAAATGGGGGACACCAGAAAGGTCAAGGTGTGGGAATGCCCCCCTAACTTTGGCAAGCCCATCATTAAAACCATGTTGATAGCCATATAAAGTTGCCTCATTCATCTCCTCCGGAACTAAGAGGACTTCCTAAAGTTTGCTACGGCATCACTTGTGATGCGGAATAGAGTGGAGGAGGAGGATCGCTGGCGAGCGTAGAAGTCACCAGAAGATTAGGGCTTGTACTTAAGAACCAGGAACCCGGGCATCACACCCACTCCAATCCAGAGAAAACTCAAAACTCAGACAAAATAACTTTTTAAGTTGTATTCATGAGAAGAAGATGTTTAATACAAGAGGGGAGGGGTAGTATTTATAGATTCACCCCAGGGTACATTACTTGAGGGCTAAGAAACCCTAACTTGTGAGCCAAGAAATCCTGGTGGATCGGTCAATAGTGGGACTTTCTTGGACTGGAGCTCTCTCTTGCGGGCTTGGCGGCATGAAAGGGTCCAGGCGCATGAAGGCCGCTCTGGTTGGAGGGGTCTGGTGAATCTCCTAGCTACTGATGACTCTCCTCTTGACTTGAACAACTTAACCAGATTCTTGACTGAACTAAAATGACTGGACCTGACTAAGTGGACTCAACTGACTCAGTTGTTCCACTTTATTACAGGACTCAAGTGGCTCACTTTGTGATGCAGAACAAATAAAGGGACGCGATGCGGAAGTAAATTAAGATTAACTAATTTTTTTGTTGTTTTTATATGTTTGTAGAAGTTGGCTTCAAATCAAAGAAAAGTTAACCTAACATTGGAAGAGACGAATATGATAATTGAAAGCACAATTTTAAGGAAACTAAAGTATCAGAGTAGTTCAGAAGCAACGGATCGCTGGGGGTTGAGAAACTCCCAGACCTAGGGTTTCGCTCCGAACTTTCAGCAGAACAGAAATAAAGAGAAGAGATAGTTTACCTAGCCAGACAATGATCTTCACAGATTTTGGTGGAAGAACTCTCCCGAGCAGATTATGGATCCTCGGATTCAGATATCTTCGCAATGGATCCTCCAATACTGATCCTTTGGCGGGTTGGCTTCTCCTGAACTCAAGATCTGGAAGAGAAGAAAAACAATTGATGGAATCAGAGAGTCAAGGGAGAAATTTACCAGGTGATGAACTTGAAGATTGAAATAGCTGAAAACTGGATTCTCCTAGAAGTTGATGTGATTTTCCTTGGAACTTGCTCTGGATCTGAAGTAGCCGGACTGGATCTGGATGAAGGTGGACGGCCTGGACTTGTAGAGAGAGAGAGGCCGTGGGAGATGGATGGATCTAGGGTTTGATGGATTGAAAATAATGAAGGGTGGCTAGGGTTTTGGAATTTCAAGTGGCTAACCTAGGGTTTTGGATAAAGATGGAGATCTCTCACCTCCTCAAGGCTCCAATGGAACCCGGATTACCCCCTCACGGAGCTCAACACTTAGAATAGTGCGGAAGAAGAGAAACCTAGGTCACTCAACACAAGAGAATAGCAAAAATAATTTTTCTTCATTGATTTTCAAAGTTACAAAGAGAGGTCTATTATATAGACCTAAAATTTTCTCCAAGCTTGTACAAATTCCCATGTGGGACTAAACTTCTCCACCCTTAGATTAGGTAGAAACCCCCCTCTCTTGGTCGACAAGACTTCAAAAAAAATTGGGACGGCCATAAAGGAATTTTTTTTGAATTTTTATGGCGCCTCCTTTGGAGTTGGATTTGGATTTGGAGTCCTCCTCTTCTTATGGCATTTCTTCTTTTCTTCCACTCCAAGTTAAGCTCTTTGATTTTGATTTGAACTTCAATTGGATGTCCTTCTTTGATTTCTTCTCCAAGAGAAGTTTTCTTCCTTCTTTGCTTAGGTAAAATAGGCAGGTATGGGCGCCTCCTTTAAATTAGCTTCCAATTTGATTTTTCTTCTTTGGGTGTGGGGACCATGACACTGGGATGCCTCTGTGGTGCCACCTGGACCCTGGCGTGTGCTCGGAGTGTGGCTGGGTGTGTGGCTTGGAGTGTGGCCTCCACTTGCTTGGACCTTGGTTTGATTGGAAGACAAATGTGGCACCATTTTGGACCAAATTGAAACCACATTGGGACTTGCACTGAGTCAACATGACTCAACAAAATTTAAATGGTGACTCAAGAAATAAATAAAATAAATAAATGGTTGACCAGGTCAACCTTTATTACAAACCCTAATTTCTCGGGCAATGTCAATCAGAGATCCAAATGGAGCTCTGAAGTCTTCTTCTGAGTCTGGTGCCCGCACCACTTTGACTCAAGTGACACAAGACTAATGGATTCAAATAAAAAATAAAATAGATTTTCGGGTCCCCATCATTCCCCTACGGTGGGGAGAACTCGACTCCGTCGAGTCAGACTCAGCAGGGTTGATGAAACCGAAACCAATCAAAAAGGGATTCCAAGGCTGGGTTCACCCATTTTATTTTTCTTCTTTTTTTCTTTTTCTTTTTCTCTTTTTCTCTTTTTTCCAACTTATTTTCTTTTTCATTGAATTTTTTTTCCCTTATTGGCTGCTCTGAGATATGTGCAACCTCAAAAATCCATCACTTTGAAATCCGTGCAGCCCTAAAGTCTGTGCAGATCTGAAGTCGGCAACAGGGCTGGGAGCTGCATTCACGTTCATGCAGGCTCCTCCATGGACGGAGTCCGGGCGGAACAGAGGAGGGACTCCTGGCGGACCTTGCCGGCGACGAGGCTAGGGCGTAGACAGTGACATGGATGGAACGGTGGACCAGCGATGGCATTCGACGGTGATGGGGGCACGAGCGACGGTGGGGGGGCATCCTAGGTCTCGGCGGGGCAAACACCCCACCTGCCGGCATCCCAGGTCTTGGGGGGCGGAGAAGCCGGCATGACAGGCCACGATGGTGGCTGCAATCGGCCAGTGATGATCAGCCCCTTCTTCCCAGCCTTCCGATTGCTGCTTCTTGTCGTTGTCCTCTGCTTCGGACTTGGTCTTGGTCCAGAAGTCGTGTGAGAGCATCATGAGGGAGAGGGCAGTGTTCTCATCGGGGGTGGTGTCGAAGACGGTGCTGGCTGGCTCCGGCTTGGGGAGCTCCATCAGGGGTAGGGGAATGGGGCGGGAGGGCTGAGGCTGCCTAATGCCAGGGGCGGGGCCTCCGATGCCATGGATGGGGCCAGCGAGGCTAGGTTGGGCCTGAACTGGGGGGGCGGACAGGATGCTGCGGCCGGCTGCGCGGTCGAGGCCGGGGTCGGCGAGGGCGGCGGCGATGGCCTGGGCCTTGGCACGGGACTCGTTGGGGAGAGGGAAGGGAGGGGAAGGGGTACGGCGAGGGTCATGAGATCCCGCTTGGGGGTGTTGGGGCGTTGAGTGCTGGCGGTGAGCAGGAACAGGGCTTCACGGGTATGGGACCAGAGGCTTCACCCAACGGAGGTGTGCGTCACGGATGATTGTAGCAGGAGAGAACGGGGGCAGCATCGATGATGTAGATCTGATGGAACGTTGGGAAGCCGGGGAAGAAGAGTAAACCCTAATCCACTATGCTCTGATACCAAGTTGATGCGGAATAGAGCGGAGGAGGAGGATCGCTGGTGAGCATAGAAGTCACCAAAAGATTAGGGCTTGTACTCAAGAACCAGGAATCCGGGCGTCACACCCACTCCAATCCGGAGAAAACTCAAAACTCAGACAAAATAACTTTTTAAGTTGTATTCATGAGAAGAAGATGTTTAATACAAGAGGGGAGGGGCGGTATTTATAGATTCGCCCCAGGGTACATTACTTGAGGGCTAAGAAATCCTAACTTGTGGGCCAAGAAACCCTGGTGGACCGGACAACAGTGGGCCTGTCTTGGACTGGAGCTCTCTCTTGCGGGCTTGGCGGCATGAAAGGGTCCAGGTGCATGAAGGCCGCTCTAGTTGGAGGGGTCTGGTGAATCTCCTGGCTACTGATGACTCTCCTCTTGACTTGAACAACTTAACTAAACTCTTGACTGAACTAAAATGTCTGGACCTGACCAAGTGGACTCAACTGACTCAGTTGTCCCACTTTATTATAGGACTCAAGTGGCTCACTTTGACTCAAGTGACACAGGACTAATGGATTCAAAAAAAAAAATAAAATAGATTTTCGGGTCCCCATCAACTTGCCAGCTTGTTCAGAATCGCAGATTCCCTTTTAGCCACCTCGGACTCCAAGATCGCCTCTTCAGCCATCCTGGTAGCTTCCTTAACTAGACTTTCTCTTTTTCCAAAAAAAGAGACAAAAAGCCCTAAAAACTCTACCAAGCTGATGTGACAAGAAACAATCCAAAGAATATAAATCGTTTGGATCAACGGCCGGGATAAAGCACGCTCATCATCCAGTAGAATCCCAATCGAAAGATTGGTTGAACCGCCATACAGCGAAAAAAGAAAGGACGGTCCCCAAGCTGCCTGCTCTTTTCTCCTCCTTCAATCAGAAAATGATAACTGTCCATCGCTGCATCAAATTGGCTGCAGTTATGATGGACAATCCAATCAGAGATCTTTATGATCATCTACTACACCATCCCCCAGAAGGAAAATGACAAAATCATTGATACTATCACTCTTCGAGGAAAACCTTTGCTTCGAGGATTGAGAATGGGGGGCACCTGTTGGGATATCTTAACCCAAGTACGATCCAACCACCGATTCAGCCGGTCGAAGTCTCACCTTCTGAACCATAAATTTCGGACCCAGGTGTTCAGGAAGAGCCGGATAACTTACGGGCAAGTCAAGGACCTTGACGAGTCTACAGCACCCGAAGATACAGGTCTACGGCACCCAAAGACAAGACCTTCAGGTCACATATTCGGCTCCCGCCGAAGACAAAGTCCTTCGGCTCCTAAAAATAGAATCACCGGCCTGACTCGACTCCCGAAGACATGCTCTTCAGTTCATATGATAACATAATCTCTGGGCTATGACAAAGTTCTAGTTCTTGATCTATGCCAAAGATAGGATCTCCGATCCATCTCGAGATGATCCGGAGACAAGGACATTCCCAATCTGATTATGGGATTCCCCCTAAAAGGGAATGTCAAAGATGGATTCATGATTTGCCTCGCACCATGACAAGCACGACTAATAATGATAATTAATGGTTACCATCGACGATCTTCGAGACATAATCAGGGTAAGTAACTCCGACAGCAACGTCTCCGGTCTAGCCGAAACAGTTCGGCGACAACCCACGACTGTAGATCATGGGAAGGAATTAACTCTCCACCATAATCACTGAAAGTAGAATGGAACTGCAAGCTGGATGGCTCCTTATAAATAATGGTAAGAGGGAATGCTCGAGGTAAGAGGCATAATACACTTCGAAAATCTCTGAGTCTTTTCTCCTCGTTTATTCTCACCTTTCCTATTCTGTGGCTAGAGCCCATCTCTGACTTAGGCATTGCAGTGTCCCCGTCGGAGGAACTCCAGCAAGGAATTTGTTTTGCAGGTGAACCAGGGAGCGATCCTGCGATCCAGTAGCTCCGACCAGCCTGAACCGGGACTCTACGCTAACAAACAGAAAGTGGAATTAGAAAATCAATAAGAATTTTAAATTAGGGACTTTCTTTTATACCTCCCTGTACTATAAGATGAGTCAAGTTAGAGGCTCAAGATCTACTCGAGAGCTTGGAGTGAACTAGGTTGAACCACCGTACTCATGGGTCATAAAACTTCACGTGCCAAATCAATTCCATCTCAAGTCTTCAAAAAAAATTTAGGCAACTTATTGGCCCTATGCCATTCCCCCAATTTGAGATTGTGAACCAAAAATCATGCCAACCATCGATACTCATAGAAAACTCTCTCATACATGGCATCTCTTTATAATATTATAATGCAAATAGTTAAAAAAAATCAATAACTTAATATTCAAATTTAATTTACATAACTAAATTAAATATATTACAAAATTATTGCCTAGACCTATAATTCAAGAAAAGGATGGATTTGGTTTTCAAAAATTAAAATAGAAATATACACTTTAAAACTTAAGTTGTGAACCAAGTGCTACATGCAAATGCAGTAATTTAAATGTGAGGGATAAAGAAAAGAAATCATATATAAATATAATAAAATTTATTGTAGTTCGAAGCAACCCAACTCCTAGTCCACTCTCCAAGATCCACATGGGATTTTCACTATATTCCTATACGAATACAGCCGGATTATTTTATCTTGGGTTCATAATCTAAAATCCAATACAATATTTATTTTCTGGTTCACAATAACCTAATTGGCTTTCCAAGGCTAGCTAATCAAACCTTATAATAAAATCCATGTTTCAGATCCCACTGAAACTTGTAACAATACAAAAATAGACAAAACAAAGCAATAGAAAAACAAAATCCAAAAGAGCTAAATGTTACCGATTATGCTTGATTTATAGCTATTCAAAAGCTTTAAAAGTTACTCTTCAATGCACTTTTTCTTCTTCACTTAATGTTTTAAGAGAGTAGAGGGAAATAAATGAAGCTTCTCTTGAGTTTTCAGGTGATAGCTCATAGAATATTCTCTAGCTCTCAAGTGTTTTCAATGATTTTTAAGGAATCTTTCAAGGAATTAATTCTTCTAACTTTAATCCAAGCTTTTATACTTCTCCAAGTATTTTTCCATTAGTTTAGAATCCTCGATCTCTAGTCGCTTCTAGTTGTTAAAAGTTAGAAAATACAATTAGAATGACAAAATCTTGAAATATGGAAGTCTACGCAGCTAGCCATTACTGTGCTTTAGAAGTTTACGAATCGACTCGCTTGATCCACGAGTCGACTTGTCTGCACATTTTCAAAATTCAAGATTTTTATCCACTAAGAAAGCTGGCTTGCCTAGTGCTCAAGTTGGCTTTCTATCCAAGCTTGCAAATCAAACTTTCTATATCATTGAGAGAGCTGGTTTGTTAGTTTGTAGAAGTCGGCTTACCTGGTGACTTGAGTTTTAGCTTTATTTGACTTAGTATAAAAAATGATAGATTTATTGGCTTTCCTCTAATCAAATAGTATGTAAAGGCTATGTCCTTCTCTGTCACCTAGTCGAATCTACCTGTCTTAGAAAAAAATCCTGTTCACCATGTCATGGAGTAGCCTCATCTTCATAAATAACTGATTTGCTTGTAAGTTCTTCAAATTTCTTACATCATCTGTTTCAAATATCACTTTAAGTCCATTTATCTTCTTCTCCAAGGCTAAAAAGCAAACACTAGCCCTCAGCATTGCCAAAATACTATTGATCCTTCTCTCATCCAAGACAATCAATGTCCCCTTGATAGAGGAAATGATACACTCTGTTCCAATCCTCAAATTTTCAAAAACATTCTATCAAACTTGGGATAAATAGGTACCTCGAGAGTGCAATCTCTTCCAGCCTTTGTCATACATCCAATTGCTAAACTAGAAGTGTTTGGCTTCTAAGAACTCAAAGTTGATCATTCTACCAGTCGTAACTGATCGATTTACCAAGGAAACTTGTTGTTGGAGTTGGATTCTAGCAGTAATAGGGGTTCCTTGGTCATTTTGCTACTTAGACCTTCTTTCTACAGAAGTCTCTTCGACGGATCTTCTTCTTTTAGAAACAATAGCTTTATGGGGTTCCATGCCCTAGATTTACTCGAAAAAAATCCAATAAGAAGTGGTCCCTAGGATTTTTGAAGGTTTGGAACAATGAAGGGATGGGTCAGCTCTAGGATTGTACAATAAAAAGTGAAAAAGAGTAAAGTTATTTATTAAAAAATAGTGTTTCGATGCTGTGTGTCAGCTCTCATAGGCAAGGGTGTCAACACAAGTTGACTCCTACATACCAAATTTTGAAAAATTAATAATTTCAAGCCAAAAAGGTGTGGATCAACATGGGATGTTTCTAAGAAATAAGATAAGGAAGAATATGATCTAAAGTGATGAGAAATGATGATAATTGAATCAAAGAGATTTAGATGAATTTTCAAGAAAGAACACCTAAAAAGGATCACAAAATCCTAATTCATCTCTAATCATTGAAAATCTATTTTCACTTAAGGATTTGGTAAATATATCATCTAATTATTTATTAGTACTAACAAATTCTAGTACTATAGCATTATTTTGTAAAAATCTCTAACAAAATGATGTCTAATTTCTATATATTGGTCCTTGAGTATTGGATAGGATTCTTAATTAGATTTAATACTGTATATTATCACATCTAATAGGAATTTTACTTAGTTTTATACCTAGGTCTTCAAGTTATTACTTAATCTAAAGTATTTGAGTACAACAACTCCCTGCAATTGCATATCCAACTTTAATAGTAGATAATACTATAGAGTTTTATTTCTTACTATACTATGAGATTAAGTTCAATCATAAAAGTTGGCATGTACCACTAGTACTTTTCTATTAATTTTATATCCACCATAATCAGCATTAGAGTAACCAATTAAATCAATTAAAATATATTTAGAATACCATAAGTCTAAGTTAGATGTATCTTTTAAGTATCTAATTATACTTTTAACATCAAAAATATATGATTCCTTAGGATTTGATTGAAATATAGTACATATACAAATATTAAAAAATATCAAGTCTACTTGTAGTTAAATATAGCAGAAATTCTATCATATCTTGATAGACCTTTTGATCAATGCTATTATCATTTTCATCTTTGTGAAGTCTATAGGTGGGGCTCATTGGTGTGCTTATCTCTTTTATAGTTTCCATCCCAAACTTTTAAAGTAATTTCTTGATATACTTAGTTTGGTTATACATTCCTTTGTTTATTTGATTTGAAGTCCAGAAAAAATGTTATTTTATCCATTATGTTTATTTCAAATTCTTCCTATATAATCTCAGTAAACTCTTGATAAAGTTCTTCATTAGTTGTATCAAAAACAATATCATCTATGGCTGAGATAACAAGGCTATGTCGGGCAAGGCAGCTCATGGTAGATATGATGAGACTGCACTAGGCAAGGTAGCTCACTAAGATCCGTATAGGGATCTAGCATGGTTCTCTGGAGGTAACATTATTCTAATAATAGTTTCAAAGGTTGCTGTGTGGGCTACCATCTGCGATGTTCCGATGTGCCCCTCGAGATATGATCTTTAATTTTGAAATGATATGGGGCACATCGATCATCCAGGTTGAAACCAGTGCTGATGAGGGACGGGATTCTAATATGATGCAGGATGATATGCAAGGGATAAAGATGAAGGAAATCATAATAAAGCAAGTAAGTATTTTTGATTTTTTTTATAGTTTTGATTCCCGAAACTAGCCTAGATTAGGTTAGGGTTATGCTGTATCAATTAACATCCTACCCACATGCTAGATTAATCCAAGAGAGAGAAGAAATCAGGATCCTAGGTCTAAAAGACCTATTACGAGCATGTTCATCTTCAAAAAATTAGACAAAAAGAGATGGAAATTAGGTTTAACAAATCAGGCAATGATTTCTAGTTACTATAGAAGAGATCATTCTGCTTAGATCGGCACCTGGATGATCCGATCACTTTCTAGCAAATCCGTTGGCTTTTTATCATGGTGTAGGCACAGACTCAGAAGAAGACTTCAGAGCTCCATCTGGATCTCTGATTAACCTTGCCCGAAGAATTAGGGTTTTTGGTTTATAATAAGAGTTGACTAGATCAACTTAATTTAGCTTGAGTCTACATTACCTGCATTTTATTTTGTTGAGTCATGTTGACTCAGTAGTGGACTAGGGTTTCAACCTGGGATGTTACATTTTCTCCAAGACCAAGCAAGTGGACACCACACTCCCAGCCACACTCCTAGTCCAGGGGCGCCATATCTACATCCAGCAGCCTTTGGTCTCCACTCCACAGATAGCAACTCCCTTCTCTCATGCGCCAGATGAGGAGAAGTCCACCAAGAGTCCACAAATGAAGGGGCGGCCAAGACTTTCCCAAGAACTCCAAAGCAAAGATGGGAAGAAATTCTCTTGGAAGGGAACTTCAAGGGGGCGCCCACTACCTGCCAAAAACATCCAAAACAAAGATGGGAAGGACCTTGACTTAGGGAGGAAGAAAAGGAGGAGTCCAAAAGAGTTGATCTAGGGAAGGAAAATTTTTCTTGAAGATCCAAGCAAGGAGGCGCCATCTACCTTCCTTTTATAACCCAAATCCAATTTTTTGGTACCTTGGCCGACCATATGTGAATGATTTGCCTAATTTGTAGATCCCCTCCTTTATTCCCACATGGGAAGATGTGAAACCCTCCTCCCTTGTAAAGTCTTATAAATTAAACCCCTCTTGTAAGTTTAAATGAATGAGATGAATGAAAGAAATTTTTTTTTTTGAGCAAACTTGTGTTTTCTCTTTCCGCACGTGCTTCCAAGTGTTGAGCTCCGTGAGGGAGTAAATCCGGGTTCCCTGGAACCTTGAGGAGGTAAGAGATCTCCAAAACCCAAACCCTAGGTTAGCCACCCCACTCCCAAACCCTAGCCACCATCACCTTCTCTTTCCACCAAGCCCTAGTCTATTCCCCTTCTCACGGCCACCCTCTCCAAGTCCAGGCCGGCCACCAGCATCCAGCTCCAGTCCAGATACTTCAGTCTACAGCAATTCTAAGAGGAAGTCAGATCGGCCTCCAGGAGAATCCTGATTTCAGCACTTCGGCTTTCAAGTTCTTCAACCTGGTAAATCTTTTCTTGAGTATCTGAATTCCATCACTTGTTCCTCTTCTTTCCCAGATCTTGAGTCCAGGAGAAGCCGACCAAACCACAAGACCAGTATTGGAGGATCCATGCGAAGATAGCCGACTCCGAGGATCCCTAATCTGCTCGAGAGAGTTCTTCCACAAGAATCCTGAGAAGATCACTGTCTGGTTAGTAAATCGTCTCACCTCTCTATTTCTGTTCTGTTAAAGTTCAAAGGGAAACCCTAGGTCTGGGAGTTTCTCAACCCCCAGCGATCTGTTACTTCTGAACTACTCTGATAATTTAGTTTCTTCTAAACTATGCTTTCAATCCTTACCTAGTTTCCTTCAACTTAGTTAGCTTTACTTTGAGTCAAAACCAATTTCTGAAATATAAAAAAAAAAGAAAAAAAAAAAAAGGATTAATCTTAATTTTACTTCTGCATACGCTTCTTGTTCTTTGTTCTGCATCATTTTGGTATCAGAGCCCTGTCTAGGATTTCTGTTTGATTGCCTGTTTGAGTCCCTCTCTTTTTACTTTGTCTGCTCGAAGTAGACTCCCCAGGATGTCCGGTCCTAGGAATGAAGCGAGGTGCAAACCTTCTCTTCCCATTCCATGGGGTGTTCCTAGGGCGTGTAGGGGATCCGTTGGGTTACAACTTCGTAGCAGAAATTGTAAACGGGGAAGTGCTCTATTTTCAGTCCGTAATTATCCTGTTGCAGGAATTATTTCTCACTGCAGGTAACTCCAAATTCAGTGATTTTTATTTTTCTGAAACCAGTATAATTGAAACTAATTTTTATAATTTTCTCATGATTTATTGGTTTCCGTGCAATTTTTGAGAATTAAATTACTGCAACTCTATTTTTGTGTTCTGCAATCCATTTATTTTGAGTGTTCATCTCTTAATTCAACTTAAGGGCATTTGAGCATCTAAGATAAGGGGAGGAGTTGATAACCTCTCCTTAGCCCTAAACCACCACCCCTTCATTCGAACCTAAGCCTTTAATCTAAAATTGATTAGACCTAATTTGCCCTGGTGGGCTAGGGACATCAACAAGTCGGGTCAAGGCTAGTGTTGAGTCAGTTTGTCTGGTTACTCTGTGTGTGCTTTGTACTCAGTGTCTAGAACGGTGGTTCAGGGATTCCATCCCGAAGGGCTTGTGTGCTGGTCCGCCTACCTGGCCAATCTCTGATTGGTGTCTAGGATTGGCATTCAGGGACCTAACACTCCCCTTACACCTGCCTGGCTGAGTCCTGAGTTACTACAGGCTAGCATGCCACTCTGATTGGGCATCTAGTTTGGACTCTAGGTCTAGTTAGCCCGTAGTCATTCAGTTGAGTCTCATTTTGTGTGTTTGCTTGCATCATGTCTACCCAGAATGGAGTGCCCTACCAACCTGGTCAAACCCAACCTGATTTAGAGGCCATGGTTAGATCTCTTACTGAGAGTATGAACAAATTAAGTCAGGGATTGAATGAGAATTTTACCTAGCTTAGGGATCGAGTCCAAGTACTTGAGGAACCTAGGCATCGGAATTGGACTCCTGACCCAGATTTTAATGTGCCTCAACCTCACCCACACCAAGAGCCTAGAAGAACTTTATACCGAGATCCTGAACCTAATCATAGGAGGCCTGACCCAGAACTTGAGGATAGAGATGATAGGTTCATTCGAAACATCAAGTTAGATGCACCCACTTTGATGGTAGCCTAAATCCTAAGGTGTATTCTGATTGGGAGGGTGAGATGGACCAGTACTTTGAGTGGTATGCCATGTCTGAGGAAAGGAAGTTCAAGTTTGCCAAGATGAAATTAATACGTCAAGCTAGGTTATACTGGGGGAACATTGAGCTGACCACTAGAAGATGAAATGTAGAGCCCATAACCCACTTGGCAGGGTATGAAAGAGAAACTTAGAGACAAGTACCTACCCATTTCATACCAGCAAAATCTGTTAGACCAATGGCAGACTTTGAAACAAGGGAACCGATCTGTTTCAGACTACATAACCACCTTTGATGAATACCTGATGAGATGTGATGTGAGTGAAGCCATGAAGTCACTTTGTCTAGATTTAGGGCTGGGCTTAGGGAAGATATTAAGAGAGAGTTGTTTCTGAGAGAGGTTACTGACCTAGACCAAGCCTATCAGATTGCACTGAACATTGAGAAGTTTCAGAGAGGACCCATGCCATCTAGGGTTAGTACCCCAATCCCAAGAAATGGACCTAGCCAGGTTACCCCTAGCAAGCCTAATCAGGGTATCCCCACCCCTAGGACCATGGACAAAGGTAAGGCACCTGACACCAGAGAACCCCTAGTATCGTCTGTTTTAAGTGCCAGAAGCCCGGTCATATCTCCACTCAGTGCACAGCCATAGCTTGTTTTAAGTGTCATAAGGTAGGTCATGTTTCTAGCCAGTGCCCTCGTAGATCCCTATATATAGAAGGGGAGGAGAAGAGAATTCCGAGCCTAATGAGGAGTTTGAAGAAGAAGTTTATGAGGCCGGAATGAATTTGGTTGATGAATATGAAGGAGAGGAAGAATCCACTGAATCTGACCACTTAGGGGTTGTGAGATGCATCCTGTCCCAGACTAAAGTTCAGGAAGATTGGCGTAGGACAACATCCTACAGACTTTCCTTAAACTAGGGGATAAGGTTTGTAAAATCATCATAGATAGTGGGAGCTGTGTGAATGCCATTTCTACTAGCACTATCAAAATGTTAGGCTTAACCCCAGTCCCACCCCAACCCCTATAAGGTTTCTTGGGTAGACTCTACCTCTATACCCATCCAGTCTAGATGTCAGGTCCAAATCCAAATGCAATCCTATCAAGAAAAGATTTGGTGTGATGTCTTGCCCATGGGGGTGAGCAGTATAATTCTTGGAAGACCTTGGTTGTATGATCATGATGCCACCCTCTTAGGAAATCCAACACCTGTGTCTTTAGTTTCAATGGGAAGAAAATCACAATCCATTCAGTCCCTCCTAAGGACAAGGTAGCTAAAGGAACCAGTAAGGTCAGAGAAATGAAGACTGGAGTGAATCTAATTAGTGCCAAGGATCTAGAACAAGAAATTCATAGTGGTTCACCCATTTGGATGTTGACTGCTAAGGAACTTAGGACTCCTACACCCTCAGAGCCTCCTCAGGAAGTTAAGCCTTTATTAGAAGAATTTGAGGATGTTTTTCCCGAGGATCTGCCATACCACCTTCCACCTCTTAGGGATATTCAGCATTCCATAGATTTAGTCCCAGGAGCTACTTTACCCAACTTGCCCATTATAGGATGAATCCATCGGAGCATAAAGAACTGCAAAAGTGGTTGGCGAATGTTGAGGAAAGGGTTCATTAGAGAGAGTCTTAGCCCTTGTGCAGTCCCTGCACTTCTAACCCCGAAGAAGGATGGCACGTGGAGGATGTGTGTTGACAGTCATGCCATCAATAAAATCACAATCAAGTATAGGTTCCCATCCCTAGACTAGATGACATGCTTGATATGACGGCCGGTGCCATGGTTTTTTCTAAAATTGATCTCAAGAGCGGCTATCATCAGGTTAGGATTATAACCAGGGGATGAGTGGAAAACAGCCTTCAAAACTAAGGATGGTCTCTTTGAATGGGTTGTTATGCCTTTTGGGTTGTCAATGCCCCTAGTACTTTCATGAGGATATGACCCAAGTACTTAGAGCTTTCATAGGGAAGTTTGTAGTGGTCTATTTTGATGATATCCTGATCTATAATAAGACCCCTGCAGATCACCTAGGCCCCTTAGACAAGTCTATCAAGTTTTGAGGAATGATAGTCTCTACGGTAATCTCAAAAAGTGTGAATTTATGACCAGTAGGATTATCTTCCTTGGATTGTTGTAACCCCTGACGGCGTGGCTGCCGATCTGAAAAGATTAGGTCCATAGTAGAATGGCTAGAGCCGACCGGTGTGCATGAAGTCAGAAGTTTCCATGGCTTGGCTACCTTCTATAGGCGATTCATCAAGGGGTTTAGTACCGTAGTTGCTCCTATCACAGACTGCATCAGGAAGGGAGAATTTCAGTAGACCAAAGCAGCCCATAAAGCCTTCCTAGATCTTAAGGATAGGATGACCCAGGCACCATTTTGAGACTACCGAACTTTTCAAAGGTATTTGAGGTTGCCTGTGATGCTTCAGGAGTAGGTATAGGTGGAGTCCTAAGCCAAGAGAACCATCCGTAGCATTCTTTAGTGAAAAACTTAATGATGCTAAGCTTAGGTATTCTACCTATGATAAGGAATTTTATGCGGTAGTGCAAGCTTTGCATTACTGGAGACATTATTTACTACCGCAAGAATTTGTGCTGTTTTCGGACCATGAGGCTCTTAGATTCTTGAATTCTCAGAAGAAGCTTAACCCTAGGCATGCTAAGTGGGTAGAGTATATCCAGTCCTATACTTTTGTTTTGAAGCATAAGGCTGGGTCTGAAAATAAGGTAGCTGATGCCCTTAGTCATCGATCTTTATTGTTGAATTCTGTTAGGGCTGAAGTCATAGGGTTTGAGCAAATCAAAGAAGAATATGGGTCGTGTCCGGATTTCAAGACTGTATACCAGGATCTAACTCAAGGACCATCTAGTGAACATAAGGATTATTCCCTTTTAGATGGCTTTCTGTTCTTAAGAATAGGCTTTGCATCCCTAGAACCTCTCTTAGGGAATTCTTGATTTAGGAAACTCATGCTGGAGGTTTAGCTGGCCATTTCGGAAAAGATAAGACCACCCCGGCTATTGAAGACCATTTTTTCTGGCCTAGCTTAAAAAGAGATGTAGCACACATTGTGGCTAGGTGTCGGACCTGCGCTGTTGCCAAACAGCGAAAATAGAACACCGGCCTTTATACCCCACTCCCTGTCCCAGATCGTCCTTGGCAAGATGTGAGCATGGACTTTGTGTTAGGTTTGCCTAAGACCCAGAGGAGGCATGACTCTATCTGTGTTGTAGTAGACCGATTTTCTAAGATGGCCCATTTCTTGTCTTGTTCCCAAACATTTGATGCGTCTAAGGTAGCCAGCCTGTTCTTTAATGAGATAGTTCGACTCCATGGCCTACCCAAGACCATTGTTTCAGATAGGGATGTTCGGTTCACCAGCTATTTCTGGAAAACCCTTTGGCATAAGTTAGGGACGAAACTTAAGTTTTCAACTACCTATCATCCCCAGACTGACGGCCAAACCGAAGTAGTGAACCGTAGTTTAGGCAATCTGCTAAGGTGTCTTGTTGGTGAAAACATTAGGAACTGGGATTTGTACTTACCTAGAGCTGAATTTGCATATAATGACTCGGTCAATAGGTCTACGGGTAAGAGTCCATTTGAAATTGTGCATGGTTACAAACCCCACACACCTCTTGACCTAGCTCCTTTACCAGTCCACAATGGGTCTCGAGTCTGCCGAAGTTTTTGCACAGCATATAAAAGACTTGCATAAAGAAATTCAAGCCAAAATAAATTTAAGTAATGAAACTTATAAGAAATTGGCTGACTCTCAAAGCGAGTCAAAACTTTGATGAAGGAGACTATGTAATGATTAGGTTAAGGCCTGAACGGTTTCCTCCTGGAACTGTTAGAAAGTTACATGCTAGGGGAGCTGGACCATTTAGAGTGGTAAAGAGAGTAGGATCCAATGCCTATGTGCTCGAGTTGCCTCCAGAACTAGGCATTAGCTCCACTTTCAACATACAGACCTAGTAGAGTATAGGGAGCCAGCTGTGATTCCCAGTGAGGCTTTGAACCTAATCCTGCTCTTGAGAGTGAACCTGACCCTGTGTGTCCACCAACAATTGGCCTGTGAGGAAAGAGCAGATTGAAAAGATCCTGGATGATCAGGTTATCTCTACTCGTAATCAAGGATACCAAAGATACCTGGTCGCTGGCTAGGAAGGCCAGATTCTGATGACTCTTGGATCTCCGAGAAGAGTTACAAGAGTTGGACCCAGACCTCTTGGAGAGATACCAGAGCCAACTTGATCCATACTCGACAGGGTCGAGTTCCTCCCACCCTGGGAGAATTGGTGCGGGCACCAGACTCAGAAGAAGACTTCAGAGCTCCATCTGGATCTCTGATTAACCTTGCCCGAAGAAATAGGGTTTTGGTTTGTAATAAGAGTTGACTAGATCAACT
Source organism: Areca catechu (assembly GCA_021397845.1). NCBI lineage: Eukaryota > Viridiplantae > Streptophyta > Magnoliopsida > Arecales > Arecaceae > Areca > Areca catechu. The sequence goes on along the minus strand of CM038047.1, from coordinate 125,477,914 downwards.
TAATTTAACTTGAGTCTACATTACCTGCATTTTATTTTGTTGAGTCATGTTGACTCAGTAGTGGACTAGGGTTTCAACTTGGGATGTTACATTTTCTCCAAAGACCAAGCAAGTGGACACACACTCCCAGCCACACTCCCAGTCCAGGGGGCACATATCTACATCCAGCAGCCTTTGGTCCCTACTCCACAGATAGCAACTCCCTTCTCTCATGCGCCAGATGAGGAGAAGTCCACCAAGAGTCCACAAATCAAGGGGGCGGCCAAGACTTTCCCAAGAACTCCAAAGCAAAGATGGAAGAAAATTCTCTTGGAAGAGAACTTCAAGGGGGCGCCCACTACCTGCCAAAAACATCCAAAACAAAGATGGAAGGACCTTGACTTAGGGAGGAAGAAAAGGAGTGAGTCCAAAAGAGTTGATCTAGGGAAGGAAAAAAATTTTTCTTGAAGATCAAGCAAGGAGGCGCCATCTACCTGCCTTTTATAACCAAATCCAATTTTTTGGTACCTTGGCCGACCATATGTGAATGATTTGCCCTAATTTATAGATCCCTCCTTTAGTCCCACATGGGAAGATTGAAACCCTCCTCCCTGTAAAGTCTTATAAATTAAACCCCTCTTGTAAGTTTAAATGAATGAGATGAATGAAAGAAATTTTTTTTTTGAGCAAACTTGTGTTTCTCTTTTCCGCACTTGCTTCCAGGTGTTGAGCTCCGTGAGGGAGTAAATCGGGTTCCCCTGGACCTTGAGGAGGTGAGAGATCTCCAAAATCCCAAACCCTAGGTTAGCCACCCACTCCCAAACCCTAGCCACCATCACCCTTCTCTTTCACCAAGCCCTAGTCTATTCCCCTTCTCACGGCCACCCTCTCCAAGTCCAGGCGGCCACCAGCATCCAGCTCCAGTCCAGATACTTCAGGTCTACAGCAATTCTAAGAGGAAGTCAGATCGGCCTCCAGGAGAATCCTGATTTCAGCACTTCGGCTTTCAAGTTCTTCAACTGGTAAATCTTTTCTTGAGTATCTGAATTCCATCACTTGTTCCTCTTCTTTCCCAGATCTGAGTCCAGGAGAAACCGACCAAACCACAAGACCAGTATTGGAGGATCCATTGCGAAGATAGCCGACTCCGAGGATCCCACAATCTGCTCGAGAGAGTTCTTCCACCAGAATCCTGAGAAGATCACTGTCTGGTTAGTAAAACGTCTCACCTCTCTATTTCTGTTCTGTTGAAAGTTCAGAGCGAAACCCTAGGTCTGGGAGTTTCTCAACCCCCAGCGATCTGTTACTTCTGAACTACTCTGATAATTTAGTTTCTTCTAAACTGTGCTTTCAATCCTTACCTAGTTTCCTTCAACTTAGTTTAGCTTTACTTTGAATCAAAGCCAATTCTGAATATAAAATAAAAAATAAAAAATAAAAAAGGATTAATCTTAATTTTACTTCCGCATACGCTTCTTTGTCTTTGTTCTGTATCATTCAGCTTGTTTGAGGGCAAAGAAGACGTCATCCATCCAGAGGGCATGGTATGGAGGGTCCTGCAAATGTCTGGGAATCAGTTAGAAAGCAAATAAGAGAGGAAACTAGGGATTAGGGTTGAAGGAAGAAGGAATTAGGGGTTTGCTGATGCTGGTGGCCTGGATGTGGAAGAAGCCTCCCTGCGGGGAACAGCTAGGGCTTCTTTCATTGGGCATGTTAGGGTTGGATGAGGGATGCTTTGGGCGGCTAGGGCTGGATGGGTTAGGGCACTCAAGTCTCACACTCACTTCAAAGAATAACAAATAAGAGAACACAAGCTAACAAAAATTCACGGAGTTTATTCATGAATAAGAGTTATTTACAAGAGGGAAGGGGGTGGGTATTATAGGCTCACCAATCCTCTCCTTATTAGGATGGATTACAAAGTTTGATAAGGAAGAGGAATAAAAATTTGAATAAATTACAATTCCTTATGACTGGAAAAGGAATTCCTGTTGGTGGGAAAGGAAATTTCCCTATTGACTTGGTCTTCTCTTGGGCTACGGCACCTACTTGGATTGGGCATGGACCTTGGGCATCCTCTTGTGGGCTTGGGCAGCAAATGGGGTGCCTCCAATTACGCTTGGGTGGCCCCAGATGGGTTTGGCGCATGGGCTAGGAAAACCCTAGGGCCCACTCTATTGGACTGGAGAAGGCCTGGGGTGATTTGAATGGGCTTCTATGCTTGGACTCTGCTCTGACCTGGGAGGGCTTGGTGACTACTTTGGCTGGTGATCCTTATCTTGTATAAAAGGGACTAACACAAACTAGCACTGGACTAATACAAACTTACAGGACTGAACTCACTAAACTAAGATTGGTGGACTTGCTCAACTTACAAATGGACTAAAATAATAGGACTCAAGAGACTTTTGAGGTTGAGACAAGAGATTCACTGGACTCAATTGGACTTCTTGCCTTAACTTATTACAAGACTCAATGATGGACTTTATTACATGACTTAGCAAAATTGACCAAACATATGACTTAGAGAACAAATTGGAGCTTGAAGTCTATGTTGATCTGATGTCCCATCAATTCTCCTGGGGTGGGAGGAACTCGACCCTGTCGAGTAAGAAGGTTGATCTGGCTCAGGTACTGCTCTGACGGGTCTGGGTTGAGGCATTGTGGATCCTCTCGAGTGATCCACGAATCCTCAGATCTTGGTCGACCTTGCCAACGAACCAAGTGACATGGTAACCTTTGATCCGGGAACTAATGGCTTGGTCATCCAGGATACGGTCAATCATTCCTATCACAGGCTAATTTGATAGTGGATACTTAGGTTGGGTTCGCTCTCAAAGAAAAGGGTTAGGCTCAAACTCACCGATTATCTACTGGCTTCCTATACTCTACTAAGTCTGAGATATTGAAGGTTGAGCTTAATGTTTAATTAGGTAATTCGGCACTAGGTCCAACTTTCTTTATCACTTTGATGGATCCAGCTTATAGGTATCTAGCCTGATTGTTACAAAATTTTCCTAGCGAACTCTCAGACGCTTTTCGGGAATTAACCATATTTTTATAAAAACATTGCTTACATAATATTATGATTAATTCCTCATGCAAATCTCTAATCATGCAGTGCAAAGACCAACAACAACTCCTATTGACATGCAAAAAAAATATCTAATGCGGGCAAATAAACTCATGCAACACTTATTGATATGGAAACTAGACTAACTCTAAAATACAACTATGGATTTGACCTTGGTCAGGTGGGTGATATGCAGTGAGAACCTGACATGCACCCTAACAGTGCTATAGGATCCTCCAAAAGTAAATGCAAACATGACATGCATAATGAATGAATCAATACAAACTTCTATAAAATGCAATCTAATAGTGAAAAAAATATAAGAAATTTCAGGAAACAGTAGAAAATAAGAAATTGGTTCAGGGTTAGTCTAGCAGGGTAAGAAATAGGAAGATGGTTCAGGGTTAATCGAAAAGAAAGAGTATAATACAAGAAGGGATTTTAGGGACGAGTCCTAGACTAATGAGGTTGACCTAATGGGGTTGATGTATACCTATAGGGTCTGCATTATGGAAGAATAGGTCATTAATTTCAGGGAAGAGATCATTAATGAAGACTATAGGAGGGGATTCATCCTGAGAGCACTTATAATCCAAATTCTCAATAAAGTCTTCTGGTTTAGGACTGGGCTCTACAATTGGATTCTCTTTTAAAGTTTCCTCAGGTGGTGCTCTAGTAGCAGGATCTAGGTTCTCTTCCTTTAATTGCTTTTCCATTATAGCTTCTGTTTGAGTAGGGTCAGGGTTAACAAACTCTTGGTTGGATTTGGTTTGGGTAGGGTCAGGGTTAACTAACTCTAGGTTGGTTTCAGTTTGGGTATGGTCAGGATCAGCTAATTTTGGGTTGGCTTTAGTCTGGGTATCTACTTGGTCAGCTAATTCTAGGTCTTCTATAGGTAACTCTTCTTCTCTTCTATACTCATCTACTAAGCTCATATCAGCTTTATACACTTCCTCTTCAAGGTCATTCTAGTGAACTAAAGAGATGGTAAGAGGAGGTTGGCTAAGAAAAAATTGACTAATGACTGGGATAGCAAGGGTGGGTCAACTAAGGGGTTCCTGACTAATGCTTGGCCGATACCTAGGGGTATTATCCTATGGGATTCAAGTCGACTAAGGAAAACTAAGCTATACCCATAGGTACTAATCCTATCAGATTCAGGTTGGCTAAGAAAAATGGCCTAGTACTAGACTCTATCTAGGGATACTATTTCTAGTAGATTTAGGTCAACTAAGGGTCATGGGTTCCTTGGACTCATAGGATGGGGGTACATAGGATCTAGGTTCAGAGGATCAGGGTGCATAGGAACTAGGTTCATAAGATTTGGAATCAGGTCTATAGGTTGTGGATCTCCTAGGTTCAGCTCTATAGGTTATGGGTTCAAGGGATTTGGGTTCATAAGATCGGGATTCATGGTGTGGAGCTCTCCTAGGGTTGGGCTCTAAGTATGGGCCAAGGTATTGGGCTTTCCTAAGGTTGGGCTCTGAGTATGGGTCATAGTATGGGGTTCTCCTAGGGCTGGGCTTGGGTTATGTTTGGATGGGTTTTAGGGGTTTTCTCTAGGTTTCCTAATTGGTTCCCTACCTGGTCAAACCTATTGGTGAAAGTGATCAAGCTTATTGATCTCTTGGTTATTCGATTAGTCAATTGGTCAAATCTATGATTCATTTGGGTGATCAACTAGGCAAGCTAATTTTGGGATTGGGTATTGATTGGGTCAATTAGTTTATCTGGATGGTCAATTGTTCATTTATGGCCTTAATAAGAGTTTCAAGATTGGATTCCATGGTTGAGCTGGGTTGAGGTTTAGGCCGTTGGAATTGGGTTCCTAACCTAGTGGTCATGCAATCAATCAATCAAGGTGTTATGATGCAGTCAAGCACACAAGATTAACACGTAATAGGGTTTACTAGACCTAGAGCCAAAGTGAATGGGTCTTACTCAACTTACACTCAACTCAGCAACTAATCCTTCCACTGGCCAGGTAAGAGGTGGGGTGGTGGGAGGCTACCCTGCCCCATGACAAGGTCCTAATTAAGTAATTACCAGTCTACTTAGGGCATTTGCCTCTGGACCTCTAGTCTTAGACACCAGTTTTTAGTAATAGTTGAGGAATTGAATGCACTAGTTACCCACACAACTCGGACTGACCTGTTGGTGTCCCTAGCTCACTAGAATAAATTAGGTTGCTAGTAGATTTTAATTAAGATTTGGGTATGAATGCAAGGTGGTTGTTTTGGGCCAAGGACAGGTAATGACTCCTGCCCTAATCTGAGATAAAGAGAGTGTCCTTAAGATAGTTTAGTACAAATAATGAACACACAATGAAACCTAATGCAATCTAAAATACAAAAGAAAAATATATATATTTTTATTTTTATGGCGTAGCAAATATTAAATTTAAATTGGTTAAGTTATCAAACAAAATTTGGCTTGGGTTGGGAGGGGTTGGTAGCTAATTAGGTTGGATTAAGTCAGTATGCATAAATCACAGAAACTGATATTAGGATTTATTTTAATGTAGAAGTTAGCATGGATTTCAATGCATAAAAAATCTTAAACAATTTACACAATAGAGAATGACGTGCGATGATGATCCCTATAAAATCTCATGCAAAGAAAAAATGATTTGCCTACGAAAAACCTGGGGTTTCTAACTTGGTGCAGAAAAGATAGATTTTCAGTTAGGTTTCTAGGATGCTGATTTTTATGGTTTTTGGTTCTATAAAATCTGAGAGAAATATCAATAAAATAGAGGACTCAACAGAGATGACGTGTTGCAATTTCAGAGAAAAATAAAATGCCTAAGTTATCAAACAGATCCAAACTCAGACCCTAATGCAAATGATAGGATGCAAGTGTTGTTTAGGGTATTATTTTGATATTTTGTTGATTTGAGGATCTGAAAAAAATCCAAAAAAAATATCAGAAAATAGAGGACAAAAAGAGGTTAATAACATTGAAAAAAGAGAAAAATAAAAATCTTGAAGGGTGAACAATCCTATGATTGATTGGTTATGCAAAATTTAGGATGCAGAAATCTAAATAGGATGCAAAAACATGCCCTAATCCTAAGCTCTGATACCAAAATTGATGAAGGATAGGATTCTAATATGATGCAAGATGGATGCAAGGGATGAAGATGAAAGGAAATCAGATTAAAGTAAGCAAATATTTTTAAATTTTTTATGGTTTTGATTCCGAAACTAGCCTAGATTAGGTTAGGGTTGTCCTGTATCAATTAACATCCTACCCACATGCTAGATTAATCCAAGAGAAAAGAAAATTAGGATCCTAGGTCTAAGAAGACCTATTACGAGCATGTTCATCTTCAAAAAATTAGACAAAAAGAGATGGAAATTAGGTTTAACATACCAGGCAATGATTTCTAGTTACTATAGAAGAGATCATTCTGCTTAGATCGGCACCTGGATGATCCGGTCACTTTCCAGCGAATCCGTTGGCTTTTTATCAGCTTTGTTTGAGGGCAAAGAAGACGTCATCATCCAGAGGGCATGGTATTGGAGAGGGTCCTGCAAATGTCAGGGAATCAGTTAGAAAGCAAATAAGAGAGCAACTAGGGATTAGGGTTTGAAGGAAGAAGGAATTAGGGTTTGTTGATGCTGGTGGCCTGGATGTGGAAGAAGCTCCTTGTGGGGAACAGCTAGGGCTTCTTTCACTTGGGCATGTTAGGGTTGGATGAGGATGCTTTGAGCAGCTAGGGCTGGATGGGTTAGGTGAGGGGGGCAGTAGAATCAGGAAAAGACTCCAACCAATTCAGGTCAAGTCCGAGTCCTTGTGGTTGGAGTAGCAAAAGAGAAGTCCTGTAATTTTTCTTTTTTTGAGTCCAAATAATCTGTAGTTAATTTTGAGTCCATGTGGGTCTGGTTAATATCTTATTTGACCCTGCAATTGAGAGTTGGGTCTAGTTAAATCAAGCCCAATCCCTGAGTCCATGAAGCATCAAGACAAGAAGAAGCCACCTCATCAAGTGACCCCACCTTGTGCCACATGTCAAAGCTCCAATGGATGTCGCCACCTCAACAAGTGGTCCCCACTTTATGCCACATGTCAAGAGCTCCAAAGGACACCGCACCTCATCAAGTGTCCCCACCTTGAGCCACATGTCAAGCTTTGAAGGAGTTTCAAGCAACAAATGCCACCATATCCTCCAACTCCCACATTTCAAGCAACAAATGCCACCATATCCTCCAACCCCCCCTTGTAATCCTCTTAATCCTATGGGTTTCAAATTTAAAAATGTTGTAAGGCTTCTATTTAAGCTATGGGATGCCCATTGAAAAGGGGGTTAATGAATGAAGTTGGTATTTTTTTCTATGTGTTTTTTTCATTGTGTCTATGTGGTAGCTTAGCCTTTCTCTTCTCCACGCCAAACCTAATCTTTCCTTCTTCCATTCCCAACGCGCAAAGACTTCCTCTTCTTTCATAACTTCACACTCTCCAGCGTCACGGGTGAAACAAGAAGATCATCACAAGGCAACCAACCTACTCCACTTCAAGCATTCCACCATGACGCCAATGGATCTCCTTCAATGCCTCTTCCACCCTTCTTTCTTTTCTCTAGTTGATTGCTTGTAAGTTACTCATCTTAGGGTTTCTTTGTTGCAGGGTTCTCCGAGATTCCGGCTTCAAGAGGAAGGTTTAATTGCCATAGATCCAGAAAACAAGAGGGGCCTTCAGTGGTATTATGTCATGTCATGCAGGAGACCTCTTCAAGAGTGAATCTATTCTAATTGAAGGGCCATGTCAGGTATGTCTAGTGTGATTAAGTCTACAATGTTAAATTAGACCTAGCTGGCTTGCGTGGTTCTCTTCTGGTCCTATTCCTTTCTTAATCTGAGAGTCTCGATCACTAGGTTTATGTTAGATCCTTCGAGCTTCTTCATTAGATCTCTTTGATAGTTTATGTTGAGTTGTTTATATGCAAATAGGGAATTGCTGGTTAATCATTTCTAATCTCCATTAGGGTGCATAGTTTCATTTACATTCTACACCATTCTTGGTATCAGAGCATGGTAGGATAATTTCCTGCATTTAGATATGTTGCATGCATACTTGTTATCTAGTTATTTTTTTAAAATCCATGCAAGATCTAAAATTCATGCCTCCTAAAGGGAGTACTCCAGTACACTGTCACAACCATGGGAATAATGAGCCCCTAGCCAGACATGATTTTAGATTGAAGTTTGGGTAAGCCAATGCACTGTTTGATTAGGTTCTGTTTACTGAAAATTTGCAGAGCTTACTGTAATCCATCTGCAGCTCCAAAGGCAAGTCGATAATTCTGTTGAAATATTTTTTTTCTTGTTCCTTTTAAAGTTTGTTATCACCATATTAAATTTCATCATCAGAGAAAAAATACAAAAAAAATTGAAAATTCCTACTTCAATCTCTATCATGCTAAAATAGTCTACAGTACATGGTTTGTTTTTTTTATTGTTTCTCTTTATATACAGATCCAAATTTTTGATTTTTATTTTCTGGGATCCTCATAATTAATTATTTCTCAACAATTTTTCATATTTTATTTCGATTGTTAGAATTTCTAGCATTCGAAATACTCTCTGAGTTCAGTTTGAACTGAATTCCAGCAAGAACCAATCTCAGAAAATTTTGAATTTGAAGTTCAAATTTAAATTTAAAATTTTGAATTCTGACATTCTAGAATCTGAAACTTGAATTTTTAAATTTAAATTTTAAAATTTAAGTTTGAATTGAAATTGTTTGAAAACTAATCAAGTCAAATAATTAAGTCAGCACATAAAAGAAATAAAAATAAATTTTTGCATTCATTTGAAAACATCTTAAGGGCATCAATATGACATGGGGGCAAGAATTCATCACTGTCCTTACCCCAAAACCACAACCCATCATCTCGATCCCAATCCTTAATTAAAAACCAATTAGACCTAATCACCATAGTGGGTTAGGGACACCGAGTTGGGTTCGGATTAGGGTCAAGTTAATTAGTCCACTAATGGTGTGTGCTTACGGGCATGGTGTCTAGGATTGGTGTATTAGGGGCTGTGGGTTGGTCCACCTACCTGGCCAATCACAGATTGGTGTCTAAGGTTGGCCAGAACAGGGACCTCCACTCCCCTTCCCACCTACCTGGCCAAGTCACGTAAGTTACTACTAGCTAGTTGGTACTTTTAATTAGATCTCTAATTCGTACTCTAGGGCTGGAATCCTTAGCCCAAATTTGAGTCTATTGTTTGTATGACAACTAGATCAGGAAACTCCTTACCACCTTCGCAAGAGCAACCAAGTTCATCCATGGGACTAGTATGGAAACCCTTATGAGATCTATGATTGAGCGACGGGAACGTTGGATGCTAGGTTTGATCAGTTCGAGGAAAGGATAGGAACCCTAGAGGGAATCTAGGTTGACTCCAACTGAACACCTTCACACAGATTACCTTTAGTTCGCCCTAGAGCCCAACGATAGAAAATACACCTGATCCAATTCATAGAAGGCCACATCAGGATTATGCTGATCACACTCCAGAGCCATATCCTAGAAGACCTCGCCATGATACTTTGATCAGGATGATCGAGCCTTAAGGAATATCTGTCTAGAGCACCAACCTTTGAGGGAAGCCTAGATCCTAAGGTGTACATAGACTGGGAGGCTGACATGGACCAATATTTTGACTGTATGATATGTCTGAAGAGAAAAGATTCAAGTTTGCCAAAATCAGATAGTCCGTCAGGCTAGGTTGTATTAGGGAAATGTCGAACGCATAGCTAGGCAGAGGGGAGACTTACCTATAGCGACTTGGAGAGACATGAAGAGAAAGCTTAGAGAGAAATATTTGCCTATGCCTTATCAGCAAAGGTTGTTAGATCAGTGGCAGCGATTGACACAAGGAAATAAGACCGTTTCTAAATACGTTGCTAAATTTGATGAGTTTGTAATGTGATGCAATGTAGTCGAGTCTGAGGCAGCCACTTTATCGAGGTTTAGATCAGGATTGAATGAAGATATATAAGGGGAATTATTTTTGAGAGAAGTCCATGATTTAGAATAGGCATACCAAGTTGCCATGGACTATGAGAGGTTTCAGAGGAGAGCTTCATTTAGGCGACCAGAGCCCACTAGTTTTAATCCTCCTATTAGTCAACCTAGTTCAGTACCTAATACAGCCAATAGACCAAGACCTAGCTCAAATCCAATCCCTAGACCCAACCGTGCCATTCCTCCAATTCCTAGAGAAGACAAAGGAAAGAGCCCTGAAGTTCGAGGTGAGAGGGAGCGAGTCTGCTATAAGTGTCGTAAACCCGGTCATTTCTTGAGCCAATGTCCCTCTAGAGCTTTACATATAGGGGAGGTAGAAGAAGAATCAGAACCCTTGGAGAATAATGAAGAGGAGGTTTATGAAGCAGGGGATTGCTTAGCTGATGAGTATGAAGGAGATGAAGAAAATGTAGACTCATCAGATGTGTTAGGAGTTGTGAGATGTATCATGACATAGACCAAAGAGCAGGAAGATTGGCGTAGGACTAGCATCCTACATACATTTGTCAAAATAGGAGAAAAGGTCTATAAGATCATGATCAATAGTGGAAGCTGTGTCAACGCCATTTCCACTAGTGCAGCCAAGAGTCTAGGACTATCCACTGAACCACATCCCAATCCATATAAGGTATCCTGGATCAATTCCACTTCTATCCCAATCAAGCAGAGATGTCAGGTCCGAATCTAACTTCAGTCCTATCAGGAACGAATTTGGTGTGATGTGCTCCCTATGGGAGTAAGTAGCATCATCCTAGGTAGGCCATGGCTGTTTGACCATGATGTGACAATTTTTGGTCGATCAAATTCCTGTGCTTTCAATTTCAATGGCAAGAAAATTGTCATTCATCCAACCCAGCCTAAGGACAACACCAAAAGAGGAGCTAGCAGCCTGAAAGAAAAAAGGAATGGATTAAATTTGATAGGTGCAAGAGAATTAGAAAACACATCAATGAGGGAGCACCTATTTGGATGGTAGCTGCTAAGGAAACTAAGGACCACACCCCTGTAAAATACCCGCAAGAGGTAGTCCAATTATTGAAAGAATTTGAAGACGAGTTTCCCGAGGACCTACCCGATAGTCTTCCACCTTTAAGGGACATACAGCATGCCATAGATTTAGTCCCTGGCGCGACTTTACCTAATCTGCCTCATTATAGGATGAATCTAACTGAACATCAGGAGTTACAAAGGCAAGTTAGTGAACTTCTTAGAAAGGGTTTGTTAGAGAAAGTTTAAGCCCATGTGCAGTCCCTGCCTTGTTAACCCCTAAGAAGGATGGCACCTGGAGGATGTGTGTACACAGCCATGCCATCAACAAGATTACTGTCAAATATAGGTTTCCAATCCCAAGACTGGACGATATGTTAGACATGATAGCCGGATCAACGATTTTCTCCAAGATAGACTTAAAGAGTGGCTATCACCAGGTTAGGGTTAGGCCTGGAGATGAATGGAAGACCGCTTTTAAGACTAAAGATGGATTATATGAGTGGTTAGTTAGGCCATTCGGTCTGTCCAATGCACCCAGCACCTTTATGAGAATTATGAATCAGGTGTTGACAACTTTCAGCGAGAAATTTGTGGTGGTCTACTTTGATGACATTCTTATCTATAGCAAGACTAAGGCAGACCATTTAACCCACCTAAGGCAAGTTTGCCAAGTCCTTAGAAAGGATAGCCTCTATGCCAATATCAAGAAGTGTGATTTCTTAACACATAGAGTTATTTTTCTAGGATTCATAGTCACATCTGAAGGAGTGTCCGCTGACCCTGTGAAAATTAAGTCCATAGTAGAGTGGCCTGTACCCAAAAGCATCCATGATATCCGTAGTTTCCACGATTTAGCCACCTTCTATAGGAGATTCATTAGAGGGTTCAGTACGATAGTGGCTCCAATCACTGATTGTATTAGGAAGGGAACTTTTGAGTGGACTAAAGCAGCAGACAAAGCCTTCCTAACAATTAAGGAAAAAATGACACACGCACCCGTCTTGAGGTTACCCGATTTTACCAAAGTGTTCGAGGTTGCTTGTGATGCTTCTGGGATAGGAATTGGAGGTGTCTTGAGTCAAGAGAATCACCCAGTAGCATATTTTAGTGAAAAGTTAAATGAAGCGAGACTAAGGTATTCCACCTATGATAGGGAGCTGTATGCGGTAGTTCAAGCATTACGTTATTGGAGGCATTATCTTCTACCACAAGAGTTTGTCCTATTTTCTGACCACGAAGCTCTTTGGTTCCTTAGTTCTCAGAAGAAATTGAATCCTAGGCACGGGAAATGGGTAGAGTTCGTACAAGCTTATACGTTCGTACTGAAACATCGTGCCGGTACTGAAAATAGGGTTGCCGATGCATTGAGTCGTCGTTCCATGTTGTTGACTTCTGTGAGCACTGAGGTAGTAGGGTTTGATAGATTGAAAAAGGAGTATCCTACATGCCCTGATTTTGGTAACATCTATTGATCCCTTCAACAAGGACCATCTAGTAAGCATAGTGATTATACCCTTTTAGATGGATACCTTTTCAAAGGAAATCAGTTATGTATTCCCAAGACCTCTGTTAGGGAATTTCTGATCTGGGAAGTTCATGCTGGAGGCTTGTCAGGATATTTTGGTAGGAATAAGACCATCTTAGCAATAGAAGACCAATTCTTTTGGCCTGGTCTCAAAAGAAATGTGGCCAGATTGTAGCTCAGTGACGTACCTGTGCTGTTGCAAAACAGCAAAGACAGAACACCGGTTCGTACACACCCTTACCTGTCCCTGATTATCCATGGCAGGATATCAGCATGGATTTTGTAGTAGGCTTCCCCAAGACGTCTAGGAAGCATGATTCTGTCTTTTTGGTTGTCGATCGTTTCTCCAAGATGGCTCATTTCATTCCTTGTTCTCAAACTTTAGATGCTTTGAAGGTGGCCAAGCTTTTTCTTGATCAGGTCGTTAGGCTTCATGGTTTACCCAAAACCATTGTGTCTGATAGAGATGTCAAATTTACTAGTTATTTCTGGAAAACCCTTTGGCACATGTTCGGTACCAAGTTGAAATTCTCTACTGCCTATCATCCTCAAACCAATGGCCAGACAGAGGTAGTAAATCAAAGCTTAGGAAATTTGTTGAGATGTTTAGTTGGTGACAACCTGGGAAACTGGGACCTATTACTTCCTCGTGCTGAATTTGCCTACAACAGCTCAGTTAATAGGTCTATTGGGAAAAGTCCGTTCGAAGTGGTCCATGGATACAGACCTAGGAAACCTATAGACCTAGCTCCATTACCCACACATGCACGAGTGTCTGAGTTTGCTGAGTCATATGTACAGCATATTAGGGAATTGCATAAGGAGATTAGCCAAAAGATCCAATCGAGCAATGAACTCTATAAGCATATGACTAATTCACATAAACGGTTAAAAGAATTTAATGAAGGGGACTCCATTATGATCAAATTTAAACCTAAAAGGTTTCCGCCGGGAACTATGAACAAACTCCATGCCCGGGGAGCCGGACCTTTCAAAATAATAAAGAAAATTGGACCTAATGCTTATGTATTAGAATTACCACCAAGTTATGGCACTAGTTCAACATTTAACATTTCAGACTTAAAAGAATACAAAGAACCTGCATTGATACCTGGTGAGCTTTATGGTCCTAATACTTCTTTTGAGAGTGAAGCCCCAAAGGAATGCCCACCACCGAGTGTTCCTGAGCGAAGGGAGAAAATTGAAAGGATCTTGGATGACCAGATCATTACTACTAGAAATAAGGGCTACCAACGTTATCTAGTTAGATGGCAAGGATGTCCTAATTCTGAAGACTCCTGGATCACCCGAGAGGACCAACAACAAATCGATCCAGATGCATTAGAAGCTTATCAGGCTAATCCTTACTCGACAGGGTCGAGTTCCTCCCATCCCGGGAGAATTGATGTGGGCACTAGAATCAAGAAAAGACTCCAACCAATTCAGGTCAAGTCCGAGTCCTTGTGGTTGGAGTAGCAAAAGAGAAGCCCTGTAATTTTTCTTTTTTTTGAGTCCAAATAATCTTGTAGTTAATTTTGAGTCCATGTTGGGTCTGGTTTAATATCTTAGTTAACCCTGCAATTGAGAGTTGGGTCCAGTTAAATCAAGCCCAATCCATGAGTCCATGAAGCATCAAGACAAGAAGAAGCCACCTCATCAAGTGACCCCCACCTTGTGCCACATGTCAAAAGCTCCAATGGATGTCGCCACCTCAACAAGTGGTCCCCACTTTATGCCACATGTCAAGAGCTCCAAAGGACACCACCACCTCATCAAGTGGTCCCCACCTTGTGCCACATGTCAAGCTTTAAAGGAGTTTCAAGCAACAAATGCCACTATATCCTTCAACTCCCCACATTTCAAGCAACAAATTCCACCATATCCTCCAACCCCCCCTTGTAATCCTCCTAATCCTATGGGTTTTCAAATTTTAAAAATGTTGTAAGGCTTCTATTTAAGCTATGGGATGCCCCATTGAAAAGTAGGTTAATGAATGAAGTTGGCATTTTTTCTTCTATGTGTTTTTTTTCCTATGTGTCTATGTGGTAGCTTAGCCTTTCTCTTCCTCCACGCCAACCCTAATCTTTTCTTCTTCCATTCCCAACGCCAAAGACTTCCTCTTCATTCATAACTTCAAACTAGCTCCAGCGTACAAGGGTGAATCAAGAAGATCATCACAAGGTGACCAACCTACTCCACTTCAAGCATTCCACCATGACGCCAAGATGGATCTCCTTCAATGCCTCTTCCACCCTTCTTTCTTTTCTCTAGTTGATTGCTTGTTAAGTCACTCATCTTAGGGTTTCTTTGTTGTAGGGTTCTCCGAGATTTCGGCTTCAAGAGGAAGGTTTACTTGCCATAGATCCAGAAAACAAGAGGGGCCTTCAGTGGTATTATGTTCATGTCATCCGGGAGACCTCTTCAAGAGTGAATCTATTCTAATTGAAGGGCCAATGTCAGGTATGTCTAGTGTTGATTAAGTCTGCAATGTTAAATTAGACCTATCTTGGCTTGCGTGGTTCTCTTCTGGTTCTATTCCTTTCTTATTCTGAGAGTCTCGATCATTAGTTTTATGTTAGATCCTTCGAGCCACTTCACTAGATCTCTTTGATAGTTTATGTTGAGTTGTTTATATGCAAATAGAGAATTGCTTGGTTAATCATTTGCTAATCTCCATTAGGGTTGCATAGTTTCATTTTACATTCTACACCATTAGGGCACTCAAGTCTCACACTCACTTCAAAGAAGAACAAATAAGAGAACACAAGCTAACAAAAATTCACCGGTGTTTATTTCATGAATAAGAGATTCTTTTACAAGAGGGGAAGGGGGTGGGTATTTATAGGCTCTCCCAAATCCTCTCCTTATTAGGATTGGATTACAAAGTTTGATAAGGAAGAGGAATACAAAATTTGAATAAAATTACAATTCCTTGTTGACTTGGAAAAGGAATTCCTTGTTGGCTTGGGAAAGAAATATTCCCCTATTGATTTGGTCTTCTCTTGGGATATGGTGCCTACTTGGATTGAGCTTGGACCTTGGGCATCCTCTTGTGGGCTTGAGCAGCAAATGGGGCACCTCCAAGTAGGCTTGGGTAGCCCCTAGATGGGCTTGGCGCATGGGCTAGGAAAACCCTGGGCGCCCACTTCTATTTGGACTGGAGAAGGCCTGGAGTGCTGATGCAGAACAAATAAAGGGATGCGATGCGGAAGTAAATTAAGATTAACTAATTTTTTTGTTGTTTTTATATGTTTGTAGAAGTTGGCTTCAAATCAAAGAAAAGTTAACCTAACATTGAAAGATACTAATATGATAATTGAAAGCACAATTTTAAGGAAACTAAATTATCAAAGTAGTTCAGAAGCAACGGATCGCTGGGGGTTGAGAAACTCCCAGACCTAGGGTTTCGCTCCGAACTTTCAACAGAACAGAAATAAAGAGAAGAGATGGTTTACCTAACCAGACAATGATCTTCACAGATTTTGGTGGAAGAACTCTCCCGAGCAGATTGTTGGATCCTCGGATTCAGATATCTTCGCAATGGATCCTCCAATACTGGTCCTTTGGTGGGTTGGCTTCTCCTGAACTCAAGATCTAGAAGAGAAGAAAAACAATTGATGGAATCAGAGAGTCAAGGGAGAAATTTACCAGGTTGATGAACTTGAAGATTGAAATTGCTGAAAACTGGATTCTCCTGGAAGCTGATGTGATTTTCCTTGGAACTTGCTCTGGATCTGAAGTAGCCGGACTGGATCTGGATGAAGGTGGACGGCCTGGACTTGTAGAGAGAGAGAGGCCGTGGGAGATGGGAGGATCTAGGGTTTGATGGATTGGAAATAATGAAAGATGGCTAGGGTTTTGGATTTTAAGTGGCTAACCTAGGGTTTCGGATAAAGATGGAGATCTCTCACCTCCTCAAGGCTCCAATGGAACCCGGATTACCCCCTCACGGAGCTCAACACTTAGAATAGTGCGGAAGAAGAGAAACCTAGGTCACTCAACACAAGAGAATAGCAAAAATAATTTTTCTTCATTGATTTTTTTAAAGTTACAAAGAGAGGTCTATTATATAGACCTCAAATTTTCTCCAAGCTTGTACAAATTCCCATGTGGGACTAAACTCCTCCAACCTCTAGATTAGGTAGAAAACCCCCTCTCTTGGTTGACCAAGACTTCAAAAAAAATTGGGACGGCCATAAAGGAATTTTTTTGGAATTTTTATGGCGCCTTCTTTGGAGTTGGATTTGGATTTGGAGTCCTCTTCTTCTTATGGCATTTCTTCTTTTCTTCCACTCCAAGTTAAGCTCTTTGATTTTGATTTGAACTTCAATTAGGAGTAGGTTGGATGTCCTTCTTTGATTTTTTCTCCAAGAGAAGTCCCTTTCCTTCTTTGCTTAGACAAAATTGGCAGGTATGGGCGCCTCCTTTAAATTAGCTTCCAATTTGATTTTTTTCTTCTTTGGGTGTGGGGACCATGACACTGGGATGCCTCTGTGGCGCCTCCTGGACCCTGGCATGTGCTCGGAGTGTGGCTGGGCATGTGGCTTGGAGTGTGGCCTCCACTTGCTTGGACCTTGATTTGATTGGAAGACAAATGTGGCACCATTTTGGACCTTGATTTGATTGGAAGACAATTGCGGCACCATATTGGATAAAATTGACACCACATCGGGACTTGCACCGAGTCAACATGACTCAACAAAATTTAAATGGTGACTCAAGAAATAAATAAAAATAAATAAACTGGTTGACCAGGTCAACCTTTATTACAAACCCTAATTTCTCGGGCAAGGTTAATCAGAGATCCAGATGGAGCTCTGAAGTCTTCTTCTGAGTCTGGTGCCCGCACCAATTCTCCCGGGGTGGGAGGAACTCGACCCTGTTGAGTAAGGCTCAAGTTGGCTCTGGTATCTCTCCAAGAGGTCTGGGTCTAATTCTTGTAGTTCTTCTCGGGAGATCCAAGAGTCATCAGAATCTAGCCTTCCTTGCCAGCGGACCAGGTACCTTTGGTATCCTCGATTACGAGTAGAGATAACCTGATCATCCAGGATCTTTTCAATCTGCTCTTTCCTTACAGGCCAGTTTGTTGGTGGACACACAGGGTCGGGATCACTCTCAATGATAGGGTTAGGCTCAAAAGGCTCACTAGGAATCACAGCTGGCTCCCTGTACTATACTAAGTCTGTAATGTTGAAAGTAGAGCTAATGCCTAGTTCTGGAGGCAACTCGAGCACATAGGCATTGGATCCTACTCTCTTTACCACTCTAAATGGTCCAGCTCCCCTAGCATGTAACTTTCTAACGGTTCCAGGAGGAAACCGTTCAGGCCTTAACCTAATCATCACATAGTCTCCCTCAACAAAAGATTTGACTCGCCTTTGAGTATCAGCCAACTTCTTATAAGTTTCATTACTTAAATTTATTTTGGCATGAATTTCTTTATGCAAGTCTTTTACATGCTGTGCAAAATTCTCAGCAGACTCGGAGACTCGAGTGTGGACAGGTAAAGGGACTAGGTCAAGAGGTGTGTGAGGTTTGTACCCATGTACAATTTCAAATGGACTCTTACCCGTAGACCTATTGACCGAGTCATTGTACGCAAATTCTGCCCTTGGTAGGTATAAATCCCAATTTCTGGTGTTTTCACCAACAAGACATCTCAGCAGATTTCCTAGGCTACGGTTCACTACTTCAGTTTGGCCATCAGTTTGGGGATGATAGGCAGTTGAAAACTTAAGTTTTGTCCCTAACTTATGCCAAAGGGTCTTCCAAAAGTAACTGGTGAACCGGACATCCCTATCTGAAACGATTGTCTTAGGTAGGCCATGGAGTCTAACTATCTCATTGAAGAAAAGTGTCCACCTTAGACGCATCAAAGGTTTGGGAACAAGGCAAGAAGTGGGCCATTTTAGAGAATCGGTCGACTACGACACAGATAGAATCATGTCTCCTCTGGGTCTTAGGTAAACCTAACACAAAATCCATACTCACATCTTGCCAAGGACGATCTGGGACAGGGATTGGGGTATAAAGGCCAGTGTTTTGTTTTCGCTGTTTGGCAACAGCGTAGGTTCGACATCTAGCTACAATATTAGTTACATCCCTTTTCAAGCTAGGCCAGAAAAAGTGGTCTTCAATAGCTAGAATGGTCTTGTCTTTTCCAAAATGGCCGGCTAAACCTCCAGCATGGATTTCCCAAATCAAAAATTCCCTAAGAGAAGTTCTAGGGATGCAAAGCCTATTTTTGAAGAACAAAAAACCATCTACAAGGGTATAATCCTGGTGATTACTAGATGGTCCTTGAACTAGATCCTGATACACAGTTGTGAAATCCGGACAAGACTCATATTCCTCTTTGATTTGCTCAAACCCTATGACCTCAGTTCTAACAGAAGTTAATAACAGAGATCGGCGACTAAGGGCATCAGCTACCTTATTCTCAACTCCAGCCTTATGTTTCAGGACAAAAGTATAGGACTGGATATATTCTACCCACTTAGCATGCCTAGAGTTAAGCTTCTTTTGGGAGTTCAGAAATCTAAGAGCCTCATGGTCCGAAAATAGTACAAATTCCTGCGGTAGCAAATAATGTCTCCAGTAACGCAAAGCTTGCACCACCGCATAAAATTCCTTATCATAGGTAGAATACCTAAGCTTAGCATCATTAAGTTTTTCACTAAAGAATGCTATGGGATGATTCTCTTGGCTTAGGACTCCACCTATTCCTACACCTGAAGCATCACAGGCAACCTCAAATACTTTAGAAAAATCGGGTAATCTCAGAATGGGTGCCTGGGTCATTTTATCCTTAAGATCTAGGAAGGCTTTATGGGCTGACTTAGTCCAATGAAATTCTCCCTTCCTAATACAATCAGTGATAGGAGCAGCTAAAGTACTAAACCCCTTGATGAATCGCCTATAGAAGGTAGCCAAGCCATGGAAACTTCTAACTTCATGCACATTGGTTGGCTCTGGCCAGTCTACTATGGACCTAATCTTCTCAGGATCGGCCACCACGCCGTCAGGGGTTACTACAAAACCAAGAAAGATAACTCTACTAGTCATGAATTCACACTTCTTAAGATTACCGTAGAGTCTATCATTCCTCAAAACTTGGCAGACTGCTCTAAGGTGGCCTAGGTGATCTGCTGGGGTCTTACTATAGATCAGGATGTCATCAAAATAGACCACCACAAATTTTCCTATGAAAGCTCTAAGTACCTGGGTCATAATTCTCATGAAAGTACTAGGGGCATTGGACAACCCAAAAGGCATAACAACCCATTCATAAAGACCATCCTTAGTTTTGAAAGCAGTTTTCCATTCATCCCCGGGTCTAATCCTAACCTGATGATAGCCGCTTCTGAGATCAATCTTAGAAAAAACCATTGCACCAGCCATCATATCAAGCATGTCATCTAGTCTAGGGATGGGAAACCTATATTTGATTGTAATTTTATTGATGGCACGACTGTCAACACACATCCTCCACGTGCCATCTTTCTTTGGGGTCAGTAAGGCTGGGACTGCACAAGGGCTAAGACTTTCTCTAATAAACCCCTTCCTCAATAATTCTCCAACCTGCTTTTGCAGTTCTTCATGCTCAGATGGATTCATCCTGTAATGGGGCAAGTTGGGCAAAGTCGCTCCTGGGATTAGATCTATGGCATGCTGGATATCCCTAAGAGGTGGAAGGTGGTCTGGCAAATCCTCGGGAAAGACATCCTCAAATTCTTTTAACACAGGTTTAACTTCTTGAGGAGGCTCTGAGGGTTCCGAAGTTCTAAGTTCCTTAGCAGTCAACATCCAGATGGGTGAACCACTATGAATTTCTTGTTCTAGATCCTTAGCACTGATTAGGTTCACTCCAGTTTTCATCTCCTTAACCTTACCGGCTCCTTTAGTTACCTTGTCCTTAGGGGGAACTGAATGGATCGTAATCTTCTTCCCATTGAAACTAAAGACACAGGTATTGGATTTTCCTAAGAGGGTGGCATCATGATCATACAACCAAGGTCTTCCGAGAATTATACTGCTCACCCCCATGGGTAAGACATCGCACCAAATCTTTTCGTGATAAGATTGCATTTGGATTTGGACTTGACATCTAGACTGGATGGGTATGGAGGTAGAATCTACCCAAGAAACCTTATAGGGGTTGGGATGGGGAACTGGGATTAAGCCTAACATCTTGACAGTGCTAGTAGAGATGGCATTTACACAGCTCCCACTATCTATGATGATCTTACATACCTTATCCCCTAATTTAAGAAAAGTCTGTAGGATGTTAGTCCTACGGCAATCCTCTTGAACTAGATTCTGGGATAGGATGCATCTTACAACTCCTAATTGGTCAGATTCATTGGGTTCCTCCTCTCCTTCATACTCCTCAACCAAATTCATTCCGGCCTCATAAACTTCTTCTTCAAATTCCTCACTGGGCTCGGAATTATCATTCTCTCCCTCTTCTATGTAAAGGGATCTCCGTGGGCACTGGCTAGCAACATGACCTACCTTATGACACTTGAAACAGGCTATGGCAGTACACTGACTGGAAATGTGACCTGGTTTCTGACACTTAAAACAGGTGATATTTGAACTAGGGGTTCTCTTGGTGTCAGGTGCCTTACCTTTGTCCATGGGCCTAGGGGTAGAAGTACCCTGAAAAGGTTTACTAGGGATAACTTGGCTAGGTCCATTCCTTGGGATTGGGGCACTAACCCTAGAAGGTATAGGTCCTCTCTGAAATTTCTCAGTGTTCAGTGCAATCTGGTAGGCTTGGTCTAGATCAGTAACCTCTCTCAGAAATAGTTCTCTCTTGATATCTTCCCTCAGTCCAGCCCTAAATCTAGACAAAGTGACTTCGTGGGCTTCACTCACATCACATCTCATTAGGTATTCATCAAAAGTAGCTATGTAGTCTGAGACAGATCGGTTTCCTTGTTTCAGGTTTTGCCATTGGTCTAACAGGTTTTGCTGGTATGAAATGGGTAGGTATTTATCTCTCAGTTTTTCTTTCATACCCTGCCAAGTGGTTATGGGCTCAACATTCCGTCTCCTAGTGGTTAGCTCAATGTTCCCCCAGTATAACCTAGCTTGACGCACTAATTTCATCTTGGCAAACTTGTATTTCCTCTCCTCAGACATAGCATACCACTCAAAGTATTGGTCCATCTCACCCTCCCAATCAGAATACACCTTAGGGTTCAGACTACCATCAAAAGTGGGTGCATCTAATTTGATGTTCCTGATGAACCTATCATCTCTATCTTCAGGCTCTGGGTCAGGCCTCCTATGATTAGGTTCAGGATCTCTATATAAAGGCCTTCTAGGCTCCTGATGTGGGTAAGGTTGAGGCACATTAAAATCGGGGTCAGGAGTCCAATTCCGATGTCTAGGTTCTTCAAGTACTTGGACTCGGTCCCTAAGTTGGGTAAGATCCTCATGAATTTGTGCGCTAAACTGGGCCACAGTGTTTGTCATATCCTGATTCATTTTAGCCATACTTTCAGTAAGAGTTTTGATCATGGCCTCTAAATCAGGTTGGGTTTGACCAGGTTGATATGGCACTCCGTTTCTGGTAGACATGATGATTCAAGCAAGCACACAAAATGAGACTAGACTAAATCGACTACTGGATCACTAGACCTAGAGTCCAAACTAGATGCCCAATCAGAGTGGCAAGCTAGCCTGTAGTAACTCAGGACTCAGCCAGGCAGGTGTAAGGGGAGTGTTAGGTCCCTGATTGCCAATCCTAGACACCAATCAGTGATTGGCCAGGTAGGCGGACCAGCACACAAGCCCTTCGGGAATGGATCCCTGAACCACCGTTCTAGACACTGAGTGCTAAGCACACACAGAATAACTCGGCAAACTGACTCAACACTAGTCTAGACCCGACCAATTGGTGTCCCTAGCCCACTAGGGCAAATTAGGTCTAACTGATTTTAAATTAGGTCTAGGTTCGAATGATTGGATGGTGGTTTTGGGCTAAGGAGAGGTAATCAACTCCTCCCCTTATCTTAGATGCTCAATTGCCCTTAAGTAAATTATGAGATGATCACTCCAAAAAAATTGAATTGCAGAACACAAAAAAAACAGAGTTGCTGTATTTTAATGCTCAGACTTTTTACCGAAACCAATAAATCACAGAAAAATTATGAAAATAGGTTCAATTATGCTTGTTTCAACGAAGCAAAAATCATGCAATTTGGAGTTTTATGCAGGGAGAAATAATTCAGACAACAGGGCAATTACGGGCTGCAACTAGATTGTCTTCCCCGTTTATAATCCCTGCTACGAAGTTATAACCCAATGGATCCCCTACACGCCCTAGGAACACCCCGTGGAATGGGAGGAGGAGGCTTGCGCCTCGCTTAGTTCCTAGGACCGGACGTCCTGGGGAGTCTACTTCGAGCAGATAGAATAAAAAGAGAAAACGATCAAAACATGCAAGCAAGCAAATCAGAAACCCTAGACTGGGCTCTGATACCAAAAATGATGCAGAACAAATAAAGGGACGCGATGCAGAAGTAAATTAAGATTAACTAATTTTTTTGTTGTTTTTATATGTTTGTAGAAGTTGGCTTCAAATCAAAGAAAAGTTAACCTAACATTGGAAGAGACGAATATGATAATTGAAAGCACAATTTTAAGGAAACTAAAGTATCAGAGTAGTTCAGAAGCAACGGATCGCTGGGGGTTGAGAAACTCCCAGACCTAGGGTTTCGCTCCGAACTTTCAGCAGAACAGAAATAAAGAGAAGAGATGGTTTACCTAGCCAGACAATGATCTTCACAGATTTTGGTGGAAGAACTCTCCCGAGCAGATTGTTGGATCCTCGGATTCAGATATCTTCGCAATGGATCCTCCAATACTGATCCTTTGGCGGGTTGGCTTCTCCTGAACTCAAGATCTGGAAGAGAAGAAAAACAATTGATGGAATCAGAGAGTCAAGGGAGAAATTTACCAGGTTGATGAACTTGAAGATTGAAATAGCTGAAAACTGGATTCTCCTGGAAGTTGATGTGATTTTCCTTGGAACTTGCTCTGGATCTGAAGTAGCCGGACTGGATCTGGATGAAGGTGGACGGCCTGGACTTGTAGAGAGAGAGAGGCCATGGGAGATGGATGGATCTAAGGTTTGATGGATTGAAAATAATGAAGGGTGGCTAGGGTTTTGGAATTTCAAGTGGCTAACCTAGGGTTTTGGATAAAGATGGAGATCTCTCACCTCCTCAAGGCTCCAATGGAACCCGGATTACCCCCTCACGGAGCTCAACACTTAGAATAGTGCGGAAGAAGAGAAACCTAGGTCACTCAACACAAGAGAATAGCAAAAATAATTTTTCTTCATTGATTTTCAAAGTTACAAAGAGAGGTCTATTATATAGACCTAAAATTTTCTCCAAGCTTGTACAAATTCCCATGTGGACTAAACTCCTCCAACCCTTAGATTAGGTAGAAAACCCCCTCTCTTGGTCGACCAAGACTTCAAAAAAAATTGGGACGGCCATAAAGGAATTTTTTTTGGAATTTTTATGGCGCCTCCTTTGGAGTTGGATTTGGATTTGGAGTCCTCCTCTTCTTATGGCATTTCTTCTTTTCTTCCACTCCAAGTTAAGCTCTTTGATTTTGATTTGAACTTCAATTGGATGTCCTTCTTTGATTTCTTCTCCAAGAGAAGTTTTCTTCCTTCTTTGCTTAGGTAAAATAGGCAGGTATGGGCGCCTCCTTTAAATTAGCTTCCAATTTGATTTTTTCTTCTTTGGGTGTGGGGACCATGACACTGGGATGCCTCTGTGGTGCCACCTAGACCCTGGCGTGTGCTCGGAGTGTGGCTGGGCGTGTGGCTTGGAGTGTGGCCTCCACTTGCTTGGACCTTGATTTGATTGGAAGACAATTGCGGCACCATATTGGATAAAATTGACACCACATCGGGACTTGCACCGAGTCAACATGACTCAACAAAATTTAAATGGTGACTCAAGAAATAAATAAAAATAAATAAACTGGTTGACCAGGTCAACCTTTATTACAAACCCTAATTTCTCGGGCAAGGTTAATCAGAGATCCAGATGGAGCTCTGAAGTCTTCTTCTGAGTCTGGTGCCCGCACCAAGTGCCATTTTCTATTGGGCTTCTAGGCTTGGACTCTGCTCTGACCTGGGAGGGCTTGGTGACTACTTTGGCTAGTGATTCTCCTCTTGTATAAAATTGGACTAACACAAACTTGCAGTGGACTAACACAAACTTATAGGACTGAACTCACTAAACTGGGACAAGTGAACTCACTCAACTTATAAATGGACTCAAATAATAGGACTCAAGGGACTTATGGGGTTGAGACAAGGAATTCACTGGACTAAATTGGACTTCTTGCCTCAACTTATTACAGGACTCAATTGATGAACTTTGTTACAAGACTTAGCAAAATTGACTAACACATGACTTAGAGAACAAATTGGAGCTTGAAGTCTATGTCTGATCTAATGTCCCCATCAAGTACCCCTCCTTTGAGGAATGGATAGGTCCTTTCTATTAATATATAAACAAGCATATGGGAGCTTGTTAGGCCCCTCTCATTCTCATGGCATCCATGTGGTAAAGCAACTGGAAAGGGGATAAGAGCTTCCAACCAGTTGGAGAGGCATACCAGTGGCTACTTATGATGGGTCTTCATATCCTTCCTTTTTCCTTCTTTCTTTTGCTCTTGCACTTGATGTGAGATGATGATGGGAGTGGCAGAGCCAAGCTTAAAACCTGAAACAAATTCCTTTGTTCTGATAGGGAAGAAAGTCCTCTAGTTAAGGAAGAATTTTATCCTTGCGGTGAGCATTTGCTTGGAGGTTCCTCAGAAGAATGAGCTGATCAAAGAGGGGATGGGGATGAGGGTCACCCTTCATGAGGAGTCACTGAATGCGGGTCTTAGGATTTCCACGCTTTTGGCAATGGTAGACTTAATATGGTCGTACAACCTATGCTCGACATAGTTGGTCCCTAATGCTTGGAGGGCCATTGCTAACTTTTTTAGCTTGATAGATCATCATCACATGGAGTGTTGACCCCTGGAATGATTTTGATGATTAAAAAAAATTGGAGCATGTATGCATTACTAGTTCTTTCAATTACTCAAGAAGTTTTGTAGGAAAGTATTTATCTTTATATCAATTGATCTTCTAACTAGTTGGAATGTATTCCAGTATTGTATGAACTGATGTACATTTCAAGTTGTAAAGCCCTAATTTTTCATCCATGTAATCTTGTAACAAAGGCTATAAATTAGCAAAAAATGAGTGTAAGTAGGTTAGACTTGTGTGGTAAACTCTTTGAACTATTTGGAAGACCTACTCTTGTTGGAATCTTGATTTGAAAAAGTTTGGAGAAATTTAAAAGCATAAGAAGAATTTTTGCAAGAGCCGACTCATGGACCAAGAGCCGACTCCTATATTATAGCACGGCACAGGGATTTCAGAGTTTTAGAAGTTCGAGCTGACTCGAGCCCTAAGAGCCGACTCGACCAAAATTTATATTTTTTGGTGACTGAGACTTCGAGCCAACTCGAGCCTAGAAGAGCCGACTTGTCCAGAGTTTATGTTGTTGGTGATTGAGACTTCAAGCCAACTCAGCCTCGAAGAGCCAAATCCTATGGAGTTTGTTTTTCCACTATCTGAGACTTCGAGCCGACTCCTGGTTCCTTGAGCCGACTCAAGTGTCGGGTTCTGGCCTGTAACGGTTAGTTGTTGAAATATTTTTTTGAATTCAAAAAATGCTCCAACTGCTATTTTCTGGTTTCCTAGACCCTACAACGGCTAGTTTTGCTTGAAAACTATAAAAGGGAGTATTTATGGAGGATTAAATATATTCATAGATTATCCATTGATTATTCTTTGGAAGTTAGGTCTATGTGACCCATATTAAGAGTATTGATCTAAGCTTTCAAAAATAAGGAGAAATTATCTAGATTTTTCAAAATTCACTTTAGAGCTAATGACCACTTCATCTAGTGCTAAGTTACCTATAGATTTTTTCTTTTTAAACTTTTGAGCTTTAACCTTCATTTTTGCTTGAGCCGACTCTTGAAAATCCTTGTTCTGTCGAGCCGACTTGAAGGTCAGGCTCAAGCTTTTTAAATTGGGCTCCGTAGGTTTTCAAATTCACTTTCTTTTTGCTTTTTCTATTCCACTCCAATCGTTCCCTCTTCCAAACCTTAGAAAAAGCCCTAGAACCCCTCCAAACCTCAAATCTGAGCAAGATGGGTCCTTGGAAGGCCATAGGAAAGAGAGCAAAAAGGGTTCTGCGGATGGTAGCAGAAGAAAGAAGAACGAAGAGGAGATTGGACACTCACATCCCACAGACGAGCAACAAGAAGAGTAGCAAGAAGCTCTAGAAGCACCAAGGCAAATCATTCTTATAGGAAACAGGCAAGTAACTTCTAGAAGATGTGTGGATTTCACTTTTCTTGAACAAGAAAACCTAAGAGTAGGGGAATGGCTTATTGCTCAAGGGTGAAAATCTTTTTGTATGATGAGTTTACCGACTTTTCCAACCTTAGTGAGACAATTCTTTGAAAACCTATCCCTGGGTACTTTTCATGTGGAATCTACAGTTAAAGGCAAACACATTTTGATAAATGAGCAGAAGCTGAGCGATATTCTTCAGATTCCTAAGGAAGGGAAAAGTTTCTTGGTATTGAAAGAGAAATAGAAGACTTTGAGAATAATCATAGAAAGGAATGATGTTTTTGGAGTTGTGCATATTTGGGCAAACCAACTATCTTTGGAGATGAGATTAATTCACAATATTATTAGCCATGTATTTCTACCTAGAACTAGAAGGTTTGACTGGGTAAGCGAGAGGGATCTTGTTTTTATGAGATGTTTGATTGAGGGGGAGGCCCTGAACGTACCCTACATTATGATATCTCAGATGAGGGAAGCAGCTCGCAGGGCACGAGCTTGTCTTCCATAGGGTATGGTTTTACACTACTTTTTCAGGATGCTGAGGTTGACTTATCTGGTGAAGAGAGTAGGCCTTTGTTACATACTGATAGATATAATGTAAAGACTTTGAGCAGAATGGGTTTTTTGAAGGTAGATGGACATTGGATCAGGAAGACTTCCAGACTACTAGCTACACATTCTGATGGAGAGTTAGATGAGGATGACAGATTGGTCAAGCACAGGGCATTGAGGCAGAGCTACTGACTGATGAGGCTGGACCTTCTGAGCCAACACCTTCTACACCTCATTCTCCTGTGAGAGGGTCTGCTTCTGGTGGTTTGGGAGATGATCGTAGATTACAGCTTATCTTGGATGAGATCTCTACTTTGCAGAGAGGCAAGGCAGAGACTGATGCCAGGATAGTGGCTCTTCAAACTGATATGCGAGATGGCTTTCAGCAGATATTATCAGTTCTTTATTAGATCAGTACAGCTAGCCATTCAGCACCTCATCCACCTTCAGCAGGACTTGATGATCATGATGCTGACTATGCATAGGGAGAGACTAAGCATTCTACTGACACTCATGTTGCAGCTACTACTACTGTTGGGCTTGGTACTGGTACTCAGGGTCCGAGCACTGGCATATCAAACACCCTGGTGACTCAGATTCTATCGAGCACCAGCATCATAGCATTATCTAATCCTGATCCTCCTTTTGTGCGGCCAACACCCATCTTGATCTCTTCAGAACCTCTAACCAATTCTAGACCTAGAATTTCTAAATCTTCTGCTACTGTTAAGACTAGACTTAGGGACCTTAGACCTAGGTTTCCTAAATTTAGATCTGCACTTTGTTTCAAGAGATTGGCTCTTCTTCTAGTGATGATGAGCCTAATCCTTCTTTCTGACTCTTAGGACTTTATTTTTTCTGCATCCTTCCTTGTATGTGATACTGTTTTGGTGTGCTTTAGCACTTTTGTAATGTATCACTTTTTATATTGACTTTCTTTATATATCTATATATCTTTTGAATGTTTTATGTTTTAATTGATACACATATAAATGCTTGTGAATGATTATAGTTGTATATTTTGTTGATGACAAAAAGGGGGAGAAGAGCATGAAAAATGAGAAGAGAGCTGAAAATGAACATGAACAATGAAAAGAGCATAAAAAAAAAGAAGAAATGAAAATGAATAGAAAGGTTTGCTAAAAACAAGAAGTAATTGTATATCAAGTATAAATCTCTATTATATGAGAAAGGGGGAGTATTTATTGAGCATTTATTAAAATTTCTTTCAAATGTAAAGTGAAAAGTTCTCCTAATTGAAGCTGAAAATTGATATAGTGATGATTTGATACTTGCATACAATTTTAGTGCATGACTAGTAAGGTAAACTTATTGACCTAATACTTGTTGAAAAGTTTGTTTTGATACTACTTTGTTTCAACTTCCTGATACTTTATTTGCTTTGATACACACTACTTTAAATACACCTTTGATACATGTGAATATGGTACATAGTATATCATTACAAGTAATTATAAAATGTTTTAAACCTTTTCATGTCCAGTATTTTGTCATCATCAAAATGGGGGAGATTGTTGACCTCTGGAATGATTTTGATGATTACAAAACATTGGAGTATGTATGCATTACTAATTCTTTCAATTACTCAAGAAGTTTTGCAAGAAAGTATTTATCTTTATATCAATTGGTCTTCTTACTAGTTGGAATGTATTCCAATATTCTATGAACTCATGTATATTTCAAGTTGTAAAGCCCTAATTTTTCATCCATGTAATCTTGTAAAAATAGCTATAAATTAGTAAAAAAATGAGTGTAAGTAGGTTAGACTTGTGTGGTAAACTCTTTGAACTATTTGGAAGACCTACTCTTGTTGGAATCTTGATTTGAAGAAGTTTGGAAAAATTTGAAAGCATAAGAAGAATTTTTGCAATAGTCGACTCATGGACCAAGAGCCGACTCCTATATTCTAGCATGACATGAAAATCTCAGAGTTTTAGAAGTTTGAGCCGACTCGAGCCCTAAGAGCCAACTCGACCAAGATTTATGTTTTTGGGTGACTGAGACTTTGAGCCGACCGAGCCCAGAAAAGCAGACTCATCCAGTGTTTATGTTGTTGGTGATTGAGACTTCGAGCCAACTCAGCCTTGAAGAGCTGACTCTTGCAGAGTTTGTTTTTCCACTGTCTGAGACTTCGAGCCGACTCTTGGTTCCTCGAGCCGACTCGAGTGTCAGGTTCTGGCCTGTAATGGCTAGTTGCTGAAACAGTTTTTGAATTCTAAAAATGCTCCAATGATTATTTTCTAGTTCCCTAGGCCCTACAATGGTTAGTTTTGCTTGAAAACTATAAAAGGGAGTATTTATGAAGGATTAAGCATATTCATAGATTATTCATTGATTATTCTTTAGAAGTTAAAGAGCATTCAAGTTGATTTCAAGTCTTTCACCAACCAACTTCAAGTGAGCATTCAAGAAAGGATTCAAAGCTTCACCAACTGATCTTTATTCTTGAATCCAACCTTTTGAGGAAGTCAAGAAGTAGCTTGAAGAGCATTCAAGAACATTTAAAGCTAGGTTTCAATTTGATCTTCATCAA
This sequence comes from Areca catechu, assembly GCA_021397845.1. Classification (NCBI taxonomy): domain Eukaryota; kingdom Viridiplantae; phylum Streptophyta; class Magnoliopsida; order Arecales; family Arecaceae; genus Areca; species Areca catechu. The sequence goes on along the minus strand of CM038047.1, from coordinate 125,447,741 downwards.
CAACACTCAAACAAATTTGGTTTATTGTAAAGTTGCTATTTCTATTTGATATATCTTGTTTTCTCTCTAAGAACAGCAAGGGGCTGTATCTTGAGAGTGTGATTGGTTTCTTTGGTGAGCCCAGTTCTAAAAACCAAAGAAAGTTAGGTTCTTGGTTAGCCTATGTTAAAACCAAGTATGGATTTTCTTTGGTGATCCTATATTAAAATCAAAGTGTAGAGGTTTGGATTGTGAACCTGTCAAAACAATCTGACTATATTCTGGTGGGGGATATAGTGAAAATTCCAAGTGGTGCTTGGGTAGTGGACGTAGGAGTGGATTTCTCCGAATCACTCTAAATCTCTTATGTTTGTGATTGCCTTGATTGTGTTTAATTGTTTGCTTCCGCATTATATAATTCACCACAACACTAAAAGGATTTTAAATTGCAGATACTTGCTAAAGTTTTTATAATTCCAATTTATCCCCCTCTTGGGAAGCCACCTAGGCAACATGGAGCGTAGGATGAGGGTGTTTCATTATTCCATCCAGCTGAAGGCCTCCCAAGGATGGTGTTATGTCTCCCCTCATAAAGGATTTAGCTTCCCAACCAACCCGACAAAACTACAGGGTTGGAAGTCATGGTTCTTCCTTGTGGCTTCCTTGTCATCATGGCTATTCTTCAGATGCTGGGACAAAGTGGAGCCTGAATGATTGCTAGATCCTTTGGTATTACAAGAATCGAGGTAGATCATGGTGGATGAGTTATTGCTAGTACAGGTCCCACCGTATGATGTTCTTTTTTTCAAAAGCTAGTTGAAGGCCCTTTATGCGACAGGAGCTTCTATTTCATAAGGTAGGCACCCACCAATTGTTTGATAAATAGTTTCTTTTTTTTAAAATCAGGGTGACTTTATTTTCTAGTATAGTCTTGACGATCCGTGATGAGTTGCAAGGTATAGTTCTCAATAAGCCTCCTCCACCACCTTTGACTAGCCTGAAGGGGAAGAGGGTGCATTCTCCATCTATTATGAAGGAGAAAGGGAAGGTGAAGAAGAGTAAATGACCATCCTTTCCCTCAAGTCCTACCTCGAGCTCTAATAAGGTGCTAGTCATAGAAGCGATTGTGGAGGTCACAGTGCCCCTTGACTTAGGGGTCACCACCATGGCCAGTGTGGGCAAAGCTTTGGAGGAAAAAGAGAAAGGGCCAGTGCCCATCTCAGGTAAAGGAGGTGTAGCTTTGGCATCAGTAATGGATTCCCAATACAGGTGACCAGGTCAGCAGTGAAGGCCAAAGCTGTCATTCCTAATGTAAAGTTGATGGGGACCCGAGAGCCTAGCCACCTCAGTAGCCACGTGGAGTTCCAGTCACAGCAGGTGTCATCCACCCTGTTAGGTATCCCAAGATCTTCATGATATCATCCAAGCCCAAAAGAAAGCAGATTAGCACCCCATATGGGAGTTATGGACCGTCTAAGAGAAGATGGAAGAAACTCATATGGCATCTACGCAAACTAGGCAGCATATGGGCACCCTCCCTCTTTTTCTTGATTCATGAGATTTTTCCTTGTACTTTCTAACCCTTTATGGAAAATAGGTGGCGCCATCCTTTGATCCTCTCCATGTTTCATTCCACCTATAAGGAAATAATGTGGTGCCTCCCTGCTTTTCTCTTATTTCCATGTAATCCATGGGCTAGGGTCAACTATGAAAGGACCCCCTTCATGTATGAAAATCTGAATTTCAATAATGAAAAAATTTTAGAAGAGAGATTCTTCATTCACTCTGCATGGAGAGGGTGAGAGGCCCACTTATCACTCCGCAAGGAGAGTACGAGAGGTGCAAAACAATCTCTCCGTAAGGAGAGCATGAGAGGTGCAACCCTAGGGTATGTTGCTTTGCATCATGTGGTGTGAGCACCAGGATCAGAGAGAGACTCCTCAACCCTCTAAGGATCTCGAATTAATGTTTTAAATTGTTAGGTCCTGTAATAAGGCTTCAAGCCTAAGCATTTTATTTTTGAGTCATGTATTTAGTTTCAATTTTTATTTCAGTTAGGTACCTTGACCAATTTGGTCGAGTTGGGTCAATGGGTCATGTATTTAGCTAAATTGGTTCTAGCCCAAGCCTACTTGAAGATTGGACCCAAGCTAGAGTAGACATTTGAGTCAAGTCCAATTATTATTGGATCAAGCCATCTTCCCCATGCCTTGAAGGATGCCACATCAGCCTTTGGGAGTGCCACCTCATCTATCCTATGTCGTGCCACATCACTAGGACAAGTGGGTGGCCTAATCAAGAAGAAATGCAAGTTTGTGGATACCATCCCTTGACCCAAGCCTCCAATCAAGAAGAAATGCAAATTTGTGGACACCATCCCTTAACCCAAGCCTCCAATCAAGAGGAAATGCAGATTTGTGGATGCCATCCCTTGACCCAAGCCTCCCTTCCCTCCCCCTATCAAGCTTCTCTCCAAAGAAGGGTGGGCGGCCAAAGGAAGGTCAATGAGCAATGAAGATTTGTGAAGACATGTCCTTTGATTCAAGCTCCCATATCACGCCTTCTTCTCAAAGTGTTTGATCAACCATGAAAGAAATTCAAAAGTCCAAAGGCACCAAGACAAGATCTATGCTTCATGCCCCTACATCAAGCCTTTCTCCATAAAAGCTTGGATGGTCAAGTAAAGAAGCAAAGATCAAGGGGCGCCCATGATTATTGAAGACATGCTCCCCTCCTCACTCCCCAAATCAAGCCCTCCATCAAATCAAGATCGGAAAAGAAAAGATTCGATGAATCAAATTCAGATTTTAGGTGCCTTGATGAAGACCTTTGTAGCAAATTTTCATTTGAATTTGAATGGAACCTAGGAGCCTATTTAAAGGGCCTTACTCCCCTTGTAGAAGTTAATGTTGTGAATGAAAAGAAAAGATTTGATGCTACTCTTCTTCTTAGTTTCCTTCGTTCCTTAAGAACGTCGATCTCCATGAGGGAGCGCCTTCACCTTCAGGCATCGAGAGGTGTGAGGCCTCAAGTTACCTTCTCTTCCATGCAAGCCATCCTCCATCTTCGAGTTCGGAGTCCATTGGGATGATCCATCTTGGTGCCTAGCTAGAAGATCCCCCATTCACCACCATCTTCAACTTTTCTTCCCTTATTTTTTCTTGTCTCTTGCTAACTCCCAAAATTTCTCTTGATTGCTCGCAGGTCCTCCAGGTGCCATGAATATGAAGTCGGTCACCCTTGCCTTTGAGACCTTCAGATGGAAAGCCGGCGCATCCGTGGGGTTGAAGACTCGATCATCCAGGCCGGATTCACGAGAACGAGTGAACTCGGCATCGGGCGCTTCAAAACTTTAAGGTTTGCCACCCTAACTCCTAAGTTAGTATTGATCGGAGAGCTATGACCTACGGGGTTTCTCAATCCTGGGGTCCTCTTCTTATCCTGTTTAGGGGCTTACTGGCTAGTTTGAAATTCTTATTATTATAGAACCCTAGATATACTCCTGCTTGTCTTCGAAATTCTTAACCTTATTTAAAAAAACCTAAAAATCATAAAGAAAAATCACCTGCATCATCCTAGCATTTAGTTAGTCTCGCATCATCATGTCTAGTTATCCCTTCCCTTTGATTCCATCCTATTTACCACCCTCATGTCCTTTGAGATTCATCCTAACAACTCCATGTAGCGAGGTGGGTGGGATGCCCTAGAGGTAAGAGGTCTCTCCATGAGTATGAGTCCTAAAGTCCATGAGATCCAAACCTATGTCTTCCATCCCTATTGTTCCTTCACCACCTCCTTAAAAAAATAACAAAATAAAAAAAAAAATCTAGTGATACCCTAATTAATTCCTGGTGTTACCCAGTAAGCAACTCAAGAGGGGGGTGAATTGGGTTTCTAAAAATTAATTGCAAGTATATGAACCAATTCAATAAACAATTTAAGTGCAATGAGATGCAAGAGTAATGTGCTCTTAAAGAGTAAGCAGTGAAAATTTAAATGCAATAAATATAAGAGCAAGAGAGAGACAAACAATCACAAACACAATCTAAATCCAAGTATAGTGGTTTGGTGCTTTCCAATGCATCTACATCCACTCCCCAAGGTTACTTGGGAAATCACTATAATCTTCCACGATTACAACCAAGTAGTTTTCCGAGCTCACTAATCAAAATTTCTTTTGGTTTTTACAAGGCTCATTAAAAAAAAATCTCTTGGTTTTTAAAGGCTAACCAATAACTATTGGGAATGGTGTCCCAAAGCCAATCACCTAGATTGTAGGCAGTTGAGCTGAGTATTGTACTCTTTGTATGAATTAATAAATATTATTTTGGCAGCTCATCACATTCTTACTTTTTCCTGTAATGAACTCTTTTTATGTGATGAAGTCCTTAGGACTACATTGACTTCGATATAGAGAGGATATATCGAGTGGTCCTTAAACCAAGTTCACGACCAAAGGATACATTGTACTGGACGACAATGTATTAAGTGTAGATTATTGTGGTTCACATCGTTTGGTTGTCCTCTTGACCAAAGGAGTGTGGTGATACTGATGTGATCTACAAGTAGGATATATGATATCTCATTGAACGTGACTCCGTGTAGCCCCTTTCTGCCAAAGGGATACGATTGGATATGGGTATATGTATCCCTCCAACCTGAGGTCATTATGGTAGCTTGCAAGCAACTCCCTGTGCTTTGGTGCCAGACTATCCTGATTTTTAATCCGGTGATAGAAGGTTTCTGGGTACAAGAAAGTACTTGTGGAGCAGTGGTGGACCAAGATGGAATTGACCTATCCAAATAGTTTGGATTGAATGTCTCGCAGTGTTTCAATTTAGCAAATCCTCGACCAGGGTAGTTCTAGTGAGGAGTCACTGGACTTGCGAGGTTGAGACATGTTGTGGATTGATTCAGCTAGGGTTGGCAGTCTAACCCTTGGTCATCCTGAGCATTGGAGGTCAAAGGGATGAATTATACGGTAACCATATACCAGAGGTTTGATTGATTGCTCTAGCATCTTCAACCTATCCGGATGCCGAGACCCATTGCTAGATGGTATGTTGTGCTAGTACTGAAATTGTTCAAGTGCTATTGCCTAGGTTTGAATCTATGAGGTTACATGCCATAGAGGATTTCTCCCTGATCTAGATACCGATTTATGATTAGGAATCATTTCGATAATGGTTTGATTGAGCACTCTTTGGGTTGACCCGATTTTGGATCGATCAGAAATTTGTTCGGGTCCACCGAAAATTATTTCTGGATGACCGGGACTTGACCAAGCCTTTTAATTTATTAGATTTTGATCTAATAGTGTAGTGAACCGATTTTGAACTAGTTTGGAATTTTTAAATCCATTATGAACCGGTTTAAACCCATCTACATAGTATTTAAGGCTTGGGCGAATAGAATTTTATGCACCTTTTTCTCTCCCTTTTTCCATCGATTTTTGGCTGAAATTAACCACCAATTTAAGGCTTTTGATTGCTTGGTTTAAAACAAATTTGATTCATCCAATTTCGTGGTGGTCGATCGAATTCCCAGATCGTCTCTTCTCCTCCCAATTCACCATTTTGAATGGTTCACGGTGTTATAAAATTCTGGACTGCTGAAAATGCTCGGTGGTGGTTCCCTTTGAGAGCTTCTTCCTTTCTTTCCACCAGTTGGTTTTTGGGGCTGAGTGTTGGTAATCCATTGGGAGAGAAAGTCTTACTTGAATCCCTGTTGCTTGTGCTCAATCGGAGGAAGAAGAAGTTCTGTTTTTGAAAGCTAATTGCAGAACAGAGTGTTCTGTTCTTGCACTTCTTCCCCCCATTTGAAAAGGCTTCCGGCGACTAGCATCATGCGAGAACCGGATCAGAGGAGCCCCAGATGTGTCCCCCTTTTAGAGGGTGTTCGCTTGAGCACCTGAGAGCTGCTGCAACCTTTATTGCTACTGGTTCCTCTTTGCTCTATTTTGGTTGCAGATTTTGGAGTTACTGCACTTGGAAGAGAGGAAGAGCTCCAAATGATTGTTGGAATCCATTGAAGCAAGTTCCTTCAAGACACCCACTTAATGTTGTTGTAGGAAGAGAGTCCAAAGCATTCCTTTTGTGTTTTGGCTTTGCTATTCTTGGAGAAGACTAGAAGAAGAAACAACGTTCAAAAGCTTGCCGGAAGAAGAAGAAGACTGGAATAACTTTATTCCAGTCATCCCAGCTATTCCAGAGTTATCCCAGTGTTATTCCAAGTGGGAATAAGGTATAAATTCTGGTTTTAATTTTATTGCATGCCTAGATCTGGATTTATATGATTGTTTATAAATATTACATGCCAATTTACATGCCTTGTTATGCCTGTACATGCATATTGAAATTGTTAGATCTTGCGCATAGCAGGTTTTTTCGCTGTTATTTTAAAAATGTTTTAAAATACATACCTGCTCCTTGCATGATTAGTGTAGGCACTTGTAACACCGTGTTTCTTTCATTGGTATCAAAGCCTAGGTTCTGGTATAACATATTGTGATTGCATGTATAGTAGATTAAACTGTTTAATCTATAAATGTGTATCTTTATCATAGGGTATGATTAGAGAGTACTTTTAGGGACCTTGTTGAGATCTTCACCATGGTCGTGTGTCATTGGCATGATGCAGTTCATCTATATTGGCCTCTTCAGAAGGATCCTTTAAAGAAATCAAAGGAATTAAAATTATTTTAATTTAGATAGATTTTTGGCATGTAATATTTGTTGGGATATCCCGTTTCAGCTACGAACCGAACCCCGGTTCAACCGGTCGAAGCCTTTTTCTTCGGACCACGGACTTCATACCAGGCAAGGGACAGTCCAACTACAGGCAACTCACTGCTTCTCGCTGGACTACAGCATTTGAAGGCCAGCCCTACGGATAATGTCTTCGGCCTTGACCGAAGACCAAATTTCTTATCGACCTCCGAAGACACGCTCTTCGGTCCCCGCCGTAGACACGATCTCTGTCCCCAGGGAAAATACCAAGTCTTCGGCCCACGCAAGGGGAAACCTGAAGCTTGGACCACAATCTGGTCAAGAAAGGCAACTGTAACCAACGGTTACAATCGACACTCTTCATTCCACAATCATGGCACGTGACTCCTGCTGCCACGCCTCCGATTTGGCTGGAACCGCTCAGTGACAATGCATGATCACCAATCATGAGAGAAATTGACTCCCCATGATCATCGAAAAAAGAGAGGGCCACAGGTCGGAGGCCTTCTTTTAAATAATGGTAAGAAGGATAGCTCGGGAGGTACGCTCGCATACACTCACACAGGCTCTAAGAGCTTTTCCTCTCATACTCTCAAACCCTTCCCCATTCTGTGGCTGGGATCCTCCACTAACTTAGGCATCGGAGTGTCCCCCGTCGGAACAAATCCGGCAAGGGACCTGTTTTGCAAGTGAACCAGGGAGAGGCCCTGCAGCGTAGTAGCTCCGACCGGCCGATTCAGGGATGCCACGCCAACAGATTGGCATGCCAGGTAGGGGGAAGCAAGCACTCTTTAAGCTCCCTCCTAGTTAAGGGGAAGTAAAAATTCTTGATGGCGAGAAGAAATACCCAAATAGCCTCTACAAGCCGAAGTCGTGCTCCGTCCCAAGGGGGTGCACCCCTAGGAGAGAATGATGTTCCACCTTCTACAGTTGTTGTGGCACTACAGCAGTTCGAAGCTCTTGTGAACCAGGTTACCAACCTCATGGCCATAGTTCAAGGCTTCCAGAGCAGAGCCTTTCCAGTTGGAAATCCACCGGCCGCCTCCAGACATAGCTCTCAATCCCGAAGGAAGAGAGCTCCATGGGAGGATTCTACGCATCCCTCTTTCCATTCTAGGCCCTCTCCTGAAGGCCGAACTTCGAGATTGACCAGGTCCGCCAATTTCCCGTAAAAAGGGAAAATGCCTAGGCAAACTCCCTCATCCTCCTCCGGAGACTCCACTTCTTTGGAGAGAGTGCCGAAGCAGACTCCCGATTATGATGGGAGATTCAGAACTATCAAATCAGAGATGGCAAAGGCACGAGAACAGAGAATGGGGGATCTTAAGGATCCCGACGACTTGATTGTGGGTGATCTACGCCCACTCTACATCGACCATATCATGGCCGAGGTTATTCCTCAGCACTTCAAGGTTCCCCAGATGGAATCCTATGACGGCACCTCTGACCCCCTTGACCATTTGGGCAGCTTTAAGGCCCATATGATGATCCAAGGAGCTCCGGACGCGATGTACTGCTTAGCGTTCCCGGCTACCTTGAAGAAGTCCACTCGGATGTGGTACTCGAGCCTGCGCCCAGGTACCATCGATACTTTCTCCGAGTTAGAAAAATTATTTATCTTGCATTTCAGGACCTGCCAGAAAACTCCGTAGAATATGGACACAGTGTTCCTCCTTCACCAAAATGAAGGAGAAAACCTGCGAGACTACATCTCCATGTTTAATGCGGTCATGCTTGAGATCCCTAATCTCAACGAGCACGTGGCCATGTCAGCACTGAAGAAGGGGCTTCGTACTTCCAGGCTTACCTTTTTCCTTGATAAGAAGTTTCCTAAAAGCTATGCTGAGCTCCTATCGAGGGCTCAAAAATATGCCGATGCTGAGAGCAGGCGGCAAATCGATGACTGATTGAAGGGAAACCCCCTTCAAAAAAGAAGAATAACAGGGGATAAGGTTCCCAAACTTCCAATAACAATGGCGGTAAGTATGCAGACTGCCGAAGAAGTCCTCCTAGGCCCAGAGCATTGGGAGGAAGATTTGACTCCTATACCCCCCTCAACCTCCCTCGAGAGAAGATCCTCATGGAGATAGAGAAGGAGAACTATCTCCAATGGCCCCGTCCCATGAAGGCCTCCTTTTTTGTAAGGAACAGGAATAAATACTGCTGATTCCACCGGGACCACAGCCACAACACAGAAGAGTGCATCCAACTGAAGGATGCAATTGAGGATCTCATCAAGAGAGGGCACTTGGGGCGGTACATCGGTCGCCAAGGACCTCGGTCGGAAGCAACTATTCCCCAGCCACCTCCAGAAGAGGTCGAACTACCAAATCAAAGGCCCACCAACAGAGGTGTAGGGATGATACACCGACCCGCCAACTAGAAAAGGGATGAGGACAAAGCCCCAAAGTGACTTAAGGACAATAAATCTATCCTCTTCTCCAATGATGACCTTGTAGGAGTTCGGCTCCCACATGACGACACTCTTATAATTTCGGTCGTAGTGCCCAATTATGATGTACAGCGAATCCTTGTTGATAATGGAAGTTCGACTGATGTCTTGATGTACGATGCATTCTCTAAAATATGTTTTCCTAGACATCAGCTGCGAAGATGCCCCATACCGCTCTCTGGTTTTAGGGGCAACCAAGTTTGTGCCGAGGGGGAAATAGTATTGCTTGTAACCTTCGGCACTGAACCTCGATAAAAGACACTGCCGATCAACTTCACGATGGTCTGGATCCCCTCAGCATATAATATTATTCTGGGACAGCCCACCTTGAACAAGTTCCATACCGTGATCTCCTCTCATTACCTTTTGGTGCGCTTCCCCACCAGGAATGGTGTCAGAGAAGTTAGAGGAAACCAGAGGACAGCACGACAGTGTCTGATGATTGAAGACAAGCATTTCAAGGATTCGACAACTACGGATCAGCTGGATCCGAGGGATGCAACCACAAACCTTGGTGAGCCCCAAACCTCATCTTTTGGATCCATTCTAATTTGGTCAACTAGTCGATGCTACCACCGGCCACCAGTTGCTGAGTTTCATGGACGCTTTCTTCGGCTACAACCAAATTAGAATGGATCCACAAGATGAGGAGAAGATGGCTTTCATCACTAATAAAGGTCTCTACTGCTACAAGATGATGCTGTTCGGCCTCAAGAATGCTGGGGCAACATTTCAAAGGATGATCAACAAGGTGTTCGAAAAGCAACTGGGGAGGAACAGGGAGGCCTATGTTGATGACATGATCATCAAAAGCATCCTCCGGAATGACCACATCCATGACTTGGAAGAGTAATTCAGTGCTCTCCGGCGCTACCATATGAAGCTAAACCCGGCAAAGTGTGCCTTTGGGGTCACTTCGGGTAAATTCTTGGGCTTCCTTGTCACCAAACGAGGGATTGAGGTGAACCCTGAGAAGATTCAAGTCTTGAGAGATATGAGACATCCCTCCTGCAAAAAGGAAGTCCAGCAATTGACGGGGAGAATTGCCTCCTTAAGTAGATTTATCTCTCGGTCAGCCGAGAAATGTCTTTCGTTCTTCAAGGAACTCCGGCAGTCAAAGGGCTTTGAATGGTTCGAAGACTGTCGTGCTCCCTTTGAGGAGCTGAAGAAGTACTTGGAGACCCCGCCATTGCTCTCCAAGCCACAAGAAGGCAAGGTCCTCTATATATACCTCTCTGCTTCAGATGAAGCAGTCAGTTCAGTTCTTGTACAAAAAGAGGAAGACGGATCTCACAAGCCGATCTATTATATCAGCAAGGTCTTGCATGATACCGAAACGTGATATGCAAGGATACAGAAGCTAATATACTCTTTGGTGATTGCGGCAAAGCGACTATGGCCATATTTTCAGGCACACGCTATTGTGGTACTAACAGATCAACCCCTTAAGGCCGTTCTCCGATCTCCGGACACCTCTGGAAGGATAGCCAAGTAGACTGTGAAGCTAAGTGAATTTGACATCAGCTTCCAGCCCCGAGTGGCTATGAAGGCCCAGGTGCTCTCCAATTTTTTTGCTGACTGCACTTGGAAGTCCGAAGATGAAGAATCTTCGGTAGAAGAAGAAGTCTCGAAGGAGATGAAGTCCGTTTGGGTGCTTCATGTGGATGGAGCGTCCAATGCTACTGGGTGCAGGGATGGACTCATGTTGGTCGAACCTGATGGCCATACCATAGAGTACGCACTCCGGTTCTCCTTCCATACCTATAATAACCAAGCTGAATACAAAGCCCTGCTCACCAGACTTTGGATCGCCAAAGATTTGGGAGTACAGCAACTCCAAGCCTTCTCAGATTCTCAGCTGGTTATGAATCAAGTCAACGGAGAATATACAGCCAAAGATCCAACAATGGTGCAATACCTGGAGAAGGTGCGGGCTTTATCCTCCCAACTAGAACACTTTGAGATTATCCATGTTTCATGATCAGAGAACTCCCGGGTAGATGCATTGTCTCGATTGGCAACTATAGCACTGGAATCTCTCAGGCGCACCTTTGTCGAACATCTTGAAACTCGAAGCATAGCCGAAGAGGCTGCAGAGGTGTGCCAGATTGACATTGAGCCAAGGTAGATGGATCCCATCGTCAAGTTCCTAAATGAGGGAGAACTACCAGAAGATAAGGCAGAGGCCAAGAAGATTCGCTGGATGGCATCTCAGTACATCATCCTAGATGGAACCCTCTATAAGAGATCATTTTCTTAGCCACTGCTAAAATCCTTAGGACCTACAGATGCGGATTATGCTCTGAGAGAGGTCCACGAGGGCATATGCGGTGATCATATGGGAGGTAGATCTCTGGCATACAAGATCATTCGACAGGGATACTACTGGCCCTCCATTTAGAAGGACTCAGCTGATTTCGTGTGAAAGTGCGACCAATGTCAGAGGTACGCCAATGTACAAAGATAGCCTGCGAGTCACCTGGCTCAACTGGCATCCCCATGGCCTTTTGCCCAGTGGGGGATGGACATTCTTGGCCCATTCCCGCCAGCATCAGGGCAAAGGAAGTTTCTCCTAGTGGCCATCGACTACTTCACGAAGTGGGTAGAAGCCGAACCATTGGCACAGATCACATAAGGCAAGGTGAAAAATTTTGTAAAAAATTTTATCATATTCAGGTTCGGCATCCAACATGTCACCATCATGGACAACAGGAGATAGTTCAATAATCCAAAGTTCAAGGACTTCTGTGCTCGGTACCATGTCCAACATCGGCTGACATCCGTTGCTCATCCACAATCCAACGGAGAAGCCGAAGTCACTAACCGGACCATCCTCCATGGTTTGAAGACAAGGTTGAACGCCACCAAAGGGCTTTGGGTCAAAGAACTGACCTCCATTCTCTATGCATACCAAACAACCCTGAGAACGGCCACCGACGAATCTCCGTTCAACCAGGCATACGGTACCAAAGCCATGCTACCTATTGAAGTTTCCCTACAGTCCTTGAAAATTGACAACTATGAAGAGCCTGAGAATTTCGATCACAGAAGGATTGATTTGGACTTGCTATCAAGCACCAGGTTACAAGCCTAGATAAGGATGGTGGCGTACCAACAAAAGGTCGCCAAGTACTACAATTCAAGGGTGAAGGAGCAAACTTTCCGCATGGAAGACATGGTATTGCGAAGGGCAGAGGTATCCAAGCCAACATAATAGGGTAAACTCTCCCCCAACTGGGAAGGTCCATATCAAGTCGAAGAAGTCATTCGACCAGGAACATACCAACTCAAGACCCTGGAGGGGAAGACCCTATCCCGGTCATGGAATGTACAAAACCTTCGCAAATACTATCAATAAATAAGTTCCTGAAATTTCTATGCAAAGATACTCAACCCTACTCAACTCAGAACGGCTAGTTGCATCGACTGAACGACAACAGCCTTAGTGACCTGATCTGAAAAATTGGTCAACTGTGTAAAGGAGAGTCTGATCCACTCACCTTATCGGTATGCCCGACGAGTGCAATGGGTGGTCTAACCAGGCTACCAAAAAATCAAAGGCACAGGGATGGTTTTTGTAACCTACCCTACGTAAATCTGAAGACGCACCGAGGCGGGCCTGAACAGCCTACCTTAATCATGACAGAAGTGCACAGGGGTGTTGTAAATACCCTACCCTATGGTAAATCCAAAAATGTGCCTAAAAGGACCACTGTCATCCTTTCTGTCGACGACAGATATTATAAGAACGGTCCAACCGACCTCATCTCTTCCCTGAAGACCAAAAATGGTTTGCATAGTCTACATTTCAGATGAAGCATGATGCAACATATCGCAAAGAATGCATGGAAAGAGGTAACAAAAAGATACTTCATTCCTTTCAATTTTTTACAAAAGAAAAAAAAAAGAAGAATAAAGGAAAAACTCTCAGAAAGAGAGAACAAGAAAAGAAAAAGAAACTCTTATAAGGAGAGATACAAAAAAAAAAGAGTAGCACCAGGAAGATATAGGAAATTTTCAATAACACCCCGTCGAGTTTTTCCCATACCAGTGTGGAGAGATCTGGAGGGACGACGAAGGGCCCCCGGGGTTCCCGTCCGTACCAGAATCCAACCCCTCATCGGAGTCGGAGTCAAATTCATGTCCGGAAAGGGAACGGAGGGCTTGATGTTGTCCAGGCCCTTCAAGTTATAAAACTTGAAGGCCTTCCTCCTACATTCCCGGAACCCCTGGTGGAAGGAGTCTAAAGCCGCCTCGTTGACTTCATCCTTGAAGGCAGTAGAAGCCCTAAAGTCTGAGATGGTGTTCGCCGCCTCCCTCCTTGCTTCCTCCACCTCTGCGTCGCCACAGCGACCTGGGCTCTGGCCTCCCTTAGTTGGGCCTCCAGCCGGCGGACCCTCTTTTCAAGACGGTCCACGAGAGGCTCCTCATCATCGTTACCCGGTCCAAAGGACTCCAGACTTCTTTTCCTTTTTGGATCAATGGCTCTCTTTTTTGCGGCTCGGCAGAGTTCAGAAGTGCTGAACCTCATCTCTAATGGAGGGAAGGAGTCTACGAAAATGATGGCTCTTGATAGCAGAAGACAGGGTCCTATTTATAGAAACCCTACACCCATGACCGACTGCGGGGAGACGTGCTCCATGTCCTTCCCAGCCGCATCAGAAAGCACCACGTGTCCGGGCGACACTTCGAGAACCAGAAAGTCACTCGGGAGCCATCCCCAGGATAACAACTACCATCGCTTTGAATCCAGAGAAATCCTCATCGTGCGACGGCAACATTAATGGCTTCTTTTTGGAAAAAGGAGACCTGGTGGCTCACAAGGCACAAGAAATCATGACTGTACAAATATCGACGTGCCACATGGACAACAATGATCACAATCAAATCTCCCTAATCACTGGTTGGCGAAGAGATGATGCTTGTCCGCCCCAATGGATAAATTTAACATCAAAAGGAAGGTGATACTGACTTGACCAACCATAGATGGCCTTCGGTAACGAAGTTCTGGTCCATTCCAGAGTTCGTCTTCATCAATTATCAACTAAACGGCCTTCAGCCATGACTACTCAACCAAACAGGAAAAAGAATGGTAAAACCAGTTCTTATCAACTAAATGGCCTTCGGACATGACTGTTCGACTAAGCAGAAGAAGGAACGGTAAAGCCAGTTCAAGCAACATATGTAGTATAACATTGCATATGCAAAGAAGGAAGAATTCATTTCAAAATCTGGAGAAATTATCACACCAAATTCATTGATAAAATAAAGAAAAAAAAAAGAAAATACATCCAAAGCGACTCAAGTCACTCAACATCGACAGGAGGAGATTCTACACCACAGGACTGAAGCAACTTCTTAACCTGCTCTGAGAGGACCTCACCAATTTGGGCCGGGATCGGAGAACCTTCGGCTTGGACTCCTCCAGCCTGAGCTTTCTCCTGAATCGGGATCGGAGTTGGGGTCACCTCCGAATTTTCAACTAAGGCAGTGGACTCCTCGGCCTCTGCAATGGCTTCGGTGGGGAGGACATGCAAGATGAGAATGCAACTATGCAACCCTAAAGGAGATTAGCAAAGATTAAGTTAGCAATTTCTTATTTGCATATGATTAGTTCAACATATAATATCAAAGGAGGTCTAATGATGAGAACTCGAACGATCAAATGTAAACCTAATTAATGAGACTATCAAAATAACAAAGAAATAGGAATAAGACTCGAACCACACAAGTTAAGCTAGGCAAATTTAATATTTCAGACCTAATCGACACTAGAACATACCTGTCATTAATCTTTCAAGTAGGTCAAGATCACTCATGAAGAGACTTCCCAAATGACAAGACCATACTACAAATTGAGGGCCCTTCTTATTTTCTGGATTGTGGCAAGTAATTCCTTCCTCTTGAATTCGGAATCCCGGAGAACCCTACAATAAAGAAACCTCGAGATTAGGAACTTGGTAAGATACGTTAGTCATGAAATGGAGAAACTAAAGAAGAATCGATGAAGCATTGTTGAAAAATAATCTTGGCACCATGGTAGATCACTTGAAATGGATTAGGCCGGCCTCCTTGTGATGGTCTTCTTGATCAACCTTAAATATTGAAGGGCTAGCTTGAGATTGGAGAAGAAGGAGAGTGTCTTAGGCGTTGGAGATGGAGGAGGAGAAAGTAGGGTTGGCGTGGGATAGGGAGAAGAATTTAGAACTACCACCTAGGCACATAGAACTCACATAGAAGAAACTTTTAATTTTTTTTTTATTTCCCTTTTTTTTTCTTACAAGAAGACTAAGAGTCTTTTATAGACTATTAAGCAATTTTGAATTCAAACTACACCAAATATCATGGAGAAAAATTTGTGGAGAAAAATATGGGGTGTCCCATGAGGAGTGGAGGATGTTGCGGAGGAGGTTGTAGCCAATTCAAATTCAAATTCCCCTTTTCTTCTCTTGGGCGGCAACCTTTGATGGTGAGGTGGCATGTGTGATGTGGCAGCAACCTTGGATGGTGAGGTGGCATGTGTGAAGTGGCAGCAACCTTGGATGATGAGGTGGCATGTGGCATGTGGTCCCCACTTGAGGTGGCTTTGGTCTTGCTTTAGAGTATAAGTCTTGAGTCTTCTTTAGTCTTCAAATGTGGTTTGGTTTGATTCTTCATGGATTGGACTTGACTCATTTTGACCCAACTCTGATGCAGAACGAAAGCTCTGATACCAAAAATGATGCAGAACAAAAAAGAGATGATGCGATGCGGAAGCAAATTAAAATTAATATATTTTTTTTATTTATTTATTTTTAGAAGTCGGCTTTGACTCAAAGGAAAGATAAACTAATGTTGAAAGAAACTAAGAAATGACAGAAAGTACAATTAAAAGGAGTGGATTATCAGAGTAACTCAGAAGTAGGATCGCTGGGGATTGAGAAACCCCCAGACCTAGGGTTTACTCCTCTTTCAAGAAACAGACGAAGAGAGAAGAGAAGGATTTATACCTGACTGTGATATCTCTCATTGCTTCAATTGAAGGACACTCTCGAGCAGATTGTAGGATCCTTGGAGACGGGGTATCTTCGCAATGGATCCTCGGATTGTAGTCCAATGGCAAGGTTGGCCTTCTTCTTGAACTCAGGATCTGGAAGAAGAAGAACAAAAAAAAGAACCAGAAACTCAAAGAAAGACACTGACCTGAGTACTTAATGAAGATTGTTGGATGTAGAAGTTCTGGAGATCTTGATACTGATTTGACTCTCCTTTGAACTGGCTCTGTAGTTGAAACAGTTGATCTGAACCTGGATGCTGGTGACCGGCTTCGATGTGGAAGAGAGGGGCCGTGGGATGAAGATGGAAAATTAGGGTTTGGTGGTGGTCGAGTAGAGATGGGTGGACTAAGCTAGGGTTTTGGGGTTGGAGATCTCACACCTCCTCAAGGTTCCTATGGAACCTGGATTTACTCCCTCACGGAGCTCAACACCTGAATACAAGTGCGGAAGAGAGAAACACAAAGTTGCTCACACATAAATTGATTTCATTCATCTTTTTTTTCAAGAGTTACATAGAGTTGAATATATAGACATAACAAAGAAATAAAATTTCATACACTTCCCATGTGGGACTAATAGGACTAACCCACATTTTTGGCATCAAATTCTCTTTCCAAGACTCCTTCCATGAGTGGGCAGCCCAAAAACTCCAAGAAAACTTGAAAATCAGCTCCAAATGGCAGGTTATGGGGGTGTCTCCTAGTATCTCTCCATGAATCAAGGATTTTCCCTTCATGGTTTGGCTCTTTTGGACACCTCCTAGTCTTGCTCCACAAGTTTAGGCTTCTTCCTTTCATGGCTTTGGAACTTTAGGAAACTTTTGGGTGCCTCCTTGATTTTCTCCCCAAGACATGCTCTCTTCCCTTTTATAACTTGGGTTTTTATGGAACATTGTGGGGCACCTCCTTGATCCTCTCTTCAAGAAAAATTCTTGCCATCCTGGCTTGGGTTTATCTGGAAAGAAGTTGGCTCCTCCTTGGATTGAGGTATCTTGATGGATTTCTCCCCCAAGTGACGCATGAAAGAAGGGACCTGCTTTCTTGTGGTGTGGGGACCAAGGCACACTAGATGGAGATGTGGCACCTCCTGGACTCTGGCGTGTGGCTGGGAGTGTGGCGCCCACTTGCTTGGTCCTGGGAGAAAATGTGGCACCTTGGAGAAGACCTAGACCACTACTAGGACTTGTATTGAGTCAACATGACTCAACAAAATTTAAATTGCAGGGAAATACAGACTCAAACTAAAATTGAGTTGACCAAGTCAACCCTTATTACAAAACCAGAAAATCCTAATTCTTCGGGCAATGTCAATCAGAGATCCAGATGGAGCCCTGAAGTCTTCTTCTGAGTCTGGTGCCCGCACCAATTCTCCCGGGATGGGAGGAACTCGACCTTGTCGAGTATGGATCAAGCTGGCTCTGGTATCTCCCCAAGAGGTCTGGGTCCAATTCTTGTAATTCTTCTCGGGAGATCCAAGAGTTATCAGAATCTGGCCTTCCTTGCCAGCAGACCAGGTATCTTTGGTATCCTCGATTACGAGTAGAGATAACCTGATCATCCAGGATCTTTTCAATCTGCTCTTTCCTCACAGGCCAGTTTGTTGGTGGACACACAGGGTTGGGTTCACTCTCAAGAGCAGGATTAGGCTCAAAAGGGCTCACTGGGAATCACAGCTGGCTCTCTATACTCTACTAGGTCTGTAATGTTGAAAGTGGAGCTAATGCCTAGTTCTGAAGGCAACTCGAGCACATAGGCATTGGACCCTACTCTCTTCACCACTCTAAATGGTCCAGCTCCTCTAGCATGTAACTTTCTAACAGTTCCAGGAGGAAACCGTTCAGGCCTTAACCTAATCATTACATAGTCTCCCTCAACAAAAGTTTTGACTCGCCTTTGAGAATCAGCCAACTTCTTATAAGTTTCATTACTTAAATTTATTTTGGCAAGAATTTCTTTATGCAAGTCCTTTACGTGCTATGCAAGTGCATCAAGAGACTTGTGTGTGTGGACTAATAGTGAAATCAGATCAAGTGGTGTGTAAGGCTTGTATCCATGAACAATTTCAAAGGGACTCTAGCCTATAGACCTATTGATCGAAATATTATATGCAAATTTAGTCCTGGACAAAATACAAATTCCAATTCCTGGTGCTCTCAATCAAACCAAAATCAGAGCCAAAGCCTAGTAAAGGGTCAAGAAAAACTAAACTAGACTGACGACGCATTCCTAAAGAATGGACTTTATTCCAAAGGAACCCTAGCTCTAAACCTAACAAACTAAGGCTCTCTAGGTTTGACCTTGGGTCGGAGGAGGGCATGCAGAGCATGAAAACTTATCATGGATGCCTAGTAGGTGCCATAAGGTCTTCCAGAAGTAGGTGGCAAACCTAATAGGTTCTGACACGTGGTTCACTCTAAAGGCTTCGACAAAGTATACTTGGATGGTGTAAGAAGTATTGGAAGTCCTAGAGAAAGGGAGGAGATATGAGGTGGAGTCTCGAATTACCTGTTGACTAAAGGTGGTGACCTGAAGGTTTGAATGGTGATCTATGAGTGTCAACTGGTCATCCTTACGAAAGGAAAAGTTTGCTACTCCCAGGAATGGATCAAGAGATGGTTCGGGAAGTAGCCTAGGACATGTGATTGCAATAATTAAGGTTTGTTCTCTAAGCAAATAATGATCCACTTTCTCAAGAACTGGATTAGAGAATGATTCATGGGAGGGCCTATGGATGATGACCTCAAGACTTGAAATTTGACCTATGAGTGCGGAAAGGTATACTCTATAGAAGGGTAGGTCAGTCATGCGAAGGAAGGGGTCTGGGGCCATAAGGAGGACTTCTACAGGACTGGGTGAATCAATCCGCTCAAGACAAGGATGTTCAACTGAGATTACGGGAGAGACCTTAGTGGCTAGGCATGGGACAAGGTCCAATTGTAAGAGGCTTGATTCAGTCATCCTAAGGAGAGGATCTACCAT
Source organism: Areca catechu (assembly GCA_021397845.1). Lineage (NCBI taxonomy): Eukaryota > Viridiplantae > Streptophyta > Magnoliopsida > Arecales > Arecaceae > Areca > Areca catechu. Next base: position 125,428,567 of record CM038047.1, on the reverse strand, counting down.
AGGGTGGGCAAACTTAAACAGTTCAGTGCAAAGATCTTCAATTGGTACTTGGGGAATGACTGTCATTAGAGGGTACGAACTAATAGCTCCGGCTAACACTATGAGTTCTTCCTGGGGGTATTTGACTAAAGAACCTGGTTCTCACAAATCTCTTGAATTTCTGAACTAGGTCCTACCAGTTGGTTGCTTTCCAAGGTCTCCTCAGGTAAGGAACCAATAGTATCAATGTCACATTCTTCAAGTTCTTCCCCCTCATATTCATCAACTAGACTCAAGCCAGCATCATATACTTCCTCGATGCCATCTCCAATGGGTTTCGGGTCAGTGGTAATCGGGTCAACTGATTCTAGGCTTGTCATACCTAACCGTTCTTCCTCATTGGTAGGCTTGGGTTCTCCCTCATTAATGTCATCCTTAGGATTCTTACCACTTAGCTATGCACAAGCCAGTCCTATGCATGGGCACTGACTAGATTTATGGCCTCTTTCTCTACAAAACAAACATTCTTGAGATATAGGAACCTGGGTCACACTGGGTTTCAAGCTAGTAGAGACCTTACTTGGGCATGGGTGTGGATCTAAATGGTTTGATCTAGAAGACTTGGGTTGTTGAGTGCCTGGTCTAGAATATTGTAAGGACCTCTCATAGACATGATCCACACTATAGATATCATGGTTAGGCTTTCTAAGGTTATGCTCGGGATCACGGTATAAGGTCCTCCTAGGCTCCTGGCATGGGTGAGGTTGGGGCCTATTAAATTTTGGATCAGGGGTCCAATTTTGATGTCTACGTTTCTCAAGTACTTGGACTCGATCCCTAAGCTGGGTAAGATCCTCACAGACTGGATTCCTAAACTGGGCAACAATATCAGTCATATCCTGACTTAATTTGTTCATGCTTTCGGTAAGAGTTCTAACCATGGCCTCTAAATCAGGTTGGGCTTGACCAGGTTGGTAGGGTACTCCATTCCGGGTAGACATGATGATGCAAGCAAACACACAAAATGAGACTCAACTGAACGACTACGGGCTAACTAGACCTATAGCCCAAACTAGATGCCCAATCAGAGTGGCAAGCTAGCCTGTAGTAACTCGGGACTCAGCCAGGCAGGTGTAAGGGGAGTGTTAGGTCCCTAATTGCCAATCCTAGACACCAATCAGTGATTGGCCAGGTAGGCGGACCAGCACACAAGCCCTTCGGGACGTAGTCCCTGAACCACCATTCTAGACACTGAGTACAAAGCACACACAGAGTAACTAGACAAACTGACTCAACACTAGCCTAGACCCGACTTGTTGGTGTCCCTAGCCCACTAGGGCAAATTAGGTCTAATTAATTTTAAGATTAAATGCTTAGGTTTGAATGAGTGGGTGGTGGTTTTGGGCTAAGGAGAGGTTATCAACTCCTCCCCTTATCTTAGATGCTCAAATGCCCTTAAGATGAATTAAGAGATGATCACTCAAAAATAATTGAATCGCAGAAACACAAAAATAGAGTTGCAGTAATTTAATCCTCAGAAATCTCACGGAAACCAATAAATCACAAGACAATTATGCAAAATAACGTCAATTATACTGGTTTCCGCAAAACAAAAATCACCAAGTTTGGAGTTACCTGCAGTGAGAAATAATTCCTGCAACAGAGCAATTACGGGCTGAAAACAGAGTACTTCCCCGTTTACAATTCCTGCTACGAAGTTGTAACCCAACGGATCCCCTACACGCCCTAGGAACACCCCGTGGAATGGGAAGAGGAGGTTTGCACCTTGATTTGTTCCTAGGACCGGACGTCCTGGGGAGTCTACTTCGAGCAGACAAAGTAAAAAGAGAGAGACTCAAACAAGCAATCAAAACAGAAACCCTAGACAGGGCTCTGATACCAAAAATGATGCAGAACAAAAAAGAGATGATGCGATGCGGAAGCAAATTAAAATTAATATATTTTATTTATTTATTTATTTTTAGAAGTCGGCTTTGACTCAAAGGAAAGATAAACTAATATTGAAAGAAATAAAGAAATGATAGAAAGCACAATTAAAAGGAGTGGATTATCAGAGTAACTCAGAAGTAGGATCGCTGGGGATTGAGAAACCCCCAGACCTAGGGTTTACTCCTCTTTTAAGAAACAGACGAAGAGAGAAGAGAAGGTTTTATACCTGTCTGTGATATCTCTCATTGCTTCAATTGAAGGACACTCTCGAGCAGATTGTAGGATCCTTGGAGACGGGGTATCTTCACAATGGATCCTCGGATTATAGTCCTATGGCAAGGTTGGCCTTCTTCTTGAACTCAGGATCTGGAAGAAGAAGAACAAAAAAAAGAACCAGAAACTCAAAGAAAGACAATGACCTGAGTACTTAATGAAGATTGTTGGATGTAGAAGTTCTGGAGATCTTGATACTGATCTGACTCTCCTTTGAACTGGCTCTGTAGTTGAAACAGTTGATCTGAACCTGGATGCTGGTGACCGGCTTCGATGTGGAAGAGAGGGGCCATGGGATGAAGATGGAAAATTAGGGTTTGGTGGTGGTGGAGTAGAGATGGGTGGACTAAGCTAGGGTTTTGGGGTTGGAGATCTCACACCTCCTCAAGGTTCCTAGGGAACCCGGATTTACTCCCTCATGGAGCTCAACACCTGAATACAAGTGCGGAAGAGAGAAACACAAAGTTGCTCACACAGAAATTGATTTCATTCATCTTTTTTTTCAAGAGTTACATAGAGTTGAATATATAGACATAACAAAGAAATAAAATTTTATACACTTCCCATGTGGGACTAATAGGACTAACCCACACTTTAGGCATCAAATTCTCTTCCCAAGACTCCTTCCATGAGTGGGTAGCCCAAAAACTCCAAGAAAACTTGAAAATCAGCTCCAAATGGCAGGTTATGGGGGTGTCTCCTAGTATCTCTCCATGAATCAAGGATTTTCCCTTCATGGTTTGGCTCTTTTGGACACCTCCTAGTCTTGCTCCACAAGTTTAGGCTTCTTCCTTTCATGGCTTTGGCACTTTAGGAAACTTTTGGGTGCCTCCTTGATTTTCTCCCCAAGACATGCTCTCTTCCCTTTTCTAACTTGGGTTTTTATGGAACATTGTAGGGCACCTCCTTGATCCTCTCTTCAAGAAAAATTCTTGTCATCCTGGCTTGGGTTTATCTGGAAAGAAGTTGGCTCCTCCTTGGATTGAGGTATCTTGATGGATTTCTCCCCCAAGTGGCGCATGAAAGAAGGGACCTGCTTTCTTGTGGTGTTGGGACCAAGGCACACTGGATGGAGATGTGGCGCCTCCTGGACTCTGGCGTGTGGCTGGGAGTGTGGCGTCCACTTGCTTGGTCCTGGGAGAAAATGTGGCACCTTGGAGAAGACCTAGACCACTACTAGGACTTGTATTGAGTCAACATGACTCAACAAAATTTAAATTGCAGGGAAATACAGACTCAAACTAAAATTGAGTTGACCAAGTCAACCCTTATTACAAAACCAGAAAATCCTAATTCTTCGGGCAATGTCAATCAGAGATCCAGATGGAGCCCTGAAGTCTTCTTCTGAGTCTGGTGCTCGCACCAAACTCTCAAATACAAGGTTAATCAGGCTGGACTAGTCCCAACATAAAATTAAATGGACTCGAATTACATAATTATTTGGACTCAAAATTAAAGAAAGAGAAAAAAAATTACAGGACTTTCTTTTACTCATCCAACCATAAGGACTCGGATTTAACTTGAATTGGTTGGAGTCTCTTCCTGATTCTGGTGCCCACACCAATTCTCCCGGGGTGGGAGGAACTCGACCCTGTTGAGTAAGGGCTGGCTTATAAGCTTCTAATACATCCGGGTCGATTTGTTGTAGGTCCTCTCGGGTGATCCAGGAATCTTCAGATTCAGGACATCCTTGCCATCGAACCAGATAACGTTTGTAGCCCTTATTTCTAGTAGTAATGATCTGGTCATCCAAGATCCTTTCAGTCCTCTCCTTTCGCTCAGGAACACTTGGTGGTGGACACTCATTTGGGGCTTCACTCTCAAAAGAAATATTAGGACCAAAAAACTCACCAGGTATTAATGCAGGTTCTTTGTATTCTTTTAAGTCTGAAACATTAAATGTTGAACTAATGCCATAACCTGGTGGTAATTCTAATACATAAGCATTAGGTCCAATTTTCTTTATTATTTTGAAAGGTCCGGCTCCCCGGGCATGGAGTTTCTTCATAGTTCCCGGTGGAAATCTTTCAGGTTTAAATTTGATCATGACGGAGTCCCCTTCATTAAATTCTTTTAATCGTTTATGTGAATTAGTCATATGCTTATAGAGTTCATTGCTCGATTGGATCTTTTGGCTAATCTCCTTATGCAATTCCCTAATATGCTGTGCATATGACTCAGCAGACTCAGACACCCGTGCATGTATGGGTAAAGGAGCTAGGTCTAAAGGCTTCCTAGGTCTGTATCCATGGACTACTTCGAACGGACTTTTCCTAATAGACCTATTAACTGAGCTGTTATAGGCAAATTCAGCATGAGGAAGTAATAGGTCCTAGTTTCCTAGGTTGTCACCAACTAAACATCTTAACAGATTTCCTAATCTTTGGTTTACTACCTCAGTCTGGCCATTGGTTTGAGGATGATAGGCAGTAGAGAATTTTAGCTTGGTACCGAGCATGTGCCAGAGGGTTTTCAAGAAATAGCTAGTAAATTTGACATCTTTATCAGACATAATGGTTTTGGGTAAACCATGAAGCCTAACGACCTGATCGAGAAAAAGCTTGGCCACCTTCGAAGCATCTAAAGTTTGAGAACAAGGAATGAAGTGAGCCATCTTGGAGAAACGATCGACAACCACAAAGATAGAATCATGCTTCCTAGACATCTTAGGGAGGCCTACTACAAAATCCATGCTGATATCCTGCCATGGACAATCAAGTACAGGTATGGGTGTGTACATACCGGTGTTCTGTCTTTGCTATTTTGCAATAGCACAGGTATGGCACTGAGCTACAATCTGGGCCACATTTCTTTTGAGACCAGGCCAAAAGAATTGGTCTTCTATTGCTAAGATGGTCTTATTCCTACCAAAATGTCCTGCTAAGGCCCCAGCATGAGCTTCCCAGATCAGAAATTCCCTAACAGAGGTCTTGGGAATACACAACTGATTTCCTTTGAAAAGGTATCCATCTAAAAGGGTATAATCACTATGCTTACTAGATGGTCCTTGTTGAAGGGATCGATAGATGTTACCAAAATCAGGGCATATAGGATAGTCCTCTTTCAATCTATCAAACCCTACTACCTCAGTGCTCACAGAAATCAACAACATGGAACAACGACTCAACGTATCACAACCCTATTTTCAGTACCGGCATGATGTTTCAGTACGAACGTATAAGCTTGTATGAACTCTACCCATTTCCCGTGCCTAGGGTTCAATTTCTTCTGAGAATTAAGGAACCTAAGAGCTTCGTGGTTAGAAAATAGGACAAACTCTTGCGGTAGAAGATAATGCCTCCAATAACGTAATGCCTGAACTACCGCATACAGCTCCCTATCATAGGTGGAATACCTTAGTCTCGCTTCATTTAACTTCTCACTGAAATATGCTACTGGGTGATTCTCTTGACTCAAGACACCTCCAATTCCTACCCCAGAAGCATCACAAGCAACCTCGAACACTTTGGTAATATCGGGTAACCTCAAGACGGGTGCGTGTGTCATTTTTTCCTTAATTGTTAGGAAGGCTTTGTCTGCTGCTTTAGTCCACTCAAAAGTTCCCTTCCTAATACAATCAGTGATTGGAGCCACTATCGTACTGAACCCTCTAATGAATCTCCTATAGAAGGTGGCTAAACCGTGGAAACTATGGACATCATGGATACTCTTGGGTACAGGCTACTCTACTATGGACTTAATTTTCGCAGGGTCAGCGGACACTCCTTCAGATGTTACTACGAATCCTAGAAAGATAACTCTATATGTTAAGAAATCACACTTCTTGATATTGGCATAGAGGCTATCCTTTCTAAGGACTTGGCAAACTTGCCTTAGGTGGGTTAAATGGTTTGCCTTAGTCTTGCTATAGATAAGAATGTCATCAAAGTAGACCACCACAAATTTCCTGATGAAAGTTTTCAACACCTGATTCATAATTCTCATAAAGGTGCTGGATGCATTGGACAAACTGAATGGCATGACTAACCACTCATATAATCCATCTTTAGTCTTAAAAGGGGTCTTCCATTCATCTCTAGGCCTAACCCTAACCTGGTGATAGCCACTCTTTAAGTCGATCTTGGAGAAAATCGTTGATCCGGCTATCATATCTAACATATCATCCAGTCTTGGGATTGGAAACCTATATTTGATAGTAATCTTGTTGATCGCATGACTGTCTACACACATCCTCCAGGTGCCATCCTTCTTAGGGGTTAACAAGGCAGGGACTGCACATGGGCTTAAACTTTCTCTAGCAAACCCCTTTCTAAGAAGTTCACTAACTTGCCTTTGTAACTCCTGATGTTCAATTGGATTTATCCTATAATAAGGCAAATTAGGTAAAGTCGCGCCAGGGACTAAATCTATGGCATGTTGTATGTCCCTTAAAGGTGGAAGATTATCGGGAAGATCCTCGGGAAACACGTCTTCAAATTCTTTCAATAATTGGACCACCTCTTGAGGGTGTTCTACAGGGGTGTGGTCCATAGTTTCCTTAGCAGCTACCATCCAAATAGGTGCTCCCTCATTAATGTCTTTTTCTAATTCTCTTGCACCTATCAAATTTAATCCATTCCTTTTTTCTTTCAGGCTGCTAGCTTCTCTTTTAGTGTTGTCCTTAGGCTGGGTTGGATGAATGACAATTTTCTTTCCATTGAAATTGAAAGCACAGGAGTTTGTTCGACCAAAAATTGTCACATCATGGTCAAACAGCCATGGCCTACCTAGGATGATGCTACTTACTTCCATAGGGAGCACATCACACCAGATTTGTTCCTGATATGACTGAAGTTGGATTCGGACCTGACATCTCTGCTTGATTGGGATAGAAGTGGAATCGATCCAGGATACCTTATATGGATTGGGATGTGGTTCAGTGGGTAATTCTAGACTCTTGGCTGCACTAGTGGAAATGGCATTGACACAGCTTCCACTATCGATCACGATCTTACAGACCTTTTCTCCTATTTTGACAAATGTGTGTAGGATGCTAGTCCTACGCCAGTCTTCCTGCTCCTTTGTCTGTGTCATGATACATCTCACAACTCCTAACACATCTGATGAGTCTACATTTTCTTCATCTCCTTCATACTCATCAGCCAAGCAATCCCCTGCTTCATAAACCTCCTCCTCATCATTCTCTAGGGGTTCTGATTCTCCTTCTTCTGCCTCCCCTATATGTAAAGCTCTAGAGGGACATTGGCTCACGAAATGACCTGGTTTACGATACTTATTGCAGACTCACTCCCTCTCACCTCGAACTTCAGGGCTCTTTCCTTTGTCTTCTATAGGAATTGGGGGAATGGCAGGGTTGGGTCTAGGGGTTGGATTCGAGCTGGATCTTGGTCTATTGGTTGTACTAGGGACTGAACTAGATCGACTAACAGGAGGATTAAACCTAATGGGCTCAGGTCGCCTAAATGTAGCTCTCCTTTGAAACCTCTCATAGTCCATGGCAACATGGTATGCTTGATCTAAATCATGGACTTCTCTCAAAAACAGTTCTCCTTTTATATCTTCATTCAATCCTGATCTAAACCTCGACAATGTGGCTGACTCAGACTCAACTACGTTGCATCGCATCACAAACTCATCAAATTTAGCAACGTATTCCGAAATGGTCTTATTACCCTGTGTCAACCGTTGCCACTGATCTAACAACCTTTGCTGATAAGACATAGGCAGATATTTCTCTCTAAGCTTTCTCTTCATGTCTCTCCAGGTCGCTATAGGTAAGTCTCCCCTCTGCCTAGCTATGTGTTCGATGTTTCCCCAATACAACCTAGCCTAACGGACTAGTCTGATTTTGACCAATTTGAATCTTCTCTCTTCAGACATATCATACCAGTCAAAATACTGGTCCATGTCAGCCTCCCAGTCTATGTACACCTTAGGATCTAAGCTGCCTTCGAAGGTTGGTGCATCTAAACGGATATTCCTTAGGGCCTGATCATCCTGATCAAAAGTATCATGGTGAGGTCTTCTAGGATATGGTTCTGGAGTGTGATCAACATAGCCCTGATGTGGCCTTCTAGGAATTGGATCAGGTGTATGTTCCTATTGCTGGGCTCTAAGACGAACTAAAGGGAATCTGGGTGAAGATGGTTCAGTTGGAGTCAACCTAGATTCCTCTAGGTTTCTTATCCTTTCCTTGAATTGATCAAACCTAGAATCCAAACGTTCAAGTCGCTCAATCATAGATCTCATAAGGGTTTCCATACTAGTGTCCATGGATGAACTTGGTTGGTCTTGTGAAGGGTGGTAAGGAGTTCCTGATTTAGTTGTCATGCAAACAATTAGACTCAAACTCGGGCTAAGGATTTCTAGACCTAGAGTACGAATTAGAGATCTAATTAAAAGGAACAACTAGCTAGTAGTAACTTACGTGACTTAGCCAGGTAGGTGGGAAGGGGAGGTAGGTCCCTGTTCTGCCAACCTTAGACACCAATCTGTGATTGGCCAGGTAGGAGGACCAACCCACAAGCCCTAATACACCAATCCTAGACACCAAGCCCGTAAGCACACACCAATTAGTGGACACAATCAACTTGACCCTAATCCGAACCCGACTCGTTGGTGTCCCTAACCCACTAGGGTGATTAGGTCTAATTGATTTTAATTAAGGATTGGGATCGAGATGATGGGTTGTGGTTTTGGGCTAAGGACAAGTGATGAACTCTTGCCCCCATGTCATATTGATGCCCTTAAGATGTTTTCAAATGAATGCAAATTTTTTTTTTTTTTGTGTTTTATGAGCTGACTTAATTATTTAACTTAATTAGTTTTCAAACAATTTCAAATACAAACTTAAATTTTAAAATTTAAATTTCAAACTCCAAGTTTCAGATTCTATAATGTAAGAATTCAAAAATTTAAAATTTAAAATTTGAACTTCAAATTCAAAGTTTTCTGAGATTGGGTCTTGCTGGAATTTCAGTTCAGATTGAATCTCAGAGAGTATTTTGAATGCTAGAAATTCTAACAATCAAAATAAAATCTGAAAAATTTTTGAGAAATAAAATGAATTATGAGTATCCCAAAAAAACAAAAATCAGAAAATTTTGATCTGTCTACATAGAGAAACAATAAAAACAACAGACTATGTACTGCAGACTATTTCAGTAGGACAGAAGATTGAATTAGGAATCTTAGTATTTTTCGTGAATTTCTTCTGATGCTGAAACTTTGTGTGATTATAACTAACCTTATATGGAATCAAAAAAAAAAAATTATGGCAATGCAAAATGTACTATTTTTTTCTTTTGAAATTATTTTTATTTTTTTTAATCATAGCCAGCAGATTCAGATTCACAGAAAAAAAGAAATTAAAGGAATTGCGATGCTTTACCAAAATCTAATCTAAAACTTCACGTCTGGCCCAGAGGATCATTACTCCCATGGGTCATGACAGTGTACTGGAGTACACCCGCTCAGGAGGCGTGAGTTTTTGATCTAGTTTGGATTTAAGAGAAAACTATTCTACCCTAATGCAACCATGCTCTGATACCAAGATTGGTGAGGACATGCAAGATGAGAATGCAACTATGCAACCCTAAAGGAGATTAGCAAAGATTAACTTAGCAATTTCTTATTTGCATATGATTAGTTCAGCATATAATATCAAAGGAGGTCTAATGAAGAGAACTCGAACGATCAAACGTAAACCTAATTAATGAGACTATCAAAATAACAAAGAAATAGGAATAAGATTCGAACCACACCAGTTAAGCTAGAAAAATTTAATATTTCAGACCTAATCGACACTAGAACATACCTGGCATTAATCTTTCAAGTAGGTCAAGATTACTCATGAAAAGACCTCCCAAATGACAAGACCATACTACAAATTGAGGGCCCTTCTTGTTTTCTGGATTGTGGCAAGTAATTCCTTCCTCTTGAATTCGGAATCCCGGAGAACCCTACAACAAAGAAACCTCGAGATTAGGAACTTGGTATGATACGTTAGTCATGAAATAGAGAAACTAAAGAAGAATCGATGAAGCATTGTTGAAGAATAATCTTGGCACCATGGTAGATCACTTGAAATGGATTAGGCCGGCCTCCTTGTGATGGTCTTCTTGATCAACCTTGAATATTGAAGGGCTAGCTTGAGATTGGAGAAGAAGGAGAGTGTCTTAGGCATTGGAGATGGAGGAGGAGAAAGTAGGGTTGGCGTGGTATAGGGAGAAGAATTTAGAACTACCACCTAGGCACATAGAACTCACATAGAAGAAACTTTTAATTTTTTTTTCTTTTCCCTTTTTTTTTACAAGAAGACTAAGAGTCTTTTATAGACTATTAAGCAATTTTGAATTCAAACTACACCAAATATCATGGAGAAAAATTTGTGGAGAAAAATATGGGGCGTCCCATGAGGAGTGGAGGAAGTTGCGGAGGAGGTTGTAGCCAATTCAAATTCAAATTCCCCTTTTCTTCTCTTGGGCGGCAACCTTGGATGGTGAGGTGGCATGTGTGATGTGGCGGCAACCTTGGATGGTGAGGTGGCATGTGTGATGTGGCAGCAACCTTGGATGATGAGGTGGCATGTGTCATGTGGCATGTGGTCCCCACTTGAGGTGGCTTTGGTCTTGCTTTTGAGTATAAGTCTTGAGTCTTCTTTAGTCTTCAAATGTGGTTTGGTTTGATTCTTCATGGATTGGACTTGACTCATTTGGACCCAACTCTCAAATACAAGGTTAATCAGGCTGGACTAGTCCCAACATAAAATTGAAATGGACTCGAATTACATAATTATTTGAACTCAAAATTAAAGAAAGAGAAAAAAAATTACAGGACTTTCTTTTACTCATGCAACCATAAGGACTCGGATTTAACTTGAATTGGTTGGAGTCTCTTCCTGATTCTGGTGCCCACACCATTCGTCCTCTTCCACTTCCTCTTCTTCTTCTTCAGCTATATCGAAGGGATGAATGCCAGAAAGGTCAAGGTGAGGGAAGGCCTCCTTCACCCTGGAGAGTCCGTCGTTGAAGCCGTGCTGGTAGCCATACAAAGTTGCTTCACTAATTTTCGTTTGGAATTGCGAAGACATTTTGAAGTCAGCCACGGCATCACCTACCTGTTTCTTCAAAGATACGGACTCCCTCTTATCTGATTCGGACTCCAGGATCACCTCTTCGGCCCTCCTGGAAGCCTCCTTCACTGCCCTGATTTGGCTTTCTATCTTCTCCTGATCCTTCCTGGCAGCCTGCTCCAGGGAGTCAACTTGTTTCCTGCATCTTCTCCACCCTGCCTCTTGCCCCGCCATTGTCAGATGGGCACCTTTCAGTTTGCCCTTCAGTTCGTGAACTTAATCACTTAACCGGGCAAGATGGTCCTCCATGGACTACTTCAGCTCTTCAGCTACCTCCTTGGTAGCCCTAGCGGTCTGAAGCTCCTTTTTGAGGCCATGGATGAGGCTGTCAACGTTCCCCAAGCCCTCCTCCATGAAGGTGAGGTCGTAGACCAACTGCATCAGGAGTGAGGGGTCATTGATCGAACAACTCTCAGAACAAAGGGGGCGGTGAGGATCATACCTGTTGTAGGGCGGAGAAGGAAGAATCGGACACCCTGGGAAGGTTCCAATTCCGAAGAACCACCAAGTCATGAGGTAGTAGCATACCCTTCAACGCCTGCCTGGCTACGGCCGAGACGTGCAGTCCCCCCATAGGTGAAAGCTTCGAAGAGTTCGTTGAATGGCCTTTGGATTAGGAAGCCTGGCGAACTCTCCTTCGACTTGCCATGCTTTGCCACTATCAGCGGCAGGAGGGCAAAATGGTGGCACACCCACTCCCTGAGGCGGGCTCCCCGTAGTGCGAACTGGGAAGACAGCCGCTGGTGGAGTTTCGATTGGATAGGGTCTTAACGGAGCCCCTTCCGTGACTGTTGCATCTTCCCCTGAGGTGCCTCGGGAAGACGAAGTGCTTTGGTCCCCCTCGGGACCATCCCTCCGAACCCTCTTCCGAACTGCAGACCTGGTGAGAGGGGCCTGTGCAACCCTCTTCTCCGAATCTGCTAATTCCTACCTGACAGAGATTGCTCTCCTCCAACAGTTCCTAGATGGGGGCAACTTCAGAGTTGACCAAAAGGTCATAGTCCGACCGATCGACTGCCAAGACCTTCTTCCCATCATTGGCGGTTAGGCGGGGCTTCTTCCACAAAGTATCGAAGCCCCAAGGATTGAAAGACACCACAAATACAAAAATGGGTTTCCACCCATGGATGGTGCTGGGCATGTCCTTGATGACCCTGTGACATGACTTAGGGCCAATCACCCACCATCCATTGCTTTGGAAGTCTCTCTTGAGAATGAAAAGGGCCGTGAACAAATTGGTCCTAGGTTCTACATTTGCGATACTACACATGACCAGGAACCTGTAGATGTTCTGGATGTTGTTCGAGGTTAACTGCGCCAGCACCACTTGGTACAAGCAAAAAATCTTGATGAAGAAGGGGTGCAGGGGAACCCGAAGACCAGCTTTCAGATGATCTTCATACATGGCTAAACACATAGGAGGAGGTTCGTTCACTCGTTCTTCGAGTGCGGGGAGAATGAAGGGGAACTCCTCGGGAATGCGATAGCATTCCCAGAGAAGGGCCACCTTACCCTGAGAAACAGAGCTGGGAATCGACTCCGGACCTATTACCTTACCAGCCCCCGAGGGCCCAACCTGGTAGTCCAGAACATGTTGGATGAGAGATGAGACGAGGTTGAAGAAACTTCTTTAGCCAGACCTTTACCCTTCCCCAAAAGAAAAGTAAGGGTGTTTGAAGCTCTACCAGGGTGATTTGACCCAAGGTTACCCGGGGAGGTAACCCACCTTCAAACCACCAGGATGAGGCACACCCATAATCCAACGGATGGGGGAAAACCGCCACCACCATCCAAATCTCAACCAATAGATTGGCTTAACCATCGTACCACGCCAAAAGGAAAGACGGCCCCAGGGCCACCCACTTTTTCCTTCTTCCCCAACCCGGGAGTGACAGCTATCCACCATCTGATTTCTAGATCGTGATGGACAGTCCAATCAGAGATCCTGTAATCATCTATTATACTGTCTCCCAGGAGGAAAACGACAAGGCATTAATACTCTCACTTCTCGTGGCAAATCTTCGCTTCGAAAACTGAGAGTAGGGGGGCAACTATTGGGATATCCCGTTTCAACTACGAACCAAACCCCGGTTCAACCGGTCGAAGCCCTTTTCTCCGGACCATGGACTTCGGCCCAGGCAAGGGACAGTCCAACTACAGGCAACTCACTGCTTCTCGCCGGACTACAGCATCCAAAGGCTAGCCCTATGGATAACGTCTTCGGCCTTGACCGAAGACCAAATTTCTCATAGACCTCTGAAGACACGCTCTTCGATCCCCATCATAGACACAATCTCCACCCCCGGGGGAAATACCAAGTCTTCGGCCCATGCAAGGAAAAACCCGAAGCTTAGACCATAATCTGGTCAAGAAAGGCAACTGTAACCAACAGTTACAATCGACACTCTTCATGCCACGATCATGGCGTGCGACTCCTGCTGCCACTCCTCCGATCTGGCTAGAACCGCTCAGTGATAACCCACGATCGCCAATCATGGAAGAAATTGACTCCCTATGATCACTGAAAAAAGAGCGGGCCGCAGGCCGGAGGCCTTCTTTTAAATAATGGTAAGAAGGATAGCTCGGGAGGTACGCTCTCATACTCTCGAACCCTTCTCCATTCTGTGGCTGGGATCTGCCACTGACTTAGGTATCGGAGTGTCCCCCATCTGAACAACTCTAGCAAGGGACCTGTTTTGCAAGTGAACCAGGGAGCGGTCCTATGGCGCAGCAACTCCGACCGACCGATTCAGGGATGCCATGCCAACAATATTTATAAAAGAAATATTACTAGATATGATGCATGAGTTGATATGTAAAAGGAGTTTTACATGTTTTAAATAAAATTATTTTAATTAAAATATTGGCTTATAGTCAAACAATTTTGAATTGTATGATTAATTAAATAACAAGTTATCTTAGGGTTTATGAAACCTAATGTCATTTAAATAAGCTAATTGGGTTAATTGGGTTAGCTGTCTAATTGGGTCCATTATTTGGGATAGACCTATATTTAGTTGAATTGGATAATAAGAAGACTAATCAAAAGTTGATTAAGGTCCTCCTTTTAGTACTATCTAATAGTTAGATAAGTTAGTCCATTCATCTAAAATTGATCTAATAAGTGGCTTCGTGGATGCCCGAGTCTTTAGGCTAGTCTGATCAAGTCTGGTAAACCGGTTGGAGTCGAGGTAGGTTTGGCATTGTGATCATGGTTGTATGAGGCTACCTCTTTCCTGGCCAACTTGGTTGGTGTCTAGAAAAGATGGTTAATGGTGGATACTCACCCATGATCTCACCTACCTGGCCAGTCGTGTCGACCATAACTGATTAGAAAAGCTCATTGACTCGAGTTAACCCATGTCACCCAGGTTGATCAATATGACTGATCGGTAGGTGCCCATGGATCAATTGTTGAATTGGTTCAACCCCCTAGAAACTAATTTATTCAGTGGGAGGATGATCCATGTTCTTCTCTTTTTCATCTATCACAACCTAAAATCCTCTAAAATTATTAGGTCTTGAAAAAGACTAAGTCAAAGAGTTGATGATGTCTTAGCCTCCCATTAAGTGAGTTAGTAATGTGTCCTTTAACTTGGTGTTCATCGGCAGTTCTATAGAACGGGTGTGCATTCGGTTACTGGAATTGCTCTCTCATAAATGATGGTTTAATGCAACCTTCTTAATGGTGATCAGGTGAGCCAGCCATAGTCGAGCTTGGTCATTCATTGGCTGGAAGTATTGGATTTATCATGTTAATGGTTGGACCTAACTGGAGACCCGCAATAGGAGGCCCCTAGACCGATTGGGATGCTCTCTAGGGCAAAATAAATTACTGGAAGTTGCTTAGGGAAGGAATTGGTTGGTGAACCTGCCTTTAGGCACGTATAGGTGAGCTGGCCATAGTCGGGCTCATACGTGGTCTATTGGATTTCAGTACCCACTATAAAATAGTGATTTCACGAATTGGAGTTAGAGGCTCCCAATCTGAAAAATTAGTGGGAGAAACCTTTAGACTAAAGTCCAAGTCTTTTGGTTAATTAATTAATTTATACTCTAATATGGTCTTATTTTTCCTTTCAGATGTCATCAAATCTTTCACTCCGATCACTTCTCGATGACAAGAAGTTGAAGGGTCATAACTTCGATAGTTGGTATTGAAAGTTGAGGATTCTCCTGGAGCATGAACGGATTCTTTATGTGATAACGGATCCGGCACCTGAAATCCCCTCTACCAATGCTCGGAGTTCGGTTAGGGACACTTATCAGAAGTGGGTTTCTGATTGGACTACTATCCGATGCATTATGCTAGCGACAATGAACGACAAGTTTAGTCACAAGTTCGAGGAGGCCCAACCTGTTGAGATCCTTCAAAAGTTGAAGGAATCTTTTGGCACGACGGATGATGTAGAGCGGTACAAAGTGTCTTGCACCATCTACAATGCCAAGATGCCGAATGATGGTTCTATCACTGATCATGTATTGTACATGATCGAGCTGATAGAAAAGTTGGGCAAGCTCAGATATCCCTTAAAATGAGCAGCTCGTCAAGGATGCAATTTTGAATTTTTTGCCCTTCTCCTATCTTGACTTTCTCGATCATTACAAAATGAATAAGCCTGCAGTCAATTACTATGGTTTGATGGGATTGCTGCAGACTTTCGAGAAATACCACCAACTAAATAAGGGGGTGGTGAATTTAGTGGGAGGTTCTAGAGGTCGTCGTCCCTTTAAGAAAGGGAAGAATAATAGGAAGGGAAAGAAGGTGCTGAATGCTCCTAGCTCGAGTCAGACCAGGAAAGTGAAAGCTGACCAGTCTAATGTAGAGTGCTTCTTTTGCAAGAAGCGGGGACACTATAAGAGGAACTATCCTCTTTACCAAGCATCCCTAGATCCGAACAGGCCAAGGAAGGGAAATCAGTAGAGTGCTGGACAAGGTATTTATATAATAAAATCTTGTGATTTTTCTATTTGTGATACTGCTAATTGGGTATTAGATACCGGTAGTCCTATTCATGTTTGTAATTCATTACAGGGACTGTAGATTGGCAAGAGATTCGAGGATAGGGAATAGTTTCTGAGCGTCGACAATAGAAATCGTGTTCTAGTACTGGCGATCGGACTTCTGAGTCTTGTCTTTGAGTCCTGTACCGTCAAGTTACTCGACTTTCATTTTTGTCCTAGTTTCATTATGTGCATAATCTCTGTAGGCCTTTTGGCCAATTATGGTTTTGAACTATCAATAAAAAGAGATATTTGCTAAGTTATTTTGAATAACTCTGTGATAATAAAAGCTAAGTTAAATAATGGCATTTATGTACTGTCATAGCCTGTTAGTGTAATGTACACATCTAACAAACACCCAAGGTTAGAAAATGTCAGTGATCTATATCTTTGGCACTGTAGGCTAGGTCATGTAAACTAGAATAGGATAAACAAGTTATAAAGAGAAGGCCTCCTCAATGTCAGTGATTCAAAATCACTACCTACTTTTGAATCATGTTTACTTGGTAAAATGACCAAGTCATCTTATACTGGAAAAGGTGAACAAGCTACAGAATTTCTGAGTCTCATACATACTGATGTATGCGGACCCATGACAGTTAGTGCCAGAGGTGGATACAGATATTTCATTACGTTTATAGATGACCTTTCAAGGTTTGGTTATGTCTTTTTGATAAGACATAAATCTGAGTCGTTTGAAATGTTCAAACGATACCGTAATGAAGTTGAAAAATAAACTGGAAAAAGTATTAAAACCCTTTGATCTGATCCAAGTGGTGAATACCTATCTGGTGAGTTTTTGACATACCTTGAAGAGAATGGGATTCTCTCTCAGTGGACTCCTCCAGGAACACCATAGTTGAATGGTGTGTCCGAAAGGAGGAATCGAACCTTGTTGGACATGGTTCGATCCATGATGGGCTTTGCAACTCTGCCGCTATCCTTTTAGGGATATGCACTTGAGACAGCTTGTCACTTGTTAAATAATGTTTTGAGTAAGTCTGTTGTTTCCACTCCATATGAGATGTGGACTAGACATAAGCCCTCAATCTCACACCTTTGGATCTGGGGTTGTCCAGCTTATGTAAAGCATTTAGATTCAGATAAACTTGGTCCTAGGTGTGATCGGTGACTGTTTACTGGTTACCCTAAAGAAACCAAAGGATATTTCTTCTACTTGAAGGATGAACATAAAGTGTTCATCGCTCTTAGTGCTATCTTTTTGGAAAAGAAGTTCCTTGGAGAAGGGACTGTAGCCTTTAAGATTGAACTTGGTGAAGTTCAACCAGTAGAAGAACCTTCACACTCTAAGGACATCATAGAACCGACTATGATTAGATCACACCCAAAACCCATTATTAGGAGATCCAGTAGAGTACCGCGTCAGTCGGACAGATACTACAGTTTCTTGGTCTGGGATGGTGATCCCATTGAGCTCGACGAAAACAATGAAGATCCGATCACCTCTATGGATGCACTTTAGAGATCTGACTCTGAGGCATGGCTTGGAGCCATGCGATCCAAAATGGAGTCCTTGGAGATCAACAATGTATGGACATTGGTTGATCTGCCTGAAAGGATAAAATCCATTAGGTGCAAGTGGATCTTCAAGAGGAAAAGGGGAGCAGATGGGAAGGTGGAGACTTATAAATCCTGTCTTGTTGCCAATGGGTATCGTCAGTGATATGGTATCGATTATGACGAGACTTTCTCCCCTGTTGCAATGCTCAAGTCCATTCGGATCATGCTGGCTTTAGCAGCATATTTTGATTATGAGATCTGGCAGATGGATGTCCGAACTGCTTTCCTAAATGGGGAGCTAGAAGAGGAGGTGTATATGATACAGCCTGAAGGGTTCACATCCTCAGATGAGTCAAAAGTATGCAAGTTGCAGAGGCCCATTTATGGACTTAAGCAAGCATCTCAAAGTTGGAACTTACGGTTTGATAGGTGTATCAAATTGTATGGCTTCGTTAGGAATGGAGAAGAACCGTGCATCTATAAGTAGGTTAATGGTTCTATGATTGTATTCCTGGTACTGTATGTTGACGACATTCTCTTAATCGGGAATGACATCATAGCATTACAAGGAAAAAAGGTCTGGTTATCATCTCAATTCTCTATGAAGGACTTGGGTGAAGCTTTTTATATACTGGGTATGAAGATCTATAGAGACAGATCTAAGAGGCTTCTAGGATTGTCCCAATCTACGTACATTGATACCGTGCTAAAACGGTTCAGCATGGAAAATTCTAAGAAAGGCTATCTTTCGATAGATTCTGGAATTCTCTTTCCAAGAAGGATTGTGCAACAACTCCTGAGGAAAGAGAGTGCATGAGTAAATCACCTTATGCTTCTGCAGTAGGCTCTATCATGTATGCTATGACATGTACTAGACTAGACATGGCATCCTCACTAGGAGTAGTGAGCAAATACCAGTCTAACCTAGGTGAGGATCATTGGAAGGTGGTTAAATCTATACAAAAGTATTTGAGAAATACTAAAGACCAATGGCTGATTTATGGAGAATCTGACATGAAACTTGTGGAGTATACTGACTCCAGTTTCCAGTCAGATAGAGATGATAGCAAGAGTGTGTCAGGATTTGTCTTCACCCAGAATGGAGGAGCAATCTGTTGGAAAAGTTGCAAGCAGGCGACAGTTGCAGACTCGGTATGCGAGGCAGAATACCTTGCAGCATTAGATACAGCGAAGGAAGCCATGTGGTTGCGGAAGTTCCTTAGAAAGCTAGGGGTGGCATCTTCACTAGATGGTCCTGTTCTAATGTATTGTGACAGCACTGGACCCATTGCTCAATCTAAGGAGCCAAAAGCTCATCATCGCACCAAGCATATTCTATGACGCAACCACCTCGTACGAGAGATCGTAGAACGAGGCAGCATCAATCTTATGAAGATCGATGGAAAGGAAAATCTGGCTAACATTTTTACTAAAGCCCTCGGAATAAAAGAGTTCAACTTTTGTAAAAAGGAAATGGGTATTAGATACTATTATGATTGGCTTTAGTACAAGTGGGAGTTGTTGGGAATTGTGTCTCAAAGCCAATCATCTAGGTTGTAGGCAGTTGAGCTGAGTATTGTACTCTTTGTATAAATTAATAAATATTATTTTGATAGCTCATCACATTCTTACTTTTCCCTGTAATGAACTCCTTTTATGTGATGAAGTCCTTAGGACTACATTGACTTCGATATAGAGAGGATATATCGAGTGGTCCTTAAACCAGGTTCACGACCAAAGGATACATTGTACTAGACGATAATGTATTAAGTGTAGGTTGTTGTGGTTCACATCGTTTAATTGTCCTCTTGACCAAAGGAGTGTGGTGACACTGATGTGATCTGCAAATGGGATATATGATATCTCATTGAACGTGACTCCGTGTAGCCCCTTTCTGCCAAAGGGATACTCATGATTGGATATGGGTATATGTGTCCCTCCGACCTGAGGTCATCATGGTAGCTTGCAAGCAACTCCCTGTGCTTTGGTGTCGGACTACCTGGATTTCTAATCCGGCGATGGAAGGTTTCTGGGTACAGGGAAGTACTTATGGAGCAGTGGTGGACCAAGATGGAATTGACCTGTCTAAATAGTTTGGATTGAATGTCTCGCAGTGTCTCAATTTAGCAAATCCTCGGTCGGGGTAGTCCTAGTAAGGAGTCACTGGACTTGCGAGGTTGAGACATGTTGTGGATTGACTCAGCTAGGGTTGGCAGTCAAACCCTTGGTCATCTTGAGCATTGGAGGTCAAAGGGATGAATTATATGGTAACCATATGCCAGAGGATCGATTGATTGCTCTCGCATCTTCGACCTATACGGACACCGGGACCTATTGCTAGATGGTATCTTGTGCTGGTACTGGAATTGTTCTAGTGCTACTGCCTAGGTTCGAACCTATGAGATTACACGCCATAGAGAATCTCTCCCTAATCTAGGTACCGATTTATGATTAGGAATCATTTCGGTAATGGTTTGATTGAGCACTCTTTGGATTGATCCGGTTTTGAGTCGATCAGAAATTTGTTCGGGTCCACCGGGAATTGTTTCTAGATGACCGGGAGTTGACCAAGCCTTTTAATTTATTAGATTTTGATCTAATAGTGTAGTGAACCGGTTTTGAACCGGTTTAGAATTTTTAAACCCATTGTGCACCGGTTTAAACACATCTACACGGTATTTAAGGCTTGGGCGAACAGAATTTTATGCACCTTTTTCTCTCCCTTTTTCCATCGATTTTTGGCTGAAATTAACCACCCATTTAAGGCTTTTGATTGCTTGGTTTAAAACGAATTTGATTCGTCCAATTTCGTGGTGGCTGATGGAATTCCCAGATCGTCTCTTCTCCTCCCAATTCATCATTTTGAATGGTTCACGGTGTTATAAAATTCTGGACTGCTGAAAACGCTCGGTGGTGGTTCCCTTTGAGAGCTTCTTCCTTTCTTTCCATTGGTTGATTTTTGGGGCTGAGTGTTGGTAAGAGATTGGGAGAGAAAGTCTTGAATCCCTGTTGCTTGTGCTCAATCGGAGGAAGAAGAAGTTCTGTTTTGGAGAAAGCTAATTGCAGAATAGTGTGTTCTGTTCTTGCACTTCTTCCCACCATTTGAAGAGGCTTCCGGCAACTAGCATCGCGCGAGAACCAGATCAGAGGATCCCCAGACGTGTCCCCCCTCTAGAGGGTGTTCGCTTGAGCACCTGAGAGCTGCTGCAACCTCCATTGCTGCTGGTTCCTCTTTGCTCTGTTTTGGTTGCAGATTTTGGAGTTACTGCACTTGGAAGAGAGGAAGAGCTCCAAACGATTGCTAGAATCCATTGAAGCAAGTTCCTTTAAGACACCCACTTGCTGTTGTTGTAGGAAGAGAGTCCAAAGCATTCCTTTTGTGTTTTGGCTTTGCTGTTCTTGGAGAAGACGAGAAGAAGAAACAACGTTCAAAAGCTTGCTGGAAAAAGAAGAAGACTGGAATAACTTTATTCCAGTTATCCTAGCTATTCCAGAGTTATCCCAGCATTATTCCAAGTGGGAATAAGGTATAAATTCTGATTTTAATCTTATTGCATGCCTAGATCTAGATTTATATGATTGTTTATAAATATTACATGCCAATTTACATGCCTTTTTATGCCTGTACATGCATCTTAAAATTGTTAGATCCTTTGCATAGCAACTTTTTTCGCTGTTATTTTAAAAATATTTGAAAATACATACTTGCTCCCTGTATTGTTGCATGCTTAGTGTAGGCACTTGCAACACTGTGTTTCTTTTAATAACCTCCTTGGTTTTCAACTAGGCTTACCAAAAACCTTCTTGGTTTTCAATAGGCTAACCAAAAATCTCGATTTTTCAATAGGCTAACCAAAAACCTCCTTGGTTTTCCAATAGGCTAACCAAAAACCTTTGCAACAAAGATAAAGTTAAAGTAAAGCAACAAGAAAAGCTTTCTAAATAAAAGCAGATATCTCTTTAAAGCATGGAGGAATTTGCTTGTCCTGAACTTAATGAAGCCTTAATCAATGCTCAAGGGTGTTGGACATGAATGCTTGATAGGGACATTGACATGCACGAATCCCGGAGTAGCACTGATCTCGAAGCAGCACGAATCATGATGTAGTATAAATTTCGATGCAAATAAATTTGAAGATCATTTCATCCTCTACATAAAAAGGTCCCCACATGAGTGCTAAGTGGCACCCAACACATGATGACACATGAATGCCAAGTGGTACCCAACACATGAAGACACAAGAATGCCCACATGAATGCCAAGTGATGCCCATGCATGCAGATTTTCAAATTTAGTAACTTGGCAACCACAAGGAGATACTTGTCACCCATGCATTTTGCCACCCCTTTTCATGAAACTTGAAATTCAAATTTGTAGCTACCTTCCTCCTCTTTCCATATATAATTTGAATTTCAAATGGGGCTTAGAAGGCTATAAATAGGCCCCTAATCTCTTTGTAAGAAAAAATCTAGTGATGAATGAAAGTTTATTTTAGAGAAGAGTGACTCTTTCTTTGCTCCATGAGGAGAAGGTGTGAGGCCCAACCCCAGGACATGATGTGAGGTCATGTCTAGTTATCCCATTCCTTGATTCCATCTTCCTTACCACCCTCATGTCCTTTGAGATTCATCCTAATGGCTCCATTAGTGAGGTGGGTGAGATGCTATAGAGGTGAGAGGTCTCTTCGTTAGAGTGAGTCCAAAGTTCATGAGATCCAGATCCCTGTCCTTCATCCCCATTATTTCCTTCACCACTCCTTTGCAAAAATTTTAAAAAAAAGTACCCTAATCTAGGTGACTTCTCAGCTCACCGACGATCCTACCACGATCCCGTGCCACATCAATTTTGGTATCGAAGCTCAGAGATTTAGGATATCAATTATTCCTTTTATTTATTTATTTATTTATTTTCTTCCATCTTATTCTGCTTATTCCCACTATTCCCACTATATTACTGCTTATCCCTGACTTATCCCCTCTTATCCCTGTCATCTTCTTCCACCATTCCACTAAGATCAAAAACCCCCCTTTCCTTTGTTGTTTGAGACATCACATTCCACCGCCAGATCTGCCAACTTTGCTATGAATGCACAGCCCCAACATCAACAGCAGCAAGCCCCGCCCCATCCACAGTCGCAGGTGAACAATGTCAGCAAGAAAGACTTTCATAGCATCGCCTGCAGCCACCTATGGAACCACCCACCTCCATCCTTTCGATTGCCACCACCAGGAACAGCGCCATTAGCCAGATCTGCATTCTTCCTGATAGAAAAGTGCCCTAAGAGCCAATCATTATGAGAGCCTTTTTGTAAATATCTAGCTCATGTATGACATACTTTCATATTAATAAAGTCATTTGATTCATCATATACTGCTGTGACATATTTTCTTATTGATTATGATGAACCCCATAAATTAGGGCAATGGAGTTAGGGTTATGATGGAGTTCATAACAGTGAGACCTAATTCCTATAAACCCTAATCTAGAATGTTCCTAGTCGTTGGACCATCGATTCGGGGATCGATGAATCCGGAAAGACTAGCTTATCCTATGTATGCTCAGTTGATGAGGGTGGTTGATCTCACAACCACTTGTGTAGAGATACTAATACAAGGATAAGGGTGCTCATCAGGGTATGAGTACATTGAACTGATCCATACCGGGACTATCTTATGGAAGTCTTACTACTTGTCAAAAGATAGATCCCAGAGTAGAAGTTGTGCATGTGATCTTTAGACCTGAGGTCACCATGGTTCCTTGTATACACTAAGCCATATTTTGGTTCATACTTATTCATGCTATTGCAGCATATACAGGATGTTCTAGGTATGGTGGAAGGTGTATGAAGGATGTGAGTGGACCAACAAGGAATCGATCATTCTTGGTAAGAGGAATTGTTATCCCATGCAATCTCTTCGATGAGAGACTCAAGGAGCCTTTGATCAAAGCAGGATGAGATTAGTGAAATCTAATCATTCATCAGTTGGGTCTTCATGATCGAGCTAAGATTTGATATGATTAAGTGTTAGAGTTTGATATATATCTGGTGGGGGCACCAGGTTCAGAAAAAAGCTTCAACTAATACCAAGTTCTTTATGGATTGAGACTAGGAACTCAAGTCTCGTATGAGTCCTGTATGTTTATTGAGTCCTGTTTTATTTTCTTTTGGGGTTTTAAAGTTCAATTAGAGTCAATTAGGCTTTATACTGAGTCAAGTTCAAGAGCTACTTAAAATTGGGCCAGACCAGCTTTACTTGGAGCGCCACATCATCATGAACCACCTATGCCAACTCATCACCAAAGAATGCCACATCACCTTTTTGCCAAGTCATCTCCAAGAGGTGCCATGGAGAAGGATGCGCCATGTCACCATGCCATTTCACCTTGCCACATCATTGGATTTGGAAACCACCTCGACATGCCAACTCACTTTGCCAAGTCATCACCAAGTGGTGCCACATCAAAACAACTTCAAAGTGGGGACCTCACCATGCCAACTCACCTTGCCAAGTAATCACCAAGAGGCGCCAACTTCAAGTGGGGACCAAGGATTCAAATCCTCCACATTCCATGTAACCCTCCACCAAATCCTCCACATTCCATGTAACCCTCCACCAAATCCACCACATTTCATGTAACCCCTCCCCTAATATTTCTCCATGATATGGGAAATTTCAAATTGATTGAAAGGCCAATAAAAGCCTCTTGTATGCCCATGGTATAGGGAGCTTTTGGATGATGAAAAAAGAAGGAGTAGTTTTTTCTATGAAGCAAGTGTTTTGTAGTGTGGTTGTGTTTCAATCTTGGCGTGTGATCTTCTACCTCCCAAGCCAACGACTTCTCCAAGGATCTCATCTTCCCTCAACGACCACTTGTTTTCTTAATTCCTTCCTCCTACTTTGATTTGGTATTCCTTCAAGTCAGCTTAGTCCTAATTCCTTCATTGCGCAGGGTTCCTTCTATGATCCAGAGTTCAAGAAGGGGGGTCATTGCCATTAGATCAAGTATGGTGAGAACTTGTTTCGATGGAAGAGTCATCTTTTCATCCAGGGCTTGTTTATTTGATTGCTTCAACGAATCTACACCAACAAGGAGTGCTCATCATGGTAACAATTCCCTTCTAATATTCTTAAGTCTGGGTTATTGAAGACAATTTTCCTAGGTTTAGATTCCATAATCATTAGCCCTAATCTTCTCTAGGATTTAAATAACTATATCGCGGCGTAAGTTCCAAATTTCCGTGCTCCTTCCATAGCTTTACCTTAACACTTTTGATCTAAAATTTAGTACCTGTTAATAGGCTTCATTGCTCTCATTTCTCAATTCATCATTTAGATTGCATTCTCATCATCATGCCGCATCAAATTGGTATCAGAGCATGGTTGCATTAGGTTAGGGTTAATTTCTATTTTTTGTATTAGGGTCTGCTTGCTGTTTTTTATCTGTGTAGGCTGATTGTAATTTGTCTGCGGCTCCAAAGGCAAGTTACATATTTTGCATTGAAATAATTTTTTTCATGTCCCATTTTAAGTCGTTTATCACCGTATTAAGTTTCATCATTAGAAAAAAATCACAAAAAAAAATGAAAATTCCCGCATCATTTCCCTGTTCTATTGTAAATAGTTCCACAAATATGGTCTGAACATTAACTCATTTCTATTAGCACAGAAAATCAAATTTAGTGATTCTTATTTTGTTAGATCCATTATAATTGATAGAATTTTTCATAATTTTTCCAGAATTTTTAGTTAATCATAGAATTTTTGGATTGTAATTCTTGTACTGTTCTGCTTTAAATTTCAGTAGGATAAATTTCAGCATGATTGTGTGCATCCATTTTAATCCAATTAAGGGCACCAATATGACATGGGGGCAGGATTGATCACCTGTCCTTAGCCCAAGAACAACCGCCCACATTGTGCATCGAATCCAAACCCTAATTAAAATCGATTAGAACCTTAATTGCCCTAGTGGGTTAGGGACACCAACAAGTTGGGTTCAGGTTAAGGTCAAGTTAACTGTATCAGCTAATTGGTGTGTGCTTACTGGCTTGGTGTCTAGGATTGGTGCATCAGGGCTTGTGATTTGGTCTACCTACCTGGCCAATCTCAGATTGGTGTCTAAGGATTGGCAATCAGGGACCTTCACTCCCCTCCACCTACCTGGCTAAGTCCTATAAGTACTACTAGCTAGTTGGTTCACTTAATTAGACCTCTAATTTGTGCTCTAAGTTTAAGAATCCTTAGCTCGAGTTTGAGTCTACTTGCATGCATGAAAACTAGATCAGGGGCCTCATAATCACCAGTCCAGACCCAGTCCAGTGTAGCCATGGACCCGAATCTTGAAACCATGCTGAAAGGCCTAAATGATCTAACGGCCCAATTGAACCAAATTCTGGCTAAACAATTTCCCTTAGACCAACCAACTCCTACTATCCCATTAGCTCATATGAATGATAGGAGTAAGAACCCTGAAGTACAAGTTGAGTTCATTAATACCCAAGACTTAGGGTATCCTCAAACTGAAGGGCTAGGGAAGGAAAAAGGCAAATTTGAATCTAGTAAATATGTGTATGAGACTAACATAAGTTTAATAGATGAATATGAAGGGGAAGACTGTGAAGAGAACAATTTTAGTACCTTACCTAAGAAAACCTTTGGTAAAGAAAAGATTATTGAGCCTAGTCCTGAAACATCAGAACAACCAAAATTTAGTGAGGACTTGGTTCCCGTAAGACAATGCCCTCAAGAAGAACCCAATACTTTAGCTTCGACACAAGAACTCCTTCAGGTACCTGAGAAGAACCCAATCATTATTTTAGAAGACTTTCCTGATGACCTTGAACTACCTAGAAGCATCCCACCTGTAGATCAAAATTCTAATCTTAAGGTCATCATGAGTAACCAAGGTCTGTTTCAAGATTCTCCTAAATTACCCCAAGTCTCGGATTCCTATTTCCTACCTTTCCCCGAGTCTTATCATAATTTTAGAGCCATTAAGTTTCATTTTGATGAGATTACTAGGATGCATGAGCTTTTAAGGCCTATTCCTTTTGCTACCTACTTTTGGAAAACCTTATGTCACTTGCTAGGAACCCATGGTAAATTCTCATGTGCATGCCAGACCAGGGTCAAACCTAGAGAGTCATTAATCTGTTAGGTTTAGGTCCTAGAGAGTCCAATAAAATTCCTATCAATAAGGATGCCTAGTTCAGTCTGCATTTCATAAGTGCTTGTGTAAGTTTTTGAGTCTACTGAGTCCTATGCATAGCATGTTGAGGATTTGCATCATAAAATAAATTTGAGTAATGAATCCTATAAACATAGGACTAATTCAAGAAAGAAAGTCAAGGAATTCTATGAGAGAGATCATGTTACCATCCGGGACTTTCAAAGAACTACATACCCGTGGTGCAGGCCCCTTTAAAGTCCTAAAGAAGATTAGATCTAATGCTTACATATTGGAATTACCTTCAAACCTAGGTATCAACCAGACCTTCAATGTCTCAGACTTGATAGAATATAAGGAACCCATGATGATACCTAGTGAGCCTTTTGGGCCTAACCATATTTTTGAGAGTGAACCATTACCCGAGTATCCATAAACAACCATTCCTCAAAAATGAGAGAAAACTGAACAAATCCTGGATAATAAGATTGTCACTATCAGAAACAAGGATTACTATCGATATTTGGTCCGTTGGCAAGGGAGTCCAAAATCTGACGACTCCTGAATCGCTAGAGAGGACCTGCAACGACTGGACCCGTACTTATTTGAACAATATCAAAGCCAGGCTGGACCATACTCGATAGGGTCAAGTTCCTCCCACCCGGGGAGAATTGGTGGGGGCACCAGGTTCAGAAAGAAGCTTCAACTAATACCAAGTTCTTTATGGATTGAGACTAGGAACTCAAGTCTCGTATGAGTCCTGTATGTTTATTGAGTCCTATTTTATTTTCTTTTGGGGTTTTAAAGTTCAATTAGAGTCAATTAGGCTTTATACTGAGTCAAGTTCAAGAGCTACTTGAAATTGGGCCAGACCAGCTTTACTTGGAGCGCCACATCATCATGAACCACCAATGCCAACTCATCACCAAAGAATGCCACATCACCTTTTTGCCAAGTCATCTCTAAGGGGTGCCATGGAGAAGGATGCGCCATGTCACCATGCCATTTCACCTTGCCACATCATTGGATTTGGAAACCACCTCGCCATGCCAGCTCACTTTGCCAAGTCATCACCAAGTGGTGCCACATCAAAACAACTTCAAAGTGGGAACCTCACCATGCCAACTCACCTTGCCAAGTAATCACCAAGAGGCGCCAACTTCAAGTGGGGACCAAGGATTCAAATCCTCCACATTCCATGTAACCCTCCACCAAATCCTCCACATTCCATGTAACCCTCCACCAAATCCTCCACATTTCATGTAACCCCTCCCCTAATATTTCTCCATGATATAGGAAATTTCAAATTTATTGAATGGCCAATAAAAGCCTCTTGTACACCCATGGTAAAGGGAGCTTTTGGATGATGAAACAAGAAGGATTAGTTTTTTCTATGAAGCAAGTATTTTGTAGTGTGGTTGTATTTCAATCTTGGCGTGTGATCTTCTACCTCCCAAGCCAACGACTTCTCCAAGGATCCCATCCTCCCTCAACGACCACTTGTTTTCTTAATTCCTTCCTCCTACTTTGATTTGGTATTCCTTCAAATCAGCTTAGTCCTAATTTCTTCATTGCGTAGGGTTCCTTCTATGATCCGGAGTTCAAGAAGGGTGGTCATTGCCATCAGATCAAGTATGGTGAGAACTCGTTTCGATGGAAGAGTCATCTTTTCATCCAGGGCTTGTTATTTGATTGCTTCAACGAATCTACACCAACAAGGAGTGCTCATCATGGTAACAATTCCCTTCTAATATTCTTAAGTCTGGGTTATTGAAGATAGTTTTCCTAGGTTTAGATTCCATAATCATTAGCCCTAATCTTCTCTAGGATTTAAATAACTACATCACGGCGTAAGTTCCAAATTTCCGTGCTCCTTCCATAGCTTTACCTTAATACTTTTGATCTAAAATTTAGTACCTGTTAATAGGCTTCATTGCTCTCATTTCTCAATTCATCATATAGATTGCATTCTCATCATCGTGCCGCATCAATATCCATACCTATCACTTAATTGGGATAATGGGAGATCGAAATATTGAATTGCATGGTAACTTACTACTGAAGGGTATTTTGGTATTTTCAACCACATTCCTCATCTTCCAGGTAGGCATGACACTTTGCTAGACATCAATCTTGTCTTGTAAATTTTCATGAACCAATTGGTTTGGTTTCATGAGTCAATTCGATGTGTGATTCAAATTGGATAATTAGGTGAGTCAATTTGACCTAATTATGTCAATCGGGTTCGATCGGATCGAATCGTCTCAAATCTAAACCTACTGCTAGCTAGATGTGGAACCCAATGGGTCACACACAATAAAGACTTGGACAAGGAAGTCATTCATGATTTAATTAGGATCATAGGATCCTAATTGGTTAGCCAGATTGCATACTAGCATATGTAGGCTAACCGAATTCCTAATCCAATTGGATTGGATTCGGTTGCTTGCTAATTGGGCTAATCTAATTAAGGAAAACCTAAATTAGGTTGAGTCCTAAGTGGGGCTAGCCAAATTAGAGCTTAATCTAATTTTAATTTGAACTTAAGGGCATTTTAGGTGCCATATATGAAGAGTCCTAATGGCATGGGACTCTTGGTACCTAAATGATACCATAACTTCAAAAAGAGACAGAAGGGCCTACAGACCTCTGATATGAAAATAAAATATTTGATCAGAAAGCTTATTTGATGCCCTTTCCAATGACACCCATATTGCATATGTTTGACTAAGTCACTTTGATGCTTTGGGTGGACTAAATGGAAAGGGAAGGACTATTGGCGCCCTTTGGCGCACTGTGGAGAAAGTATGGGTGCACATGCATTGAGAGTCCTTCTACAGATGAGTCTCTGGGAGCTTCATCAGGAAGGCACCTCTTAGCTCAATCCCCATGCCTTGACAAGTCAAAAGAATGATTTAAAGTTTGAATGGGATGGTTTGAAGAGGAGTGAAAAGGTGGCGCGCACATGAAGAGTCGCGCCTCTTCATATACGTGCGCACAACAGAGGGCAGAGTCCTTCTGCCTCTAAAAATCTTCAAGCCTCATGTTATTTCGAATTAGAAGAGGGATCTCCCTATCTCATAAACTGGTATTTGATACATGGCACGATGGGCATTGATCTGGTAAGTGAAAGAACATAGATATAACTCTCCATTCCTGAAGAGTCTTATCAAATATGATGTTTCATATCTGATAAGTGTTATCGAGATGCTTTTCATGCCCCATCTGAGATTATAAATAGAGGGTACAGTAAAATGAGAAACGCTACTACTTCTTCTTCGGTCTTCTGAGATCAGTGTTCTTATTTTTTCGAGAGTCTGTCCAAGAGTCTTCCACATTCTCCCTCCCTCTTTATTTTAAGACAACGCTTGTCTTGTCAAGACAAGTTCTTCTACACTAGGACAAGGCTTGGTTTTAGGACATAAGCCTATAGGGTCCTAGTGGAGGGTAGTCCTAGAACCTAAAGTGGTTTAGGATAGTGTCTTGAGTGCTCATCAGTGGGACAGGGCATCCTACAGTGGTCAATAGACCAAAGGCTGCCGAAAGAGTTCCACTTCTCCAAGCAACTTGAAGGAGTTCTTTCTTAGTCCGAGTTTCATGTGGATCACCGTTAGAGGGTTTGCGCTTGTGAACCTTATGGAAAAGTTGAGTTTCAGCAATCCAGGTATTTTTCTTGACTTTATTTTATGATTCATTAGTTGATATTGCACAAGGGGTTCTTGGAAATTAGGGTTTTCTATACATGTTATACATGTTAGGGTATCATACTATGAAATTTTATTTTGAAAGTCAATTTTGCATGTTGCATGATCCCCGGCACCCTAGGAGAATTTCCATCAGTGGTATCAGAGCCATCCTTGTGGCATTCCAATTATGAACCAAGTAACTGCTTTGGATTAGGTTAATTACCATGGCCATCCGGTCATAGGAGCCAAGTAGGGTTTAAAGGCTCTCTCTTCCCATTCAATGGGTCTCCTATGACATGTAGGGGTGCCGCTGTAGCCGTATCCCATGAATAAGTGAGGTGAAAGGAATTTTATCATGTCTTGATTTGCATATTAGGATAATATGCTAATTATCATATAATGCTATGCATATTAGGGTAATATGCTTGATGATATGAATTTTAATGCATATGCTGGAGTGATATGCATTGGGTTTATATTTGTTATAAACTTGGATATCATGTTTATGTTTATACTAGAAGTAATAAAAATTATTATCATGATAGTTTTAGAATGTGTTTTGAGACCATCAAAACCCTCATCAAAAACCATATTTAGTCATAGTATAAAACTTAGTCAAAAAGCAAAATCGATTAGGGTTTGATCAGCCAATTGGTGTCTAGGCATGGTTCTGCGAAGGTAAAGGAAATGAGATTTTTAATTGGTTTCGTTGACTAACCTGACCAATCTATTTGGTGTCAAAGGAAAGCAACGGGGGGACCCCCTCATCCCTTCCACTCACCTGGCTAATTTGGTCATATCTAAATCTTAATTTGGTAATGCTAATTGGTTAAGTGTAATATATTTTGCCTTCCTTCATGCTAAGCCAAATTTATGTCAAGACTATAGTAGGTTTGTTGTGCATACACAAGGCCTACTCTAGGATTTGATATAAGATTTGTCTTGGTGCACTTAGTGCTTTATGGCATGGTTGGAAATGTTGCTTTGTTGTGCATACACAAGGATAACATTATTCAATCATGGCTATATGGAAATGAAGGGTCCGATTAAACTAAGACATTATGGTTTGTTATGCATACACAAGGCCATAAGTGTCTTAAAGGCAAAGATAATTGTTGAGAATTGCACGGGTTGTAATTGGAAAGGTTGTCCTACCTTTAAACTCATGTGTGTTTGTTGTGCATACACAAGGCACTCATGAGGAATAAGGATCTCAACCCCACTAAGATAACTAGAAAAGGTTTCTTGCTTACCATAATTAAGGGTTATGGTATTTGAAGAAAATAGCGGGAAACATAATTAGATAGAAAGTCCTTATCTAGTTATGGATGTCATCTTGAGTGGTCTGCTGATATTGTTCTTTAATTAAATATAGGATATTTAAATAATGGCTTCAAACTTATCACTGAGTAGCATCTTAGATGCTAATAAGTTAACCGGTTCAAACTATGTGGACGGGTTGAGGAAGAAGGCTGATGGAGCCTATTTTCATTGTAGCATGTTTGGGCATTGAAAGAAGGATTGCAAGACTTATCTTGCAAATATGAAGCTAAATGCAAGTGGTGCATCTAAGGGTTTGTACATGATACAAACCAATTTATCATTGAGTGAATCAATTTCTAATTCATGGGTATTGGATACCGCATGTGGGTCAAATATTTGTAAATCTTTACAAGGATTCCACAAAATTAGAAATTTTAAGAAAGGTGACTTCAAATTATATGGGGCAAGTGGAGAACCCATATTTGCTGAAGCTGTGGGCACCTATCTTCTATTATTACCTTCGGGTAATATCATAAGTTTGAAAGAATGATATCATGTGCCAAATATTGTAAGAAATATTATTTCTATACCCTTGTTGTTACAACAAGGATATGAAAAAAGTGTAAAGAGCAGTGGCTGCTCTATTCTTCATAATAATATAATATTTGGGCATGGTTTCTTTGTGAATGGTCTTCTAACTTTAGTACTCAATGATAAAATACTTCTTGTAGATGACAAGAAGAGAAAAAGAGATAATGTTAATATCACATATCTCTGGCATTATCAGTTAGGTCATATCAGTGAGTCAAGGATAAACAAGTTAGTCAAAGAGGATTACTTTAACCTTGATGATTTTCAATCATTAGGAACTTGTGAGTCTTGTCTCAAAGGAAAAATTACCAAGTCTCCATTCACTAGATATAGAGAAAGGGCAACTGAATTGTTAGGCCTTGTACATACTGATGTGTGTGGACCTATGTCAACTTAGGCTAGAGGAGGATATTCTAATTTCATAACTTTTATTGATGATTTATCAAGGTTCGATTATGTGTATCTTATGAAACACAAGTCCGAAGCCTTTGATAAGTTTAAAGAATATCAGAGTATGGTTGAAAAATAAACTGGACTTAGTATTAAAGCTCTTCGTCTGATCGAGGAAGGGAATACTTGTCTAGTGAGTTTTTGAACCATCTCAAGGATAAAGGTATTATTTTTGAATGGACCCCTCCTCATACACCCCAGTAAAATGGAGTGGCAGAAAGGAGAAATTGCACCTTGTTGGACATGGTGAGGTCCATGATGAGCTTCACAGATCTTCCCATTTCCTTCTGGGAACATGCCTTGGAGACTGCTATATACATATTAAATAGGGTTCCATCTAAGTTAGTAAGTAGCACTCCATTTGAGTTATGGAATGGTAAAAGACCAAGTCTTAAGTACTTAAAGATTTGGGGTTGCCATGCTTATGTCAAGAATAACTTTGGGCATAAATTAAGTGCTAGGGCTGACAAGTATAGGTTTGTTGGTTACCCAAAAGAAGGTAAGGGATATCTCTTTTATAATACTATTGAGCAAAAGATAATTGTCAGTAGGGATGCTACATTCTTGGAACATGAGTTTATCCAAGAAGGATGTTGTGATTCTTCACTTGTGCTGTGTGAAGAACAGAACCAACAAACTGTTGAGCCTTCAAGTGAAGTTCCTCAACCAGAGGTTCTTATATATCAAGAACAACCACAATACACACCTCCTCTCCAAAGGTTAGAGAGGGTGCGGGGAGCACCTCTCAGATATGGCTTTGTCATCGGCGATGACAATGAAGCTAGTATCATATAGGATGATGATCCTGTGACCTATTTGGAAGCTGTTGAGAGTAGGGACTCTAACAAGTGGCTTGGTGCCATGAAATGTAAAATGGACTCCATGTATTCCAATCAGGTTTGGTCCTTGGTAGATTCACCTGAAGGAATTAACTCGATACGATGTAAATGGGTCTTCAAGAAGAAGATTAGAGCAGATGGTCAAGTTGAAACCTATAAGGCTAGACTGGTAGCAAATGATTTTAGACAAAAACATGGTGTAGACTATGATGAAACCTTTTCTCCAGTAACCATGCTCAAGTCCATTCGGATACTGCTTACCATAGCAGCATACCATGACTATGAGATCTGGCAAATAGATGTAAGATTGCTTTTCTCAATGAAAACCTTGAGAAAAAAGCCTATATGTCACAGCTAGAGGGGTTTGTCTCAAGTAGGAGACCAAACCAGGTATGCAAGTTAAAGAAGTCCATTTATAGACTTAAGCAAGCATCGAGGACTTGGAACATCTATTTTGATGAAACAATCAAAGGATTTGGTTTTATCAAAAATGTGGATGAACCATGCGTGCATAAGAAGACAAGTGGGAGTGCCATTATTTTCTTAATTTTGTATGTGGATGACATATTGATCATTGGGAATGATATCCCAATGTTGCAATTGGTTAAAACTTGGCTATCATCAAAGTTTTCCATGAAGGATTTGGGAGAAGCATCCTATATACTGGGTATAAGGATTTATAGAGATAGATCCAAGAGGATGCTAGTTTTATCCTAATCCAGGTACATTGACTTAGTGTTGAAGAGATTCAACATGGATGAAAGTAAGAAAGGTTACTTACCTATAAGTCAAGACATACATCTCTCTAAGAAAATGTCTCTTAAGATATCAGAAGAAAGAGAGAGGATGGCTATGATTCCTTATGCTTTGACTGTAGGATCGATAATGTATGCCATGTTATGTACCAGACCTGATGTTGCATATGCCTTGGGCATAGTGAGTAGGTTTCAGGTAGATCCTGGAGAGGATCATTGGAGAGTTATGAAAAATATTCTTAAGTACATGAGAAGGACTAAAGATAATTTTCTAGTATATGGTTTATCTGAGTTGAAACTAGAAGGTTATACAGATTCTAGTTTTCAATCAGATCCAGATGATAGCAAATCCACGTCAGGATATGTCTTCACCCTGAATGGTGGTGCAGTGAGTTGGAAGACTACAAAGCAGCTAACAGTAGCTGACCTAGTCACTGAGGCAGAGTACCTAGCTGCTAGTGAAGCCGCGAAGGAAGCTGTCTGGATGAAGAAATTCATCATGGAATTGGGAGTGGTTCTAGATATACAACAGCCAGTGCCATTATACTGTGACAACACTGGGTCTATTGCACAAGCTAAGGAACTGAGGTCTCATTACAAGTCCAAGAATATTCTAAGATGGTTCCACCTCGTTCGAGAGATTATTGAAAGACAAGATGTCATCATTGAACGAGTTGACACAAAGAACAATATAGCAGACCCATTCACTAAAGCTTTAGCCAAGCAGTAGTTAAATCATCACTTAGATTGTATGGGCATAAAATACAAGGGCGATTGGCTTTAGTGCAAGTGGATGTTTGATAGAAAAGTGTCATAAGAGCCAACCATTATGAAGGCCTTTTTGTAAACTTCCAGCTCATGTATGACATACTTTCATATTAATAAAGGCATTTGATTCATTATATTCTGATGTGTCATATTTTCTTATTGATTATGATGAACCCCATAAATTAGGGAAATGGAGTTAGGGTTATGATGGAGTTCATAACAGTGAGACCTAATTCCTATAAACCCTAATCTAGAATGTTCCTAGTCATTGGACTATCGATTCGGGGATCGATGAATCCGGAAAGACTAGCTTATCCTATGTATGCTCAGTTGATGAGGGTGGTTGATCTCACAACCACTTGTGTAGAGACACTAATACAAGGATAAGGGTGCTCATCAGGGTATGAGTACACTGGACTGATCTGCACCGAGACTATCTTATGGAAGTCTTACTACCCGTCAAAAGATAGATCCCAGAGTAGAAGTTGTGCATGTGATCTTTAGATCTGAGGTCATCATGGTTCTTTATGCACACTAAGCCATATTTTGGTTCATACTCATTCATGCCATTGCAGCATGTACGGGGTGTTCTAGGTATGGTGGAAGGCGTACGAAGGATGTGAGTGGACCAACAAGGAATCGATCATTCTTGGTAAGAGGAATTGTTATCCCATGCAATCTCTTCGATGAGAGACTCAAGGAACCTTTGATCAAAGTAGGATGAGATTAATGGAATCTAATCAGTCATCAGTTGAGTCCTCATGATCGAGCTAAGATTTGATATGATTAAGTGTTAGGGTTTGACATATATCCATACCTATCACTTAATCGGGATAATGGGAGATCGAAAGATTGAATTGCATGGTAACATACTACTGAAGGGTATTTTGATATTTTCCACCAAATTTCTCATCTTCCGGGTAGGTATGACATGTTGCTAGATGTCAATCTTTTCTTGTAGGTTTTCATGAACCAATTGGTTTTATTTCATGAGTCAATTCGATGTGTGATTCGAATTGGATAATTAGGTGAGCCAATTTGACCAAATTAGGTCAATCAGGTTCGATCAGATCGAATCGACTCAAACCTAAACCTACTGCTAGCTAGATATGGAACCCAATGGATCACTCACAATAGAGACTTGGCCAAGGAAGTCATTCATGATTTAATTAGGGTCATAGTATCCTAATTGGTTAGCGAGATTGCATACTAGCATATGTAGGCTAACATAATTCCTAACCCAATTGGATTGGGTTCCGTTGCTTGCTAATTGGGCTAACCTAATTATGGAAAATCTAAATTAGGTTGAGTCATAAGTGGGGCTAGCCAAATCAGAGCTTGATCTGATTTTAATTTGAACTTAAGGGCATTTTAGGTGCCATATATGAAGAGTCTCAATGGCATGGGACTCTTGGTACCTAAATGATACCTTAACTTCAAAAGGGCACAGAAGGGCCTACAGACCTCTAATCTGAAAATAAAAGATATGGTAATAAAGCTTATTTGATGCCCTTTCCAATGACACCCATACTGTGTATGTTTGACCAAGTCAATTTGATGCTTTGGGCAGACTAAATGGAAAGGGAAGGATTATTGGCGCCCTTTGGAGCACCCGGGAGAAAGTATGGCGCACACATGGACTGAGAGTCCTTTTGCATATGAGACTTTAGGAGATTCATCAGGAAGGCGCCTCTTAGCTCAATCCCCATGCCTTGACAAGTCAAAAGATCGATTTAAATTTTGAATGGGACAGTTTGAAGAGGAGTGAAAAGGTGGCGCGCACATGAAGAGTCATGCCTCTTCATATGTGCGCGCACAACAGAGGGCATAGTCCTTCTGCCTTTGAAACTCTTCAAGCCTCATGTTACTTTGGATTAGAAGAGGCGTCTCCCTATCTCAGAAACCAGTATTTGACACATGGCATGATGGGGATTGATCTGGTAAGTGAAAGAACACAGATATGACTCTCCATTCCTGAAGAGTCTTATCAGATATGATGTTTCATATCTGATATGTGTTGTCGGGATGCTTTTCACACCCCATCTGAGATTACAAATAGGGGATACAGTGAAATGAGAAATACTACTACTTCTTCTTCGATCTTCTAAGATCAGTGTTTTTTATTTTCCCGAGAGTCTGTCTGAGAGTCTTCCACTTTCTCTCTCCCTCCTTGTTTTAGGACAAGACTTGTCTTGTCAAGACAAGTTCTTCTACACTAGGACAAGGCTTGGTTATAGGACATAAGCCTATAGGGTTTTAGTGGAGGGTAGTCCTAGAACCTAAAGTGGTTTAGGATAGTATCTTGGGTGCCCTTCAGTAGGACAGGGTGTCTTATAGTGTTCAATAGACCAAAGGCTGCCGAAAGAGTTCCACTTCTCCAAGCAACTTGAAGAAGGAATTCTTCCTTGGTCCGAGTTTCATGTGGATCACTATTGGAGGGTTTGCACTTATGAACCTTGTGAAAAAATTGGGTTTCAGCAATCCAGGTATTTTTTTTAACTCTATTTTATGATTCATTAGTTGATATTGCACATGGGGTACCCGGGAATTAAGGATTTCTATACATGTTACATGTTAGGGTATCATGCTATGAAATTTTATTTTGAAAGTCAATTCCGCATGCTGCATAATCCTCGACACCCTGGGAGAATTCCCATCACTCCCGTCATCATTCCGGCTCCTTTCTTAAACCCTAACCCGAGGAGAGACAGGGGAGGGAAACCTAGACGACGGCGATGATGACCCGCTTCAAGAAGAACCGGAAGAAGTGCGACCACGTGAGCACCGGGCATGACCGCATCGGCAAGAACCGGAAGCACCCCGGAGGCGATGGTAATGCCGACGGCCTACACCACCACCGCATCCTCTTCGACAAGTAACACCCCGGGTACTTCAATATGGTCGGTTATGCTACTTCCACCACCTCCGCAACAAGTTCTACTGCCCCACCGTCAACGTCGACCGCCTATGGTCCCTCATCCCTAACCATGTCAAGGAGTCCGCCACTGCTGCTAGCGGTAGCTCTGCCCCCCATATTGACGTCACCCAGTTTGGCTACTTCAAGGTCCTCGGCAAGGGCGTGCTACCCCCTTCCCGCCCCGTTGTCGTCAAAGCCAAGCTTGTGTCCAAGATCGCAGAGAAGAGGATCAAGTCTACTAACGGCATTATCCTCCCCACCTTCGATGACCGATCACGCATCGCCCATGTTCAAGACCTTCCCACTTCACTCCCGACGACCGTGATCTCCTCCTCTGCCTGATCTTCATCGACGTCTCCACTGCCTGCAACCAAACAGAATAGCCACCAGCCATGCCGTACACTGGAATCATCTCTCTCCGTGCCACCATCCTCCTCCGCAGTGCCATCGCCAGAGCGCCCACCGGAATTCCCTCACCTGTCTGCAATGATCCATGGAGAAGAAAGAGAAGCCCGCATGATCGTGAAAGCAGTGCCGGTTCTTTCGTTGCCAACTTCATATTCTGCATGCTTTTTGAAGCTACACATATCTCAAAGCCTAGGGATCTCAGAACTGCACAACTTTTAAAGATGCATAGGTTTCGGAGCAGAGTTTTTTTTGAATGGATTCAGTCCCACCAAATTCCCTGCTGACCCTGACTCAACGAAGTTAAGTTCTCCCCACCTCAGGATAATGATGGGGATATTGACCTGCATGAATCCCGGAGCAGCACTAATCTTGAAGCAGCATGAATCATGATGTAGTATGAATTTTGATGCAAATAAATTTGAAGATCATTTCATCCTCCATATAAGAAGGTCCCCATATAAGTGCTAAGTTGCACCCAACACATGATGACACATGAATGCCAAGTGGCACCCAACACATGAAGACACAAGAATGCCCACATGAATACCAAGTGACGCCCATGCATGCAGATTTTCATATTTAGACACTTGGCAACCCCAAGGAGACACTTGGCACCCATGCATTTTGCCACCCCTTTTCATGAAACTTGAAATTCAAATTTGTAGCTAACTTCCCCCTCTTTCCATGTATAATTTGAATTCCAAATGGGGCTTAGAAGGCTATAAATAGGCCCCTAATCTCTTTGTAAGAAAAAAGCTAGTAATGAATGAAAGTTTTTTTTAGAGAAGAGTGACTCTTCTTTTGCTCCGTGAGGAGAGGGTGTGAGGCCCAACCCCAGGATATGATGTGAGGTCATGTCTAGTTATCTCCTTCCTTGATTTCTTATTCCTTACCACCCTCATGTCCTTTGGGATTCATCCTAACGACTCCATTAGTGAGGTGGGTGAGATGCCCTAGAGGTAAGAGGTCTCTTTGTTAGAGTGAGTCCAAAGTCCATGAGATCTAGATCCCTGTCCTTCATCCCCATTATTTCCTTCACCACTCCCTTACAAAAATACAAAAAAAAAGTACCCTAATCTTTGTGATTTTTCTGCTCGTTGACGATCTACCCTGATCCCATGCCACATCAATGCTCTAGAAGGCTTTGAATGTTGTGAGACTTCCTTTTGCTTGAAGGTAGTTGCTCTCAATGAATGGGAGTGAATGCACTTGCTTTCTCATTTTTTCTCTCTCTTCTTGTTCGTTTTATGTTTCAATTTGATTTGAATTATTTAAATATCATCCCAAGGCCTCAAAGTCAGTTTATGACCATTAGACATGAAAAATTAGCCATTAGGAGCAAAGAGGGCAGAGTTCTATGTTTGAAAAACTAGCCATTACTGTTCCTAGAACTCCAAGTATCGATACTTCAAGCTATGAGTCGACACTTAGGGCTGACACTTAAGTCTTATGAGTTGACACCTAGTTCAAAGTTCTGCATTGAGGCTCTCTGAAAATCTCAGGTGAGTCGATACTTGAGTCGACACTTGATATTCATGAGTCGACACCTCAGGCAAGTTTTCAACTTCAGCATATTGTGTAAGAAATTTTTCTCAAGCAATGAGTCGATCCTTGGGTCGACACATGAGTCAACACTTATAGGGCATGAGTCAATACTTCAGTCATGCCATCTAAAACTTTTTCTACATGCCGGCTTGAGTCGACACTTGCATTGCCATGAGTCGACACTTGATCAGTGAGTCGATACTTTGAGTCCACACTTACTGAGAATTCTTTAAAAATCATCGAAACTCTGCTAAAGCCTTTTTGTGTTGAACTCTTTATGTCCTTTTAAGCAATCTTCAAGTACTTAAGTCCATTTATAACTGATTTTTCATTCAAAGAAGGGGCTTCTTCATCATTTGACTGGCATTCCATTTTTATTGAAATGAAGAGTATCTTTTTCTATTTAACACACTTCATAGATTGTTAGTACTTAACTTATACTTAAGTATTTTGTTTATCATCAAAATCAATAATGGAGTCAACAATCTCTCCCTTTTTGATGATGACAAAATCTTTAAGTATAATTCATATAATAAGCTCTTAAAAGAATTTTCAACTGATATAAAGCATATTGCAATTTGCATTAGACTAAATGAAAGATAGACATTTAAGACTAAATGTGTATCAGACCTATAAGGAATATGAGAGCTAAAAACTTTATGAAACAAGATACTTCCAATGTGAATTATAGATTAAACATGCTTCAAGAAAAGGAAATTCAGCATATAACATATAGAGAATGAAATTAAAATGGAATCATTGAATAATAGATTGAAGAGTATAGATACTCTCCCTTAAAAGGTGATTTGAAAAATTGATTTTCAAAGATCTTTCATAAGCGAAGAGCTAAATTTAAAGATTTTACAAGAAAATTTATCAAAGGATTACTCTTCCTCACTCATTGCTCTTGTCTTTTTACTCTCACTTTTCTCTAACATACACAAACTGATTTTCATTTCATTCTCATACTTATCTCTTTTATCTTCTTCACTCAAACTTATCTCTTACATATTTATCTCCCCCTTTATCTTTTACTTATCTCTCCCCCTTTTTGTCATCATTAAAAAAAAGAGAAGGAAGGGAATGAAAGATAAATAGCAGAAATAATAAAACATTTCAAACATGTCAATCATTCATTCACAAGAGATAATATCCAAAGATAAAACTTTGAAGTGAAGTTTCATTCATTCATGAAAATTTACATTTCACGCAGGAAACAAGTTTGATACAAGAAAAAGAAAATAACCAAGAAAGGCATACAAGAGTGCTGAAATATAAACTATCTAAACATAAAGATTGTCCTAAGTAGGTTCCTCATCATCCAAGGATCCAATCTCGATCATTCCGGTATCAGTAAAAGAACAAGATCGAGGCCACATAGGTAGAAGATCATATAGTCGAGTCTTGGTCGGTCTCGATACATCACGATGACCTCATCCTCTATATTTGAAATAGGCTCTGCCTCTAGCTGGTGCAGAAGAGGTAGAAGCTACATCAGTAGCCGAAGAAGAATGAATCAGAGTGGCTATATCAAAAATAGTGGGAAGGTGAGTATGGTCAATGATAGGACTAGAGTCAAGTCAATGGAAACTAAGGGTATAAAATCCTAGTTCCCTGATAAGGGAAGATGTATGCAATGTGGGAGAATGAATGATAGGTGTATCAGAAGCTGAGGTATGACAGGAGTAGGTGCAGGAATTGAAGTGTGATCATCAGGTCTGGAGAGAGGAGTGGGTAGAATAGGAGTCTGGAAAGATGAACTAGATGGATCCGGAATGGGACTCCTAGGAAGGTCAATTGCAGTCTCTGGCACTGGTTCTGTCATCAGATTTGCAATGTAAAACTCTCTAGAGTCAGACTGATCAACTATCTCATCAACATCCATATCAAGTCTTGGAGCTAAAGGTGCTGGAGGTGAATCAGCTGGAGCTGATGTGCTGCCAATGGACTGACTGTCACCACTACTCCCCTCCTAAGTATCATTATCATAATCATCATTATCAACATGACGTGGAGGTGCAGGATGACCAGAAGAGCTAGATGGCACTAGCAATCTCAACATGTCCTGAATCTATGCCATCCCAACCTCCATAGTAGCACGAAGAGAGCTAATATGTAGATCTGTGTGTGTCTGAAGTCCCTGTAGCTCTATCCGCACCTATGAAATCCT
Source organism: Areca catechu (assembly GCA_021397845.1). Taxonomy (NCBI): domain Eukaryota; kingdom Viridiplantae; phylum Streptophyta; class Magnoliopsida; order Arecales; family Arecaceae; genus Areca; species Areca catechu. The sequence goes on along the minus strand of CM038047.1, from coordinate 125,386,185 downwards.
CTCTGACCGTTGTGAAATCTCTATCCAAACCCCTAAAATCTGATCTACAATCCTCTACTCAAGATTCGGATCAGTCACTATAGTGGATTGTGGTGCTGGAGCAGGACAAGATGCTGTAAGAGGGGTGACTGGCTCTAGCTGAGGAGCTGGCTCAGGCTGCACTGATGGCTAGGGCAATGTCTCAGATGTCTCTCTGTGAGCCTCAAATGCCCCTACCTATCCAGAAAAGATGCGATCCTCCTGTGCTACATCCTCATCTCTATCAGTGGCCTGACCAGATATGCATCATCTCCAATGGCCTCTAACAAGCTGATACCCCATATGGTGAAGAGATCTGATGTTATGACATTAGTGTGCAATAGGTATGTTGCCCAAGTGGCTTCCTAAGAGGGGGGTGATAGAGAAATGCCATAAGAGCCATTCATTGTATGGGCCTTTTTAAAAACTTCCAACTCACGTATGACATCCTTATTTATAATAAAGGCATTTGATTCATCATATACTGTTGTGTCATGTTTTTGACTATGATGAACCCCATAGAGTTGGGCAATGGAATTAGAGTTATAATAAAATAATAGTGATACCTAATTCCTTTAAACCCTAATCTAGAATGTTCCTAGTCATTGGACCATTGATTTGGGGATCGATAAATCCGGTAAGACTAGCTTATCCTATGTATGCTTAGTTGATGAGGGTGGTTGGTCTCACAGCCACTTGTATAGAGACACTAATATAAGGATAAGGGTGCTCATTTTGTTATGAATACATTGAACTGATCCGCACCGGGACTCTTTTATGGAAGTCTTACTCATCAAAAGATAGGTCCCAGAGTAGAAGTTGTTCATGTGATCTTCAGACCTGAAGTCACCATGGTTTTTTGTGCACACTAAGCCATACTTTGGTTTATACTCATTCATGGCATTGTGACTTGTATGGGGTGTTCTGGGTATGATGGAAGGTGTACAAAGGATGTGAGTGGACCAACAAGGAATCGATCAATCCTGGTAAGAGGATATGTTATCCAGTGTAATCTCTTCAATGAGTGACTCAAGGATTCATTGCAAAGTGGGATGAGATTAGAAGTGGCTTCTAATCATCACCAGCTAAGTCCTCATGATCAAGTTGAGATTCAATATGATTAAATGTTAGGGTTTGACATTTTTCCATACCCATAATTTAATCGGGTTAATGGGAGATCAAAAGATTGAATTACATGGTAACTTACTATTGAAGGATATTTTGATAATTTTCATCAAATTCTTCATCTTTCAAGTAGGCATGACATGTTGGTAGACATCAATCTTGTCTAGTGAGTTTTCATAAACCAATTGGATTGGTTTCATGAGTCAATTCAATGTGTGATTCAAATTGGACAATTAGGTGAGCCGATTTGACTTAATTAGGTCAATTGGGTTCGATCGAATCGAATCAGCTCAAACCTAAACCTACTGCTGGCTAGATGTGGAACCTAATGAATTACAAACAATATAGAGTTGGCCAAGGAAGTCACTCATGATTTAATTAGGATCATGGGATCCTAATTGGTTAGCCAGATTGCATACTAGCATATGTAGGCTAATCCAATTCCTAACCCAATTGGATTGGATCCGGTTGCTTGCTAATTGGGCTAGTCTAATTAAGGAAAACCTAAATTAGGTTGAGTCCTAAGTGGGGATAGCCAAATCAGAGCTTGATCTAATTTTGGACATTTTATTGAAGAGTCCATTTGAATTGGGACTTTAGATGCCAAAATGATACCTTGGCATTCAAAAAGGCCTAGAAGAGTCTATAGTTCTCTTATCTAAAAAATATTTATATGGATGGAAAGAGGACTTAATGCTCTTTCATTTGACACCCATATTGCATATGCTTTGACTAATTAAAGGTTACATGGGGTGTGGATAAAGTTGACCATAAAATAAAGCGACTCTTGGTGCCTCTTGGCGCGCGCATGGAATGAATTGGCATGCAGAAGGACTTAGAGTCCTTCTATAGATGAAACTCTGGGAGTTTCATTTGAGAGACACCTCTTCAAATTCTCCATGCCCATTTTGAAATGCATTGACCAGTCAAATAGATGGAAGGAATGGCGTGAAACAATGGAAACAAAAACCAGTAATGACATGTGGCATTCAGGGAATTAAAGCTGGAAAGGAAAAAGGTTTCAGATAAACCTCTTGAAACATCAAGAAACTTATCAAATATGAAAAGACATATCTGATAAGGACTCTAGAAATGTTTTCATGCCCCATCTGATTTTTATAAATGGGGTGTATGGCGGAATGAGAAAATGTTTTTATGAATCGTTAATCAGATTTTAGAGTTCTAGTTCCACCATATTTTTATCTGAGAGCCTCTTTCCTGCCACCCTCTTTTTAGTTTTAAGACAAGACTTGTCTTGTTAAGACAAGGTCTAGTCTTTTAGGACAAGGCTTTATTCTTGGATATAAGCCTAAGGAGTCTCAGAGGAGGGTCATACCTAAACCAAGAGAGGTTTAGGAGAGCATCCAGAGTGCCCTACAATAGGTCTGAGAGTCCTACAGTGGTCAAAGATCCAGAGGCTGCCCTAAGAGTCCTATTGAAGCAAGGAACCCCGGTAGGGATTCTTCCTTGGTACCTTTCTCGTGTGGATCACCGTTGGAGGGCTTGCACTTGTGAGCCTTGTGGAAAGGATTGGATTTCAGCAATCCAAGTATGTATTTTGACTTCATTTATGTTTCGTTGATTGGTATTGCATGAAGGGTTCCTAAGAATTAGGGTTTTCTAGCCAATTAAGGTTTCATGCTTAGAATTTCTTACTTTGAAATTCACTTCCGCATGCTACATGATTCCTGGCAACCTGGGAGAATTCCCATTAGTGGTATCAGAGCCCTCCTTATGGCATACCAATTATGAATCATTTTTGAAGTTCATGATTTCCACATATCGAGTCAACTCGACTAGTGACCAGGCCGACTCGAATCCTGTCGTGTCGACTCTACCAGAATCTTGTGATGAAAATGCATATTGGGGTAATATGCTTGATGACATGAAATGTTCTGCATATGTTAGAGTTATATGCAATATGTTTATATTTGTTATAAACATAGTTATCATGTTTTTGTTTATACTTGTAGTTATAAATGTAATTATCATGATAGTATTTAGAATGTATTTTTGAGACCATCAAAGACCTCATAAAAATCCCATTTAGTCATAGTATAAAACTTAGTCATGATGCAAAATCGATTAGGGTTTGATCAGCCGATTGGTGTTTAGGCAAGTGGTTATGAGAAGATAAAGGGAATAAGATTTTTTAATTGGTTCCGTTGATTGACTTGGCCAATCCAATTGGTGTCTAAGGAAAGCAACGGGGGGACCCCCTTACCCCTTCCACTCACTTGGCCAATTTGGTCATATCTAAATCTTAATATGGTAATGCTAATTGGTTAAGTGTACTATATTTTGTCTTCCTTCATGCTAAGCCAAATTTTTGTCAAGACTATATTAGGTTTGTTGTGCATACACAAGGCCTACTCTAGGGTTTGATATAAGATTTGTCTTGGTGCACTTAGTGCTTTATGGCATGGTTGGAAATGTTGCTTTGTTATGCATATATAAGGGTAACATTATTCAATCATGGCTATATGGAAATGAAGAGTCCGACTAAACTAAGACATGATGGTTTGTTGTGTATACACAAGGCCATAAGTTTGTTAAAGGCAAAGATAATTGTTGAGAATTGCACGGGCTGCAATTGGAAAGGTTGTCCTACCTTTGAACTCATGTATATTTTTTGTGCATACACAAGGCACTCATGAGGAATAAGGATCTCAACCCCACTAAGAAAACCAAGAAAGGTTTCTCGCTTACCATAGTTGAGGGTTATGGTATTTGAAGAAAATAGTGGGAGACATAATTAGATAGAAAGTCCTTATCTAGTTATGGATGTCATCTTGAGTGGTCTGCTGATATTGTTCTTTAATTAAATATAGGCCATTTATTTTTATGGCTTCAAATTTATCATTGCATGGCATCTTGGATGCTAATAAGTTAACCGGTTCAAACTATGTGGACTAGTTGAGGAAGAAGACTGATGGAGCCTGTTTCCATTGCAGTATGTTTGGGCATTGGAAGAAGGATTGCAATACTTGTCTTGCAAATGTGAAGCTAGATGCAAGTGGTGTATCTAGAGGTTTGTACATGATACAAACCAATTTATCATTGAGTGAATCTATTTCTAATTCATGGATATTGGATACTGCATGCGGGTCACATATTTGTAAATCTCTACAAGGACTCCACATAATTAGAAATTTGAAGAAAGGTTACTTCAAATTATACGGGGCAAGTGGAGAACCCATATATGCTAAAGCTATGGGCACCTATCTTCTGTTATTACCTTCGGGTAATATCATAAGGTTGGAAGAATGCTACTATGTGCCAAATATTATAAAAAACATTATTTCTATACCCTGTTGTTACAACAAGGATATGAAATAAGTGTAAAGAGCAGTGGCTGCTCTATTCTTCATAATAATACAATATTTGGGCATGGTTGCTTTGTGAATGGTCTTCTAACTTTAGTATTCAATGATGAAATACTTCTTGTAGATGACAAGAAAAGAAAAAGAGATAACGTCAATGTCACATATCTCTGGCATTGCCGGTTAGGTTACATCAGTGAGTCAAGGATAAACAAGTTAGTCAAAGAGGATTACTTTGACCTTGATGATTTTTAATCATTAGAAACTAGTGAGTCTTGCCTCAAAGGGAAAATGACCAATTCTTCATTCACTGGATATGGAGAAAAGGCAACTGAATTGTTTGGTCTTGTACATACTGATATGTGTAGACCTATGTCAACTCAAGCCAGAGGAAGATATTCTTATTTCATCTCTTTTATTGATGATTTATCAAGGTTCGGTTATGTGTATCTTATGAAACACAAGTCTGAAGCCTTTGATATGTTTAAAGAATATCAGAGTATGGTTGAAAGACAAACTGGACTTAGTATTAAAGCTCTTCGGTCTGATCGAGGAGGGGAATATTTGTCTAGTGAGTTTTTGAACCATCTCAAGGACAAAGGCATTATTTCTGAATGGACCCCTCCTTATACACCCCAGATAAATAGAGTGGTAGAAAGGAGAAATCGCACCTTGTTCGACAAGGTGAGGTCCATGATGAGCTTCACAGATCATTCCATTTCCTTCTGGGGACATGCCTTGGAGAATGCTGCATACATATTAAATAGGGTTCCATCTAAGTCAGTAAGTAGCACTACATTTGATTTATGGAATGGTAAAAGACCAAGTCTTAAGTACTTAAAGATTTGGAGTTGCCATGCTTATGTCAAGAATAACTTTGGACATAAATTAAGTGCTAGGGCTGACAAGTGTAGGTTTGTTGGTTACCCAAAAGAAGGTAAGGGATACCTCTTTTACAATGCTACTAAGTAAAAGATAATTGTCAGTAGGTATTCTACATTCTTGGAACAAGAGTTTATCCAAGAAGGATATAGTGATTCTTCACTTGAGTTGTGTGAAGAAATAGAACCAACAAACCGATGAGCCTTCAAGTGAAGTTCCTCAACCAGAGGTTCTTATGTATCAAGAACAGCCATAATACACACCTTCTCTTCAAAGCTCAGAGAGGGTGTAGGGAGCACCTCTCAGATATGGCTTTGTCATCGGGGATGACAATGAAGCCAGTATCATATAGGATGATGATCCTGTGACCTATTCGGAAGCTATAGAGAGTAGGGACTCCGATAAGTGACTTGGTGCCATGTAATCTAAAATGGAATCCATGTATTCCAATCAAGTTTGGACCTTTTAGATCCACCTTAAGGAATTAACCTGATAGGGTGTAAATGGGTCTTCAAGAAGAAGATTGGAGTAGATGGTCAAGTTGAGAACTATAAGGCTAGGCTGGTAGCAAAAGGTTTTAGCCAAAAACATGGTGTAGACTATGATGAAACCTTTTCTCCAATATCCATGCTCAAGTCCATTCGGATACTACTTGCCATAGCAGCATACCATTGTTGAGAATCCGGTGCACCATTGTGAAAAATATTTTCAAAATGATGAAATTTGCACCATAAACACTTAGCCAGGATCTCCTTATTCAGGATTAAAACATATATTAAACATGCAAACTTACATTGTCAGAATTAGGGCACCATCCTGTTAACGCTAAATCCAATTTTGATGTAGAATCAAAACTTGATGTTGAATGCCCCTTTTGAATTCACCAGGCGTCCAAATGTCCACCCTCCAATGGTGATCCACAAGAAGATTGATCAAGATGCTAGCTTCTTCAAAATTCCTTCACTTGAATTCTTATCCTAGAACTCAAGAGGACTATGGCTTTAAAACTCCACGGTAGGGACTCCTTACTTCCTTTCTTTCTTCTTCCTCTCCCTTTCTTAAGACCTTGTCCTAAGAATAAAACTCTTGTCTTGAAGGAGGAGGAGGATTTAAGACACTAATGTCTTAATGTAAAAGGAAATAGAAACAGAGTAGTAATTCTTTTCTTTTACCGATCGAGAGATTCTTCCTATCTCTTGTTTTAGACTTGTGTTTCAACAGAGAAGAGAACTTTGTAAAAGGGAAACTCTTTGTGTCCTAAACAAGCTAAGGAGGAATCAGTCTCCTGGAAAGAAAAGAAAACTAAAAACCTCTGTCGTACATTAGTCCATCACCCAAAGTCTCTGTTCCTTAAATAGATTACAAAAAGGTGCCTTTTTCAAAAGAACACAACTCTCCGTAAAATATTTCTCATGGTCTTCCATATTTCTCACGCCCCCTTCCCTCCTTCTCACACCCTTCCAGATTAAAACTCATGGCTTTTCCTAAAAGAAAAGTCATGAAATTCCAGAAGAAGGGAATCGCGATGTTTCGGTCTCCGAAGAGACGTTATTTCGCGCAACTGGGAAGAGTCAGCGCCTTTTATCTTTCTTAAAAATCTTCTAGCCGTTGGATTCCCATCCAAGAGGGGACAAGTGAAGTGCTAACTTTAAGAAAGGAGGCCGCCCCATCTTAATTCATCGGAGAATTAAGTGGGGCGCGCTAAGAGTCCATGCGCCATGGACTCTTCCAAATGGCGCGCCAAGAGTCCATTAGCGCATGGACTCTTGGTATTTTGGCATGAAAAGAATAAGGAGCGGGTGGGGGGCTAGCCTAGGTGCATGGTTAGCCAATAAGGTTAGCCATAATCTCTATTTTCACAATTAGGGTCTAATTAGATCCAATTAGAACCCAAATTGAACTAATCCGAACCCTAATTTGAATCCGATTCCAATAGAAGCTAGGGTTTTCAACACCTGCTAGAGTATTATCCTGCAAAGATGATTTAATCAAATTAAACTCTTGATCAATCCTCTTAAGTGTGTGACCCATTGGGTTCCACATCTAGCCAGCAGTGGGTTCGAATACAAGTTGACCTAATTTGATTAGAACTTTTTCTAATCGATTTAGGTCAAACCGGGCTTACCCGATTTGATCAATTAGGACTCTTCCTAATAAGTGATCTTTGAATTTCATCAACCCACAAGACAAGATTGACGTCTAGCAACGTGTCATGTCTACCCGGAAGATATGGAAATTCTGGTGAAATACCAAAATTATCCTTCAGTAGAGAGTTACAGTACAATTAAATCTTTCGATCAGCCTGCATCCAAAATATAACTATGGATATGGATATATGTCAAATCCAATATTATATTTATTTCTAGTTCAATCTTATATTGATGATTCAATTATCTTGATATTAGAAACCATCTCTAATATATTTACTTTGATCAAAGATTCCCTGAATCATCATCCGATTGTTAACTAGCTGGATGCAATCTCCTCTTACTAAGAGTGATCGATTCCTTGTTGACCTACTCATTACCTTCATATCCAATTCACCATTCCCAGTATCAATCCTATGCATGACTCAGTGTCATGATTAGGATTGAACCAAAGCATGGGTTCATGTACATAAGGTACTTATGGCAGTCTCAGGTCAAAGGATTACTTGTACCACTCCTACTATGAGAACCTTCTATTGACATGTAGCTAAGACTCCATTAGATGTTCTCAAGTTGGATCATATCAGTGAACTCATTCTCCAATGAGCACCCATATCCCAGTATTAGTGTCATACACAAGTGACTTTGAGAGCAGTCACCCTTTCCAGTATACATGGGATGTGCTAGTCTTACCGGAAAACCCTGATCCCCTACTCAGGGTTCCTTTTGACTAGGAATACTTTAGATTAAGGTTTTAAGATTTTAGGTATCACTGGTATGATCTCATCATAACCCTAAAATCATAGCCCTAATCTATGGGGTTCATCATATAATATAAACACAGTGTTTAATGAAAAATAATGCCTTTATTAGAATATTGTCAATTACAATGGTTTGGGAGATACAACATAGATTGGCTTGTAGGGCATATCCCTTTCAACCATGACTATAAGATCTGGCAAATGGATGTAAAGACTGCTTTCCTCAATGAAAACCTTGAGGAATAAGTCTATATATCATAGCCAGAGGGGTTTGTCTCAAGTGGGAGACCAAACCAGGTATGCAAGTTAAAGAAGACCATTTATGGACTTAAGCAAGCATCGAGGAGTTGGAACATCCGTTTTGATGAAATAATAAAAGGATTTGGTTTTATCAAAAATGTGGATGAACCATGTGTGTATAAGAAGACAAGTGGGAGTGCCATTGTTTTCTTAGTTTTGTATATGGATGACATACTTATCATTGGGAATAATATCCCAATGTTGCAATCAGTTAAAACTTGAAGTTTTTCATGAAGGATTTGGGAGAAGCATCCTATATACTGGGTATAAGGATCTGTAGAGATAGATCCAAGAGGATGCTGGGCTTATCCCAATCTAGGTAATTGACTTAGTGTTGAAGAGATTCAACATGGATGGAAGTAGGAAAGGTTACTTGCCAATGAGTCAAGGCATACAACTCTTTAAGAAGATGTCTCCTAAGACATCAGAAGAAACAGAGATGATGGCTATGATTCCTTATGCTTAGGCTGTAGGATCGATTATGTATGCCATGTTATGTACCAGGCCTGATGTTGCTTATGCCTTGGGCATAGTGAGTAGGTTTCAGGTAGATCCAGGGGAGGATCATTGTAATGCTATGAAAAATATTCTTATGTACCTAAGAAAGACTAAAGATATTTTTCTAGTATATGTAGGATCTGAGTTGAAATTAGAAGGCTATACAGATTCTAGTTTTCAATCAGATCCAGATGATAGCAAATCCACAATGGGATATGTCTTCACCCTGAATGGTGGTGCAGTGAGTTGGAAGAGTTCCAAGCAGCCTACTATTGTTGACTCAATCACTGAGGCAAAATATATAGCTGCTAGTGAAGCAGCAAAGGAAGCTGTCTGGATGAAGAAATCATCATAGAATTGGACATGGTTATTACTGTACAACAGCCAGTGCCATTATACTGTGATAACACTAGGGCTGTTGCACAAGCTAAGGAACCAAGGTCTCATCACAAGTCCAAGCACATTCTAAGATGGTTCCATCTCATTCGAGAAATTATAGAAAGACAAGATGTTGTCGTTGAACGAGTTGACACAAAGAACAATATAGCAGACCCATTCACTAAAGCATTAGCCATGCAGTAGTTAGATCGCCACTTGGATTGTATGGGCATAAAGTATAAGGGCGATTGGCTTTAGTGCAAGTGGTAGTTTGATAGAAAAAATACCCTAAAAGCCAATCATTGTATGGGCCTTTTTGTAAACTTCCAACTCATGTATGATGGGCCTTTTTGTAAACTTCCATCTCATGTATGACATTATTATTTATAATAAAGGCATTTGATTCATCATATACTGCTGTGTTATGTTTTTGACTATGATGAACCCCATAGAGTATGGCAATGGAATTAGGGTTATGATAAAATAACAGTGAGACCTAATTCCTATAAACCCTAATATAGAATGTTCCTAGTCATTGGACCATCGATTCGTGGATCGATAAATCTGTAAGACTAGCTTATCCTATGTATGCTCAGTTAATGAGGGTGGTTGGTCTCACATTCACTTGTGTAGAGACACTAATACAAGGATAAGGGTGCTCATTAGGTTATGAATACGCTGAACTGATCCACACCAGGACTATCTTATGGAAGTCTTACTCCTTGTCAAAAGATAGGTCACCATGGTTCCTTGTGCACACTAAGTCATACTTTGGTTCATACTCATTCAAGGCATTGCAACATGTACGGGGTGTTCTGTGTATGATAGAAGGTATATGAAGGATGTGAGTTGACCAACAAGGAATCGATTAATCCTGGTAAGAGGATATGTTATCCCGTGTAATCTCTTCGATAAGTGACTCAAGGAATCTTTGCAAAGTGGGATAAGCTTAGAAGTTGCTTCTAATTAGTCATCAGTTGAGTCCTCATGATCGAGCTAAGATTCGATATGATTAAGTGTTAGGGTTTGACATTTATCCATACCCATCACTTAATCGGGATAATGGGAGATCAAAAGATTGAATTGCATGGTAACTTACTACTGAAAGGTATTTTGGTAATTTCTACCAAATTTCTCATCTTCCGAGTAGGCATGACATGTTGTTAGATGTTAATCTTATCTTGTGGGTTTTCATAAACCAATTGGATTGGTTTCATTAATCAATTCGATGAATGATTTGAATTGGACAATTAGGTGAGCCAATTTGACCTAATTAGGTCAATCGGGCTCGATCGGATCGAATTGGGCTCAAACCTAAACCTACTGCTGGCTAGATGTGGAACCCAATGGGTCACACACAACACAAAGTTGGCCAAGGAAGTCACTCATGGTTTAATTTGGTTCATGGGATCCTAATTGGTTAGCCATATTGTATACTAGCATATGTAGGCTAACCCAATTCCTAACCCAATTTGATTGGGTCTGGTTGCTTGATAATTGGGATAACCAAATTAAGGAAAACCCAAATTAGGTTGAGTCTTAAGTGGGGATAGCCAAATCAGAGCTTGATTTGATTTTGGACATTTTATTGAAGAGTCCATTTGAGTTGGGACTCTAGATGCCAAAATGACACCTTGGCATTCAAAATGGCCTAGAAGAGTCCATAGTCCTTTAATCTGAAAAATATTTATATGGATGGAAAGAGGACTTAATTATCTTTCATTTGACACCCATATTGCATATGCTTTGACTAGTCAATGGTTGCATGGGGTGTGGAACACGAAATAAAGGGACACTTGGCGCCCCTTGGCACGTGCAAGGAATGAATTGGCGTGCAGAAGGACTTAGAGTCCTTCTACAGATGAAACTCTGGGAGTTTCATTTGAGAGACACCTCTTCAAATTCTTCATGCCCATTTTGAAATGCATTGACCAGTCAAACAGATGGAAGGAATGGCATGAAACAACGGAAACAAAAACCGCGTGCATGGCTCCAGAGCAGAGTCCTTCTGCTTCTAAAATACTTCAAGCATTGCATTGTTTCAGATCAGAGAAGATGCCTTTCCTCTCATAAAACTGGTAATGACATGTGGCATTCAGGGAATTAAAGCTGGAAAGGAAAAATGTTTCAGATAAACTTCTTGAAACATCAAGAGACTTATCAGATATGAAAAGACATATCTGATAAGGACTCTAGAAATGTTTTCACTCCCCATCTGATTTTTATAAATGGGGTGTACGGTGGAATGAAAAAATGTTTTTTTGAGTCAGTCATCAGATTTTGGAGTTCCAGTTCCACCATATTTTTATCTGAGAGCCTCTTTCCTGCCACCCTTTTTTTAGTTTTAGACAAGACTTGTCTTGTTAAGACAAGGTCTAGTCTTTTAGGACAAGGCTTTATTCTTAGATATAAGCCTACAGAGTCCTAGAGGAGGGTCATACATAAACCAATAGAGATTTAGGAGAGCATCCAGAGTGCCCTACAGTAGGTCTGAGAGTCCTACAGTGGTCAAAGATCCTAAGGTTGCCTTAAGAGTCCTGTTGATGCAAGCAACCCCGGTAAGGATTCTTCCTTGGTACGATTCTCGTGTGGATCACCATTGGAGGGCTTGCACTTGTGAGCCTCATGGAATGTGTTGGATTTTAGCGATCCAGGTATGTATCCTGACTTCATTTATGTTTATTGATTGGTATTGCATGAGGGGTTCCTGGGAACTAGGGTTTTCTTGCTAATTAGGGTTTCATGCTTAGAATTTTTTGTTTTGAAATTCACTTCCGTATGCTGCATGATTCCTGGCACCCTGGGAGAATTCCAATCAGAGGGTGAATTGGGATTATAAAAAGTTTAGCAAGTATGTGCAATTTTAAAATCCTCTTAGTATTGTGGTGATATATGCAATGTGGAAGCTAGTAAATAAATGCAATGAAGTTAAACAAGCACAATCACAAACACAAGGAATTTAGAGTGGTTCGAAGCAACCCGCTCCTACGTCCACTACCAAAGCACCACTTGGGATTTCCACTATATCCCCCACCGGAATACATTCGGATTGTTTTAATAGGCTCACAATCCAAACCTATACACATTGGTTTTACCGGGATCACCAAAGAAAACCCTCACTTGGTTTTAACACAGGCTAACTAAGAACCTAAATCCCTTTGGTTTTTAGAACCAGGCTTGCCAAAGAAAACCCACTCTTGGTTTTATACCGGGATCACCAAGAAACCCACACTTAGTTTTATATCGGGATCATCAAGAAACCCACACTTGGTTTTATATCGGGATCACCAAGAAACCCACTCTTGGTTTTATACCAGCATCACCAAGAAACCCACACTTGGTTTTATATCGAGATCACTAAGAAACCCAACTTAGGTTTTGAAAGGCTCACCTAAAATCCTTTAACACTCTCTTAAGACACAATCCCTTGCTGTTCTTAGAGAGAAAATAAGATAAATCAAATGAATAAAGCAACTATACAACAAACCAAAGTTGTTTGAGTGTTGTTGATGAATATCAAATTAAAGCCTAGCTTTGAATGCTTTTTAATGCACTTCAAGCTGCTTCTTTTCTTCTTTAAAAAGTTGGATTCAAGGATGAAGATCAGTTGGTGAAGCTTTGAATCCTTTCTTGAATGTTCTTGAAGTGAGTTGGTGAAAGACTTGAAAACTCTTCAACTTCCAAAGGATAATTAATGAATAATCTTTTAAAAATTGTTTAAACCTTCACAAATACTCTCTTTTATAGTCTTCAATCAAAAATAACCATTGTAGGGCCTAGGGAGCCAAAATAGAGCCGTTGGAGGGTTTTTGGAATTCAAAAATGAGATTTTGCAACTAGCCGTTAGACTGCTAAAACCCGTCACTCAAGTCGACTCGAGGTCCATGAGTCGGCTCGAAGTCTCAGACACCCCAAATAAAAATTCTGTGCGAGTCAGCTCTTCAGGGTTGAGTCGACTCGAACTCTCAATCAATGGAAAATCAAATTCTTCATGAGTCGGCACTTCAAGGCTAAGTCGGCTCGAAGTCATAGTCACCAACAAAATAAACTCTGGACGAGTCGGCTCTTCTGGGCTTGAGTTGGCTCGAGGTCTCAGTCACCAAAAATACTAGTTCTTCATTGAGTCAACTCTTGAGGCTTGAGTCAGCTCGAGGTTCTAAAACTCTGAATTTTTTTGTGCCATTCCAGAATAGGAGTCGGCTCTTGATCCATGAGTCAGCTCTCACAAAAATTCTTTTTATGCTTCAAAACTTCTCCAAACTTTTTCAATTCAAGATTCCAACAAGAGCAAGTCTTTCAAGAAGCTTCAAAGAGCTTACCAAACAAATTCTAACCTACTTACTCTCATTTTTACAATTTTAGAGCCCTTTTTACAAGATTACAAACATGAAAGATTAGGGCTTTACAACTTGAAGTATACAAGAGTTCATACAATGTTGGAATACCTTTCAACTAGATAGAAAACCAATTGATGTAAAGATAAACAATTTCCTGCACAACTTCTTGAGAAATTGAAAGAATTAGTAAAGCATACATGCTCCAATATTTTATAATCATCAAAATCATTCCAAGGGTCAACAATCTCTCCCTTTTTGATGATGACAAAATACCAGGCACGAAAAGATTTAAAAATACTTTACAGATACCTGTAATGATATGCTATGTACCATATTCAAATGACACTCAAATGCTTTGTGACCAACATTATTATAAGCATAGCAAATAATTTTTGGCTTTGAATAAGAAGTATATGATAATGCAAACTTAGGTCTATATTGCTTTGATGTAATGAACTTAGTAGCATAAGATGTGGATGTAGAAAATGTATTTGAATTTGAACTTTTATAACCAATTCCAAACTTGTTACTTGTATCTCTTTATCTTTCAAAATCAGTTCAAGTTTGTTAGAGCTTAAAGTTAATTTTTCAACCAATGGTTTAAGCTTTTGAACTTCCTTTTGCAAATCAGTATTTTCATTTTGCAAAATTTTGTTCCTTTCAAGAAGTTCTTCATTTTCAAATTAAATTGTTTTAAGTCTTTCACAAATCAAACTTAATTCTCTTTGTAGAATCTTATTTCTTTCACCAATTTCATTTTTATCTTTTTCAATCGTATCATAATTAATTTTTAATTTTTTCTTTTTCAAAATAACTTTTTTGTACTCTACTAATAATTCATAAAAAGTATTATGAAGCTCATCATATGTAAATTCTAAATAGGTTCAGAAGTTGTTATTTCATCCTCCAAACCCATAAGGCAGATTTGAGCAATTTTTGTTGTATCTTCATCTTCTCTGGTTGATGTAGATTCATCACTATCGCTCCATGCCACAAGCATTACCTTCTTTTTCTTTATTTTAATCATCTTTTTCTTGATCTCTGGATAATCAAGATGTATTTATCCTGGTTTCTTACATTCATAACAAATAGAAGTTTAATCCTTGTCCTTATCCTTTTCTTTATATTTTTCTTTTTCTTTTCCGAATTCTCCTTTTCTGAATTGCTTTCTTCATCTGTTTGTTCTTCTTCTATCCATAAATCTTTTAAATTTTCACATTACTAGGGTGATTTCATCATTCCCCATATCATCATCATCTGATGTATCTGAATCTTCATCTTTGTCTTTTTCTGTAGCTTTAAATGCTATAGCCTTTTTTCTTTTTCAATCTTTATCTATTCTTTGTTGCATGGCTAGTTCATGAGTAATCAATGATCCCAGCAGTTCATCCAATGATAGGGTGTTCAAGTCCTTTGCCTCTTGAATTGCTGTAACTTTTGCTTCCCATTTATCTGGCAAAGATCTCAAAACCTTTTGTATTAGATCAGCATTAGTATAAGTCCTACCAAGACTTTTAAGATCATTTATAATATTAGTAAAATATGTATACATAGCAGATATAGTTTCACTAGGAACCATTTTGAACAATTCATAATTGTGCACAAGAAGATTGATTTTTGAAGTTTTAACTTGTGATGTGCCCTCGTGTGTGATTTTAAGCTTATCCCAAATTTCTTTAGCAGAATTGCAAGTGAAAATTCTGTTAAACTCATTTGGATCCAAAGTGCAATAAAGTAAGTTCATAGCTTTGGCATTCAGCTCGGGCAATTTCATATCATTTTCATCCTATTCCTCTTTCGGTTTGGGAACCTCAATATCATTAATCCTAATAGTGGGTAAATGAAAGTCTATGGCTTGAATGTATATTTTCATCATAGCCTTCCAATATATATAATTGATTCCGGTAAAAAGTGGAGGTCGATTTGTGCATTGGCCTTCGGCTAAAGAA
The DNA here is from genome assembly GCA_021397845.1 of Areca catechu. NCBI lineage: Eukaryota > Viridiplantae > Streptophyta > Magnoliopsida > Arecales > Arecaceae > Areca > Areca catechu. Next base: position 125,370,467 of record CM038047.1, on the reverse strand, counting down.
GTGCTCATGGGATGTGCCATCAATCTTTACTCTAAGGAATTTTTAGAGACTCTGCTCTTATACCACTTGTTGCCCAGGTGGCTTCCCAAAAAGGGGGATGAATTGGGATTATAAAAACTTTAGCAAGTATGTGCAATTTTAAAATCCTCTTAGTGTTGTGGTGATATATTCAATGCAGAAGCTAGTAAATAAATGCAATGAAGTTAAACAAGCACAATCACAAATACAAGGAATTTAGAGTGGTTCGGAGCAATTCGCTCCTACGTCCACTACCCAAGCATCACTTGGAAATTCCACTATTGGTGGGGACACCTGAGGCACCAGAATAAGACAGAGACTTTTTCAACCCTCTGTAAATTGATCAATAATTTATGAGTCCATCTATAATAAGAGCTTAGCTCATCTGAGTCTATTTTAGTTGTTATTTGAGTATTTTTAGTTGTTATTTCAGTTCTGTACTAGTCAGCTCATGTTGAGCTAGTTCAGTCCAATGCTAGTCAGCTCATGTTGAGCTAATTTTATTTTTTTGAGTCCTGTCCAAGCATACTGAAGACTCAAGACTATATCATACAAGTGAAGACCAAGTCCAACTAGATTGAAGACATGGAAGTATAGCACAAGTCCAACCCAGCTTGAGATTTGAAGACCCCAGGAGGAAAATTCAGAAAACCCTGATTTCTTGCAGATGCCCTCCAGATGCCCAGATTCCCTTCCAGATGCCAAAGTATATTCATAGATAAGGGCATCCATGATTCCAGAGGTCCATCTGCATCCTAGCCCAAAGAAATCAAGCCCAGGTGCCAAGCCCAAGCCCCTAAGAAGCAAGATAGCAGGGAATATTCCTGCTACCTGGCTACCAGGCCACCCCAGCTTCCAGAGGCCCAAACCCATGCACCCGAGCCCCTTTGGGCCAGCCTTTTACTGCTCCTAGAAGCCCAACACGCCCCCCTAGGCGTCCTTGGAGTCTTGACCAAGTCAAGAAAATTTTTAGGGATTTTTCTACCTAATATTTCCTTATTTTCTAGCTAGGGTTTGATAGGGAAAAGGATTCTTATGTAAAGACTTATGTACCCTTACTTGGAGCCCAAGGTTAAGGGTCTATTTAAGGGACCCTAGCCTCTTGTATGAGGAGAATTTTTGATGAATGAAAACCTTGAGTTCTTCTATTGAGTGGTGTGATACCCTGCTGTGTGCATAAAGGGATTTGTGAGAGTTCTTCTTCCCGGTGTTTGCAATCATCTTCCTGCTGCCAACAAACCCTCCAGATCCCTGGACACCCACTCCAAAAGAAGCCTTCCCTTGCTATTTTTCCTTTGTTTTCTTGTTCTTTTGTGAGTTTTCTAACACCTGACAGGTCGTTTGCAGGTCCCTGAGTTCCTACGAATCCAACGACTCCAGCCAAGCCTCAATCGGATCACCGAGCAGAAAGCCGGGTATCCGCGGGTCTTTGGCTCAGTTTTCCAGGCCGCATCCGTCGAGGAATGAGAGACCCCTTTGCTGCGATCTTCACAGACGTTGTTAGGTACACCCCTCTACCTCCAATAGTTTTATTGTAGGAGAACTTGCCCTAACCGAGGCTTCTCAGCCCCGGCGGTCCTTCTTTGCTACTTTTCTAGGTCCTAATCTGCATGCTGATCTTCAAAAATTCATACAAAATTCCCTACATATAATTTTGATCTGAAATTTGGAAATTAATTACCTAACTCAACATTTAAAACAAAAAAAAAAAATTGCATGCATATTAGTTCCCCATCATTTGGTATCAGAGCTTAGATTAGGGCTTGTTTTCTGCAATTTTTCAGTCCATATATACTCTATTATTTTAATTATTTATCCCTGTTAAGAACTCTAAAAATTCTGAAATTTATTTTCCTGGATTTATCATAATTCACAGTAATTTTAAAAATTTTTCCAGATTTTATTATGGGCTGTGAATTTTCTGCAAGCCGAAATAGGGCCTGCAAATTTTTGGCTCTGTTTTTTTTAGCAAGACAAGTTTGGAAGTTTTAGGGTTTTGTTTAGGAGTTTTTGCATATTTCTTAATTTTAGTATATTTCCAGTATATTAGGCCATAATTTACAAGTTTTCTTCTATTTAAAAAATACCAAAAAAAATACATATTTTCCAAAAATACCAAAAAAAATATCTAAACCCTAATTTGCATCCTCATCTGCCTGCCATCATTGCATAATTTACTTTTAAGGGCACTCTTGCTATATCAGATGGGGGGAGGATTTGATCACCTCTCCTTAGCCCAAAACCACATCCCTTGCATTCAGTCCCAAGCCTTAACCTAAAATTAATTAGACTTAATTTGCCCTAGTGGGCTAGGGACACCAATTGGTCGGGTCCAGGCTAAGTGTTAGATCACTGTGTCAAGACTAACCTGTGTGTTCCTTGTGCTTAGTGTCTAGAATGGTGGTTTAGGGATTCAATCCCGAAGGGCTTGTGTGCTGGTTCGCCTACCTGGCCAATCTTTGATTGGGGTCTAGGATTGGCAATCAGGGACCTAACACTCCCCTTACACTTGCCTGGCTGAGTACAGGGTTACTATAGGTTAGTTTGCCACCCTGATTGAGCATCTAGTTTGGACTCCAGGTCTAGTCAGCTATAGTCGGTCTGATCGAGTCTTGCATGAGCACTAGATCAGGAGTTTCATATCACCCACCTCCTTCACAAATGTCTGAATCCATGGAAAATTTACAATCTCAAATAAAAGCCCTAGCTGATCAAATGGCCCAAATGGCTACCCACATAACTACCCAGATAACTACCCAGATGACCCAGTTAACTCAGTCTCGTATTCAAACCAATGATAGAATTGACCATCTTGCCAATAGGTTTGATCAGTTAAAAGTCCGGGTAGGGACCCCAGAAAAAAACCATGGGTCACAGTTGAGCCAGATCCTGATTCCCCTCAACCTAGGAGGATCCCAAACCCTGATCCATACCTTGAGGCTGAACCTAGGAGAGCCCATCATCCTGACCCAATCCCTAAGGTTAGTCCTAGAAGACCCAATCAGGATTTTGTAGACCAGGAAGATAGATCCTATTTACCCACATCCTCTAAGCCTAGTATACCCACAACCTATAGATCTTATGACTCCAAATCCTATGAACCTAGAACCTATGAATCCAGAACCTATGAACCTATATCCTATGACTCTAGATCCCATGATCTTAAATCCTATGCACCCACACCCTATAAGCCTAGTATACCCAACACCCAATATTCTGACCCATATAGGGAGTCCAACCCTAGGAGAACCCAATATTCTGACCCATATAGGGAGTCCAACCCTAGGAGAACCCAGTATTCTGACCCATATAGGGAGTCCAACCCTAGGAGGACCCAACATCCTGACCCATATAGGGAGCCCAACCTCAGGAGGATCCCATACCATGATCCATCCTTAGAACCTGATCATAGAGCTGACCCAAAATGCTATGACCCCAGATCCTATAATCCCATGACCCATATATCTGCACCCTTGTCCTATGAGCCTAGAGAACCCATAACCCCTAAGTATCAACCTAGTACTAGTCATGCTTCCCCTAGTCAACTTGAACCCCATAGGATTAGTATTCCTAAATACGAACCCAGTAGTGAGCCACTACCCCTTATACAACCTGAACCTACTAGGAGTAGTACCCATAATCAGAGATCAGAACCTAACCAATTTTCTACTAGCCGACCTTCTCCAACCATTCCTGAGATTCACAAGGCTTACATTAACGCAGAAGTGTATGACGCTGATGTGAGCCTAGTGGATGAGTATGAGGGAGAAGAGGAGGCACCTTTAGTAGACCTCGAATTAGCTGACCCAGTAGATACCCAGGTAGAAACCAACCCAAAGCTAGTTGACCTTGACCACATCCAACCCAAAGCTATAGTGGAAGAACAAATAGTGGAAGAGAACCTAGGTACTGCTAGAGCCTTACCTGAGAAAACCATAGAGGGGAGCCAAATTATAGAGTCTAGTCCAAAAATACAAGAACCAGAAGAATTTATTAAGGACCTGATCTCTTTTAATCAATACCTTCAAGATGAGTCCCCTCCTATAATTCCCATTAAGGACCTCTTCCCCGAAATTGGTGACCCATCCTTCCATTATGCAAACCCTGTAGATATAGCTCAACCTCGTAAGGTTAACCTCATTAGTCTAGGATTAGTCCCTGACATGCCTTCTTATATCGAACTTTATCCAACTAACCTTGAACATTTTTCTCTACCCTACCAAACTAATTCTGAACCCACTTCCTATTTTCTGCCCTTTCCTGACACCTCCAGCATTTCTAGGATTATTAGATTGCATTTAACTGAGATTAGCGTACTGCATGCATTCATTACGCATGTTAGGTTTGCATTATACTTCTGGCATACCCTCTGGCATTTGCTTGGAGTCCATTGTAAATACTCTTGTGCACACCACACTAGGGTCAGACCTAGATAGTCTATAGTCTCTTAGGTTTAGGCCCATAAAAGTCTAATAAATTTTCTTCGATAGGAATGCAAAGTCGAGTGTATTAGGTGTTAGTTTGAGTCCATTGCATCATTTTGTTAGGAGTCTGCATGTGCCCAGCATGTTCACCACCTATACTAATTTTAAACAAACTGGCTAATTCCCGAAGATGGATCAAAGAATTTGATGTAGTGGATTCTATCTTGGTTAGGCTTAGGCCTAAAAGAAGCTTCATGCTCGCAGAGCTGGACCTTTTAAAGTGATAGAGAAGGTTGGATCAAATGCCTAGGTGTTAGACTTGCCTTCGGATTTGGGCATTAGTTCTACCTTCAATATTACAGACCTGGTTAAGTATAGGGAACCGGCAGCGCTACCTAGTGAGGCCTTTGGACCTATTCCTTTTCATTGTGAGTGACCCTAACCTAGAGTGTCCACAAACAAATTTGGCCTGAGAGAGGAGAACGGATCGAGCGTATCCTGGACAATCAAGCCATCACGACCCAGGGCCATGACTATCAACGCTTCCTGGTCCGATGGCAAGGCCGGCCAGAGTCGGATGATTCATGGATTTCTAGAGAGGACTTGCAACGCCTCAACCCAGACCTTCTCGAGAGATATGTGAGCCAGTCTGACCTTCACTCGACAGGGTCGAGTTCCTCCCACCTCGGGAGAATTGGTGGGGACACCTGAGGCACCAGAATAAGACAGAGGCTTTTTCAACCCTCTGTAAATTGATCAATAATTTATGAGTCCATCTATAGTAAGAGCTTAGCTCATCTAAGTCTATTTTAGTTGTTATTTGAGTATTTTTAGTTGTTATTTCAGTTCTGTACTAGTCAGCTCATGTTGAGCTAGTTCAGTCCAATGCTAGTCAGCTCATGTTGAGCTAATTTTATTTTTTTGAGTCCTGTCCAAGCATACTGAAGACTCAAGACTATATCATACAAGTGAAGACCACGTCCAACTAGATTGAAGACATGGAAGTATAGCACAAGTCCAACCCAGCTTGAAGATTTGAAGACCCCAGGAGGAAAATTCAGAAAACCCTGATTTCTTGCAGATGCCATCCAGATGCCCAGATTCCCTTCCAGATGCCAAAGTATATTCATAGATAAGGGCATCCATGATTCCAGAGGTCCATCTGCATTCTAGCCCAAAGAAATCAAGCCCAGGTGCCAAGCCCAAGCCCCTAAGAAGCAAGATACCAGGGAATATTCCTGCTACCTGGCTACCAGGCCACCACAGCTTCCAGAGGCCCAAACCCATGCACCCGAGCCCCTTTGGGCCGGCCTTTTGCTGCTCCTAGAATGATGCGGAACTAATATGCATGCAATTTTTTTTATATGTTTTATATGTGGGGTTGGGTGATTAATTCCCGAATTTCAGATTAAAATAAGTTATAGGGAATTTTATATGAATTTTAGAAGATCAGCATGCAGATTAGGACCTAGAAAAGTAGAAAAGAAGGATCGCCGGGGCTGAGAAGCCTCGGTTAGGCAAGTTCTCCTACAATAAAACTACTGGAGGTAGAGGGGTGTACCTGACAACGTCTGTGAAGATCACAGCAAAAGGGTCTCTCGTTCCTCGACGGATGCGGCCTGGAAAATCGAGCCAAAGACCCGCGGATACCCGGCTTTCTGCTCGGTGATCCGATTGAGGCTTGGCTGGAGTCGTTGGATTCGTAGGAACTCGGGGACCTGCAAACGACCTGTCAGGGGTTAGAAAACTCACAAAGAAACAAGAAAACAAAGGAAAAACAGCAAGGGAAGGCTTCTTTTGGAGTGGGCGTCCAGGGATCTGAGATGCTTGTTGGTAGCAGGAAGATGATTGCAGCACTGGGAAGAAGAACTCTCGCAAACCCCTTTATGCACACAGCAGGGTATCTCACAACTCAATAGAAGAACTCAAGGTTTTCATTCATCAAAAATTCCCTCATACAAGAGGCTAGGGTCCCTTAAATAAACCCTTAACCTTGGGCTCCAAGTAAGGGTACATAAGTCTTTACATAAGAATCCTTTTCCCTCTCAAACCCTAGCTAGAAAATAAGGAAATATTAGGTAGAAAAATCCCTAAAAATTCTCTTGACTTGGTCAACACTCCAAGGACGCCTAGGGGGGCGTGTTGGGCTTCTAGGAGCAGCAAGGGGCCGGCCCAAAGGGGCCCGGGTGCATGGGTTTGGGCCTCTAGAAGCTGGGGTGGCCTGGTAGCCAGGTAGCAGGAATATTCCCTGGTATCTTGCTTCTTAGGGGCTTGGGCTTGGCACCTGGGCTTGATTTCTTTGGGCTAGGATGTAGATGGACCTCTAAAATCATGGATGCCTTGGTATATGAATATATTTTGGCATCTGGAAGGGAATCTGGGCATCTGGAGGGCATCTGCAAGAAATCAGGGTTTTCTGAATTTTCCTCTTGGGGTCTTCAAATCTTCAAGCTGGGTTGGACTTGTGCTATACTTCCATGTCTTCAATATAGTTGGACTTGGTCTTCACTTGTATGATATAGTCTTGAGTCTTCAGTATGCTTGGACAGGACTCAAAAAAATAAAATTAGCTCAACATGAGCTGACTAGCATTGGACTGAACTAGCTCAACATGAGCTGACTAGTACAGAACTGAAATAACAACTAAAAACAACTAAAATGGACTCAGATGAGCTAAGCCCTTATTACAGATGGACTCATAAATTATTGATCAATTTACAGAGGTTGAAAAAGCCTCTATCTTATTCTGGTGCCTCAGGTGTCCCCACCAATTCTCCTGGGATGGAAGGAACTCGACCCTGTCGAGTGAAGGTTATACTGGCTCACATATCTCTCGAGAAGGTCTGGGTTGAGGCGTTGCAAGTCCTCTCGAGAAATCCATGAATCGTCCGACTCTGGCCGGCCTTGCCATCGGACCAGGAAGCGTTGATAGTCATGGCCCTGGGTCGTGATGGCTTGATTGTCCAGGATACGCTCGATCTGTTCTCCTCTCTCAGGCTAAATTTGTTTGTGGACACTCTAGGTTAGGGTCACTCACAATGAAAAGGAATAGGTCCAAAGGCCTCACTAGGTAGCGCTGCCGGTTCCCTATACTCAACCAGGTCTGTAATATTGAAGGTAGAACTAATGCCCAAATCCGAAGGCAAGTCTAACACCTAGGCATTTGATCCAACCTTCTCTATCACTTTAAAAGGTCCGGCTCTGCGAGCATGAAGCTTCTTTTAGGCCTAAGCCTAACCAAGATAAAATCCACTACATCAAATTTTTTTTTTGATCCATCTTCGGGAATTAGCCAGTTGTTTTAATATTAGTGTGAGTGGTGAACATGCTAGGCACATGCAGACTCCTAACAAGATGATGCAAAGGACTCAAACCTACACCTAACAGACTTGACTATGCATTCTTATAGAAGGAAATCTTATTGAACTCTTTGGATCTAAACCTAAGAGATTATAGGTTCCCTAGGTTTGATCCTAGCTTGACATGCACATGAAAATTTACAGTGAACTCCTAGCAAATTCCAAAGAGTGTGCCAGAAGTAAGATGCAAACCTAACATGCGTGATGAATGCATGCAGTATGCTAATCTCAATTAAATGCAATCTAATAATCCTATAAATGCTGGAGGTGTCAGGAAAGGGCAGAAAATAGGAAGTGAGTTCAGAATTAGTTTGGTAAGGTAGAGAAAATGGTTCATGGTTAGTTGAATAAAGTAGGATAAAAGATGGGGTGTCAGGAACTAATCCTATACTAATGAGGTTAACCTTACGGGGTTGCGGTATATCTATGGGATTTGTATAATGGAAGGATGGGTTATTAATCTCAGGGAAGAGGTCCTTAATGGGAACTATAGGAGGAGGCTCATCTTGAAGGTATAGATTCAAAGAGATCAGGTCCTTAATAAAATCTTCAGGTTCTTGTATTTTAGGACAAGACTCTATAATTTGGCTCTCCTCTATGGTTTCCTCAGGTAAGGCTCTAGTAGCAGTACCCAGGTTCTCTTCCTCTATTTGTTCTTCCACTATAGCTTTAGGTTGGATGTGGTCAAGGTCAACTACCTCTAGGTTGGCTTTTACCTGGGCATCTACTAGGTCAGCTAATTCTAGGTCTACTAAAGGTGTCTCCTCTTCTCCCTCATACTCATCCACTAGGCTCACATCAGCTTCATACACTTCCGCGTTAATGTAAGCCTTGTGAATCTCAGGAATGGTTGGAGAAGGTCGGCTAGCAGGAAATTGGTTAGGTTCTGGTCTCTGATTATGGGTACTATTCCTAGTAGGTTCAGGTTGTATAAGGGGTAGTGGCTCACTTCTGGGTTCATATTTAGGGATACTAATCCTATGGGGTTCAAGTTGACTAGGGGAAGCATGACTAGGCTGATACTTAGGGGTTATGGGTTCTCTGGGCTCATAGGACAAGGGTGCAGATCTATGGGTCATGGGATTATAGGATCTCGGGTCATAGGATTTTGGGTTAGCTCTATGGTCAGGTTCTAAGGATGGATCATGGTATGGGGTCCTTCTAAGGTTGGGCTCTCTATATGGGTCAGGATTTTGGGTCCTCATAGGGTTGGACTCCCTATATGGGTCAGAATACTGGGTTCTCCTAGGGTTGGGCTCCCTATATGGGTCAGAGTATTGGGTTCTCCTAGGGTTGGGCTCCCTATATGGGTCAGAGTATTGGGTTCTCCTAGGATTGGACTCCCTATATGGGTCAGAGTATTGGGTTCTCCTGGGTTCAGTATCATAATAATGGTCACGGTAAGGGGTTCTTCTAGGTTCAGTATCATAATAAGGGTCATGGTAAGGGGTTCTTCTAGGTTCAGTATTATTGTATGGGTCAGGCTGAGGGGCTCTCCTAGGTTCAATCTCTCGGTATGGATCAGGGTTTGGGGTCCTCCTAGGTTGAGGATTATAGTACGGGTCAGAATAAGGGGATCTCCTAGGTTCGACCTCATGGTATAGATCAGGGTTTGGGGTCCTCCTAGGTTGAGGGGAATCAGGATCTGGCTCAAACTGTGACCCATGGGTTTTTCTTGTGGTCCCTACCCGGACTTTTAACTGATCAAACCTATTGGCAAGATGGTCAATTTTATCATTGGTTTGAATACGAGACTGAGTTAACTGGGTCATCTGGGTAGTCATCTGGGCCATTTGATCAACTAGGGCTTTTATTTGGGCTTGTAAGTTTTCCATGGGTTCAGACATTTATGAAGGAGGTGGGTGATATGAAACTCCTGATCTAGTGCTCATGCAAGACTCGATCAGACCGACTATAGCTGACTAGACCTAAAGTCCAAACTAGATGCTCAATCAGGGTGGCAAACTAGCCTATAGTAACCCTGTACTCAGCCAGGCAAGTGTAAGGGGAGTGTTAGGTCCCTGATTGCCAATCCTAGACCCCAATCAAAGATTGGCCAGGTAGGCGAACCAGCACACAAGCCCTTCGGGATTGAATCCCTAAACCACCATTCTAGACACTAAGCACAAGGAACACACAGGTTAGTCTTGACACAGTGATCTAACACTTAGCCCGGACCCGACCAATTGGTGTCCCTAGCCCACTAGGGTAAATTAAGTCTAATTAATTTTAGGTTAAGGCTTGGGACTGAATGCAAGGGATGTGGTTTTGGGCTAAGGAGAGGTGATCAAATCCTCCCCCCATCTGATATAGCAAGAGTGCCCTTAAAAGTAAATTATGCAATGATGGCAGGCAGATGAGGATGCAAATTAGGGTTTAGATATTTTTTTTTGGTATTTTTGGAAAATATGTATTTTTTTTTTGGTATTTTTTAAATAGAATAAAACTTGCAAATCATGATCTAATATACTGGAAATATACTAAAATTAATAAATATGCAAAAACTCCTAAACAAAACCCTAAAACTTCCAAACATGTCTTGCTAAAAAAAAACAGAGCCGAAAATTTGCAGGCCCTATTTCGGCTTGCAGAAAATTCACATGCCATAATAAAATCTGAAAAAAATTATAAAATTACTGTAAATTATGATAAATCCAGGAAAATAAATTTCAGAATTTTTTGAGTTTTTAACAGAGAGAAATAATTAAAATAATAGAGTATATACGGACTGAAAAATTGCAGAAAACAAGCCCTAATCTAAGCTCTGATACCAAATGATGCGGAACTAATATGCATGCAATTTTTTTTATATGTTTTATATGTGGGGTTGGGTGATTAATTCCGAATTTCAGATTAAAATAAGTTATAGGGAATTTTATATGAATTTTAGAAGATCAGCATGCAGATTAGGACCTAGAAAAGTAGAAAAGAAGGATCGCCGGGGCTGAGAAGCCTCGGTTAGGGCAAGTTCTCCTACAATAAAACTACTGGAGGTAGAGGGGTGTACCTGACAACGTCTGTGAAGATCTCAGCAAAAGGGTCTCTCGTTCCTCGATGGATGCGGCCTGGAAAATCGAGCCAAAGACCCGCGGATACCCGGCTTTCTGCTCGGTGATCCGATTGAGGCTTGGCTGGAGTCGTTGGATTCGTAGGAACTCGGGGACCTGCAAACGACCTGTCAGGGGTTAGAAAACTCACAAAGAAACAAGAAAACAAAGGAAAAACAGCAAGGGAAGGCTTCTTTTGGAGTGGGCGTCCAGGGATCTGAGATGCTTGTTGGTAGCAGGAAGATGATTGCAGCACTGGGAAGAAGAACTCTCGCAAACCCCTTTATGCACACAGCAGGGTATCACACAACTCAATAGAAGAACTCAAGGTTTTCATTCATCAAAAATTCCCTCATACAAGAGGCTAGGGTCCCTTAAATAAACCCTTAACCTTGGGCTCCAAGTAAGGGTACATAAGTCTTTACATAAGAATCCTTTTCCCTCTCAAACCCTAGCTAGAAAATAAGGAAATATTAGGTAGAAAAATCCCTAAAAATTCTCTTGACTTGGTCAACACTCCAAGGACGCCTAGGGGGGCGTGTTGGGCTTCTAGGAGCAGCAAGGGGCCGGCCCAAAGGGGCCCGGGTGCATGGGTTTGGGCCTCTGGAAGCTGGGGTGGCCTGGTAGCCAGGTAGCAGGAATATTCCCTGGTATCTTGCTTCTTAGGGGCTTGGGCTTGGCACCTGGGCTTGATTTCTTTGGGCTAGGATGTAGATGGACCTCTAAAATCATGGATGCCTTGGTATATGAATATATTTTGGCATCTGGAAGGGAATCTGGGCATCTGGAGGGCATCTGCAAGAAATCAGGGTTTTCTGAATTTTCCTCTTGGGGTCTTCAAATCTTCAAGCTGGGTTGGACTTGTGCTATACTTCCATGTCTTCAATATAGTTGGACTTGGTCTTCACTTGTATGATATAGTCTTGAGTCTTCAGTATGCTTGTACAGGACTCAAAAAAATAAAATTAGCTCAACATGAGCTGACTAGCATTGGACTGAACTAGCTCAACATGAGCTGACTAGTACAGAACTGAAATAACAACTAAAAACAACTAAAATGGACTCAGATGAGCTAAGCCCTTATTACAGATGGACTCATAAATTATTGATCAATTTACAGAGGGTTGAAAAAGCCTCTATCTTATTCTGGTGCCTCAGGTGTCCCCACCATAGAAGCCCAACACGCCTCTCTAGGTGTCCTTGGAGTCTTGACCAAGTCAAGAAAAATTTTAGGGATTTTTCTACCTAATATTTCCTTATTTTCTAGCTAGGGTTTGAGAGGGAAAAGGATTCTTATGTAAAGACTTATGTACCCTTACTTGGAGCCCAAGGTTAAGGGTCTATTTAAGGGACCCTAGCCTCTTGTATGAGGAGAATTTTTGATGAATAAAAACCTTGAGTTCTTCTATTGAGTGGTGTGATACCCTGCTGTGTGCATAAAGGGGTTTATGAGAGTTCTTCTTCCTGGTGTTTGCAATCATCTTCCTGCTGCCAACAAACCCTCCAGATCCCTGGATGCCCACTCCAAAAGAAGCCTTCCCTTGCTATTTTTCCTTTATTTTCTTGTTCCTTTGTGAGCTTTCTAACCCCTGACAGGTCGTTTGCAGGTCCCTGAGTTCCTACGAATCCAACGACTCCAGCCAAGCCTCAATCGGATCACCGAGCAGAAAGCCGGGTATCCGCGGGTCTTTGGCTCAGTTTTCCAGGCCGCATCCATCGAGGAACGAGAGACCCCTTCACTGCGATCTTCACAGACGTTGTCAGGTACACCCCTCTACCTCCAGTAGTTTTATTGTAGGAGAACTTGCCCTAATCGAGGCTTCTCAGCCCCGGCGGTCCTTCTTTGCTACTTTTCTAGGTCCTAATCTGCATGCTGATCTTCAAAAATTCATACAAAATTTCTTACAAATAATTTTGATCTGAAATTTGGGAATTAATCACCTAACTCAACATGTAAAACATAAAAAAAAAATTGCATGCATATTAGTTCCCCATCAACTATATCCCCCACAAGAATACAGTCGGATTGTTTTAACAGGCTCACAATCCAAACCTATATACATTGGTTTTACCGGGATTACTAAATAAAACCCTCACTTGGTTTTAACACAGGCTAACCAAGAACCTAAATCCCTTTGGTTTCTAAAACCGGGCTCACCATAGAAAACCCATGCTTGGTTTTATATCAGGATCACTAAGAAACCCACACTTGGTTTTATATCGGAATCATTAAGAAACCTAACTTAGGTTTTGAAAGGCTCACCTAAAAACCTTTAACACTCTCTTAAGACACAGCCCCTTGCTATTCTTAGAGAGAAAATAAGATAAATCAAATGAATAAAGCAACTATACAACAAACCAAACTTGTTTGAGTGTTACAGATGAAGATCAAATTGAAGCCTAGCTTTGAATGCACTTTAATGCTCTTCAAGCTGCTTCTTTTCTTCTTCAGTTGGTGAAGCTTTGAATCCTTTCTCGAATGCACTTGAAGTGAGTTGGTGAATGACTTGAAAACTCTTCAACTTCCAAAGGATAATCAATGAATAATCTTTTAAAAAATTATTTAAATTTTCATAAATACTCCTTTTATAGTCTTCAATCAAAAATAGCCATTGTAGGGCCTAGAAAATCAAAATAAAGCCATTGGAGGGTTTTTGGAATTCAAAAATGAGATTCTGTAACTAGCCATTGGACTGTAAAAACCTGTCAATCAAGTCGACTCGAGGTCCATAAGTCGGCTCGAAGTCTCAGACAACCCAAATAAAAATTCTATACAAGTCAGCTCTTCAAGGTTGAGTTGGCTCGAACTCTTAATCAATGGAAAATCAAATTCTGCATGAGTCAGCTCTTCAAGGCTATGTCGGCTCGAAGTCACAGTCAACAACAAAACAAACTCTGGACGAGTTAGGTCTTCTGGGCTTGAGTCGGCTCGGTGTCTCAGTTACTAAAAACACAAGTTCTTCATTGAGTCGGCTCGAGGTTTTGAAACTCTAAAATTTTTTGTTCTGTGCCAGAATAGGAATCGACTCTTGATCCATGAGTCATCTCTCACAAATTTTTTTTTATGCTTCAAAACTTCTCCAAACTTCTTCAATTCAAGATTCCAACAAGAGCAAGTCTTCCAAGAAGCTTCAAAGAGCTTACCAAACAAATTCTAACCTACTTACTCTCATTTTTACAATTTTAAAGCCCTTTTTACAAGATTACATACATGAAAGATTAGGGCTTTACAACATGAAGTATACAAGAGTTTATACAATGTTGGAATACCTTTCAACTAGATAGAAAACCAATTGATGTAAAGATAAACAATTTCCTGCACAACTTCTTGAGAAATTGAAAGAATTAGTAAAGCATACATGATCCAATATTTAGTAATCATCAAAATCATTCCAGGGGTCAATAAGCTTCCAGTAGGGCTCATGATCCATGGCTACTCAATAAGCTCTAAACAATAGAGTCAACCCCATCCCGTAGGGCAAACATAATCTCTAGCTGATCGATACCTCAGTCAGCTGATGTACCATAAGTACCAGAGGCATACTGGCATGTGCTATACCAGAGAAACCATCACTAAAAGCTCTCGCTCTGTGATGAAGTCAAGATGGCCGGTCTTTGATAGAAGAATCTGGCTACTATATGATGCAGCAACCTCATCTCAGGTGACAGTCTCGTGGCTACTACAGTGGCTCCCTTAGGCAAATCATTTGTCTCAAAAATGCAACGGAGACCACTAACTCTGTCCACTAAGCTATCCATAATAGATCCTTGATGCGAGATGACTCTAAGATTGCTAAACATGCATAAGAAAAAGTAAACTAATTCTTTTATGGTTTTTTATAATTTAGGTTTGTAGGCTAAATTTTCAAATAAAAGTAAGAACTAGCATGAGTAGCAATGCATAGAATCATCGGATCGCAAGCAAACTCATGCACAATAATAAATTCCAGGACTCGAGAATTGAGAAACTCCTGGATTAGAATAGCTTATCTTCATCAAATCAGAAAATAAGAGTTGGAAAGGTTTCTTACTAGTCAAAGATTTGAATCTGTAATTGTAGGGATCACACAACTCTCAGATTGAAGCCTGGAAGATGAAGCTTGGTTTCCCTTGAATTATTGACTGATTTGGGCAGTCTTGGAGACAAGGAAGGCCTACTCTGGGGAGGTGAAACACCTCGGGGATCCTGAAAGTATCAAGGGTCAATCAAAATAGCAAGTAAGAAAAAGAAAAGAAACAAGGTTTAAAAGAAATCAGGGTTAGGGTTTTGTAGGGGATGGCTTGAAGCTTGATGTAGATCTCCTTGCTTGGCAACCTAGGGCACTCCTTCTTAGACGTGTGAGGGCTTGGATGGTAGTAAGTTAGGGCATGGAAAGATTTTAGGGAAGTAAGGAATTTATCCAAGCAAGAGAATACAAACACAAACCAAAGAACCAAAAGAACAAAGTGACACAAGCTCGCAAGCTCAAATAAATTTCACCAAGTTTTTGATATCATGAATAAAAATTTTATTACAAGAGGGGGAGTGGTGGGGTATTTATAGAGTTCTCATGTCCTCTAACTAGGGTTACACACTTGGGGTACAAGTCCTCTCTTAGCTAGGTTAGAAAAACAAATCTTAAAATAATTCAGAGCATAAGTCCCAACTAGGTTAGGATTTGACCTAGTCTTCTTCTTCTCCCTTCATGCTTTGACTATTCCATTCAAGGACACCTCTTGGACTTGGTCAACACTTCAAGGATGCCTAGGAGGGTGTGTTGGGCTCATACTGGACTCAAAATTGATGTACAGGACTCAAAAATATTGACTAGGTTGAGGGTTGAGACAAATCAACTAACCTCAACTTATTGCAGGACTCAATCTTATTTGATTACAAAACTTTCAAAACTTTGATACATGACTAATTAAACCATTTGAGATCCAGGGATCTGTGTTTGATCCTGGTGTCCCCACCAAAGATGCCACCCTGTACGGCCGGTCCAATTCATGCTCATTTAATTTTCACGGGATGAAAATTATGATCAACCCAACCCCACATAAGGACAAAGTCAAGAGAGGATCTAGCTCATTTAAAAAAAAGAAATCTAGAATCAATTTAATTACTACTAAGGAGCTAGAGAAAGAGATTTTTGAGGGGACTATAGTTTGGACGATAGTTGCTAACGAAATGCCTGATCTGATCCATAAAGAGTACCCTCAGGAGGTTAAGGAAATCTTAAGTGAATTTGAAGATGTATTTCCTAAATAATTACCTGACCAGTACCATAACTAAGGGATGTCCAGCAAGACATAGACTTAGTCCTAGGAGCTACCCTACCAAACCTGCTGGTGCGGGCACCAGACTCAGAAGAAGACTTCAGAGCTCCATCTGGATCTCTGATTAACCTTGCCCGAAGAATTAGGGTTTTTGGTTTGTAATAAGAGTTGACTAGATCAACTTAATTTAGCTTGAGTCTACATTACCTGCATTTTATTTTGTTGAGTCATGTTGACTCAGTAGTGGACTAGGGTTTCAACCTGGGATGTTACATTTTCTCCCAAGACCAAGCAAGTGGACACCACACTCCCAGCCACACTCCCAGTCCAGGGGGCGCCATATCTACATCCAGCAGCCTTTGGTCCCCACTCCACAGATAGCAACTCCCTTCTCTCATACGCCAGATGAGGAGAAGTCCACCAAGAGTCCACAAATCAAGGGGGCGGCCAAGACTTTCCCAAGAACTCCAAAGCAAAGATGGGAAGAAATTCTCTTGGAAGAGAACTTCAAGGGGGCGCCCACTACCTGCCAAAAACATCCAAAACAAAGATGGGAAGGACCTTGACTTAGGGAGGAAGAAAAGGAGGAGTCCAAAAGAGTTGATCCAGGGAAGGAAAAAATTTTTCTTGAAGATCCAAGCAAGGAGGCGCCATCTACCTGCCTTTTATAACCCAAATCCAATTTTTTTGGTACCTTGGCCGACCATATGTGAATGATTTGCCCTAATTTGTAGATCCCCTCCTTTAGTCCCACATGGGAAGATGTGAAACCCTCCTCCCTTGTAAAGTCTTATAAATTAAACCTCTCTTGTAAGTTTAAATCAATCAGATGAATGAAAGAAATTTTTTTTTGAGCAAACTTGTGTTTTCTCTTTTCCGCACTTGCTTCCAGGTGTTGAGCTCCGTGAGGGAGTAAATCCGGGTTCCCCTGGAACCTTGAGGAGGTGAGAGATCTCCAAAACCCCAAACCCTAGGTTAGCCACCCCACTCCCAAACCCTAGCCGCCATCACCCTTCTCTTTCCACCAAGCCCTAGTCTATTCCCCTTCTCACGGCCACCCTCTCCAAGTCCAGGCCGGCCACCAGCATCCAGCTCCAATCCAGATACTTCAGGTCTACAGCAATTCTAAGAGGAAGTCAGATCGGCCTCCAGGAGAATCCTGATTTCAGCACTTCAGCTTTCAAGTTCTTCAACCTGGTAAATCTTTTCTTGAGTATCTGAATTCCATCACTTGTTCCTCTTCTTTCCCAGATCTTGAGTCCAGGAGAAGTCGACCAAACCACAAGACCAGTATTGGAGGATCCATTGCGAAGATAGCCGACTCCGAGGATCCCACAATCTGCTCGAGAGAGTTCTTCCACCAGAATCCTGAGAAGATCACTGTCTGGTTAGTAAACCGTCTCACCTCTCTATTTCTGTTATGTTGAAAGTTCAGAGCGAAACCCTAGGTCTGGGAGTTTCTCAACCCCCAGCGATCCGTTACTTCTGAACTACTCTGATAATTTAGTTTCTTCTAAACTGTGCTTTCAATCCTTACCTAGTTTCCTTCAACTTAGTTTAGCTTTACTTTGAGTCAAAGCCAATTTCTGAAAAAAAAAAATAAAAATAAAAAATAATATATATATAAAAAAAAAAAGAATTAATCTTAATTTTACTTCCGCATACGCTTCTTTGTTCTTTGTTCTGCATCATTTTTGGTATCAGAGCCTTGTTTAGGGTTTCTGTTTGATTGCCTGTTTGAGTCCCTCTCTTTTTACTTTGTCTGCTCGAAGTAGACTCCCCAGGACATCCGGTCCTAGGAACGAAGCGAGGTGCAAACCTCCTCTTCCCATTCCACGGGATGTTCCTAGGGCGTGTAGGGGATCCGTTGGGTTACAACTTCATAGCAAAAATTGTAAACGGGGAAGTGCTCTGTCTTCAGTCCATAATTGCCTTGTTACAGGAATCATTTCTCACTGCAAGTAACTTCAAATTCAGTGATTTTTATTTTGCTGAAACCAGTATAATTGAAAATAATTTGCATAATTTTCTCATGATTTATTGGTTTCCGTTTAATTTTTGAGAATTAAATTACTGCAACTCTATTTTTGTGTTCTGCAATCCATTTATTTTTGAGTGTTCACCTCTTAATTCAACTTAAGGGCATTTGAGCATCTAAGATAAGGGGAGGAGTTGATAACCTCTCCTTAGCCCAAAACCACCACCCCTTCATTCGAACCTAAGCCTTTAATCTAAAATTGATTAGATCTAATTTGCCCTAGTGGGCTAGGGACATCAACAAGTCGGGTCAAGGCTAGTGTTGAGTCAGTTTGTCTGGTTACTCTGTGTGTGCTTTGTACTCAGTGTCTAGAACGGTGGTTCAGGGATTCCATCCCGAAGGGCTTGTGTGCTGGTCCGCCTACCTGGCCAATCTCTGATTGGTGTCTAGGATTGGCATTCAGGGACCTAACACTCCCCTTACACCTGCCTGGCTGAGTCCTGAGTTACTACAGGCTAGCATGCCACTCTGATTGGGTATCTAGTTTGGGCTCTAGGTCTAGTTAGCCCGTAGTCGTTCAGTTGAGTCTCATTTTGTGTGTTTGCTTGCATCATGTCTACCCGGAATGGAGTGCCCTACCAACCTGGTCAAACCCAACCTGATTTAGAGGCCATGGTTAGAGCTCTTACTGAGAGTATGAACAAATTAAGTCAGGATATGAATGAGAGTTTTGCCCAGCTTAGGGATCGAGTCCAAGTACTTGAGGAACCTAGGCATCGGAATTGGACTCCTGACCCAGATTTTAATGTGCCTCAACCTCACCCACACCAAGAGCCTAGAAGACCTTTATACCGAGATCCTGAACCTAATCATAGGAGGCCTGACCCAGAACCTGAGGATAGAGACGATAGGTTCATTCGGAACATCAAGTTAGATGCACCCACTTTTGATGGTAGTTTAAATCCTAAGGTGTATTCTGATTGGGAGGGTGAGATGGACCAGTACTTTGAGTGGTATGCTATGTCTGAGGAGAAAAAATTCAAGTTTGCCAAAATAAAATTAATACGTCAAGCTAGGTTATACTGGGGGAACATTGAGCTGACCACTAGAAGACGAAATGTAGAGCCCATAACCACTTGGCAGGGTATGAAAGAGAAACTTTGAGACAAGTACCTACCCATTTCATACCAGCAAAATCTGTTAGACCAATGGCAGACTTTGAAACAAAGGAACCGATCTGTTTCAGACTACATAACCACCTTTGATGAATACCTAATGAGATGTGATGTGAGTGAAGTCCATGAGGTCACTTTGTCTAGATTTAGGGCTGGGCTTAGGGAAGATATTAAGAGAGAGTTATTTCTGAGAGAGGTTACTGACCTAGACCAAGCCTATCAGATTGCACTGAACACTGAGAAGTTTCAGAGAGGACCCATGCCATCTAGGGTTAGTACCCCAATCCCAAGAAATGGACCTAGCCAGGTTACCCCTAGCAAGCCTAATCAGGGTATCCCCATCCCTAGGATCATGGACAAAGGTAAGGCACCTGACACCCAGAGAACCCCTAGTATCATCTGTTTTAAGTGCCAGAAGCCCGGTCATATCTCCACTCAGTGCACAGCCATAGCTTGTTTTAAGTGTCATAAGGTAGGTCATGTTTCTAGCCAGTGCCCTCGTAGATCCCTATATATAGAAGAGGGAGGAGAAGAGAACTCCGAGCCTAATGAGGAGTTTGAAGAAGAAGTTTATGAGGCCGGAATGAATTTGGTTGATGAGTATGAAGGAGAGGAAGAATCCACTGAATCTGACCACTTAGGGGTTGTGAGATGCATCCTGTCCCAGACTAAAGTTCAGGAAGATTGGCGTAGGACTAACATCCTACAGACTTTCCTTAAACTAGGGGATAAGGTTTGTAAAATCATCATAGATAGTGGGAGCTGTGTGAATGCCATTTCTACTAGCACTGTCAAAATGTTAGGCTTAACCCCAGTCCCCCACCCCAACCCCTATAAGGTTTCTTGGGTAGACTCTACCTCTATACCCATCCAGTCTAGATGTCAGGTCCAAATCCAAATGCAATCCTATCAAGAGAAGATTTGGTGTGATGTCTTGCCCATGGGGGTGAGCAGTATAATTCTTGGAAGACCTTGGTTGTATGATCATGATGCCACCCTCTTAGGAAAATCCAACACCTGTGTCTTTAGTTTCAATGGGAAGAAAATCACAATCCATTCAGTCCGTCCTAAGGACAAGGTAGCTAAAGGAACCAGTAAGGTCAGAGAAATGAAGACTGGAGTGAATCTAATTAGTGCCAAGGATCTAGAACAAGAAATTCATAGTGGTTCACCCATTTGGATGTTGACTGCTAAGGAACTTAGGACTCCTACACCCTCAGAGCCTCCTCAAGAAGTTAAGCCTTTATTAGAAGAATTTGAGGATGTTTTTCCCGAGGATCTGCCAGACCACCTTCCACCTCTTAGGGATATTCAGCATTCCATAGATTTAGTCCCAGGAGCTACTTTACCCAACTTGCCCCATTATAGGATGAATCCATCGGAGCATAAAGAACTGCAAAAGCAGGTTGGCGAATTATTGAGGAAGGGGTTCATTAGAGAGAGTCTTAGCCCTTGTGCAGTCCCTGCACTTCTAACCCCGAAGAACGATGGCACGTGGAGGATGTGTGTTGACAGTCGTGCAATCAATAAAATCACAATCAAGTATAGGTTCCCCATCCCTAGACTAGATGACATGCTTGATATGATGGCCGGTGCCATGGTTTTTTCTAAAATTGATCTCAAGAGCGGCTATCATCAGGTTAGGATTAGACCAGGGGATGAGTGGAAAACAACCTTCAAAACTAAGGATGGTCTCTTTGAATGGGTTGTTATGCCTTTTGGGTTGTCCAATGCCCCTAGTACTTTCATGAGGATTATGACCCAAGTACTTAGAGCTTTCATAGGGAAGTTTGTAGTGGTCTATTTTGACGATATCCTGATCTATAGTAAGACCCCTGCAGATCACCTAGGCCACCTTAGACAAGTCTGTCAAGTTTTGAGGAATGATAGTCTCTACGGTAATCTCAAAAAGTGTGAATTTATGACCAGTAGGATTATCTTCCTTGGATTTGTTGTAACCCCTGACGGCGTGGCTGCCGATCCTGAAAAGATTAGGTCCATAGTAGAATGGCCAGAGCCGACCA
Organism: Areca catechu; assembly: GCA_021397845.1. NCBI lineage: Eukaryota > Viridiplantae > Streptophyta > Magnoliopsida > Arecales > Arecaceae > Areca > Areca catechu. Next base: position 125,349,186 of record CM038047.1, on the reverse strand, counting down.
GTGTGCATGAAGTCAGAAGTTTCCATGGCTTGGCTACCTTCTATAGGCGATTCATCAAGGGGTTTAGTACCATAGTTGCTCCTATCACAGACTGCATCAGGAAGGGAGAATTTCAGTGGACCAAAGCAGCCCATAAAGCCTTCCTAGATCTTAAGGATAGGATGACCCAGGCACCCATTTTGAGACTACCGGACTTTTCAAAGGTATTTGAGGTTGCCTATGATGCTTCAGGAGTAGGTATAGGTGGAGTCCTAAGCCAAGAAAACCATCCCGTAGCATTCTTTAGTGAAAAACTTAATGATGCTAAGCTTAGGTATTCTACCTATGATAAGGAATTTTATGCGGTAGTGCAAGCTTTGCGTTACTGGAGACATTATTTACAACCGCAAGAATTTGTGCTGTTTTCAGACCATGAGGCTCTTAGATTCTTGAATTCTCAGAAGAAGCTTAACCCTAGGCATGCTAAGTGGGTAGAATATATCCAGTCCTATACTTTTGTTTTGAAGCATAAGGCTGGGTCTGAAAATAAGGTAGCTGATGCCCTTAGTCGTCGATCTTTGTTGTTGAATTCTGTTAGGGCTGAAGTCATAGGGTTTGAGCAAATCAAAGAAGAATATGGGTCGTGCCCGGATTTCAAGACTGTATACCAGGATCTAACTCAAGGACCATCTAGTGAACGTAAGGATTATTCCCTTTTAGATGGCTTTCTGTTCTTTAAGAATAGGCTTTGCATCCCTAGAACCTCTCTTAGGGAATTCTTGATTTGGGAAACTCATGCTGGAGGTTTAGCTGGCCATTTCGGAAAAGATAAGACCACCCTGGCTATTGAAGACCATTTTTTCTGGCCTAGCTTAAAAAAAGATGTAGCACACATTATGGCTAGGTGTCGGACCTGCGCTGTTGCCAAACAGCGAAAACAGAACACCGGCCTTTATACCCCACTCCCTGTCCCAGATCATCCTTGGCAAGATGTGAGCATGGACTTTGTGTTAGGTTTGCCTAAGACCCAGAGGAGGCATGAATCTATCTGTGTTGTAGTAGACCGATTTTCCAAGATGGCCCATTTCTTGCCTTGTTCCCAAACATTTGATGCGTCTAAGGTAGCCACCCTGTTCTTTAATGAGATAGTTCGACTCCATAGCCTACCCAAGACCATTGTTTCAGATAGGGATGTTCGGTTCACCAGCTATTTCTGGAAAACCCTTTGGCATAAGTTAGGGATGAAACTTAAGTTTTCAACTGCCTATCATCCCCAGACTGACGGCCAAACCGAAGTAGTGAACCATAGTTTAGGCAATCTGCTAAGGTGTCTTGTTGGTGAAAACATTAGGAACTGGGATTTGTACTTACCTAGAGCTGAATTTGCATATAATGACTCGGTCAATAGGTCTACGGGTAAGAGTCCATTTGAAATTGTGCATGGTTACAAACCCCACACACCTCTTGACCTAGCTCCTTTACCAGTCCACACACGGGTCTCCGAGTCTGCCAAAGTTTTTGCACAGCATATAAAAGACTTGCATAAAGAAATTCAAGCCAAAATAAATTTAAGTAATGAAACTTATAAGAAATTGGCCGACTCTCAAAGGCGAGTCAAAACTTTTGACGAAGGAGACTATGTAATGATTAGGTTAAGGCCTGAACGGTTTCCTCCTGGAACCGTTAGAAAGTTACATGCTAGGGGAGCTGGACCATTTAGAGTGGTAAAGAGAGTAGGATCCAATGCCTATGTGCTCGAGTTGCCTCCAGAACTAGGCATTAGCTCCACTTTCAACATTACAGACCTAGTAGAGTATAGGGAGCCAGCTGTGATTCCCAGTGAGGCTTTTGAACCTAATCCTGCTCTTGAGAGTGAACCTGACCCTGTGTGTCCACCAACAAATTGGCCTGTGAGGAAAGAGCAGATTGAAAAGATCCTGGATGATCAGGTTATCTCTACTCATAATCGAGGATACCAAAGATACCTGGTCCGCTGGCTAGGAAGGCCAGATTCTGATGACTCTTGGATCTCCCGAGAAGAGTTACAAGAGCTGGACCCAGACCTCTTGGAGAGATACCAGAGCCAACTTAATCCATACTCGACAGGGTCGAGTTCCTCCCACCCTGGGAGAATTGGTGCGGGCACCAGACTCAGAAGAAGACTTCAGAGCTCCATCTGGATCTCTGATTAACCTTGCCCGAAGAATTAGGGTTTTTGGTTTGTAATAAGAGTTGACTAGATCAACTTAATTTAGCTTGAGTCTACATTACCTGCGTTTTATTTTGTTGAGTCATGTTGACTCAGTAGTGGACTAGGGTTTCAACCTGGGATGTTACATTTTCTCCCAAGACCAAGCAAGTGGACACCACACTCCCAGCCACACTCCCAGTCCAGGGGGCGCCATATCTACATCCAGCAGCCTTTGGTCCCCACTCCACAGATAGCAACTCCCTTCTCTCATGCGCCAGATGAGGAGAAGTCCACCAAGAGTCCACAAATCAAGGGGGTGGCCAAGACTTTCCCAAGAACTCCAAAGCAAAGATGGGAAGAAATTCTCTTGGAAGAGAACTTCAAGGGGGCGCCCACTACCTGCCAAAAACATCCAAAACAAAGATGGGAAGGACCTTGACTTAGGGAGGAAGAAAAGGAGGAGTCCAAAAGAGTTGATCCAGGGAAGGAAAAAAATTTTCTTGAAGATCCAAGCAAGGAGGCGCCATCTACCTGCCTTTTATAACCCAAATCCAATTTTTTTGGTACCTTGGCCGACCATATGTGAATGATTTGCCCTAATTTGTAGATCCCCTCCTTTAGTCCCACATGGGAAGATGTGAAACCCTCCTCCCTTGTAAAGTCTTATAAATTAAACCTCTCTTGTAAGTTTAAATCAATCAGATGAATGAAAGAAATTTTTTTTTGAGCAAACTTGTGTTTTCTCTTTTCCGCACTTGCTTCCAGGTGTTGAGCTCCGTGAGGGAGTAAATCCGGGTTCCCCTGGAACCTTGAGGAGGTGAGAGATCTCCAAAACCCCAAACCTTAGGTTAGCCACCCCACTCCCAAACCCTAGCCGCCATCACCCTTCTCTTTCCACCAAGCCCTAGTCTATTCCCCTTCTCACGGCCACCCTCTCCAAGTCCAGGCCGGCCACCAGCATCCAGCTCCAGTCCAGATACTTCAGGTCTACAGCAATTCTAAGAGGAAGTCAGATCGGCCTCCAGGAGAATCCTAATTTCAGCACTTCGGCTTTCAAGTTCTTCAACCTGGTAAATCTTTTCTTGAGTTCCATCACTTGTTCCTCTTCTTTCCCAGATCTTGAGTCCAGGAGAAGCCGACCAAACCACAAGACCAGTATTGGAGGATCCATTGCGAAGATAGCCAACTCCGAGGATCCCACAATCTGCTCGAGAGAGTTCTTCCACCAGAATCCTGAGAAGATCACTGTTTGGTTAGTAAACTGTCTCACCTCTCTATTTCTGTTCTGTTGAAAGTTCAGAGCGAAACCCTAGGTCTGGGAGTTTCTCAACCCCCAGCGATCCGTTACTTCTGAACTACTCTGATAATTTAGTTTCTTCTAAACTATGCTTTCAATCCTTACCTAGTTTCCTTCAACTTAGTTTAGCTTTACTTTGAGTCAAAGCCAATTTCTAAATATATATATATATATATATATATATATAAACAAAAAAAAAAAAAAATTAATCTTAATTTTACTTCCGCATACGCTTCTTTGTTCTTTGTTCTGCATCACCTGCCCTACTATAGGATGAACCCAACTGAACATCTAGAGCTGCAGAAGCAGGTAGGAGAACTCTTTAAAAAAGGATTTATTAGGGAAAGCTTAAGTCCTTATGCTGTACCAGCCCTATTAACCTTAAGAAAGATGGAATGTGGAGAATGTGTGTTGATAGTCATGCCATAAACAAGATTACTGTGAAATATAGGTTTCCCATCCACTGCTTGGATGATATGTTAGACATGATGGCTGGTGCAACCATCTTCTCAAAGGTTGACCTTAAGAGTGGCTATCATCAGGTTAGAATCAGACTAGGGGATGAGTGGAAAACTACATTCAAAACTAAGGATGGTCTTTATGAATGGGTAGTCATGCCATTTGGGTTGTCCAATGCCCCTAGCACCTTTATTAGAATCATGGCCCAAGTCCTAAGGATGTTCATAGGAAAATTTGTAGTTGTTTATTTTGATGACATCCTGATCTATAGTAGGACTAAGGAAGACCACCTAGATCATTTGAAACAAGTTTGCTAGACCATTAGAAAGGAGAATCTCTATGCCAATCTGAAGAAGTGTGATTTCTTGACCCATAGAGTCATTTTCCTAGGCTTTGTGGTGATCCCCGAAGGAGTGTCAACTGACCCTGAGAAGATTAGATACATAGAAAAGTGAACAGTGCCTACTAGTGTCCATGATGTACATAGTTTCCATGGTCTAGCCACCTTCTATAGGAGATTTATCTGGAGATTTAGCACCATTGTAGCACCCATAACTGACTATATTAGAAAGGAAAATTTTGAATGGACCAAAGCTACTGATAGAGCCTTCCTAGAGATTAAGGATAAGATGACACAAGCACCCATTCTGAGATTACCCGATTTTTCCAAAGTCTTTGAGGTAGCTTGTGATGCTTCAGGAGTAGGCATAGGAAGAGTTTTGAGTCAAGAGAGTCACCCAATAGCCTTCTTTAGTAAGAAACTTGATGAGGCTAAGCTTAAGTACTCAATCTATGATAAGAAATTCTATTCGATAGTACAAGTCCTTAGATATTGGAGGCATTATCTACTACCCCAGGACTTTGTCCTTTACTCTGACCATGAAGCACTCCGATTCCTAAACTCCCAGAAAACGTTGAACCCTAGGCATGCTAAGTGGGTAGAGTATATCCAAGCCTATACCTTTGTACTGAAATATCAGGTTGGAACTGAAAATAAGGTAGTTGATGCCCTTAGCCGCCATGCCTTACTTCTGAACTCTGTTAGGGCTAAAGTAATTGGATTTGACCGATTAAAGGAAGAGTATGAACTTGTTTAGACTTCAATAAAATTTTTTAATTCATTAGCCCAGGACCATCTACTTCCCATAGCAAGTACACCCTCTAGGATTGTTACCTTTTTAGAAATAATAGATTGTGTATTCCCAGAACCTCACATAAAGAATTCTTGATTTGGGAAACCCGTACAGGAGGTCTAGCTGGTCACTTTGATAGAAATAAGACCATTTTAGCTATAGATGACTAGTTCTTTTGGCCTAGTTTCAAAAGAGATGTTGCTCTCATAGTGTCCATGTGTCGAACTTATGCTGTTGCCAAGTAGCAGAAGCATAACACTGGTTGATACACCCCTTTACCTGTACCAGATCATCCATGGCAAGAACTTAGCATGGACTTTGTACTAAGACTACCTAAGACCCTAAGGAAACATGATTCCATCTGTGTAATGGTCGATAGGTTTTTAAAAATGGCCCATTTTATACCCTACTCTTAGACCTTTGATGCCTCCAAGGTAACCTGACTTTTCTTTGATCTTGTGGTTAGGTTACATGGCCTTCCTAAAACCATAGTATCTGATAGGGATGACCATTTTACCAGTTACTATTGGAAGACCCTTTGGCATTTGTTAAGAACCAAACTTAAGTTTTCCATGGCCTACCACCTTCAGACCGATGGCCAAATCAAGGTAGTGAACCAAAGCTTAGGATACCAACTGAGATGCCTTGTAGGAGAGAACATCGAGAATTGGGACCTTCTTTTACCGAGAGCTGAATTTGCCTATAACAGTTTAGTCAATAGGTCCATAGGTAAGAGACTATTTGAGGTTGTTCATGGTTACAAACACAACAATCCTCTTGACCTGATCCCCTTACCCTTGCATGCATGAGTCTTTGAGTCAGTTGAGTCATTTGCATAGCATATTAGGGATTTGCATAAAGAAATTAGTCAAAAGATTAACATAAGTAATGAACTCTATAAAAATTTGGCTAATTCCTAAAATGAGCTAAAGAATTTTCTGTAAGGGATTATATAATGATCATGCTTAGGCCTGAGTGGTTCCCTCTAGGGATCATAAAGAAACTACATGCTCATGGAGCTGGACCCTTCAGAGTAATAATGAGAGTTGTACCCAACGCATATGTACTCGAGTTATCACCCGAGCTAGGTATTAGTTCAACCTTCAATATTTTAGACCTTGCGGAGTATAAGGAACTAGCAATGATTCCCAGTGAGCCTTTAGACCTAACCCTTCTCTTGAGAGTGAACCCATCCCAGAGTGTCCACCCACAAATTGGCCTATAAGAGAGGAAAGGACTGAGCGTATCCTGGATGATCAAACCATCAGTACCCGAAATAAAGGCTATCAACGGTATTTGGTCTAATGGCAAGGTCAACCGAAATTCAAGGACTCGTGGATTACCCAAGAGGATCTGCAGTGCCTCGACCCTAACATACTAGAGTAGTACAAGAGCCGATATAACCCTTACTCGACAAGGTCGAGTTCCTCCCACCTGAGGAGAATTGGTGCGGGCACCAAGATCAGATAGCGATTGCTAGGCCCAATCTTGTTTATTAATTAGGATTTCTGAGTTCTATAGTCCTTAATAATGTGTCACTTGAGTCTTGCAATATAAGTGAGCCAAGTGAGTCCTAATATGGTGACATCCGTTGACCTGAAGCCTACAGACTGATATGGTGACATCCACTGATGTGGAGCCTGTGGACGGCCACGATGGCAAAAGAACTATCACCTGGGCAGGGCTACATGACGAAGAACCGAGGTGGACCACCTTGCCAAGGTCAGCTCCCAGTTGAGGCAGAGGTCATTGGGTGGGCCTCCCGTTTGAGGTCAGCTCCTGATTAAGGTTGAGTCCATCCCTCTAAGGCGAGCCCTCTGGCTGAGGACAGCTCCTGGTCGGGGTCAAGCTCATGCTTCCATAATGGATCATCCTGCCGAGGTCATCTCCCAGCCAAGGCAGGGCTCATTGGGTGGGCCCCAAGTCAGAGGTCAGCTCTTGATCAAGGTTGAGTCCACCCCTCCAATGCGGACCCTCCTACCAGCAGGAGCGTGGGTTCCTCCCAAAGGCATAAAGAGTGGGGGAGGCCTGAATTCAAAACAAAGATAAGGGAATACCTGATCACACAGAGCCTTCGAGCAGTGGCGCATGCCTTGCCATGTGTACAAGCCCCTTGTGACATGCTGTGCTCACGATCTGCACAATTCAGGCAAAACTAGGTTCTTAGCCTTGCAGTGTGCCGACATGTTGACGATCGCATGACTGGGAGACTGTACTTCCATGACAGGATGCCTGGACGCTAGGCCCTAGACTCTACGTACTGTGGTACTCGGATGGCCTCCTCCAAAATGACAACATCCCGTTATGGCTCAAGGCTTAGGCATAGAACCGGCTCTACAGAGAGGTGACAGCAGGCGACGAAAAGCCTCCTTCGAAGGAGAGAACCTTGAAGCCAACAAAAAGCCACTCACCTATATAAGACTCATACAAAAAGGTAAGTAAAGGTAAGGAAAGAAAAAATAATAGAGACTCTTACATTTTGGCATTATCTTTTCTCTTACCACCCTCTCAATATGGATAGTCCTCCAAGCTCTCTGCTATAAAGGTTTCTATTCCCCTTGATCATCTCACTAACTTGATCATCGGAGTGCCTTCATCGAAATCCTCGCTCTGAGGTTTCCTCTGTCTTGCAGCACCCCTGAGCGAGTGAGTGAGCTAACCGTGAGGCGGGGAGCCAAGCATCCAGCAGGAACCTGATGCACCAGAGCTACGAGCCACGATGATCTTGGTGGTAATAGATTGGCATGCCAGGTAGGGGAACCGAAAGAAAGCATCATCCCTCCCATAGCATGAAAGATCGCACGGACACCCATAGTCCGATGGTGACCACACAAGCCCATGAAGCCCCCAACAATCGAGCGGGGGACCCCCCTCATCGCGGTGACCAATGCTCGAATGGGGAGCGTCCCGCTCTATCGCAGCCACCTTCGACAGACCCCACTCCATTATAGCCACCTTCGGTGGACCCTCAGTACACCGCACCGCCCACCAAGTCTAGCTGCTAGCTATGGTGGTGCATCAGCTCCACCAGAAGCATCGCTCCCTAGAAACACAATAGCAGCTAGGGTCTTTGGTAGCCCATGTAGCCAATCCCCATACCAGCCTATGGTCCTTCAAGGAGGGGCCACTGCATGCGGCATCCCCCACTCGGGAGGCCCACTAGGTGGGTGGCAAGTGACCGCAGCATGATCCAACCGGCTGGGGGAGCTGCTCCCCAGCCTCGGACCACTGTGCACCCTTGCACCAGCAGCACCGGTATGATTGGGAACTTAGGCACGAGTTCCTCCACTTTGGCCCTCCCTCACTGGTGTGGGACTAAGAAGCATGCAAGTGATTCTTTGTTATTTTGATGTTTTAATGAGTTGGCGAATTCCCGAAATCAAACTAAGAAGAGATCTAGAGACTCAGATAATGATAAAAAAACTCTATCATGTAGAAATAGACCCTAAACAGAGATAAAGCAGGATCCCGAGATTGAGAAACCCTGGTATGACTTAGCTCTAAATCAATACCCCACTCAAGAGATTAAGGAGTGCAAATCTTTTAAAATTCTTAAGCACCCGATGCCAATATCGCTCACACTTACGGATGCGGCCTAGAAGATCAAGCCCTCAACCCTATGGATTCGTCGACTTTCTGTCAGATGGCCTTGAAGGCAAGGTAGGCCTACTTTGTCCATGGCACCGAAAGGACCTGTGAGCAACCTAGAAACGAGATAGAAAAAACAAGAAGGTAAGATAGCAAAGAAAAGAAGGTGAAAGAAGTTGAGGGTGGTGGTCGAGGGTGGTTTTTCTTGTTGGGCATCCAGGCGCTACTTCCAGAGGGGGTCCAAATATGGGAGGTGGGTTGGTGGCTTGCGTAGGAAGGCGATATCTAGGGCCTCACACCCCTCGATGCTCAAAAGTGAAAGCTCACTCTCTCAGAGTTCCAAGTCACAAAGACAAGGGCTAGAAGAAAATTTTTAGAATTTTCATTGATTCAACATTCCTCATTCTTCTTTTACAAGAGAGTTGGGCCATATTTATAGGCTCCCCAGTACTCATTTGAATTCAAAATTTGAATAAGGGAGTTACAAGCTTGTTTTGGGGAGAGGAAAGGGGGTGGTTGTCTTTATGAATCAAGGGTGCCTAACTTGAATTTTGAATTCCTCTTCATGGAGCTCTAGCCGACTATGAATGCTAGGCTTAATCCTTGGTGATATGGCTTGATATGTGGAGTGGAGTGAGAAGGGTTGTTTGCTTGAATCAAGGGGGCGCCCACTTGGAACTTGAATTTGAAATGAAGCTTGAAACTTGGCCACCTAAAGTGCTTCTCATGACATGGCACTGGTGTTTGAAATTGAAATTTTGTTTTGGTGATGTGGAACCTCTCATGACATGGCTTTGGTGATGTGGCATTCCCCAAGGCTTTGAATGTTGAGTTGGCAACCCAACTTGGCATGGAGGAAAAGTGGCTTGTCCCTTCTTCAAATAGGCTTGTCTTGAATGCTCATTTATGGACCCATATTCAAATTGTCTTGAGCTTGTGAACCAACTTGGCTAATTACAAGACCAATTGACCCTAACTTGACCAAATTGGTCGAATTACAAGACTAAACCAAAATTGAAACCAACTAGATACTAATTACATGACTCGAATGTGAATTACTCAGGCTTAAGTGTCTTAAGCCTTATTACAGGATCCAAAAAATACTAATAACCCTAATCAGAAATCCATAGAGGGTTGAGAAGCCTCTGTCTAATCCTGGTGCCCGCACCAATTCTACTGGGGTGGAAGGAACTCGACCCGATCGAGTAAGGGTTGGTTTGGCTCTAGTATCTCTCAAGAAGGTCGAGGTCGAGGTGCTGCAAATCCTCTCAGGTAATCCATGAATCATCGAACTCTGACCAACCTTGCCAGTGGACCCGGTAACGTTGAAAACCTTTGCCCCAGGTTGTGATAGCTTGATCGTCCTGGACATGCTGGATCTATTCTCCTCTCTCAGGTAAAATTGGAGGTGGACACTCATGGTCGGGTTCACTCTCAAAGGATAGGTCAAGCCTAAATGGCTCGCTGGGTATTGTTGCCGGCTCCCTATACTCGACTAAGTCTGAGATATTGAAAGTCGAGCTAATGCCATAATCTGTGGTAGCTCAAGCACATAGGCATTAGGGCCAACTCTCCTTATCACTTTAAAGGGACAAGCTCCATGAGCATGTAGTTTCTTAACGGTCCCCGGTGGGAATAGTTCAAGCCTAAGCCTAATCATTACAAAATCTCCTATGTCAAATTCTTTGACTCACTTTCAAAAATCTGCCAATTTCTTGTATGTATTATTACTTAGATTGATTTTTGGCTAATCTCTTTTGCATGGTATGCGAATGACTCTGCAGACTCTGAGACTCATACTGACACCTAATGATGCAGAACGGAAGCTCTGCTACCAAAAATGATGCAGAATGAATATGTGGAATGGGAAAGCAAATTATGATTAATGTATTTTTTTTTTATATATATTTTTAGAAGTCGGCTTTGACTCAAAGGAAAGTTAAACTAAATTAAAAAAACTATGTAATAATTGAAAGCACAATTTAAAGAAACTAGGTTATCAGAGTAATTCAGAAGTAAAGGATCGCTGGGGGTTGAGAAACTCCCAGACCTAGGGTTTTGCTCTGAACTTTCAACATGACAGAAGTAAAGAGCAGAGAAGGGTTACAGACCAGGCAGTGATCTTCACAAAGTTTAGTGGAAGGACTCTCTTGAGCAGATTGATGGATCCCCGGATTCAGATATCTTCGTAATGGATCCTCCAATACTGGCCCTTTGGCAGAGTTGGCTTCTTCTGAACTCAAGATCTGGGAAAGAAGAAGAACAAGTTATGGAACCAGATACTCAAGGAAGGATTTACTAGATAGAAGAACTTGAAAGCTGATGTTGCTAAAATTCTGATTCTCCTGGATGCTATCTGACTTCCTCTGAGATTTGCTCTGTCTTCGAAGTAGCCGAACTGGACCTGGATGCTGGTGGTCGGCCTCTACTTGGAGAGAGGGGCCGTGAGAGATGGGGTAGGCTAGGGTTTGGTGGAATGAAGAGGATGATGGGTGGCTAGGGTTTGGAAGTGAAGTGGCTAACCTAGGGTTTTGGGGTTGGAGATCTCACACCTCCTCAAGGTTCCTGGGGAACCCGGATTTACTCCCTCACGGAGCTCAACACCTGGACGCAAGTGCGAAAGAGAGAAACATAAAGTTGCTCACACAAAATTTGAATTCATTCATCAGTTCTTTAAAACTTACAAGAGGGATTTATTTTATAGGCCTTTACAAGAGGTCAGGGTTTTACATCTTCCCATGTGGGACTAATAGGATGGATCTTCAAATTAGGCTTGTAGAATCAAATCCTTCTCATATGGCCGGCCAAGAGCTTCCATAAGTGTTGATTGGCGGCTCCAAATGGTAAGTAGGTGGCGCCTCCTAGCCTTGCTCTTCAAGAAAATTTTTTTTTCCTTCCATGCTTGGTTTTATTTGGAAGTATTTGGGTGCCTCCTAGTTTTGCTCCCCAAGTTTTGGCTTCTTCCTTTCATGGCTCAACTCTTTTGGAAACCTCCTTTTCTTTCTCCCCAAGTCATGGTTCTTCCCAACTTTGCTTTGGTCTTTTTAGGCATGGATTGGGCGCCCCCTTGAAGTGCTCCCCAAGAAATGCCTCTTTCCTCCTTTAGCTTGGCCTTTTAAGGTATATATGGGGCGCCTCCTTGATTTTGGCTTCAAGAAAAATTCTTGCTCCCTTGGGTGTGGGGACCAAGACACTAGGATGGAGATGTGGCACCCCCTGGACTCTGGCGTGTGGCTGGGAGTGTGGCGCCCACTTACTTGAGCCTGGGAGAAAAATGTGGCACCCTGGACCTTGACTTGAAAAAGGTGGCACCAACCTGGAGAAGACCTAGGCCACTACTAGGACTTGTACTGAGTCAACATGACTCAACAAAATTTAAATTACAGACTCAAGACTAAAATTGAGTTGACCAAGTCAACCCTTATTACAAAACTAGAAACCCTAATTCTTCGGGCAAGGTCAATCAGAGATCCAGATGGAGCCCTGAAGTCTTCTTCTGAGTCTGGTGCCCGCACCAATTCTCTCGGGGTGGGAGGAACTCGACCCTATCGAGTATGGATCAAGTTGGCTCTGGTATCTCTCCAAGTGGTCTGGGTCCAATTCTTGTAATTCTTCTCAGGAGATCCAAGAGTCATCAGAATCTGGCCTTCCATGCCAGCGGACCAGGTATCTTTGGTATCCTCGATTACGAGTAGAGATAACCTGATCATCCAGGATCTTTTCAATATGCTCTTTCCTCGCAGGCCCATTTGTTGGTGGACACATAGGGTTGGGTTCACTCTCAAGAGCAGGATTAGGCTCAAAAGGCTCACTGAAAATCACAGCTGGCTCTCTATACTCTACTAGGTCTGTAATGTTGAAAGTGGAGCTAATGCCTAGTTCTGAAGGCAACTCGAGCACATAGGCATTGGACCCTACTCTCTTCACCACTCTAAATGGTCCAGCTCCTCTAGCATGTAACTTTCTAACGGTTCCAGGAGGAAACCGTTCAGGCCTTAACCTAATCATTACATAGTCTCCCTCAACAAAAGTTTTGACTCGCTTTTGAGAATCAGCCAACTTCTTATAAGTTTCATTACTTAAATTTATTTTGGCATGAATTTCTTTATGCAAGTCTTTTATATGCTGTGCAAAAACTTCAGCAGACTCTGAGACTCGTGTGTGGACTGGTAAAGGAGCTAGGTCAAGAGGTGTGTGAGGTTTGTAACCATGCACAATTTCAAATGGACTCTTACCTGTAGACCTATTGATCGAAACATTGAATGCAATTTCAGCCCTGGACAAAATACAAATCCCAATTCCTGGTGCTCTCAATCAAACCAAAATCTGAGCCAAAGCCTAGTAAAGGGTCAAGAAAAACTAAACTAGACTGACGATGCACTCCTAAAGAGTGGACTTTATTCCAAAGGAACCCTAGGTCTAAACCTAACAAACTAAGGCTCTCTAGGTTTGACCTTGGGTCGGAGGATGGCATGCAGAGCATGAAAACTTATCATGGGTGCCTAGTAGGTGCCATAAGGTCTTCCAGAAGTAGGTGGCAAACTTAATAGATTCTGACACGTGGTTCAATCTAAAGACTTCGACAAAGTATACTTGGATGGTGTAAGAAGCATTGGAAGTCCTAGAGAAAAGGAGGAAATATGAGGTGGAGTCTCGAATTACCTGCTGACTAAAGGTGGTGACCTGAAGGATTGAATGGTGATCTATGAGTGTCAACTGGTCATCCTTACGAAAGGAAAAGTTTGCTACTCCCAGGAGTGGATCAAAAGATGGTTCGGGGAGTAGCCTAGGACATGTGATTGCAACAGTTAAGGTTTGTTCTCTAAGCAAATAATGATCCACTTTCTCAAGAGATGGATCAGAGAATGATTCATGGAAGGGTCTATGGATGATGACCTCAAGACTTGAAATTTGACCTATGGGTGAGGAAAGGTATACTCTATAGAATGGTAGCTCAGTCATGCGAAGGAAGGGATCTGGGGCCATAAGGAGGACTTCTACAGGACTGGGTGAATCAATCTGCTCATGAAAAGGATGTCCAATTGAGATTACGGGAGAGACCTTAGTGGCTGAGCATGGGACAAGGTCCAATTGTAAGAGACTTGATTCAGTCATCCTAAGGAGAGGATCTACCATAGGGTGGGCAAACTTAAATAGTTTAGTGCAAAGATCTTCAATTGGTACTTGGGGAATGACTGTCATTAGAGGATACGAACTAATAGCTCGGGCTAACACTATGAGTTCTTCCTGGGGGTATTTGACTAAAGGAACCTAGTTCTCACAAATCTCTTGAATTTTTGAACTAGGTCCTACCACTTGGTTGCTCTCCAAGGTCTCCTCAGGTAAGGAACCAATAGTATCGATGTCACATTCTTCAAGTTCTTCCCCCTCATATTCATCAACTAGACTCAAGCCAGCATCATATACTTCCTCGATGCCATCTTCAATGGGTTTCGGGTCAGTGGTAATCGGGTCAACTGATTCTGGGCTTGTCATACCTAACCCTTCTTCCTCATTGGTATCCTTCTGGTCAAGAGGTGACACAAGTGGGAATTGACAAACAAAAGTTTGGTTCACTACGGGTGTCGGATCAATCGGAACTTGACTCAAGTTGGTAGAGGTTGGCTTTAAGTCCAAAGTACTTGATTGGTTATATCATAAAGACCACTCATAGTCTTGGGCTTCTTGGTAGGCTCGGTCTAACTTATTGGTCTTTTCAAGGCATAGCTTCCTATAAATGTCTGGGTGTAACCCAACCCTAAACCTCGATGTGATCTGAGCTTCGGTCTCAATGGTATTGCATTTCATGTCATACCACAGGAAGTCCTTGATATATTTAGACACAGGCTTATTACCTTGTCGCAATTGGTACCATTGGTCTAAAAGTCTTTTCTCATAGGATCTACCTAGGTACCTATCTCTCAACTTACTTCTCATATCTCTCCAAGTATATATTTCCTCTTTTCTTTCATAACACTCACGCTCAATAGCATACCAATGCGACCTAGCATGTTTGGTGAACTTGGTTTTGGCCAACCTAACTTGTCCTAATTTCGATATGTTAGTGCACTCAAAATACCGATCCATTTGTTCTTCCCACTTAATATATGTCTCTTGTCTTCCATCAAAAGAGGGTGCATAAGGTTCGGTGTTCCTAACGGGTCCCTTCTCTGAGTCAACCAAGTATGGATATAGGCTCCTAGGGTTATGCTCGGGATCACGGTATAAGGTCCTCCTAGGCTCCTGGCATGGGTGAGGTTGGGGCCTATTAAATTTTGGATCAGGGGTCCAATTTTGATGTCTACATTTCTCAAGTCCCTGGGCTCGATCTCTAAACTGGGCAAAACCCTCATTCATATCCTGACTCAATTTGGTCATACATTCGGTAAGAGTTCTAATCATGGCCTCTAAATCAGGTTGGGTTTGACCAGGTTGGTAGGGTACTCCATTCCGGGTGGACATGATGATGCAAGCAAGCACACCAAATGAGACTCGACTGAAACGACTACAGGCTAACTAGACCTAGAGCCCAAACTAGATGCCCAATCAGAGTGGCAAGCTAGCCTGTAGTAACTCGGGACTCAGCCAGGCAGGTGTAAGGGGAGTGTTAGGTCCCTAATTGCCAATCCTAGACACCAATCAGTGATTGGCCAGGTAGGCGGACCAGCACACAAGCCCTTCGGGATAGAATCCCTGAACCACCATTCTAGACACTGAGTACAAAGCACACACAGAGTAACTAGACAAACTGACTCAACACTAGCCTAGACCCGACTTGTTGGTGTCCCTAGCCCACTAGGACAAATTAAGTCTAATAAATTTTAAAATTAGGCTTAGGATCGAATGAATGGGTGGTGGTTTTGGGCTAAGGAGAGGTTATCAACTCCTCCCCTTATGTTGCAACTTCGGTGCCCTTAAGATAGATTCAATTTATGCACACTCAAATAAAAATAGCTTGCAGAAAATATAAAAAATAGAACAGCAGTAAAATTGATCTCAGAAAATCTACAGAAATTAATAAATCATGAAAATTTTATGTAAATTACATTCAATTATACTGGTTCCAGAAAAATAAGAATTACTTAATTTGGATTTATATGTAGGGAGAGACAATTCAGATAACAGGGCAGTTACTGACTAAAAATAGAATTCTTCTCCTGTTTACAATTCCTACTACGAAGTTGTAACCCAGCGGATCCCCTACATGCCCTAGGAACACCCCATGGAATGGGAAGAGAAGGCTTGCACCTCACTTCGTTCCTAGGATCGGATGTCCTGGGGAGTCTACTTCAAGCAGACAAAGTAAAAAAGAGAGACACTCAAAACATGCAAACAAGTCAGAAACCCTAGACAGGGCTCTGATACCAAAATTGATGCAGAACGGAAGCTCTGCTACCAAAAATAATGCAGAATGAATATGTGGAATGCAGAAGCAAATTATGATTAATGTATTTTTTTTTATATATATATTTTCAGAAGTCGGCTTTGACTCAAAGGAAAGTTAAACTAAATTGAAAGAAACTATGTAATAATTGAAAGCACAATTTAAAGAAACTAGGTTATCAGAGTAATTCAAAAGTAAAGGATCGCTGGGGGTTGAGAAACTCCCAGACCTAGGGTTTCGCTCTGAACTTTCAACATGACAGAATTAAAGAGAAGAGAAGGGTTACAGACCAGGCAGTGATCTTCACAGAGTTTAGTGGAAGGACTCTCTTGAGCAGATTATTGGATCCCCGGATTCAGATATCTTCGCAATGGATCCTCCAATACTGGCCCTTTGGCAGAGTTGGCTTCTTCTGAACTCAAGATCTGGGAAAGAAGAAGAACAAGTTATGGAACCAGATACTCAAGGAAGGATTTACTAGATAGAAGAACTTGAAAGCTGATGTTGCTGAAATTCTGATTCTCCTGGATGCTGATCTGACTTCCTCTGAGATTTGCTCTGTCTTTGAAGTAGCCGAACTAGACTTGGATGCTGGTGGTCGGCCTCTACTTGGAGAGAGGGGCCGTGAGAGATGGGGTAGGCTAGGGTTTGGTGGAATGAAGAGGATGATGGTCGGCTAGGGTTTGGAAGTGAAGTGGCTAACCTAAAGTTTTGGGGTTGGAGATCTCACACCTCCTCAAGGTTCCTGGGGAACCCGGATTTACTCCCTCACGGAGCTCAACACCTGGATGCAAGTGCGGAAGAGAGAAACATAAAGTTGCTCACACAAAATTTGAATTCATTCATCAGTTCTTTAAAACTTACAAGAGGGATTTATTTTATAGGCCTTTATAAGAGGTCAGGGTTTTACATCTTCCCATGTGGGACTAATAGGATGGATCTTCAAATTAGGCTTGTAGAATCAAATCCTTCTCATATGGCCGGCCAAGAGCTTCCATAAGTGTTGATTGGCGGCTCCAAATGGTAAGTAGGTGGTGCTTCCTAGCCTTGCTCTTCAAGAAAAATTTTTTTCTTTCCATGCTTGGTTTTATTTGGAAGTATTTAGGCGCCTCCTAGTTTTGCTCCCCAAGTTTTGGCTTCTTCCTTTCATGGCTCAACTCTTTTGGACACCTCCTTTTCTTTCTCCCCAAGTCATGGCTCTTTCCAACTTTGCTTTGGTCTTTTTAGGCATGGATTGGGCGCCCCCTTGAAGTGCTCCCCAAGAAATGCCTCTTTCCTCTTTTAGCTTGGCCTTTTAAGGTATATATGGGGCACCTCCTTGATTTTGGCTTCAAGAAAAATTCTTGCTCCCTTGGGTGTGGGGACCAAGACACTAGGATGGAGATGTGGCACCCCCTGGACTCTGGCTTGTGGCTGGGAGTGTGGCGCCCACTTACTTGAGCCTGGGAGAAAAATGTGGCACCCTGGACCTTGACTTGAAAAAGGTGGCACCAACCTGGAGAAGACCTAGGCCACTACTAGGACTTGTACTGAGTCAACATGACTCAACAAAATTTAAATTACAGACTCAAGACTAAAATTGAGTTGACCAAGTCAACCCTTATTACAAAACCAGAAAATCTAATTCTTCGGGCAAGGTCAATTAGAGATCCAAATGGAGCCCTGAAGTCTTCTTCTGAGTCTGGTGCCCGCACCACCTAACAAAATGCAGACTCAACTATGCATCCCTATTGAGAGGAATTTTATTAGACTATTTGGGCCTAAATCTAATAGACTATAGGCTCTCTAGGTTTGACCCTGGTTTGGTATGCACACAAAAATTTATAATAAATTCCTAGCAAATGCCATAAGGTCTTCCAAAAGTAGGTCGCAAACCTAACATACTTAAAGAACTGGTGCAACTGAACGACCTTAACATAGTGTGATTTGAAAGTTTGGGGAACATTGGTAGCCTTAGGGTATGACAAGAAATAGAAATCAGAGTCCTGGGACAATCTATTGGAAGCATAAAATAGACCTTGGTTACTCGAGATGACCTTAAGATTTGAACATTGATCTATGGGTGTCATATAGTCCACTTATTTTTATAGTTCTTGGGGCTCGGTGGGATTCATCCCATAGTGAGGAAGGT
Source organism: Areca catechu (assembly GCA_021397845.1). Classification (NCBI taxonomy): domain Eukaryota; kingdom Viridiplantae; phylum Streptophyta; class Magnoliopsida; order Arecales; family Arecaceae; genus Areca; species Areca catechu. The sequence goes on along the minus strand of CM038047.1, from coordinate 125,331,024 downwards.
TTGGTAATGAGGAACCTGGGACCAAGCTTATAGCATGCTGGATGTCCCTAAAGGGTGGTAGTTAACTAGGTAACTCATCGAAAAATACATCCTCAAATTCTTTCAGAGTTTCAACTATTTCTTGAGGGTGTTCTCTTTGGGTCAGTTCATGAATCTCTTTAGTGGCAGGGGTTCTGGTGTGCGCACCAGGATCAGACAGAGGCTCCTCAACCCTTTATAGATCATAGATTAGGATTTTTAATTTGTTGAGTCCTGTAATAAGGCTTCAAGCATGAGCATTTTATTTTCATGTATTTAGTTTCAATTTTTGTTTTAGTCATGTACCTTGGCCAATTTGGTCAAGTTGGGTCAATGGGTCTTGTAATAAGCTGAACTGGTTCACAAGCTCAAGTCAACTTGAAATTGGGCTCAAGTGATGCGGGATGACTCTAAGATTGCTAAACTTGTAGGAAAAATAGTAAACTAATTTTTATAATTTTTTAACATTAAATTTGCAGCCTAAATTTCCAAAGTTATATAAAGACTAGTAGGATATTTAGCAATGCAAAGAATCATCACGCAGGCATGCTCATGCAAAATAATAAGAAAACCAGGATCCGAGAATTGAGAAACTCCTGAATTAGGATAGCTAATCATCATCAAATCAGATATCAAGAGAAGGGAAGGTTTCTTACCAGTTAGAGATTTGAAGAACTTCTGATGAAGAGATCACACATCACTCTGATTGGAGTCTGGATGATGAAGCTCGGTTTCCCTGATTAGATGACTAATTTAGGTGGTCTTGGATGCAAGGAAAGCCTCCTTTGGGGAGGTGAAACACCTCAAGGATCCTGCAAGCATCAAGGTCAATAAAAACAGTAATTAAACAAAAGAATAAAAACTAGGGTTCAAAAAGAAACAAAATTAGGTTTGTTGCATCTTCCTCTCCATCAAAAGAAGAGAAAAGGATGCCGGCCTCCGCTCGGAGGGACCGGCCTCGCCCTGATCAGTGGAGGGGCAGAAGCCCGGACCAAAACGGGACATCCTCGAGAATGAGGGGAAGGAAGGACTTGGAGTAGAGGACGGAAGAGAAGACTCAACCTAAAGAAGACTCCAGACCCCGGCAAAGAACCCTATTCTAGAGGAGGAAGGAGGGAGAAGAAGCTGACCTGTTGCCTTAAAATGTTCAAGGCAATTGGAAGGAGGAAGAAGCTTGGGCGCGGTAGCAGCAGGTACGAAGAATTCAAAAAGAATGGATGGTTTAGGTAAGGCCCTCCTTTCATTTCAAAATGACCCGAGGGATTCGTACCGATTCAATCCTTTTGCCAATGAATCTACTCCACGTGCTGTCCATCTGTGAGAATGGCATCCCGACCGCTCTGCATTCTGTGCCAACATTAACTGCTCCTCGGAAGTGGCCACATGGTATCCCCGCATTGGTCCGCAGGGTCGGTCCCCGAAGCGCTAGCAATCATGGCCATCATCATGCCAGATTTTCGCCTTTCCACGTTAGCACCGCAATTACTCCCTTCGACCCGAGTGCCATGCATTAACGGGCCTCGGGAGTGGGGGGCAAATGATGTAAAGAGAACGCTGATGTGGAGAAACCGGCAGGCGCCACGTCAAGAAAAGATGCCACATCGATTCTCCAGCCCGAATCCCACTACCGAGCTAAGCTAAGCTCCATCTAAACAACAAGCCGAGCTCAGTCCTCTGTCAGGTTATGCCTGTAAGCTCTGGATGCCTATGTCGGAGCCGTCTTCTACCCTCCAGAGCGAGACCCTCGGAGGCTAGTATCCTGCGGTCGAGGTCAAGCTGAGAGCTCACCCACCGATGTGGAGCCTCTCCGAGCGCGCGCCCTCTGGACCCGGTCTGCCTTCCGCCCTCTAAAGTGAGACCCTCGGAGGTTAGTGCCCTGCAGTCGAGGTCGAGTGGGAGCCGATGTGGAGCCTCTGAGCACGCGCCCTCTGGACCGGGTCCGCCTTTCGCCCTCTAGAGTGAGACCCTCGGAGGCTAGTGCCCTGTGATCGAGGTCGAGCCAAGAGCTCACCTGCCGATGTGGAGCCTCTCCGAGCGCGCGCCTGTGGACCGGGTCTGCCTTCCGCCCTCCAGAGTTAGACCCTCGGAGGTTAGTGCCTTATGGTCGAGGTCGAGCCCAGCGCTCACCCACCGATGTGGAGCCTCTCCGAGCATGCGCCCTCCAGATCGGGCCTGCACTCTGCCCTCCACCAAGGTGCCCTTGCAAGCTCGGAGCATCTAGGTCGGAGCGAGTCCTGTCATCCCAGCTTAGCCCCAGCCCGAACGAGGTCCTCACCAGCCCAGAACACCAGCGAGCCACCCGAGGGCTGCACTGAAGTGCCTTCCAAGTCGTACTGACCACCTGCGACTGCTAGTTACACTAGAAAGGCAAGCAGCACGTTGATCGAGATGCCACACTCCTCACCAACCACTCAAATCACCCAAGAGGAGAAGTCAACCAAAAGATTCGAATCTCGCGGGTAGCAGCCCCCCATTTGAGGCACTGACTGATGCAGAACGAAAGCTCTGATACCAAAATTGATGCAGAACAAAAATATGGAATGCGGAAGCAAATTAAAATTAATGTATTTTTTTTATTTATTTATTTTCAAAAGTCGGCTTTGACTCAAAGGAAAGATAAACTAATATTGAAAGAAACTAAGAAATGACAGAAAGCATAATTAAAAGGAGTGGATTATCAGAGTAACTCAGAAGTAGGATCGCTGGGGATTGAGAAACCCCCAGACCTAGGGTTTACTCCTCTTTCAAGAAACAGACGAAGAGAGAAGAGAAGGTTTTATACCTGACTATGATATCTCTCGTTGCTTCAATTGAAGGACACTCTCGAGCAGATTGTAGGATCCTTGGAGATGGGGTATCTTCGCAATGGATCCTCGAATTGTAGTCCTATGGCAAGGTTGGCCTTCTTCTCGAACTCAGGATCTGGAAGAAGAAGAACAAAAAAAAAAGAACCAGAAACTCAAAGAAAGACACTAACCTGAGGACTTAATGAAGATTGTTGGATGTAGAAGTTATGGAGATCTTGATACTGATCTGACTCTTTGTTGAACTTGCTCTGTAGTTGAAACAGTTGATCTGAACCTAGATGCTGGTGGCCGGCCTCTATGTGGAAAAGAGGGGCCGTGGGATGTAGATGGAAAATTAGGGTTTGGTGGTGGTGGAGTAGAGATGGGTGGACTAAGCTAGGGTTTTGGGGTTGGAGATCTCACACCTCCTCAAGGTTCCTAGGGAACCCGGATTTACTCCCTCACGGAGCTCAACACTTGAATACAAGTGCGGAAGAGAGAAACACAAAGTTGCTCACAAAGAAATTGATTTCATTCATCATTTTATTCAAGAGTTACATAGAGTTGAATATATAGACATAACAAAGAAATAAAATTTTATACATTTCTCATGTGGGACTAATAGGACTAACCCACACTTTAGGCATCAAATTCTCTTCCCAAGACTCCTTCCATGAGTTGGCAGCCCAAAAACTCCAAGAAAACTTGAAAATCAGCTCCAAATGGCAGGTTATGGGGGTGTCTCCTAGTATCTCTCCATGAATCAAGGATTTTCCCTTCATGGTTTGGCTCATTTAGACACCTCCTAGTCTTGCTCCACAAGTTTAGGCTTCTTCCTTTCATGGCTTTGGCACTTTTGAAAACTTTTGGGAACCTCCTTGAATTTCTTTCCAAGACATGCTCTCTTCCCTTTTATAACTTGGATTTTTATGGAACATTGTAGGGCACATCCTTGATCCTCTCTTCAAGAAAAATTCTTGCCATCCTGGCTTGGGTTTATCTGGAAAGAAGTTGGCTCCTCCTTGGATTGAGGTATCTTGATGGATTTCTCCCCCAAGTGGTGCAAGAAAAAGGGGAACTTACTTCTTATGGTGTGGGGACCAAAGACACTGGATGGAGATGTGGCAGGGAGTGTGGCACCCACTTGTAGCTGGATCATGGAAGAAAAAATGTGGCACCCTATGGCAGAGGGAATGGCGCCAACCTGGACCTGGACTTGGACTGAGTCAACATGACTCAGCAAAAATTGAAATGACAAAATTACAGACTCAAAATTGGGTTGATCAAGTCAATCCTTATTACAAACCCTAATTTTCTCGGGCAAGGTCAATCAGAGATCCAGATGGAACCCTGAAGTCTTCTTCTGATTCTGGTGCCCGCACCACTGACAAGTTTCCCGAAATGAGACAACCAAGTGAAGTGCCGTAGTGCCTGACAACTCTCCTTATCATGAATCAGGAAAGACTTCTCGGGACACCATCGCATGCGCCTGACAGCCTGGCAGGGATCCTGAGACAAGCGCCCAATGGTAACCTAGTTTGCAACATGCTCAGAGGTAACACAATAACAAAAAAAACACAACAACAAAAAAAAAAACCCAAGCCAGAGAGAGAGAAAAAAAAGAGGGAGGAGTGCAACCCCCACCAGCAAGAGGGGCATGGCACTGCCACCACCACGAGCACAAGCACAAGCTCGACCAAGAGGGCGAAGCACCACTACCACCATAGTTGAAGGAAAACGAGGGATACAAGGAGAGGCGGAGGAACAGGGCACCCCTCTGTCCCCACATCACTCTCCCCCTGCAACATTTTCACCTTCGCACACATTTTTCACTCCTCCTAGTGCGGAGTCCATCAAGAGGGGCCTGACCAGGAGGATCTATTCTCCTGGATTATCACTGACTTGATCATCGGAGTGCCCCCGCTGGAAACCCCGGCCCGGGTCTCTAACCCCTGTCTTGCAGGTCCAGGAGCGGAGGACCGCCGAGTGGCAAGACGACTACACCCAACGTGGAGGTCCGGGACTCGAGGATGGCGGGTGGCAGGAGTAGCACACTCCGGCGCCGATAGTAGCTATGGGCCACGACCATCTTGGCGGCAACAGGCATCATTCAGTTTTTTACTAAATAAGGCAATAGGATAATTTTCCTGACTTAACACTCCTTCTATTCCTACACCTGATATGTCACAGGCGACCTCAAAGACCTTAGTAAAATCAGGTAATCTCAAAATCGAGGCCTTAGTCATCCTGTCTTTTATTTCTAATAAGGCTTTGTTGGCATCTCTAGTCCATTCAAATTCTCCCCTCCTAATATAGTCAATAATCAGAGAAATGATCGTACTAAACCCTCTAATGAACCTTCTATAGAAAGTAGCTAACCCATGGAAACTACGGACGTCATGAACATTCTTAGGTATGGGCCACTCAACTATAGACTTTACTTTCTCAAGGTCAGCGGTCACTCCTTCTGGTGTCACTACAAAACCTAAGAAGATAATCTTAGTTGACATAAAGCAACACTTCTTTAGGTTAGCACACAAGACTTCTTTTTTAAGGGTCTGACAAACCTGACGGAGATGATCTACGTGATTTTCCCTAGTCTTACTGTATATGAGGATATCATCAAAATAAATGACCATGAATTTTTCAATAAAGGACCTTAGCACCTGAGTCATAATCCTCATAAATGTACTAGGGGCATTTGATAATCCGAAGGGCATCACTAACCATTCATACAAGCCATCTTTAGTTTTGAAAGCCGTCTTCCACTCATCCCCGAGTCTAATTCTCACCTGATGGTAACCACTTTTTAGATCTATCTTAGAAAAGATGGTAGATCCGGTCATCATATCTTGCATGTCATCGAGTCGAGGTATAGGAAATTGATATTTTATAGTAATCCTATTGATGGCTCGACTATCCATGCACATTCTCCAACTGCCATCCTTCTTAGGAGTCAAAAGTGCTGGGACAGCATAAGGACTCAAACTTTTCTTAATGAATCCCTTTTTAATTAGATCCCTTAATTGTCTTTGTAACTCCTGATGTTTTGTAGGGTTCATCCTATAGTGGGGAAGGTTTGGTAAGTTGGCTCCCGGTACCAAATCAATTGCATGCTGAATATCTCTTAATGGATGTAACTGATCTGGTAAATCTTCTAGGAAAACATCCTTGAATTCTTCTAATAAGTCTAGGACCTCCTTAGGATGTTCTAATTTGGGTTGATCCTGAGCTTCCTTGGTAACCAGAACCCAAACTGGTGACCCTCCAACTATTTCTCGTTCTAGCTCCTTTGCAGTGATCAAGTTTAGATTAGGCTCTTTTTCCTCTAAGTGACTTGACCCTCTCTTAACATAGTCCTTGGGTAGAGCCGCATTAATCACTATCTTCTTTCCTAAATAGTGAAAAGCACACGAGTTCGATCGAACAAACAAGGTGGCATCATGATCAAACAACCAAGGTCTACCTAAGATGATACTACTAACTCCCATTGGAAGGACTTCGCACCAAACTTCTTCTTGGTAGGATTGTATCTGAATTGTAACCTACATTGAAACCTAATGGGAATGCTAGTTGCATCGATCCAGGATACCTTATAGGGGTTCGGATGTGAGACAGTTGGTAAGTTAAAACTTTTAACAGCATTAGTAGAAATTGTGTTGACACAACTCCCACTATCAATAATGACTTTACATACCTTATCCCCTATTCTGATGAAGGTCTGTAGGATGTTGGTCCTACGCCAATCCTCATACTTTTTAGCTTGAGTCGGGATATATCTAACCACTCCTAGTTGATCCATACCGATGATTTCTTCCTCCTCCATGTACTCATCTATTAGTTCAGTTCCAGCCTCATAAATCTCTTCATCACAAGACTCCTTAGTTTCAGGTTCCTCCAATTTAGGTCCCCCTTTGTGTAGGGCTCGTGATGGACATTGAGCGGCAAAATGACCAGTTTGGTTACACCTAAAACATAGTGTGGCCTTTGTGTAGGGCTCGTGATGGACATTAAGCGGCAAAATGACCAGTTTGGTTACACCTAAAACATAGTGTGGTCTGGTTCCTATCCTTCTGAACCATAGGTGCTTTCCCTTTATCATCCTTATGAATAGGCTAGGGATTGGGTCTAGATCGATTGGCAGGAACATGGTTTTGATTTGGCCTGTTTCCAGAAACACTAAACCTAGTCGAGTCATGTCGATAGGTAACAGGTCTCCTTTAAAACCTTTCAGAATCTCGAGCAATCTGGTAGGTGTGTTCTAAATCATGTACCTCTCTTAGAAACAATTCCCTACTTATGTCATCATTTAGGCCTGCTCTGAACCTAGATAAAGTAACCGATTCAGACTCAGACACACCACACCGCATAGCATATTCATCAAAAAGAGTGATGTATTCAGACACAGTTCGATTTCCTTAGGTCAGCCTCTGCCATTGATCTAATAACCTCTATTTATAAGGCAAAGGTAGGTATTTGGCCCTTAATCTGTGTTTCATCTCCTACCACATATCTATAGGTTGGTTTTCCCTCTATCATTCTAGTCTCTCCACAGTATCCCAATATAGTTGTGCTTGTTGGACTAATCTAAACTTAGTGAATTTGACCTTATGCTCTTCTGACATAGGATACCATTCGAAATACTGATCCATGTCACTTTTCCAATCAAAAAAAATTTTAGGATCTAAGGTACCGTCAAATATGGGTGCATCAAATCTAATACTCCTAAGGGCTCGCTCTTCCTGATCATCTATATCATACTATGGCCTCCTAGGAATAGGGTCGGGGATAACACCTCTATGCTGGACTCGATGCCTGGGAATTTGATCAGGTCTGACCTCTCTATGTTGGGCTTGATACCTAGGGATTGGTTCAGGGATAACTTCTTTATGCTCGGCTTGATGCCTAGGAATTGGGTCAGGAGTCAATTCTGGATGCTAAGATCCTAGGTCATGCCAAGGGGTAGCTCCAATGGGTGTAGGGTCAAGTTGAGACACATGGGATTCCTCCAGTGAACTTATTCTTCCATTCATTTGATCAAACCTCTGATCGACTCTAGTGCTAAGCTGCCTAAGCTACTCAGTCATAGATCTTATGAGATTTTCAAGGTTTGAATCCATGGATGTACTAGGTTGGTCCTGGGGAACTTGATATGGTGTTCTAGTCCTAGTAGTCATGCAAACAACTCGATGCACTCAAACAAGCCTAACCGACTATAGCTAGCTAGACCTAGAGCCCAAACCAAATGTTAGGTCAAATTGACAATCTTGGTTATAGTAACTTGGCACCTGGCCAGGTAAGTGTAAGGTTGGCGGAGGTCCCTTTTTGCTTGCCTTAGACACTAATTTGAAATTGGCTAGGTAAGCAGACCAACCCACCTTCCTTCGAGCTCTTGTCCCTGAACCACTTGTGTAGACAATAGACACACAAGCACACATAAACAAGTTGTCTAAATTGGCTTGACACTTGGATCGACCCAAGCTTGTGGGTGTCCCTTGCTCTCTAGAGTAATAGCAATTAAGTTTTTACTCGATTTTAATTCAAAGCTTGGGTTCGAATACAATGTTGGTTATTTTGGGCTAGGGAAAGGTTATCAGCTCCTTCCCCCATCTGTCATGTTCGAATTGCCCTTAAAATTGCTTAATATATGAATGCAGTAGACAAACATGCAAACTAATGAAAACCCAAACCATAACGAATCAAAATCATGCTTGCCAAAGTTTTGATAGATCTGTTCTCAGGATGAAAATAGAAGAGCAAAAAATTCACATAACTTAGTAAATCTTGAAAAAATGCAGTAAAATACTTTCAAATGAAATGCAGTCAATAAAATAAATTTCATAATTTTTGGACTTACCTATAAATAGAAACAATTAAAATATCAGACCATATATGAGTAAATACACAACAGAAACTAGCTACAATGATGATAACCTAATCTAAGCATGCTCTGATACAAAATTTGATGCGGGATGAGATGGTGATGAGTGATATGCCATGCTTATCTTGATTTATTTATTTATATATATATATATATATATATAGTATTTTAAGAGCAATAACTAATATCCTAACAGCAAAAACAAACAGGAGACCTAAAGAAAATAAAGTGATAACTAGTTATCGAAATTACCTACCCGCATGCAAATCTTGTCAAATAACTGTAAGAGAGGATCGCAGTGATTGAGAAACCACCCTGGATCAGGTTACCTACTTTTGAGTTTCAGATCTAGAGGAAGGGAAGGGGTTTAGATCTATCAATATGCTTTGAAATTCCCTCGGTTGAAGATCTAGATCGCAACACTCTAGAGTTGAAGAACCCGACTACAAAACTGACTGATCCAGTGTCTGGACTCCAATCACACCGGTTCCAAAGCAAGGACTCCAATCTTCAGAGTTGGGTCTCGAAAGGATCTACAAGAAATATCAGAGTTAATTACTAGGAAAGTGCTAAGAATGCCAAGAACTCAGAAGAATAGAGTTAAATGGAGGAAGAAGGTTGGTGTCAAGGTTGATTGTGCTCCTAGGGTCTTCTTCTTCGACTTGCTTTAGGAATCTCTTCAAAGGATTGGATGTAGACCTTAAAGAGTCTTCAAATGGCAAATTTGATTAAAGAACCAGAACCGATAAGTAGAGCATCCACCCTACGAAACTTGGACGTCGCACCCAAGTTGTTCTAGGCATCTCACCTAGCACCTTCAAGCAAACTAGCTATAGAGAAATTGGAGAAAATGCAAACGTGGACGTCGCACCCAAGTTGTTCTAGGCATCTCACCTAGCACCTTCAAGCAAACTAGCTATGGAGGAATTGGAGAAAATTCAACAGCACTTTGTCTTTTCATTACTCAAAATATCATACTTACAAAGAAGGGTTTTGGGCTCTATTTATAGCCTCATTACAAGTTGAATGATGGGTTAAAATTCAAATTCAGAATAAAAGAAGAGGACAATTTTTGAGGTTTTGGAATGGGTGCCAATGCTTCATAAAGATGGTTATCTTGACTTGATCTTCCACCATTCAATTTAATCTTCTCCCTTTTCTTTCCTTGGCCGATTGAAGTTAAATTGCTACATTTAAATGGGAGTGGAGCCCACTTAAAATCACCTCCAAGAGAGAGAATTCGTGAGGAGAGGAAGAGAATTTGTGAAAGGTAGAAAAGCTTTAGCCAACTTTCTTAAATGCCATCAAAGCTTGTGCCTCTTAAATGCCTTCAAAGCTTGTGCCTCTTAAATGCCTTCAAAGATTGTTCCTCTTAAATACCTTCAAAGCTTGCTTCAAGAAACTCCCTCCACCTTTAAAGCTCCTTAATTGCTACCTTCATAAAGCTCCTTCCACCGATTTTAACTCTTTGTTTGGTGAGAGAATACGTGAAAGATTTTCTTGGAGGAAAGAATAGGCATGGAACTTCTTTTCTTCAAGTAGCCAACCAAATAAATGTAGATGTGGACCCCTCTTAACTTCCTTCATGTGATGTAGACTTAGTCAACTCCATACAAAAATAACTTAGGTCCTATTTAAATCCAAATTGGACCTAAAAACTAATTACTAGACCCAAATAACAATTTAGATCCAATTGAGACCCAATTGGACCAATTATAACTTCCTCATAATCCCAAATACAATTTTATTGGACTCCATAGACTTCAAATTGAAATTCAAATAGACTAAATTGCTTCTTTCTGGCTCTGGTGTTCCCACCTTATCATACATATCACTTGCATGTCATACCAGTGTCTCCACACTCCTTGGTTAAGAGGACAACCAACAAATACGACATACAACAACCTACACTTGATACATTGTCATCTTGTAACAATGTATCATTTGGTTGTGAACTAGTTTAAGAACTACTTGATATATCCTCTCTATATCAAACAATGTAATTCTAAGGACTCCATATATAAGAGTTCATTTTAGAAAAATGTAAATATGATGAACAGCCAAAATAAATCAATTTTATTTATTAAAAGAATTCATATACAAATACAAAATAGCATAACCGTCTACAGCCTAGACGATTGGCTTTGAGACACAATTCCCAACATGGAGGGCTTGCACTTGTGAGCCTAGTGGAAAGAAGTGGGAATTAGCATTCCAGGTATTCTTCATAACCATAATTAGTGACTCATTAATTGTAGTGAATAAGGGGATCATGGGATTAGGGTTTCTAGCTGATTAGGGTTTTCATGTATAAATTTTTGAAATCCAGTGTTTCATTATGCTATAAGACCCTAAAGAAATCTATCAAAGACCACCTTACCAAGGTTAGTTCCTAGCCAAGGCAGGGCTCATTAGGCGAGCCCCCCCATCTGAGGTCAACTCCTAGTTGGGGTCGAGTCTGCCTCTCCAGAAAGGACCACCTTGCCGAGGTCAGCTCCCAATCGAGGCGGGGCTCATTGGGTGAGCCCCGCATCTGAGGTTAGCTCCCGGTCGAGGTTGAGTCCGCCTCTCAAAAGCAAACCCTCCTACCAGTAGCATTGTTTCCCACCAAAGCCATAAAGAGGGGGGAAGCCAGAGTTCAAAGTAAAGACAACAGAGTATCTAGCCACCCTGACCCTTCGAAAGGTGGTGCATACCTTACCATGGGTACAGGCACCCCCCCTGCAGTGCGATGTGCACACGATCTTGATGCAGGACCAACTAGATGCTAGGATGATGTAGGTGATTTTTTTTTTATGATTTTTAGGGTTTTAATGAAGTTAAGGATTCTCGAAGACAAGAGATAATAGATCTAGGGTTCTATAGTAATAAGAACATCAACTAGCAAGTAAGCTCCTAAACAAAAAAAGAAGAGGACCCTGAGATTAAGAAACCTAATAGGACTTAGCTCTCGGATCAATACCTACTTAGGAGTTACGGTGGCAAACCTCAAACGATCAGAAGCGCCCAATGCTGAGTTCACTCGTTCTTGCGGATGCAGCTAGGATGATCGAGCCTTCAACCCCACAGATGCATCAGCTTGCTATCCGAAGGTCTCGAAGACAAGGGAAACCAACTCCATGTTCGTGGCACATGGAGGACCTGCGAGCATTCAAGGAAAGAGTTTGGATTCAACAAAAAGAAAGCAAGAGATGAAGGAATGAGATTTGATGTTAGTGGTGGATGGAGTTCTTCTTGCTAGGCGCTCGATTGGATGATCCCGATGGACTCCGAACTCGAAGTTGGAGGATGGATTTGCGGAAGAGATAGTAACTCGAGGCTTCACACCTCTCGATGCCCAAAGGCGAAGGTGCTCCCTCACGGAGATCGACGTTCTTAAGGAATGAAGGCAACTAAAGAGAATGGCTCTCAAATCTTATCTTTTCATTCATTATCATTAGCATACAAATGAGGGGTAAGGTCCTTTATATAGGAACCTTAGGACCCAATTTAAATTTCAAATGAAAAATACATGTCGTCTCTTGATAAGGCACCAAAAATCTGAATTCTCTTCTCCTTGGCCGACCAAGGATTTGCATGTGATTGGGTGACTTGAGGCTTGGAAGAAGGATCTTGGCACCCTTGGACTTGGCAGGTTGGTCTCTCATTTTGGGAAGAAGACATGATATGGGGGTTGTAGCAAGGCTTGTGTCCTCCTCCTTTCCTTAGTTGTCCATCCACCTTTGGTGAAAAACATGATATGGGGAGTGGAAGATGGAGGTTGTCTTGGTGCCCATGGACTCTTGCTCTTCCTTCAATAGTTGGTCAAATACTTTGGGAAGAAAGCTTGATATGAGGGCTTGAAGCAAGGGACTTATCTCTTCAAATCTCTAACTCCCTTTGACCTTCCATTGGCCAGCCACCTAATTTTGGAGATTAGCATGATAGGGGGAGGGAAGGAAGGAATGTATCAAGTGATGTTGTCCCTTTTTGGCATCCAAAAAATTTGATTTGTGCCGCCTACTTGGCAAGGTGAAGTGGCACCACATAGGATGATGAGGTGGTGCCCCAGGGTTGAGTTGGCATCCATCATGGCTTGGCTCAAAAGTGACTAGACTCATTGACCATTCTTGCTTGGGCCCATACTTCAAACAGACTCTGACTAGACTCAATATAGGACTAGACTCAGTACAGGACACAACTTGACCAAATTGGTCAAAGTATAGAACTAAACATAAACACTTAAGACTCAATTCATGGCTAAAAAAAATTACAAAGTTTAGGCTTGAAGTCTTATTACAGGACCTAAAAATTGAAACCCTAATCAGAGGTCTGGTGCCCACACCAATTCTCCCATGGTGGGAGGAACTCGACCCTGTCGACTAAGGGTTGATTTGGCTTTGATATTTTTCCAGAAGGTCGAGGTTGAGGTGCTGCAAGTCCTCTCGGTATCTTACAAATCATAGGACTGCGGTCAGCCTTGCAATCGGATTAAGTAATGCTGATAGCCTTTGCTCTGGATGGTCATAGCTTGATCATCCAGGACATGCTCAATCTGCTTTCCTCTCTCAGGTGAAATTGGAGGTGGACACTTTCGGTCAGGTTCGCTCTCAAATGAAAAGTTAGGCCTAAATGGCTCACTGGGTATGTTTGCTGGTTCCCTATACTTGATTAAGTCTGAGATATTGAAAGTAGAGCTAATGCCATAATCCAAGGTAGTTCAAGCACATAGGCATTAGGGCCAACTCTCCTTATCACTCTAAAAGGGCCAGCTCCACGAGCATGAAGTTTCTTAACGGTTCCTAGTGGAAACTGTTTAGGCCTAAGCCTAATCATTATAGAATCCCCTTAATCAAAATCTTTGGTTCTCTTTCGGGAATCAGCCAAATTATTTTAAAATTTGTTCTTAATGCAGAATCCTAATCATGATGCAAAATGCAGACTCAACTAAGCATTCCGATAGAGCAAAATTTTATTGAACTCTCTAGAGCCTAAACCTAATAGATGATTGACTCTCTAGGTTTGACCTTGGTCTGGTATGCACAAGAAAGATTACCATGAATCCCTAGCAGATGCCACAAAGTATATCAAAAGTAGGTAGCAAATGGGATGGTCTCTAAGGGTTCATGCAACCTGGTAATCTCTACGAAATGTAACCCTATGGCTCTAGAAATATGAGAAGACTCAGGGAAGGGTTGGAAATAGGAATCAGAGTCTTGTGGCAATCTATGCGAAGCATGAAACAGACCTTGGTTATTCAGGGTGATCTTAAAATTTGGACATTGATCTATATCTTTGGGCAAGAAAAGGGCCATTGTATGGAAGATGGGTCAACAATTTCTGAGAAGAGATCTTGAATTGGAATTGAAGGGATGAGCTCCTCCTGATGGTACCAAACTAAAGAGATCATATCCTTAATAATTTCCTCTTGGATTTTAGAACTAGGCTTGATAATTGGACTCTCTTCAAAAGTCTCCTAAGGTAAAGTCATTATAGTATAGGTATCATAGCTCTCTCCCTCTAACTGTTCTTCATAGTCATCTGCTAGGTATGCTTCAGCTTCATATACTTATACTTCAGGCTCATTGGTGGGTTCAAGATTTTCTAAGGGTCCTTCCAACGTAGCTTTCGCCTGGATGTTTTCTGGGTCAACCAATCCCAGGTCAGCAATATAAATGTTATACTGGTGAACACATGGGGTAGCAGGGGTGGGTTGACTCATGTCAGGTCGGTTTAGACTAGGTCGACTTGGGTAGACTTGACCATACCCTTGGCTAGATCCTAGGGCTCGCTAGGGTTCCTAAAGGGTTCAGGTCTACAATAGGTGGGTGCCCTTTGGAAACGCTCACAATACCTCGCAGTGTGGTAAGTCTGCTCTAAATTATTGACCTCTCTAAAATAAAGCTCCCTTTGAAGATCGGGATGTAGGCCAGTCCTAAACCTAGACAGGGTTACAGATTCTGATTCATTATATCGCATGACATACTCATCAAACTTTGCAATGTATTCGGCCACACTCTTGCTCCCTTATTGTGTAAATCTTCTAGACTCGGCCTCTAAGGAGGGATCATGTTGAGGGAAACTCCTAGGATGAAGAAGTGATTTAAATTCTGGTTTAGTGTGAGGCTTCTAGGTCCTAACCCAAGTTTCTAGTCTTGTTAAACTTTGATCAAACTTATCAAGCTTATTGTTCATCCTAGCTATCTATTCAAAGATGACCTTTAATTTATCCTTGCGATCATTCTCCATGGATTCACTTGATTGTGAATGATGGGGGTGATAGGGGACTCCTGATCTAGATGACATGCAACACACAATGAAAGATGTTATGGGTTTGCTAGACCTAAGAGATCAAACCAAATGTGAGGTCAAGAAGACAAACTTGGTGGTAGTAACTTGGCACCAGGCCAGGTAAGTGTTGAAGGAAAACCCGGTGCAGCAGGAGCCTACTCTAGGCATGCAACACTAGGGAGCAGGTATTGCATGATTAAAATTTTTAAGCATGCAGCGGAAAAAACCTACTCATGCACAGGATCTAACATAAATATGGAGCATGTAACAATTACAGAGGCATTTATAGGCAACTGCAATAACATAAACAGTATGATAAAACCTATATCTAAGCATGCATAATAACCAAAATAAAATATACCTGACCAAAGAGGACTCTCTCAGTCTTCAGAATTAATTAGCGACCAGTTGAACTCCTTCAATAGCAAATAAGATATGTAACAACAGAATAAGATCTGCAACATAGCAAGAAGAAAAATGATCTGACCTCTCGAGGTGTCCACGTGTCCACCCTCTAGAGTATCCACACGCAGCGCTCTTGCTGATCCAACTCCCAGATGGATGATAGTCCATCGGGAATCAATAAACTGGTCACAGACAGATGGAGTAGGGAATATCAAATAATCCTCAAGCCCGGTCTTCTCCGAGACCTCCTAAACTCCACCAAGAACACACACCGGAAACAACAAAGATCAGGAAAAATTTCCCAAGACTCCCAACGAATTGGTTGCACTCAGAAATCCATGCCAAACAACCTTTTCATGGCCTGTTGCAATCCCTTGCTTTCTTCCAAAGACTGCACACCCTGTTTTCAGCCAAACTCCCATGTCCTAATTTCAGCCTCTCTCATCAACTTCTGTCACGGTCAGCAACCTTGATAAATCTCAGGTGGAGAAAAATAAAACATAAAACCCAGTATGTCTTCCAAAAGGAAACCGCATGTCACGGCTTCATCCAAAAACCACATGCCATGGCTACCCCTCTTGATTCCTTCTACTACATGCCTAGCAATGAGAAAACCAAACCATGGTCATCCCACTCTGGTTATCTCACAGCCAACTACCATGATAAATAATCGGCTGAGAAAAATAAACCCGTGAGAGAACTCTTTGTATTGATTCACAACCAGCGACCCAGGAAATACATCGGTGGAGAAGTAAGCAATAACTCGGCTGGAAGAGATCACCGAGTGCCATAAATAAACCGTGAGGAAGAGACGTGCGGGAGGGAAGAACAGAGGACGTGTGAGAGATCACTACCGAGAGACCAAGAAGAGCCAAACCATGTGGGAGAAGATCACCGAAAGTCGTACGGGAGAAGAACACTTGAGACGAATCCAGCAAGACTTCAAACCGGTGATCAGGGCAATCCGAGAGAGAACCCATTCAATCGATAAAATGGGGAGTTGGGATAAAACACAAATACAGTGGAACCAAGGGAGCCATCAAATCGGTTTATTAATAGGCCGGTGAAACAAAATTCTGGGAGAAATAACCAAGTTAAAACCCGGTTCAACAAAGACCAAGTTTAAAAAACTGGTTCAAAACCATATTCAAACTTGGTCCAACCAAACCTAATAAAATTTGGTTCAGTCCTGATCTTCTAGGAACAATTCCTGGTTGACCCATACCCATCCTGGTCAATCCAAATCAGACCAGAAAAATCCAATGTGTGCTCAATCAGTCCATTTGACCTAAATACTGAAACAATTTCCAATCGTTAATCAGTTCCTGAATCAGGAAGAAATCCTCGATGGCGTGTGACCTCATAGGCTCGAACCTAAATGGTAGCACTGGAACACTTCCAGTACCAGCACAAGATACCATCTAGCAATGGGTCTCGGCATCCGGATAGGTCGTAGATGCGAGAGCAATCTATCGAACCTCTGGCATATGGTTACCGTATAATTCATCCCTTTGAACTCCAATGCTCAAGATGACCTAAGGTTAGACTGCCAACCTTAACTGAGTTAATCCGCAACATGTCTTAACCTCGCAAGTCCAGTGACTCCTCACTGGGACTACCTTGGCCAAGGATTTGCTAAATTGAAACACTGCGAGACATTCAATCCAAACAATTTGGTTAGGTTAATTCCATCTTGGTCTACCACTGCTCCACAAGTACTTGCCTGTACCCAAAAACCTTCCTTCACCAGATTAGAAATCCGGGTAGTCCAGCACCAAAGCATAGGGAGTTGCTTGCAAGCTACCATGGTGACCTTAGGTCGGAGAGACACATATACCCAAATCCAATCATGAGCAATCCTTTGGTAGAAAGGAGCTCCACGGAGTCACGTTCAATGAGATGTCACACATCCCACTTGCAGATCACATCAGTGTCACCACACTCCTTTGGTTAAGAGGACAACCAAACGATGTGAACCACAATAACCTACACTTGATACATTGCCATCCTGTACAATGTATCCTTTGGTTGTGAACCTTTTAAAGGACCACTCAATATATCCTCTCTATATCAAAGTCAGTGCAGTCCTAAGGACTTCATCACATATATTGAGTTCATTATAGGGAAATGAATGATGTGATGAGCTACCAAAATAATGTTTTATTAATTCATATACAGATTATAATATAGAGCATAACCGACTAAAACCTAGGCGATTGGCTTTGTGACACAATTCCCAACAACTCCAACTTGTACTAAAACCAATCAGAACAGTATCTAATACCCATTTCCCTTTGTCGAACTCTTTCATTCCGAGGGCTTTAGGGAATGGTTCAGTCAAACTTTCCTTTCCATCGATCTTCATAAGATTGATGTCGCCTCGTTCCATGATCTTTCACACGAGGTGATAGCACCACAGAATATGCTTGGTGCGGTGATGAGACTTTAACTTCTTAGCTTGAGCAATGGCCCCTGTGCTGTCATAATACATAGGACCATCTAGGGAAGGTGCCACCCCTAGCTCTCCAAAGAATTTTTGCAACAACACGGCTTCTATTACTGCATCTAATGCTGCAATGTACTTTGCTTCGCATATCGAGTCTACAATAGTTGCCTACTTGGAACTCTTCCTGCAGATCGCTCCACCATTCAGGGTAAACACAAACCCTGACACACTCTTGCTATCATCTCTGTCTAACTAGAAACTGGAGTTAGTATACCCCATATGTTTCAAGTCAGGTCTCCATAAATCAGCCATTGGTCCTTAGTATTTCTCAAATATTTCAGGATGGTCTTAACAACCTTCCAATGTGCCTCACCTGGGTCAGACTGGTATCTGCTCACTACTCCTAGTGAGTATGCCACATCTGGTCTAGTACATGTCATAGCATATATGATAGAGCCCACTATCGAAGCATAAAGAATTCTACTCATGCGCTCTCTTTTCTTAGGAATTGTCACATAATCCTTCTTGGAAAGAGTAATTCCAGAACCTATCATAATGCAGGATGACTTTAAGACTGCTAAACATGCATGGAAAATAGTAGAATAATTTTTTTGTAATTTTTATAATTTTATTTACAGGCTAGATTCCCAAAATAAAGTAAAAACTAGTAGAAGGACTAGCAATGCAAAGAATCATCGGGTCGCAGGCATACTCACGCAAACCAATGAAATATCCAGGACCTGAGAGTTGAGAAACTCCCAGTTTAAGATAGCTTTTCTTTATTAAATCAAAAAATAAGAGTTGGGAAGGTTTCTTACCAGTCAGAGATTGAAATTCAATTGCAGAAGATATCACTCATAACTCTGATCGGAGCCTGAAAAAAGAAGCCTTGTTTCCCTCAAATCTGATTGCTGATCTGGGCAGTCTGGGCAGCAAAGAAGGCTTCCTCAGGGGAGGGAAAACACCTCGGGGATCCTTTAAGCATCAAAGGTTAATCAAATCAGCAAATAAAAATTAGAAAAAGAAATAGGTTTGAAGGAAATCAGGATTAGGGCTAAAAGCTGGCAATCGGGAAAGAAGGAGCTCTTGGGCTTGAACGGTAGCAAGGACTCATGTTCCTTGGGTGTGGCTGATCTCCAAGGATGCCAAGGGATGCTAGGGCAGTGGGGTTTCAATCCAGGAACACAAGGAGAGCACTCAAAGAGAGAACCAAAACTCAAACTCAAGATAATCTCAAAATTTCAGCAAGGTTTATTCATAAGAAAAAGTTGCTTACAAGAGGGGGAGGGGTGGGGTATTTATAGATTTTCCATGCCCTCACTAACCATAGTTACACTTGGGTTACAAATCATCTTCCAAATTAGAATACAAGTCCTTTCCTAGCTAGGTTAGGATTACAAAGTTTAAAAGGATTAGAAATCCTATCTAGGTTAGGAAAAGGCTTGGTCTTCTCCCACTTTTCTTCAACTTGGACCTAGTCAAACCTCTTTGGACGTGGTTAACACCTCAAGGATGTCTAGGGGGGTGTGTTGGGCCTCTAGGAGCAGCAAGAGGCCGGCCCAAAGGGGCTTGGGTGCATGGGTTTGGGCCTCTGGATGCTGAGGTGGCCTAGTAGCTTGGTAGCAGGAATATTCCCTAGAATCTTGCTTCTTAAGGGCTTGGGCTTGGCACCTGGGCTTGATTTCTTTGGGCTTGGATGCAGGTAGACCTCTGGAATCATGGGTGTTCTATTCTAAGAATATGCTTTGACATCTGGAAGAAAATATGGGCATCTGGAGGGCATCTGAAAGGAATCAGGATTTTCGGAAGCATCTTGGATCCTGGGTTGTCACACAAAATCCAATGGGCTGATGTAGTGGCCTCTGACTCCTGGATGTGGCCTGGTAGAACTCCAAAATATGGTAACATCCTCTCTTATACAAAAATTGAGCTCATATTGGACTCATAACAGATATACAGGACTCAAAATAATGACTAGGTTGAGGGTTTAGACAAATGAACTAACCTCAACTTATTACATGACTCAATTCTAGTTGATTACAAAATTTGATACATGGCTAGGTAAATCAAATAGGGCTCAGTAATCTGTGTCTAATACTGGTGCCCCCACCATATTGGGAGATAGCCTTTCTTGAAATTTTCCATGCTGAACCATTTCAGCATGATATCAATGTACATAGACTGGGACAATCCCAGAAGCCTCTTAGATCTATCTCTTATAGATCTTCATACCCAGTATGTAAGAAGCTTCACCCAAGTCCTTCATGGAGAACTGAGATGACAACCAAACCTTTATTCCTTGCAATGCTTGCGATGTCATTCCTGATTAAGAGAATGTCATCAACATACAGTACCAGGAATACAATCTGATGGGGATCCAAGGCAGGTCCGGGTATTTTTCTATTTTTCTTATTTTCTTAGAATTTTTTTATTTTTCTATTCTCGCTATTCCGATTATCCCCGCTATTCTGGTTTTGTTCTTGGTTTATCCCCGAGTTATCCCAGTTTTATTCCATCTTCACTGTCTTTCTCCCGTGGTTTTAAAATGAATTTCAAAACCCTAGCCTCCACCCCGCCGGTCCCAGATCCAGGCCGCCCGACCCATGGCCGCCATCGCCGAACCGTCGCCGGTGCTCGCCGGCCCCCGCCCTCGCTGGAGAAGCCGCCGCCCCATGCCCGTGGGAAGACGAACGGATGCAGAGGCATCCACTTGCCACGGCCCACGGCCGCCATCGCCGGCCCGCTGCCTGCCGCCGTTCCTGCCGCCCGCCGACCCTCGCCCGGCTGCCGGTGGGGTCCACCGCCGTCCACGCCCATGGGAAGACGAACGGACGCGGGAGGCATCCATCCGCCCACATGTGCCCCTACGCCGCCGCCGCCGTTGCCACCACCGCCCGCACGTCCGCCGGACACCATCCCGCCAGCCCCGACCGTCCCCGCCATCCACCGGCCACGCCGGTGCCCTGAGGTCTCCCATGGCTGTGGGAGACCAAATGGCACGCCCTAGGGCGTGCCATGCAATTCTTGCGCCTCCTCATCCGCAGCCCGTCGCCAGCCGTCCGCCGGCCCGTCCGCCACCGCTGGTGTTCCGCCGAAGACCGTTCTTCCCTTCCACGACCATGAGTTTGTATTTGCATGGATTTCAGAGCAGCCCATATTTTAGAGCAGCATGCTTTCTGAAGTAGATTATCAAGCCAATGCGCTCTTCAGAGCATATCAGCACTATTTTTTATGCAAAACGAATTTTGATGTAATTTATTTTCCTTTTTTAGTTTTCTTAGAGGCTAAAAAATTGAGGGTTTTGGTTTTTCTATATAAAGGCCCCCTCTCCCCCTGTAATAATCAGAGAGTTGATATAGATTTTTGGGTTGGTTTCGGTTCTAGTTCTAGGCTGAGGCCCGTTTTTCTTCATTCCTTGCTGTGTGCATTATGGGTTCGATGAGGGGTGTGAGATATTCCCTGCTATGTGCATTATGGGTTCGATGAGCACCCTAGTTATCCCCTATCTCGTCTTCTTTATCTCCTCGTGTCCTTCGAGAGTCATCCTACCGCATCTATGTGAGAGCCCTGCTGTGTGCATTATGGGTTCGATGGGAGCTCAGGGTAGCTGGTGCTGTGACCCCTTCGGGAGGGTAGCTTTATGCTCAGGGTAGCTGGTGCTGTGATCCCCGGGAGGGTAGCTTTAGGCTTTGACCCCTGACTTTCTGTGTGCGTTCCCCGCTAGAGTGAGTCTCAAGGCCATGAGTTCCACTTTCCGGTCCCCCATCTTCATCCTTCCTTCGCCACATCCACCCAGAAAATTGAAAACAAAAGAGATCAGCTGTCTTAGGATTTTAGTGTTAGTATGCCCTAGTCCCGGGAGGCTTCTTAGCACTCCCACGGTCCTAGTTTGTTTAGTTGTTTCACTGTTTCCCAAATAACCAGGTTAAATCGATCTTTCGTCCCGCATCACAATCACAGAACCATTAACCCACTTATAGATGCAAGGTTCCTCTCCGTTCCTAACGAAGCCATACGATTTGATACACATATGAAAATGCATGTTTCAAATTCGAGATGCTTGCTTAAGTCCATGAATGGACCTCTGCAATTTGCACACTTTTGACTCGTCTGTGGATGTGAACCCTTCAAGCTGTATCATATACACCTCCTCATCCAGCTCCCCATTTAGGAAAGTGGTTCGGACATCCATCTACTAGATCTCGTAGTCAAAATGTGCCGCCAAAGCAAGCATGATCCGAATAGACTTGAGCATTGCCACAGGGGAGAATGTCTCGTCATAATTGATACCATATCACTGACGATACCCTTTGGCAACCTCACAGGCTTTATAGGTCTCCACCTTCCCATCTGCATCCATTTTCCTCTTGAAAATCCACTTGCACCCGATGGGTTTTATCCCTTCAGGTGGATCAACCAATGTCCATACATTGTTGATTTCCATGGACTCCATCTCGGATAGCATGGCTCCAAGCCATGCCTCAGAGTCAGATTTTTGAAGTGCATCCATATAGGTGATCGGATCCTCATCATTCTTATCGAGCTTAATGGGATCGCCATCCCAAACCATAGTATCTGTCCGGCTGATGTGGTACTCTACCAGATCTCCTAATAATGGGTTCCGGGTGTGATCCAATCACAACCGGTTCTATGATGTCCTTAGAGTGTATAGGTTCTTCCACTGGTTGAACTTCACCAAGTTCAATCTTAAAGGCTACAGTTCCTTCTCCAAAGAACTCCTTTTCCAAAAAGATAGCTCTAAGAGCAACGAACACTTTTTGTTCATCCTCCAAGTAGAAGAAATACCCTTTTGTTTTCTTAGGGTACCCAATAAATGGGCATCGATCAGACCTGGGACCAAGTTTATCTGAGTCTAAAACGCTTTACATAAGCCGGACAACCCCAGACCCGATGGTGTGAAATTGAGGGCTTACGTCCAGTCCATAACTCATATGGAGTGGAGACAACAGACTTACTCGAAACATTATTTAGCAAGTAACAAGCTATCTCAAGTGCATATCCCCAAAAGGACAGTGGCAGAGTTGCAAAGCCCATCATGGATAGAACCATGTCCAACAGGGTTCGATTCCTCCTTTTGGACACACCATTCAACTTAGGTGTTCCTGGAGGAGTCCACTGAGAGAGAATCCCATTCTCCTCAAGATATGTCATGAACTCACTGGATAGGTATTCACTGCCTTGACCAGATCGAAGGGTTTTAATACTCTTTCCAGTTTGTTTCTCCACTTCATTACGATATTGTTTGAACATTTCAAACGACTCAGATTTATGTCTCATCAAGAAAACATAACCATACCTGGACAAGTCGTCTGTAAACATAATGAAATATCTGTATCCACCTCTGGTATTAACTTTCATGGGTCTACATACATCAGTATGCATGAGACTCAAAAGTTATGTAGCTCATTCACCTTTTTTAGTAAAAGATGACTTGGTCATTTTACCAAGCAAACAGGATTCACAAGTGGATAGTAAGTCAGAATCACTGACCTCGAGGAGGCATCTCCTCACAACCTGTTTATCCTATTTTAGTTAACATGACCTAGCCTACAGTGCCATAGATACAGGTCACTGACATTTTCTATCCTTGGGCTATTTGGGTCTAAGTACTCCTGATAAAGAGGACAGTTCCTCTTTCAGTGTCCTTGCTTCTTACAATAGAAGCACTCTGCACCAGCTTGATCAGCTTTCACTTTCTTGGTCTGACTTGTGCCAGGAGCACTCTGCACCTTCTTTCCCTTACTTTTCTTCTTCCCTTTCTTAAAGGGACGACGACCTCTAGAACCTCCCACTAAATGCACCACCAATTGGTGATCCTTCTCATAAATCTGCAACAACCCCATCAAAACATGGTAATTGACTGCAGGTTATCATTCTATAATGATCGAGAGGGATAAGATAGAAAGAGGGTAGAGAATTCAGATTCGCATCCTTGTCGAGTTGCTCATGCAAGGGACATCCAAGCTTGCCCAATCGTTCGATCATCTCGATCATGTACAATTCATGATCAGTAACCGAACCGCCATTTTGTATTTTAACATTGTGGATGGCACAAGACACTTTGTATCACTCCACATTATCTGGCATGTCGAAAGATTCCTTCAACTTTTGAAAGATCTCGTCTAGCTGGGCCTCCTCGAATTTGCGACTGAACTCGTCGTTCATCACCGCCGACATTATGCATCAGACAGTAATCCGATCAGAAACCCACTTCAAATAAGTGTCCTGACCGAACTCCGAGCATTGGCAGGAGGGATTTCGGGTGCTGGATTTGTTATCACATAAAGGATCCGCTCATGCTCGAGGACTATCCTCAATCTTTGATACTAGTTATCAAATTTGGATCCTTTAACTTCTCACTACCAAGAAGTGATTGGAACGATAGGTTTGAAGACTTCTGAAGGAAAATATAAGACCATATCAGTATATGAATTAATCAATTAAACCAAAAGACTTGGACTTTAGTCTAAAGGTCCCTCCCACTAATTTTTCAGATTGGGAGCCTCTAACTCCAATCCGTGAAATCATCATTTCATAGTGGGTACTGAAATCCAATAGACTACGTATGAGCCCGACTTTGGCCGGCTCACCCATACGCGCCTAAAGGATGGTTCTCTAACCAATTGCTTCCCTAAGCAATTTCCAGTAATAAGTTTTTCCCCACAGAACCCCCAATCGGCCTTTGGGCCTCCTATTGCAGGTCTCTGGTTAGGTCCAACCATCAATATGACAAATCCAATGCTTCCAGCTAACGAATGACCAAGCCCGACTTTGGCCGGCCCACCTGTTTACCGTTAAGAAGGTTGCACTGAACCATCATCTATGTGAGAGTAATTCCGGTAACCAGATGCACACTGATAGAACCGCGGGGTTGTCGTTAAGACACCATGGCTATCAGTTTAAAATCTGACTTCTTAAAATATTTAAAAATACATAGCAAGAGGAGTTGGGTCGAATCCATAGAGAAGGCGGTGTTTAGGATTTGAGATTTTTGATCTTGTAAAAAAAATATTTGAAGTCGAAAAAATATAAAAATTAAAATTGTAGGAAAACTTGGCACTAGGATCTATTATTTAGATCCTAGCATCTATTTGCAGACAAGACGAAAGACAGGAATTAAAAAGAGATATTGCATTGATTGAAATTTAAGGTTTAAATACAATGCAGTAAAACTAAATTAACAAAACAAATAACAAAGATAAGAATAGATCAGCGCAGCCTCGTCGGGAAGATATCTCCTTCCTTCGTACTCCGTGGAGTGAACTGGGCTTCCTCTGCGTCTTTTCTTCAGATCTTGATCTCAGAGAGGGGAAAGGCTGGAAGATGGTGTAGGGACACGCTCTCCTTTAAGAAACCTCACTCTCAAAAGCCAACCCGCAACCCGAGCAATGCCCTCTACCCTGTACCTTGCCCTTTCTCACGGATACCTCTGCCTTCTGCTATAGGGTTCATTTTATAATTAACTGGAGAGGGGAGATTGTTGCATATTAACGATGTGGGACAAAAGAAACATCGTGACTGCCGTTGCTGCTCCGTGCTCACCGCCCTGCAGTGCCCCGTAGATCACGCCGTTCATTTTCAGCTCGTGGACTGCGTGAGAAGCGCCCGTGGAGGAACGATCAGCAACGCTCAGCAGCCCGTGCATCAGCTTGTGAGGAATGTGAGAAGTTCCCGCAACGTGGAGAAGCTCGCCCGTGCCCATGGAGAAGCTCGCCCGTGCCCGTGTAGTGCTTGTGAAGCTAGCTCGTGGAACCACCGTGGACTGCGCGGCCGTGGACTGCTCGTGGAGGAACTCGGCAACGCCCGTGGAGAATGCTCGCAACGCCACCGTGGAGAAGCTCGGCAATGCCCCCATGGAGAAGCTCGGCAACGCCACTGCCCTGCAGCGCCCGTGGAAAATGCTTGGCAACGCCACCGTGGAGCTCCTCCTCCGGCCGTGAACACCTCGTCCATGCCCATGGAGAACGCTCGGCAATGCCACCATGGAGCTCCTCCTCCGGCCATGGACACCTCGTGAAGAACGTGGGCTGCGTTCTTCTCGTTTGCCGCCAAAAAACACCACCACCTCCCATCAAACCATCGACGGAGCTTCTCCTCCGGCCAGGGACACCGCCGGCATGATTCCCGGCGAGTTTCGGCACCTCTGGAGGGCTGTGGTCCATGCCCTGTTCCGTGGACCGGCAGTAATGGCTGCCGGTGGACCAAGCTGTGAGATATAAACCAAGCAGATGGACCGGCTCTCCAAAAAATGTGCAGCATCAAAATGTGTGCAAAAATCCTAAAAAATTCATAACTTTTTCATTTCAAACCCGATTTAGGTACCGTTTGCATCGTTGGATTCCATAAATTAAGCTCTACCTATTGGCGGGTTTCAAACTTATTAATTTTATCGATTCCATGATCATGAATTATAATTATTGAATATTTTATTAATCATTTAAATGGGTGTGTGGTGCTTTGACTTGAAATCTATTTTTCATGAACGTACTCTAATTTCACATTTTTCAAAGATATTTTTAAAATAATTAGTTTTGCAAGAAAGTCCAAATTAATTATGAAATTAGGTTTTTAAAAGAATGTTAGCACCATTAATTAACTAAAATACTTAAAATAAATATGTAAATCCATGATTTATCACACACCCGTTCTTTGGAACTGCCGATGTACACCAAGCTAAAGGACACATTACTAACCAACTCAATGGGAGGCCAAGACACCATCAACTCATTGACTTAGTCTTTTTCAGGACTTAATAATTTTAGAGGATTTTAATTAAATTATGACTTAAGAATAGAGAGAATAACATGGATCAACCTCCCACTGATCAAATCAATTCTCAGGAGGGTTGAATTAAATTCAACGAATTGGTCCATGGGCACCTAAAGATCAGTCAAGCTGATCAACCTGGGCGACATGGGTTAACTTGAATCAATAAGCTTTTCTAATCAGTTCTGGTTGACCAGATTGGCCAGGTATGTGAGATCATGGGTGAGTTTCCACCATTAACCATCTTTCCTAGATACCAAGTTGGCCAGGAAAGAGGTAGCCTCATGCAGCCATGATCAAGAATGCCAAACCTGCCTAGACACAAATCAGTTTACCAGACTCGATTAGACTAGCCTAAGGACCCGAGCTTTCCACTGAGCCACTAATTAGATCCATTTAAAAGAATGGACTAACCCATCTAACTATTCGATAGATACTAAAGAGAAAGTCCTTAATCAACATTAGATTAATTCTCTTAAGTCCAATTCAACTAATCTTAGGTCTAACCCAATCAATGGATCCAATCAGACAGCTAACCCAATTAACCCAGATGGCTTATTCAAATGACATTAGGTTTCATAAACCCTAATTAGTCTTGTCATTTTGATTAATCTTTCAATTCATAATTGTTAGATTATAAGCCATCTTTTAATTAAAACATTTTTAATTAAATTCATGTAAAACTCTTTTACATGTTCCATGCATCATATCTAGTTCCATCATATCAATTATAATATTGCAAGCCCTAAACATTTTAAACATGCCAATGTACATGAATCAGGATTAAAATAATTTTAATACCATAGGTTTCCTTTAAGGATCCTTCTGAAAAGGCCAACACAGATGAACCGCCTCGTGCCATAGAAATTAGGGATTTTAAACCATGATTAATCTGGACATACGGCCATAGTGAAGGTCTCAACTAGGTTCCTAATAGTAATCCCTAACACATGCAATTTGATATGCTACACAGGAACCTGTCGCTCTAATACTATTGAAGGAAAACTTGGTGCAGCAGGAGCCTACTCTAGGCATGCAACACTAGGGAGCAGGTATTACATAATTAAAGTTTATAAGCATGCAATGGAAAAAACCTACTCATGCACAGAATCTAACATAAACATGGAGCATGTAACAATTACAGAGGCATTTATAGGCAACTGCAATAATATAAACAGTATGATAAAACCTAGATCTAAGCATGCATGATAACCAAAATAAAATATACCTCACCGAAGAGGACTCTCTCAGTCTTCAGAATTAATCAGCGATCGGATGAATTCCTTCAACAGCAAATAAGATCTGCAACAACAGAATAAGATCTGCAACATAGCACTAAGAAAAATGATCCAACCTCTTGAGGTGTCCACGTGTCCACCCTCTAGAGTATCCACGCTTAGGGCTCGTGCTGATCCGACTCCCAGATTGATGCTAGTCCATCAGGAATCAATAAACCAGTCATAGATAGATGGAGCAGGGAATATCAAATAATCCTCAAGGACGGTCTTCTCCAAGACCTCCTAAACTCCACCAAGAACACACACCGGAAACAACAAAGATCAGGAAAAATTTCCTGGGACTAACAATGATTGTTTGCACTCAGAAATCCATGCCAAACAACTTTCTCATGGCCTGTTGCAATCCCTTGTTTTCTTCCAAAGACTGCACGCCCTGTTTTCAGCCAAACTCCCATGTCCTGATTTCAGCCTCTCTCATCAACTTCTCTCACGGTCAGCAACCATGATAAATCTCAGGTGGAGAAAAATAAAACATAAAGCCCTGTATGTCTTCCAAAAGGAAACCACATGTCACGGCTTCATCCAAAAACCACATGCTATGGCTACCCCTCTTGATTCCTTCTGCTACATGCCTAGCGATGAGAAAACCGAACCATGGTCATCCCACTCTAGCTATCTCATGGACAGCTACCATGATAAATAATCGACTGAGAAAAATAAACCCGTGAGAGAACTCTTTGTCTTGATTCACAACCAGCGACCCAAAAAATACATCGGTGGAGAAGTAAGCAATAACCCGGCTGTAAGAGATCACCGAGTGCCATAAATACACCATGAGGAAGAGACGTGCGGGAGGGAAGAACAAAGGATGTGTGGGAGATCACTACCGAGAGATCGAGAAGAGCCAAACCATGTGGGAGAAGATCACCGGAAGTCATACGGGAGAAGAACACTTTAGATGAGTCCAGCAAGACTTCAAATCGGTGATCAGGGCAATCCGAGAGAGAACCCATTCAATCGATAAAATGGGCAGTTGGGATAAAACACAAATACGGTGGAACCAAGGGAGCCATCAAACCGGTTTATTAATGGACTGGTGAAACAAAATTCTGGGAGAAATAACCAAGTTAAAACCCAGTTCAACAAAGACCAAGTTTAAAAAACTGGTTCAAAACCATATTCAAACTCGGTCCGACCAAACCTAATAAAATTTGGTTCAGTCCTGGTCTTCCAAGAACAATTTCTGGTTGACCCAAACTCATCCTAGTCGATCCAAGTCAGACCAGAAAAACCCAATGTGTGCTCAATCAATCTGTTAGACCTAAATACCGAAACGATTTCCAATCGTTGATCGGTTCCTGGATCAGGAAGAAATCCTCGATGGCGTGTGATCTCATAGGCTCGAACCTAAATGGTAGCACTAAAACACTTCCAGTACCAACTCAAGATACCATCTAGCAATTGGTCCTAGTGTCTAG
Organism: Areca catechu; assembly: GCA_021397845.1. NCBI lineage: Eukaryota > Viridiplantae > Streptophyta > Magnoliopsida > Arecales > Arecaceae > Areca > Areca catechu. Next base: position 125,301,715 of record CM038047.1, on the reverse strand, counting down.
ATAGGCCGAAGATGCGAGAGCAATCTATCGAACCTCTGGCATATGGTTACCGTATAATTCATTCCTTTGACCTTCAATGCTCAAGATGACCTAGGATTAGACTGTCAACCCTAACTGAGTCAATCCACAACATGTCTCAACCTTGCAAGTCTAGTGACTCCTCATTAGGACTACCATGGCCAAGGATTTGCTAAATTGAGACACTATGAGACATTCAATCCAAATAATTTGGACAGGTCAATTCTATCTTGGTCCACCATTGCTCCACAAGTACTTGCCTGTACCCAGAAACCTTCCATCACCAGATTAGAAATCTGGGTAGTCGGGCACCAAAGCACAAGGAGTTGCTTGCCAGCTACTATGGTGACCTCAGGTTGGAGGGACACATATATCCATATCCAATCACGAGCAATCCTTTGGTAGAAAGGAGCTCCACGGAGTCACGTTTAATGAGATGTCACACATCCCACTTGCAGATCATATCAGTGTCACCACACTCCTTTAGACAAGAGGATAACCAAACGATGTGAACCACAACAACCTATCTTGATACATTGCCGTCCTGTACAATGTATCCTTTGGTTGTGAACCTTTTAAAGGACCACTCGATATATCCTCTCTATATCGAAGTGAATGCAATCCTAAGGACTTCATCACATATATTGAGTTCATTACAGGAAAATGAATGATGTGATGAGCTACCAAAATAATGTTTTATTAATTCATATACTAATTATAATACTGAGCACAACCGCCTACAACCTAGGCGATTGGCTTTGGGATGCAATTCCCAACAAGTGTAAGGTTGGTGGAGGTTCTTCTTTGCTTGCCTTAGACTCCAATTTGAAATTGGCCAGGTAAGCGAACCAACCCACCTTCCTTCGGGCTCTTGTCCCTGAACCACTTGCCTAGACACCAGCTACTCAAGCACACACAAACAAGTTGTCTAACATGGCTTGACACTTGGTTCGACCCGACTTCATGGATGTCCCTAGCTCACTAGAGCAAGTTAAGTGTCTACTCTGTTTTACTTAGGGATTGTGTTTGTTATGCAAGTTGATGATTTTTGGGCTAGGAACAGGTAATGAAATCCTGACCCTATGTCAAATTGATGCCCTTAGGATGATTTATGAAAATGATGGCATACAAATGATCTAATGAGATGGATCTAATTTATATATATATATTTTTGATGGATGAAAGCAGAAATAAAATGATGGAAATAATAAGAGATGTCACTAAATACAAAATTAAACTATTTGAAAAAATTAAAACATGAAAAGATGTACTTGCTGAAAAATCACAGAATAGATTTTGTTCTCAGGTAGTATTCTAGCTTGTAGAAATTCTACAAGCTGCCATAAAATCTGAGAAAATTATTAAAATTACTTTTAATCATGTGTAATCCAATAAAATCAAAATCAAAATATTTGGAGATTCCTACAAACAGCAACACCTAAAACAACAGGCTATGTAATGAAAGGAAAAAATGCAGAAATTTAAAAAAAAAAATGAGATCTAATGATGCAAAAATTTTCTTTTAGTTTTTTTTTTAAAACTTTTATTCTTGTTTTCCCCTTCAAAGGTCTATCACAGTGGCACCCCTACACACCTTAGGAGATCCACGTGGAATGGGAGAAGAGGGTCTTAAAATCCTACTTTCTCCTAAGACCGGACGGCCTGGTGAAGCACCTAATCTAAGTACTTAAGAAGCGCTAAGTCCTAACCATGCTCTGATACCAAACATGATACGGGACCAACTAGATACTAGGATGATGCAAGTGATTTTTCTTTTGTGATTTTTAGGGTTTTAATGAAGTTAAGGATTCCCGAAGACAAGAGAGAATAGATCTAGGGTTCTATAGTAATAAGAACTTCAACTAGCAAGTAAGCTCCTAAACAGGAAAAGAAGAGGACCCCGAGATTGAGAAACCCTGTAGGACTTAGCTCTTGGATCAATATCTACTTAGGAGTTAGGGTGGCAAACCTCAAAAGATCCGAAGCACCCGATGCTGAGTTTACTCACTCTTGCGGATGCGGCCTGGATGATCGAGCCTTCAACCCCGCGGATGCGCTGGCTTGCTATCCGAAGGTCTCAAAGGCAAGGGAAACCGACTTCGTGTTCGTGGCACCAGGAGGACCTGCAAGCATTCAAGAGAAGAGTTAGGATTCAACAAAATGAAAGCAAGAGATGAAGGAAAGAGAGTTGATGTTGGTGGTGGATGGAGTTCTTCTTGCTAGGTGCCAGATTGGATGATCCTGATGGACTCCGAACTCGAAGTTGGAGGATGAATTTGTAGATGAGATAGTAACTCGAGGCCTCACACCTCTTGACACCTGAAGGCGAAGGTGCTCCCTCATGAAGATTGACGTTCTTAAGGAACGAAGGCAACTAAAGAGAATGGCTCTCAAATCTTATCTTTTCATTCATCATCATTAGCATACAAATGAGGGGTAAGGTCCTTTATATAGGCACCTTAGGACCTAATTTAAATTTCAAATGAAAAATACATGTCTTTGGTGGGGGCACCAGGATCAGACACAGATTACTGGGTCCTATTTGGTTTACCTAGCCAAATAGGTAATAAGTTGAGGTTAGTTGATTTGTCTCAACCCTCAATCTAGTTAGTATTTTGAGTCCTGTATACCAGTATAAGTCCAGTGTGAGTTCACTTCTTGTACAAGAGAGGAGGCTATGCTATTTCAGAGTCTCACTAAATCTCATTCTGAAGCCAGTAGCAGTTACACCAGCTTAAGGGAGCTCAATCGACACCCAGGTGCCCTGTTTGTTCCCTGATTTTTTCTGGATACCATTTTAGATGCCAGATTCCCTCCAGATGCTTCTGAAATATTCTATATGCCAGGAGCCCATGTTTACCAGGCTATCTCAACACTCCAGGCCTCCAAATTCAAGCTCAGGAAGTAATTCCAAGGCAAGAGAACCAAGATTCCTTTTTGATGCCGAGAATATACCAGCCCAGGGAACCAGGCAACCTAGCTTCCAGGGGGCCCAAGCCCAAGCTCTCCAAGCCCATGGCTGACCTCCCCTTTCTACCCTAAAGCCCACACACCAAAGGAGGGTCATCTAAAGAGGTTTGACTAAGTCCAAGTTGAAGAAAAAAAGGAGAAGACCAAGTTATTCTAACCTAGTTAGAATTTCTAATCCCTTTAAACTTTGTAATTTTAACCTAGCTAGGAAAGGACTTGTATTCCAATTTGGAAGAGGACTTGTAACCCAAGTGTAACCATGGTTAGTGAGGGCATGGGAACTCTATAAATACCCCACCCCTCCCCCTCTTGTAATCATCTCTCTCTTATGAATAAACCTTGCTGAAAATTTGAGTTACTACCTTGTGTTGGTGTTTTGTTTTGGTTCTTTGGTTTGTGTTTTTGTGTTTGGACGAATTCCATGCTGCCCTAGCATCCTTCCATGTCCTAAATCACTGCCATTCAAGCCCTCACATGTCCAAAAAGGAGTCCCTAGGCCGCCATGCAAGGAGATCTTCAATAAGCTTCGAACGGCCATCTTCTAACCCTAATCCTGATTCCTTTCAACCCATAGTTCCTTTCTTATTTATTAATTTCTATTTTGATTAACCCTAATGCTTGTAGGATCCCCGAGGTGCTTCCCCTCCCCTGAGGAGGCCTTCTTTGCTGCCCGAACAGCCCAGATTCACCATCAGATTCAAGGGAAACAAGGCTTCTTCTTCCAGGCTCCGATCAGAGTTGTGAGTGATCTCTTCTACAATTGAATTTCAATCTCTGACTAGTAAGAAACCTTTCCAACTCTTATTTCTTGATTTAATGAAGAAAAGCTATCCTAAACTGGGAGTTTCTCAACTCTCGAGTCCTAGATATTTCATTGGTTTGCATGAGTATGCCTGCGATCCAATGATTCTTTGCACTAGTAGTCTTTCAGCTAGTTTTTACTTTATTTTAGAAATCTAGCCTGCAAATAAAATTATAAAAATTATAAAAAAACTATTCTACTATTTTTCATGCATGTTTAGCAGTCTTTGAGTCATCCCACATTAGTCTTCTCTTGATAAGGCACCAAAAATCTGAATTCTCTCCTCCTTGGCCAACCTATGATTTGCATGTCATTGGGCATGGCTTGACTTGAGGCTTGGAAGAAGGATATTGGCGCCCTTGGACTTGGAAGGTTGGTCTCTCATTTTGGAAAGAAGACATGATATGGGGGTTGTAGCAAGGCTTGTGTCCTCCTCCTTTCCTTGGTTGTCCATCCACCTTTGGTGAAAAACATGATATGGGGAGTGGAAGATGGAGGTTGTCTTGGTACCCATGGACTCTTGCTCTTCCTTCCATAGTTGGTCAAATACTTTGGGAAGAAAGCTTGATATGAGGGCTTGAAGCAAGGGACTTTCTCTTCATGTCTCTAACTCCCTTTGACCTTCCATTGGCCGGCCACCTAATTTTGGAGATGAGCATGATAGGGGGAGGGAAGGAGGGAATGTATCAAGTGATGTTGTCCCCTTTTGGCATCCAAAAAATCTGATTTGTGCCGCCCACTTGGCAAGGTGAAGTGGTGCCACATAGCATGATGAGGTGGCGCTCCAGGGCTGAGTTGGCATCCTTCATGGCTTGGCTCAAAAGTGACTAGACTCAATGACCATTCTTGCTTGGGCCCATACTTCAAACAGACTCGGACTGGACTCAATACAGGACTGGACTCAGTACATGACACAACTTGACCAAATTGGTCAAAGCATAGGACTAAACAAAATAATTGAGACTCAATTCATGGCTAAAAAGAAATTTGATGCAAGGGAGTAGGGCTAGAGAAGCTAGTATGGATGCTTATGATGCAAAGGGGTTTTTATAGTTGATGAGTTTTAAATGCTTTTATAAGTTTTTGATTCCCAATTACAAACAAAGACTAGAAATAGGAAAAATTGAATAATAGAAGGCTACACTAGCAAATCAAGTCCCTAAATAGTGAAAAAGAGAACAGGATCCTGGGATTAAGAAATCTCGATAGGACTAAGCTTGATATGCAATACCTACTTAGGAGACAGGGGCAAACCTCACACGTCTGAAGCACCCCATGTAGAGATCGCTCGACTCGGTGGATGCGGCCTAGATGCCCGAGCAATCGAACCCGTGGATGCGATGGCTTTCGATCGGGTGGTCGCGATGGCAAAGTAGACCGTCTCCGGTGCCCGTGATACCAATGGGGACTTGTAGGCAAGCAAAGGAGGGATTAGTGAAATGGAGCGAAGTATCAAAATGGAACTAAGGGAGAGTTGAGAAGGGGCTTCGAGCCTGGTGTCCGGCTAGATTCTGAAGTCGAAGAAGGGGGTAACTTAGGGCCTCGCACCACTTGATGTCCCGGAGGATGAAGGAATGTGGCCTCACACCACTCGACGTCCCAGAGGACGAAGGACTTGCGATGCCCTGGGGCGATAGAAAGGTGGCCTCACACCACTCGACATCCCTGGGGATGAAGAAAGCTTCACTCAAACCTAGTCTAGGAGACAATGGTTGGAGGAGAAACAAAACTCAAGCTCTTTTCATTTAATCATCAATAATTCATTACAATGGAGGGATTGGGTCCTTTAAATAGGCACCCTAGGACCCTTTTTGAAATTCAAATGCAAGAATACAAAATTTCTTCTTCTTTTTTTCTTGAATGGGCACCCAAACCTTGACTTTCTTCTCCCTTTGGCCGACCAAGTGCTAGCCTTGAATGGGCATGGTATGAAGCAAGGCTAGGAGGAGGGATCATGGTGCCTTGAAGTTGGAAAGAATCTCCATTATTTTGGAAAAAGACATGAAGAGGGGCTTGTAGCATGGCTTATGTTCTTCTTCCTTCCTTTGTTGCACATCCTTTCTTTGGTATAAGGCTTGACATGGGGAGTGTTAGGTGGAGGCGCCCAAGGATCTTGTCTCTCCCTTCCAAAGAGGTTTAAGCAACTTGGGAAGAAGACTTGATTGGAGGGCTTGAAGCAAGGGATTTGAATTCCCCACTTCAACTCCCATTGACTTCCACCTTTGCCAACCACCCTTGCATGGCAATGAGCTTGATAGGGGGAGAGGAAAAAGGCTAGAGCCAAGTAAAATGGTCCTCCCCATTGGGCGTCCTTGCATGCCAAGTGTGCTGCCCACATGGCAAGATGTCATGGCACCATGTAGGATGCATAGGTGGGCCCTGAGTTGACTTGGATTCCTTCCCGACTTGATTCCAAGTAGACTAAATTTTAAGACCCACTCTTGCAATGGACCCATACTTGTAATAGACTCAGACTGGACTTGATTTGTGACTCGACTCAGTACAGGACTCAATTTGACCTGATTGGTCAAAGTACAGACTCAATTCAAAGCAAAAGACAATTATATATTTGAGGCTTGAAGCCTTATTACAAGACTCAAAGAAGTGGAACCCTAATTTGAGATCCACAGAGGGTTGAGGAGCTTTTGTCTGATCCTGGTGCCCACACCAGTTCTCCTGGGGGGTGGGAGGAACTCGACCCTGTCGAGTAAGGGTTAGTCTGGCTTTGGTACCTCTCCAGGATGTTGGGGTCGATGCGCTGCAAGTCCTCCCGGGTGATCTACAAGTCACCGGATTCGGGTCAGCCTTGCCATCGGACCAAGTAACGTTGATAGCCTTTGCCCAAGGTAGTGATAGCGTGGTCATCCAGGACACACTCGATCCGCTCTCCTCGCTTAGGTATATTTGGAGGTGGACACTCAGGTTCAGGTTCACTCTCAAAAAAAGGTCAGGCCCAAATGGCTCGCTAGGTATGTTTGCCGGTTCCCTATACTCGACTAAGTCAAAGATATTGAATGTCGAGCTAATTCCATAATCCGGAGGTAATTCTAGCACATAGGCATTAGGGCCCATTCTCCTAATCACTTTAAAGGGACCAGCCTCGCGAGCATGAAGCTTCTTAACGGTTCCCGGTGGAAACCATTCAGGCCTAAGCATAATCATTACAAAATCTCCTATTTCAAACTCTTTGGCTCGCTTTCAGGAATCAGCCCAAATTAGTTTAAAATTATATTTAATGCATAATCCTAATATGATGTAAAATGCAGACTCAACTATGCATCTCTACTGAAAAAAATTTTATTTGATGCTTTAGGGCATAAACCTAACAGATTATAGACTCTCTAGGTTTGACCCTAGTCTGGTATGTACAAGAAAAATTATCAAGGATCCCTAACAAATGCCATAAAGTGTACCAAAAGTAAATGGCAAAAGGGATGGGTTCTAAGGAGTCATGCTGCCTAGTAATTTCAACAAAATGCAACCCCATGGCTCTAAGAATGTGAGAAGGCTCTGGGAAGGGGAGAAAATAGGAGTCAGAGTCTTGGGGTAATCTCTGGGCATCATGAAATAGACCTTGGTTATTTAGGATAATCTTAAGATTTGGACATTGTTCTACAGGTGCAAGTTCCAAGGCTAGATGGGTGTTCTTAAATGGTGGAAGGTCATTAGGAAGGTCTTTGGGAATGTTATCTTGAAAGTCCTCAAAACTGATGTCTACCTCCTGGGGTGGTTCTATAGGGACTTGTTCCTGGACCTCCTCTAAGGGCAATACTAGTGAACCCTCACCATCCTCTACAATGTTCGATCTTGGCTTAATTACTCCTTCACAGTCTCTAATGGGTTTAGGATCTTTTTCTTTTGCTAGTGTAGGCTTCTATTATTCAGTTTCTCCTATTTCTAGTCTTTGTTTGTGCTCGGGAATCAAAAACTTATAAAAACATTTAAAACTCATCAACTATAAAAAACCCCTTAGCATCATAAGCATCCATACTAGTATCTTTAGTCCTTTCCTACATCATTTTTGGTATCAGAGCAGGGTTAGGACTAGTGCTCTTTAAGTACCTGGATCGGGTGCTTCACCAGGCCATCCGGTCTTAGGAGAAAAGTAGGGTTTCAAGACCCTCGCCTCCCATTCCATGGGGATCTACTAAGGCGGTAGGAGTGCTGCTGTGAATCGACCCTAGAAGGGGAAAAACAAGGAGTAATAGATTAGAAACCTTGCATCTTTTTCTTTCATTTCCTGCATTCTGTTCAGCCCATATATGGTCTGAACATTGTGTTTTTTCTCTCGGTAGGGACCTCCAAATTTCATGATTTTTATTTTGATAGATCACATTTAATTCATTGTATTTTTTCTAATTTTTTAAGATTTTATTTCAGTTTTTAAAATTTCTACAAGCCGAAATACTACCTGAGAAAATCTCCGGTCTGAAATTCCAGCAAGCATCTCATTTCTTGCTTCATTCATCCATCTAGCTTATTTCTTGCATTTAGGGGCATATTTTAATTCCTACATTTTGTTTAGCATTCACACATCTGAAAGACACAAAAAAACAAGAAAATTTTAAGTCATTTCATTAGTCATTTGTGTGCATCATTTTGCATAACCCATCTTAAGGGCATCAAATTAACATAGGGTCAGGATTTCATTAGCTGTCCCTAGCCCAAAAACCACCACCTGACATATTGAACCCTAGCCGTTAACTAAAATTGATTAGATGCTTAATCTGCTCTAGTGAGATAGGGACACCCACGAAGTCGGGTCGACCCAAGTGCCGAGCCAAGCTAAATCACTTGTTGGTGTGTGCTTGAGTAGCTGGTGTCTAGGAAAGTGGTTCAAGGACTAGATCCCGAAGGGAAGTCGGTTGGTTCGCTTACCTGGCTAATTTCAAATTGGTGTCTAAGGCAAGCAGAGAGGAACCTCCACTAACCTTACACTTACCTGGCCAGGTGCCAAGTTACTACTTCCAGGTTCATCTTCTTGACCTCACATTTGGTGAGATCTCCTAGGTCTAGCGAACCGTAGCACCGTTCTGTGTGTGTTACATGTGCACTAGATTAGGAACCTCTTTTCACCCACCTTCTCCATCCCCTACCGAAGCCATGGACCAACTTTGAGCTGACATTGGAGCCCTAACTCAATCCATGACTCAATTAAGCAACCAGTTGACTAATAGACTTAATCAAATAGAGGCCAGACTAGAACCCATAGAGGAAGCTGCTAGGCCTCGACCTGAAGCCGGTCCTGAGTCCCCTCATCCCAAGAGAAACCTGCAACAAGACCCTTACTATGAGGATGAATTTGGGAGAGACCCTGATCCCTTCGTTGATACCCATCCGAGGAGACCCAATCTGGAGGACCGTGAAGAAAGAGCCATTAGGAGCATCAAGCTTGAGGCACCCACTTTCGATGGAAGTTTAGATCCCAGGGTGTATGAAGATTGGGAGTCAGCTATGGAACAATATTTTGATTGGTACTCTATGTCTGATAGAACTAAGTTTAAGTTTGCCAAGCTTAGGTTGGTTTACCAAGCTAGGTTGTTTTGGAATAGTGTCGAAAATTACATAGAGCAGAAAGGGCAATTACCCATAATAGCCTGGGGGGAAATGAAAGACAAGCTTAGAAGGAAATACCTACCTGCATCCTACATCTAGAAACTGTTGGACCAATGGCAAACCCTAAGTCAAGGGAGTAAGAGTGTGGCCGACTACATCGCCAAGTTTGATCAATATGTTATGCGATGTAAGGTTGTAGAGTCACTAGAGGTAACCCTGTCTAGGTTTAGGGCTATACTTTAGGGCAACCAAAACCTTGGAAGAAGCTTACCAAGTTGCTAGGCTCTGTGAGCATTTCCAGAGAGCTCCCACCTACAGAAGACCCGAGCCCTTTAGGAACCAGAGCCGTATCCTCGGATCCACCCAAGGTTATAGCCAGGCTTACCCAAGTCGACCAAGCCCGAACCGATCTGACCCAAGTCGACCAAGCCTAGCCCGACCCAGTCCTAGTCATCCCAGTCTGAATCGACCCCAATACAGTAAAGAGGACAAGGGTAAGGCTATTGAAGTCCAGAGGAGACCCGATCCCCAAGGTAACTTTTATAGGTGTCATAAACCTGGACATTTTCCTAGTCAGTGCACCGCCCCTGCCCTACTTATAGATGAACCGACTGAAACTGAACCCGAACCCATTGTTGAACCTGAGGAGGAAGTCTATGATCTTGAAAATCAGTTGTTGGAAGAGTACGAGGGAGAGGAAGAGCTGTATGAATCTGAAGACCTTCTAGGAGTAGTCAGATGCATCCTAGCCCAAAATGTAGTGTAGGAAGACTGGCATAGGACTAACATCCTACAGACCCTGATCAAGCTAGGAGATAAGGCATGTAAGGTCATTATTGATAGTGGAAGTTGTGTCAATGCCCTTTCCTTGAGTACTGTCAAATCTTTAGGACTAGCCACAGTTCCCCACCCCAACCATTACAAAGTCTCCTGGATAGATTCAACTTCAATCCCAATAAAATCTAGGTGCCAAATCAAGATAAAAATGATTTTCTATGAAGAATCGATTTGGTGTGACATCTTACCCATGGGTGTTGGTAGTATCATCCTAGGTCAACCCTGGCTTTTCGACCATGATGCCACCTTCTATGGTCGATCCAATACTTGTGTCTTTTTCCACCATGGGAAAAAGATTACAATCAACCCAATCCAACCAAAAGACCCAGTCAAGAAAGGATCTAGCGGCCTTAAAGAGAAGAAAACAGGGGTCAACTGATCAAACCCAAGGAGCTAGAGAAAGAGATTATAGAGGGAGCCCTTGTTTGGATTCTAGCCACCAAGGAGAGTCATGAACCAACCAAAGTAGAACACCCCCAAGAGGTAGTGAAGACTCTAAAAGAATTTGAGGATGTTTTCCCTGAAGAATTACCAGATCAAATGCCACCCCTTAGGGACATCTAGCATGCAATAGATTTGGTCCCAGGATCCACTTTTCCTAACCTTCCCCACTATAGGATGAACCCCACTGAATACTAAGAACTTCAGAAACAAGTGGGAGAGTTGCTTAGGAAGGGTTTTCTTAGGGAGAGTTTAAGTCCCTGTACCGTCCCTACCCTACTTACCCCTAAGAAAATTGGGACCTGGAGAATGTGTGTTGATAGCAGGGCTATCAACAAAATTATAATCAAATATAGGTTTCCCATTCCCCGCCTGGATGATATGCTCGATATGATGGCTGGTTCCACTATCTTTTCCAAGATAGACCTCAAGAGTGGTTACCACCAAATTAGAATTTGACTGGGGGATGAATGGAAGACGGCGTTTAAGAAGACGACGTTTAAGACTAAGGATGGTCTGTTCGAGTGGGTAGTGATGCCCTTCGGGTTGTCTAATGCACCCAGTACCTTTATGAGGGTCATGACCCAAGTCTTGCGAGAATTCACTGGAAAATTCATAGTAGTATATTTTGATGACATCTTGATATATAGCAAGACCAAAGAGGACCACCTTAACCACTTAAAGTTAGTCTGCCAAACCCTTAGGGAAATAGCCTTTATGCCAACCCTAAGAAGTGTGAATTCATGATAACTAGGGTTATCTTCTTAGGCTTTGTAGTTACCCCTGAAGGAGTTTCTGCCGACCCCGAAAAAGTTAGAGCTATAGTTGAGTGGCCTGTCCCTGCTAGTATCCACGATGTACGAGTTTCCATGGCCTAGCCACATTTTATAGACGTTTCATTCGAGGGTTTAGTTCAATTGTAGCACCTATAACCAACTACATCAGGAAGGAAGGTTTTCAATGGACTAAAGTTGTAGACAAGGCCTTCCATGAAATTAAGGAAGAATGATACAAGCACCTGTCCTAAGATTGCCATATTTTTCTAAGGTTTTTAAGGTTGCTTGTGATGCTTCGGGAGTTGGAATCGGTGGGGTACTTAGTTAGGAAAATCACCCCGTGGCCTTCTTTAGCGAAAAACTTAATGAGGCCAAAATTAAGTACTTGACTTACAATAAAGAGTTTTATGAAGTCGTCCAAGCCCTTAGGTACTGGAGGCATTACCTGTTACCCCATGAGTTCGTTCTGTTTTCAGACCATGAAGCCCTTCGGTACCTGAACTCCCAAAAAAGATTGAACCCTAGGCATGCTAAGTGGGTCGAGTATATCCAAGCTTATACCTTTGTGCTTAAACATTATGCTGGAACTGAGAACAAGGTAGCTGATGCCCTTAGCCGTCATGCCCTGTTGTTAAACATAGTTAGGACTGAGGTTGTAGGATTTGACTGACTTAAGGAACAATACGAATCTTGTCCTGACTTTAGTGAGATCTCTTCCAATCTAAGCTTCAAGAACCATCTAGTGCCCATAGTAACTATACGTTACAAGATGGTTATCTCTTCAAGGATAATAAGTTGTGCATTCCCAAGACCTCACTCCAGGAATTTTTAGTGTGGGAAACCCATGAGGGAGGCCTAGCTGGTCACTTTGGTAGGGAGAAGACCACTTTGGCTATTGAAGACCAGTTCTTTTGGCCTGGCCTCAAGAAAGATGTCGCCAACATCATCTCTAGGTGCTGGACTTGTGCTGTGGCCAAACAGCAAAAGCATAATACTGGCCTTTACACACCTTTACCCGTATCTAGTCACCCTTGGCAAGACCTCAGTTTGGATTTTGTGGTAGGATTACCCAAGACCGCAAGGAAGCACGATTCTGTCTTTGTAATAGTGGATAGGTTCTCCAAAATGGCTCATTTCATACCCTGCTCCCAGACCCTAGATACTTCCAAGGTTGCCAAGCTTTTTCTTGAGCATGTGGTCAAGTTACATGGCCTACCCAAGACCATAGTATCCAATAGGGATGTCTGCTTCACTAGCTATTTCTGGAAAACCCTTTGGCACCTCCTAGGCACCAAGCTCCAGTTCTCCATTGCCTACCACCCACAAACTGATGGACAAATAGAGGTAGTCAACCGCAGCCTAGGGAACCTTCTTAGATGCTTGATAGGCGAACATACGGGAAATTGGGATCTTCTTTTACCTCGAGTCGAGTTCGCCTACAACAGTTCTGTGAATAGGACCACTAGGAAGAGTCCTTTTGAGGTCATCTGTGGGTATAACCCTAACTAACCTCTTGACCTAATTCCCCTACCCATCCATGCACGTGTCTCTGAGTCCGCTGAATCACTTGCACAGCATATTAAGGACATGCATAAAGAAATTAGCCAGAAAATCAATATAAGTAATAACACATATAAAAGGCTGGCTGATTCCCGAAAGGGAGCCATAGAGTTTGAAATAGGGGATTTTATAATGATTAGGCTCAGACCTGAACGGTTTCCATCGGGAACCGTTAAGAAGCTTCATGCTCGTGGGGCTGGTCCCTTTAAATTGATTAGGAGAATATGCCCTAATGCCTATGTGCTAGAATTACCTCTGGATTATGGAATTAGCTTGACATTCAATATCTCTGACTTAGTCGAGTATAGGGAACCCGCAAACATACCTAGCGAGCCATTTGGACCTGACCTTCCTTTAGAGAGTGAACCCAAACCTGAAAGTCCACCTCCAATTTTACCTAAGAGAGGAGAGCGGATCGAGTGTGTCCTGGATGACCAAGCTATCACTACTTGGGGCAAAGGCTATCAACGTTACTTGATCCGATGGCAAGGCCGACCAGAGTCCGATGACTCGTGGATCACTCAGGAGGACTTGCAGCGCATCGACCCTGATATCCTGGAGAGGTACCAAAGTCAGACTAACCCTTACTCGACAGGGTCGAGTTCCTTCCACCCCGGGAGAACTGGTGTGGAGACCAGGATCCGACAGAGGCTTCTCAACCCTCTATAGATCTCAAATTAGGGTTCCACTTCTGTGAGTCATGTAATAAGGCTATAAGCCAAAGCAATTTTATAATTTTGAGTCATGCACCTAGTCTAAGTTTGTTTTAGTCTTGTACCTTGACCAATTTGGGTCAAGTTTTGGTCATGGGTCATGTATTTATTTCTGGTTCGAGTCTGAGTTTGGATTGGGCCCAAGCCCAATTGAAGTCAACCTGGCTTTCAAGACCAAGTCAAGTTTCTTGTGGGCCAACCCACCTCTTACACTTGGAGAGATGCCAACCTAGGTGCCACCTCAGCCACCTATGTGGTGCCACATCAATTGACACTTGAGCATCCAAGAAAGGAAGCAAGGAGGCGCCCCTCATGCTTTCCACATGCCCCCCCATACCATTTTCATTTGGACGACCATGGAAGGAGGAGACATCATCCCCCTCTTCCCTCCCCCACATTATGCCATAATCCATCATCAATGGGGCGTTGAAGATTCATGAAGAGACCAAGCCTCAAAGCAAGCCATCTCCCAAGTCTTCTTCCCAAAGTATTCATACAAGAGAGGAAAGTCAAGGGACACATTCCCTATTCCAAGCCTTCAACTTTGCAACACCCGAAGCATCCTCCACCTTGGCTGGCCATGAGTCACTCCAAATGGGAGTTGAAGAACCAAAGGAGGCACATCCCTTCAAGCAAGCCTTGCTCCCCATTTCCTTCTCAAAGTGAACATGCAAAGAAGGAAGTCAAGAGGCCAATTCCCCTCTCCAAGCCCTCCCACATGCCACGCCAATCCCCTCCTTCATTTGGTCGGCCATGAAGAGCTTTCCCCATCCATGTGGGAGCCATCTTTTGGGTTGTAATTTGGGTTCAAAGGTTTGAATTGTTTTGAATTCAAATGGGCCTTGGGTGCCTATTTAAAGGACCCAACCCCTCCATTGTAAAGGGTATTGAATGATTATATGAAAGATCTTGAGTTTTTGTTTCTCCTCCAACCATTGTCTCCTAGACTAGATTTGAGTGAAGCTTCCTTTGTCCCCAGGGATGTCGAGTGGTGTGAGGCCACCTTTTCATCGCCCCAGGGCATCGCAAGTCCTTCGTTCTCTGGGATGTTGCGGGGTGCGAGGCCCCAAGTTATCCCCTACTTTGACTTCGGAATCCAGTCGGACACCGGGCTTGAAGCCCCTTCTCAACCCTCCCTTAGTTCCATTTCGATACTTCTCTACATTTCACTAATCCCTCCTTTGCTTGCCTACAGGTCCCACTTGGTATCACGGGCACCAGAGAGGGTCTTCTTTGCCATCGCGACCACCCGACCGAAAGCTGGTGCATCCGCGGGTTCGACTGCTCGGCATCCATGCCACATCCATCGAGTCGAGAGATCTCTGCATCGAGCGCTTCAGACGTATGAGGTTTGCTAAGTAGGTATTGCTATCGAGCTTAGTCCTACTGGGGTTTCTTAATCCCAGGATCCTATTCTCTTTTTCACTATTTCGGGACTTGATTTGCTAGTGTAGGCATCTATTATTCAGTTTCTCCTATTTCTAGTCTTTGTTTGTGATCGGGAATCCAAAACTTATAAAAACATTTAAAACTCATCAACTATAAAAAACCCCTTAGCATCATAAGCATCCACACTAGAATCTTTAGTCCTTTCCTATATCAGGTATGAAGTATGCTCTTGTGATAGTAGACGATTTTTTGAGATTTACTTGGATTTTGTTTATTGATTCGAAAGATGAAACTTTTCAAGTTTTCAGAAAATTCATAAAAAGGTTTCAAATCAAAAGAACTTGTCTTTGATTTCAATTAGAAGTGATCATGGAACTGAATTTGAAAATTAATTTTTTAAAGATTATTATACTGAATTTGGCATTGATCACTTCTCCGCTCCTAGAACACCTCAGCAAAATGGTATTGTAGAGAGGAAAAATCGGACATTGGAAGAAATGGCTTGCACAATGTTGTGTGAAGGCAATCTTCCAAAGTACTTTTAGGCAAAAGTGGTGAACACTGCATGTTATATTTTAAACCGTGTTTTGATCCGTCCTATCTTAAAGAAAACCCCCTATGAGCTTTGGAATGATAGAAAACCCAATATTAGTTATTTTCATGTGTTTGGATACAAATGCTTTGTGCATAACAATGGAAAAGATAATTTGGGAAAATTTGATTCTAAAGCTGATGATGCAATTTTTCTAGGTTATTCATTACATAGCAAAGCATATCGGGTTTTTAATAAAAGGACTCTTACTGTTGAAGAGTCAATCCATGATGTATTTATTGAAACTAACCCTACACCTTCTAGACAAGAAGAGTGCATAGATAATGATGCAGGTACATTGCAAAAAGGAATGGATGACTTGAGCATTCAAGACAAAGACACTCAAGATGGAGAAGAAACAGTAAGTTAGGATCACACCGATTTACCGAGGGACTGGAGGTATGTTACATCTCATCCTAAAGAATTAATTATAGGAGATCCTTCACATGATATGAGGACTAGGTCCGTACATAAGGATGCACATGATTACCTAGCCTTTGTATCACAAATAGAACCCCATAGCTTAGAAGAAACTGAGACTGGCCCAAACTAGATGATGGCAATGCATGAAGAATTAAACTAGTTTGAAAGGAATAAGGTATGAACACTTGTAGATAGACCTACTAACCACCCAATAATAGGAACCCAATGGGTCTATAGGAATAAATTAAATGAGCAAGGAAACATTATAAGAAACAAAGCTAGATTAGTGGCTAAGGGATATAACTAAGAAGAAGGTATTGATTTTGATGAAACTTATGCACTTGTAGCAAGACTAGAAGCTATTAGATTACTACTTGCATTTGCTTGCTCCATGAATTTCAAACTTTTTCAAATTGATGTAAAAAGTGCATTTCTTAATGGTTTTATCTCTAAACAAGTTTTTGTGGAACAATCACCAGGTTTTGAAAATCACACTTTTCCAAACCATGTATTTAAATTAAACACGATATTGTATGGTTTGAAACAAGTACCTAGAGCCTCGTATGATAGACTTAGCACTTTCTTAATTGAAAATGATTTTTCAAGAGGCAATGTAGTCAAAACCTTATTTATCAAAAAGAAGAATAATGACATCTTAGTTGTACAAATATATATTGATGATATCATTTTTGGTGCAACTAACGAATCCCTATGTAAAGAATTTTTTAAGCTTATACAGGGAGAATTTGAAATGAGCTTAATGGGTGAGCTGAACTACTTCCTTGGACTTCAAGTAAAACAAACAAAGGAAGGCATCTTCATCAACCAAGCCAAATACATCAAGAAAATCATCAAAAAGTTTGGTATGGAGAGTAGCAAATCAATGAGCACACTCATGAGCCCAGCTTGCAGATTGGACAAAGATGAAAATTGATCCAATGTTGACCAAAAGCTATATAGAGGTATGATCGGATCCTTATTATATTTGACTACAAGTAGACCTAACATATTATATAGTGTATGTCTATGTACTAGATTTCAATCATCACCAAAAGAAACACATTTGCTTGCTGTTAAAAGAATAATTAAATACTTGAAAGGAATAAGTAATTTAGGAATTTGGTATTCTAAACATTCTACCCTGATTTGATTGGATTCTCTGATGCTGATTATGCTAGTTGTAAAATAGATGGAAAAAGCACTAGCGGTACATGCCAATTTCTAGGGTTGAATTTAATTTCGTGGCACTGTAAGAAGCAAAACTCCGTAGCCTTATCCACAACTGAGGCTGAGTATGCGGCTGTTGGTAGTTGTTGTGCTCAAGTGTTATGGATTAAACAACAACTAGAAGATTTTGGTGTATCACAATCTAAAATTCCAACTAAATGTGATAACATAAGTGCTATCAATTTGATAAAGAATCCAATTCAACACTCTAGAACCAAGCACATTGAAATTAGACATCATTTCATTAGAGATCATGTTTCAAATGGTAATATAGTGCTTGATTTTATTCCTACTAAAGATCAATTAGCTGACATATTTACTAAGCCACTCAATCAAGATAGATTTGAGCTAATTAGGAGTGAATTAGGACTTTGTGATCCTTTCTAAATTTTCTAACCTAATTCCTTCATATATAAGAAAACATTATCTAGAAAGCCTCCTGATTTCATTATATATCATTGAGCCTAAATTTCCTTTGAAATTCTCTTCAAAGTCTTTCTATTTTATGATCAAATTTTTCAAAACTCTAATTTCTCTGTTCGAGTCGACTGCTTCTTAAAATGAGTCGACTGGATTTTTTGAGAGTTTTGAGCGAGTTCTAGCCTAGCCGGCTCGAGCATTTTCGAGTCGACTAGATTCTCTGATTATTTTAGGAGAGCTCTGGTCGAGCCGACTCGAGCCATTTCAGGGCTATTCGAGTCGACTGGAATTTCACACCTAGGTGTTTTGCCTTGGGTTATAAACCCTTCTTCGAGCCGTTTAACCTCTATTTTGTCTTCTCTAACGGTTCTTTCCTCTCCTAATTGTGCTCCAAAGACTTCTATCTCCCTTCCAAGCACTCCAATCTCTCAATTTTCCATCTTTCCTAGTAATGGAACCCAAGCGTGCAACCGGTAAATGCTCCATTAGGGCTGCTCCATCTGTTGAAAAGGAAAGAAGGTCAAAAAGGCATCAAGAAGAGCCAAGTAGCACCGTTCACAGTGAGGAACTTGTAGAAGAAGCCACAAGGGATGCTCCAACAGTTCCTAGTCAAGTGCCTTCAATGTCTACACGACTGGTAACCTCCAACCATCGAATTAACTTTGAGTTTATTAAGGGGATTGGGTTGAAAATAGGAGATTTGATTGAAGATCAATGATGGAGGAAGTTTTGTTCTTTGAATGAAAAGACCTATCCCTCTCTTGTTAGAAGTTTTTATGAAAATTTGAGATTGGAAACAAATCATGTTGAGTCCACTGTTAAAGGAAAGAGGATTATTGTCAATGAAGAATTTCTACATGGTTTACTAGACTTACCTTCAGAGGGAGTGAAATTTCTAGTAATTGACAATAGAGAAAAGACTCTAAGAACAATCTTGAACAAAGAAGATGTTGGTGGAATTGAAACAGTGTTTGCTAACACCCTGTCTTTAGAAATGAGATTGCCACATAATTTTATCTGTAGAATATTCTTGTAAAGAATAGGAAGATTTGATTGGGTGAGTGAAAAAGACTTATGCCTTATGGAACACATTATAGAGAAAACTCCTATAAATCTATCCTACATTATAATCATTCAAATGAAGGAGATAGTTAGAAAGGCCAAGTCATGTCTACCCTATTGAATGATGCTTACCCTACTGTTTAAATCTCAAAGAGTGAGTTTGGAGGATGAAGATGGAGTAGAACTGCACCATACAGATGTCTACACTTCCAAATCTCTAGAAAGGATGGGGTACTTCCAAGTTGAAGGAGTATGAAGGAAGAAAGGTACAAATGTCAGGGCTATAGGCAGCTCAAGTAGTGAAGAGGAAGAAGAAGAAGAGAATGTAGAAACAGCTGGAACCTCATCTGCACCTCTACCTGAGCCTGAGTCTCATATTTCTGAGCCTGCTGCCACTATTATGGAGACTAGAGTACCTTCTCCTATTTTTGATTTACCTGTAGCTGAGTTTGATTTGCCTACACCCAAGTTTGATTTGCCTGCAACTGATATTCCTCTGTCTGACTACCCTCCTGCAGCATCACAACCTCCAATCATTCAAAGTCAAATTGAAGAATAGATGAGAAGCTTGACTGATATACTAACATGTATAATTACTTCTTTATTTAGTGATCTGAAAAAGTCAGTGGACAGCAGATTGGATAGACTGGAAGAACATGTTTCAAATCTACAAGGGAAGGTTGAAGCAATAGAAGCTTCAAGATCTGCTCCTCAGATAGAACTTCAACCAATCCTAAATTGTATCTCTTCTAGTTCTGAAACTATTTTGAAATATGTGGATTCAACTTTGAATTAATACATAACAGAACTGAATGAAGCCAAATGTACATTAGGAACTATTGCAGAAACTAGACAGATGGCTGATGACTATACTAAAGGCATTGGGATCATCAGGTCAGAGCTTGGAAGACTTAGAGGATTAGCCGAAGCATTTGCCAATGTCCAAGCCTCTGAGCTTATTCCAATGCAAAAAGAAATCGGTGAGATGAAGGAAGCAGTGAACAAAGTACCGACAAGCCTCAAGGATATGGAGCAATAGCTTGGAACAATCTGGATGGAGATGGTGTCTATCTGTGGCACTGTCAGATCCTTGGAGGTCACTGCTAGGACCAGACCCTTGTATGATCCACCTCCTATTTCTACTAGGGCTCCTAGTACTTCTCATCACCCTAAGGCACCTCCACCTCATGCATTCTCTAGTAGACCACCTAGACCTGCTTCTTGGTATGGTGCTAGTACACCTACCAATGTACCTAAAGAGGAATCTGAAAGTGAATAGGTCTTTAGTATGGTCTTTAGTATTTTCTATACTTTTTGAAACTTATGTAATGGTTGATGTACTGAGTTTTTTTGATAAAAATGAAATGAACATCTTTTTGGTCACTGTGTATTGTGTGTACTCATGTTATCATGTTTACACACTCTATTTTCTTAAATAGAACTCTCTCTCTAAAGTTAAGAAAGTGAAATATCTCAAACAAATCTTGATACTTTCTCAATCTATTTAAAAATCTGAGCTTAACTATTTAATCTTTTTGATTTGATGACAAAAAGGGGGAGAACCATAGAGTGCATGAAGAAAGAAACTCAATGAATTGATGAATTGAGATAGAACTGCAAAAGTAAATTAGACAGGGGGAGCTTAATTATTTTTTGAATAATTTTTGCATACTTTTCTGTTGGAATGTTCAAATGAATGATAAAGGGGGGGAAACTTAGAGAAATTTCATATTATGTAGAAATTTTATAAAAAGGGGGACATATACATGTTTAACTTACATGTTTAATTTGCTTCAATGATTACTATGATGCTCTCTACTTATTATATCTATCTGTCAATACTTAATGCTGCTTGATACATACAAGCAATCATTCTCTAATACTTACAGTTTATGAAATTGGCATTGTGTAAAACTGTATAGCATATATTGATACACATTTGATAATACAGTTAATGTTATGATTTGTCAAACAAGTGTAAATGCTCACTATGATATACATCCATACTTGTGAATAGAATAGATTCTTTTCATGCCCAGTGTTTTGTCATCATCAAAAAGGGAGAGATTGTTGACCCCTAAAGTGATTTTGATGATAACAAAATATTGGAGCATACATTTGGTTACCTAACAACTCTTCAAATGATTGACAAGTTTTTGTAGGACAACTACATTGACACACTTTCTAAACCCTACAATCTTTATTTCTTTGTGTTGAGTTGTAAAGTATTTAGAATCTTGTAAAGAAGAACCCTATAAAAATTTTCTACTTAAATCAAGATAAAGGATTACTTCTAGTAGTTTTCAAGCTTCAATTTTTCTTGATTTTATTGTAAAAAGACCTTGAAGAAGTCTTCAAAGCATGGCGCAAGAGTTCTGGAGAATTGAATTTGATCTGGTTGAAGAACCACTCTCGAGCCGACAGGATGGAGGAACCAGCCGACTCTGGCACTAGCACAAGAAAGAAGTTCTCTAGCACAAAGATCTAGCCGACTGGCACCAAGGCCCAGCCGACTCATCCAGAACTTGGTTGAGAATGCTCTGAGAGCCTCTGAGATCCGAGCCGACTGGAATTCAGCCTAGCCGACTCGTCCAGAGTGAACCTTTTTCTCAACTATGGAACCTAGCCGACTGGCATTCAGCCCAGCCAACTCGAACTTGATCCGAGCCGACTCGAAGATTGTCCGAGCCGACTGGAATGACGGGGTCACCTCCAACAGTTAGTTATAGTTTTCAGTTTTTGAATTCCAAAAGTGCTCCAACGGTAACCTGTCACCTCCCAATTATCTACGACGTTCAAAATCAAGGGAAGGCAGTTGAAGTCTCTATAAATAAGGTATGAGAACATCTTTGGAGAGACTAATGAGTTAATGAACAGTTATTGAATATTTATTGAAGAATAAAGTGAGAGCACTTGAGCTTTGAAGTCAGCCTTCAAGCCTTCACCAACTCTTACCAGAAGCTTGAAGCATCTTTTGAGGAAAGCAAGGAAGCCATTGAAGTGTATTGAAGAGCATTCAACTGAGCTTCACTCGAGCTGTATTGGTAGCCACCAGACAACAGAGTTTGTCATTTTGTTTCTTTTTATTCTAATCTTAGAATATTTGGGTTATTGGTGAGCCCGGTTGTAAAAATCAAATAGGTTTCTTTGGTGAGCCTTTTTAAAAACCAAAGTGTAGAGGTTCTAGGTGAGTGGTGCGGGCACCAGACTCAGAAGAAGACTTCAGAGCTCCATCTGGATCTCTGATTAACCTTTCCCGAAGAATTAGGGTTTTTGGTTTGTAATAAGAGTTGACTAGATCAAATCAATTTAGCTTGAGTCTACATTACCTGCATTTTATTTTGTTGAGTCATGTTGACTCAGTAGTGGACTAGGGTTTCAACCGGGGATGTTACATTTTCTCCCAAGACCTGGCAAGTGGACACCACACTCCCAGCCACACTCCCAGTCCAGGGGGTGCCATATCACATCCAGCAGCCTTTGGTCCCCACTCCACAGATGGCAACCTCCTTCTTTCATGCACCAGATAAAGAGAAGAGCACAAATCAAGGGGGCGGCCAAGACTTTCCCAAGTGATTCCAAGCAAAGAAGGGAAGAAGTTTTTCTTAGAAGAGAATATCAAGGGGCGCCCATTACCTGCCAAAAAACACCTAAAACAAAGATGGGAAGAGCCTTGACTTAGGGAGGAAGAAAAGGAGGAGTCCAAAAGAGTTCATCCAGGGAAGGAAGAAAATTTTCTTGAAAAAATCCAAGCAAGGTGGCGCCATCTACCTGCCATTTATAACCCAAATCCTAATTTTTGGTATTTTGGCCAACCATATGTAAGGGATTTGCCCTAATTTGGAGATCCCCTCCTTTAGTCCCACATGGGAAAATATGAAACCCTTCTCCCTTGTAAAGCATTATAAATTACATCCCTCTTGTAAGTTGAAAACAATCAATGAAGAAAAAATTATTTTTGCTATTCTCTTGTGTTGAGTAACCTAGGTTTCTCTTCTTCCGCACTATTCTAAGTGTTGAGCTCCGTGAGGGGGTAATCCGGGTTCCATTGGAGCCTTGAGGAGGTGAGAGATCTCCATCTTTATCCAAAACCCTAGGTTAGCCACTTAAAAATCCAAAACCCTAGCCGTCCTTCATTATTTTCAATCCATCGAACCCTAGCTCCTTCCATCTCCCACGGCCTCTCTCTCTCTACAAGTCCAGGCCGTCCACCTTCATCCAGATCCAGTCCGGCTACTTCAGATCCAGAGCAAGTTCCAAGGAAAATCATATCAGCTTCCAGGAGAATCCAGTTTTCAGCAATTTCAATCTTCAAGTTCATCAACCTGGTAAATTTTTCCCTTGACTCTCTGATTCCATCAATTGTTTTTCTTCTCTTCCAGATCTTGAGTTCAGGAGAAGCCAACCCGCCAAAGGACCAGTATTGGAGGATCCATTGCGAAGATATCTGAATCCGAGGATCCAACAATCTGCTCGGGAGAGTTCTTCCACCAAAATCTGTGAAGATCATTGTCTAGTTAGGTAAACCATCTCTTCTCTTTATTTCTGTTCTGTTGAAAGTTCGGAGCGAAACCCTAGGTCTGGGAGTTTCTCAACCCCCAGCGATCCGTTGCTTCTGAACTACTCTGATAATTTAGTTTCCTTAAAATTGTGCTTTCAATTATCATATTAGTATCTTTCAATGTTAGGTTAACTTTTCTTTGATTTGAAGCCAACTTCTACAAACATATAAAAAAACAAAAAAATTAGTTAATCTTAATTTACTTCCGCATCGCATCCCTTTATTTGTTCTGCATCATTTTTGGTATCAGAGCTTTCGTTCTGCATCAATTTTGGTATCAGAGCCCTGTCTAGGGTTTCTGTCTGATTGTTTGTTTGAGTCCCTCTCTTTTTACTTTGTCTGCTAGAAGTAGACTCCCCAGGACATCCGGTCCTAGGAACGAAGCGAGGTGCAAACCTCCTCTTCCCATTCCATGGGGTGTTCCTAGGGCGTGTAGGGGATCCGTTGGGTTACAACTTCGTAGCAGAAATTGTAAACGGGGAAGTGCTCTATTTTCAGTCTATAATTGCCCTGTTGCAGGAATTTTTTCTCACTGCAAGTAACTCCAAATTCAGTGATTTTTGTATTTCTGAAACCAGTATAATTGAAACTAATTTGCATAATTTTCTCATGATTTATTGGTTTCCGTGCAATTTCTGAAAATTAAATTACTGCAACTCTGTTTTTGTGTTCTGCAATCCAATTATTTTTGAGTGTTCATCTCTTAATTCATCTTAAGGGCATTTGAGCATCTAAGATAAGGGGAGGAGTTGATAACCTCTCCTTAGCCCAAAACCAGCACCCACTCATTCGAACCTAAGACTTTAATCTAAAAATTGATTAGACCTAATTTGCCCTAGTGGGCTAGGGACATCAACAAGTCGGGCCAAGGCTAGTGTTGAGTCAGTTTGTCTGGTTACTCTGTGTGTGCTTTGTACTCAGTGTCTAGAACGGTGGTTCAGGGATTCCATCCCGAAGGGCTTGTGTGCTGGTTCGCCTACCTGGCCAATCTCTGATTGGTGTCTAGGATTGGCATTCAGGGACCTAACACTCCCCTTACACCTGCCTGGCTGAGTCCTGAGTTACTACAGGCTAGCTTGCCACTCTGATTGGGCATCTAGTTTGGGCTCTAGGTCTAGTTAGCCCGTAGTCGTTCAGTTAAGTCTCATTTTGTGTGTTTGCTTGCATCATGTCTACCCGGAATGGAGTGCCCTGCCAACCTGGTCAAACCCAACCTGATTTAGAGGCCATGGTTAGAAATCTTACCGAAAGTATGACCAAATTGAGTCAGGACATGAATGAGGGTTTTTCCCAGTTTAGGGATCGAGTCCAAGTACTTGAGAAACGTAGACATCAAAATTGGACCCCTGATCCAAAATTTAATAGGCCCCAACCTCACCCATGCCAGGAACCTAGGAGGACCTTATACCGTGATCCCGAGCATAACCTTAGGAAGCCTAACCATGATATCTATAGTGTGGATCGTGTCTACGAGAGGTCCTTACAGTATTCTAGACCAGTCACTCAACAACCCAAGTCTTCTAGATCAAACCATTTAGATCCACACCCATGCCTAAGTAAGGTCTCTACTAGCTTGAAACCTAGTGTGACCCAGGTTCCTATATCTCAAGAATGTTTATTTTGTGGAGAAAGAGGCCATAAATCTAGTCAGTGCCCATGCATAGGACTGGCTTGTGCACAGCTAAGTGGTAAGAATCCTAAGGATGACATTAATGAGGGAAAACCCAAGCCTACCAATGAGGAAGAACGGTTAGGTATGACAAGCCTAGAATCAGTTGACCCGATTACCACTGAACCGAAACCCATTGAAGATGGCATCGAGGAAGTATATGATGCTGGCTTGAGTCTAGTTGATGAATGTGAGGGGGAAGAACTTGAAGAATGTGACATTGATACTATTGGTTCCTTACCTGAGGAGACCTTGGAAAGCAACCAACTGATAGGACCTAGTTCAGAAATTCAAGAGATTTGTGAGAACCAGGTTTCTTTAGTCAAATACCCCCAGGAAGAGCTCATAGTGTTAGCCCGAGCTATTAGTTCGTACCCTCTAATGACAGTCATTCCCCAAGTACCAATTGAAGATCTTTGCACTGAACTGTTTAAGTTTGCCCACCCTATGGTAGATCCTCTCCTTAGGATGACTGAATCAAGCCTCTTACAATTGGACCTTGTCCCATGCCCAGCCACTAAGGTCTCTCCCGTAATCTCAGTTGAACATCCTTGTCTTGAGCGGATTGATTCACCCAGTCCTATAGAAGTCCTCCTTATGGCCCCAGACCCCTTCCTTTGCATGACTGACCTACCCTTCTATAGAGTATACCTTTCCACACCCATAGGTCAAATTTCAAGTCTTGAGGTCATCATCCATAGGCCCTCCCATGAATCATTCTCTAATCCAGTTCTTGAGAAAGTGGATCATTATTTGCTTAGAGAACAAACCTTTACTATTGCAATCACATGTCCTAGGCTACTTCCCGAACCATCTCTTGATCCATTCCTGGGAGTAGCAAACTTTTCCTTTCGTAAGGATGACTAGTTGACACTCATAGATCACCATTCAAACCTTCAGGTCACCACCTTTAGTCAACAGGTAATTCGAGACTCCACCTCATATCTCCTCCCTTTCTCTAGGACTTCCAATGCTTCTTACACCATCCAAGTATACTTTGTCGAAGCCTTTAGAGTGAACCACGTGTCAGAACCTATTAGGTTTGCCACCTACTTTTGGAAGACCTTATGGCACCTACTAGGCATCCATAATAAGTTTTCATGCTCTGCATGCCCTCCTCCGACCCAAGGTCAAACCTAGAGAGCCTTAGTTTGTTAGGTTTAGACTTAGGGTTCCTTTGTAATAAAGTCCATTCTTTAGGAATGCGTCGTCAGTCTAGTTTAGTTTTCTTGACCCTTTACTAGGCTTTGGCTCAGATTTTGGTTTGATTGAGAGCACCAGGAATTGGGATTTGTATTTTGTCCAGGGCTGAAATTGCATTCAATGTTTCGATCAATAGGTCTATAGGCTAGAGTCCCTTTGAAATTGTTCATGGATACAAGCCTCACACACCACTTGATCAGATTTCACTATTATCCCACACACACAAGTCTCTTGATACACTTGCATAGCATGTAAAGGACTTGCATAAAGAAATTCATGCCAAAATAACTTTAAGTAATGAAACTTATAAGAAGTTGGCTGATTCTCAAAGACGAGTCAAAACTTTTGTTGAGAGAGACTATGTAATGATTAGGTTAAGGCCTGAGCGGTTTTTTCCTAGAACCGTTAGAAAGTTACATGCTAAAGGAGCTGGACCATTTAGAGTAGTGAAGAGAGTAGGATCCAATGCCTATGTGCTCGAGTTGCCTCCAGAACTAGGCAATAGCTCTACTTTCAACATTACAGACTTAGTAGAGTATAGGGAGCCAGCTGTGATTCCTAGTAAGCCTTTGAAACCTAATCCTGTTATTGAGAGTGATCCCGACCCTATGTGTCCACCAACAAACTGGTCTGTGAGAAAAGAGCAGATTGAAAAGATCCTGGATGATCAGGTTATCTCTACTCGTAATCGAGGATACCAAAGATACCTGGTCCGCTGGCTAGGAAGGCCAGATTCTGATGACTCTTGGATCTCCCGAGAAGAGTTACAAGAGCTGGACCCAGACCTCTTGGAGAGATACCAGAGCCAGCTTGATCCATACTCGACAGGGTCGAGTTCCTCCCACCCAGGGAGAATTGGTGCGGGCACCAGACTCAGAAGAAGACTTCAGAGCTCCATCTGGATCTCTGATTAACCTTGCCCGAAGAATTAGGGTTTTTGGTTTGTAATAAGAGTTGACTAGATCAACTCAATTTAGCTTGAGTCTACATTACCTGCATTTTATTTTGTTGAGTCATGTTGACTCAGTAGTGGACTAGGGTTTCAACCGGGGATGTTACATTTTCTCCCAAGACCTGGCAAGTGGACACCACACTCCCAGCCACACTCCCAGTCCAGGGGGCACCATATCCACATCCAGCAGCCTTTGGTCCCCACTCCACAGATGGCAACCTCCTTCTTTCATGCACCAGATAAAGAGAAGAGCACAAATCAAGGGGGCGGCCAAGACTTTCCCAAGTGATTCCAAGCAAAGAAGGGAAGAAGTTTTTCTTGGAAGAGAATATCAAGGGGCGCCCATTACCTGCCAAAAAACACCTAAAACAAAGATGGGAAGAGCCTTGACTTAGGGAGGAAGAAAAGGAGGAGTCCAAAAGAGTTCATCCAGGGAAGGAAGAAAATTTTCTTGAAAAAATCCAAGCAAGGTGGTGCCATCTACCTGCCATTTATAACCCAAATCCTAATTTTTGGTATTTCGGCCAACCATATGTAAGGGATTTGCCCTAATTTGGAGATCCCCTCCTTTAGTCCCACATGGGAAAATATGAAACCCTTCTCCCTTGTAAAGCATTATAAATTACATCCCTCTTGTAAGTTGAAAACAATCAATGAAGAAAAAATTATTTTTGCTATTCTCTTGTGTTGAGTAACCTAGGTTTCTCTTCTTCCGCACTATTCTAAGTGTTGAGCTCCATGAGGGGGTAATCCGGGTTCCATTGGAGCCTTGAGGAGGTGAGAGATCTCCATCTTTATCCAAAACCCTAGGTTAGCCACTTAAAAATCCAAAATCCTAGCCGCCCTTCATTATTTTCAATCCATCGAACCCTAGCTCCTTCCATCTCCCACGGCCTCTCTCTCTCTACAAGTCCAGGCCATCCACCTTCATCCAGATCCAGTCCGGCTACTTCAGATCCAGAGCAAGTTCCAAGGAAAATCACATCAGCTTCCAGGAGAATCCAGTTTTCAGCAATTTCAATCTTCAAGTTCATCAACCTGGTAAATTTTTCCCTTGACTCTCTGATTCCATCAATTATTTTTCTTCTCTTCCAGATCTTGAGTTCAGGAGAAGCCAACCCGCCAAAGGACCAGTATTGGAGGATCCATTGCGAAGATATCTGAATCCGAGGATCCAACAATCTGCTCGAGAGAGTTCTTCCACCAAAATCTGTGAAGATCATTGTCTGGTTAGGTAAACCATCTCTTCTCTTTATTTCTGTTCTGTTGAAAGTTCGGAGCGAAACCCTAGGTCTGGGAGTTTCTCAACCCCCAGCGATCCGTTGCTTCTGAACTACTCTGATAATTTAGTTTCCTTAAAATTGTGCTTTCAATTATCATATTAGTATCTTTCAATGTTAGGTTAACTTTTCTTTGATTTGAAGCCAACTTCTACAAACATATAAAAACAACAAAAAAATTAGTTAATCTTAATTTACTTCTGCATCGCATCCCTTTATTTGTTCTGCATCAGTGAGCCTGTAAAAACCTAGTGTGGGTTTCTTTGGTGAGCCCGGTTCAAAAACCAAAGTGTAGAAGTTGGGATTGTGAGCCTGTAAAACAATCCGACTGTATTCCGATTTGGGGGATATAGTGGAAATCCAGAGTGGTGAACTTGGGTAGTGGACGTAGAAGCTGGGTTGCTCCGAACCACTATAAACCTACCTTGTTTGTGTTGTGCTTGATTTACTTTTTAGCTTCTGCATTTATTCTCTGATTAACACAGCACCTATCCACTAAAAGGAATTACTTGTGCACATATTTGTGAAAATTTTATAATTCCCAATTCACCCCCCTCTTGGGAAAAGCCACCTGGGCAACAGTGCCTGTTGAAGGCATGTGCCATGTCTCGCATGAGCCAACAAAGAGATGCCATGTATCGGAGCAATGCTTAGATCACGGAACAGTTCCCTTAAAGCCAATATAGCATTGATAACTATTTTTGGGAAGAGAACACAAACAATGCCCAAATAGCATGGAAGCATGACCGCCTAAATGCCAGTGCTTTCGACACCGAAAGCGAATGGGGCGCGCTCTCTCCATTCTAGCACAATCATTACTCCCTTCACCCCAAGCGGATGCTTCGATCTCCAAGCTCAGGAGTGGGGGGCAATTGATATGGTGACATCCACTAACATGGACCAGAGCGGCGATATCCATGGATGTGGAACCTGTAGTGGCCATTGTGGCGAAAAAGCCCACCACCTAGACAAGGCTGCATGATAAAAAGCCAGAGGGACCACCCTACCAAGGTCAGCTCCCAATCGAGGCAAGGCTCACTGGGCAAGCCCCCGATCTGAGGTCAGCTCCTGGTTGGGGTCGAGTTCGCCTCTCCATAAAGGATTACTTTGCCGAGGTTAGCTCCTAGTCGAGGCAGGGCTCATTGGGCGAGCCCCCCATTTAAGGTCAGCTCCCGGTTGGGGTTGAGTCCGCCTCTCCAGAAAGGACCACCTTATTAAGGTCAGCTCCCAATCAAGGCGGGGCTCATTGGGCAAGCCCCCCCATCTGAGGTTAGCTCTCGGTTGAGGTCAGGTTTGCCTCTCCAAAGTAGACCCTCCTACCAGGAGCATGGTTTCCCGCCAAAGTCGTAAAGTGGGGGGAAGCCAGAGTTCCAAGCAAAGATAGTGAAGTATTTCGCCACCCTAACCCTTCGAAAGGTGGCGCATACCCTGCCATGGGTACAGGCACCCCCCTGTAGTGCAATGTGCGCACGATCTACACGATCTGGATAGTGTCAGGCCCCCAGCCTTGCGACATGCTGACATGTCGACAATCACATGACTCGGAGATGACAACTTCCATGAAAGGATGCCTGGACCATCCAGAGAGGGGCATCCTCCTATGGCCCTATTTCCTGCAGCACCCAGATGGCCTCCACCAAAGTGGTAGCATACCATTATGGCTGGAGGCACAGGCATAGAACCATCCCAACAAAGAGGCGCCAGTTGGCAACGAAAAGTCTCCCTTGAAGGAGAGAGCTGGGAACCCTCTAGAAAGCCTCCCATCTATATAAGAATCACAAAAAATAGCAAGTAAAAGCAAGTGAAAAAGGGAGTAAGTAAAAGGAGGAGAAGCAAAGACTCCTCTAGTGTGGGCACTAGACCTATGATTAGGGTTTCAACTTTTCGGGTCTTGTAATAAGGCTTCAAGCCTAAACCTTGTAATATATTTTAGTTATGAATTGAGTCTCAAGTGTTTATATCTAGTCCTGTACTTTGACCAATTTGGTCAAGTTATGTCCTGTACTGAGTCCAGTCCTGCATTGAGTCCAGTCCGAGTCTGTTTGATGTATAGGTCCAAGCAAGATTGGTCTTGAAGTCTAGTCACTTTTAAGCCAAGCCATGAAGGAAGCTAACTCATCTCAGGGGTGCCACCTCTTCATCCTATGTGGCACCTTGTCAACTTGCCAAGTGGGTGGCATAATTCAGATTTTTGGATGCCTAAAGGGGGGACACAACACTTGATACATTCCCTCCTTCCCTCCCCCCAATCATGCTCTTTTCCAAGTATGGGTGGCTGGCCAATGGAAGGTCAAAGGAGGTTAGAAATGAGTTTCTTGCTTCAAGCCCTCATATCAAGCTTTCTTCCCAAAGTATGTGGCCAACTACGGAAGGAAGGGCAAGAATCCAAGGGTGCCTCTATCTCCCACTCCCCATATCATGTCT
Source organism: Areca catechu (assembly GCA_021397845.1). Lineage (NCBI taxonomy): Eukaryota > Viridiplantae > Streptophyta > Magnoliopsida > Arecales > Arecaceae > Areca > Areca catechu. The sequence goes on along the minus strand of CM038047.1, from coordinate 125,270,840 downwards.
TGTACCAAAGGTGGATGCACAACCAAGGAAAGGAGGAGGACACAAGCCATGCTACCAGCCCCACATCATGTCTTCTTCCAAAATGAGAGATCAACCTTCCAAGACCAAGGGCACCAAGATCCCTCTTCCAAGCCTCAAGTCAAGCCATGCCCAATCAAATTCAAAGTCTTGGTCCGCCAAGAAGGAGAAATTTCTAAATTTTTGGGTGCCCCATCAAGAGAAGACTTGTATTTTCATTTGAAATTCAAATTGGATCTTAAGGTGCCTATAAAAAGGACCTTACCCCTCCATTGTAATGCTATTGATGATGAATGAAAAAATACAAGTTTTGATAGCCAATTCTCTTTGGTTGCCTTCATTCCTTAAGAACGTCGATCTCCGTGAGTGAGTGCCTTCGCCCTTCGGTGCGTCGAGAGGTATGAGGCCTCGAGTTACTATCTCTTCAACAACTCCATCCTCCAACTTCGAGTCGAAGTCCATTGGGATCACCCAACCAGGTGCCTAGCAAAAAGAACTCCAACCATCACCACATCAACTCTCATCCTTTCATCTATTGCTTTCTTTTTGATCGAATCCTAACTCTTCTCTTGAATGCTCGTAGGTCCTCCAGGTGCCACAACATGGAGTCGGTTGCCCTTGCCTTCGAGACCTTTGATAGAAAGTCAGTGCATCCACAGGGTTGGATTCTCGATCATCCAGGCCACATCCGTGAGAGCGAGTGAACTCGGCATCGGGCACTTCGGATCTTTAAGGTTTCCCACCCTGACTCTTAAGCATGTATTGATCTGAGAGCTAAGTCATACGGGGTTTCTCAATCCTGGGGTCCTCTTTTTATCCTTGCTTAGGGACTTACTTGTTTGCCTGAAGTTCTTATTAGTATAGAATCCTAGATCTACTCCTACTTGTTTTCGGGAATCCAAAAAAAAATCATTAAAACTTAAAAATCACAAAACAAACAAATCACTTGCATCATTCTTCATCTTCGCATCTAGTTAGTCCCGCATCATTTCTGGTATCAGAGCAAGGTTAGGACTTTGCACTTCTTAAGTACTTGGATTAGGTGCTTCACCAAGCCGTCCGATCTTAGGAGAAAAGTAGGATTTTAGGACCCTCTCCTCCCATTCCACGGGGATCTCCTAAGGCATGTAGGGGTGCCACGATGAAAGGCCTTTGAAGAGGAACACAAGAAGAAAAGTTAAAAAAAAAAAACACAAAACAAAAGAAAATTTTTGCATCATTAAATTTCATTTTTTTTTAATTTCTGCATTTTTTCTTTTCCGAATATGATCTGTTATTTTTGGTATTTCTGTTTGTAGGAATATCTAAATCTTATGATTTTTATTTTTTTAGATCATTCATAATTGAAAATATTTTTGATAATTTTTTCATATTTTATTGCAGCTTGTAAAATTTCTACAAGCCAGAATACTACCTGAGAAGAAATTCTGTTATGAGAATTTTAGCAAGTGCTTTTTTTTTATGTTTTCATTTCTTAAATAGTTTAATTTGTATTTGGCTTCATCTCTTGTCATTTCCATCATCTTATCTCTATTATCATACATCAAAAATCCAAAAAAAATATAACTTAGAGACATCTCATTAGATCATTTGTATGCCATCATCTTCATAAATCATCTTAAGGGCAGCAATTTGACATAGGGTCAGGATTTCATTACCTGTCTGATACAGGACAACTCTAAGACTACTAAACATGCATGAAAAATAGTAGAATAATTTTTTTATAATTTTTATAATTTTATTTGCAGGCTAGATTCCCAAAATAAAGTAAAAACTAGCTGAAAGACTAGTAGTGCAAAGAATCATTGGGTTGCAGGTATACTCATGCAAACCAATAAAATATCCGGGACCCGAGAGTTGAGAAACTCCCGATTTATGTTAGTTTATCTTCATCTAAATCAGATAATCAGAGAAGGAAAGGTTTCTTACCAGTTAGAGATTGAAATTCAAAAGCAGCAGGGTTCACATGCACTCTGATCGGAGCCCGGAAGAAGAAGCCTTGTTTCCCTTGAATCTGATGGCTGATCTGGGTGGTTCGGGCACCAAAGAAGGCCTCCTCATGAGAAGGGAAGCACCTCAGGGATCCTACAAACATCAGGGTTAATCAAAATAGCAAGTAAGAAAAAAAAAGGAATTAGGTTTAGAAGGAATCAGGTTATGGTTTAGAAGCTGGGCTGTTTGAAGCTTGTTGAAGATCTCCCTGCTTGGCAGCCTAGGGCACTCCTTCTAGGACGTGTGAAGGCTTGGCTGGAAGTGAGTTAGGGTGTGGAAGGAAGCTAGGGTAGCAAGGAATTCATCCAAGTACAAGAACACACACCAAAGAACCAAAACAAAACACTAACACAAGGCAATGACTCAAAATTTCAGCAAGTTGTATTCATAAGAAAGAGATGATTACAAGAGGGAGAGGGGTGGGGTATTTATAGAGTTCCCATGCCCTCACTAACTATGGATACACTTGGGTTACATGTCCTCTTCCAAATTAGAATGCAAGTCCTTTCCTAGCTAGGTTAGAATTACAAAGTTTTAAAAGGACTAGAAATCCCAACTAGGTTAGAATTTTGACCTAGTCTTCTCTTCTTTCCTCTCCCAACTTGGCTTGCACTTGGTCAAACTCCTAAAATTCATTTTTGGACCTTGGGGCAGCAGCAAGGATGCCTCCTTCATGGGCTTGGATGAAAATTTGAAGGTTCCAGGTGGGCTTCCAGGGGTTGAGCGCATGGGCTAGCATATTCCAAGGAATCTAGCTGGAATCTTGCTTCTTAAGGGCTTGGGCTTGGCGCCTGGGCTTGATTTTAAGGCCTGGAATTCTAGAATAACCTAGAAAACATGGGCTCTTGGCATATGGAATATTTTGGAAGCATCTGGAGGGAATTTTGCATCTAAAATAGCACCCGGGAAAAATCAGGGTACAATCAGGGCACCCGGGTGTCGATTGAGCTACCCTAAGCTGGTGTAACCACTTCTAGATTTAGAATGAGATCTGGTGGAACTCCAAAATAGCATAGCCTCCTCTCTTATACAAGAAGTGGACTCATACCAGATATATACTGATGTACAGAACTAAATGTACTGGACTAGGTTGAGGGTTGAGACAAATCAACTCCTTATTACAGGACTCAATTCTAGTTGATTACAAAATTTGACACATGGCTAGGTAAACCAAATAGGGCCCAGTAATCTGTGTCTGATCCTGGGGCCCCCACCACTATCCCTAGCCCAAAAATCACCACCCGGCATATCGAACCCCAACCTCTAATTAAAATTGAATAGACACTTAATTGCTTTAGTGAGCTAGGGACACCCACGAAGTCTGGTCGAACCAAGTGTCAAGCCAAGTTAGACAACTTGTTTGTGTGTGCTTGAGTAGCTGGTGTCTAGGCAAGTAGTTCAGGGACAAGAGCCCGAAGGAAGGTGGGTTGGTTCGCTTACTTGGCCAATTTCAAATTGGTGTCTAAGGCAAGCAAAGAGGAACCTCTACCAACCTTACACTTACCTGGCCAGGTGCCAAGTTACTACTACCAAGGTTATCTTCTTGACCTAACATTTGGTTAGATCTTTTAAGTCTAGCAAACCCTTTGCATGTCGACTAGATCAGGAGTCCCTTATCACCCCCATTATTCCCAATCATGTGAATCCATGGAGAGCAATTGAGAAGATCAATTAAAGGTCATCATTGAATAATTGGCTAGGATGAATAGTAGGCTTGATAAGTTTAATGATAGAATTGGAGCCTTAGAGAAGAATAGTCCTAAACCATCTGTCGAACCTGAGTCTGAGTCACCTTTTCCCCCTAGGGATTACCCTCATCATGAACCATCCATAGAGGTTGAACCCAGGAAAATTCCCCATTTTAACCCAGCCCAAGAGATTCACCCTAGGAGACCTAATCAGGAGTTCTTGGACCAGGAAGAACTGCATGAGTCTGATGACCTATTAAGAGTAATTAGGTGCATCCTTCCCAGGACATAGTGCAAGAAGATTGGCGTAGGACTAACATTTTATAAATCTTTGCCAGACTAGGGGATAAGGTATGCAAGATCATAGTTGATAGTGGGAGCTGTGTCAATGCCATTTCTTCAAGTACTGCCAAATCCCTAGGATTGACCCCAGTTCCTTACCCCAACCCTTATAAGGTCTCGTGGATTGATTCAACCTCCATACCCATAAAGTCTAGGTGCCAAGTTTTGATCAAGCTGCAATCATATAAAGAAATGATTTGGTGTGATGTCCTTCCCATGGGTGTCGGTAGTATTATCTTAGGTCGACCCTGGCTTTACGATCACGATGCCACCCTTTATGGTCGAACCAATAGCTGTACCTTTAACCATCATGGGAAGAAATTTACAATCAATCCAATTCAGCCTAAGGACCAGGTTAAGAAAGAATTGACTAGCCTAAAGGAAAAGAAGCCAGAAGTTAACCTGATTAAGGCCAAAGAGTTAGAGAATGTAACGACTGAGGGAACCCCTACCACAAGAGAGACTCATGAACCAACCCAGAGAGAAGAACCTTCTGACAAATTTCAGGAAAAAAAGATTGAGCCCATTAAGAATCTAAGTGAAGAAACCACTGAGCCTATTGAGGAACCCAAGAAGACATCCATGAATCAAGTTTAGTGGAGAAGTGTGATGAAGGTGGGCCCAAGATGGAAATCATATATGAATCAAAGGATAATGATCCTGAACCCACTACAGAATTTGAAGAAGAAATGACCAAGTCAGGATCAAACAAAGTAGATGAATATGAAGGTTCTTAAGTATTGCCCATAGAGAAGGTCCTAGAACAAGTAGACATTAGTTTAGAGGACTTTCAAGATAAACTTTCCAAAGACCTTCCTGATGACCTTCCATCTTCTAGGAGCAACCAGCCTACCCTAGAACTTGCACCTATAGATCCTCCTAGTACTAATCATGAGGTTTGGACAAGCATACCCATAGACCAACATTCATACATTAAGGTCAGTCTCTTTAGCTTTGAACCAGTCCCTGAGTCTCCTTCCTATTTCCTACCCTTCCCTGAGCCTTCTCACAGTTTTAGAGCCATGGGGTTACTTTTTGTTGAGATTACCATAATGCATGACTCCTTAGAACCCATCCCTTTTGCCACCTACTTCTGGTATACCTTATGGAATTTGCTAGAGATCCATGGTAATTTTTCTTGTGCATACTAGACTGGGGTCAAACCTAGAGAGTTAATAATCTATTAGGTTTAGGCCCTAGAGAGTCCAATAAAATTCTGCTCTAAGAAATGCTTAGTTGAGTCTGTATTTTGCATCATGTTAGGATTCTGCATTAAGTATTAATTTTAAAAAAAAATTGCTGAATCCCGAAAGAGAACTAAAGAGTTTGATTAAAGGGATTCTGTAAAGATTAGGCTTAGGCCTGAACGATTTCCACCGAGAACCATTAAGAAACTTCATGCTCATGGAGCTGGCCCCTTTAGAGTAATAATGAGAGTTGGCCCTAATGCCTATGTGCTTGAGCTACCCCCGAATTATGGCATTAGCTCGACTTTCAATATCCTAGACTTAGTCGAGTATAGGGAACTAGCAAACATACCCAGTAAGCCATTTGGGCCTAACTTTCATTTAAGAGCAAACCCAACCTAGAGTGTCCACCTCCAATTTCACCAGAGAGAGGAGAGCGGATCGAGCGTGTCCTGGATGATCAAGCTATGACCACCCGGGGCAAAGGCTATCAACGTTACTTGGTGTGATTGCAAGGTCGGCCGCAGTCCGATAATTCGTAGGATACCCGAGAAGACTTGCAGCACCTCGACCCTAACCTTCTAGAAAAATATTAAAGCCAAATCAACCCTTACTCGACAGGATCGAGTTCCTCCCACCCCGGGAGAATTGGTGTGGGCACCAGACCTCTGATTTGGGTTTCAACTTTTCGGGTATCGTAATAAGGCTTCAAGCCTATACCTTGTAATATATTTTAGTTATGAATTGAGTCTCAAGTGTTTGTGTCTAGTCCTGTACTTTGACCAATTTGGTCAAGTTGTGTCCTGTACTGAGTCCATTCTTATATTGAGTCCAGTCCGAGTCTGTTTGAAGTATGGGTCCAAGCAAGATTGGTCTTAAAGTCTAGTCACTTTTGAGCCAAGCCATGAAGGAAGCCAACTCAGCTCAGGGGCGCCACCTCTTCATCCTATGTGGTGCCATGTCAACTTGCCAAGTGGGCGGCACAATTTAGATTTTTGGATGCCTAAAGGGGGGACAAAACACTTGATACATTCCCTCTTTCCCTCCACCCTATCATGCTCTTTTCCAAGTATGGGTGGCTGGCCAATGGAAGGTCAAAGGAGGTTAGAAATGAGTTTCTTGCTTCAAGCCCTCATATCAAGCTTTCTTCCCAAAGTATGTGGCCAACTATGGAAGGAAGGGCAAGAATCCATGGGCACCTCCATCTCCCACTCCCCATATCATGTCTTGTACCAAAGGTGGATGCACAACCAAGGAAAGGAGGAGGACACAAGCCTTGCTACGAGCCCCACTTCATGTCTTCTTCCAAAATGAGAGATCAACCTTCCAAGTCCAAGGGCGCCAAGATCCCTCTTCCAAGCCTCAAGTCAAGCCAGGCCCAATCAAATTTAAAGTCTTGGTCAGCCAAGGAGGAGAAATTTTTGAGTTTTTGGGCACCCCATCAAGAAAAGACTTATATTTTCATTTGAAATTCAAATTGGGTCCTAAGGTGCCTATAAAAAAGACCTTACCCCTCCATTGTAATGCTATTGATGATGAATGAAAAAATACAAGTTTTGAGAGCCAATTCTCTTTAGTTGCCTTCATTCCTTAAGAATGTCGATCTTCGTGAGGGAGTGCCTTCATCCTTCGAAATGTCAAGAGGTGTGAGGCCTCGAGTTACTATCTCTTCAACAACTCCATCCTTCAACTTCGAGTCAGAGTCCATTGGGATCACCCAACCGGGGGCCTAGCAAGAAGAACTCCACCCATCACCACATCAACTCTCATCCTTTCATCTATTGCTTTTTTTTTTATTGAATCCTATCTCTTCTCTTGAATGCTCACAGGTCCTCCAGGTGCCATGACACGGAGTCAGTTGCCCTTGCCTTCGAGACCTTTGACAGAAAGCTGGCACATCTGCGAGGTTGAATGCTCGATCATCTAAGCCGCATCCACGAGAGCGAGTGAACTCGGCATCGGGCGCTTCAGATCTTTGAGGTTTGCCACCCTGACTCCTGAGTAGGTATTGATCCTTGCTTAGGGACTTACTTGCTTGCCTGAAGTTCTTGTTAGTATAGAACCCTAGATCTACTCCTACTTGTTTTTGGGAATCCAAAAAAAAATCATTAAAACTTAAAAATCACAAAATAAACAAATCACTTGCATCATTCTTCATCTTCACATCTAGTTAGTCCTGTATCACTCCCATTTTTCCAATTTTCCCAATCTAGTGTAGCTATTAACCTTTCCTCTATTACCCTCTAAAAGCAGAGAGTCCCCCAAGCTCTTCGCCTTAGAGGATCTGTTCCCCTCGATCATCCCACTGACTTGATCGTCAAAGTGCCTTTGCCAGAATCCCCAGCCTAAGGTTTTCCTCTATCTCGCAGGACCCCCCTTGAGAAGGCTAGCGAGCCACACGTGGGATGGAAGCAGAGGATCTAGAGGGAGCCCGACGTGTCAGAGCTATAAGCCACTGTGATTCGGGCGACAACACTATTTAAACCCTTTTGGGCCAAACCCTATTTACCAAGTTTGTTTAGTTGGTTATGTCTTTTGATCAATTTGATCAAGTTAGGATTTAATTAATTAGTTGGTTGAGTCTTGTAATTGTTAGTTGAGTCCTGTAATACAAGAGGGGACCCAAGTCAAGACCCATGTGACTCCATGTGCTAGCTCAAATCAAGTCATGTGAATCCATGTGCAACCCAAGTCAAGCCATGTGCCAGCTATCTCTTGGCGCCCCACCTTCACATGTGCCACTTCATCTTGGATGCCCAAGTCACTTGGCACTTGTCATCTTGCTACCATGTCATGTGATGTGGGATAGATGGGGGGTAGGATCGTTGGTGAGCCTAGAAGTCACCAAGATTAGGATATTTTTTTTTGGATTTTTTTTTTTTAGGGGTGGTGAAGGAACAATGGGGATGGAAGATTAAGGTTTGGAACCCATGGACTTTGGGACTCACACTAATGAAGAGACCTCTCATCTTTAGGGCATTCCACCCACCTCGATACTTGGAGGCGTTAGGATGAATCTCAAAGGACATAGGGGTAAAGAATATGGAATCAAGGAAGGGGATAACTAGACATGACCTCTCATCATGTCCTGGGGTTGGGCCTCACACCCGAAAGAAAAGAATCACTCTTTTTTAAAAAGAACTCATTTTTATTCACCAAACTATTTTTTTTACAAAGGACTGAGGGTGGTATTTATAGACCTTTCCAATCTTCATTTGAATTTGAATACAATATAAAAAGATAAGGATGGTTCAAATTCAAATACAAGATAAAAAAAGATAAGGCCTATCCATATCTCAATCCTAACCAACCAAAACTAACTAAATCCTAAATCCTAAATCAAATTTCAAACAACCAATCAATGATGGGGACATCGCTAGCATTGATCCCGTAGCAGCACTGATCTTGGAGCAGCATTGATCTCGGAGTAGCACTAATCCTGGAGCATGTCCTGGGGTTGTTCCTTAGGGATTTGATCCTGGATTTCCTCTATGAACAACTATTATTGACATGCAAATTTAACTAAACCCTAAACTACAACTATTGGTTTAACCCTTTGTTAGGAGGGTGACATGCAGATGAAAATGGTGCATGGACTCCTACTAGGTGCCATAGGGTCCTCTAAGAGTAAGATGCAAATATGACATGCTCAATGAATGAATGCAACATGAAAACTTCTACAAAATGCAACCTAGTGGTTATGAAAACATGAGAAGCTTCTGAAGAGGATAAAAAATAACATGTAGGTTCAGGATTAGTTAGGTAGGATAGAAAGTATGAAACGGGTTCAGGGTTGATTGGATAGAATAGGATACAGGAAGGGATATCTGGGATTAGTCCTAGACTAATAAGGCTGACCTTATGAGGTTGATGTATACCTACATGGTCTGCATTATGGAAGCATGGGTCATTAATTTCAGGAAAGAGATCTTCATTGGAAACTACAGGAGAGAATTCTTCCTGAGGGTATTGGCTTAAAGAGATCAGGTCCTTAATAAATTTCTCTGGTTCTTGAATCTTAGGACTCGACTTTATAATTAGGTTTTCTCCTAGTGTCTCCTCAGATAGAGTTGCAGTCGTAGGATCATGGGTTTCTTCCTCTACAGCTTTAGTTTGGGTGTGGTCAGGGTTAGCTAATTCTAGGTTGGCTTTTATCTGGGTATGGTCTGGGCCAACTAACTCTGGGTTGGCTTTAGTATGGGTAGGATCAGGGTCAACTAATTCTAGGTCTTCTATAGGTATCTCTTCTTCTTCTTCCTCATACTCATCCATTAAGCTCACATCAGCTTCATATATCTCCTCTTCATGGTCATTCTATTGAACCAATAGGGTGGTAAGAGGGGGTTGACCAAGGAAAAATTGACTAATGACTAGGATAAGGGTGGGTTGACTAAGAGGAAGTGGACTAATACTGGGCTCATATCTAAGGATACTAATCCTATGGGTTGCTTGGTTATTGGATTGTGTTATTTGGTTTATCTAGGCAGTCAATTGGATAAACTAATTTTGGGATTGGGTGGTCATCTAGGCAAACTGGTTTTGGGTTTGGGTGTTCATCTAGACAAACTGATCAGTCATGGCTTTCATGGGAGTTTCAAAATTAGGCTCCATGGTTGAACTAGGTTTGGGCTTAGACTGGTTGTACTGGACTCCTGACCTGGTGGTCATGCAATCAATCATTTAAAGTGGTATGGTGCAGTCAAGCGTGCAAGGATTAGTATGTTCTAGGGTTTGCTAGACCTAGAGCCAAAGCTGAGTGGGTCAACTTAACTTACACCCAACTCAATAACTAATCCTTCCTCTAGCCAGGTAGGGGGTGGGAGTGTGGGAGGCCCCCCTGGCTTTCGTAGGGACCCAATGAAGAAACCACAACACCACTTAGGTCATTTGACTCTGGACCCCCAGCCTTAGACACCAGATTCCAGTAATAGTTGGAGAATTGAATGCACTAGTTGGCCCATACAATTCGGACCCGACCTATTGGTGTCACCTAGCCCACTAGGGCAAATTAATTTTAATTAAGACTTAGGTTAGGATGATGGTGGTTGTTTTGGGCCCAGGACAGGTGATGAAATCCTACCTTGATCTGAGATATTGAATTGCCCTTAAGATTAGTTTAAAAGATGATGCACATTCAATGGCCCTAATGCAAACTAACAATGATGGGGACATCAGTCAGACATAGACTTCAAGCTTCAATTTGTCCTCTAAGTCATGTGTTGGTCTATTTTTATTAAGTCCTGTAATGAAGTCCAACTTTTGTGAGTCTTATAATAAAGTGAGCCAGTTGGATTCACTAAGTCGGTGGAAGTTCTTTGTTTAGTCTATTGAGTCCTGTTTATCTATTTAGTAAGTCCATTATTTATTTAGGCCTATTTTGAGTCTTATCAGTTAGGCCTTTTTGAGTCCATGTAATTTTTATTCAAGAGGAGGACCTTTGGACCCACCTTAAGTCACCAACCCAGCATCTGGATTTCTTCATGCTGCCCAAGCACTCTAGGAGATGGTGCCCCAGCATACCAGGCCTTAGGCACCTCAAGCCCATAAGATTTATTGAAGAAGTGCTACCCTAGATCCCTATCCTTGGCGCCCCAGTCCAAGGCCCATAGTAGTTGACGCCCCCTAGCCCATCATGAAGTTGGTGCCCCATATTTTGACCCAGTCCAAGATGCCCAAGGCTTTGACCCAGTCCAAGCCCAGCAAGAATTTCATACCAGTCCAAGCCCATGGAGACAAGTCAAAGCTTCCAAGTCCAAGAATGAGTTGATGTCCAAGTTCTACAAGGATTTCAGTCTACCAATTCTATTCAAATTATGTACTCCTTATTCTACTCAACTTTATTCACTTAATCCTATTTATATGGTGTACTCTTAATTTGGCAGGAAAAGGGTTGGATGAATCTATAAATACCCACCCCCTCCCCCTCTTGTAATCAATCTCTATTCATGAAATAAACTCTTGTAGATTTTTCTTATGATAACTTGTGTTCCTCTTTGAAAGTGTGCGTGTGAAACTTGAGTGTCCTAATTCCTCAAACCCTAGCCACCCAAAGCATCCTTCTTTCAAGCCCTAAGATGCCCACCATCAGCCCTCTCCAAGATCCAGTTGCCCAAGCTTCATCCAAGGCCGCCAGCCCCTGCAGCATCTCTTTTGCCCGATATTCTTCTTTCCATCCTATTTAGTATTTTTCTTATATTCTACATCACTAACCCCTGACGTTTGCAGGATCCCTCCAGTGCCACGCCCTCTAGATGAATTCTTCCTTGCCCTTGAACAAAGCTGATAAAAAGTTGACGGATTCGTGGGAAAGTGATCGGATCATCCATGCACCGATCCGAGTTGAGTGAACTCTTCTGCAACATCATGCAAATCATTGCTAGGTATGTAAATCCCTTCTCTTCTCACTTTTGTTGATTTTTGAAGATTGACCATGCTCCTAATAGGCCTTCTTAGACCTAGGATCCTTTACTTATTTTATTTCATTGATAGTTCTAGAATGTGGGTAGGAATTCTAACTATTGCATGAAACCCAGACCTAGTCTTAGCTATTTTCAGGAACTAAATCTGAACAACCTCAAAAATCATTGCTCCTTTAATATGATTTTTTCTTTATGTTCCTCTCTTTCATGTTATCATGCATCATGTTAGAATCCTGTCCCTCATCAAACAACAATCAGAAAAATAAAAATATTTTTGAGCTTTTTATGAAATGTCAAGTTAGGTTTAAGTTAATTAGGTAAGCAAACAAATTTGGCTTGGGATTGGAGGGGTTTGGCAGTTGGTTAGGTTAGATTCAATCAAGTATGCAGAATTCACATAATCAGAAATTTAGGGTTCAGTTTGATGTAGAGTTTGATATAGATTATGATGCAGGAAAAATCTGAAAATATTAAAGAGCATAGGATTGATGGTGATGATGATCCCTACCAAGTTTTATATGGTTAGATTCAATCAAGTATGCAGAATTCACATAATCAAAAATTTAGGGTTCAGTTTGATGTAGAGTTTGATATAGATTATGATGCAGGAAAAATCTGAAAATATTAAAGAGCATAGGATTGATGGTGATGATGATCCCTACCAAGTTTTATATAAAAAAAAAATCAGATGATGAGGTAACTCTTAGGGTTTCTGGACTATGTGCAGAAATCTTAGGAATTCGGTTAGGGTTTCTAAGATGTTGAATTTTAGGACCTTTTAATTTCTTTAAAAATAATTAAAAATTCTGAAAATTATCAATATAAGATAGAGGACACGTTGTGAAGATTTCAAAGAAAAATAAAATCCCTAGGTGGTCGAAATTAGATGAAAACTAGACACCTAATGCAAAAGATAGGATACAAAAAATCAGAGATGCAATTTTTTTTGTGTTTTTGATGAAGATGAAACTATCCTAAACTAGATCTAATACCAAACTGATGCAAGATGATCCTAGGACTTCCATGATTGTAGGAAAATAAAAACTAATTTTTTTAGAATTTTTTTAGAATTTTAATTTGCAGGCTAATAACCCGAAAGCAAGTAAAAAATTACAGGCAAACCTGTATTGAAAGAAACTATCATACTCGCAAAAGACTCATGCTGAATAATAAAAGATAGGATCCTAGGTATTAAGAAACCCCCAGTTTTGGATAGCATACCTTCAACAAGTCAGAAGTCAGGTGGGGGAAGGATTGTATCAGGTAGAGATTGAAGATCCACTTGATGAAGAGTTCTCTTAGCACTCTGGATGGCACCTGGAAGACAAGCCTGTAGTTCCCAAATCTGAAGGCAATCTAAGAGAGTCTTGAAGGCAAAGAAGGCCTCCTCTTTGGAGGGGGAAACACCTCGGGGATCCTGCAAGCATCAAAGGTTAGGCAAGAAATAATTAATCAAAGGAAAGAAACAAGATATGAAGAAGTATGGGATTAGGGTTTAGGAGTGCTGGTAGCCTGGAGAAGAAGAAAGCTTGCTATCAAGGGATGGCTTTGGCTTCTTCTCAAGGGCACGGCTGAAGGCTTGAGGTGTGGAAGATTGCTAGGGCATCGAAGGATGCTTGGAAGCAGGGATTCAGCCAGGCACAGGAACAAGAACCAGAAAAAAAATAACACCTGAACTTAAGACAAAATTTCACCAATATTTGATTTCATGAAAAGACTAATTATTACAAAAAGAAGAGGGGTGGGGTATTTATAGAGTTTCCATGCCCTCTCCTAGATAGGATACAAGTCCTCTCCTATCTAGGTTAGAATTACAAGTCTTAAACAACTTAGGAAGAACAATCCTAACTAGGCTAGGAAAGAATATACCATGTTGACCTAGTCTTCTCCCTCCCTCCTTGGACCGGTCAAAGCTCTTGGAAACTTCTTGAATTCAGTGTGGACCTCTTGGACTGTAGCAAGGGGCATCCTCCAAGGGCTTGGTGCATGGGCTTATGGGCCTTGAAGCTGGGTCACCCTAGTATCAGCATATTCCCTAGTATTAGCATATTCCTTGGAATCTTGGTTCTGGGGCCCATGGGCTTGACTCCTGAGGTTGGAATCTCTTGAACTAGGGTGCTGGCATATATCTGAAATCATAAGGTGCCCTGGTCTAGGAATATTCTAAAGCATCCAAAGGGTATCAAAGTATATGGAGGGCATCCGGAAGGAATCTTGGACCCTGGTGATGGGGATGACTCTAAGATTGCTAATCATGCAAGAAAAAATAGTAAACTATTTTTTTCATGATTTTTTTAAATTTAGGTTTGTAGGCTAAATTCCTAAAAGTAAAGTAAAGACTAGCAGGTAATCAGTAATTATAAGAATCATCATATCGGAGGCTTAATCATGCAAGATAATTAAAAGACAGGACCCAGAAATTGAGAAATTTTTGGCTTAGGATAGTTAATCTTCAATAAATTAGAAATTAAGAGAAGAGAAGGTTTCTTACCAGTCAGAGATTATCAATTCAGTAATTAAATGGATCACTCATACTCTGATCGGAGCCTAGATGAAGAAGCCTTGGTTCCCTTGGATCTGATAGCCTATCTGGGCGGTCTTGAAGGCAAAGAAGGCCTCCTCAGGGGAGGTGAAATACCTCAGAGATCTTGCAAGCATCAGGGTCAATCAAAATAGCAATTAAACAAAGGGATAAAAACTAGGGTTTAGAATTGAAAGAAACTAGGTTCATGTGTTGGTGTCCTAGGGAAGAAGCAGTTGCTTGATTGGGGCAGTAGCTTGGATGTCTTCCTCTGGACATGGCTGATCTCCAAGGATGTAGAAGGGTGCTAGGGTAGCAAGGTTTCGACCAAGGAACACAAGGAAAGCACACAAAAATAAGAGAACCAATACTAGAACACCAAACACAAGGCAATTACTCAAATTTCAGTAAGGTTGTATTCATAAGAAAATGTTTATTACAAGAGGAAGAGGGGTGGGGTATTTATAGAGCTCCCATGCCCTCTCTGAACTAGGGTTACTCTTAGGGTAGAGATAACCACTCCATAAGGCTTTAAAAAGAGTAATCCTTATTATGCTAAGAGCTTGGACTTTTCTTCTCCTCCTTCCTTCATGCTTGGACTTGGTCAACTTTGTTTGGACACCTAATCTCTCTTTGAATGGTGTGTTGGGCTTTAAGGGAAGCAAGTGGGCCAACCAAAGGGGGCTTGGGCACTTGGGCCTTGGGTTGGGCACAGGTACTTTGGGCCTCCTAGAATCTGTGGCGCTCTAGGTGGAATATTATTGGAATAAAAAGAATCTTGGTTTTGGTGGACTTTGGGCCTGCCGTCTGGACTTAATTTCCTTATCTTGGGGTGTAGATGGACCACTAGATTCTTGATGTGACCTGATATGGAACATACTCTAGTATATGGAGGGGAATCTGGGCATCTGGAGAATATCTGGAAGGAATCAGGATTTCTAGAGGCATCTTGGATATTGGGTTGTCACAAAATCTAATAAACTGATGTAGTGGACTCTGACTCCTGGATGTAGTCTGGTGGAATTCCAAAATAGGGTAACCTGCTCTCTTGTACAAAAAATTAGGCTCATGCTAGACTTATAACTGATGTACAGGAATCAAAATACTGACTAGGTTGAGGGTTGAGACAAATCAACTAACCTCAACTTGTTACAGGACTCAATCTTAACTTATTACAAAATTTTACAAAACTTTGACACATGACTAAGTAAACCAGATAGGGCACAGTAATCTGTGTCTGATTCTGGTGCCCCAACCAATTCCCCAGGGCGGGAGGAACTCGACCCCGTTAAGTATGGGATAACTTGGCTCTCATAGTGCTCGAGTAGGTCTGGGTTGATGCGCTATAGATCCTTACGGGTGATCCATGAGTCCTCAGATTCTGGCCGACTGTGCCACCAGACCAAATACCTATGATTGCCTCTTTCCGGATACTTATGGCTTGATCGTCCAAGATTCTCTCAATCTTTTCTCACTATTTGGCCAATTGGTTGGTGGACACTCTGGGACAGGCTCAATCTTAATGGAAGGGATAGGTCCAAAAGGCTCGCTGGGAATCGCTGTTGGCTCTCTATACTCTACAAGATCTGAGATGTTGAAGAAGGAACTAATACCTAAGTCAGGTGGTAACTCAAGCACATAGGCATTGGGTCCAACTCTCTTTATTATCTTAAATGGGCTAGCTCCACGAGCATGAAGTTTCTTTATGGTCCCTGGGGGTAACCGTTCATGCCTAAACATGATCATCACAAAATTCCCTGCAAAAAATTCTTTAGCTCTCTTTCGAGAATTAGCCAAGTTCTTATATAGTTCATTACTTAGATTTATCTTTTGGCTAATTTCTTTATGCAGATCCCTAACATGCTGTGCAAAAGACTCAGCTAACTCAGAAACTCGTGCATGTGAGGGTAAGGGGATCAAATTAAGAGGTTTATTGGGTTTGTATCCATGAAAAACCTCAAAAGGACTCTTCCTTATGGACCTATTAACAGAACTATTGTAAGCAAATTCAGCTCGAGATAACAATAGGTCCCAATTTTTCGTGTGTTCACTAAGCTTCTGTTCACTACCTTGATCTGACCATCAGTTTGTGGGTGGTAGGTTGTGGAAAATTTCAACTTGGTTCCTAATAAGTGCCAAAGGGTCTTCCAAAAGTAACTGGTAAAATGAACATCCCTATCGACACTATTGTCTTAGGCAATCCATGTAATCTAACCCCCTGGTCAAGGAAAAGATGGGCTACTCTAGATGTGTCAAAGGTTTGAGAGTAGGGTATAAAGTGGGCCATTTTAGAAAACCTATCAACTACTACAAATATTAAATAATGTTTCCTGAGGGTCTTAGGTAGGCCTAAAACAAAGTCCATGCTTAAGTCTTGCCATGGACGGTCTGGTATGGGTAGAGGGGTATATAATATAGTATTTTGTTTTTGCTATTTTGCAATAGCACAGGTTCTACATCTAGACACTATATTGGCAATGTCCCTCTTTAAACTAGGCCAAAAAAACTGGTCCTCTACAGCTGAGATAGTTTTATTTCTTCCAAAGTGACCGGCAAGGCCTCCTGCATGGGTTTCCCAGACTAAGAATTCTCTAAGGGATGTCTTGGGAATACACAACCTATTGTTCTTAAACAAGTAACCATCTTAAAGGGTGTATTCACTATGGGTACTAGATGGTCCTAGGGCTAAGGATTGGACAACTTCACTAAAGTCTGGACAGCTTTTATATTCATCTTTTAACCTATCAAATTCAATGACTTCAGTGCTAATGGTATTCAACAGTAAGGCTCGTCTACTAAGGGTGTCAGCTACCTTGTTTTCAGTTCCAACTTGGTGTTTAAGTACAAAGGTATAGGCTTGTATAAATTCTACCCACTTAGCATGCCTAGGGTTTAATTTCTTCTGGGAGTTCAAAAATTGTAGTGCTTCATGATCAGAATATAGAATAAACTCTTGGGATAGTAAATAATGTCTCCAGTATCTAAAAGCTTGTACTACCGCATAAAACTCTTTGTCATAGGTTGAGTATTTAAGTTTAGCCTCATTAAGTTTTTCACTGAAAAAGGCTATTGGATGGCTTTCTTGACTCATAACTCCCCCTATCCCGACTCCCAAAGCATCACAAGCTACCTAAAAAACTTTGGTGAAATCAGGTAACATCAAAATAGGTGCTTGTATCATTTTGGTCTTGATCTCTAATAATGCTCTATCTGCAGCTTTGGTCCATTCAAAACTACCCTTCCTAATACAATCAATAATTGGTGCTACTATGGTACAAAATCTCCTAATAAATCTTCTATAGAAAGTAGCCAGACCATGGAAACTTCTAACTTCATGGACACTAGTGGGTACTGGCCATTCTATAATGGATCTGACCTTTTCAAGGTCAGCTGCTACACCTTCAGGGGTCACCCAAAGCCTAGGAAGATAACTCTATGGGTCATGAAATCACACTTCTTTAAATTTTCATAGAGGTTCTCTTTCCTAAGGGTCAAGCAAACTTGTTTCAGATGTTCTATATGATCTTCCTTGGTTTTACTATAAATCAGGATGTCATCAAAATACACTACCACAAATTTACCTATAAACATCCTAAGGACTTGGGTCATAATTCTCATGAAAGTGCTAGGGGCATTGGATAACCCAAAAGGCATTACAGCCTAGTCATTAAAAGCTATTTTCCATTCATCCCCAGGTCTGATTCGAACCTGATGGTAGCCACTCTTAATCTTTAAAAGATTATGGCTCCTGCCATCATATCCAACATATCATCCAAGTGGGGGATGGAAAACCTATACTTC
The DNA here is from genome assembly GCA_021397845.1 of Areca catechu. NCBI lineage: Eukaryota > Viridiplantae > Streptophyta > Magnoliopsida > Arecales > Arecaceae > Areca > Areca catechu. Next base: position 125,252,872 of record CM038047.1, on the reverse strand, counting down.
ATAGTTATCTTATTTATGGCATGGCTATCAACACACATTCTTTACATGCCATCTTTCTTAGGGGTTAATAGGGCTGGTACAGCACAAAGACATAGGCTCTCCCTAATAAACCCTTTTCTAAGAAGCTCACCTACCTGTTGTTGAAGTTCTAAGTGTTTAGTTGGGTTCATCCTATAATGAGGTAGGTTAGGCAGGGTAGCCCCTGGGACCAAATCAATTGCATGTTGGACTGATGGGGGATAGGGGTAGGATCGTTGGTGAGCCTAGAAGTCACCAAAATTAGGGTATCATATTTTTTTTTGGAATTTTTTTATGTAAAGGGTGGCGAAGGAATAATGGGGTTGGAAAACAGGATTTGGAACTCATGGACTTTGGGACTCACCCTAACGAAGAGACCTCTCACCTCTAGGGCATTACACCCTCCTCGATACTTGGAGGCACTAGGATGAATCTCAAAGGTCACGAGGGGACAAAGAAGATGGAATGGAAAGGGGGATAACTAGGGCATCACGCCCATGCCCGAAGGCATAGGCAAGAAGAATCACTTTTCTAAAAACTCAATTTTTTTTTCTCAAAAACTCTTTTTTCTTACAAAGGACTGAGGGTGGTATTTATAGACCTATCCAACCTTCATTTGAATTTGAATACAGGATAAAAAGATAGAGATGATTCAAGTTCAAACACAAGATAGGATAAGATAAGCCTAGCCATATCTCAATCCTAACCAACCAAATCCTAATTCAAATTTTAAATAAAAATTAAATCCTAAATTTATTCTGGATATATTCCGAGATTTTCATGGCTCCAAGATTTGTGCTTGCTCCGGGATTCATGCTGGTGAGGTCCCCATTATGGACATCCGTAAGGGGTGGTAATTGGTCAAGCAAATCTTCAGGAAATATATCATGAAATTCACTTAGGACTCCCTTGACCTCCTGAGGGTACTGATGTGGGACTAATATGCATGCAATTCTTTTTGTATACTTTATATATGGGGTTAGGTGATTAATTCCTGAATTTCATATCAAAATTATTTGTACGGAATTTTATATGAATTTTTGAAGCCAATCATGCAGATTAGAACCTAGAAAAGTACTAAAGAAGGATCGCCTGGGCTGAGAAGCCTCGGTTAGGACAAGTTCTCCTACAATATAATTACTGGAGGTAGAGGGGGTGTACCTGACAACGTCTGATGTACCCGATGAAGATTGCAACAAAGTGATCTCTCGTTCCTCGATGGATGCGTCCTGGAAAACCGAGCTAAAGACCAGCAGATACCCGACTTTCTGCTTGATGGTCCGATTGAGGCTTGGCTGGAGTCGTTGGATTCGTAGGAACTCGGGGACCTACAAACGACCTGTCAGGGGTTAGAAAACTCAGAGAAAATCAAGAAAACAAAGAAAAATAGAAAAGAGAAGAAAGTTTTGGAGGGGGCTGGAAGGATGGTTGGCCATAGGAAGATGGTTGCAAACACCAGGAAGAAGAACTCTCAAACCCCTTTATGCACACAGCAGGGTAATCACACAAAATAATGTAAGAACTCAAGGTTTATTTCATATCAAAAATATCCCTTCATACAAGAGGCTAGGGTCCCTTAAATAGACCCTTAACCTTGGGCTCCAAGTAAGGGCACATTAGTCTTTACATAAGAATCCTTTTCCCTCTCAAACCCTAGCTAGAAAATAAGGAAACATTAGGTAGAAAAATCCCTAAAAATTCTCTTGACTTGGCCAACACTCCAAGGATGCCTAGGGGGACGTGTTGGGCTTCTAAGAGCAGAAAGGGGCCAGCCCAAAGGGGCTTGGGAACATGGGCTTGGGCCTTTGGAAGTTGGGGTGGCCTGGTAGCCAGGTAGCAGGAATATTCCCTCGTATCTTGCTTCTTAGGGGCTTGGGCTTGGCGCCTGGGCATGATTCCTTTGGGATAGGATGCAGATGGACCTTTGGAATCATGGATTCCCTGGTCTATGAATATACTTTGGCATATGGAAGGGAATTTGGGGTTCTGGAGGGCATCTGCATGGAATCAGGGTTTTTGATTTTTCTCCTGGAGTCTTCAAATCTTAAGCTGGGTTGGACTTGGGCTAAACTTCCATGTCTTCAATCTAGTTGGACTTGGTCTTCACTTGTATGATGTGGTCTTGAGTCTTCAGTATGCTTGGACAGGACTCAAAAAAATAAAATTAGCTCAACATGAGCTGACTAGCATTGGACTGAACTAGCTCAACATGAGCTGATTAGTATAGAACTAAAATAACAACTTAAAAAACTCAAATAACAACTAAAATAGACTCAGATGGGCTAAGCCCTTATTACAGATGGACTCATAAATTATTGATCAATTCATAGAGGGTTGAAAAGCCTCTACCTTATTCTGGTGCCTTCGGTGTCCCCACCAATTCTCTCGGGGTGGGAGGAACTCGACCCTGTCGAGTGAAGATCAGGCTGCCTCACATATCTCTCGAGAAGGTCTGGGTTGAGGCATTGCAAGTCCTCTCGAAAATCTACGAATCGTCCGACTCTGGCTGGCCTTGCCATCGAACCAGGAGGCGTTGATAGTCACAGTCCCTAGTCGTGATGGCTTGATCGTCTAGTATAAGCTCGATCTATTCTCCTCTCTCTGGCCAATTTGTTAGTGGACACTCTGGGTTAGGGTCACTCATAATGAAAAGGAATAGGTCCAAAGGCCTCACTAGGTATCGTTGCCGGTTCCCTATACTCAACCAGGTCTGTAATATTGAAGGTAGAACTAATGCCCAAATCCAAAGGCAAGTCTAACACCTAGGCATTTGATCCAACCTTCTCTATCACTTTAAAAGGTCTGGCTCTATGAGCATGAAGCTTCTTTTAGGCCTAAGCCTAACCAAGATAAAATCCACTACATCAAATTCTTTGGTCCATCTTTGGGAATTAGCTAGTTATTTTAAGATTAGTGCAGGTGGTGAACATGCTAGGCACATGCAGACTCCTAACAAGATGATGCAAAAGACTCAAACTAACACCTAATAGACTCAACTTTGCATTCCTATCAAAGAAAATTTATTAGACTTTTATGGGTCTAAACCTAAGAGACTATAGACTCTCTAGGTCTGATCCTAGTGTGGTGTGCACAAGAGTATTTACAATGGACTCCAAGCAAATGCCAAAGGGTATGCCAGAAGTATAATGCAAACCTAACATACGTAATGAATGCATGCAGTACGCTAATCTTAACTAAATGCAATCTAATGATCCTAGAAATGCTGGAGATGTCTGGAAAGGGCAGAAAATAAGAAGTGGGTTCAAAATTAGTTTGGTAGGGTAGAGAAAAAGGTTTAGTTGGATAAAGTAGGATAAAAGACGGAGTGTCAGGAACTAATCCTATACTAATGAGGTTAACCTTACAGGGTTGCGGTATATCTATGGGCAAGAAAAGGTCCATGCTATGGAAGGATGGATCAACAGTTTCTGGGAAGAGATCTTCAATAGGAATGGCAGGAAGGGATTCATCCTGAGGGCGATGGGTTAAGTAAGACAAATCCTTAATAAAGTCTTCTTGGTCATGGAATTTAAGAATAGGCTCTATAATTAGATCCTTTTCTAGTGTTTCCTCAAGTAAAATCCTAGTATCAGAGTTCTCTTCCTCTAATTGTTCTTCCACTATTGCTTTAGGTTGGATTTGGTCAAGGTCAACTAGCTATGGGTTGGTTTTTACCTGGGTATCTACTGGGTCAGCTAATTCGAGGTCTACTAAAGGTGTCTCCTCTTCTCCCTCATACTCATCCACTAGGCTCACATCAGCCTCATACACTTCCACGTTAATGTAAGCCTTGTGAATCTCAAGAATGGTTGGAGAAGGTCGGCAAGCGAGAAATTGGTTAGGTTCTTGTCTCTGATTATGGGTACTACTCCTAGTAGGTTCAGGTTGTCTAAGGGATAGTGGCTCACTACTGGGTTCATATTTAGGGATACTAATCCTATGGGATTCAAGTTGACTAGGGAAAGCCTGACTAGTACTAGATTGATACTTAGGGGTTATGGGTTCTCTGAGCTCATAGGACAAGGGTGCAGATCTATGGGTCATGGGATTTTAGGATCTAGGGTCATAGAATTTTGGGTCAGCTCTATGGTCAGGTTCTAAGGATGGATCATGGTATGGGGTCCTCCTAAGGTTGGGATCCCTATATGGGTCAGGATATTGGATTCTCCTAGGGTTGGACTCCCTATATGGGTCAGAATATTGGGTGTTGGGTCTACTAGGCTCATGGAATATGGGTGCATAGGATCTATGATCATGGTCTACAAAATCCTGATTGGGTCTTCTAGGACTAACCTTAGGGATTGGGTCATGGCGATGGGCTCTCTTAGGTTCAGCCTCAAGGTATGGATCAGGGTTTGGGGTCCTCCTAGGTTCAGTATCATAGTATGGGTCATGACGATGGGCTCTCCTAGGTTCAACCTCTCGGTAGGGATCAGGGTTTGGGGTCCTCCTAGGTTCAGTATCATAGTATAGGTCATGATGATGGGCTCTCACAGGTTCAACCTCACGGTAGGGATCAGGGTTTGGGGTCCTCCTAGGTTCAGTATCATAGTATGGGGCATGACGATGGGCTCTCCTAGGTTCAACCTCACTGTAGGGATCAGGGTTTGGGGTCCTCCTAGGTTCAGTATCATAATAAGGGTCATGACGATGTGCTCTCCTAGGTTCAGCCTCACGGTAGGGATCAGGGTTTGGGGTCCTCCTAGGTTCAGTATAATAATAAGGGTCATGGCGATGGTCTCTCCTAGGTTCAACCTCATGGTAGGGATCATGGTAAGGGGTTCTCCTAGGGTTGTGCTCCTTATATGGGTCAGAGTATTGGGTTCTCCTAGGATCGGACTCCCTATATGGGTCAGAGTAGTGGGTTCTCATAGGGTTGGCTCTATGGTTTCACTAGGTTAAGTTGGGTTGAGGCTATTGGTCTGGGTCAACTGAGTCATTTGGGTAATTAACTAGGTAGACATCTGGTCCATTTGGTCTATAAGGGCTTGAATCCTAGCTTCCTGCTTATCCATGGGTTCAGGGAGATGGTGGATGAGATGGGACTCCTGATCTAATGCTTATACAAGACTCGATCAAACCGACTACAGCTAACTAGACCTAGAGTCCAAAACTAAGGGCTCAATCAAGGTGGCAAACTAGCCTATAGTAACCCTGTACTCAGCAGGCAGGTGTAAGGGGAGTGTTAGGTCCCTGATTGCCAATCCTAGACACCAATCAGAGATTGGCCAGGTAGGCGGACCAGCACACAAGCCCTTCGGATTGAATCCCTAAACCACCATTCTAGACACTGAACATAAGGCACACACAGGTTAGCTTGACATAATGATCTGACACTTAGCCCAGACCCGACCAGTTGGTGTCCCTAGCCCACTAGGGCAAATTAAGTCTAATCGATTTTAGGTTAAGGCTTGGGACCGAATACAAGGAATGTAGTTTTGGGCTAAGGAGAGGTGATCAAATCCTCCCCCCATCTGATATAGCAAGAGTGCCCTTAAAAGTAAATTATGCAATGATGGCAGGCAGATGAGGATGCAAATTAGGGTTTAGATGTTTTTTTGGTATTTTTGGAGAATATATAATTTTTTTTATTATTTTGGTATTTTCTTAAATAGAATAAAACTTGCAAATTATGGCCTAAAATGCAAGAAATATACTAAAATTAAAAGATATGCAAAAATGCTAAACAAAACCCTAAAACTTCCAAACTTGTCTTGCTGAAAAAAACAGAGCCAAAAATTTATAGGCAGTATTTCGGATTGCAGAAAATTCACAGGACGAAATAAAATATGAAAAAAGTCCAAAGATTACTGTGAATTATGATGAATCCAGAAAAATAAATTTTAGAATTTTTAAAGTTTTTATCAAGGAGAAATAATTTAAATAACAGAGTATATACGGAATGAAAATTTGCAGAAAACAAGCCCTAATCTAAGCTCTGATACCAAATGATGCGGGACTAATATGCATGCAATTCTTTTTGTATATTTTATATGTGGGATTCGGTGATTAATTCCCAAATTTCAGATCAAAATTAGTTGTAGGGAATTATATATGAGTTTTTGAAGCCAAGCATGCAGATTAGAACCTAGAAAAGTACTAAAGAAGGATCGCTGGGGCTGAGAAGCCTCGGTTAGGGCAAGTTCTCCTACAATATAATTATTGGAGGTAGAGAGGGTGTACCTGATAATGTCTGATGTACTCGATGAATATCGCAGCGAAGGGATCTCTCGTTCCTCGATGGATGCGGCCTGGAAAATCGAGCCAAAGACCCATGGATACCCGGCTTTTTGCTCGATGGTCTGAATGAGGCTTGGCTGGAGTCGTTGGATTCGTAGGAACTCGGGGACCTGCAAATGACCTATCAGGGGTTAGAAAACTCAAAGAAAATCATGAAAATAAAGAAAAATAGCAAAGGAAAGAAAGTTTTGGTGGGGGGTGGAAGGATGGTTGGCCGTAGGAAGATGGTTGCAAACACCGGGAAGAAGAACACTCAAACCCCTTTATGCACACAGCAGGGTAATCACACAAAACAATATAAGAACTCAAGGTTTATTTCATATCAAAAATATCCCTTCATACAAGAGGCTAGGGTCCCATAAATAGACCCTTAACCTTGGGCTCCAAGTAAGGGCACATTAGTCTTTACATAAGAATCCTTTTCCCTCTCAAACCCTAGCTAGAAAATAAAAAAATATTAGGTAGAAAAATCCCTAAAAATTCTCTTGACTTGGCCAACACTCCAAGGATGCCTAGGGGGGCATGTTGGGCTTCTAGGAGCAGCAAGGGGCCAGCCCAAAGGGGCTTGGGCGCATGGGCTTGGGCCTTTGAAAGCTGGGGTGGCCTGGTAGCCAGGTAGCAGGAATATTCCCTCATATCTTGCTTCTTAGGGGCTTGGGCTTGGCGCCTGGGCTTGATTCCTTTGGGCTATGATGCAGATGGGCTTCTGGAATCATGGATGCCCTGGTCTATGAGTATACTTTGGCATCTGAAAGGAAATTTGGGCATCTGGAGGGCATCTGCAAGGAATCAGGGTTTTTGATTTTTCTCCTGGAGTCTTCAAATCTTCAAGCTGGGTTGGACTTGGGCTAAACTTCCATGTCTTCAATCTGGTTGGACTTGGTTTTCACTTTTATGATGTGGTCTTGAGTCTTCAGTATGCTTAGACAGGACTCAAAAAAATAAAATTAGCTCAACATGAGCTGACTAGCATTAGACTGAACTAGCTCAACATGAGCTGACTAGTACAGAACTAAAATAACAACTCAAAAGACTCAAATAACAACTAAAATAGACTCAGATGGGCTAAACACTTATTACAGATGGACTCATAAATTATTGATCAATTCACAGAGGGTTGAAAAGCCTCTGCCTTATTCTGGTGCCTTCGGTGTCCCCACCAGGTACTCTTTATCAACAGGATCAGATACTTCTTTTATAGCTAACATCCAAACAGTAGTGCCCTCAGATATCTCTTTCTCTAGCTCTTTTGCAGTGATTATGTTAACTCCAGACCTTTTCTCCTTAAGTGAGCTAGACCCTCTCTTAATTAATTCTTGAGGTGGGATGGGATTTATGGTGATCTTCTTCCCATCGAAAGTAAACATGCAAGCATTAGTTTGGCCATAAAGAGTGGCATCATGATCATAAAGCCATGGCCATCCTAAGATGATACTACTTACCCCCATGGGCACAACATTACACCACACTCTATTTTGGTATGACTGAAGCTGGAATTGAACTTGGCATCTAGATTTAATGGGTATAAAGGTGGAATCTATCCAAGATACCTTATAGGGGCTTAGGTGAGGAACTGGGTGTATGATGTGAGATGACTCTAAGATTGCTAAACATACAGGAAAAATAGTAAAATAGTTTTTTTATAATTTTTATAATTTAGTTTGTAAGCTAAATTTCCAAATAAAAGTAAGAACTAGCAAGAAGAAGAGCAATGCATAGAATCATCGTATCGTAGGCAAACTCATGCAAAATAATAAATTCTAGGACCCGAGAATTGAGAAACTATCAGATTATGATAGCTTATCTTCATCAAATCAGAAATTAAAAGAAGGGAAGGATGTTACTAATCAGTGATTTGAAGGACTTCCGATGAAGAGATCACACAGCACTCTGATTGGAGTCTGGATGATGAAGTTCGGTTCCCTTGATTAGATGGCTGATTTGTATGGTTATGGATGCAAGGAAAGCCTTCTATGGGGAGGTGAAACACCTCGAGGATCCTGCAAAATTTCATGGGTCAATCAAAATAGCAAGTAAGAAAAAGAAAGGGGACTAGGTTTAGAAAGAATCAGGTTAGGGTTTAAAAGCAGGGTGGCTTGAAGCTTGATGAAGATCTCCTTGCTTGGTGGCCTAGGGCACTCCTTCTTGGACATGTGAAGACTTGGATGGCAGTGAGTTATGGCGTGGAAGGATGCTAGGGCAGCAAGGAAATACAAACACAAACCAAAGAACCAAAAAAAACAAAATAACACAAGCTCGCAATCTCGCAAGCTCAAAATAAATTCACCAGGGTTTTGATATCATGAATAAAAGTTGATTACGAGAGGGGAAGGGAAGGGGTATTTATAGAGTTCCCATGCCCTCACTAACCATGGTTACACTTGGGTTACAAGTCCTCTTCCATATTGGAATACAAGTCCTTTACTAGCTAGGTTAGAAAAACGAATCCCCATTAGGTTAGGAATTGACCTAGTCTTCTCCTTTTTCCTTCATGCTTTGACTATTCTACCCAAGGACACCTTTTGGACTTGGTCAACACTTCAAGGATGTTTAATAGGGCATGTGGGCTTCTAGGGGTAGCAAGGGGCCGGCCTAAAGGGGCTTGGGTGCATGGGTTTGAGCCTCTGGAAGCTTAGGTGGCCTGGTAGCCTAGTAGCAAAAATATTCCATAGAATCTTGCTTCTTTTGGGCTTGGGCTTGGCACTTGAACTTGATTTCTTTGGGCTAAGATGTAGAGGGACCTTTGGAATCATGGATGCCCTGGTTTGGGAATATGCTCTAGCATTTGGACTGGAATCTGGGCATCTAGAGGAATCTGCAAAGAATCATGATTTCTGGAAGCATCTTAGATCCTAAGTTGTCACCCATGATCCAATGGATTGATGTAGTGGTCTCTGACTCCTGGATGTGGCCTAGTGGAACTCCAAAATAGGGTGACCTCCTTTCTTGTACAAAAATTGGGCTCATACGTGACTCATAATTGATGTACAGGACTCAAAATACTGACTAGGTTGAGGGTTGAAACAAATCAACTAACCTCAACTTATTACATGACTCAATCTTAATTGATTACAAAATTTTCAAAACTTTGACACCTGATTAAGTAAACCATATGGGATCCAAGGATCTGTGTCTAAACCTGGTGTCCCACCAATTCTCCAGGTGCGGGAGGAACTCGACCCCATCGAGTATGGGTCAATTTGGCTCAAGGAGGGTCTGGGTTGAGGCACTGCAGATCCGCACCAGCATTCCACAAGTCCTCAGATTCTGGCTGACCTTGCCACCGAACCAAATCTCGCTGACAATCTCTATCCTAGGTACCGATAGCTTGATCATCCAGAGCTCTTTTAATCTTTACCTCACCATAAGGCCAAATTATATGTGGTCGCTCTGGGGTGGGTTCTCCCTCAAAGAACGGGAGTGGCTCAAGAGGCTCGCTCGGTATCACAACTGGCTCCCTAGACTTCACAAAGTCTGAGATGATGAAGGTGAAGCTAATACCTAAATCAGGTGATATCTCAGGCCATGGCATTGGGTCCACTACTATTCATTATTTCGGATGGGCCAGCTTTGTGAGCAGAAAATTCTTAAACAGTCACATATTCCTCTGCAGAAAATTCTTCATCATTCTTTTGGGAATTAGCAAGTTGTTATTTAGTTCATTAATTATGTTCAACTCTTGACTAATTTCTTGATGCATATGCTGTGCAGAGGCTAGTGTAGGTACAAGCATATAGATTGAGTCTATGGACTTACATTCAGATGTTGTTTCATTACATATACCTATTTGTTTTGATTGTTCTTTAGGGATTTGATCCTGGGCTTCCTCTATGAACAACTCTTGTAATTTCTCAGTTTCTCCCATAAAGTTTGATCCTGGCTTACTTAATTCTTCAATTATTAAAGTGGGTTCAGGATCAATTCTCATGACCTCCTTACTGGGTTCAGAAGGGTCTACCTCTAATTCTTTAGCCTTAATTAGATTTACTCTTGGTTTTGCTCTAAGGCTACTAGAATTTCTTAAATTCCTAGGCTGACTGGGGTAAATCACAAACATTTTCCAAAGACGATGAAATGTATAGATATTGGTTCAACCAGATAAGACAGCATCATGATCATATAGCCATGGTCGACCTAGAATGACACTACTAACCTTCATGGGAAGGACATCACACCAAATCTCTTCTTCATATGGTTGCAATTTAATTAGGATTTGGCACCTAGACTTGATTGGTATAGAGGTGGAATCTATCCATGATACTTTATAGGGGTCAGGGTGTGGAACTAGGGTCAAGCCTAAAGATTTAGCTGTCTCAGTAGCAATGGCATTGACACAACTACCACTATCAATTATAATCTTACATACTTTATTCCCATACTTAACAAAAGTCTGTAGGATGCTAGTCCTGCACCAATCTTCCTCAGGTTGGGTTTGGGTTAAAATACATCTAACCACCCCTACTTGATCAAATTCCTCTTTATCTCCTTCATATTCCTTTATCAAGTCTGGTTCAGCCTCATAAACTTCTTCTTCTAGGTCATCGACATTGGCTTCAGTCTCTTGTTCTTCAAGCTTCCCTATGTGTAATGACCTGGTGGGACATTGACTAGCATAGTGACCTACCTTATTACATCTAAAACAGGCATTGGGGCTGGGGCTTGGGGCTTTCTGAGACATGGGTGCCTTACCCTTGTTGATTCTAGTAGGTACAGAATTACTTGCACTAGATGGACTCGGACTCGAGTTAGGTCGAGATGGGTTAGGGTTGGGATGGTTTGGGTTGGGATTGAATCGGATTGGATTAGGGTTGGGTCGGACTGGGTTATGGTTTGGCCTAACTAGGCTGGAGTTAAATCGACCTGGGTTGGGGTTAGGATTTGGTCTACCCTGGTATACCTGGTTTGGGTTTGATCTTGGAAATTGGGTATTGTTCCTAACAGGTTTAGATTTTTGATAGGTAGGTCCTCTTTGGAATTATTCATAATGTCTAGCTATTTGATAGGCTTGTTCCAAATCATGGACCTCCCATATGTATAGTTCCCTTTTAATGTCCTCACGCAATCCAATTCTAAACCTGGATAGGGTTTGGTCTAAGGACTCGGTTACACTACACCTAATACCAAACTCATCAAATTCAGCAATATAATCTAACACTGATCTATTCCCTTGATGAATTTTGTTCCATTGGTATTAGAGCTGCTGATTGTAGGATTCTGGTTGGTATTTCTCTTTGAGTTGCAATTTCATCTCTTGCCAAGTAGTTATGGGTGGAAGGGCTCATTGTCTCCTAGTACACTGAAGATTAGCCGAATGTAATCTAGCTTGATGAATCAACTTCATCTTGGCAAATTTATATTTCATCCCTTCACTCATTTTATACCATTCAAAATAATAATCCATATCACCTATCCAATCTACATAGACCTTTGGTTCAAGACTCCCATCAAAGGTGGGTGTTTCTATCCTAATATTCCTCATGACCCTTTCATCTCGATCATGGGCTTCATGTTGGGGCCTTCTATGGTTTGGGTCTTGGATAGGGTCAGGGTTGTGGACTTCCCTATGGTTGGGCTCTTGGTATGTTTCCTGAGGTTGAACTATCCTATGGTTAGGCTCTTGGTATGATTCCTGAGTTTGGGTTCTATTAGAATTGGGTTCCATGAATTGAACCTTGGTTTGGGTCCTCCTAAGGTTGAGTTCCATAACTTGATCTGGATTTAAGAAACCCCTAGGGTTTTGAGAGGTGGAACAGGATGGGTCAGGATTAGGTTCAGCATTGGAGTCTTGGGTTTTCTCTATAGTCTCTAGTTGATTCTCTACTTGGTTTAATCTAGTGGTTAATTGGTCGATCCTAGTGGTTGTTTGGTTATTTGTTTGGGTTATCTGGTTGAGTTGAGTGGTCAACTGGACAAGCTGATTTTGGGATTGATCATGTTTGAGGTCCATTTAAGCTAACTGATTTTGGGTTTGGATGTTGGATTGGTGGATCTGGGTGGTTAATTGGGCAACCATCTATTCATTCATGGCATTTATGAAAGCCTCAAAATTAGGATCCATGGTTGAGTTGGGTTGGGGTGTAGACTTATGGTATTGGGTTCCTAATCTAGTGGTCATGCAATAAATCAAACAATCAAAGTGGAATGATGCAGCCAAGCATGCAAAAGAAAAAAGTTAGTACAATCTAGGGCTTGCTAGACCTAGAGTCAAAACTGAATGGGTCAGCTCAACTGATACGGGACTAATATGCATGCAATTCCTTTTGTATGTTTTAGATGTGGGGTTAGGTGATTAATTCCCAAATTTCATATCAAAACTAGTTGTAGGGAATTTTGTATGAATTTTTGAAGCCAAGCATGCAGATTAGAACCTAGAAAAGTACTAAAGAAGGATCGTCGGGATTGAGAAGCCTCGGTTAGGGCAAGTTCTCCTACAATATAAAGACTGGAGGTAGAGGGGGTGTACCTGACAATGTCTGAAGTGCCCAGTGAAGATCGCAGTGAAGGGATCTCTCATTCCTCGATGGATGCGGCCTGGAAAATCGAACCAAAGACCCACAGATACCAGGCTTTCTGCTCGGTGGTCCGATTGAGGCTTGGTTGGAGTTATTGGATTCGTAGGAACTCGGGGACCTGCAAACGACCTATCAGGGGTTAGAAAACTCAAAGGAGATCAAGAAAATAAAGGAAAACAGCAAAGAGAAGAAAGTTTTGGAGGGGGCTGGAAGGATGGTTGGCGCCAGGAAGATGGTTGCAAACATTGGGAAGAAGAACTCTCAAACCCCTTTATGCACACAGCAGGATAATCACACAAAGCAATATAAGAACTCAAGGTTTATTTCATATCAAAATCTAGTTTCATACAACAGGCTAGGGTCCCTTAAATAGACCTTTAACCATGGGCCCCAAGTAAGGGTACATTAGACTTTACATAGGAATCCTTTTCCCTCTCAAACCCTAGCTAGAAAATAAGGAAACATTAGGCAGAAAAAATTCCTAAAAATTTTCTTGACTTGGTCAACACTCCAAGGATGCCTAGGGGGTGTGTTGGGCTTCTAAGAACATCAAGAGGCCGGTCCAAAGGGGCTTGGGCACATGGGCTTGGGCCTTTGGAAGCTGGGGTGGCCTGGTAGCCAGGTAGCAGGAATATTCCTTGGTATCTTGCTTCTAAGAGGCTTGGGCTTGGCACCTGGGCTTGATTTCTTTGGGCAAGGATGCAGATGGACCTCTAAAATCATGGATGCCTTGGTCTATGAATATACTTTGGCATCTAGAAGGGAATCTAGGCATCTGGAGGGCATCTGCAAGGAATCAGGGTTTCTGATTTTCCTCCTGGGGTCTTCAAATCTTCAAGCTGGGTTGGACTTGGGCTAAACTTCCATGTCTTCAATCTGGTTGGACTTGGTCTTCACTTGTATGATGTGGTCTTGAGTCTTCAGTATGCTTGGACAGGACTCAAAAAAATAAAATTAGCTCAACATGAGCTGACTAGCAGTGGACTGAACTAGCTCAACATGAGCTGACTAGTACATAACTAAAATAACAGCTCAAAAGACTCAAATAACAACTAAAATGGACTCAGATGGGCTAAGCCCTTATTACAGATGAACTCATAAATTATTGATCAATCCACAGAGGGTTGAAAAGCCTTTTTCTTATTCTGGTGCCTCCGGTGTCCCCACCAATTCTCCCGGGGTAAGAGGAACTCGACCCTATCGAGTGAAGATCAGACTGGCTCACATATCTCTCTAGAAGGTCTGGGTTGAGGCGTTGCAAGTCTTCTCGAGAAATTCATGAATCGTCCGACTCTGGTTGGCCTTGCCATCAGACCAGGAAGCATTGATAGTTATGGCACCGAGTCGTGATGGCTTGATCATCCAGGATACGCTCGATCCGTTCTCCTCTCTCAAGCCAATTTGTTAGTGGACACTCTGGGTTAGGGTCACTCACAATGAAAAGGAATAGGTCCAAAGGCCTCACTAGGTATCGCTACTGGTTCCCTATACTCAACCAGGTCTGTAATATTGAAGGTAGAACTAATGCCCAAATCCGAAGGCAAGTCTAACACCTAGGCATTTGATCCAACCTTCTCTATCACTTTTAAAGGTCCGGCTCTGCGAGCATGAAACTTCTTTTAGGCCTAAGCCTAACCAAGATAGAATCCACTACATCAAGTTCTTTGATCCATCTTCGAGAATTAGCCAGATATTTTAAGATTAGTGTAGGTGGTGAACATGCTAGGCACATGCAGACTCCTAACAAGATGATGCAAAGGACTCACACTAACACCTAATAGACTCCACTAAAAAGGTTTATTAGGTCTTAACTACCACTTGGGCATGGGGGCATGAGTCATGGTTGATGGATGACATGCAGAAGAAAATTTGCTAGTAACTCCTAATAGGTGCTAGAGGGTCTGCTAAAAGTAGGTAGCAAATGGGATGGGCTCTATGGATCCTTGCAACCTAGTAGCCACAACAAAATGTAACCTAATAGTTTTAGATACATGAGAAAACTCAGGAAAGGGTAGGAAATTGGAAGTGGGTTCAGAATTAGTTTGGTAGGGTAGAGAAAAAGGTTCCGGGTTAGTTGGATAAAGTAGGATAAAAAATGGGGTGTCAGGAACTAATCCTATACTAATGAGGTTAATCTTACGAGGTTGAGCTATATTTATAGGGTTTGCATAATGGAAGGATGGGTTGCCAATTTCGGGGAAGAGGTCCTTAATGGAAACTATAGGAGGGGGCTCATCTTGAAGGTATTGATTCAAAGAGATCAGGTCCTTAATAAATTCTTCTGGTTCTTGTATTTTTGGACTAGACTCTATAATTTGGCTCTCCTCTATGGTTTCCTCGGGTAAGGCTCTAGCAGCAGTACCTAGGTTCTCTTCCTCTATTTGTTCTTCCACTATAGCTTTAGGTTGGATGTGGTCAAGGTCAACTAGCTCTGGGTTGGTTTCTACCGGGGTATCTACTGGGTCAGCTAATTCGAGGTCTCCTAAAGGTGTCTCCTCTTCTCCATCATACTCATCCACTAGGCTCATATCAGCTTCATACACTTCCGTGTTAATGTAAGCCTTGTGAATCTCAAGAATGGGTGGAGAAGGTCGACTAGCGAGAAATTGGTTAGGTTCTGGTCTCTGATTATGGGTACTACTCCTAGTAGGTACAGGTTATCTAAGGGGTAGTGGCTCACTACTGGGTTCATATTTAGGGATACTAATCCTATGGGGTTCAAGTTGACTAGGAGAAGCATGACTAGTACAAGGCTGATACCTAGAGGTTATGGGCTCCCTAGGCTCATAGGACAAGGGTGCAGATCTATGGCTCACGGGATTATAAGATCTGGGGTCATAGGTATTGGGTTCAGCTCTATGGGTCTTGGGTCTACTGGACTCATGGGATATGGGTTCGTAGATTCTAGAGTTAGAGGATTTGGAGTCATAAGATCTATAGGTTGTGGGTATACTAGGCTTATAGGGAGAGGGTAAATAGGATCTATCTTCCTGGTCTACAAAATCCTGATTGGTCCTTCTAGGACTAACCTTAGGGATTGGGTCATGATGATGGGCTCTCCTAGGTTCAGTCTCAAGGTATGAATCAGGGTTTGGGATCCTCCTAGGTTCAGTATCATAGTATGAGTCATGACGATGGGCTCTCCTAGGTTCAACCTCTCGGTAGGGATCAGGGTTTGGGGTCGTCCTAGGTTCAGTATCATAGTATGGGTCATGACGATGGGCTCTCCTAGGTTCAACCTCACGGTGGGGATCAGAGTTTGGGGTCCTCCTAGGTTTTGTATAATAATAAAGGTCATGGCGATGGTCTCTCCTAGGTTCAACCTCACGGTAAGGATCATGGTAAGGGGTTCTCCTAGGGTTGGGCTCCTTATATGGGTCAGAGTATTGGGTTCTCCTAGGATTGGACTCCCTATATGGGTCGGAGTATTGGGTTCTCCTAGGGTTGTCTATATGTTCAAACCAATTGGCAAGATGGTCAATTCTATTATTGGTTTGGGTACCAGACTGAGTTAACTGGGTAGTCAACTGGGTAGTTATTTGGGCCATGGATTGGGTTAGCTGCTCAGCAAAGGTTTTCATTTGGGCTTCTAGCTTATCCATGGATTCAGACAAAAGTGGAGATGGTGGATGATATGAAACCCCTGATCTAGTGCTCATGCAAGACTCGATCAAACTGACTACAACTAACTAGACCTAGAGTCCAAAACTAAGGGCTCAATCAGGGTGGCAAACTAGCCTATAGTAACCCTGTACTCAGCCAGGCAGGTGTAAGGGGAGTGTTAAGTCCCTGATTGCCAATCCTAGACACCAATTAGAGATTGGCTAGGTAGGCGGACCAGCACATAAGTCCTTCGGGATTGAATCCCTAAACCACCATTCTAGACACTGAGCACAAGGCACACACAAGTTAACTTGACACGATGATCTAACACTAGCCCAGACCCGACCAGTTGGTGTCCCTAGCCCACTAAGGCAAATTAAGTCTAGTTAATTTTAGGTTAAGGCTTGGGAATGAATGCAAGGGATGTGGTTTTGGGCTAAGGAGAGGTGATCAAATCCTCCCCCCATCTGATATAGCAAAAGTGCCCTTAAAAGTAAATTATGCAATGATGGCAGGCAGATGAGGATGCAAATTAGGGTTTAGATGTTTCTTTGGTATTTTTGGAGAATATATAATTTTCTTTTTATTTTAGTATTTTCTTAAATAGAAGAAACCTTGTAAATTATGGCCTAATATGCAGGAAATATACTAAAATTAAAAGATATGCAAAAATGCTAAACAAAACCCTAAAACTTCCAAACTTGTCTTGCTGAAAAAAATAGAGCCGAAACTTTATAGGCTGTATTTCGGCTTGCATAAAATTCACAGGCTGAAATGAAATCTAAAAAAATTCAAAAAATTACTGTGAATTATGATGAATCTAACAAAACATATTTTAGAATTTTTGAAATTTTTATCAGGGAGAAATAATTTAAATAACAGAGCATATACGAACAGAAAAATTCCAGAATACAAGCCCTAATCTAAGCTCTGATACCAAATGATGCGGGACTAATATGCATGCAATTCTTTTTGTATGTCTTATATGTGGGGTTAGATGATTAATTCCTTAATTTCATATCAAAATTAATTGTAGGAGATTTTGTATGAATTTTGGAAGCTAAGCATGCAGATTAGAACCTAGAAAAGCACTAAAGATGGATCGCCGAGGCTGAGAAGCCTCGATTAGGGAAAGTTCTCCTACAATATAAAGACTGGAGGTAGAGGGGGTGTACCTGACAATGTCTGAAGTGCCCGGTGAAGATTGCAGGGAAGGGATCTCTTATTCCTCGATGGATGCAGCCTGGAAAATCAAGCCAAAGACCCGTGGATACCCGGCTTTCTGCTCAATGGTCCGATTGAGGCTTGGCTGGAGTCGTTGGATTCGTAGGAACTCGGGGACCCACAAATGACCTATCAGGGGTTAGAAAACTCAAAGAAGATCAAGAAAATAAAGAAAAATGGTAAAGAGAAGAAAGTTTTGGTGGGGGCTGAAAGGATGGTTGGCGGCAGGAAGATTGTTGCAAACACTGAGAAGAAGAACTCTCAAACCCCTTTATGCACACAGCAGGGTAATCACACAAAACAATTTAAGAACTCAAGGTTTATTTCATATCAAAATCTAGTTTCATACAAGAGGCTAGGGTCCCTTAAATAGATCCTTAACCTTGGGCCCCAAGTAAGGGTACATTAGACTTTACATAGGAATCCTTTTCCCTCTCAAACCCTAGCTAGAAAATAAGGAAACATTAGGTAAAAAAAATCCCTAAAAATTCTCTTAACTTGGTCAACACTCCAAGGATGCCTAGGGGGGCATGTTGGGCTTCTAGGAGCATCAAGAGGCCAGCCCAAAGGGGCTTGGGTGCATGGGCTTGGGCCTTTGGAAGCTGGGGTGGCCTAGTAGCCAGGTTGCAGGAATATTCCTTGGATCTTGCTTCTTAGGGGCATGGGCTTGGCACCTGGGCTTGATTTCTTTAGGCTAGGATGCAGATGGACCTCTAAAATCATGGATGCCTTGGTCTATGAATATACTTTGGCATCTGGAAGGGAATCTGGGCATCTGGAGGGCATCTGGAAGGAATCAAGGTTTCTGATTTTCCTCCTATGGTCTTCAAATCTTCAAGCTGGGCTGGACATGGGCTAAACTTCCATGTCTTCAATCTAGTTGGACTTGGTCTTCACTTGTATGATGTGGTCTTGAGTCTTCAGTATGCTAGGATAGGACTCAAAAAAATAAAATTTGCTCAACATAAGCTGACTAGCATTGGACTGAACTAGCTCAACATGAGCTGACTAGTACAGAACTGAAATAACAACTCAAAAGACTCAAATAATAACTAAAATGGACTCAGATGGGCTATGCCCTTATTACATATCAACTCATAAATTATTGATCAATCCATAGAGGGTTGAAAAGCCTTTGTCTTATTCTGGTGCCTCCGGTGTCCCCACCATCAACTTACACTGAACCCAGCAGCTAATCCTTCCACTAGCCAGGTAGGGGGTGGGGTGGTGGGAGGCTTCCCCTGCTTGTCACAGGATCCTAATTATAAACTACCAGTCCACTTAGGTCGTTTGACTCTGGACCCCCAGCCTTAGACACCAGCTTTCAGTAATAGCTAAAGGATTAAATGCACTAGTTGGCCCACACGGTTTGGACCCGACCTGTTGGGTATTACCTGCCCACTAGGGCAAATTAAGTCTAATTAATTTTAATTAAGGCTTGGGTGAAAATTCTGGATGGTTGTTTTGGGCCCAGGATAGGCTATGATCTCCTGCCCTGATTTTATATTGAATACCCTAAAGATTAGATTAAAAGATGATGAACATTCATTGGTCCTGATGCAATCTAAAACAATCAAAAAATAAAATAGTTTTTAATTAATTTATGAGATGTCAAGTTAAGTTTAAGTTTACTGGGGTTAGCAAACAAAATTTGGCTTGGGATTGGGGTGTTTGGAAGTTGAATAGGTTAGGTTGAGTCAAAATGCAAAAATAGCAGAATTCAAGATATTAGGGTTTCAACCGATGCAGAATTTGACATAGATTTTGATGCAAAGAAAAACCAATAAAATTCTAGAACAGAGGATGGACGGTGATGATTCTACCTACCAAATTTTATGCAGAAAAAAAATCAAATGATGATGCAAATATTAGGGGATTTGGACTGCTATAGAGATTTTTAGGATTCTGTTAGGGTTCCTATGATGCTGACTTTTAGGACTTTAAGTTTTCTATAAAAATAATTAAAAATTATCATAATTACTAGGATAGAACATAGGACGTGCAATGCAAGTTTCATAAAAAAATAAAGTGCTTAGGATGCTAAAATCAAATAAAACCTAGACATCTAATGCAGTGGATAGAATGCTGAATTAGGGTTTGATAATGCAAAGCAAATAGAAAACTATCCTAAACCTGCTCTAATACTAAACTAATGTGAGGCAACTCTAAGATTTCCAAACATGCAGGAAAAATAGTAAAATAATTTTTTTGTGATTTTTATAATTTATTTTGTAAGATAAATTCTCAAATAAAAGTAAGAACTAGCAAGAAGAAGAGAAATGCATGGAATCATTGTATTGCTGGCAAACTCATGCAAAATAATAAATTCCAGGACCCGAGAATTAAGAAACTCCCGAATTAGGATAGCTTATCTTCACCAAATCAGAAATTAAAAGAAGGAAAGGATGTTACCAATCTGTGATTTGAAGGACTTCCGATGAAGAGATCACACAGCACTCTGACTGGAGTCTGGATGATGAAGTTCGGTTCCCTTGATTAGATGGCTGATTTGGATTGTTTTGGATGCAAGGAAAGCCTCCTCTTGGGAGGTGAAACACCTCAAAGATCCTGCAAAATGTCAAGGGTCAATCAAAATAGCAAGTAAGAAAAAGAAAGGGGACTAGGTTTAGAAAGAATCAGGTTAGGGTTTAGAAGTGGGGCGGCTTGAAGCTTGATGAAGATCTCCTTGCTTGGTGGCCTAGGGCCCTCCTTCTTGGACATGTGAAGGCTTGGATGGCAGTGAATTAGGGCATGGAAGGATGCTAGGGCAGCAAGGAAACACAAACACAAACCAAAGAACCAAAAAAACCAAAGTAACACAAGCTCGCAAGCTCAAAATAAATTCACCAGGGTTTTGATATCATGAATAAAAGTTGATTACAAGAGTGGGAGGGATGGGGTATTTATAGAGTTCCCATGCCCTCACTAACCATGGTTACACTTGGGTTACAAGTCCTTTCCTAGCTAGGTTAGAAAAATAAATCCCCATTAGGTTAGGAATTGACCTAGTCTTCTCCTTTATCCTTTATGCTTTGACTATTCCACTCAAGGACACCTCTTGGACTTGGTCAACACTTCAAGGATGCCTAGGAGGGTGTGTTGGGCTTCTATGGGCAGCAAGGGGCCAGCCCAAAGGGGTTTGGGTGCATGGGTTTGGGCCTCTGGAAGCTGGGGTGGCCTGGTAGCCTGGTAGCAGGAATATTCCATAGAATCTTGCTTCTTTAGGGCTTGGGCTTGGCACTTGGACTTGATTTCTTTAGGCTAGGATGTAGAGAGACCTTTGGAATCATGGATACCCTAGTTTGGGAATATGCTCTGGCATCTGGACTGGAATCTGGGCATCTGGAGGATATCTGTAAAGAATCAGGGTTTCTGGAAGCATCTTGAATCTTGAGTTGTCACCCAAGATCCAATGGATTGATGTAGCAGTCTCTGACTCTTGGATGTGGCCTGGTGGAACTCCAAAATAGGGTGACCTCCTTTCTTGTACAAAAATTGGGCTCATACTAGACTCATAATTGATGTACAGATTCAAAATACTGACTAGGTTGAGGGTTGAAATAATCAACTAACCTCAACTTATTACAGGACTCAATCTTAATTGATTACAAAATTTTTAAAACTTTGATACCTGATTAAGTAAACCATATGGGACCCAAGGATCTGTGTCTGAACCTGGTGTCCCCACCAGTGTAAGCCTAGGGTTTTGACAGCCTTATAGGATATGGCATTCACACAACTCCCACTATCTTAAATTATTTTACACACCTTGTCCCCAATCTTCACTAAAGTCTATAGGATATTGGTCCTATGCCAATCTTCCTAGGTTTTATTCTGGGACAGGATGCATCCAACTACCCCTGCGAGGTCTATTTGTTCAAAATCATCCTCATCACCTTCGTATTCCTCAATTAAGTCTGGTTCAGCTTCATATACCTCTTCTTCTTCATCCTCATTGGGTTCAGGCTCATCTTCCACAAGCTCCCCTATGTGCAAAAGCCTGGTGGGACACTGGCTAGCAAAGTGACCTACCTTATTACACCTAAAACAAGCATTGGGGCTAGGGCTTGGGTTCTTCTAAAAAGTTGTGCCTTACCCTTATCATTCCTAAAAGATGCTGAGTTACTTAAGCTAGCCTAACTCGGACTTGGGTTAGGACGAGATGGATTAGGGTTGGGATGGGTTGGATTGGGGTTGGGTCGATTTGGGTTTGGGTTTGGCCGACTTTGGTTAGGGTTGGGATGAGTTTGGTTATAGCTGGGTTGTTTTGGAGTGTTGGGTTTAAAGGGTTCAGATCTCCTAACTACAGGTACTTTCTGGAACCTCTCAACATTTTCAGCTACATGATAGACATGGGCCATGCTTTCAACATCCCTAAAGTATAGTTCCTTTTGGATATCCTCTCTAAGACCATTTCTAAATCTAGAGAGGGTAACTGACTCTGGTTCATCTATGCCACATCTTAGGGTGCACTCATCAAACTTGGCTATGTATTCAATCACAGTTTTGGTCCCTTGTCTTAATCTCTGCCATTGATCTAAGAGACACTGCTGATACTATGGGAGAACATACTTAGCTTTAAGCTTTAATTTCATGGCTGGTGCAGGCACCAGACTCAGAAGAAGACTTCAGGGCTCCATCTGGATCTTTGATTGACATTGCCCGAAGAATTACAGTTTTCTGGTTTTGTAATAAGGGTTGACTTGGTCAACTCAATTTTAGTTTGAGTCTGTATTTCCCTGCAATTTAAATTTTGTTGAGTCATGTTGACTCAATACAAGTCCTAGTAGTGGTCTAGATCTTCTCCAAGGTGCCACATTTTCTCCCAGGACCAAGCAAGTGGGCGCCACACTCCCAGCCACACGCCAGAGTCCAGGAGGCTCCACATCTCCATCCAGTGTGCCTTGGTCCCCACACCACAAGAAAGCAGGTCCCTTCTTTCATGCGCCACTTGGGGGAGAAATCCATCAAGATACCTCAATCCAAGGAGGAGCCAACTTCTTTCCAGATAAACCCAAGCCAGGATGGCAAGAATTTTTCTTGAAGAGAGGATCAAGGAGGTGTCCCACAATGTTCCATAAAAACCTAAGTTATAAAAGGGAAGAGAGCATGTCTTGGGGAGAAAATCAAGGAGGCACCCAAAAGTTTCCTAAAGTGCCAAAGCCATGAAAGGAAGAAGCCTAAACTTGTGGAGCAAGACTAGGAGTGTCCAAAAGAGCCAAACCATGAAGGGAAAATCCTTGATTCATGGAGAGATACTAGGAGACACCCCCATAACCTGCCATTTGGAGCTGATTTTCAAGTTTTCTTGGAGTTTTTGGGCTGCCCACTCATGGAAGGAGTCTTGGGAAGAGAATTTGATGCCTAAAGTGTGGGTTAGTCCTATTAGTCCCACATGGGAAGTGTATGAAATTTTATTTCTTTGTTATGTCTATATATTCAACTCTATGTAACTCTTGAAAGAATGATGAATGAAATCAATTTCTTTGTGAGAAACTTTGTGTTTCTCTCTTCCGCACTTGTATTCAAGTGTTGAGCTCCGTAAGGGAGTAAATCCGGGTTCCCTAGGAACCTTGAGGAGGTGTGAGATCTCCAACCCCAAAACCCTAGCTTAGTCCACCCATCTCTACTCCACCACCACCAAACCCTAATTTTCCATCTACATCCCATGGCCCCTCTCTTCCACATAGAGGCCGACCACCAGCATCCAAGTTCAGATCAACTGTTTCAACTACAGAGCAAGTTCAAAGAAGAGTCAGATCAGTATCAAGATCTCCGGAACTTCTACATCCAACAATCTTCATTAAGTCCTCAGGTCAGTGCCTTTCTTTGAGTTTCTGGTTCTTTTTTTTTGTTCTTCTTATTCCAGATCCTGAGTTCGAGAAGAAGGCCAACCTTGCCATAGGACTACAATCCGAGGATCCATTGCGAAGATACCTCGTCTCCAAGGATCCTACAATCTGCTCGAGAGTGTCCTTCAATTGAAGCAACGAGAGATATCATAGTCAGGTATAAAACCTTCTCTTCTCTCTTCGTCTGTTTCTTGAAAAAGGAGTAAACCCTAGGTCTGGGGGTTTCTCAATCCCTAGCGATCCTACTTCTGAGTTACTCTGATAATCCACTCCTTTTAATTGTGCTTTCTGTCATTTCTTAGTTTCTTTCAGCATTATTTATCTTTCCTTTGAGTCAAAGTCGACTTCTGAAAATAAATAAATAAAAAAAAATACATTAATTTTAATTTACTTCTGCATCGCATCATCTTTTTTGTTCTGCATCATTTTTTATTTCAGAGCTTTTTTCTGCATCAATTTTGGTATCAGAGCTTCCGTTCTGCATCATTTTGGTATCAGAGCCCTGTCTAGGGTTTCTGACTTGCTTGCATGTTTTGAGTGTCTCTCTTTTTTACTTTGTCTGCTCGAAGTAGACTCCCTAGGATGTCCGGTCCTAGGAACGAAGCAAGGTGCAAGCCTCCTCTTCCCATTCCATGGGGTGTTCCTAGGGCATGTAGGGGATCCGCTGGGTTACAACTTCGTAGCAGGAATTGTAAACGGGGGAAGCATTCTATTTTCAGTCTGTAACTACTCTATTGTAGGAATTGTTTTTCATTACAGGTAACTCTAAATTATATGATTTTTATTTTGCTGGAACCAGTATAATTGAAACTATTTTATATAATTTTACTGTGATTTATTGATTTCTGTGAAATTTCTGAGAGTTAAATTACAGCAACCATGTTTTTGTGTTTCTGCATTTCAATTTTTTTTTTTTTTGAGTGATTATCTCCTAATTCATCTTAAGGGCAATTAAGCATCTAAGATAAGGGGAGGAGTTGATAACCTCTCCTTAGCCCAAAACCACCACCCATTCATTCGATCCTAAGCCTAATTTTAAAATTTATTAGACTTAATTTGCCCTAGTGGGCTAGGGACACCAACAAGTCGGGTCTAGGCTAATGTTGAGTCAGTTTGTCTAGTTATTCTGTGTGTGCTTTGTACTCAGTGTCTAGAATGGTGGTTCAGGGATTCTATCCCGAAGGGCTTGTGTGCTGGTCCGCCTACCTGGCCAATCTCTGATTGGTGTCTAGGATTGGCAATTAGGGACCTAACACTCCCCTTACACCTGCCTGGCTGAGTCCCAAGTTACTACAGGCTAGCTTGCCACTCTGATTGGGCATCTAGTTTGGGTTCTAGGTCTAGTTAGCCCGTAGTCGTTTCAGTCGAGTCTCATTTAGTGTGATTGCTTGCATCATCATGTCCACCCAGAACGAAGTACCCTACCAACCTGGTCAAACCCAACCTGATTTAGAGGCCATGATTAGAACTCTTACCGAAAGTATGACCAAATTGAGTCAGGATATGAATGAGGGTTTTGCCTAGTTTAGAGACCGAGCCCAGGGACTTGAGAAATGTAGACATCAAAATTGGATCCCTGATCCAAAATTTAATAGGCCCCAACCTCACCCATGCCAGGAGCCTAGGAAGACCTTATACCGTGATCCCGAGCATAACCCTAGGAGCCTATATCCATACTTGGTTGACTCAGAAAAGGGACCTGTTAGGAACACCGAACCTTATGCACCCACTTTTGATGGAAGACAAGAGACATATATTAAGTGGGAAGAACAAATGGATCGGTATTTTGAGTGCACTAACATATCAAAATTAGGACAAATTAGGTTGGCCAAAACCAAGTTCACCATACATGCTAGGTCGCATTGGTATGCTATTGAGCATGAGTGTTATCAAAGAAAAGAGGAAATACATACTTGGAGAGATATGAGAAGTAAGTTGAGAGATAGGTACCTAGGTAGATCCTATGAGAAAAGACTTTTAGACCAATGGTACCAATTGCGACAAGGTAATAGGCCTGTGTCTAAATATATCGAGGACTTCCAGTGGTATGACATGAAATGCAATACCATTGAGATCGAAGCTCAGATCACATCGAGGTTTAGGGTTGGGTTACACCCAGACATTTATAGGAAGCTATGCCTTGAAAAGACCAATAAGT
Organism: Areca catechu; assembly: GCA_021397845.1. NCBI lineage: Eukaryota > Viridiplantae > Streptophyta > Magnoliopsida > Arecales > Arecaceae > Areca > Areca catechu. Next base: position 125,227,265 of record CM038047.1, on the reverse strand, counting down.
TAGATCGAGCCTACCAAGAAGCCCAAGACTATGAGTGGTCTTTAAGATATAACCAATCAAGTACTTTGGACTTAAAGCCAACCTCTACCAACTTGAGTCAAGTTCCGATTGATCAGACACCCGTAGTGAACCAGACTTTTGTTTGTCAATTCCTACTTGTGTCACCTCTTGACCAGAAGGATAACACTGAGAAGGAGTTAGGCATGGCCATCCCAAAATTAGTTGACCTGACCAGAGCCGTACTTAAAGAGGAATCAAAGGAGAATAGATTAGAACATTTCAGTGAGATTGAGGAAGAAATATATGAGCCTGACTTAAGTTTGATAGATGAATATAAAGAAGAAGAATTTGAGGATATCTCTCCCGATAATTCAATTAACCAACTCCTACCTGATGGGGTTATTGAGGGGACCCCTGCCACTCAAGGAATTCAGGAGCTAAACCTAGGAGAAGACCCTTTTGAGGAAGTTCAGGAAGAGAAAATTACACCCAATGAGAGTTTAAGTGAGAATACCTCTGAACTCATTGAGGAATCCAAAGAAGACACCCCTGAGTCAAATCTGGTAGAGAAGTGTGAAGAAGGAAGGGGTTCACAAGAATTGCCCATTGAGAAGGTCCAAGAACAAGAAAAAGACAGTAGCTTAGAGGACTTTTTAGATAAACATTCCAAAGACCTTCCTGATAACCTTCCACCTTCTAGGAGCACCCAGCCTACCCTAGAACTTGCACTTGTAGACCCTCCTAGAGCAAATCATGAGGTTTGGATGAGTGCACCTATAGAACAATGTCCTCATTTTAAGGTCATCCTGAATAACCAAGGTTTGTTTCTTGTTTCTGATAAGCCACCTCAAAACTCTGATTCTTATTTCCTACCCTTCCCTGAATCTTCTCATGTTTCTAGAGCTATGGGATTACACTTTACTGAGATCTCTAGGTTGCAAGACTCCTTAGAACCTATTAGGTTTGCCACCTACTTCTGGAAGACCTTATGGCACCTACTAGGCATCCATAATAAGTTTTCATGCTCTGCATGCCCTCCTCCGACCCAAGGTCAAACCTAGAGAGCCTTAGTTTGTTAGGTTTAGACCTAGGGTTCCTTTGGAATAAAGTCCATTCTTTAGGAATGCGTCATCAGTCTAGTTTAGTTTTTCTTGACCCTTTACTAGGCTTTGGCTCTGATTTTGGTTTGATTAAGAGCACCAGGAATTGGAATTTGTATTTTGTCCAAGACTAAATTTGCATATAATGTTTCGATCAATAGGTCTATAGGCTAGAGTCCCTTTGAAATTGTTCATGGATACAAGCCTCACACACCACTTGATCTGATTTCACTATTAGTCCACACACACAAGTCTCTTGATGCACTTGCATAGCATGTAAAGGACTTGCATAAAGAAATTCATGCCAAAATAAATTTAAGTAATGAAACTTATAAGAAGTTGGCTGATTCTCAAAGGCGAGTCAAAACTTTTGTTGAGGGAGACTATGTAATGATTAGGTTAAGGCCTGAACGGTTTCCTCCTGGAACTGTTAGAAAGTTACATGCTAGAGGAGCTAGACCATTTAGAGTGGTGAAGAGAGTAGGGTCCAATGCCTATGTGCTCGAGTTGCCTTCAGAACTAGGCATTAGCTCCACTTTCAACATTACAGACCTAGTAGAGTATAGAGAGCCAGCTGTGATTCCCAGTGAGCCTTTTTGAGCCTAATCCTGCTCTTGAGAGTGAACCCAACCCTGTGTGTCCACCAACAAACTGGCCTGTGAGGAAAGAGCAGATTGAAAAGATCCTGGATGATCAGGTTATCTCTACTCGTAATCGAGGATACCAAAGATACCTGGTCCGTTGGCAAGGAAGGCCAGATTCTGATAACTCTTGGATCTCCCGAGAAGAATTACAAGAATTGGACCCAGACCTCTTGGAGAGATACCAGAGCCAGCTTGATCCATACTCGACAGGGTCGAGTTCCTCCCACCCCGGGAGAATTGGTGCGGGCACCAGACTCAGAAGAAGACTTCAGGGCTCCATCTGGATCTCTGATTGACATTGCCCGAAGAATTAGGGTTTTCTGGTTTTGTAATAAGGGTTGACTTGGTCAACTCAATTTTAGTTTGAGTCTGTATTTCCTGCAATTTAAATTTTGTTGAGTCATGTTGACTCAATACAAGTCCTAGTAGTGGTCTAGGTCTTCTCCAAGGTGCCACATTTTCTCCCAGGACCAAGCAAGTGGGCGCCACACTCCCAGCCACACGCCAGAGTCCAGGAGGCTCCACATCTCCATCCAGTGTGCCTTGGTCCCCACACCACAAGAAAGCAGGTCCCTTCTTTCATGCGCCACTTGGGGAGAAATCCATCAAGATACCTCAATCCAAGGAGGAGCCAACTTCTTTCCAGATAAACCCAAGCCAGGATGGCAAGAATTTTTCTTGAAGAGAGGATCAAGGAGGTGCCCCACAATGTTCCATAAAAACCTAAGTTATAAAAGGGAAGAGAGCATGTCTTGGGAGAAAATCAAGGAGGCACCCAAAAGTTTCCTAAAGTGCCAAAGCCATGAAAGGAAGAAGCCTAAACTTGTGGAGCAAGACTAGGAGGTGTCCAAAAGAGCCAAACCATGAAGGAAAATCCTTGATTCATGGAGAGATACTAGGAGACACCCCCATAACCTGCCATATGGAGCTGATTTTCAAGTTTTCTTGGAGCTTTTGGGCACCCACTCATGGAAGGAGTCTTGGGAAGAGAATTTGATGCCTAAAGTGTGGGTTAGTCCTATTAGTCCCATATGGGAAGTGTATGAAATTTTATTTCTTTGTTATGTCTATATATTCAACTCTATGTAACTCTTGAAAGAATGATGAATGAAATCAATTTCTTTGTGAGCAACTTTGTGTTTCTCTCTTCCGCACTTGTATTCAAGTGTTGAGCTCCGTGAGAGAGTAAATCTGGGTTCCCTAGGAACCTTGAGGAGGTGTGAGATCTCCAACCCCAAAACCCTAGCTTAGTCCACCCATCTCTACTCCACCACCAAACCCTAATTTTCCATCTACATCCCATGGCCCCTCTCTTCCACATAGAGGCCAGCCACCAGCATCCAGGTTCAGATCAATTGTTTCAACTACAGAGCAAGTTCAAAGAAGAGTCAGATCAGTATCAAGATCTCCGGAACTTCTACATCCAACAATCTTCATTAAGTCCTCAGGTCAGTGCCTTTCTTTGAGTTTCTGGTTCTTTTTTTTTTGTTCTTCTTATTCCAGATCCTGAGTTCGAGAAGAAGGCCAACCTTGCCATAGGACTACAATCCGAGGATCCATTGCGAAGATACCTCGTCTCCAAGGATCCTACAATCTGCTCGAGAGTGTCCTTCAATTGAAGCAATGAGAGATATCACAGTCAGGTATAAAACCTTCTCTTCTCTTTCGTCTGTTTCTTGAAAGAGGAGAAAACCCTAGGTCTGGGGGTTTCTCAATCCCTAGCGATCCTACTTCTGAGTTACTCTGATAATCCACTCCTTTTAATTGTGATTTATGTCATTTCTTAGTTTCTTTCAGCATTAGTTTATCTTTCCTTTGAGTCAAAGTCGACTTCTGAAAATAAATAAATAAAAAAAATACATTAATTTTAATTTACTTCTGCATCGCATCAACTTTTTTGTTCTGCATCATTTTTGGTTTCAGAGCTTTTATTCTGCATCAATGGCTTCCCAGGTGGTAATGGGTAGGTTGCCTATCTGATTATTAAGTCGTTCTACTTGCTCCCAGTATAATCTAGCTTGATTAGTTAGCATGAGCTGGACAAATTGACAGTTTTTCTCATTACTCAAGGCATAAAATTTGAAGTACCTATCCATACCTCCCTCCCAATCTACATAGACCTTTGGATCTAGGCTGCCATTGAAGGTAGGTGCATCTATCCTGATGCTCCTAAGAAGCCTATCATCCTAATCTTGGTCCTTATAATTCTCTTATGGTTAGGATCATGATATTGATCCTAGTGTTGGTTTCCCCTATGGTTAGGTTCCCTAAATTGATCCTGGTTTTGGGGTATCCTAGGGTTATGTTCTACAAAGGGTTCATGGGTTTGGGCTCTCCTAGGGTTATGAGAGGTAGAAGGGGCTAAATCAAGGTCAAGTTCAGTGTTAAACTACTGGGTTCTTTCTATGATTCCTTGTCGATCCTCTACTTGGTCCAATCTAGTGGCAAATTGTTCCACCCTATTGGTTGTTTGGTTATTTGATTAGGTAATTTGTTTATGCTGGGCAGTTATTTGAGAAAACTGGTCCCGGGATTAGTCAAACTAGTTTTGGGTTTGGGTGTTCATATGATCAAACTGGTCTTGGTTTTGGGTGTTCATTTAGGCTAACTGAATTTGAGTTAGGATATTGGTTTGGTTCAACTGAGCTAGCTGTTCAGTCATGGCTTTCAAGATGACTTCAAAATTGGACTCCATGTTTGAATTGGGGTTGGGTTTAGACTGACTATACTGGACTCTTGACCTGGTGGTCATGCAACAATCAATCAATCAAAATATAATGGTGTAGCCAAGCATGCAAAATGGGTTAGCTTAATCTAGGGTTTCCTAGACCTAGAGCCAAAACTGGATGGGTCAGCTCAACTAACACTTAACCCAGTAGCTAATCCTTCCTCTAGCCATGTAGAGGGTGGGAGTGTGGGAGGCCCCCCTACTTTCGCAGGGACCCAATTAAGAACCACTGCACCACTTAGGTCATTTGACTCTAGACCCTCAGCTTTAGACGCCAGATTTCAATAATAGCCACAGGATTAAATGCACTAGTCGGCCCACACAACTCAGACCCGACCTGCTGGTGTCACCTAGCCCTCTAGGGAAAATTAAGTCTAATCAATTTTAATTAAGGCTTGGGTGTAAATGCTGGGTGCTTGTTTTGGGCCCAGGACAGGTTAAGACCTCCTACCATGATGTTATATTGATTGCCCTTAAATTAGATTAAAAGATGATGAACATTCAATGATCTTGATACAATCTATAACAATCAGAAAATAAAATAATTTTAATTAATTTATGAGATGTCAAGTTAGGATTAAGTTTACTAGGGTTATCAAATAAATTTTGGCTTGGGATTGGGGTGTGTGGAAGTTGATTAGGTTGGGTCAGGTAAGTGCAAAAATTCAAGAAATTAGGGTTTTGGGTGATGCAGATTTTGACATAGATATCGGTGCATAAAAAAAATCATAAAAATTTTATGACAGAGGATGGACAGTGATGATGATATCTACCAAATTTTATGCAAAAAAAAAATCAAATGATGACGCAAATCCTAGGGTTTTCAGACTGCTACAGAAATTTCAGGATTTTGTTAGGGTTTCTAATATGCTAGATTTTAGAGAATTAGTATTTTGGTAAAATTAATTAAAAATTACAAAAATTATCAAGACAGAGTAGAGTACATGAAATGCAATTTTCATAGAAAAATAAATTTTCAAGGATGCCGAAATAAGATGAAACCAAGATGCCTAATGTAGTGGATAGGATGTAGAAATTAGGGTTTGTGAATGCAAAGCAGATAAAAACTATCCTAAACCTGCTCTAATGCCAAACTAATGTGAGACAACTCTAAGATTGCTAATCATGTAGGAGAAATAGTAAACTAATTTTTTTGTCATTTTTTTAATTTAGGTTTGTAGGCTAAATTCTCAAAAATAAAGTAAAGACTAGCAAGTAATCAACAACTCTAAGAATCATCATATCGCAGGCTTAATCATGCAAGATAATTAAAAGACAGGACCTGGAAATTGAGAAATTCCCGGCTTAGGATAGTTAATCTTCAATAAATTAGAAATTAAGAGAAGAGAAGGTTTCTTACCGGTCAGAGATTATAAATTCAGTAATAAAAGTGATCACTCACACTCTGATCAGAGCCTGGATGAAGAAGCCTCGATTCCCTTTGGATCTGATGGCCTATCTGGGCGGTCTTGAAGGCAAAAAAGGCCTCCTCAGGGGACGTGAAACACCTCAGGGATCCTGCAAGGATCAAGGGTCAATCAAAATAGCAATTAAACAAAGGGATTAAAACTAGGATTTAGAATTGAAAGAAACTAGGTTTAGGTGTGGGTGTCCTGGGGGAGAAGCAGTTGCTTGACTGGGGTAGCAGCTAAAGCATCTTCCTCTGGACATGGCTGATCTCCAAGGACACAGAAGGGTGCTAGGGTTGTAGGGCTTCGACCAAAGGACACAAGGAGAGCACACAAAAATAAGAGAACCATTACTAGAACACCAAACACAAGGCAATTACTCAAATTTCAGCAAGGTTGTATTCATAAGAAAAAGTTTATTACAAAAGGAAGAGGGGTGGTGTATTTATAGAGCTCCCATGCACTCTCCTAACTAGGATTACACTTAGGGTAGAGATAACCACTCCATAAGGCTTTAGGAAGAGTAATCCTTATTAGGCTAGGAGATTGGACTTTTCTTCTCCTCCTTCCTTCACATTTGGACTTGGTCAACATCCTTTAGATGCCTAATCTCTCTTTGAATGGCATGTTGGGCTTTAAGGGAAGCAAGTAGGCCGGCCAAAGGGGGCTTGGGTGCTTGGGCCTTAGGTTGGGTGCAGGTACTTTGGGCCTCCTGGAATCTAGGGCACCCTTGGTGAAATATTCTTGGAATAAAAAGAATCTTGGTTCTAATGGGCTTTGGGCATGGCGTCTGGACTTAATTTCCTTGTCTTGGGGCATAGATGGACCACTGGATTGCTGATGTGACCTGGTCTGGAACATACTTTCATATCTGGAGGGGAATCTGGGCATCTGGAGAACATCTAGAAGGAATTAGGATTTCTGGAGGCATCTTGGATCCTGGGTTGTCACAAAATCTAATAAACTGATGTAGTGGACTCTGACTCCTAGATGTGGTCTGGTGGAACTCCAAAATAGGGTAACCTCCTCTCTTGTACAAAAAATTGGGCTCATGCTAGACTTATAAATGATGTACAGGACTCAAAATACTAACTAGGTTGAGAATTGATACAAATCAACTAACCTCACTTATTACAGGACTCAATCTTAACTGATTACAAAATTTTCCAAAACTTTGATACATGACTAAGTAAACCAAATAGGGCCCAGTAATCTATGTCTGATTCTGGTGGCCCCACCATCTAGGGTGGCAAACAAGGCCTAATAAGTTGATATGAAGGCCTCTATCTCTTGGATGAGGCCGGTGGAACTCCAAAACTGTGTAACCTCTTCTCTTGTACAAAAATTGGACTGGTACTAGACTAATATATAAGTACAGGACTCGACGACTGGACTAGGGTTGAGACAAATCAACTAGCCTCAACTTATTACATGACTCAATCTTACTTGATTACAAAATTTGACACATGGCTAAGTAAACCAGATAGGGCCCAGTAATCTATGTCTGATCCTGGTGCCCCCACCATTTTGGTTGGTTAGGATTAAGATTTGGATAGGCCTTATCTTATCCTATCTTATATTTGAATTTGAACCATCCTTATCTTTTTATCTTGTATTCAAATTCAGATTAGGGTTAGAAAGGTCTATAAATACTACCCCCAGTCCTTTGTAAAAATAACAGTTTGGAGAATAAAAATGAGTTTCTTTTAGAAAAGAGTGATTCTTTTCTTTCGGGTGTAAGGCCCAACCCTAGGACATGATGAGAGGTCATGTCTAGTTATCCCTTTCCTTGATTCCATCTTCTTTATCTCCCATGTCCTTTGAGATTCACCCTAACACCACCAAGTTCGAGGTGGGTGGAATGCCCTAGAGGTGAGAGGTCTCTTCGTTAGTGTGAGTCTCAAAGTCCATGAGTTCCAAACCTTAAGTCTTCCATCCCCATTGTTACTTCACCGCCCTTAAAAAAAAATCCAAAAAAGAAGTACCCTAATCTAGGTGACTTCTAGGCTCACCAATAATTCTACCCCCCATCGTCCCACATCAAATGTCCCACATCATCATGCCACATCATTAGCCTATGTCACATGCCACAAGTTTGGACATCATCACATGACACGTTTGGACATCACTTGCCACCTCATTGGGACAACATCACATGCCATGTCTTGGTCAGCCACATGAGAAAGAAATTAGTGCCATTTGTTTTTAAGATGAGTAAAGCAAGAGTCCAAGACTTAGCGCCACCCATCCTTTTTTTTTTGCCAAGTCTAAGAAGTAGTCAGCCAAGAGTCCATCTCAAAGGGATGCCCATCAATGAGAAGGTTCAAAGGAGTTTCTTACTTCAAGAGTCCCATTTGAATTTAAAGGAGGATGAGATGTCATATTCATCCACATTGTCACCTAATTACGAAGTGATTTGTTGCTGATTTTGAGAGGAGTAAGCCAGAAAGACTCCTTACTTCATCGCCCAAATTCCAAAAGATTGTCGCCCATCTCATCATCCAAGTTGTCGCCCACCTGATGGAGTCTTATCCAGTGTTGTCGCCAAAGCATGGATGAAGTCCAAGGAAGATCAAAAGCTAGAGTTCATGATGCCAGAAGCAAGGATTCAAGGAGTTGTTTCCCAAGGGAGACCAATGCAAGACTTTGTAACCCATACAACTCATGTTGGTGGTCTATAAATTACCACCATTAATCCCTCTTGTAAATATAATTATTATTCATCAAATAAAGTCGACATTCTATCAAATTTCCTTTGCTGTGTACATCGTAGGGTGTGAGGCCCTTTCTTTGTTCTTCGGAGTATCACGGGGTGTAAGGCCCTACATATCCAATAATCAAAAAATCCTAGCCACCATCTTCCATCCCTTCCATTCCTCCTTTTCCATCTTTTTTCCTTTTCTTTCTACAACCATCTAATTTGAGTTTCTTTTGATTGATTGCAGGTGATCAAGGATTCGAAGTCAGGGTGTTCTTACCTTAGAACCAACATCGTGGAAGTTCGAAGCCCGAAGATCAACCTTCTTGAAGCCCTGCCGCAAGTTCCTTGAGAGTCCAGTCGGATCCACAATCAGAGTGCATAAGGTCATCATTGGTAAATTCAAACCATCCTAAACACTTTATTTTCTGATCCTTTGAGAAGTAGGACCCTAGTTTATGATAGTTTTTTAGCCACCAAATCCTGTTTCCGAGTTTTACTTGTCAGTTCTACTTTGCAGGTTACAACTAGTTGACTAGTTTTGCTTGATTATTTACTTTAAGTCTTTAAATATGAAAATCCTAAAAAAATTAATCTCTATTAATTAATATTAATTGGTTTAATAATCAGTAGATTAATTTTTGCATATTGTCCCGCAACATCTTTGGTATCAGAGCAAAGGTTAAACTAGGATTTAATTTCTAGTTTTGAAATTTCTGCATACCTAGAACTAGGCTGAAATTAAATTGCATAAAAACCATCTTAAAAAAATTCAAAAAAAAATATTAATTAATTTGTCATTAATCCTTTACTAATTTCATAAAAAAATAAGAAAAAAATTATTATTTGCTATTTTTTCTGGTGGAAGGAAAGCATACCTCCTCAATGGGTATATGCAAGTATACTGTCATGACTCATGGGAGTAATGAGCTATGGCCGGACATGATATCCCGAGATTAGAAATTTGAAATTAATTAGATCTAAAATTTAATTGAAAAGAAAATTATTTTCTACTATTTTTAATTATTTTAGTTTCATTGCATATTAGGGTTTCATAATGTATGATTGCATCATCCAGTAACCTAATCTTAAGGGCACTTGATCATCTCAGATCAGGGCAGGATCCCATCACCTGTCCTGGGCCCACAACCACCACCTTTGCATCGAACTTAACCCTAATTAAAATTAACTAGAAACCTAAAGCAATTTAGGGACACCAACAGGTCGGGTTCCAAGTATTGTGTGAAAGATAGTGCACCCAATCCTTTCATTATCACTTGAATCTGGTGTCTAAGGCTAGAGATCCAGAGGCAAATGCTTGCGGGATGAACCTAGGACTAATGAAAAATAGTAAATCTAATTTTTTTTGTATTTTTTTAGACAATAATTTAGTGGCTAAATATCCAAAATTAAGTAAAGAATCAGCATAAAGGCTAGTAATGCAAGAATCTAACGTACTCGCAAAAACTCATGCAAAATAATGACTAGCCAGGACCTGAGAGTTAAGAAACTCCCAGTTTATCATAGCATACCTATCATCAGATTAGAACTTAAGAGGGGGAAGGCTTTTACCAGGCAGCGATTATAGTTTCTTCTATGAAGAGATCTCTCAGCCTCTAGATGGCGCCTGGAAGAACAAGCCTTTGGTTCCCGAATCTGAAGGCGATCTAGATCCGGTTTGAAGGCAAAGAAAGCCACCTCTGGGGAGGGGAAACACCTTGGGGATCTACAAAATGTCAAGGTTAGGTACGAATTAGGTAACCAAAGAAAAAAAGCAAGATGAAACAAAGAAGGAAGGGTTAGGGCTAGAAGGGCTAGCAGCCTGGAGAAGAAAGACTCCTGCTTTTAGGGATGGCTTCAGGGCTTCTTCTCAAAGGCATGGCTGATGTCAAGAGACTTGAGTTGCTGCTTGGGCATGGAGGATTGCAAGGATAGGGGTTGAACAACACAAGAACACAAAGAACCAAACCAAAGGAACCAAAAGAAAACACAAGACACCAGTCTTAAAAATAATTCAGCAGAGTTTTAATTCATAAGAGTTGATTGATTACAAGAGGAAGAGATGTGGGGTATTTATAAAGCTCCATGCCCTCTCCTAAAGGGATTACAAGTCTTCTCCAAGTTAGAATAGGTTTACATAATTTAAGTGGGAGAATGACTACAAAATAAACCTAAAACTAGGAGTATACAAGTTGAATGAAATAAAAACTCAAACTCCTTCTTGCATTTGAACTCTTCCACCATGTTGGACTTGGTCAACTCATGGAGGACACCTATCCTAGGTGTGTTGGGATCCAAGAGGCAGCAAGGGGTCATCCTCCTTTGGATTGGAGCATGGGCTTTGGGCCCTGGAAGCTGGGGTGCCCTGGTATCAGCATATCCCTTAGAATCTTGGTTCTTCATGCTTGGGCTTGCTTCCTGGGCTTAGAATTTTAAGGCCTGGAGTGCTGGAATAACCTGGGAAACATGGGATCCTAGCATATGGAATATTCTAGAAGCATATGGAGGAAATATGGCATCTAAAATGGCATTTGGAGGGAATCAGGGCACCTGGAGGGCATCTGGAGGGCATTTAGGGCTCCTAGGTGTCGATTGAGCTCCCATAAGCTAATGTAATTTCCTCTGGCTCCTGAATGAGGCCTGGTGGAACTCCAAAATAGGGTAACCTCCTCTCTTATATAAAATTTAGACTCATACTAGACTAATACTCAAGTACAGGACTTAATAGACTGGACTAGGTTGAGACAAATCAACTAGTCTCAACTTATTACAGGACTCAATCTTACTTGCTTACAAAATTGTAACACATGACTAAGGTTCTAAAAAAAAAATCCTAATCTTTAAGCCATACGGGATCTAATGATCTGTGTCTGATCCTAGTGTTTCCACCACCTAAACAGTTCATGTTTTTTAATTAGGACCTTGTGAGAGCAAGTGGAGTCTCCCACGACCCCACCTCTTACTTGGCCAGTGGATAGGATAATTGCTGAATTGGCTATAATTTAAGCTAACCTATTCTACTTGAGCTCTAGATTTAGGAAACCCTAGCTCAAGTTCTATGTGATTGCATTGCATGGCAACTAGGTTAGGCACACCCTATCAACCTACCCAAACCCAACCCAATCCACCCATAGACCCTAATATGGAGAATTTTATGAGAACTATAACTGAACAATTTAGAAAGCTTAATACAAGGTTTGACCAAGTGGAAGAGAGACTAGGTAACCTTGAGGGATCCCATGCGACTTGTTCAGACCATGAAACATGTAGGCCCACTCTCCTAGGTCAAAGCTCTGAGACACCTAGACCCATTTCCCTAATTCCAAGAGTCCAACTCACTCCCCAATATCTAAGAGCCCAATATAGGGAAATTACTCCTAACCCAATTCCTAGGCGCCACACCCCTGATGTGAATGACCAGGAAGAAAGGATCCTTAGGAGCATTCGACGAGATGCACCCATATTTGAGGGATGTTTAGATCCTAAGGTTTATATGGATTGGGAGAGTGATAAAGACCAGTACTTTGAATGGTATGAAATGTCGAAGGAGAGATAATTTAAATTTGCTAAGCGTAGGCAAGTCCGATAAGCTGATTGTACTGGAAAATCGTAGAACGATTGAACCGATAAAGAGGTGATTTACCTATAGACACATGGCAAGCAATGAAGGTAATGCTTAGGGAGAAATATCTACCATTCTCACATGAGCAAAAATTGATAGATCAATGACAAAAGTTGACTCAAGGTAATAAATCTGTGGTTTACTACATATCCAAATTTGACAAGTACGTTATGAGGTGTAGTGTAGTCGAATCAAAAGCTATTACCTTATCGAGGTTTAGAGCTGGCTTAAATGAGGATATCCAGAGGAAATTATTTTTGAGAGAAGTTAATGACTTTGAGCAAGCCTACCAGATTGCTAGGGATTGTGAATGATTTCAATGAAAACCCATTACCCGCCAATCTGAGCCTAATAGGTTTAATGCCCCTAGAAATAGACCCAGTATGAATTGATTCCCAAATAGCCGACCTAATCCTACCTCCCAACTAGCTTGTAGGGAAGATAAAGGAAAGGCACCGATAGTCCAAAGAGATAGGAACCCAAATACACTATATTTTTGGTATCGAAAAACAGGTCATTTTGCTGCTGATTGCCCAGTACGAGCATTACATATAGGAGAGTGTGAAGAAGAGAATCTAGAGAACACTAAAGAATTTGAAGAAGAAATCTATGAAGCTGAGAAAGATTTGGTAGCAGAATATGAAGGTAATGAAGAGCCTACAGAGTCATCTGATCTACTAGGTGTAGTTAGGTATATTCTAGCTCAGACCAAGAAGAATGAGGACTGGCGTACATTAAGCTAGGAGACAAAGTGTGCAAGATTATTATAGATAGTGGAAGTTGTGTGAATGCCATATCTACCAATGCTATTAAGAGCTTAGGCTTATCCACAGTACCACATCCTAGCCCATATAAGGTATCCTGGATTGAGCAACGTCTATTCCCATTAGATTACAATGCCAGGTCCTAATCCAAATTCAATCTTACCAAGAGAAGGTATGGTGTGATGTTATTCCAATGGGGGTTAGTAGCATTATATTAGGCAGACCATGGTTATATAATCATGATGCTACCCTCTTTGGCCGGACTAACTCATGTTCTTTTAAATACCATGAAAAAAGAACAGTGATCAACTCCACCCAACACAAAGTGATGGAGACATCAGGTCAGCCCTAGTTCTCTATAGGTCCTTGAGTTTTGAGTTCCTTAGCCATGATTCAAATTTTGTCTTTGAGTCTAATAACCTAGCTGTGTTAGTCATTTGAGACCTGTATTTGGGCCTTGAGTTTTTTTTTAGGCCTTGTTATACTTGAGTCTTGTATTTAGAGTCAACTCACACAATTAGGATTTATGAGTCAAGTTTTGGAATATGTTCGGTTCAGTTGAGCTTAGTTATTCAGTCAGTCATGTTGAGCCAATTTTGAGTCCTATAAGTTTTATGTTGAGTCTAGTCCAGTTAAGTTGAAGTGAGTCATGTAATAAGTTGAGCATTTCAACCAATCTAATTGAGTCCTGTAGGTCCAGTACAAGTTTGTGTTACAAGTCTGTGTTAGGTACCAGTTTCATACAAGAGGAGGATCATCAAAGTAGAAGCCCATGAAGTCTCTCCGCATGAAGATTCCAGGAATATTCTTCTAAGCACCCAACCCAAGGTTTCCAGCCCACCAGGAACATATGGAACAAGCCCATGCACCACACCTTGGAGCTCGCCCAAGTCATACACTAGGTGGTGGGGACACCAGGATAAGACACAGATCACTAGATCCCATATGGTTTAATTAGTCATGTGTTAAAGTTTTGAAATTTTTGTAATGGAGTCCTGTAATAAGTTGAGGTTAGTTGATTTGTCTCAACCCTCAACTGTAGTCCAGTTTTGAGTCCTGTACATCAGTTATAAGTCTAGTATGAGCCCAATTTTTATACAAGAGAGGAGGTTATCCTATTTTGGAGTTCCACCAGGCCACATCCCAGAGTCAGAGGCCACTACATCAGCCCATTTGATTTTGTGTGATAACCCAGGATAAAAGATGCTTCCAGAAACCCTGATTCTTTCCAAATGTCATCTAGATGCCCAGATTCCTCCTCAAATGCCAAAGCATATTCCTAAACTAGGGCATCCAAGATTCCAAAGGTCCACCTGCATCCCATCCCAAGGAAATCAAGCCCAGGTGCCAAGCCCAAGCCCTAAAGAAGCAAGATTCCATGGAATATTCATGCTTCCAGGCTACCAGGCCACCCCAGCTTCTAGGAGGCCCAAGCCCATGTGCCAAGCCCTTTTGGGCTGGCCCCTTGCTGCCCCTAGAAGCCCAACATACCCTCCTAGGCATCCTTGAAGTGTTGACCAAGTCCAAGAGGTGTCCTTGAGTGGAATAGTCAAAGCATGAAGGGAGAAGGAGAAGATTAGGTCAAATCCTAACCTAATTGGGACTTATGCTCTTAATTGTTTTAAGATTTATTTTTCTAACCTAGCTAGGAGAGGACTTGTAACTCAAGTGTGTAACCCTAGTTAGGAGAGTGCATGCAAACTCTATAAATACCCCACCCCTCCCCCTCTTGTAACAAACTTTTATTCATGATATCAAAAACTTGGTGAAATTTATTTGAGCTTGCGAGCTTGTATTCTTTTGGTTCTTTGGTTTGTGTTTTTGTTCTCTTTCTTGGCCGAATTCCTTGCTGCCCTAGCATCCTTCCATGCCCTAACTCACTGCCATCCAATCCCTCACACATCCAAGGAGTGCCCTAGGCCGCCAAGCAAGGAGATCTTCATCAAGCTTCAAGCCACCCCGCTTTTAAACTCTAACCTGATTCCTTTTAAACCTAGTTTCCTTTCTTTTTCTTACTTGCTATTTTGATTGACCCTTGATATTTTACAGGGTCCCTGAGATATTTCACCTCCCTAGAGGAGGCTTTCCTTGCCTCCGGGATTGCCCAAATCAGCCATCTAATCAAGGGAATCGAGCTTCGTCTTCCAGGCTTCAATCTGAGAGCTGTGTGACCCCTTCGATTGCAAATTCTTTAAATCACTGATTGGTAACATCCTTCCTTCTTTTAATTTCTAATTTGATGAAGATAAGCTATCCTAATCTAGGAGTTTCTCAATTTTTAGGTCCTGGAATTTATTATGTTGCATGAGTTTGCCTGTGATACGATGATTCTATGCATTGCTATTCTTCTTGCTAGTTCTTACTTTTATTTAAGAATTTAGCCTACAAACATAAATTATAAAAATTACAAAAAAATTAGTTTACTATTTTTTCAATATGTTTAGCAATCTTAGAGTCATCTTCATCAGTTTTGGTATTAGAGAGGGTTTAGGATAGTTTTTAACTTCTTTGCATACACAAACCCTAATTTCTGCATCCTATCCACTACATTAGAAATCTAGGTTTCATCTAATTTTGGTATCTTAAATATTTTATTTTTTTATGATATTTACATATCATGTCCTATATTCTATCCTAATAATTTTCATAATTTTTAATTAATTTTATTGAAAACCTAATTCTCTAAAATTTGGCATATTAGGAACCCTAACTAAAAGTCTGATAATTCTGTATCAGCTTAAAATCCCTAGGATTTACATAGTCATTTGATTATAGTTTTGCATCAAATTTGGTGGAGGTCATCAGCACCGTCCGTCCACTATCCTAGAAGTTTTTGGGATTTTTTCTGCATTGGAATCTATGTCAAAACCTATATCGTCTGAAACCCTAATTTTCTAAATTCTGCTGTTCTGCATACTTGTTCAACCAAAACCTAATTAACTTCCAAAACCCCCCAATCCAAAGCCAAATTTTGTTTGATAATCTTAGTTAACTTAAACCTAATGTGACACATCATAAATTATTAAAAAGATTTATTTTATTTTTTACTGTGTTTTAGTTTGCATCAAGACCATTGAATGTTTATCATCTTTTAATTTAATCCTAAGGGCAATCAATATAACATCAGGGCAAGAGGTCATAACCTGTCCTAGGCCCAAAACAACCACCCAGCATTTCCACCCAAGCCTTAATTAAAATTTATTAGACTTAATTTGCCCTAGAGGGCTAGGTGATACTAACAGGTCGAGTCCGAATCGTGTGGGCCAACTAGTGCATTTAATCCTGTAGCTATTACTGAAAGCTGGTGTCCAAGGCTGGGGGTCCAGAGTCAAACGACCTAAGTGGACTGGTGGTTTTTAATTAGGACCCTGTGACAAGCAGGGAGAGCCTCCAACCACCCTACCCCCTACCTGGCTAGTGGAAGGATTAGCTACTGGGTTAAGTATAAGTTGAGCTGACCCATTCAGTTTTGACTCTAGGTCTAGCAAGCCCTAGATTGTACTAACTTTTTTCTTTTGCATGCTTAACTGCATCATTCCACTTTGATTGTTTGATTTGTTGCATGACCACTAGATTAGGAACCTAATACCAAAAGTCCAAACCTCAACCCAGCCTAACTATGGATTCCAATTTTGAGGCCATGATGAAGGCCATGAGTGATCAGATTATCTCCCAAATGAACTGTAGGTTTAACCAATCCGACACCCGAACCCGAGATCAATCAGCCTAAATGGCCCAAATCAATACTAAGCTTGACCAAGCCAATGACTAAATAACCCAATTGACCCAATTCCAAAACCAAATGAACCATAGATTCAACCAAGTAGACCAACAATTTGACCAGGCAACCACTAGGATCAACCAGTTAACCACTAGTTTTGACCAAGTAGGATGCTGCCCAGGTGGCTTCCCAAGAGGGGGGTGAATTAGGATTACAAAAATTTTGACAAGTATATGCAATTTGAAATCCTTTTGGTGTTATGGTACAATATGCAATGCGGAAGCAATTAAGTAAATGCAATAAAGTAAAATAAGCACAAACACGAACATAAGGAAATTTAGAGTGGTTCGGAGCAACCAGCTCCTACATCCACTACCCCAGGATCACTTAAGGTTTTCACTATATCCCTCAATTGGAATACAGTCGGATTGTTTTACCAGGCTCACAATCCAAACCTATACACTTTGGTTTTACCGGGATCACCAAAGAAAATCAACTCCCTTTGGTTTTAAACAAGATCACCAAAAAAACCCTAACACTTGGTTTTATACTGGGATCACCAAGAACCCAACTTAGGATTTCACAAGGTTCACCTAAAAACCTTTAACCCTCTCTTAAGACACAGCCCCTTGCTGTTCTTAGAGAGAAAACAAAGATATGAGAAAAATATAAAGCAACTATACAACAAACTGAGTTTGTTTAAATGTTACCAATGAGGATCAAGGTGAAGCCTAGCCTTGAATGCTCTTTAATGCTCTTCAAGCTGCTTCTTTACTTCTTCAAGGAGTGGATTCAATGATGAAGAGAAGTTGGTGGAGCTTTGAATCCTATCTTGAATGCTCTTGAAGTGGGTTGGTGAAAGACTTGAAGACTTTTCAAATTCCAAAGATAAATCAATGAATAATCCCTCAAAAATTGTTTAATCCATCAAAAATACTCTCTTTTATAGTTTTCCATGAGATATATCCATTGTAGGGCCTAGGAAATCGGGAAAGAGCTGTTGGAGACCATTTGGAGTTAAAAATCAACTTTCAACAACTAGCCATCAGAGTGCAGAAAACGGTCACTCGAGTCGGCTCGAGGTCCACGAGTCAGCTCAAAGTCTCAGATAGCCCAAACAAAAATTCTGTGTGAGTCAACTCTTCAAGCTAGAGTTGGCTCGAACCTTCAATCAAAACAAAATCATATTTTTATTGAGTCAGCTCTTCAAGGCAGAGTCGGCTCGAAGTCTCAGTCACCAACAAACATAACTCTGGACGAGTCGGCTCTTCTAGGCTTGAGTCAGTTCAAGGTCTCAGACTTCAAAAACATGTGTTCTTCAATGAGTCGGCTCTTAGAGCTTGAGTCAACTCGAGATACTAAAACTCTAAAATTTTTTGTGTCATGCCAGAAGGAGTCGGCTCTTGATCCATGAGTTGGCTCTTGCAAAAACTTCTTTTAAAGCTTCAAACTTCTCCAAAATTCTTCAACATATGAATCCAACAAGAACTAATCTACTCACTATTATTTTTATAATTTTATAACCCAATTACAAGATTACATAGTTAAAGAAAAATTAGGGCTTTTACAATTTGAAGTGCATAAGTGATGCAGGATGGGGTCCCAAGGAAACCTGGGTTATTCGAAAAAGGAGAAGACACGAAGCAAACTAAGGACTGTGGGAGGGCTAAGAAGCCTC
The DNA here is from genome assembly GCA_021397845.1 of Areca catechu. Taxonomy (NCBI): domain Eukaryota; kingdom Viridiplantae; phylum Streptophyta; class Magnoliopsida; order Arecales; family Arecaceae; genus Areca; species Areca catechu. The sequence continues at coordinate 125,208,901 of CM038047.1, read as the reverse complement.
CCGGGACTAGGGTGACTCAGAAACAAAACTCCTAAAATGGCTGACCTCTTTTGTTTTCAAATTTTCTTGGTGGAGGTGGTGAAGGAAGGATGAGGATGGGAGACTGGGAACTGGAACTCATGGATGTTGGGACTCACCCTAACGAAGAGACCTCTCACCTCTAAGGCATTACGCCCTCCTCGATACTTGGTGGTGCTAGGATGAATCTCAAGGTCACAAGGGAAAATAGAGAGAGACATGAAGGTAGGAGAGAGAATGGAGATACCTGGGGCCTCACACCCCTCGACATCCCGAAGGACGAAGGTAAGATGGGACCTCACACCCCTCGACATCCCAAAGGATGAAGGCAAGATGGGACCTCACACCCCTCGATGTCCCGAAGGATGAAGGCAAACGGGCCTCAGCCCAAAACCAGAACAAGGTTACAAAACCCTCAAAAACTCATTTTTTTCCAACTGCTTTATTACAAACAGAGTATGGGTATTTATAGATTCTCATATCCCTTTGAAATTCAAAAATAAAATCTCTTGAAATCCTCCCTAGATTTGAATTCAAATTCAAAATAATTTAAATTCAAATCCAAAACCAAAATCCCAAATTTCCATTTTAAACCCCAAACTATATTCATGAAAATTACTAAATAAATCCTTTTTATTTGACTTTTGAAATCCCCTTCGCTCTGAAATTCATGCTACTCCAATTTCCGAATAATCCCAGGTTTCATCGGGATCCTGTCCCGCTTCAACTTGATATCAAAGCCAGTAGCAGACTAGGATTTGCTTCATCCTCAAACTCAACGGAGTCGAGTTTTTCATGCTACAGGAGAATGATGGGCACCCGAAAACCATATGGATTTTCTTTTAATTTTCTAGATTTTTTTTATTTTAGTTATTCCAGCTATTCCACTTATTCCCTTTATTCTAATTTTATTCCATGTTTATCCCAGTTTTATCCCTCTGCTATTCATGTCTACTTCTTCCTCAAAACCATCACCCAGAACCTCATATTTTTCGCTGCCGGTCCCAGATCTGCCGTGCCCAACCCCCGACCGCCTCCGCCGGCCCGCCCGCTGGTGCCCGCCGGCCCCGCCCTCGCTAGAAACCCGGCATCCGCCGCCCCGCCCACGGAAGATGAAGGGTCGGTCGTGGGAAGACTAACCGTCGCCCACAGCCCACAGCCACCGTGCCACCCCTCCGTCGTCTCCCGCCTGCCGCCCGCCGCCCCCCGGCCCCCTCCGAGCCGCCGGAGGCATCGCGGGTGCCCCACCACCACCCACGGCCGCGGAAGGCGAACGGGCGCCCGTGATGCCCCGTGATGCTTGTCCGCGCCACCGTGCCACCCCGCCACTGCCGCCCACCTGCCGCCCTAGCGCCCGTCGCCGTGCCGCCGTGCTGCCCCACCGTAGCCAGCTCCCCGATCGGTCGCCAAAGATCCGACCCCCCTGTTGCACAGCCATGAAGAAACTTCTGCACGCTTCTCAAAACATTCCCCCTATTGCACGACCATGAAGAAGCCTCTGGACAGTTCTCAAAGCAGACCAAAGAAGAGCTGTTTCTGCATGATTTTTGGAGTAGCACGAATTTCAGAGCATGAGAGATTTCAAAATTCAAATAAAAGGGATTTATTTGGTAATTTTCATGAATGTAATTTGGGTTTAAAATGGAAATTTGGGATTTTGGTTTTGGATTTGAATTCAAATTATTTTGAATTTGAATTCAAATCTAGGGAGGATTTCAAGAGATTTTATTTTTGAATTTCAAAGGGATATGAGAATCTATAAATACCCATACTCTGTTTGTAATAAAGCAGTTGGAAAAAAATGAGTTTTTGAGGGTTTTGTAACCTTGTCCTGGTTCTGGGCTGAGGCCCATTTGCCTTCATCCTTCGGGACGTCGAGGGGTGTGAGGCCCCATCTTGCCTTCGTTCTTTGGGATGTCGAGGGGTGTGAGGCCCCAGATATCTCCATTCTCTCTCCCACCTTCATGTCATTCTCTGTTTCTCCTCGTGACCTTGAGATTCATCCTAGCACCTCCAAGTATCGAGGAGGGCGTAATGCCTTAGTGTTGACCCCATGAGTGATTTTGATGATAACCGAATATTGGAGCATGTACATTTATTACTGACAACTCTTCAAGTGTTTGACAAGTTTTTGTAGGATGTATAACATGTTCAAACTTCAACTCCTACATTTCTATTTTTCTTGCTTGAGTTGTGTTGTAAGTGTTTTTGTAAAGAAGAACCCAGTGAAAATGCTAAGAAAAATCAAGTAAAAGGGTTACTTCTATAAGTGTGTGTGCCTTAGATTTTGCCTTTAGTTGGTTTGTGTAAAATTGTAAAAGAGTTTGTGAGAGTTTTCTTTAAGTTGAAATTGTAAAAATCCTGAAGAAGACGCTCGAGCCAACCCCAAGACAAGAAGAGCTGACTCAGATTACTGGCATGCAGCAAGAATTCTGGAACGTAGCAATCCGAGCTGACTCAATGGAAACCGAGCCAACTCTAATGAATTCGAGTCAACTGGAATCAGTCCGAGCCGACTCCTCTAGAGTCTATTTCCTAAAAGTTTTCTGAGAACAACCAAGCGAGCCGACCCGACCTAGAAAAAGCCGACTCTGCCAGACCTGATTTCAAAAGCCTGAGAAACCGAGCCGACCCGAACTGCATCGAGCCGACTCTTTCAGAGTAAGGTTTTCCGAACCTGAGAAGAAGAGCCGACCCAAGCTGAAAAGAGCCGACTCCTCAAGTTCAAGAATTTCAAGATTCAAGTTCGAGCCGACCCGAGCTATAAAGAGCCGACTCGTCTAGAGTGACATTCTGTACCCTGAGACAAAGAGCCGACTACATTGAAGAACTGGCGACTTGACCTATCAACTTGACGAATTCGAGCCGACTCGAAGGAATCCGAGCTGACTTGAATGACACTTTCAGGAATCTAACAGCTAGTTCCAGAATTTATTTTTGAATGCCAAAAAATGCTCCAACAGTTAAAAACCATTCCCTAATGGTCTATAATGGCTAGAACTGCCTTGGGATGATGGAAGAGTTTAAATTTGAAGGATTTGAACTACCAAAAAGCAATTATTGAAAAAGAAGAGAGTTCAAAAGGGAAAAAGGGAGAGCTTCATTGAATATCCAACCAATCACAAAAGATAGAGCACAAGTGCATTCAAGTCTGCATTCAAGCCCTCAACAACTCTGATTAAAAAAGCTTGAATCAACTTTGGAAGAAGCCACTGAAGTCATTAAAGCTTATTCAAGTGCATTCAAGTGGACTTCCAACGAGCTACACCGGCAACTATCCGATAACTTGAGTTTGTCATTTGTTGTTGTATTTATTTTCAATTCAATCTTTGAATTGTTGGGTTATTGGTGAGCCCGGTTGAAAAACTAAATAGGTTTTTGGTGAGCCTTATCAAAACCAAGGTTTAGGTTCTTGGTGATCCTGTGAAAACCAGGTTTAGGTTTCTTTGGTAAGCTTGTTAAAACCAAAGGATGTTGGGTTTTCTTTGGTGATCCCGTAAAATCAAAGTGTAGAGATTTTGGATTGTGATCCTGTAAAACAATCCTACTGTATTTGGATGTGAATATAGTGGAAATCCTAAGTAGTATCTTGGGTAGTGGACGTAGGAGCTGGGTTGCTCCAAACCACTATAAATTTGATGTGTTTGTGTTATGCTTTCTCTACTTTATTTAGCTTCTGCATTCTATAACCTTACCACAGCACCTACCACTTGCAAAGGATTTTGAAATAGTACATTACTTGTTTAATTTTTTAAAAGACCCAATTCACCCCCCTCTTGGGTAGCCACCTAGGCAACAACTGGTATCAGAGCAGAGTCTCTGAATACACTAGAGTAAAGATTGATGGCTCATCCCATGAGTACGTCTTTGGCCGAAGGCTAATCAACAAACTGACCTCCACTCTTCACTGGCACAAATTATGCATATTGGAAAGCTAGAATGAAGATTTATATTCAAGCTATTGATTTTCAGTTGTGGAAGGTCATTCTAAAGGGTCCTTGCATTTCCATGGTTAAAATTGATGGAGTGGACGTTCCTAAACCAGAAGAGGTTAGGACGAACATGACATGAAGATGGGAGAGTTAAATGCCAAAGCCATGAATCTCTTATATTGTGCTTTGGATAGTAATGAGTTTAATCGAATCTCTATTTGCTCCTCAGCAAAAGAAATTTTGGATAAACTCGAAGTGACCCATAAAGGAGCTTCTCAAGTGAAATCTTCTAAGATTAATCTTCTTGTACATAGTTACGAATTGTTTAAGATGGAACCAAATGAAACAATATCTGCCATGTTTTCACGATTCACTAATATTATTAATGGCCTAAAATATCTTGGCAAGGTGTATACTAATGCAGATCTAGTGCAAAAAATTCTAAGATCTCTTCCGGATAAGTGGGATCCGAAAATGATTGCCATCCAGGAAGCAAAAGATTTGAACACCTTATTGCTGGATAAATTGCTAGGATCTCTCATCACACATGAACTGACCATGCAGCATCGAACTAAAGATGATCAAAAGAAAAAGAGATCGATCACCTTTAAAGCTTGCTATGGATTCCAAAAGGATGAAGAATCGGAAGAAGAAAGCTCCTCTACTGAAAGCGACATGGAAGATGAAGACGTTGCCATGGTCGTAAGAAAATTTAGAAAATTCTTGGGAAGAAGAAAAGGAAGATATTCTATAAAATTCCACAAGAACAAAGATCAGTAAGGACAAGGACAAGGAAAAGGAGAAAGAAAGAGAAGTGCCCATATCGTATGAGTGTAAAAAGCCAGGGCACATCAGACCAGACTATCCTTTATTGAAAAAGGGACTTAAGAAAAAGAAAAAGAAAGCAATGGTAGCGACGTGGAGCGACAGCGAAGCATCCTCATCCATTGAAGACGAAGAGGCTCCGAAATCTGCAAATCTTTGTTTAATGCGTCTCGAGAACGAGATATCATCCCTTGAGCTTCAAACTGAGTTTACTTATGATGAACTAAGTTCAGCATTTCATGATTTACTTATCGAATTCAAGAAAGCTGGAATTAAAATCAAGTCCTTAAAGAAACAAAACGATGTTTTATTAAAAGATAAGGATGAAATTTTTGAAAAGAATAATATTTTGCAAAGAAAATTGGATAACCTTTCTGAAAGTGTTATAGTCTTGAACAATGAAAAAACTATTTTATATGAGACAAATAATGTTTTAGTTGTTGAAAATACTGATTTAAAAAAGGAGGTTGAAAAGCTTAAGCCTTAAGTAGAAAAATTGACGTTGAGTTCAAATAAGCTTGAGCTAATTTTGAAAGAACAAAAAGTCTCTAAAAGTAATGTTGGAATTGGACTTAGTGCTTTAAGAGCTAAAGGGATTTTAGCAACGAAGTTTGTACCCTCAAAAGCTTTAGTTTCAAAATCTAAACTTGAAAAAGCTTTTTCATCAAAATCAATTACAAATGGCTTGAAATATGTTCCTAAAAATACTATGCAAAAATCCTTCAATTCAAGTATTTATGTTTCTACATCTACTATAGCTTCAAAGCATGCATCATTCAAAAATGATAAAATTATCTATTATGCATGTCATAGATTTGGGCCTAAATCTTTCTAATGCAATTCTTTGAAAAGTTCCATGAACAATGCATTAAAGTGTATAACCATTTGGGTTCCAAAAGGAACCAATGTTGCTAACCCGAAAGGACCCAAGTTAGCTTAGGTACCTAAAATCACTCCTTGACTGTTTTGCAGGATTGTCTTGCAATTCAAAAATTAAAGAAAAGATGGTATCTTGACAGCGGATGTTCAAGGCATATGACGGGTGATAAGGATCAGTTTATCATGCTACAAATGAAAGAAGGAGGATTGGTTGCCTTTGGAGATAATGGTAAAGGGAAAAAAATCAGAATCGGTAAGATCAAGTTAACCCCTTGTACTTTTATTGAAGATGTATTAGTAGTAGATAAGTTGAAGCACAATCTATTGAGTATTAGTCAATTATGTGATAAAGGCTTCAAAGTTATCTTTGAATCATCTATGTGTATAATAACTAACTCTCTTGACTCTAGCAATAAATTCATTGGCCATAGACTCGGAAATATCTATGTGGTAGGTCTAAATGATCTAGCCATGACAAGTAGTTCCAGCCTAGTAGCCATGAATGCTAAGACCAAGGAGTCATGTCTATTATGGCATAGACGATTAGGTCATGCTAGCATGCATACTATTGCCAAATTAATCTCAAAGAACCTAGTTAGAGGCTTGCCACATTTCAAAGTTGATCTTAACTATGTTTGTGATGCTTGTCAATTAGGCAAACAAACTAGGGAGAGTTTTAAATCGAAAAATGTTATTTCAACAACTAAACCCCTTGAGCTACTTCACATGGACTTATTTGGACCAACTAGGACCACAAGCCTAGGAGGTATGAAATATGGACTTGTGATTGTAAATGACTTTTCTAGGTTCACATGGGTATTATTCATTGCATATAAAGATGAAACTTATGGTGTATTTCAAAAATTTTATAAGAAAGTTTCAAATAAGAAAAATCTTTCTGTTGTTTCTATAAGAAGTGATCATGGAACTGAATTTTAAAATCAATTATTTGATGAATATTGCACTGAACATGGCATTGATCACAACTTCTCTGCTCCTAGAACACCACAACAAAATGGTGTTGTAGAGAGGAAAAATAGGACGTTGGAAGAAATGGCTAGAACAATGTTATGTGAAGGTAATCTTCCAAGGTACTTTTGGGCAGAAGCTGTGAACACTGCCTGTTATATATTAAACCGAGTTTTGATACGACCAATTTCAAAGAAAATCCCCTATGAGCTCTAGAAAGGAAGAAAACCAAATATTAATTATTTTCATGTTTTTGGGTGTAAATGCTTTATATTAAATAATGGCAAAGATAACCTAGGAAAGTTTGATGCAAAATCTGATGAATCTATATTCCTTGGTTATTCATCACATACCAAAGCATATAGAGTTTTAACAAGAGGTCTCTCACTGTAGAAGAGTCAATTCATGTTATTTTTAATGAAGCTAACCCTTCACCACCTAGAAAAGATGAGTACATAGATAATGATGCAAGTACTCTACAAAAAGAAATAGAAGATCTAAACATCCAGGACAAACTAACATAAGATGAAAGTGAAATGGTGAGTAAGGATCATACTGATCTACCAGAGAATGAAGGTATGTAACTTCACATCCTAAAGAATTAATTATTGGTGATCCTTCTCAAGGTATAAGGACTAGGTCATCATATAGGACTGTACATGATTACTTAGCCTTCATATCTTAAATTGTACTATAAAATTTAGAAAAAGCTAAAAATGATCATAACTAGATATTGGCCATGCATGATGAACTAAACAAGATGGGTCAATATGAACACATCAAATAAAAATGTTTGGTAATAAATGAATTAAATCCAGAAGAGGACATCGATTTTGATGAAACCTATGCTTTGGTGGCAAGACCTGAGACTATTAGATTACTCCTTGTATTTGTCTACTACATGAACTTTAAACTATTTCAAACAAGTCTCAAAAGTTTTTCTAGTCTTGAACAAAGTTTTTGTAAATCAGTCACCAGATTTTGAAAATCTTGCTTTTCCAAATCATGTGTTTAAATTGAACAAAACTTCACATGATTTGAAACAAGCATCTAGCACTTGGCATAAGCATGTTATTACTCAAAAATGTTTTGAAGAAAATGATCTGATAATTGTACAAATAATTTATTGATGATACTATCTTTGGTACAACTAATGAAGATTTTTTGTAAAGGGATTTACTGAGTTAGTACAGGTTTGGATGAACTCAACCACTTCCTTGGCTTACAAGTCAATCAACTGAAGGAAGGTATCTTTATAAGTCAAACCAAGTACATCAAGGAATTCATCAAAAAATTCGGCATGGAAACAAGCAAAGAGGCTAGTACACCAATAAGTTCTATCTGCAAGTTAGACAAAAATAAAAATGGATCCAATGTTGATCAAAAGCTATATAGAGGTATGATCGGATCCTGTTTTATATTTGACAGCAAGGAGGCCTTACATCTTGTACTGTGTATGTGTTTGCACTAAATTTCTCTCAAACTAAACACATCAAAATTTAAGCACCACTCACTAAGAAAACATGTTTTGAACAATGTCATTATTCTTGAAAATATACCTATGAAAAATTTACTTGCAAATATTTGTATAAAGCCAATAGATTTAAACAAGTTTGCATTGATTAAATTAGGATTATATGATCCCATCTAAAAGAATTCTCAAAAACTCTAAGGACAATGCATCTAGACAACCTTCTAATTAAAATCCTAAATCTATTAGGGATTTGATTAATACAAAAACATATCTTTGTGCTCCCTCTGCTCGAGCCGACTCGAGCAGATGATCTGTTGATCGAGCCGACTCGAATGTCGAGTCGTCTCTTTTAACTCGAGCTGTAGGATTTTGTATGTGACATTTTTACTTCCAAACCCTCGTCAGCTCCCTCCTAAGAACTTTCTAAATTTCTTTAAACTTTCCCAAAGCTACTTTAAACCCAATTTCCTTGGAATGGCACCAAAAAGATCAGTTGGGAAGAAATCTAGCAGAAGTGTTGTTACAGCTCCGCAGGAAAGGAGAAGCAAATTCTGTGAAGATATTGCTCCTCAAAATGAACCTCAGTCAAAAGAGGAAGGTAGCCCAGTTTCTCCTAGCCAGCAAAGATCCCTAGGTATGAGACCAGTCACCTTTGGCCAATGCATTCTTTTTGAATATCTTAAAGAAATCGATTTTGTTATTAGGGATTTAATTCAGGACCAGGGCTGGAGAAATTTATGTTCATTGGATGTTAAGACATATCCTAATTTAGTTAGAATGTTCTACAAGAATTTGAGATATGGGAAAAATTTTATTGAGTCTACAATCAAAGGAAAAATAATAATCATTACTATTGAGATCCTAGGAAGTATCTTGGAGATGCCATTTGAAGGAATTGAATATCATGTATTAAAGGATAGATCCAAGGCTTGCAAACTATTTTGAAAAGGACTGAAATAGATGAGATAGGGATTCTTAAAGCAAATATGCTATCAATTGAAATGAGGGTCCTTCATAACTTCATTAGTCATATTTTCCTACCCAGAATAGGTCGATTTGACTAGGTGAGTGAAAGGGACTTGTGCTTCATGGAACTCCTAATCATTGACGAGAAAATTAATTTACCAGTAATCATGATTAGTCAGATGAAAGAGGCAGTTAGGAAAGTCAAAGCCTGCCTGCCATATGGAATGGTCCTCACAATCCTTTTTTAAAGAGCCAATGTTGACTTGATAGGAGAAGATAACAGGGTATTACTTCACACTGACACCTATACAGCGAAGACTTTTCAGAGAATGGGATACTTACTGACCGATAGTACCTAGAAGAAAAAGTTTGACCCTTCTACAATTAAAGGAACTGAAGAAGTCCAGGAACAGAGAGAAGAAGAGGCTGATGAAGGTATTACTTCACACATTCCTGAGCCTCAGCCACATCATGACTCTCCAATCCAGATGGAGTTTGATATTTCCTTCCCAGATATTTCTGGCTTGCCTGATATACCCTATAGCACACCCACATTTGATCAAGCTGCTGACATTCCGAGTCAAAGTCAAGCTACTACTGCTCCTACTTCGGATACTTCAAGGATACAAGACTTTTTGGCACAACAAATGAACAATATGACTGAGTCCATCAAGTCTTCAATGAGTGAAATGTTTGAAGTATTTCAAAGATCTGTTGATAATAAGCTAAACCAGTTTGGAGAACAATTAGACAATTTGAAAGAAAGAATTGATATTCTTGAGAACTCCAAAACTACATCTGGTATAAATGAAAGTGATATCCAACCAATACTCCAATTAATTGCATCCAATTCTGATTCAACCAAAAATTCAGTTACTCAAGTCCTAGAAGCATATGAAATAGAAATGGATAACTTAAGAGTCAGAATGGGATCTCTTAAGGCAAGAAAGAAAATGGAAGAGGATTATACCAAGGGCATAGGTATAATTAGATGTGAATTTGGAAGGCTAAGAGGATCTGCAGAGGCTTTTGCTAATGTCCAGGCTTCGAAAATGCTTACTCTACAAAATGAAGTGGCAGTAATCAAAGAAGGAATGGAAGACTTGGCAGCTTCTAGAAGCGTGAAGAAAGTTGAAGCTGAATTGAAGTCAACGAATAGCTTTCTATGGAAGATGATGGGCAAAATTGAAGATATTCTAGCTACTCTCAAAACTCCTTCTATATATGTTCCTAGTCACTCAAGCCATCCAAGCAACCTGCCCCACACATTAGGACACCTGGATCTCATAATATTCCATAATTCATTGATCCTATAGCTTCTTTACCTCCTGGAATTCAAATCCCTGGCCAAACTTCTTCAAAACCAAGCATAGATGTAGACAATGACTAAATGTATTACCTTTTTACACTTTGTACTGAACTTTTGGAATAGAATGAAATATATCTTTTGCTTCACAAACTCTTCTCTATAAATTGAATGTTTGATTGCTTCACATTGATTAATTTTTTAATTAGAATTTAAAGATGAATATGAGAAAGTGAAATTATCTCAAACAAATATTAAAGACTTTCTCAATCTATTTTAAAATCTAAATCTTATTTGAAATCACCTTTTTGATTGGTTGACAAAAAGGGGGAGAAAGTATTGCATGAAAAAGATAAAACATTGATACTTCAAAGCTTTGGTACACCTGTGCTATATGTTATGTTTGCTCTGATACATGTTATGTTTGCTCTGATACATGAAAAGAACATGTACTTCGAGCTCTGATGCTTTAAATTCTGACTTACAATGTTTAAAGTGTTAAGCTCTGATGCTTTAAGTTCTCACTGATAATGTTTAAAGCTTTGAATGACAATTTTTTACAAACTCTGATACATAATGACTCTGACACATAATGTCTCACACTTCAACTTTTGTCAGCTCTGATAATTAAAGCCTAAGAGCTTTGAAATATAAAAAGGAATGAAAAGCTTGCCAAAACATAGAGTATTTTATTGAGGGGGAGATTATCTCTTTATGCCCTAATTCTCCTCTCATTGTTTAGCACTAATAGAAGTAAACTTGCTCTACTTGTTCACATACTTTTGCAAATGCTATTATACAAGTAATTGTAAAATTTTACACTGATTTTTCATGCCCAGTGTTTTGTAATCATCAAAAAGGGAGAGATTGTTGACCCCAAGAGTGATTTTGATTATAACCAAACATTGGAACATGTACATTTATTACTGACAACTCTTCAAGTGTTTAACAAGTTTTTGTAGGATGTATAACATGTTCAAACTTCAACTCCTACATTTCTATTTTTTTTGCTTGAGTTGTGTTGTAAGTGTTTTTGTAAAGAAGAACCCAGTGAAAATGCTAAGAAAAATCAAGTAAAAGGGTTACTTCTATAAGTGTGTGTGCCTTAGATTTTGCCTTGAGTTGGTTTGTGTGAAATTGTAAAAGAGTTTGTGAGAGTTTTCTTTAAGTTGAAATTATAAAAATCCTGAAGAAGATGCTCGAGCTAACCCCAAGACAAGAAGAGCCGACTCTGATTACTGGCACGCAGCAAGGATTCTGGAACGTAGCAATCTGAGCTGACTCAATGAAAAGCGAGCCGACTCTAATGATCCAAGTCAACTGGAATCAGTCCGAGCCGACTCCTCTAGAGTCCATTTCCTAAAAGTTTTCTGAGAACAGCCAGGCGAGCCAACCCGACCTAGAAATGCCGACTCTGCTAGACCTAATTTCAAAAGCTTGAGAAAGCGAGCCAACATGAACTACATCGAGCCGACTCTTCCAAACTAAGGTTTTCTGAACCTGAGAAGAAGAGCCGACCCAAGCTGAAAAGAGTCAACTCCTCGAGTTCAAGAATTTCAAGATTCAAGTTCGAGCCGACCCGAGCTGAAAAGAGCCGACTTGTCCAGAGTGACATTCTATGCCCTGAGACAAAGAGCCGACTGCATTGAAGAACTAGCGACTCGACCTATCGACTCGACGAATCCGAGCCAACTCGAAGGAATCCGAGCCGCGACTCGAATGACACTTCCAGGTATCCAACGGCTAGTTCCAGAATTGGTTTTTGAATGCCAAAAAGTGCTCCAAAGGTCAAAAACCATTCTCCAATGGTCTACAATGGCTAGAACTGCCTTGGGATGATGGAAGACTTTAAATTTGAAGGATTTGAACTACCAAAAATTAATTATTGATAAAGAAGAGAGTTCAAAAAGGAAAAAAGGTGAGCTTCGTTGAATATCCAACCAACCACAAGAGATAGAGCACAAGTGCATTCAAGTCTGCATTCAAGCCCTCAACAACTCTGATTAAAAAAGCTTGAATCAACTTTGGAACAAGCTATTGAAGTCATTAAAGCTTATTCAAGTGCATTCAAGTAGACTTCCAGCGAGCTGCACCGGCAACTATCCGACAACTTGAGTTTGTCATTTATTGTTGCATTTATTTTCAATTCAATCTTTGAATTGTTGGGTTATTGGTGAGCCCAGTTGAAAAACCAAATAGGTTTTTGGTGAGCCTTATCAAAACCAAGGTTTAGGTTCCTGGTGGTCCTGTGAAAATCAAGTTTTGGTTTCTTTGGTGAGCCTGTTAAAACCAAAGGGTGTTGGGTTTTCTTTGGTGATCCCGTAAAACCAAAGTATAGAGGTTTTGGATTATGATCCTGTAAAACAATCCTACTGTATTCAGGTATGAATATAGTGAAAATCCCAAGTGATATCTTGGGTAGTAGACATAGGAGCTGGGTTGCTCCGAACCACTATAAATTTGGTGTGTTTGTGATGTGCTTTCTCTACTTTATTTAGCTTCTGCATTCTATAACCTTACCACAGCACCTACCACTTGCAAAGGATTTTAAAATAGCACATTACTTGTTTAAAGTTTTTAAAAGACCCAATTCACCCCCCTCTTTGGTAGCCACCTGGGCAATACTTAGAGGTGAGAGGACTCTTCGTTAGGGTGAGTCCCAAGGTTTATGAGTTCCAGTTCCCAGTCTCCCATCCCCATCCTTCCTTCACCACCTCCACCAAGAAAATTTGAAAACAAAAGATGTCAGCCATTTTAGGATTTAGTTTCTGAGTCACCCTAGTCCTGGGAGGCTTCTTAGCACTTTCACATTCCTAGTTTGCTTTAGGCCTCACACCCCTCGACGTCCCGAAGGATAAAGGCAAACGGGTCTCAGCCCAGAACCAGAACAAGGTTACCAAACCCTCAAAAATTTATTTTTTTCCAACTGCTTTATTACAAGAGGAGTATGGGTATTTATAGATTCCCATATCCCTTTGAAATTCAAAAATAAAATCCCTTGAAATCCTCCCTAAATTTGAATTCAAATTCAAAATAATTTGAATTCAAATACAAAACCAAAATCCCAAATTTCCATTTTAAACCATAAATTACATTCATGAAAATTACCAAATAAATCCATTTTATTTGAATTTTGAAATGCCCTTCGCTCTGAAATTTGTGCTGCTCCAAAAATCAAGCAGAATACTTCTTCTTTGGTCTACTTTGAGAACCATGCAGGAGTTTCTTCACAGCCGAGCAACAGGGGGGCCGGATCTCCGGCAGCCGGCCGGGCAGCGACCGGTGGATGACGGACGGCGGGACGATGGGGCGGCAGGAGGCGGCGGACTGCGAGATGGCGGGGTGGTAGGACGGCGGCAAACGGCCGGGTGGTCGGGCATGGCGGATATGGGACCAATGGGACAAAAAAAATTGGAAAATGGAAGTTCTGTGACTTTCCTGGGAGGTTGAAGGTGACTGGAATAGCAGTGAAATAACTCGGGGATAAATATGGAATAAAACCAGAATAACAGGGAATAGATGGGATAGCTGGGATAAGAAAAAAAAATCTAGAAAATTAAAAGAAAACCCAGATGGGTTTCAGGTCCTTCATCATTCTCTTGCAGCACGAAGAACTTGACCCCGTCGAGTTTGAGGACGAAGCAAATCCTAGTCCGCTGCTAGCTCTGATACCAATTTGATGCAGGATGGGGTCCCGAGGAAACCTGGGTTATTCGAAAAAGGGGAAGACATGAAGCAAACTAAGGACCATGGGAGGGCTAAGAAGCCTCTTGGGACTAAGGTGACTCAGAAACAAAACTCCTAAAATGGCTGACCTCTTTTGTTTTCAAATTTTCTTGGTGGAGGTGGCGAAGGAAGGATGGGGATGGGAGACTGAGAACTGGAACTCATGGACCTTGGGACTCACCCTAATGAAGAGACCTCTCACCTCTAAGGCATTTCACCATCCTCGATACTTGGAGGTGCTAGGATGAATCTCAAGGTCACGAGGGGAAACAGAGAGAGACATGAAGGTGGGAGAAAGAATGGAGATACCTTAGGCCTCACACCCCTCGACATCTCGAAGGATGAAGGCAAGACGCGGCCTCACACCCCTCGATGTCCAGAAGGACGAAGGCAAACGGGCCTCAGCCCAGAACCAGAACAAGATTACAAAACCCTCAAAAATTCATTTTTTTCCAACTACTTTATTACAAGAGGAGTATGGGTATTTATAGATTCACATATCCCTTTGAAATTCAAAAATAAAATCCCTAGAAATCCTCCCTAGATTTGAATTCAAATTCAAAATAATTTGAATTCAAATCCAAAACCAAAATCCCAAATTTTCATTTTAAACCCCAAATTACATTCATGAAAATTACTAAATAAATCCCTTTTATTTGAATTTTGAAATCCCCCTCCGCTCTGAAATTCATGCTACTCCAAAAATCATGCATAACAGTTCTTCTTTGGCCAGCTTTGAGAATCGTGCAGGAGTTTCTTCACAGCCGAGCAACAGGGGGGCCGAATCTCTGGCGACCGGTCGGGCATCGGACGGTGGAGGTGGACGGCAGGATGGCAGGGTGGCAGGAGGCGGCGGACGGAGGGACGGCGGGGCGGCGGGATGGCGGGACAGCGGGGTGGCAGGACGGCAGTAGGCGACGGCCATGGGTGGCCATTCATCTTCCCATGGTGTCCGTCAACATCCCATGGGCGTGGGGCCCCAGGCACCGGCGAGAGCACCGGTCGACGGCAAATGGCAAGATTGCACGGTGGTGGGAGGCAGCGGATAGTGGGGTGGCGAGGCGACGGCAGGCGGCAGCCGTGGGCGGCCGTTCGTCTTCCCACGACGTCCGTTCATCTTCCCACGGTGTGGGCGGCGGACGTCGATTTTTTGGCGAGAGCGGGGCCGTCGAGCACTAGTGGCGGGCCGGCGAAGGTGGCCGGGTGGTCGGGCATGGCGGATCTGGGACCGGTGGGACAAAAAAAATTAGAAAATTGAAGTTCTGTGACTTTCCTCGGAGGTTGAAGGTGATTGGAATAGCAATGGAACCACTTGGGGATAAATATGGAATAAAACCAGAATAACGGGAATAATAGTGAATAGATGGGATAGCTGGGATAAGAAAAAAAAAGAAAAATCTAGAAGATTAAAAGAAAACCCAGATGGGTTTCAGATCCTCCATCAATAAGAGTCTATATAATGTTGGATTACCTTTCAACAAATTTGAAAACCAAGTAAAGATAAAGATTTTCCTGCAAAAACTTCTCAAGTATTTGAAGAATTAGTAACTCATACATGCTCCAATATTTTGTGATCATCAAAATCATTCCAGGGGTCAACACAGGAGATCGGTTAGGAACCCTAGACAAGATCCATAGGACTGAACCCATAACCTATGAACCCATAACCCTTGTCAGCCTGAGCCCAATATGATTAGTACCCTTAGATATAAATCCAATGTTAGTCAAGAGCACCTTAGCCAACCCACCCTTGTCACCCCAGTCATTAGTCAGCATTTCCTTAGTCTAACCCCTCTTACCATCTCATTGGTTCACCTAAATGACCTTGAAGAGGAGATATATGAGGATGACACAAGCTTAGTGGAACAATATGAGGAGGAAGAAGAGGAGTTCCCCATAGAAGACTTAGAGCTAGTTGAATAATAGATACCCGGGTAGAAGCCACCCTAGAATCAGTTGACCCTGATCATATCCACATAGTAGTCGACCCAGAGTTAGATGACCCAGATCACACCCAGGCAATAATGGAAGAGAACCCAGATCCTAGTATTAGAATCCTACCTGAGCAGCCACTAGATGAAATCCCAATTAGAGAGCCCAGTCCTTTGACTTATGAGCCAAAAGAGTTTATTAAGGCCTTGACCTCTTTGAATTAGTATCCTCAAGATGAAATCATTCCATTGACTCCAATTGATCTCTTCCCTTAAATCCAAAATCCTTTCTTCTATAATGTAGACCCTGTAGGAATATCCCAAACCCATAAGGTAAACCTCATTAGTCTAGGACTAATTCCTAACACACCTTCTTACATTCCATTCTATCCAATCAATACCAAACCCTTTTCCTGCCAGACTAAACCTGAACCTACATCTTATTTTTACCCTTTCCTGAAACTTTTTCTATTTTTTTTAGTATTAGGTTGCATTTTATAGGAGTTTGCATGTTGTATTCATTCATTATTCATGTCATGTTTGCATCTTACTTTAAGAAAACCATATGGAACCTAGTAGGAGTACATAGTAAGTTCTCATGTGCATGCCATGCTAGGGTCAAACCTAAAGAGTCTATAATCTGTTAGGTTTTGTCCCTAGAGTCCAATAAATTTTCTTTGATAGGGAAGTCTAGTCGAGTCTATTAGGTGTTAGTCTAGAGTCCAATAAATTTATAGACCTAATCTACCTATCCACACATGCACTATCCTCTACACAACATATGCATCATGAAATTAGTCAAGAGCTAAACATAATTAATGAACTAAATAATAACTTGGCTAATTCCTAAAAGAAAAATAAAGATTTTTTATGCAGAGGAATATGTGACTGTCAAAGAATTTTCTGCTCGCGAAGCTAGCCCATCTAAAAAAAGAATAGTAGTGGACCCAATGCCTATGTGCCCAAGATATCACCTGATTTAGGTATTAGCTCCACCTTTATCATCTCAGACTTTGTAAAGTTTAGGGAGCCAGTAGTGATACCCAGCGAGCCCCTTGAGCCACTCCCATTCTTTGAGAGAGAACCAATCCCGGAGCGACCACATATAATTTGGCCTTATGGTGAGGAAATGATTGAAAGAGCTCTGGATGATCAAGCTATCATGCCCAGGATAGAGACTATCAGAGGTATTTGGCCTAATGGCAAGGTCAGCCAGAATCTGAGTACTTGTGGAACGCTGGTGCGGATCTGTATCACCTAAACCCAAACCCTCCTTGAGCCAAATTGACCCATACTTGATGGGGTCGAGTTCCTCCCACCCCAGGAAAATTGGTGGGGATACCAGGATTAGACATAGATCATGGATCACATATGGTTTAATTAGTCATGTGTCAAAGTTTTGAAATTTTTGTAATGAAGTCCTGTAATAAGTTGAGGTTAGTTGATTTGTCTCAACCCTCAACCTTAGTCCAGTTTTGAGTCCTGTACATCAGTTATGAGTCTAGTATGAGCCCAATTTTTGTACAAGAGAGGAGGTTACCCTATTTTGGAGTTTCACCAGGCTACATCCAGGAGTCAGAGGCTACTACATCAGTCCATTGGATTTTGTGTGACAACCCAAGATCTAAGATGCTTCTAGAAATCCTAATTCTTTCCAGATGTCCTCTAGATATCCAAATTCCTCCCCAGATGCTATAGCATATCTCTAAACCAGGGCATCCAAGATTTCATAGGTCCACCTGCATTCCAGCCCAAGGAAATCAAGCCCAGGCACTAATCCCAAGCCCTAAAGAAGCAAGATTCCATGAAATATTCTATTACCAGGCTACCAGGCCACCCCAGCTTCTAGGAGGCCCAAGTCCAAGTACCAAGCCCCTTTGGGTCGGCCCCTTGCTACCCCTAAAATCCCAACACACCCTCCTAGGCATCCTTGAAGTATTGACCAAGTCCAAGAGGTGTCCTTGAGTGGAATGTCAAAGCATGAAGGGAGAAGGAGAAGACTAGGTCAAATCCTAACCTAGTTAGGACTTATGCTCCTAATTATTTTAAGATTTGTTTTTCTAACCTAGCTAGGAGAGGACTTATAACCCTAGTTAGGAGAGGGCATGGGAACTATATAAATACCCCACCCCTCCCCCTCTTGTAATAAGCTTTTATTCATGATATCAAAACCTTGGTGAAATTTATTTGAGCTTGCGAGATTGTGTTCTTTTGGTTTTTTGGTTTGTGTTTGTGTTCTCTTGCTTGGCCGAATTCCCTACTACCCTACCATCCTTCCATGCCCTAACTCACTACCATCCAAGCCCTCACACATCCAAGAAGGAGTGCCCTAGGCCGCCAAGAAAGGAGATCTTCATCAAGCTTCAAGCTGCCCCACTTCTAAACCCTAATGATGCGGGACTAATATGCATGCAATTTTTTTTGTATGTTTTACATGTTGAGTTAGGTGATTAATTCCCAAATTTCAGATCAAAATTATTTGTAGGGAATTTTGTATGAATTTTTGGAGATCAGCATGCAGATTAGGACCTAGAAAAGTAGCAAAGGACCGCCGGGGCTGAGAAGCCTCGGTTAGGACAAGTTCTCCTACAATAAAACTACTGGAGGTAGAGGGGTGTACCTGACAACATCTGTGAAGATCACAGCGAAGGGGTCTCTCGTTCCTCGATGGATGCGGCCTGGAAAACCGAGCCAAAGACTCGCGGATACCCGGCTTTCTGCTCGGTGATCCGATTGAGGCTTGGCTGGAGTCGTTGGATTCGTAGGAACTCAGGGACCTGTAAACGACCTGTCAGGGGTTAGAAACCTCACAAAGGAACAAGAAAACAAAGTAAAAACAGCAAGGGAAGGCTTCTTTTGAAGTGGGTGTCCAGGGATCTGGAGGGTTTGTTGGCAGCAGGAAGATGATTGCAAACACCGGGAAGAAGAACTCTCACAAACCCCTTTATGCACACAGCAGGGTATCACACCACTCAATAGAAGAACTCAAGGTTTTCATTCATCAAAAATTCTCATACAAGAGGCTAGGGTCCCTTAAATAGACCCTTAACCTTGGGCTCCAAGTAAGGGTACATAAGTCTTTACATAAGAATCATTTTCCCTCTCAAACCCTAGCTAGAAAATAAGGAAATATTAGGTAGAAAAATCCCTAAAAATTTTCTTGACTTGGTCAAGACTCCAAGGATACCTAGGGGGGCGTGTTGGGCTTCTAGGAGCAGCAAAAGGCCGGCCCAAAGGGGCTCGGGTGCATGGGTTTGGGCCTCTGGAAGCTGGGGTGGCCTGGTAGCCAGGTAGCAGGAATATTCCCTGGTATCTTGCTTCTTAGGGGCTTGGGCTTGGCACCTGGGCTTGATTTCTTTGGGCTAGGATGCATATGGACCTCTGGAATCATGGATTCCCTTATCTATGAATATACTTTGGCATCTGGAAGGAATTTGGGTATCTGGAGGGCATCTACAAGAAATCAGGGTTTCTGAATTTTCCTCCTGGGGTCTTCAAATCTTCAAGCTGGGTTGGACTTGTGCTATACTTCCATGTCTTCAATCTAGTTGGACTTGGTCTTCACTTGTATGATATAGTCTTGAGTCTTCAGTATGCTTGGACAGGACTCAAAAAAATAAAATTAGCTCAACATGAGCTGACTAGCATTGGACTGAACTAGCTCAACATGAGCTGACAAGTACAGAACTGAAATAACAACTAAAAATACTCAAATAACAACTAAAATAGACTCAGATGAGCTAAGCCCTTATTACAGATGGACTCATAAATTATTGATCAATTTATAGAGGGTTGAAAAAGCCTCTATCTTATTCTGGTGCCTCAGGTGTCCCCACCAATTCTCCTGGGGTGGGAGGAACTCAACCCTGTCGAGTGAAGGTCAGACTGGCTCACATATCTCTCGAGAAGGTCTGGGTTGAGGCGTTGCAAGTCCTCTTGAGAAATCCACGAATCGTCCGACTCTGGCCGGCCTTGCCATCGGACCAGGAAGCGTTGATAGTCATGGCCCTGGGTCGTGATGGCTTGATTGTCCAGGATACGCTCGATCCGTTCTCCTCTCTCAGGCCAAATTTGTTTGTGGACACTCTAGGTTAGGGTCACTGGTGCGGGCACCAGACTCAGAAGAAGACTTCAGAGCTCCATCTGGATCTCTGATTAACCTTGCCTGAAGAATTAGGGTTTTTGGTTTGTAATAAGAGTTGACTAGATCAACTCAATTTAGCTTGAGTCTACATTACCTGCATTTTTATTTTGTTGAGTCATGTTGACTCAGTAGTGGACTAGGGTTTCAACCGGGGATGTTACATTTTCTCCCAAGACCTGGCAAGTGGACACCACACTCCCAGCCACACTCCCAGTCCAGGGGGTGCCATATCCACATCCAGCAGCCTTTGGTCCCCACTCCACAGATGGCAACCTCCTTCTTTCATGCACCAGATAAAGAGAAGAGCACAAATCAAGGGGGCGGCCAAGACTTTCCCAAGTGACTCCAAGCAAAGAAGGGAAGAAGTTTTTCTTGGAAGAGAATATCAAGGGGCGCCCATTACCTGCCAAAAACACCTAAAACAAAGATGGGAAGAGCCTTGACTTAGGGAGGAAGAAAAGGAGGAGTCCAAAAGAGTTCATCCAGGGAAGGAAGAAAATTTTCTTGAAAAAAATCAAGCAAGGTGGCGCCATCTACCTGCCATTTATAACCCAAATCCTAATTTTTGGTATTTTGGCCAACCATATGTAAGGGATTTGCCCTAATTTGGAGATCCCCTCCTTTAGTCCCACATGGGAAAATATGAAACCCTTCTCCCTTGTAAAGCATTATAAATTACATCCCTCTTGTAAGTTGAAAACAATCAATGAAGAAAAAATTATTTTGCTATTCTCTTGTGTTGAGTAACCTAGGTTTCTCTTCTTCCGCACTATTCTAAGTGTTGAGCTCCGTGAGGGGGTAATCCGGGTTCCATTGGAGCCTTGAGGAGGTGAGAGATCTCCATCTTTATCCAAAACCCTAGGTTAGCCACTTAAAAAATCCAAAACCCTAGCCGCCCTTCATTATTTTCAATCCATCGAACCCTAGCTCCTTCCATCTCCCACGGCCTCTCTCTCTCTACAAGTCCAGGCCGTCCACCTTCATCCAGATCCAGTCCGGCTACTTCAGATCCAGAGCAAGTTCCAAGAAAATCACATCAGCTTCCAGGAGAATCCAGTTTTAGCAATTTCAATCTTCAAGTTCATCAACCTGGTAAATTTTCCCTTGACTCTCTGATTCCATCAATTGTTTTTCTTCTCTTCCAGATCTTGAGTTCAGGAGAAGCCAACCCGCCAAAGGACCAGTATTGGAGGATCCATTGCGAAGATATCTGAATCCGAGGATCCAACAATCTGCTCGGGAGAGTTCTTCCACCAAAATCTGTGAAGATCATTGTCTGGTTAGGTAAACCATCTCTTCTCTTTATTTCTATTCTGTTGAAAGTTCGGAGCGAAACCCTAGGTCTGGGAGTTTCTCAACCCCCAGCGATCCGTTGCTTCTGAACTACTCTATAATTTAGTTTTCTTAAAATTGTGCTTTCAATTATCATATTAGTATCTTTCAATGTTAGGTTAACTTTTCTTTGATTTGAAGCCAACTTCTACAAACATATAAAAACAACAAAAAAATTAGTTAATCTTAATTTACTTCCGCATCGCATCCCTTTATTTGTTCTGCATCATTTTTGGTATCAGAGCTTCCGTTCTGCATCAGTCACTCACAATGAAAAGGAATAGGTCCAAAGGCCTCACTAGGTAGCGCTGCCGGTTCCCTATACTCAACCAGGTCTGTAATATTGAAGGTAGAACTAATGCCCAAATCCGAAGGCAAGTCTAACACCTAGGCATTTGATCCAACCTTCTCTATCACTTTAAAAGGTCCGGCTCTGTGAGCATGAAGCTTCTTTTAGGCCTAAGCCTAACCAAGATAAAATCCACTACATCAAATTTTTTGATCCATCTTCGGGAATTAGCCAGTTGTTTTAACATTAGTGCGGGTGGTGAACATGCTAGGCACATGCAGACTCCTAACAAGATGATGCAAAGGACTCAAACCTACACCTACCAGACTCGACTAAAGAGGTTTATTAGGTCTTAACTACCACTTGGGCATGGGGGTATGAGTCATGGTTGATGGATGACATGCAGAAGAAAATTTGCTAGTAACTCCTATTAAGTGCCAGAGGGTCTGCCAAAAGTAGGTAGCAAATGGGATGGGCTCTATGGATCCTTGCAACCTAGTAACCTCAACAAAATGTAACCTAATAGTTCTAGACACATGAGAAAACTCAGGAAAGGGTAGAAAATAGGAAGTGGGTTCAGAATTACTCTGGTAGGGTGGAGAAAAAGGTTCTGGGTTAGTTGGATAAAGTAGAATCAAAGAAGGCATGTCAGGGACTAATCCTAGACTAATGAGGTTAACTTTATGGGGTTGCGATATATCTACGGGGTTTGTATAATGGAAGGATGGGTTATTAATCTCAGGAAAGAGGTCCTTAATGGGAACTATAGGAGGAGACTCATCCTGAGGATACTGATTCAAAGAGATCATGTCCTTAATAAATTCTTCTGGTTCTTGTATTTTAGGACTAGACTCTATAATTTGGCTCTCCTCTATGGTTTCCTTAGGTAAGGTTCTAGTAGCAGTACCTAGGTTCTCTTCCTCTATTTGTTCTTCCATTATAGCTTTAGGTTGGATATGGTCAAGGTCAACTAGCTCTGGGTTGGTTTCTACCTGGGTATCTAGTGGGTCAGCTAATTCTAGGTCTACTAAAGGTGTCTCCTCTTCTCCATCATACTCATCCACTAGGCTCACATCAGCTTCATACACTTCCGCGTTAATGTAAGCCTTGTGAATCTCAGGAATGGTTGGAGAAGGTCGGCGAGCAGGAAATTGGTTAGGTTCTGGTCTCTGATTATGGGTACTACTCCTAGTAGGTTCAGGTTGTATAAGAGGTAGTGGCTCACTATTGGGTTCATATTTAGGGATACTAATCCTATGGGGTTCAAGTTGACTAGGGGAAGCATGACTAGTACTAGGTTGATACTTAGGGGTTATGGGTTCTCTAGGCTCATAGGACAAGGGTGCAGATCTATGAGTCATGGGATTATAGGATCTGGGGTCATAAGATTTTGGGTCAGCTCTATGATCAGGTTCTAAGGATGGATCAAGGTATGGGATCCTCCTAAGGTTGGGCTCTCTATATGGGTCAGGATATTGGGTCCTCCTAGGATTGGACTCCCTGTATGGTTCAGAATACTGGGTTCTCCTAGGGTTGGGCTCCCTATATGGGTCAGAATATTGGGTCCTCCTAGGATTGGACTCCCTATATGGGTCAGAATATTGGGTGTTGGGTCTACTAGGCTCATAGGGTGTGGGTGCATAGGATCTATGATCATGGGATCTAGAGTCATAGGATCTAGGTTCATAGGTTATGGATTCATAGGTTCTAGGTTCATAGAATTTGGAGTCATAAGATCTATAGGTTGTAGGTATACTAGGCTTGTAGGGAGAGGGTAAATAGGATCTATCTTCCTGGTCTATAAAATCCTGATTGGGTCTTCTAGGACTAACCTTAGGGATTGGATCATGACGATGGGCTCTCCTAGGTTCAGCCTCAAGGTATGGATCAGGGTTTGGGGTCCTCCTAGGTTGAGGATTGTAGTACGGGTCAGGATAAGGGGCTCTCCTAGGTTCGACCTCATGCTATAGATCAGGGTTTGGGGTCCTCCTAGGTTGAGGGGAATCAGGATCTGGCTCAGACTGTGACCCATGGGTTTTTCTTGGGGTCCCTACCCGAACTTTTAACTGATCAAACCTATTGGCAAGATGGTCAATTCTATCATTGGTTTGAATACGAGACTGAGTTAACTGGGTCATCTAGGTAGTCATTTGGGCCATTTGATCAGCTAGGGCTTTTATTTGGGCTTGTAAATTTTCCATGGGTTCAGACATTTGTGAAGGAGGTGGGTGATATGAAACTCCTGATCTAGTGCTCATGCAAGACTCAATCAGACCGACTATAACTGACTAGACCTAGAGTCCAAACGAGATGCTCAATCAGGGTGGCAAACTAGCCTATAGTAACCCTGTACTTAGCCAGGCAGGTGTAAGGAGAGTGTTAGGTCCCTGATTGCCAATCCTAGACACCAATCAGAGATTGGCCAGGTAGGCGGACCAGCACACAAGCCCTTCGGGATTGAATCCCTAAACCACCGTTCTAGACATTGAGCACAAGGCACACGCAGGTTAACTTGACACAGTGATCTAACACTAGCCCGGACCCGACCAGTTGGTGTCCCTAGCCCACTAGGGCAAATTAAGTCTAGTTAATTTTAGGTTAAGGCTTGGGACCGAATGCAAGGGATGTGGTTTTGGGCTATGGAGAGGTTATCAACTCCTCCCCCCACCTGATATAGCAAGAGTGCCCTTAAAAGTAGATTATGCAATGATGGCAGGCAAATGATGCAAATTAGGGTTAGATGTTTTTGGTATTTTTGGAGAATATGTAATTTTTTTTTTTTGGTATTTTCTTAAATAGAAGAAAAACTTACAAATTATTTCCTAATATTCAGGAAATATACTAAAATTAAAACATATGCAAAAAATGCTAAACAAAACCCTAAAACTTCCAAACTTGTCTTGCTAAAAAAAATAGAGCCGAAAATTTGCAGGCCCTATTTCGGCTTGCAGAAAATTCAAAGGTCATAATAAAATCTGGAAAAATTTTAAAAATTATTGTGAATTATTATAAATCGAGAAAAATAAATTTCATAATTTTTGGAGTTTTTAACAGGGAGATATAATTAAAATAATAGAGTATATATGGATTGAGAAATTGCAGAAAACAAGCCTTAATCTAAGCTCTGATACCAAATGATGCGGGACTAATATGCATGCAATTTTTTTTGTATGTTTTACATGTTGCGTTAGGTGATTAATTCCCAAATTTCAGATCAAAATTATTTGTAGGGAATTTTGTATGAATTTTTTGGAGATCAGCATGCAGATTAGGACCTAGAAAAGTAGCAAAGAAGGACTGCCGGGGCTGAGAAGCCTCGGTTAGGGCAAGTTCTCCTACAATAAAACTACTGGAGGTAGAGGGGTGTACCTGACAATGTCTGTGAAGATCACAACGAAGGGGTCTCTCGTTCCTCGATGGATGCGGCCTGGAAAACCGAGCCAAAGACCCGCGGATACCCGGCTTTCTGCTCGGTGATCCGATTAAGGCTTGGCTGGAGTCGTTGGATTCGTAGGAACTCAGGGACCTGCAAACGACCTGTCAGGGGTTAGAAATCTCACAAAGGAACAAGAAAACAAAGTAAAAATAGCAAGGGAAGGCTTCTTTAGAAGTGGGCGTCCAGGGATCTGGAGGGTTTGTTGGCAGCAGGAAGATGATTGCAAACACCGGGAAGAAGAACTCTCACAAACCCCTTTATGCACATAGCAGGGTATCACACCACTCAATAGAAGAACTCAAGGTTTTCATTCATCAAAAATTCTCATACAAGAGGCTAGGGTCCCTTAAATAGACCCTTAACCTTGGGCTCCAAGTAAGGGTACATAAGTCTTTACATAAGAATCTTTTCCCTCTCAAACCCTAGCTAGAAAATAAGAAAATATTAGGTAGAAAAATCCCTAAAAATTTTTTTGACTTGGTCAAGACTCCAAGGATTCCTAGGGGGGCGTGTTGGGCTTCTAAGAGTAGCAAAAGGCCAGCCCAAAGGGGCTCGGGTGCATGGGTTTGGGCCTCTGGAAGCTGGGGTGGCCTGGTAGCCAGGTAGCAGGAATATTCCCTGGTATCTTGCTTCTTAGGGGCTTGGGCTTGGCACCTGGGCTTGATTTCTTTGGGCTAGGATACAGATGGACCTCTGAAATCATGGATGCCCTTATCTATGAATATACTTTGGCATCTGGAAGGGAATCTGGGTATCTGGAGGGCATCTACAAGAAATCAGGGTTTCTGAATTTTCCTCCTGGGATCTTCAAATCTTCAAGCTGGGTTGGACTTGTGCTATACTTCCATGTCTTCAATCTAGTTGGACTTGGTCTTCACTTGTATGATATAGTCTTGAGTCTTCAGTATGCTTGGACAGGACTCAAAAAAATAAAATTAGCTCAATATGAGCTGACTAGCATTGGACTGAACTAGCTCAACATGAGCTGACTAGTACAGAACTGAAATAACAACTAAAAATACTCAAATAACAACTAAAATGGACTCAGATGAGCTAAGCCCTTATTACAGATGGACCCATAAATTATTGATCAATTTATAGAGGGTTGAAAAAGCCTCTGTCTTATTATGGTGCCTCAGGTGTCCCCACCACCTAACCTGATTCCTTCTAAACCTAGTTTCTTTTCTTTTTCTTACTTGCTATTTTGATTTACCCTTGACATTTTGTAGGATCCCTGAGGTGTTTCACCTCCCTAGAGGAGCCTTTCCTTGCCTCTGGGATTGCCCAAATTTGCCATCTAATCAAGGAAACTGAGCTTCATCTTCTAGGCTTCAATCTGAGAGCTGTGTGACCCCTTCGATTGCAAATTCTTCAAATCACTGATTGGTAACATCCTTTCTTTCTTTTAATTTGTGATTTGATGAAGACAAACTATCCTAATCTAGGAGTTTCTCAATTCTCAGGTCCTGAAATTTATTATTTTGCATGAGTTTGCCTGCGATATGATAATTCTATGCATCGCTATTCTTCTTGCTAGTTCTTACTTTTATTTAGAAATTTAGCCTACAAACCTAAATTATAAAAATTATATAAAAAATTAGTTTACTATTTTTTCAGTATGTTTAGCAATCTTAGAGTCGTCCCACATTACCAGGCCCATGCGCCCAAGCCCATTGGAGATGCCCCTTGCTACCCTAAAGTTCAAGCCGAAGTCCATTTACGCATCCAAGCCCAAGAGGGAGCTTTTGACCAAGTCAAAGAAGGAGAGAAGACCAAATCTAACAAGGAGATATTATTTTATTTCTACTCAAATTTTGTACTCCTAGTTCTAAACAACCTTGTAATCCTTCTCCCTATCAAATATTGTATTCCTCTCCTAACTAAGAGAGGGCATGGGAACATCTATAAATACCCCACCCCCTCTATTATGTTTTGATGTTATTGAATATATGAAAATTTCTTGAGTTCTTTTCAACTTTCTGTGTAAATTCTGTGTGAATTTATGTGTGATTAAGGGTATCTGTATGATCCCTCAAGGTTTCTGTGTGATCCATGCACCCTGCCTCTAAGCCGCCAGCCTTCTTCATCCCTTGGCCGCCTTCTTTAAACCTCTTCCCCTCCTTCTTCTTTTATTGATCTAACCCTAATTTTCCTTATTTTCTAACCCTTGATAGTTGATTTGTAGGATCCTCAGAGTTCATGAATCCAAGGATTCCATTTGACCAGGCTTCGGGTCATCGGATTGAAAGCCACAAATCCGCAGGATCGATAGCTTTATTTTCCAGGCCACATCCTAGGGCGTTGAGCGAACTCTTCATAAATCGATCTTCAAATCTCTACCAGGTACACTCCCTAGATTCTTCTAGTAGTGGTATTGCAAAAGAGCTAGTCCTAACCAGGGCTTCTTAGCCTTGGCAATCCCGTTTCTTCACTTTTAGGATTTATTTCTGCATGCCTGTGCTTCAGATTTTTTATAGAATTCCCTACTTAATATCTTGGCTAAAAATTTAGGATACAAACTCCTAACTTAATTCCTAACAACAAAAAAATAATTGGCATGCATGAATAGTCCTGCATCATTTGGTAATAGAGCATGTTTTAGGGCTAGTTTCTGCATCCTATAATTTCTATATATGGTCTATTATTTTTACTGTTTGTATATGTAGGTAGATCAGAGAATTTTAATTTCTATTTTACTGGATTCTTAGTAACTAATAGTATTTTTCAGAGTTTTTTCTTAATTTATTTTGGTCTTTATAATTTTTGCATGCCTATTTAATTTTGCTTTAGAAAACTTCTGTATCCTATCTTTGCATTAAGGGTCTGAGTTTCAATCTAGTTCATCATCTTAAAAATTTTATTTTTCATTGAAATTTTGATGAAGTACTATATGTTTAGTTCTAATAATTATCATAATTTTTAATTATTTTTACCAAAATAGCAAATGTAAAAATTTCTACATCTTTGAAACCCTAATAGAAATCCTAAACTTCTATACACAGTCTGAAAACCCTAGGTTTTGTATTATCATCCAAATTTTTATCTGCATGAAATTTAGTAGGAATCATCTTCACTTTCCAAACTCGGTCCTAAAATTTATATAATTTTTCTCTGCACCAAAAACCAAACCAGATTCTATATTGAATCAAATCCTAATTTTTATTCTGCATACTTGATCAAACCAAATCTAATCAACTTCCAAACCCTACCTCACCCAAGCCCAAATTTTGTTTGCTAACTTAACCCACTTAAACTTAATTTGGCATCTCATAAAAGACAAAAAAAGATATTTTATTTTTTGATTATTATTAGTTGCATTAGGGCTCATTGAGTATCATCATTTCATTTAATCAATTTTAAGGGCAATTTCCTCTCTCAGATCAGGGTAGGATTTCATCACCTATCTTGGGCCCAAAACAACCAACCAGCATCAAAACCCAAGCCTTAGCTAAAATCAATTAGCAACCTAATTACTCTAAAGAGCTTAGGAACACCAACAAGTCAGGTCCGAATTGTGTGGGCCAACTAGTGCACCTAATTCTCCAGCTATTATTGAAAATTGGTGTCTAAGGCTAGAGGTCCAAAGGCAAATGCCCTAAGTGGACTGGTGGCTTTTAATTAGGACCCTATCATAGGCAGGGGGAGCCTCCCACCACCCCACCTCTTACCTGGCCAGTGGAAGGATTAACTATTGAGTTAAGTGTAATTTGAGTAGACCTATTCAATTTTGGCTCTAGGTCTAGCAAACCATAGTCCAATTTTACTAGGGACCAAATATCAACAATCTAAACCCTAACCTAGCTCAACCATGGAACCCAATTTTGAGACTCTTGTGAAGGCCATGAGTGACTAGATTATCACCCAGTTAACCACCCAAATGAACCAGATGAATACCCAATCAAATACCCAATCCCAACATCAGTTCACCCAGTTGACCACCTAGATAAACCAAATGAATCATAGGTTTGACCAACTGACCCAATCCAATAGTCACGCAACCAATATGATCGACCAGTTAACCCATAGGTTAGACCAGGTAGGGAACCAATTAGGAAACTTAGAGAAAATCCCTAAAACCTATCCCATAACCTATAGATTTTAAGCCCAAATCTGATGACTTTAGGTCCTATGACTCCAGAACCTATGAACCTAGATCCTATGTACCCATGTCCTATGAGTCTAGTGAATCCATAACCCATAGATCTAAACCCACATCCTATGAGTCCAGTAAACCCAAGACCCATAGAGCTGAACCCTTGTCCTATGAACCCCAGGAACCTATAATCCCTAGGTATCAGCCTAGTGCCAATCAGTTTTCCCTTAGTCAACCTGAACCCACTAGGATCAATGCCCATAATCAGAAACCAGGACCTAGCCAATTTTTCTTTAGCCGACTCTCTCCTACCACCCCAATAGTTCACAAGAATGATAGTAAAGTGGAAGTGTATGAAGCTGATGTAAGCTTAGTAGACGAGTATGAGGGAGAAGAGAAGTTCCCTATAAAAGACCTAGAATTAGTTGACCCAGTAGATACCCAGGTAGAAGCCAACCCAAAGTTAGTTAACCCTAACCATACATCGATAGAAGTCAACCCAAAGGTGGTTGACCCAGACCACACCCAGATTGAACATGTAGTGGAAGACCCGCTAAAGGAAGAGAACCTGGATACTGCTACTAGAGTTCTACCTTAGGAGACACTAGAAGAGAATCCAATTATAGAGCCTAGTCCTAAAAGCCAAGTGGGAATTATTGAGGATATGGTCTCTTTAATTCGGTACCCTTAGGAGGAGTTCACCCCTTCAATCCCAGTTCAAGATCTCTTCCCAGAGATTTTTGACCCATCCTTCCATAGCATGGACCTTTTCTTGCCCATGGACATAACTCAATGTTCATACATTAAGGTCAGTCTCCTTAGCCCAGAACCAGTCCCTGAATCCCCTTCCTATTTCTTACCCTTCCCTGAGTCCTCTCATGTGTCTAGAACCATTAGGTTATATTTTGCTGAAATTACCAAGCTACATGAATCTTTAGAGCCCATCCCATTTCCTACCTACTTATGGTATACCTTATGGCATTTTTTAGAAGTTCATTGTAAATTTTCATGTGCATGTCAAACCAGGGTCAAACCTAGAGAGCCTAAATTCTGTTAGGTTTAGACCCAAAGAGTCCAATAAATTTTCTTTGATAGAAATGCCCAGTCGAGTATATTAAGTGTTGGTTTTGAGTCTAATAAGTCCCTAGACCTAATTCATCTATCCACACCTGCACTACTTCTGCACAGCATTTGCATTAAGACATTAGCCAGAGAGAGAAACTGGTGTGGGCACCAGGATTAGACAGAGGCTCCTCAACCCTCTGAGGATCTCAGATTAGGATTTTAATTTATTGGGTCCTGTAATAAGGCTTCAAGCCTAAGCATTTTACTTTTGAGTCATGTATTTAGTTTCAATTTGTTTGTTTTAGTCATGTACCTTGACCAATTTGATCGAGTTGGGTCAATGCATCCTGTATTCAGCTGAATTGGTCCAAGCCCGAGTCTACTTGAAGATTGCGCCCAAGCCTATTTGAAGAATGAGTGGTCATTGAGTCTAGTCCAATTATAAATGGGCCAAGCCATCTCCCACACCTTGAAGGATGCCACTTCAGCCCTTGAGTGCCACCTCATCCATTACATGTGGTACCACATCACCATGACAAGTGGGCGGCCAAGGCATGAAGGAAATGTTGATTTTTGTGGACAACATCACTTGATCCAAGCCTCCCTTCCCTCCCCCTATCAAGATTCTTTCCAAAGAAGCCATGGGTGGCCAAGGAAGGTCAATGGGAGTTGAAGATATGTGAATACATGATCCTTGTGTTAAGCCCTCATATCAAGCCTTCTTCCCAAAGTGTTTGATCAACCATGGAAGAAATTCAAAAGTCCAAAGGTGCCAAGACAAGATCCATGCTTCATGCCCCCACATCGAGCCTTTCTCCAAAAAAGCTTGGATGGTCAAGGAAAGAAGCAAAGATCAAGTGGGCACCCATGATTTTTGAAGACATGCTCCCCTCCTCACTCCCCCAAATCAAGCACTCCACCATTTCAAGGCCGGCCAAGAGAGGATTCCATGGAGAAAAATCTAATTTTTGGGTGCCCTCTTCATGAAGCCTTGTAATGTTTTTTCATTTAAATCTTGAATGGATCTTAAGGTGCCTATATAAAGAGCCTTACCCCTCCCTTGTATGGTTAATGCTTATGAAATGAGAAAAAAAGCTCGAGTGCTATTCTTCTAGCTTGTTGCCTTCATTCTTTAAGAATGTCGATCTCCGTGAGGGAGCGCCTTTGCCTTCGGGTGTCGAGGGGTATTAGGCCCTAAGTTACCATCTCTTCCATGCAATCCATCTTCCATCTTCAAGTTCGAACACCATCTAGATGATCCATCGAGGTGCCTAGCAAGAAGATCCCCCATCACCACCATTTTCAACCTTTGTTTTCTCATTTCTTCTTGCTTCTTGTTGACTCCCAACCTTTCTCTTGATTGCTCGCAGGTCCTCCTGGTGCCACGGACATGGAATCAGTCTTCCTTGCCTTCGTGACCTTCAAATGGAAAGCTGGTGCATCTGTAGGGTTGAAGGCTTGATCCTCTAGGCTGCATCCACGAGAGCAAGTGAACTCGGCATCGGACACATCAAAGCTTTACAAGGTTTGCAACCCTAAACTGGTGGGGACACCAGAAGCACCAAAATAAGACAAAGGCTTTTTAACCCTCTGTGAATTGATCAATAATTTATGAGTCCATCTGTAATAAGCGCTTAGCCCATCTGAGTCTATTTTAGTTGTTATTTGAGTCTTTTGAGTTGTTATTTCAGCTCTGTACTAGTCAGCTCATGTTGAGCTAGTTCAGTCCAATGCTAGTCAGCTCATGTTGAGCTAATTTTATTTTTTTGAGTCCTGTCCAAGCATACTGAAGACTCAAGACCACATCAAACAAGTGAAGACCAAGTCCAACTAGATTGAAGACATGGAAGTTTAGCCCAAGTCCAACCCAGCTTGAAGATTTGAAGACTCCAGGAGGAAAATTAGAAACCCTGATTTCTTGCAGATGCCCTCCAGATGCCCAGATTCCCTTCCAGATGCCAAAATATATTCATATACCAAGGCATCCATGATTCCAGAGGTCCATCTGCATCCTAGCCCAAAGAAATCAAGCCCAGGCGCCAAGCCCAAGCCCCTAGGAAGCAAGATACTAGGGAATATTCCTGCTACCTGGCTACCAGGCCACCCCAGCTTCCAGAGGCCCAAACCCATGCACCCGAGCCCCTTTGGGCTGGCCCCTTGCTACTCCTAGAAGCCCAACACGCCCCCCTAGGCATCCTTGGAGTGTTGGACAAGTCAAGAGAATTTTTAGAGATTTTTTCTACCTAATGTTTCCTTATTTTCTAGCTAGGGTTTGAGAGGGAAAAGGATTCTTATGTAAAGACTTATGTGCCCTTACTTGGAGCCCAAGGTTAAGGGTCTATTTAAAGGACCCTAGCCTCTTGTATGAAGAGGCTTTTGATATGAATTAAAACCTTGAGTTCTTTTATTGAGTTGTGTGATACCCTGCTGTGTGCATAAAGGGGTTTGCGAGAGTTTTTCTTTCTAGTGCTGCAATCATCTTCCTGCTGCCAACAAGCAGCTCAGATCCCTGGACGCCCACTCCAAAAGAAGCCGTCCCTTTCTATTTTTCCTTTGTTTTCTTATTCCTTTGTGAGTTTTCTAACCCCTGACAGGTCGTTTACAGGTCCACGAGTTCCTACGAATCCAACGACTCCAGCCAAGCCTCAATCGGATCACTAAGCAGAAAGCCGGGTATCCGCGGGTCTTTGGCTCGATTTTCTAGGCCGCATCCATCGAGGAACGAGAGACCCTTTTGCTGCGATCTTCATAGATATTGTCAGGTACACCCCCTCTACCTCCAGTAGTTATATTGTACGAGAACTTGCCCTAACCGAGGCTTCTCAGCCCCGGCGATCCTTCTTTTCTACTTTTCTAGGTCCTAATCTGCATGCTGATCTTCTAAAATTCATATAAAATTCCCTACAACTTATTTTAATCTGAAATTTGAGAATTAACCACTCAACCCCACATATAAAATATACAAAAAAAATTGCATTCATATTAGTCCCCCATCATAAACTCCAAAATTGGTATTGATCCAAGAGCTAAGTCCTACGGGGTTTCTCAATCCCGAGGTTCACTTCCTATCCTTGTTTAGGAACTTATTTGCTTGCTAGAAGTTCTTATTTTTATAGTAACCCTGGATCTGCTCCTGCTTATCTTCGGGAATCCTAAGCCCCTTTAAAAAACCTAAAAATCACAAAAGAAAAATCACTTGCATCATTCCTCTCATCTTCGCATCTAGTTAGTCCCGCATTAGAAACCTTACCTGAGTATCCACTAAATTTGCCTAAGAGAGGAATACAGATCGAGCGTATCCTGGATGATCAAGCTATCATGACCCGGGGCCATGGCTATCAATGCTACCTGGTCCGATGGCAAGGTCGACTAGAATCTAGCGATTCATGGATTACTCGAGAGGACCCACAGCATCTCCACCCTGACTCACTGCCAGCACCAAACTAACCTATACTCGACAGGGTCGAGTTCCACCCACCCCGATAGAATTGATGGGGACACAGGTCAACCTTAGTTCACTATGGGTCCCTGAGTTTTGAGTTCCTTAGCCATGATTCAAATTTTGTCTTTGAGTCCAATAACCTGGCTATGTTAACCATTTGAGTCCTGTATTTGGTCCTTGAGTTTTGTTTTTAGGCCTTATTACACTTGAGTCTTGTATTTAGAGTCAACTTACACAATCAGGGTTTATGAGTCAAGTTTTGGGATATGTTCGGTTTAGTTGAGCTTAGTTGCTCAGTCAACTCATGTTGAGCCAATTTTGAGTCCTATGAGTATTGTAAGTTTTATGTTGAGTCTAGTCCAGTTAACTTGAAGTGAGTCCTGTAATAAGTTAAGCATTTCAACCAATCCAATTGAGTTCTGTAGGTCCAGTACAAGTTTGTGTCAAGTACCAGTTTCATACAAGAGGAGGATCACCAAAGTAGAAGCCCATGAAGTCTCTCCATATGAAGATTCCAGGAATATTCTTCCAAGCACCCAGTCCAGGGTTTCTAGCCCACCAGAAACATGTGCAACAAGCCCATGCGGCACACCTTGGAGGTCGACCAAGTCATGCACCAGGCCCATGCCCCCAAGCCCATTGGAGATGCCCCTTGCTACCATAAAGTTCAAGCCCAAGTCCATTTAGGCATCCAAGCCCAAGAGGGAGCTTTTGACCAAGTCAAAGAAGGAGAGAAGACCAAATCTAACAAGGAGATCTTATTTTATTTCTACTCAAATTGTGTACTCCTAGTTCTAAGCAACCTTGTAATCCTTCTCCCTATCAAATTTTGTATTCCTCTCTTAACTAAGAGAGGGCATGGAAACATCTATAAATACCCCACCCCCTCTTATATGTTTTGATGTTATTGAATATATGAAAATTTTTGTGAGTTATTTTCAACTTTCTTTGTAAATTATGTGTGAATTTTTGTGTGATTAAGTGTATCTGTGTGATCCCTCGGGGTTTCTATGTGATCCATGCACCCTGCCTCCAAGCCGCCAGCCTTCTTCATCCCTTGGCCACCTTCTTCAAACCTCTTCCCCTCCTTCTTCTTTCAGCGATCTAACCCTACTTATCTTTATTTTTTAATCCCTGATAGGTGATTTGTAGGTCCCTCAGAGTTCACAAATTCAAGGATTCCATTTGACCAGCTTTCGGGTTACTGGATTGAAAGCCACGAACCCATAGGGTTGATAGCTTTGTTTTCCAGGCCGCATCCGAGAGCGTAGAGCGAACTCTTCATGGATTGATCTTCAAATCTCTGCTAGCAACAACCCCTAGACTTCTCTGGTAGTGGTATTGCAGAAGAGATAGTCTTAACCAGGGCTTCTTAGCCTTGGCAGTCCAGTTTCTTCACTTTTAGGATTTATTTCTGCATGTCTGTGCTTCAGATTTTTTATAGAATTCCCTACTTAATATCTTGGCATGAGATTTGGGATACAAACTCCTAACTTAATGCCTAAGAACAAAAAAATAATTGGCATGCATGAATAGTCCCGCATCACAAAGACAATACCAAAAGAGGGTCTAGTCATTTGAGAGAAAAAGAACTAGGATTGAATCTAATTAATGCCAAAGAATTAGAACACGAGATCACTGGAGGATCAACAGTCTGGATTCTAACCACTAAGAAAATAAATATAATAGATCCAGAGTTAGTTGACCCTGATCGTACCTTGACTGAAACTGCACTAGAAGGACCATTAGAAAATGAGAACCATGAGGAACCTAACCCTATTGCTGAGACTTCACCTAAGGAAAAATTAAAAGAGAGCCAAATCATAGAGCCTAGTCCTAAGATTTATGAACCTAAAGTAATCAATGAGGACTTGATTTTTCCAAACCAGCACCCTTAGGTTGAATTCACCCCTTTGATCCCGATTGAAGATATTTTTCTTGAAATCACTGACTCATCCTTCCATAAGGCTGACCTTTATTTACTTGTTGATGTAACCCAATGTCCAAACCTTAAGGTCAACCCCATTAACCCAGAACTATTCCATGAGCCCTTTTCTTATTTCCTACCCTACCAGGCTAGCTCCGAATCCACTTCTTATTTCCTACCCCGGCCTGAAGTTTCCACTCTTTCTAGAGCCACCCGATTGCATTTTGTTGAAATCAGTAGGTTGCATAAGTTCTTTAAGCACATTCAATTTGCATCTTATTTTTGGAAAACACTATAGCATCTATTAAGAATTCATGCCAAATTTTCATTGACATGTCATAAATTAACCAAGGATAATTCTAAGAAAAGACTCAAAGAATTCAATAAAGGAGACTTTATCATGGTCAGGCTACGACCTGAACGGTTCCCACCTAGAACCATGAAAAGGTTACATGCCCGTAGTAGTGCACTATATAAAGTAATTAGGAAAATCAGATCTAGTGCCTACATGCTTTAGTTACCACCTGAACTAGGCATTAGTTCTACTTTCAACGTTTCAGACCTTATAGAGTATAGGGAGCCAACGTTGATTCCTAGTGAGCTTTTTGGGCCCGATCCAATCTTTGAGAGTGAGCTAACCCAAGTGTATCCAACTGCCATACTACCAACCCAGAGAGACAGGATCGAGCAGATCTTGGATGACAAGATTATCGCTACTCGGGGCAAAGACTATCAGCGATATTTGGTTCGTTGGCAAGGATGACCCGAGACTGACGATTCTTGGATCACCAGAGAGGACTTGCAAAGAATTGACCCAGACTTACTAGAGCATTATCATAGCAAGGTTGACCCGGACTCGATAGGGTCGAGTTCCTCTTACCCGGGGAGAATTGGTGCAAATACCAGGGCCAGAAAAAAATGACAGGTCGAACCCACATCGCTGTGGATCACCTATGAATAAAGCCCTAAGCCCAAATCCCAGATCACTTGTAAATAGTTATCTTAAATTTTGTTATTTTAGCTTAGTTGGGTTTAGTCCTAAACCCCAAAATTAAGTCCTTATAAAAATCCCTGGACCCAAAATTGAGTTTGTAAAAAACCTTCAATTTCAATTGGATCATAAATTATATTATAATGGTTCAGTATTAGTTAGCCCTTTTTACCAATTAGGATTTTATATAAATCTCATTTATCAGGTTGTGTCAAAACCTTTTTAAACTCTTTTGGGACAAACCCTATTTACCAAGTTTGTTTAGTTTATTATGCCTTTTGATCAATTTGATCAAGTTAGGCTTTAATTAATTAGTTGGTTGAGTCTTGTAATTGTTAGTTGAGTCTTGTAATACAAGAGGAGACCCAAGTCAAGATCCAAGTGACTCCATATGCCAGCTCAAATCAAGTCATGTGACTCCATGTGCAACCCAAGTCAAGCCATGTGCCAGCTACCTCTTGGAGCCCCACCTTCACATGTGCCACTTCATCTTGGACACCCAAGTCACTTGCCATATGTCATCTTGCTACCATGTCATGCCACATCATCAGCCTATGTCACATGCCACAAGTTTGGACATCATCACATGACATGTGTGGACATCACTTACCACCTCATCGGGACAACATCACATGCCATGTCTTGGTCGGCCACATGAGAAATAAATTAGTGCCATTTATTTTTAAGATGAATTAAGTAGGAGCCCAAGCCATACCGCCACCCA
This sequence comes from Areca catechu, assembly GCA_021397845.1. Classification (NCBI taxonomy): domain Eukaryota; kingdom Viridiplantae; phylum Streptophyta; class Magnoliopsida; order Arecales; family Arecaceae; genus Areca; species Areca catechu. The sequence goes on along the minus strand of CM038047.1, from coordinate 125,171,432 downwards.
TCCTTTTTTTTGCGAAGTCCAAGAAGTAGTCGGCCAAGAGTCCATCTCAAAGAGACGCCCATCAAGGAGAAGGTTCAAAGGACTTTCTTACTTCAAGAGTCCCATTAGAATTTCAAAGGAAAAAGATGAGATGCCATATTCATCCACATTGTTGCCCAAATAAGAAGTGATTTGTCACTGATTTTGAGAGGAGTAAGCTAGAAAGACTCCTCACTTCATCACCCAAATTCCAAAAGATTGTCGTCCATCTCATCATCCAAGTTGTCGCCCACCTGATGGAGTTTTATCCAGTGTTGTCGCCCAAGCATGGATGAAGTCCAAGGAAGATCAAAAGCTAGAGTTCATGATGTCAGAAGCAAGGATTCAAGGAGTTGTTGCCCAAGGGAGACGTATGCAAGACTTTGTAACCCATACAACTCATATTGGTGGTCTATAAATACCACTATTAATCCCTCTTGTAAATACAATTATTATTCATCAAATAAAGGTAACATTCTATCAAATCTTCTTTTGTTGTGTGCATCGTGGGGTGTGAGGCCCTTCCTTTCTTCTTTGGACCATCGCAGGGTGTAAGGCCCTACATATCCAACAATCAGAAAACCTTAGCAGCAATCTTCCATCCCTTCCCTTCCTCCTTTTATGTCTTCTTCCTTTTCTTTCTACAACCATCAAATTTGAGTTTCTTTTGAGTGATTACAGGTGATCAAGGATTCGAAATTAGGGTGCTCTTGCCTTAGAACCAACATCATGGAAGTTTGATGGTGCTGGCACCAAAATTAGACAAAGGCTCTTCAACCCTCTATGGATCTCTGATTAGGGTTCTTAATCCTTTTGGTCCTGTAACAAGGCTTAAAGCCCAAGTAATTTGCTTTTGAGTCATGTAATTAGTATCTAGTTGGTTTCAATTTTTGGTTTGGTCTTGTAATTTGGCCAATTTGGTCAAGTTAGGGTCAATTGGTCCTATAATTAGCTGAATTGGTTCTCAAGCTCAAGTCAATTTGAAGATGGGCTCAAGCTAGTTTAAAGATGGGTCCACAAGTGGGCAATCAAGTCAAGCCCAATTGAAGATGAGTCAAGCCACCTCTCCTCCATGCCAAGCAGGAGTGCCAACTCATGGAGTGCCACATCATCAATGCCACGTGGCATGGGAGGTGCCACTTCAGCTCATGGAGTGCCACATTATCAATGCCACATGGCTTGGGAGGTGCCACTTCACCAAGCATCTTGGGTAACCAAGCATAAAGCTAAAATTCAAATTCAAAGCCATGTTGGATGCCCCATTAAGCCTCCCCTTGATCCAAGCCAACAACATCCTCTCTTCACTCCCCCAAATCAAGCCAAGCCACCAAAGAGCAAGCCAAGTCAAGGTCAGCTAAGGTTTAATGAAAGAGAAATTCAAATTTCAAATGGGCACCCCTTGACTCATGAAGACAACCCACCCCTTTCTCCTACCCAAATCAAGTCTTGTAACCCCCTCTTTCAAATTTAAATTCAACTATTCAAATGAGGACTTGGGTTCTTATAAAAAGGGCCCTAACCCTCTTGTAAAATAATTTTGATGAATGAAAAAAAAGAATTTGAAATTTTCTTCCTAGCCCTTGTCTTAAGACTTGGAACTCAGTGAGAGAGTGCCTTTGTCCTTCGGGACATCGAGGGGTGAGAGGCCCTGGTTACCTTCTCCTATGCAAACCACTAACAATTCTTCCCAAGCTTGGACATCCCTGGAAGATCCTCTTGGATGCCCAACAAGAAGAGCCTTCCTTGATCGCCACCTTCTCTTCACCCTCCCTTATTTCATTGACTTCCCCTTCCTTCTTGCTATTTTCTAACTCATCTCTAAGTTGCTCACAGGTCCTTCAGGTACCACGAACAAAGGAGTTGGCCTTCCTTGCCTTCAGAACCATTTGATGGAAAGTCGATGAATCCATAAGGTCGAGGGCTTGATCTTCCAGGCCGTATCCGTGAGTGTATGTGAACTCGGCATCGGACGCTTCAGAGCTTTGAGAGGTTTGCACTCCTTAGCCTCCTAAGTAGGGTATTGATTTAAAGCTAAGTCCTACCGGGGTTTCTCAATCCCGGGATCATTTCTTTATCACTGTTTAGGGGCTATGTCTGCATGCTAAGAGTTTCTTGTCCTTATATGAATCTCTAGATCCATTCTTAGCTTGATTTTGGGAATCGATCAATCCATTAAAACATAAAAACAAAAAGAAATCACCTGCATGCATCTTTTAGTCCCTCATCATGTTTGGTATCAGAGCATGGTTAGGAGTTAGTTTCTCTTTAAGTACTCGGATCGGGTGCTTCACCATGGCCATCCGGTCATAGGAAAACGTAGGGATGCAAGACCCTCACATCCCATTCAAAGGGGATTTCCTATGGCATGTAGGGATGCTGATGTGATTGACCCTTGAAGAAGAAAACAATGAGATAGGTACCTTAGGTCCTAAAAAAAATCTCAGATTTACTAAGTTCTGCATCATGTCCAACTCAGTACATGGTCTGTTGTTTTGATTATTTCTGCATGTAGGAATCTCTGAATCCGTTGATTCTTGTTTTGATGGATTTCACATATTTTTCAAAATTTTCTCAGAATTTATTTTAGTCTACGGGTTCTCTACATGCCTGATTACTACCCGAGAATAATTCTGCTCTAAAATTCTAGCAAGTCTAATTTCAGCATACTTTCATTTCTGCATAGTTAATTTCTGCACTTTAAGTTCATATCATTCAATTTCCAGCAACTTATATTTATGTTAAAACATATCAAAACATAAAAAAAATACTTAAGTGCACTTCATTAGACTTCATGTGTACGCTATCATATGCATAACTTACTTTAAGGGTGACAATATCATAAGATAAGGGAAGGAGGTCATTACCTTTCCTTGGCCCGAAACCACCACCCTTGCATTTCGAACCTAAGCCTAATTTAAAATCTATTAGCAACCCAATAGCTTAAGGACAACAACGAGTCAGGTTTAACCATTATGGGAAGCTAGTTTATGCAACCCTTCAGTTAGTACCAGAAAGTAGTGTCTAAGGCAAGAGGTTTAGTGTCAAATGACCTAAGTGGTATTGTGGTTCCTTAATTGGGTCCCTGCAAAAGCAAGGGGGCCGCCTCCCACACTCCCACCTCTTACCTGGCCGGTGAAAGGGCTAGTTATTGTACTGTGTGCCATCTAAATTAACCCATTCTGATTGAACTCATAGGTATAGCAAACCATAGTACCCTCCATTGTGTGTTGCATGACCATTTGATAGGAGCTCAACAAGTAGTCTCGACCCAACCCAACCTAGTCTGACCATGGAACCTAACCCTAGAAGAGCCACTAGGTACATTATGTTGGAAGTGTCTAAATTTGGTGGTGATTATAAGTTTAAGGATTATTTTAATTGGAAAAAAAATATGGACCTGTATTTTGAAAGCCAATGAATTTTTATTCTGAAAGAGATCAGTTCAAGTTTGCTAAAGCTTAGTTCGCCATGCTAAGGTAGACTGGAAAAAGTTTGAGAGAGTACTTTAGCAAGAAGACCATAAACCCATAACTACCTGGAGTGACATGAAACTTGAACTAAGATTAAAGTACCTACCCATGTCCTATGAGTCCAAGAGATCCACAACCTATAGATCTATACCCAAATCTTATGAACCTAGAAACCTATGTACCTAAATCCTATGAGCCAAGATCCTATGCACCCACACCCTATAAGCCCAGTAGACCCATGACCTATATATATGAACCCAGTAGTAATCCACTACCCCTTAGTCAACCTAAACCCACTAGGAGTAGTTCCCATAACCAGAAACCAGGACCTAGCCAATTTTTCCTGAGCCAACTCCCCCTTACTACCCTATGTGTTCATCAGGATCACATTAAAGAGGAAGAATATATTGCAGACCTGGAATTGGTTGACCCAAAAAATACCCAGACTAAAGCTATATTGGAAGGACCCTTAGAAGAAGATCCTAAACCCACTAATGAGCTTGAAGTAGAAGTGTATGAAGCTGAAGTACACTTAGTGGATGAATATGAAGAATAGTTAGAGGGAGAAAGCCATGACACTGATACTACAATGGCTTTATTTGAGAAGACACTAGAAAAGAATCCAATTATCGAGCCTAGTCCTGAAATCCAAGAGGAAATTATTGAGGATATGGTCTCTTTAATTCGGTACCCTCAGGAGGAGCTCACCCCTTCAATCCCTATTCAAGATCTCTTTCCAGAAATTGTTGACCCATTCTTCCATTATACAAACCCTTTAGATATACCTCAACCCCTAAGGTCAACCTCATTAGTCTAGGACTAATCCCTGAAATCCCTTCTTGTATCTTGTTCTTTCCAATCAACCCCGAACCCTTTTCTTATTTTCTATCCTACCAGACTAATCCTGAATTCACCTCTTACTTTCTGCCCTTTTCTAAAACTTCTTATGCTTCTTTGACTAATAGATTGTATTTTGAAGAAGTTAGCAAAATGCATACATTCATTGTGCATGTTAAATTTGCATCCTACTTCTGGTATACCTTATGGCATTTGCTAGGAATCCATTGTAAATTTTCGTTGCATACCAAACCAGGGTCAAACCTAGAGAGCCTATAGTCTATTAGGTTTAGGCCCAAAGAGTCCAATAAAATTCCTCTCAATAGAAATGCATAGTAGTTGAGTCTGCATTTTGTTAGGTGTCAATACGAGTCTCAGAGTCTGCAGAGTCATTCGCACAGCATGCATAAGGAGATTAGCCAAAAAAAATTAATCTGAATAATAATACATGCAAGAAATTGGTTGATTCCAGAAAGCGAGCCAAAGAATTTGAAATAAGGGATTCTATAATGATTAGGCTTAGGCCTGAACGATTTCTAGCATAAACCATTAAAAAACTACATGCTCGTGGAGCTAGCCCCTTTAGAGTGATAAGGAGAGTTAGCCCTAATGCCTATGTGCTTGAGATACCCCCGGATTATGGCATTATCTCAACTTTCAATATCTCAGACTTAATCAAGTATAGGGAGCCGGCAATAATACCCAGCGAGCCATTTGGCCCTGACCTATCCTTTGAGAGTGAACCCGACCCTGAATGTCCACCTCCAATTTTACCTGAGAGAGGAGAACGAATTGAGCGTGTCTTGAATGATCAAGCTATCACAACCCGGGGAAAGGCTATCAGCAATACTTGGTCCATTGGCAAAGCCGACCGGAGTTTGATGATTCATGGATTACCCGAGAGGATTTGCAGCACCTCAATCCCGACCTTCTTAAGAAATACCAAAGCCAAATCAACCCTTACTTGACAAGGTCGAGTTCCTCCCATCCCGGGAGAATTGGTTAGGGAACTAGGATTAGACATAGGCTCATCAACCCTTTATGGATCTCTAATTAGGGTTATTAATCTTTTTGGATCCTATAACAAGACTTAAAGCTTGAGTAATTTGCTTTTGAGTCATGTAATTAGTATCTAGTTGGTTTCAATTTTTGGTTTGGTCTTGTAATTTGGCCAATTTGGTCAAGTTAGGGTCAATTGGTCCTATAATTAGCCGAATTGGTTCTCAAGCTCAAGTCAATTTGAAGATGGGCTCAAGCTAGTTTGAAGATGGGTCCATAGGTAGGCAATCAAGTCAAGCACAATTGAAGATGAGTCAAGCCACCTCTCCTCCATGCCAATTAGGAGTGCCACATCATCAATGCCACATGGTATGGGAGGTGCCACTTCAGCTCATGGAGTGCCATATCATCAATGCCACATGGCATGGGAGGCGCCACTTCACCAAGCATCTTGGGCGACCAAGCTTAAAGCTGAAATTCAAATTCAAAGCCATGTTGGATGCCCCATTAAGCCTCCCCTTAATCCAAGCCAACAACATCCTCTCTTCACTCCCCCAAATCAAGCCATTCCACCAAAGAGCAAGCCAAGTCAAGGTCGGCTAAGGTTTCATGAAGGAGAATTTCAAATATCAAATGGCCACCCCTTGACTCATGAAGACAACCCACCCCTTTCTCCTCCCCAAATCAAGTCTTGTAACCCCCTCTTTCAAATTTAAATTCAAATGTTCAAATGAGGACTTGGATGCTTATAAAGAGGGCCCTAACCCTCTTGTAAAATAATTTTGATGAATGAAAGAAAAGAATCTAAAATTTTCTTCCTAGCCCTTGTCTTGAGACTTGGAACTCTGTGAGAGAGTGTGCCTTTGTCCTTCGGGACATCGAGGGGTAAGAGACCCTGGTTACCTTCTTCCTATTAAAGCCACCAACCTTTCTTCCTAAGCTTGGACGCCCCTGGAAGATCCTCTTGGACACCCAATAACAAAAGCCTTTCTTGATCGCCACCTTCTCTTCACCCTCCCTTATTTCATTGCCTTTTCCTTCCTTTCTGCTATTTTCTAAATCGTCTCTAGGTTGCTTGCTGGTCCTTCAGGTACCACGGACAAAGGAGTCGGCCTTCCTTGCCTTCAGGACCATTTGATAGAAAGCTCCAAAGGGTCGAGGGCTTGATCTTCCAGGCTGCATCTGTGAGTGTAAGTGAACTCGACGTCGGGCACTTTAGAGCTTTGAGAGGTTTGCACTCCCTAGCCTCCTAAGTAGGGTATTGATTTAAAGCTAAGTCCTACCGGGGTTTCTCAATCACAAGGTCATTTCTTTATCACTATTTAGGGGCTATGTTTGCATGCTAAGAGTTTCTTGTCCTTATGTGAATCTCTAGATCCATTCTTAGCTTGATTTTGGGAATTGATCAATCCATTAAAACATAAAAACAAAAAGAAATCACCTGCATGCATCTTTTAGTCCTGCATTATTCAAAGCCCGAAGATCGACCTTCTTGAAGCCCTATCGCAAGTTCCTTGAGAGTCCAGTCGAATCCATAATCAGAGTGCATAAGGTCCTCATTGGTAAGTTCAAACCATCCCAAACTCTTTATTTTCTGATCCTTTGAGAAGTAGGACCCTAGTTTACGGTGGTTTCTTAGCCACCAAATCCTATTTCCTAGTTTTACTTGTCAGATCTACTTTGCAGGTTATAACTAGTTGACTAGTTTTGCTTGATTATTTACTTTGAGTCTTTAAATCTAAAAATCCTAAGAAAATTAATCTCTATTAATTATTGTTAATTAGTTTAATAATCAGTAGATTAATTTTTGCATATTATCCTGCATCACTCTCTCATTTCCTCCACCAACCCACCAACACCAAGCCCTTCCTACCCTTGGCCGCCCCTTTCCTCTCCCTTCTGGGCATTCCCAGGCCACCAGCAGCAAGCCCTCCAGGCATCCCCTTCAGCAGTCAAGCCACCCCTCTCCAAGCCAGGCGCCCTCTTCCCCAAGCAGGCCACCAGCCACTCCAATAGCCATCCACTCTCTCTTGTCTTTCTTCTTCCTACTTCATTTTTTTTTCATCATTTGTGAGCCTAACCCATGATGTGTGCAGGATCCCTCCAGTAAAACCATCCTTGGATGAAGTCCTCCCTGCTCTTGAACCAATATGACAAAAAGCCAGCAGATCTGCGAGAAAGTGGCTGGATCATCCAGGCACCGATCTGAGAGGAGTGAACCCTTCTACGGTGTCAAGATCATCATTGCTAGGTAACACTAACCCTTCCCATCTCTCTTTGTCTAATTTTTGAAGATTGAACATGCACCTAAAAGGCCTTCTTAGTCCTAGGATCTTTTATTTGTTTTGTCTCTTTGATAGTTCTAGCATTTGGGTAGGATTCTAATCATTACACAAAATCCTAGCCTAGTCTAGTCTCCTTTCCAGGAATAAATCAATTAAAATCTAAAAATTATTGTTTATTTTAATCTTTTTTTTTTATTCATCATTCTCATGTCATTCCTTTGCATGCATCATGTTTAGAATCTCGTCCCTCATCACCTTTCTTAGAACACTCTGTCCCAAACCTTCAACAAAAGGTATGCACACAAGAATCCCAAAACCCCAATCCTCTCACTACCCAATCTCTCAGAGATCAAGCAAGACTTCTGAGCAGAGTCTTAGGCTTGATCAAGAATGAGGTGTCTCTTCTTCAGCCCCAAAATAGTCCCATTAAGTAAAACCATAAAGGGGAGAGAATAAGAGATTAAAGAGAGGTTTAGAGTCTCTTGGGATTCATGTAGGTTACGAGACCTTTGGACTTCAGTAATAGCAGCTGATTAAAATCCAGAAATACCAATCATTGATTGCTATAACGCTTACAGCCATCAATGAATCATTCTCAGATTTTTTAGCAAATCTGTCAGATGGGTTGACTTGCCTCGGGTCGACTCACCTTGGGTCGACTCGCCTCAAGTTAACTCTAATGGCATTTTTGACAACTTATTGCCAAACAAGTCTAGAATGATTCCTAATCATTCTTAAGCCACCAAATCAAGAAGAAACCCCATGGTGTGTGACCCCGTAGGTTCAAACACTAATCCGGTAGCACAGGAACATTTTCAATACTAGCCAAAGTCACCATCTAGCAATGACACCCAGCATTTGGACAGGTCAAAGGTTGTAGAGCAATAAGAGCCTATTGAATATGGAATATCACTGAACTTATTTCTTTGATCTCCTAATGCTCTAGATGGCTTAGTGTTAAACCAGTCAGAGCTTGGCAGGAGACCACCCCTTGGTCTAGGGCATGGATTTCTCTCAAAAATAGTTCTCTCTAGATCTCCTCATGTAGACCTGCTCTAAACCTAGACAAGGTTGCTGCCTCAAACTCGACCACGTTGCATCTCATCATGAACTCATCAAACTTGGAAATATATTTGGATACTATCTTATTTCCTTGAGTTAATCGTTGGCATTGATCCAAGAGTCTTTGTTCATAGGACATTTGTAAATACTTCTCCCTAAGTTTCACCTTCATAGCTCTCCAAGTGGCTATGAGCATGTCACCCCTCTATCGGCTCATACGTTTAATGTTACCCCAATACAATCTAGCCTGACGAACCAATCTAAGTTTGTCAAACTTAAATTTTCTATCTTCCGACATTTCATACCAATCAAAATATTGGTCCATATCACCCTCCCAGTCTATATACACCTTAGGATCCAAGTTTCCATCAAATGTGGGTGCATCTAGATGAATGTTTCTAAGGGCCCTTTCATCCTAGTCAACATAATCATGGTGAACTCTCCTTGGATGTGGATTGGGAGTATATTCCTGACATTGGACTCTAGGATGGACTGGTGGCAATCTAGGTGATTGTGATTCAGTAGGGGTCAAACGAGTCTCTTCAAGTGTTCCTATCCTCTCTTCCATTTGATCAAACCTAGTGTTCAATTGCTTGAACTGCTCAGTCATAGTTCTTATCAGGGTTTCTAGATTGGGATCCATGGAAGAACTGGGATGGTCAAGTGAATGCTGATAGGGAGTTCCTAATCTGGTTGTCATGCACACAGACTTAAACTCGGGCTAGGGGTTAACTAGACCTAGAGTCCAAACCAAATGTTAGGTCAAGATGACAATCTTTGTTGTAGTAACTTGGCACCTGGCCAGGTAAGTGTAAGGTTGGTGGAGGTCCCTCTTTGCTTGCCTTAGATACCAATTTGAAATTAGCCAGGTAAGCAGACCAACCCACCTTCCTTTGGGCTCTTGTCCCTGAACCACTTGCCTAGACACCAGATACACAAGCACACACAAACAAGTTGTCTAAATTAGCTTGACACTTGGTTTGACCAGACCTTGTGGGTGTCCCTAGCTTACTAGAGCAAATTAAATGTCTACTCAGTTTTAATTAAGGGTTGGGTTCACTATGCAGGTTGGTGATTTTTGGGCTAGGGACAGGTAATGAAATCCTGACCCTATGTCATATCGGTGCCCTTAAATTGATTTACCATGAGATGAATGCAAACATGCATAAGAATCCTAATTTCAGGTGCAAAAATCAGTGTGTTACAGTTCTGATGTGGGGCAAAAAAGTGACATGTATCAATGTTAGAAAATTCAAAAAAAATCAAAGGACATTCCCAACTCACAGATGATATATCAGATGAAAGAAAATTAAAAAATAATATCTTTGTTAGGCATGGTAGTTCCTGGAACCTAGACAATGCATGTAGGATAGAACAGCACAAATTTTAAAGATGCTATATTTAAATGATGCAAAACTATTCTTTAGGATTTTAAACTTACCTTCTTGTGTCCCCTTCAAGGGTCAATCACAATGGCACCCCGACACACCTTAGGAGATCCCCGTGGAATGGGAAGAAAGGATCTTAAAACCTTACTTTTCTCCTAAGACTGGACGGCCTGGTGAAGCACCCAAATCTAGGTACTGAAGATGATGCAAAGCCCTAACCTACCATGCTTTGATACCAAATTTGATGTGAAAATGAGATGAATGAGTTCTAATTTAGTGGGTGATTTAATTTGTTGAGCAATGATCCCTGCGAGCATAAACTTAATTCAAACACAAAATAGTAAAGAGTCATATGAAGGATATACTAAATAAGGGAATAACTCAAACTAGAGCTGTAGATCCATACATGAAGATTGGAACTAAGGCATTAAGAAACTATCCTATCTAGGGCATAGACCATTCAACTATTCAAACTTAAAAAATAAGAAGGATTTTCTTACCAATATTGATGTCTTAGGCCATTAGAAGGGATTCAATTTCAGCACTCCCGAATGGAGATTGGTACTCGAAAACTATCACCTCTAGAGATGAAGACTTCTAGCTTGAAAGGTCCCAAGGGCAAGACCAACTTCCTCGTCGACTCATGATCTTGGAGAACCTTAGAAAGAAAAGGGATTAGTAACTTGAGATGACAAGAAGATTGAAAATTAATAAAGCTTCAATAATATGATTGGAGTGGATGGAGTTGGAGGAGATCAAATGACTTCATTCAGTGTCTGGACTGCAATCGCCTTGGAATCCTTGAATTCCAACTAGAGTTGGCATCCCATGAAGGCAAGGGTTGATGTCCAAAATCTGCTGTAGAAGCTTGCTTGAAGATTGGAATAGGCATCCTTGTAGAGTGGCAATGGGGAAGAAGACCTGGTTGGAGTTTGGAAGATCTACTTAGGATGGTGGTGGGGCGACTTCTAGCTAGAATTTTGGTGGATTTAGGGAAATACTAGGATGGCTAAAGGATGATGTTTTGGATCACTCACCCACTCCCTTTCGGAGGACACATTGCATATAACAAGTGGAAGAAAAAGACTCTTTCGATTTCATTCATCAATAATCTCCTTTACAAAGGGTTTGGAGTGGTATTTATAGCCTCTCCAAAGTCATTTGAAATTTTGCATTCAAAAGGAGGTTACATAAATAATAGAGAGATAAGTGGGGAAGTTGAAACCATCCTTGATTCATGCCTTGATAAGTGGGGAAGTTGAAATCATCCTTGATTCATGCCTTGATAAGATGAAGTGAGGTGGCTCATAAGGTGGCTTCTATGTGGGCTTGGGAGATGAGGTGTCTTCCATATAAGTTTGATGATGTGGTGCTCCAACTTGGTAAGGTTTGTTGAAGTAGTTTGCCTCACCTAATCTTTATGTCTTCATGCTTCATTTGAACCCAAACCAAACCAAACTGAACCCAATTTGTAAATTCACTAATTACAAGACCAAATTGACCTTAATTGGACTCAAAAGACCAAATTGACATAAGCCCAACCCAAATTACAGGACTCAAACTTGACCAGAGAAACAAATTTCCCTATTTACAAGACACATGTTCAAGAAAAGAAATAAAATTGAAATCAAAAGTGGCATTAACTCAATTAATTGAAATCCATAATGAATTTGGCTTGATAAAATTGTATTGAAGCTTCTTTCGAACTGTGGTGCCCATACCAGGAAGGGGATAACTAGGGCCTCATGCCCCTCGACACTCGAAAGTGAAGGCATAGGGTCTCACACCCCTCGATGCTTGAAGGCGAAGGCAAGATGGGCCTCACGCCCACTTTTTTATGGAGGCAGAACGAAGAATCACTCTTTCCTAAAAACTCATCTTCATTAACCAATTTTCTTACAAAGACTGAGGGTGGTATTTATAGACCTTTCCAACACTCATTTGAATTCAAATACAAGATAAAAAGATAAAGATAGTTCAAATTCAAATACAAGATAAGATGAGATCTATCCCAGTCCTAACAACTAGATATCGAAATCCTAACCAACTAACAAATTTAAAAATAAAGATAAATCCTAAATATCTAATCTTTGAATTTAAATTTATTTGCATCAAAATCCATGCTGCTCCAGGATTCATGCTACTCTGGGATCCATGCTACTCTAAGATTCATGCAGGTTGATGTCCCCATCATTCCCCTAAGGTGGGGAAAACTCGACTCCATCGAGTAACCAAATCCAATCAAATCAAAGGAGCTATACTCTGATATATGTGCGGCTCTAAGAATCATGTAGTACTGAAAATCGTGCAACTCTAAAATCAATGCGGCTTTGAGGATCGTGCATCATTGAAGTCAGCAATAGGGAGGGCTACTGCTTTGACGAATGTGTGGTGCATTCACGTTCACGCGGGGACTTTCTTCTCTTGGTCTGATGCTAAGTGGAACAGGGAAGGTATTCGGAGGGTAGTCCGGCGGGCATTCACTGACGACGGTGCTGGGGCGGAGATGGCAGATCGGATGGTGGTGGTCACAGTGGAGGCGGTTGGCGATGGCAGTAGGTGCATGGAGAGGATGGGGTTCGGTTGAGATCGGTCTTCTCCCTTGGATTCGATGATGGGAAGGTGAAATCAGGACTAGATATGGGGGAGTCCAGCATCGTCGATGGCCTGGCTGTGGGTTTTTTTGACGGGAGGAGATCCGGTGGAGGCGCCGATCTAAGGGGCTTCTGCAATAGAAGAAAATGATGGCTACTAGCAGAGAGCAGGAAGATGTTGTTGGGCATGAGCGAGGCATCGCATGCGAAGGGGAGGCATCGGGCGTTGTGGTAGCAAGGAGTTGGGCGGGGTAGTGGAGGTCGACTCGGCTGTGGGCTACTCCAGGCGGAAGGGAGGAGAGCAAGTGGGAGGCATCGTGCGATGGCTGGCTGGCTGTGTGGACTTCCATTGGTGACAGTGAGGGGTCTTCGGTCGAGGGGAAGATGACTGTGGAGATGTCGATCTGATGAACTTCGGCTATAAAGGAAGACGATGGTGAGCATGGGTCATGGCCTCGCCGTTGCTATAGGGATGATCAAAGGCGGTGGGATCCACGAACTTGCACCGTGGCCGGCGGGTGGCGAACAGCACCCCCCCACTCCTTGGCCTAGGAGAAGAGCTAGGCAGTGCAGGAGGTGGAGGCCATGGTGCCTTCTGGAGTGGTAGGGATGGTCCCATAGCCATCGTGCCAGGAGGTGGAGGCCCAAAACCTTAACCCTAGATCTCCTGATGGACTTGGAAAAATGGAACAGAGAAAATAATAGCAGAGGGGCAAATCATGGGAGGAAAGGTGGGGCGCCGGCACAGGGATGCTCAACGACAGGATCAGAAGAAGAGGATGGCAGAGAACACGATCGAGGGAGGTGTGATGTTCGATCATGGTGGGCATGGGAGAACGGCAGTGGGAACGAAATCAGAGATAAGTTGTTGTCCGACAGTGGAACTGGTGGAAGGGATCGACGATGTGCTTGAGTATTCAGGAGTTGAATAGGGAGAGATGGAATGATGGGGCTAGTAACGGGATATGAATTGAGATATGGGCATCTATAAATACCCATACTCCTCTTGTAATAAACTAGTTGATGAAAATGAGTTTTTGAGAGTGTTTTTTCACTTGTGTATGGTTATGGGCTGAGGCCCGTTTGCCTTCGTCCTTCGGGACATCGAGGGGTGTGAGGCCCCAACTTGCCTTCATCCTTCAGGATGTAGAGGGGTGTGAGGCCCCAGGTATCCCCATTCTTTTCTCCCATCTTCATGTCTCTCCCTATTTCCCCTCGTGACCTTGAGATTCATCCTAGCGCCTCCAAGTATCGAGGAGGACGTAATGCCTTAGAGGTGAGAGGTCTCTTCGTTAGGATGAGTCCCAAGGTCCATGAGTTCCAGTCCCCTGTCTCCCATCCCTGTCCTTCCTTCGCCACCTCCGCCAAGAAAACTGAAAATCAAAAGAATCTGGCTATTTTAGGACTTTCAGGATCATCCTATCCTAGTCCCGGGAGGCTTCTTAGCCCTCCCACGATCCTTGGTTTGCTTTAGGTTTTTTTTCCAATTTCCGAATAACCCTAGGTTTCTTCGTGTCCGCCATCACCACATCACCTCCCCCACTAAAGCCATCCACTGGGCAGGATAATTCCCACTACTGCTGCTTCCATCAGGACTATGGCCATGATACGGATGAATGCTGCCACTTGAAGAGAAAAATAGAAGACTTGATCAAGCGTAGCTACCTCAGGAAATATGTGGAAGAAGCAGTGCCTCTGGCGACTCGAGGTGAAGAGCCCTGTCCACTCACCATCGACAACTGGCCCACCAAGAAGCCAGGAGGGATGATATCCTGGAGGGCAGGGAGAACCCCGAAGAGGATTAGGGGGAAAGAAGGGAGTGATGATGTACTCCACTGTATGGGAGAGGGGTTAGTTAGGTGGATATGAAGGAAAACCAGTGCAATGGATGCCTACCCTAGGCATGCTACACTAGGGAGTAAGTATTGCATAATTAAAATTTTTAACATGCATACGGAAAAGCCTACTCATGCACGGGATCTAACATAAACATGATGCATGTAACTAATACAGAGGCATGTATAAGCAAATGCAATAATTATAAACAATATGATAATTTCTAGATCAAAACATGCATGATAATAAAAAGTAAATAACATACCTTATAGAGCTTCCTTTAATAGCAAATCAAGGCAGCTGGTCGAACTCGTTCAATAGCAAATCAGATCTAGAAGAGATCGATCCAATCTCTCGAGGTGTCCAAATGTTCACCCTCTAGAGTATCTGGTGCGGGCACCAGACTCAGAAGAAGACTTCAGAGCTCCATCTGGATCTCTGATTAACCTTGCCCGAAAAATTAGGTTTTTTGGCTTGTAATAAGGGTTGACTTGATCAACTCAATTTTAGTTTGAGTCTGTATTACCTGTAATTTTTATTTTGTTGAGTCATGTTGACTCAGTAGTGGACTAGGGCTTCAACCTGGGGTGTTACATTTTCTCCCAAGGCCAAGCAAGTGGGCGCCAAACTCCCAGCCATACGCCTGAGTCCAGGGGGCGCCACATCTCCATCCAGCAGGCTTTGGTCCCCACACCACAGATAGCAGCTCCCCTCTTTCATGCGCCAATTGAGGAGAAATCCACCAGGGGTCCACAAATCAAGGGGGCGGCCCAAGACTTCCCAAAAGAACCAAACTATAAAAGGGAAGAAATTCTCTTGGAGAGGAATTCAAGGAGGCGCCCATTACCTGCCAAAAATACACAAAACAAAGTTAGAAGGAGCCATAACTTGGGGAGAAAGAAAAGGAGGTATCCAAAAAGGGTTGAGCCATGGAAGGAAGGAGATTTCTCTTGAAAAAGCAAGGTTAGGAGGCACCCTAATCATTCCAACTAAAGCCAGATATAAAAGGAAACAAATTTTCTCTTGGAGGGCAAGGTTAAGAGGCACCCAAACACTTCCAGATAAGGCCAAGCATAGAAGGAAAAAAATATTTTCTTGGAGGTCAAGACAAGGAGGTGCCACCCACTTTCCTTTTTGAAGCTTCAATCAACTTTGGAATTAATTGGCCGGCCATATGAGTAGGGATTGATATCCTAATTTGAAGATCCCCTCCTTTAGTCCCACATGGGAAGATGTAAAATCCTACTCTCTTGTAATGGCCTATAAATTAAACCCCCATGTAAGTTTGAAAAGAAAAAGATGAATGAAACCAACTTTTTTTGTGAGCAAACTCTGTGTTTTCTCTCTTCCGCACTTGCATCCAGGTATTGAGCTCTGTGAGGGAGTAAATCCGGGTTCCCCAGGAACCTTGAGGAGGTGTGAGATCTCCAAAACCCAAACCCTAGGTTAGCCACTTCTACTCCAAAACCCTAGCCGCCCATCATCCACTTCAATCCACCAAACCCTAGCCTATTCCACCTCCCACGGCCTCTCTCTCTCCAAGTCCAGGCCGACCACCAGCATCCAGCTACAGTCCGGGTACTTCAGATCCAAAGCTCTTTCCAGAGGGAGTCGAATCAGCCTTCAAGAGAATCTGGATCTCAGCGACATCAGCCTTCAAGTTCTTCGAACTGGTAAATCCTTCCCTGAGTCTCTGAATCCATCACTTGTTTTTCTTCTTCCCAGATCTTGAGTCCAGGAGAAGCCAACCAAACCACAAGACCAGTATTGGAGGATCCATTGCGAAGATAGCCGAATCCGAGGATCCAACAATCTGCTCGAGAGAGTTCTTCCACCCAAATTCTGAGAAGATCACTGTCTGGTTGGTAAACCATCTCTCCTCTCTATTTCTGTTATGTTGAAAGTTCAGAACGAAACCCTAGGTCTGGGAGTTTCTCAACCCCCAGCGATCCGTTACTTCTGAACTACTCTGATAATTTAGTTTCTTCTAAATTGTGCTTTCAATCCTTACCTAGTTTCCTTCAACTTAGTTTAGCTTTACTTTGAGTCAAAGCCAATTTCTGAAATATATAAAAAAAAAAAAAAATTAATCCTAAATTTACTTCCGCATACGCTTCTTTGTTTTTTGTTCTGCATCATTTTTGGTATCAGAGCTTCCGTTCTACATCATTTTTGGTATCAGAGCCCTGTCTAGGGTTTCTGTTTGATTGCCTGTTTGAGTCCCTCTCTTTTTACTTTGTCTGCTCGAAGTAGACTCCCCAGGACGTCCGGTCCTAGGAATGAAGCGAGGTGCAAACCTCCTCTTCCCATTCCATGGGGTGTTCCTAGGGCGTGTAGGGGATCCGTTGGGTTACAACTTCGTAGCAGAAATTGTAAACGGGGAAGTGCTCTGTTTTCAGTCCGTAATTTCCTTGTTGTAGGAATTATTTCTCATTGCAGATAACTTCAAATTTAGTGATTTTTGTTTTTCTGAAACCAGTATAATTGAAACTAATTTGCATAATTTTCTCATGATTTATTGGTTTCCGTGCAATTTCTGAGAATTAAATTACTGCAACTCTATTTTTGTGTTCTACAATCCATTTATTTTTGAGTGTTCATCTCTTAATTCAACTTAAGGGCATTTGAGCATCTAAGATAAGGGGAGGAGTTGATAACCTCTCCTTAGCCCAAAACCACCACCCCTTCATTCAAACCTAAGCCTTTAATCTAAAATTGATTAGACCTAATTTGCCCTAGTGGGCTAGGGACATCAACAAGTCGGGTCAAGGCTAGTGTTGAGTCAGTTTGTCTGGTTACTCTGTGTGTGCTTTGTACTCAGTGTCTAGAACGGTGGTTCAGGGATTCCATCCCGAAGGGCTTGTGTGCTGGTCCGCCTACCTGGCCAATCTCTGATTGGTGTCTAGGATTGGCATTTAGGGACCTAACACTCCCCTTACACCTGCCTGGCTGAATCCCAAGTTACTACAGGCTAGCTTGCCACTCTGATTGGGCATCTAGTTTGGACTCTAGGTCTAGTGAGCCAGTAGTCGCTTTAGTCTAGTCACATTCTGTGTGTTTGCTTGCATCATCATGTATACCCGGAATGGAGTACCCTACCAACCTGGTCAAACCCAACCTGATTTAGAGGCCATGGTTAGAGCTCTTACTGAAAGTATGAACAAATTGAGTCAGGATATGACTGCTACTGTTACCCAGTGTAAAGAACAAGTCCATGAGAATTTTACCCATCTTAGGGATCGAGTCCAAGTACTTGAGAAATGTAGACATCAAAATTGGACCCCTGATCCAAAATTTAATAGGCCCCAACCTCATCCATGCCAGGAGCCTAGGAGGACCTTATACCATGATCCCGAGCATAATCTTAGGAAGCCTAACCATGATATCTATAGTGTGGATCGTGTCTATGAGAAGTCCTTACAATATTCTAGACCAGTCACTCAACAACCCAAGTCTTCTAGATCAAACCATTTAGATCCACACCCATGCCCAAGTATGGTCTCTACTAGCTTGAAACCCAGTGTGACCCAGGTTCCTATATCGCAAGAATGTTTGTTTTATGGAGAAAGAGGCCATAAATCTAGTCAGTGCCCATGCATAGGACTGGCTTGTGCACAGCTAAGTGGTAAGAATCCTAAGGATGACATTAATGAGGGAGAACCCAAGCCTACCAATGAGGAAGAAAGGTTAGGTATGACAAGCCTAGAATCAGTTGACCCGATTACCACTGACCCGAAACCCATTGAAGATGGCATCGAGGAAGTATATGATGCTGGCTTGAGTCTAGTTGATGAATATGAGGGGGAAGAACTTGAAGAATGTGACATCGATACTATTGGTTCCTTACCTGAGGAGACCTTGGAGAGCAACCAAGTGGTAGGACCTAGTTCAGAAATTCAAGAGATTTGTGAGAATCAGGTTCCTTTAGTCAAATACCCCCAGGAAGAACTCATAGTGTTAGCCCGAGCTATCAGTTCGTACCCTCTAATGACAGTCATTCCCCAAGTACCAATTGAAGATCTTTGCACTGAACTGTTTAAGTTTGCCCACCCTATGGTAGATCCTCTCCTTAGGATGACTGAATCAAGCCTCTTACAATTGGACCTTGTCCCATGCCCAGCCACTAAGGTCTCTCCCGTAATCTCAATTAAACATCCTTGTCTTGAGCGGATTGATTCACCCAGTCCTGTAGAAGTCCTCCTTATGGCCCCAGACCCCTTCCTTCGCATGACTGACCTATCCTTCTATAGAATATACCTTTTCGCACCCATAGGTCAAATTTCAAGTCTTGAGGTCATCATCCATAGGCCCTCCCATGAATCATTCTCTAATCCAGTTCTTGAGAAAGTGGATCATTATTTGCTTAGAGAGCAAACTTTAACTGTTGCAATCACATGTCCTAGGCTGCTTCCCGAACCATCTCTTGATCCATTCCTGGGAGTAGCAAACTTTTCCTTTCGAAAGGATGACCAGTTGACACTCATAGATCACCATTCAAACCTTCAGGTCACCACCTTTAGTCAGCAGGTAATTCGTGACTCCGCCTCATATTTCCTCCCTTTCTCTAGGACTTCCAATGCTTCTTACACCATCCAAGTATACTTTGTCGAAGTCTTTAGAGTGAACCACGTGTCAGAACCTATTAGGTTTGCCACCTACTTCTGGAAGACCTTATGG
This sequence comes from Areca catechu, assembly GCA_021397845.1. Classification (NCBI taxonomy): domain Eukaryota; kingdom Viridiplantae; phylum Streptophyta; class Magnoliopsida; order Arecales; family Arecaceae; genus Areca; species Areca catechu. The sequence continues at coordinate 125,152,266 of CM038047.1, read as the reverse complement.
CACCTACTAGGCACCCATGATAAGTTTTCATGCTCTGCATGCCATCCTCCGACCCAAGGTCAAACCTAGAGAGCCATAGTTTGTTAGGTTTAGACCTAGGGTTCCTTTGAATAAAGTCCATTCTTTAGGAATGTATCGTCAGTCGAGTTTAGGACATTGACTCAGATTTTGGTTGAGTGAGAATACCAGGAATTGGGATTTGTATTTTGTTCAGGGCTGAAATTGCATTCAATGTTTCGATCAATAGGTCTATAGGCTAGAGTCCCTTTGAAATTGTTCTTGGATACAAGCCTCACACACCACTTGATCTGATTTCACTATTAGCCCACACACATGAGTCTCCGAGTCTGCTGAAGTTTTTGCACAGCATATAAAAGACTTGCATAAAGAAATTCATGCCAAAATAAATTTAAGTAATGAAACTTATAAGAAGTTGGCAAATTCTCAAAGGCGAGTCAAAACTTTTGTTGATGGAGACTATGTAATGATTAGGTTAAGGCCTGAATGGTTTCCTCCTGGAACCGTTAGAAAGTTACATGCTAGAGGAGCTGGACCATTTAGAGTGGTGAAGAGAGTAGGATCCAATGCCTATGTGCTCGAGTTACCTCCAGAACTAGGCATTAGCTCCACTTTCAACATTACAGACCTAGTAGAGTATAGAGAGCCAGCTGTGATTCCAGTGAGCCTTTTGAGCCTAATCCTGCTCTTGAGAGTGAACCCAACCCTGTGTGTCCACCAATAAACTGGCCTGTGAGGAAAGAGCAGATTGAAAAGATCCTGGATGATCAGGTTATCTCTACTCGTAATCGAGGATACCAAAGATACCTGGTCCGCTGGCAAGGAAGGCCAGATTCTGATGACTCTTGGATCTCCCGAGAAGAATTACAAGAATTGGACCCAGACCTCTTGGAGAGATACCAGAGCCAACTTGATCCATACTCGACAGGGTCGAGTTACTCCCACCCTGGGAGAATTGGTGCGGGCACCAGACTCAGAAGAAGACTTCAGAGCTCCATCTGGATCTCTGATTAACCTTGCCCGAAAAATTAGGTTTTTTGGCTTGTAATAAGGGTTGACTTGATCAACTCAATTTTAGTTTGAGTCTGTATTACCTGCAATTTTTATTTTGTTGAGTCATGTTGACTCAGTAGTGGACTAGGGCTTCAACCTGGGGTGTTACATTTTTCCCAAGGCCAAGCAAGTGGGCGCCACACTCCCAGCCATACGCCTGAGTCCAGGGGGCGCCACATCTCCATCCAGCAGGCTTTGGTCCCCGCACCACAGATAGCAGCTCCCCTCTTTCATGCGCCAATTGAGGAGAAATCCACCAGGGGTCCACAAATCAAGGGGGCGGCCCAAGACTTCCCAAAAGAACCAAACTATAAAAGGGAAGAAATTCTCTTGGAGAGAAATTCAAGGAGGTGCCCATTACCTGCCAGAAATACACAAAACAAAGTTAGAAGGAGCCATAACTTGGGGAGAAAGAAAAGGAGGTATCCAAAAAGGGTTGAGCCATGGAAGGAAGGACATTTCTCTTGAAAAAGCAAGGTTAGGAGGCGCCCTAATCATTCCAACTAAAGCCAGATATAAAAGGCAACAAATTTTCTCTTGGAGGGCAAGGTTAAGAGGCACCCAAACACTTCCAGATAAGGCCAACCATAGAAAGAAAAAAATATTTTCTTGGAGGTCAAGACAAGGAGGTGCCACCCACTTTCCTTTTTGAAGCTTCAATCAACTTTGGAATTAATTGGCCAGCCATATGAGTAGGGATTGATATCCTAATTTGAAGATCCCCTCCTTTAGTCCCACATGGGAAGATGTAAAATCCTACTCTCTTGTAATGGCCTATAAATTAAACCCCCATGTAAGTTTGAAAAGAAAAAGATGAATGAAACCAACTTTTTTTTATGAGCAAACTCTGTGTTTTCTCTCTTTCGCACTTGCATCCAGGTGTTGAGCTCCGTGAGGGAGTAAATTCGGGTTCCCCAGGAACCTTGAGGAGGTGTGAGATCTCCAAAACCCAAACCCTAGGTTAGCCACTTCTACTCCAAAACCCTAGCCGCCCACCATCCACTTCAATCCACCAAACCCTAGCCTATTCCACCTCCCACGGCCTCTCTCTCTCCAAGTCCAGGCCGACCACCAGCATCCAGCTACAGTCCGGGTACTTCATATCCAAAGCTCTTTCCAGAGGGAGTCGAATCAGCCTTCAAGAGAATCGGATCTCAGCGACATCAGCCTTCAAGTTCTTCGAACTGGTAAATCCTTCCCTGAGTCTCTGAATCCATCACTTGTTTTTCTTCTTCATAGATCTTGAGTCCAGGAGAAGCCAACCAAACCACAAGACCAGTATTGGAGGATCCATTGCGAAGATAGCCGAATCCGAGGATCCAACAATCTGCTCGAGAGAATTCTTCCACCCAAATTCTGAGAAGATCACTGTCTGGTTGGTAAACCATCTCTCCTCTCTATTTCTGTTATGTTGAAAGTTCAGAGCGAAACCCTAGGTCTGGGAGTTTCTCAACCCCCAGCGATCCGTTACTTCTGAACTACTCTGATAATTTAGTTTCTTCTAAATTGTGCTTTCAATCCTTACCTGGTTTCCTTCAACTTAGTTTAGCTTTACTTTGAGTCAAAGCCAATTTCTGAAATATATAAAAAAAAAAAGAAATTAATCCTAAATTTACTTCCGCATACGCTTCTTTGTTCTTTGTTCTGCATCATTTTTGGTATCAGAGCTTCCGTTCTGCATCAGTATCCATGTGCGGGCGCTCGCTGATCCAACTCCCGAATGGATGCTAGTCCTCCAGGAATCAATGAATAGGTCATGGATAATGGAGTAGAAAAAACCAAACTGATCTTCATGCACGGTCTTCTCCAAGATCGCACAAACTCCACCAAAAGCACACAAAGACAACTTAAAAAACAACAACTTGAATCCAATGAGACATGGAATGACTGAATGAGAGGTGAGCCACAGATTCCCTCCCAAGGAGTTGCCTTTTCCTTGGATCCGGAAGAAGCTCTGCGGAGAAGAGCCCTTGTTCCTCTCTCTCTATCATAACTCATGTTCCTCTCTCTCTCTCTTGCATGCCCTTGCTCTGTTTTCCTCCCTTCTTATCTTATTCTCATGGCCTGTAACCGAGATGTAAAACCAATGGAGAAAACCCATGAAGGAAAAAAAAATCAATGTGAGAGAGTCCAGATAAATCCACACTCCATTTGAATTGGTTTGGATCGGTTTAAATGCTGGAAATGATGGAAGGATGAGAACAAAAAGGGGCAAAACACCATGAAAGCAGGGACCGAAGCAAGTGATCAAGCCGGTGTTTATAAAAATCTAGGAGAAAACACCATGAGACCCATTTTCTAGAATGACAAAAATGTGAGCAGGGGAAGCCATCAAACCGGTGTTTTTAAAGACTTGGGAGAAAACACGATGAAAACAAGACAAAATTAAACTGGTTCAACAAAACCAAAAACCAGTTCATAAAAACCCCGGTCCGACCAAACCTGATCAGAAAGAAAAACGGGTCCAATCCTGGTCTACCAGGAATAGTTCCTGGTTGATCCAAACCAATCTTGGTCGATCCAAATCAGATCAGGTTGACCAGAAAAAATCCAATGTGTGCTCAATCAGTCCGTATGACCTTAATACCGAAACGATTTCCAATCGTTGATCGGCTCCCGGATTAAAAAGAAATCCTCTATGGCGTGTGACCTCAAAGGTTCGAACCTAAATGGTAGCACTGGAATACTTCTAGACCAGCATAAGATATCATCTAGCAATGGGTCCTAGCATCCGAATAGGCTGAAGATGCGAGAGCAATCTATCGAACCTCTGGCATATGGTTACCGTATAATTCATCCCTTTGACCTCCAATGCTCAAGATGACCTAGGGTTAGACTGCCAACCCTAGCTGAGTCAATCCATAACATGTCTCAACCTCGCAAGTCCAGCGACTCTTCACTAGGACTACCCTGGCCAAGGATTTGCTAAATTGAGACACTACGAGACATTCAATCCAAACAATTTGGGCAGGTCAATTCCATCTTGGTCCACCACTGCTCCACAAGTACTTGCCTATACCCAGAAACTTTCCGTCACCAGATTAGAAATCCGGATAGTCCAGCACCAAAGCATAGGGAGTTGCTTGCAAGCTACCATGGTGAACTCAGTTCGGAGGGACACATATACCAATATCCAATCATGAGCAATCCTTTGGCAGAAAGGAGCTCCACGGAGTCATGTTTAATGAGATGTCATACATCCTACTTGCAGATCACATCAGTGTCACCACACTCCTTTGGTCAAGAGGACAACCAAACGATGTGAACCACAACAACCTACACTTGATACATTGCCATCCTATATAATGTATCCTTTGGTTGTGAACCTTTTTAAAGGACTACTCGATATATCCTCTCTATATCGAAGACAGTGCAGTCCTAAGGACTTCATCACATAAATAGAGTTCATTACAGGGAAATGAATAATGTGATGAGCTGCCAAAATAAAATTTTATTAATTCATATATAAATTATAATACTGAGCACAACTGCCTACAGCCTAGGTGATTGGCTTTGGGACACAATTCCCAATAACTCCCACTTGTACTAAAGCCAATCAGAATAGTATCTAATACCCATTTCCCATTTACAATAGTCAAACTCTTTGATTCAGAGGGCTTTAGTGAAGGGGTTGGCCAGATTCTCCTTTCCATTAATCTTCAAAAGATTGATGTCGTCTCGTTCCACGATCTTTTGCAGGAGATGATAGCATCACAGAATGTGCTTAGTACGGTGATGAGACTTTGGCTCCTTAGCTTGAGCAATGGCTCCTGTGCTATCATAATACACTGGAACAGGACCATCTAGGAAAGGTGCCACCCCTAGCTCTCCAAGGAACTTCCGTGACCACACGACTTTCTTTGTTGCATCTGATGCTGCAATGTACTCAGCTTCGCATACTAAGTCTGCAATTGTTCCCTGCTTAGAACTCTTCAAGCAGATCGCTACTTTATTCAGGGTAAACAAAAACCATGACACACTTTTGCTATCATCTCTGTCTGACTGGAAACTGGAGTCAGTATACCCTACAAGTCTCAAGTCATATTCTCCATAAATCAGCCATTGGTCCTTAGTGTTTCTCAAATACTTCAGGATGGTCTTAACCACCTTCCAATGTGCCTCACCTGGTCAGACTGGTATCTGCTCACCACCCCTAGTGAGTATGCCATGTCTGATCTAGTACATGTTATAGCATACATGATAAAGTCCACTGCAGAAGCATAAAGAACTCTACTCATGTGCTCTCTTTCCTCAGAAGTTGTCACACAATCCTTCTTAGAAAGAGAATTCCATAACCTATCGGAAGATAGCCTTTCTTGGAATTCTCATGCAGAACCGTTTCAGCATAGTATCAATATATGTAGATTAGGACAATCCCAGAAGCCTCTTAGATCTATGTCTATAGATCTTCATACCCAGTATGTAAAAAGCTTCACCCAAGTCCTTCACGGAGAATTGAGATAATAACCAAACCATTATTCCTTGCAATGCTGCGATGTCATTCCCGATTAAGAGAATGTCATCAACATACAGTACCAGGAATACAATCACATAACCATTAACCCACTTATAGATGCAGGGTTCCTCTCCATTCCTAATGAAGCCATACGATTTGATACACCTATCAAATCGCATGTTCCAACTTCGAGATGCTTGCTTGAGTCCATAAATGGATCTCTGCAATTTGCACACTTTTGACTCGTTTGTGGATGTGAACCCTTCAGATTGTATCATATACACCTCTTCATCCAGCTCCCCATTTAGGAAAGTAGTTTGGACATCCATCTGCCAGATCTCATAGTCAAAATATGCTACAAAAGCAAGCATAATCCGAATGGACTTGAGCATTGCCGCAGGGGAGAATGTCTCGTCATAATCGATGCCATATCAATGACGATACCCCTTGGCAACCAGACAGGCTTTATATGTTTCCACCTTTCCATCTGCATCCCTTTTTCTCTTGAAAATCCACTTGCACCTGATGGGTTTTATCCCTTCAGGTGGATCAACCAATGTCCATACATTGTTGATATTCATGGACTCCATCTTGGATCGCATGGCTCCAAGCCACGCCTCAGAGTTAGATCTCTGAAGTTCATCCATATAGGTAATCAGATCCTCATCATTCTCATCGAGTTCAATAGGATCACCGTCCTGGACTAAGAAACTGTAGTATCTGTCTGGCTAATGCGGTACTCTACTAGATCTCCTATTAATGGATTCCGATTGTGATCCAATCACAGCCGGTTCTATGATGTCCTTAGAGTGTGCAGGTTCTTCTACTGGTTGAACTTTACCAAGTTCAATCTTAGAGGCTACAGTTCCTTCTCTAAGGAACTCCTTTTCCAAAAAGATAGCCCTAAGAGCAATGAACACTATCTATTTGTCCTCCAAGTAGAAGAAATATCCTTTTGTTTCCTTAGGGTACCCAATAAATAGGCACCGATCAGACCTAGGACCAAGTTTATCTGAGTCTAAATGCTTTACATAAGATGGACAACCCCAGTCCCGAAGGTGTGAAATTGATGGCTTACATCTAGTCCATAACACATTTGGAGTGGAGACAACAGACTTACTCCAAACATCATTCAGCAAGTAACAAGCTATCTCAAGTGCATATCCCTAGAAGGACAGCGACAGAGTTACAAAGCCCATCATGGATCGAACCATGTATAATAGGATTTGATTCCTCCTTTCGGACACACCATTCAATTGGGGTGTTCCTGGAGGAGTCCACTGAGAGAGAATTCCATTCTCCTCAAGATATGTCATGAACTCACAGATAGGTATTCACCACCTCGATCAAATCGAAGGGATTTAATACTCTTTCCAGTTTATTTCTCCACTTCATTACGATATCGTTTGAACATTTCAAACGACTCAGATTTATGTCTCATTAAGAAGACATAACCATACCTGGAAAGGTCGTCTGTACATGTAATGAAATATCTGTATCCACCTCTGGCACTAATTGTCATGGATCCACATACATCAGTATGTATGAGACTCAGAAGTTCTGTAGCTCGTTCACCTTTTCAAGTAAATGGTGACTTGGTCATTTTACCAAGCAAATAGGATTCATAAGTGGGCAGTGAGTCAGAATCACTGACCTCGAGGAGGCCTTCTCCTTGCAACTTGTTTATCCTATTCTGGTTAATATGACCTAGCCTACGGTGCTATAGATACAAATCACTGACATTTTCTATCCTTGGGCATTTACTAGATGTGTACATTATATTAACAGGCCATGATATGACATAAATGCCATTATTTAACTTAGCTTTCATTATCATAGAGTTATTCACAATAACTTGGCAAAAATCTCCTTTTATTGAAAGTTCATAACCACAATTGGCCAATAGGCCTACAGAGATAATGCTCATAATAAAACTAGGACAATAATGACAGTCGACTAATTCGACAGTAATAGACTCAAAAACAAGACTCAGAACTCCGACCGCCAGCACTGGAACACGATTTCCATTTTCGACGCTCAGGAATTGCTCCCTATCTTCGAATCTCTTGCTAACCTACAGTCCCTGCAATGAATTGCAAACATGAATAGGACTATCAGTATCCAATACCCAGTTAGCAGTGTCACAAATAGAGAAATTACAAGGTTTTATCATATAAATACCTTGTCCAGCACCCTGCTACTTTTCCTTCCTTGGCCTGTCTGGGTCTAAGGATGCCTGATAAAGAGGACATCTCTTCTTCCAGTGTCCTTGCTTCTTACAATAGAAATACTCTGCACCAGCTTTATCAGCTTTCACTTTCTTGGCCTGACTTGGGCCAGGAGCACTCAGCACCTTCTTTCCCTTACCTTTCTTCTTCCCTTTCTTAAAGGGATGACGACCTCTAAGACCTCCCACTAAATTCACCATCCCTTTATTCAGTTGGTGGTCCTTCTCGTAAGTCTGCAGCAACCCCATCAAACCATGGTAATTGACTGCAAGCTTATTCATTCTATAATGATCAAGAAAGTCAAGATAGGAGGAGGGTAGAGAATTCAGGATCGCATCCTTACCAAGGTGCTCGTGCAAGGGACATCCGAGCATGCCCAATCATTTGATCATCTCGATCATGTACAATACATGATCAGTGACCGAACTTGGTGCGGGCACCAGACTCAGAAGAAGACTTCAGGGCTCCATCTGGATCTCTGATTGACATTGCCCGAAGAATTAGGTTTTCTGGTTTTGTAATAAGGGTTGACTTGGTCAACTCAATTTTAGTTTGAGTCTGTATTTCCCTACAATTTAAATTTTGTTGAGTCATGTTGACTCAACACAAGTCCTAGTAGTGGTCTAGGTCTTCTCCAAGGTGCCACATTTTCTCCCAGGACCAAGCAAGTGAGCGCCACACTCCCAACCACATGCCAGAGTCCAGGAGGCGCCACATCTCCATCCAGTGTGCCTTGGTCCCCACACCACAAGAAAGCAGGTCCCTTCTTTCATGCGCCACTTGGGGGAGAAATCCATCAAGATACCTCAATCCAAGGAGGAGCCAACTTCTTTCCAGATAAACCCAAGCCAGGATGGCAAGAATTTTTCTTGAAGAGAGGATCAAGGAGGTGCCCCACAATGTTCCATAAAAACCCAAGTTATAAAAGGGAAGAGAGCATGTCTTGGGAGAAAATCAAGGAGGCACCCAAAAGTTTCCTAAAGTGCCAAAGCCATGAAAGGAAGAAGCCTAAACTTGTGGAGCAAGACTAGGAGGTGTCCAAAAGAGCCAAACCATGAAGGGAAAATCCTTGATTCATGGAGAGATACTAGGAGACACCCCACTACCTGCCAAAAATGTCCAAAACAAAGATGGGAAGGGCCTTGACTTAGGGAGGAAGAAAATGAGGAGTCCAAAAGAGTTGATCCATGGAAGGAAAGAAATCCTCTCTTGAAGACCCAAGCAAGGAGGCACCATCTACCTGCCTTTTATAACCCAAATCAAATTTTTTTGGTACCTTGGCCGACCATATGTATATGGATTATCCTGATTTGTAGATCCCCTCCTTTAGTCCCACATGGGAAGATGTAAAACCCTACTCCCTTGTAAAGCCCTATAAATTAAACCCTCTTGTAAGTTTAAAAAAAAAGATGAATGAAATCAATTTCTTTGTGAGCAACTTTGTGTTTCTCTCTTCCGCACTTGTATTCAAGTGTTGAGCTCCGTGAGGGAGTAAATCCGGGTTCCCTAGGAACCTTGAGGAGGTGTGAGATCTCCAACCCCAAAACCCTAGCTTAGTCCACCCATCTCTACTCCACCACCACCAAATCCTAATTTTCCATCTACATCCCACGGCCCCTCTCTTCCACATAGAGGCCGGCCACCAGCATCCAGGTTCAGATCAACTGTTTCAACTACAGAGCAAGTTCAAAGAAGAGTCAGATTAGTATCAAGATCTCTGGAACTTCTACATCCAACAATCTTCATTAAGTCCTCAGGTCAGTGTCTTTCTTTGAGTTTCTGGTTCTTTTTTTTTTGTTCTTCTTCTTCCAGATCTTGAGTTCGAGAAGAAGGCCAACCTTGCCATAGGACTACAATCTGAGGATCCATTGCGAAGATACCTCATCTCCAAGGATCCTACAATCTGTTCGAGAGTGTCCTTCAATTGAAGCAACGAGAGATATCACAGTCAGGTATAAAACCTTCTCTTCTCTCTTCGTCTGTTTCTTGAAAGAGGAGTAAACCCTAGGTCTGGGGGTTTCTCAATCCCCAGCGATCCTACTTCTGAGTTACTCTGATAATCCACTCCTTTTAATTATGCTTTCTGTCATTTCTTAGTTTCTTTCAGCATTAGTTTATCTTTCCTTTAAATCAAAGCCGACTTCTGAAAATAAATAAATAAAAAAAAAATATATTAATTTTAATTTACTTTCGCATCGCATCATCTCTTTTGTTCCGCATCATTTTTGGTATCAGAGCTTTCGTTCTGCATCAGAACTGCCAGTCCGCATTTTGGCATTGTAGATGGCACAAGACACTTTGTACCGCTCTACGTCGTCTGGCATGCTGAAAGATTCCTTCAACTTTTGAAGAATCTCTTCTGGCTGGGCCTCCTCGAATTTGTGACTGAACTCATCGTTCATCGCCACCAATATTATGCATCGACAGTAGTCCGATCAGAAACCCACTTCAAATAAGTGTCCCTGACCGAACTCCGAGCATTGGCAGGAGGAATTTTGGGTGCTGGATCCGTTATCACATAAAGGACCGCTTGTGCTCCAGGACTATCCTCAATTTTTGATACCAGCTATCGAAATTAGGATCCTTTAACTTCTCGCCATCGAGAAGTGACCAGAGCAAAAAGTTTGAAGACATCTGAAAGGAAAGTTAAGACCAAATTAGTATATGAATTAATCAATTAAACCAAAAGACTTGGACTTTAGTCTAAAGGTCCCTCCCACTAATTTTTTAGATTGGGAGCCTCTAACTCCAATCCACGAAATCATCATTTCATAGTGGGTACTGAAATCCAATAGACCACGTATAAGCCCGACTTTGGCCGGCTCACCCATATGCACCTAAAGGTAGGTTCTCTAACCAATTGCTTCGCTAAGCAACTTCCAATGATAAATTTTTCCCCACAGAACCCCCAATCGACCTTGGGGTCTCTTATTGCAAGTCTCTGGTTAGGTCCAACCATCAATATGACAAACCCAATGCTTCTAGCTAATGAATGTCCAAGCTCGACTTTGGCCGGCCCACCTGATCACCATTAAGAAGGTTGCACTGAACCATCATCTATGGAAGAGTAATCCCAATAACCGGATGCACACCCGTTCTTTGGAACTGCGATGTACACCAAGCTAAAGGACTCATTACTAACCCACTTAATGGGAGGCTAAGACACCATCAACTCATTGACTTAGTCTTTTTCAAGACCTAATAATTTTAGAGGATTTTAATTAAATTGAGACAGAAGAAAGAGAGAAGAACATGGATCAACCTTCCACTGATCAAATCAATTCTCAAGAGGGTTGAATTAAATTCAACAATTTGGTCCATAGGCACCTAAAAATTAGACAGGCTGATCAACTTGGGTGACATGGGTTAACTCGAATCAATAAGCTCTTCTAATCAGTTCTGGTTGACCAGATTGGCCAGGAATGTGAGATCATAGGTGAGTATCCGTCATTAACCATTTTTTCTAGACACCAACCAAGTTGGCCAGGAAAGAGATAGCCTCATGCAGCCATGATCAAAAATAACAAACCTGCCTAGACACCAATCAATTTACCATACTTGATTAGACAATCCTAAGAACTTGGGCTTACCACAGAGCCACTAATTAAATCCATTTTAGAAGAATGAACTAACCCATCTAACTATTAGATAGATACTAAAGAGAAGGTCCTTAATCAACATTTGATTAGTTCTTTTAAGTCCAATTGAACTAACCTTAGGTCTAACCCAATAAACGGACCCAATCAGATAGCTAACCCAATAAACCCAAATGGCTTATTCAAATGACATTAGGTTTCATAAACCCTAATCTGGCTTGTCATTTAATTAATCTTTCAATTCATAATTGTTAGATTATAAGCCAACTTTTAATTAAAACTTTTTTAATTAAATTCATGTAAAACCCTTTTCTTTCATGCATCATATCTAGTCTTATCATATCAATTTATAATATTGCAAGCCTTAACAATTATAGACATGCCAATGTATAATCATGTATCAAGATTAAAACATTTTTAATATCATAGGTTTCCTTTAAGGATCCTTCTGAAAAGGCCAACACAGACAAACTGCCTCATGCCATAGAAACTTAGGGATTTTAAACCCTGATTAATCTCTACGGACACACGGCCATGGTGAAGGTCTCAACTAGGTTCCTAAAAGTAATCCCTAATCTAGATACAAATCCAAATACATGCAATCATGATATGCTACACAGGAACCTATGGCTCTGATACCACTGAAGGAAATCCAGTGCAACGGACGCCTACCCTAGGCATGCTACACTAGGGAGTAGGTATTACATAATTAAAATTTTTAACATGCATACGAAAAAGCCTACTCATGCATAGGATCTAACATAAACATGATGCATGTAACTAATACATAGGCATGTATAAGCAAATGTAATAATTATAAACAATATGATAATTTCTAGATCTAAACATGCATGATAACAAAAAGTAAATAACATACCTTATAGAGCTTCCTTTAATAACAAATCAAGGCAGTCGGTTGAACTCATTCAACAGCAAATCAGATCTGGAAGAGATCGATCCAATCTCTCGAGATGTCCAAATGTCAACCCTCTAGAGTATCCACGCGTGGACACTCGCTAATCCAACTCCCGGATGGATGCTAGTCCTCCAAGAATCAATGAATACATCATGAATAATGGAGTAGGGAAAACCAAACTGATCTTCATGCACAGTCTTCTCCAAGACCGCACAAACTCCACCAAAAGCACACAAAGACAACTTAAAAAACAACAACTCAAATTTGATGAGACATGGAATGACTAAATGAGAGGCGAGCCACAGATTCCCTCCCAAGGAGTCACCTTCTCCTTGGATCCGAAAGAAGCTCCGCGAAGAAGAGCCCTTGTTCCTCTCTCTCTATCATAACTCACGTTCCTCTCTCTCTTGCATGCCCTTGCTCTGTTTTCTTCCCTTCTTATCTTATTCTCATGACCTGCAACCGAGATGTAAAACCAGTGAAGAAAACCCGTGAAGGAAAAGGGAAATCAACATGAGAGAGTCCAGATAAATCCAAACTCCATTTGAATTGGTTTGGATCAGTTTAAATGCTGGAAATGATGGAAGGATGAGAACAAAAAGGGGCAAAACACCGTGAAAGCAGGGACCGAAGCAAGTGATCAAGCCGGTGTTTATAAAAATCTGGGAGAAAACACCGTGAGACCCATTTTCTGGACTGGGCAAAAACATGAGCAGGGGAAGCCATCAAACTAGTGTTTTTAAAGACTTGGGAGAAAACACGGTGAAAACAAGCCAATATTAAACATGTTCAACAAAACCAAAAATCGGTTCAGAAAAACCCCGATCTGACCAAATTCGATCAGAAAGGAAAACGGGTCCAGTCCTGGTCTACCAGGAACAGTTCCTGGTTGACCCAAACCAATCCTGGTTGATCCAAATTAGACCAGGTTGACCAAAAAAATTCAATGTGTGCTCAATTAGACCATTTGACCTTAATACCGAAATGATTCCTAATCGTTGATCGGCTCCTAGATCATAAAGAAATACTCTATGGCATGTGACCTCATAGGTTTGAACCTAAACGATAGCACTGGAATACTTCCAGTACTAGCACAAGATACCATCTAGAAATGGATCACGACGTCCAGATAGGCCGAAGATGTGAGAGCAATGATGCAGGACGAAAGCTCTGATACCAAAAATGATGCAGAACAAAGAACAAAGAAGCGTATGCGGAAATAAAATTAAGATTAAAATTTTCTTTTGTTATTTTTTTTTTTTTTTTTATATTTCAGAAATTGGCTTAACTCAAAGTGAAGCTAAACTAAGTTGAAGGAAACTAGGTAAAGATTGAAAGCACAGTTTAGAAGAAACTAAATTTATCAGAGTAGTTCAGAAGTAATGGATCGCTGGGGGTTGAGAAACTCCCAGACCTAGGGTTTCGCTCTGAACTTTCAACATAACAGAAATAGAGAGAAGAGATGGTTTACTAACCAGACTTGTGATCTTCTCAGGGTTTGGTGGAAGAACTCTCTCGAGCAGATTGTGGGATCCTCGGAGTCGGCTATCTTCACAATGGATCCTCTAATACTGGTTTCGTGGTTTGGTCGGCTTCTTCTGGACTCAGAATCTGGGAGAGAAAAGGAACAAAAGATGGAATTCAGAAACTCAAGAAGAGATCTTACCAGGCTGAAGAACTTGAAAGCCGAGGCTGCTGAGATCAGGATTCTCCTGGAGGCCGATCTGACTTCCTCTTAGAGTTGCTGCAGACCTGAAGTATCTGGACCGGAGTTGGATGCTGGTGGCCGGCCAGGGCTTGGAAATGGTGGCCGTGAGAAGGGGAAAAAAACCTAGGGCTTGGTGGAAAGAGAAAGGTGATGGCGGCTAGGGTTTGGGAATTGAGTGGCTAACCTAGGGTTTAGGGTTTTGGAGATCTCTCACCTCCTCAAGGTTCTAGGGGAACCTGGATTTACTCCCTCACGGAGCTCAACACTTAGAAGCAAGTGCGGAAAAAAGAAAACATAAGTTTGCTCATAAAAAAATTTCTTTTCATTCATAGATTGTTTTCAACTTACAAGAGGGATGTAATTTATAATGCTTTACAAGGGAGAAGGGTTTCATATTTTCCCATATGGGACTAAAGGAGGGGATCTCCAAATTAGGGCAAATCCCTTACATATGGTTGGCCAAAATACCAAAAATTAGGATTTGGGTTATAAATGGCAGGTAGATGGCGCCACCTTGCTTGGATTTTTTCAAGAAAAATTTTCTTCCTTCCCTGGATGAACTCTTTTGGACTCCTCCTTTTCTTCCTCCCTAAGTCAAGGCTCTTCCCATCTTTGTTTTAGGTGTTTTTGGCAGGTAATGGGCGCCCCTTGATATTCTCTTCCAAGAAAAACTTCTTCCCTTCTTTGCTTGGAATCACTTGGGAAAGTCTTGGCCGCCCCCTTGATTTGTGCTCTTCTCTTTATCTGGTGCATGAAAGAAGGAGGTTGCCATCTGTGGAGTGGGGACCAAAGGCTGCTGGATGTGAATATGGCGCCCCCTGGACTGGGAGTGTGGCTGGGAGTGTGGTGTCCACTTGCCAGGTCTTGGGAGAAAATGTAACATCCCTGGTTGAAACCCTAGTCCACTACTGAGTCAACATGACTCAACAAAATAAAAATGCAGGTAATGTAGACTCAAGCTAAATTGAGTTGATCTAGTCAACTCTTATTATAAACCAAAAACCCTAATTCTTCGGGCAAGGTTAATCAGAGATCCAGATGGAGCTCTGAAGTCTTCTTCTGAGTCTGGTGCCCACACCAATTCTCCCAGGGTGGGAGGAACTCGACCCTGTCGAGTATGGATCAAGCTGGCTCTGGTATCTCTCCAAGAGGTCTGGGTCCAGCTCTTGTAACTCTTCTCGGGAGATCCAAGAGTCATCAGAATCTGGCCTTCCTAGCCAGCGGACCAGGTATCTTTGGTATCCTCGATTACGAGTAGAGATAACCTGATCATCCAGGATCTTTTCAATCTGCTCTTTCCTCACAGGCCAATTTGTTGGTGGACACACAGGGTCAGGTTTACTCTCAAGAGCAGGATTAGGTTCAAAAGCCTCACTGGAATCACAGCTGGCTCCCTATACTCTACTAGGTCTGTAATGTTGAAAGTGGAGCTAATGCCTAGTTCTGGAGGCAACTCGAGCACATAGGCATTGGATCCTACTCTCTTTACCACTCTAAATGGTCCAGCTCCCCTAGCATGTAACTTTCTAACGGTTCCAGGAGGAAACCGTTCAGGCCTTAACCTAATCATTACATAGTCTCCTTCGTCAAAAGTTTTGACTCGCCTTTGAGAATCAGCCAATTTCTTATAAGTTTCGTTACTTAAATTTATTTTGGCTTGTATTTCTTTATGCAAGTCTTTTATATGCTGTGCAAAAACTTCGGCAGACTCGGAGACCCGTGTGTGGACTGGTAAAGGAGCTAGGTCAAGAGGTGTGTGGGGTTTGTAACCATGCACAATTTCAAATGGACTTTTACCCGTAGACCTATTGACCGAGTCATTATATGCAAATTCAGCTCTAGGTAAGTACAAATCCCAGTTCCTAATGTTTTCACCAACAAGACACCTTAGCAGATTGCCTAAACTACGGTTCACTACTTCAGTTTGGCCGTCAGTCTGGGGATGATAGGCAGTCGAAAACTTAAGTTTCGTCCCTAACTTATGCCAAAGGGTTTTCCAGAAATAGCTGGTGAACCGAACATCCCTATCTGAAACAATGGTCTTGGGTAGGCCATGGAGTCGAACTATCTCATTAAAGAACAGGGTGGCTACCTTAGACGCATCAAAGGTTTGGGAACAAGGCACGAAATGGGCCATCTTGGAAAATCGGTCCACTACAACACAGATAGAGTCATGCCTCCTCTGGGTCTTAGGCAAACCTAACACAAAGTCCATGCTCACATCTTGCCAAGGACGATCTGGGACAGGGAGTGGGGTATAAAGGCCGGTGTTCTGTTTTCGCTGTTTGGCAACAGCGCAGGTCCGACACCTAGCCACAATGTGTGCTACATCTCTTTTTAAGCTAGGCCAAAAAAAATGGTCTTCAATAGCCAGGGTGGTCTTATCTTTTCCAAAATGGCCAGCTAAACCTCCCGCATGAGTTTCCCAAATCAAGAATTCCCTAAGAGAGGTTCTAGGGATGCAAAGCCTATTCTTAAAGAATAGAAAGCCATCTAAAAGGGAATAATCCTTATGTTCACTAGATGGTCCTTGAGTTAGATCCTGGTACACAGTCTTGAAATCCGGACACGACTCATATTCTTCTTTGATTTGCTCAAACCCTATGACTTCAGCCCTAACAGAATTCAATAACAAAGATCGACGACTAAGGGCATCAGCTACCTTATTTTCAGACCCAGCCTTATGCTTTAGAACAAAAGTATAGGACTGGATATACTCTACCCACTTGGCATGCCTAGGGTTAAGCTTCTTCTGAGAATTCAAGAATCTAAGAGCCTCATGGTCCGAAAACAGCACAAATTCTTGCGGTAGTAAATAATGTCTCCAGTAACGTAAAGCTTGCACTACCGCATAAAATTCCTTATCATAGGTAGAATACCTAAGCTTAGCATCATTAAGTTTTTCACTAAAGAATGCTACGGGATGGTTCTCTTGGCTTAGGACTCCACCTATACCTACTCCTGAAGCATCGCAGGCAACCTCAAATACCTTTGAAAAGTCCGGTAGTCTCAAAATGGGTGCCTGGGTCATCCTATCCTTAAGATCTAGGAAGGCTTTATGGGCTGCTTTGGTCCACTGAAATTCTCCCTTTCTGATGCAGTCTGTGATAGGAGCAACTACAGTACTAAACCCCTTGATGAATCGTCTATAGAAGGTAGCCAAGCCATGGAAACTTCTGACTTCATGCACACTAGTCGGCTCTGGCCATTCTACTATGGACCTAATCTTTTCAGGATCGGCAGCCACGCCGTCAGGGGTTACAACAAACCCAAGGAAGATAATCCTACTGGTCATAAATTCACACTTCTTGAGATTACCGTAGAGACTATCATTCCTCAAAACTTGACAGACTTGTCTAAGGTGGCCTAGGTGATCTGCAGGGGTCTTACTATAGATCAGGATATCATCAAAATAGACCACTACAAACTTCCCTATGAAAGCTCTAAGTACCTGGGTCATAATCCTCATGAAAGTACTAGGGGCATTGGACAACCCAAAAGGCATAACAACCCATTCATAGAGACCATCCTTAGTTTTGAAGGCTGTTTTCCACTCATCCCCTGGTCTAATCCTAACCTGATGATAGCCGCTCTTGAGATCAATTTTAGAAAAAACCATTGCGCCGGCCATCATATCAAGCATGTCATCTAGTCTAGGGATGGGGAACCTATACTTAATTGTGATTTTATTGATGGCACGACTGTCAACACACATCCTCCACGTGCCATCCTTCTTCGGGGTTAGAAGTGCAGGGACTGCACAAGGGCTAAGACTCTCTCTAATGAACCCCTTCCTCAACAATTCGCCAACCTGCTTTTGCAGTTCTTTATGCTCCGATGGATTCATCCTATAATGGGGCAAGTTGGGTAAAGTAGCTCCTGGGACTAAATCTATGGAATGCTGAATATCCCTAAGAGGTGGAAGGTGGTCTGGCAGATCCTCGGGAAAAACATCCTCAAATTCTTCTAATAAAGGCTTGACTTCCTGAGGAGGTTCTAAGGGTGTAGGAGTCCTAAGTTCCTTAGCAGTCAACATCCAAATGGGTGAACCACTATGAATTTCTTGCTCTAGATCCTTGGCACTAATTAGGTTCACTCCAGTCTTCATTTCCCTAACCTTGCTGGTTCCTTTAGCTACCTTGTCCTTAGGAGGGACTGAATGGATTGTGATTTTCTTCCCATTGAAACTAAAGACACAGGTGTTGGTTTTCCTAAGAGGGTGGCATCATGATCATACAACCAGGGTCTTCCAAGGATTATACTGCTCACCCCCATGGGCAAGACATCACACCAAATCTTCTCTTGATAGGATTGCATTTGGATTTGGACCTGACATCTAGACTGGATGGGTATAGAAGTGGAGTCTATCCAAGAAACCTTATAGGGGTTGGGGTGGGGAACTGGGGTTAAGCCTAACATTTTGACAGTGCTAGTAGAAATGGCATTCACACAGCTCCCACTATCTATGATGATTTTACAAACCTTATCCCCTAGTTTAAGGAAAGTCTGTAGGATGTTGGTCCTACGCCAATCTTCCTGAACTTTAGTCTGGGACAGGATGCATCTTACAACCCCTAAGTGGTCAGATTCAGTGGATTCTTCCTCTCCCTCATACTCATCAACCAAATTCATTCCGGTCTCATAAACTTCTTCTTCAAACTCCTCATTAGGCTCGGAATTCTCTTCTCCTCCCTCTTCTATATATAGGGATCTACGAGGGCACTGGCTAGAAACATGACCTACCTTATGACACTTGAAACAAGCTATGGCTGTGCACTGAGTGGAGATATGACCGGGCTTCTGACACTTAAAACAGACAATACCAAGGGTTCTCTGGGTGTCAGGTGCCTTACCTTTGTCCATGGGCCTAGGGGTGGGAATACCCTGATTAGGCTTGCTAGGGGTAACCTGCCTAGGTCCATTTCTTGGGATTGGGGCACTAATCCTAGAAGGCATGGGTCCTCTCTGAAATTTCTCAGTGTTCAGTGCAATCTGATAGGCTTGGTCTAGGTCAGTAACCTCTCTCAGAAACAACTCTCTCTTAATATCTTCCCTAAGCCCAGCCCTAAATCTAGACAAAGTGACTTCATGGGCTTCACTCACATCACATCTCATCAGGTATTCATCAAAGGTGGTTATGTAGTCTGAAACAGATCGGTTCCTTTGTTTCAAAGTCTGCCATTGGTCTAACAGATTCTGTTGGTATGAAATGGGTAGGTACTTGTCTCTAAGTTTTTCTTTCATACCCTGCCAAGTGGTTATGGGCTCTACATTTCGTCTTCTAGTGGTCAGCTCAATGTTCCCCCAGTATAACCTAGCTTGACGTATTAATTTCATCTTGGCAAACTTGAATTTCCTCTCCTCAGACATGGCATACCACTCAAAGTACTGGTCCATCTCACCCTCCCAATCAGAATACACCTTAGGATTTAGGCTACCATCAAAAGTGGGTGCATCTAACTTGATGTTCTGAATGAACCTATCATCTCTATCCTCAGGCTCTGGGTCAGGCCTCCTATGATTAGGTTCAGGATCTCGGTATAAAGGTCTTCTAGGCTCTTGGTGTGGGCGAGGTTGAGGCACATTGAAATCTGGGTCAGGAGTCCAATCCCGATGCCTAGGTTCCTCAAGTACTTGGACTCGATCCCTAAGCTGGGCAAAATTCTCATTCATATCCTGACTTAATTTGTTCATACTCTCTGTAAGAGCTCTAACCATGGCCTCTAAATCAGGTTGGGCTTGACCAGGTTGGTAGGGTACTCCATTCCAGGTAGACATGATGCAATCAAGCACACAAAATGAGACTCAACTGAACGACTACGGGCTAACTAGACCTAGAGCCTAAACTAGGTGCCCAATCAGAGTGGCAAGCTAGCCTGTAGTAACTCAGGACTCAGCCAGGCAGGTGTAAGGGGAGTGTTAGGTCCCTGAATGCCAATCCTAGACACCAATCAGAGATTGGCCAGGTAGGTGGACCAGCACACAAGCCCTTCGGGATGGAATCCCTGAACCACCGTTCTAGACACTGAGTACAAAGCACACACAGAGTAACCAGACAAACTGACTCAACACTAGCCTTGACCCGACTCGTTGATGTCCCTAGCCCACTAGGGCAAATTAGGTCTAATAAATTTTAGATTAAAGGCTTAGGTTCGAATGAAGGAGTGGTGGTTTTGGGCTAAGGAGAGGTTATCAACTCCTCCCCTTATCTTAGATACTCAAATGCCCTTAAGTTGAATTAAGTGATGAACACTCAAAAATAAAAGGATTGCAGAACACACAAACAGAGTTGCAGTAATTTAATTCTCAGAAATCGCACGGAAACCAATAAATTATGAGAAAATTATGTAAATTAGTCTCAATTATATTGGTTTCAGCAAAACAAAAATCACTGAATTTTGAGTTACCTGTAGTGAGAAATAATTCCTGCAACAGGGAAATTACGGGCTGAAAACAGAGCACTTCCCCGTTTACAATTTCTGCTACGAAGTTGTAACCCAACGGATCCCATACACGCCCTAGGAACACCCCGTGGAATGGGAGGAGGAGGTTTGCACCCTGCTTCGTTCCTAGGACCGGACATCCTGGGGAGTCTACTTCGAGCAGACAAAGTAAAAAGAGAGGGACTCAAACAAACAATCAGATAGAAACCCTAGACTGGGCTCTGATACCAAAAATGATGCAGGACGAAAGCTCTGATACCAAAATGATGCAGAACAAAGAACAAAGAAGCGTATACGGAAATAAAATTAAGATTAATATTTTCTTTTGTTATTTTTTTTTTTTTTTTTTTTATATTTCAGAAATTGGCTTAACTCAAAGTGAAGCTAAACTAAGTTGAAGGAAACTAGGTAAAGATTGAAAGCACAGTTTAGAAGAAACTAAATTTATCAGAGTAGTTCAGAAGTAATGGATCGCTGGGGGTTGAGAAACTCCCAGACCTAGGGTTTCGCTCTGAACTTTCAACAGAACAGAAATAGAGAGAAGAGATGGTTTACTAACCAGACTTGTGATCTTCTCAGGGTTTGGTGGAAGAACTCTCTCGAGCAGATTGTGGGATCCTCGGAGTCGGCTATCTTCACAATGGATCCTCTAATACTGGTTTCGTGGTTTGGTCGGCTTCTTCTGGACTCAGAATCTGGGAGAGAAAAGGAACAAAAGATGGAATTCAGAAACTCAAGAAGAGATCTTACCAGGCTGAAGAACTTGAAAGCCGAGGCTGCTGAGATCAGGATTCTCCTGGAGGCCGATCTGACTTCCTCTTAGAGTTGCTACAGACCTGAAGTATCTGGACCGGAGTTGGATGCTGGTGGCCGGCCAGGGCTTGGAAATGGTGGCCGTGAGAAGGGGAAAAACACCTAGGGCTTGGTGGAAAGAGAAAGGTGATGGCGACTAGGGTTTGGGAATTGAGTGGCTAACCTAGGGTTTAGGGTTTTGGAGATCTCTCACCTCCTCAAGGTTCCAGGGAACCCGGATTTACTCCCTCATGGAGCTCAACACTTAGAAGCAAGTGCGGAAAAGAGAAAACATAAGTTTGCTCATAAAAAAATTTCTTTTCATTCATAGATTGTTTTCAACTTACAAGAGGGATGTAATTTATAATGCTTTACAAGGGAGAAGGGTTTCATATTTTCCCATGTGGGACTAAAGGAGGGGATCTCCAAATTAGGAAAATCCCTTACATATGGTTGGCCAAAATACCAAAAATTAGGATTTGGGTTATAAATGGCAGGTAGATGGCGCCACCTTGCTTGGATTTTTTCAAGAAAAATTTTCTTCCTTCCCTGGATGAACTCTTTTGGACTCCTCCTTTTCTTCCTCCCTAAGTCAAGGCTCTTCCCATCTTTGTTTTAGGTGTTTTTGGCAGGTAATGGGCGCCCCTTGATATTCTCTTCCAAGAAAAACTTCTTCCCTTCTTTGCTTGGAATCACTTGGGAAAGTCTTGGCCGCCCCCTTGATTTGTGCTCTTCTCTTTATCTGGTGCATGAAAGAAGGAGGTTGCCATCTGTGGAGTGGGGACCAAAGGCTGCTGGATGTGGATATGGCGCCCCCTGGACTGGGAGTGTGGCTGGGAGTGTGGTGTCCACTTGCCAGGTCTTGGGAGAAAATGTAACATCCCCGGTTGAAACCCTAGTCCACTACTGATTCAACATGACTCAACAAAATAAAAATGCAGGTAATGTAGACTCAAGCTAAATTGAGTTGATCTAGTCAACTCTTATTACAAACCAAAAACCCTAATTCTTCGGGCAAGGTTAATCAGAGATCCAGATGGAGCTCTGAAGTCTTCTTCTGAGTCTGGTGCCCGCACCAAGCAATCTATCGAACCTTTAGTATATGGTTACCGTATAATTCATCCCTTTGACCTCTAATGCTCAAGATGACCTAGGGTTAATTGTCAACCCTAGCTGAGTCAATCCACAACATGTCTCAACCTCACAAGTCTAGTGACTCCTCACTAGGACTACCCCGACCGAGGATTTGCTAAATTGAGACACTGCAAGACATTCAATCCAAACAATTTGGACAGGTCAATTCTGTCTTGGTCCACCACTACTCCATAAGTACTTGCCTCTACCCAAAAACCTTCCATCACCAGATTAGAAATCCAGCTAGTCCGGCACCAAAGCACAGGGAGTTGCTTGCAAGCTACCATGATGATCTCAGGTCGGAGGGACACAATACCCAATGCAGACAAGATTTTGGGGCAGCCCGGACTTAACCTGCTCGATGCCACCATCTCCAAAAAGCATCTCCTCATTCAGTTCCCAAGCCCTTGGGGGACTGGGGAGATGAGAGGGTCATGCTAGCCAATTCAACACTACTTGTAGACTATTTTAGGGCCTTGAGAGGCCGATCCGAGCCTGGTCCTTGATCAGCTGAACCTGGCAGAGCTGGACCCCAAGAGCCCTTGTTTCCCTTCCCCTTGGGGGAGGATCCCGTAAGGATGGTACAGGTGGGGGCCCTGTTGTTTGAAGAAAAGAGATCCTTCCTACTCAGCTTTTTATGGGCTAATACAGACGTCTTCACCTGGACTGCCATCGACATGCCTAGCATCCCTCTAGAGGTGATCACCCATAAGCTGAATGTTGATCCCAACTACCACCCAGTTCGACAGAAGAAGAGAAGCTTCACCCCGGAGTGATAGAAGGCAATCAATGTAGAAGTCGAGAACCTTCTCACAGCGGGTTTCATCCATGAGGTCCGATACCCTGATTGGCTTGCCAATGTGGTAATGGTCAGGAAAGCCTTTGTGAAGTGGAGAATCTATATCAACTACACTGATCTCAATCGATCCTGCCCGAAGGATAGTTTTCCACTCCCCAAGATCTATCAGTTGGTGGATGCGACCTTGGA
Organism: Areca catechu; assembly: GCA_021397845.1. Taxonomy (NCBI): domain Eukaryota; kingdom Viridiplantae; phylum Streptophyta; class Magnoliopsida; order Arecales; family Arecaceae; genus Areca; species Areca catechu. Next base: position 125,128,934 of record CM038047.1, on the reverse strand, counting down.
TCACAAGTTCCTCAGCTTCATGGATGTGTTCTTTGGATACAATCAAATCTACATGCATTCAGAGGATGAGGAACACACAACATTTTATGACCGACAGGGGTACATACTATTATAGGATGATGTCATTCGGCCTTAAAAATATAGGGGCCACATACCGATGCCTGATCAACAAGGTCTTTAAAGACCAGATCGATCACAACATATAGGTCTACGTGGATGATATGCTTATTATGAGTGGTCTGGAGTCGGATCACGTCACCGACCTGGCAAAGGCATTTCATAACCTCCACCTCTACTAGATGAAGCTGAATCCTGCCAAGTACATATTTGGCATTGTGGTGAAAAAGTTCCTGGGGTTCATGGTCACCCAGAGGGGAATAGAGGCCAACCTTGAGAAGATCCAGGTGATCACCGACATAAGGCATCCTGCTTCCAAGAAGGAGGTCTAGCGCTTATGTTGACTTCGTTATTAATTTTGATGATAAACAAAATACTTAAGTATAAGTTGAGTACTAACTATTTTTTGAAGTGTGTTAAATAAAAAAGGGTACTCTTCAATTCAACAAAAATGGAATGCCTGTCAAATGAGGAAAAAGCCCCTTCTTTGAATGAAAGATCAGTTATAAATGGACTTAAGTAATTGAAGATTGCTTGAAAGGACATAAAGAGTTCAGCACTAAACGGCTTCAGTAGAGCTTCAGTGATTTTTAAAGAATTCTCAGTAAGTGTCGACTCACTAATCAACTATCGACTCATGGTAATGCAAGTGTCGACTCAAGCCGGCACGTAAAAAAAGTTTTAGATGGCACGACTGAAATTTCAACTCATGCCCTACAAGTATCAACTCATGTGTCGACCCAAGGATTGACTCATCTCCTAAGAAAAATTTCTTATAGAATATGTTGAAGTTGAAGACTTGCCTGAGGTATCGACTCATAGATATCAAGTGCCGACTCAAGTGTTGACTCACCTGAGATTTCCAAAAAACCTCATGTACAAACCCTTAGATGCACCACTTGCATCTAGATTCGCATTTGCAAGACAAGTCTTGCAATCCTTCTTCTAATGCCCAAATATGCTGCAATCGAAACAGGCTCCATCAGCCTTCTTCCTCAACCAGTCCATATAGTTTGAACCGGTTAACTTATTAGCATGCAAGATGCTACTCAGTGATAAGTTTGAAGCCATTATTTAAATATCCTATATTTAATTAAAGAACAATGTCAGCAGACCACTCAAGATGACATCCATAACTAGATAAGGACTTTCTATCTAATTATGTCTCCCACTATTTTCTTCAAATACCATAACCCTCAACTATGGTAAGCGAGAAACCTTTCCTAGTTTTCTTAGTGGGGTTGAGATCCTTATTCCTCATGAGTGCCTTGTGTATGCACAACAAACACACATGAGTTCAAAAGTAGGAAAACCTTTTCAATTGCAACCCGTGCAATTCTCAACAATTATCTTTGCCTTTAAAATACTTATGGCCTTGTGTATGCACAACAAACCATAATGTCTTAGTTTAGTCAGACCCTTTATTTCCATATAGCCATGATTGAATAATGTTACCCTTGTGTATGCATAACAAAGCAACATTTCCAACCATGCCATAAAGCACTAAATGCACCAAGACAAATCTTATATCAAACCCTAGAGTAGGCCTTGTGTATGCACGACAAACCTACTATAGTCTTGACATAAATTTGGCTTAGCATGAAGGAAGGCAAAATATAGTACACTTAACCAATTAGCATTACCAAATTAAGATTTAAATATGATCAAATTAGCCAGGTGAGTGGAAGGGGTGAGGAGGTCCCCTCGTTGCTTTCTTTAGATACCAAATAGATTGGCTAGGTCAGTCAACAGAACCAATTAAAAACCTCATTCCCTTTACCTTCCCAGAACCACTTGCCTAGACACCAATTGGTTGATCAAACCCTAATCGGTTTTGCTTCTTGACTAAGTTTTATACTATGACTAAATTTGGTTTTTGATGAGGGCTTTGATGATCTCAAAATATATTCTAAAACTATCATGAAAATAGTGTTTATTACTGCAAGTATAAACATAAACATGATATCCAAGTTTATAACAAATATAAACCCAATTCATATCACTCTAGCATATGCATTAAAATTCATGTCATCAATCATATTACCCTAATATGCATAGCATTATATGATAATTAGCATATTATCCTAATATGCAAATCAAGACATGATAAAATACCTTTCACCTCACTTATTCATGGGATATGGCCACAACGGCACCCCTACACACCATAGGAGACCCATTGAATGGGAAGAGAGGGCCTTTAAACCCTACTTGGCTCCTATGATGGGATGGCCATGGTGACTAACCCAATCCAAAGTAGTTACTTGGTTCATGCATAATTTCATATTGACATAATATCATACATATGAACATGGTCGAGTCGACTCGATATGGTTCGGGTCGGCTCAATAGTTGAATTTAATCAAACTCCAAAATGATTCATAATTGGAATGCCACAAGGATGGCTCTGATACCATTGATGGGAATTCTCCCAGGGTCGCGGGGATCATGCAACATGCATAATTTAACTTTCAAAAATGAATTTCATAGCATGATACCCTAACATGTATAACATGTATAGAAAACCCTAATTCCCAGGAACCCCTTGTGCAATATCAACTAATGAATCATAAAATAGAGTCAAGATAAATAACTGGATCGCTGAAACCCAACTTTTCCACAAGGTTCACAAGTGCAAACCCTCCAACAGTGATCCACATGAAACTCGAACCAAGGAAGAACTCCTTCAAGTTGCTTGCAGAAGTGGAACTCTTTCGGCAGCCTTTGGTCTATTGACCACTATAGAACACCCTATCCTACTGAAGGACACTCAAGACACTGTTATAAACCACTGTAGGATCTAGGACTACCCTCCTCTAGGACCCTACATGCTTGTGTCCTAAAACCAAGCCTTGTCCTAGTGTAGAAGAACTTGTCTTAACAAGACAAGTCTTAACCTAAAACAAGGAGGGAGGGAGAAAGTGGAAGACTCTCAGACAGACTCTCAGGAAAATAAAAATACTGATCTCAGAAGATCGAAGAAGAAGTAGTAGTTTCTCATTTCACCATACCCCCTATTTATAATCTCAAATGGGCCATGAAATGCATCCCGACAACACTTATCAGATATGAAACATCATATCTGATAAGACTCTTCAAGAATGGAGAGTCATATATGTGTTCTTTCACTTACCAGATCAATCCCCATCGTGCCATGTGTCAAATACCGATTTCTGAGATAGGGAGACACCTCTTCTAATCCGAAGTAATGCGAGGCTTGAAGAGTTTCAGATGTAAAAGGACTCTGCCCTCTATTGTGCGCGCACATATGAAGAGGCGCAACTCTTCATGTGCGCGCCACCTTTTCACTCCTCTTCAAACCGTCCCATTCAAACTTTAAACCGGTCTTTTGACTTGTCAAGGCATGGGGATTGAGCTAAGAGGTGCCTTCTTGATGAAGCTCCTAGAGTCCCATCTACAGAAGGACTCTCTGGTGCGGGCACCAGAATCAGAAAGAGACTCCAACCAATTCAAGCCCATTCTGAATCTTTATGGTTGGACTAGAGAGTCCGGTAACCTTTCTTTATTTTGAGTCCAAAAGAATCATGTAAGTCGAGTCCATGTTGGGTCCTGTAATCTTTCTTTTGAGTCCAAAATAATCATGTAAGTCGAGTCCATGTCGGGTCTAGTCTTAGTCTAATCCAAATGGGTCAACTAGCATCAAGCCTAAAGAAGACTCACAATGTATACCCCAAATCAAGACCAAAACCAACTCAATTGGGGACCACATGCCACATCACTTGCGCCACCTCAACTTGGGACCACATGCCACGTCAAGAGGGGACCACATGCCACCTCACCACAAGAGGGTGCCATCCCAAGTTCAAATTCAAGGAAGTTGGCCAAGGAGGATTTCAAGCAAGAAAATCAGCCCTCTCCCCTTATATTACTCCACTTGTTGAGGGATTTGAAATTTCAAAATTTGTGAGGCTTTATTTAAAGCCTTGGACGCCCCTTGTAAAAAAAAAAAAAGGGATGAATGAATACAAATTTTTAGAAACTCTCTATGTGTTTCTATGTGCCTATGTGGATCTTTGTGCCTAAGTGAACCTCTTCCTCTCCTCCATCATTTCTTCTCCCTAACCCTTCTCTTTACTCTTCATCTTCCAAGCAATCCTCTTCCTTCAAGGCGAATTAAGGGCATCCTCACAAGAAGAAGATCAACACTAACACAAGCTTCCACCATGGTGCCAAGGATCATTTCCAACAAACTCTCCTTTTGAGTTCCATCAATCTTCTCATTTCTAATTAAGCTTCTAATCATCTTGGTTTCTTTGTTGCAGGGTTCTCTAGGTTCCAGATCCAGGAGGAAGGATTACTTGCTACAAACCAGAAAGTTAGATGGCCCTTCTTATGTGGTATGATCTTTCATTTGAGAACCTTAAGAGCGAATCCCTTGTGCTTGAGATTTCAATGCTTGAACTCCTAGTCTTTTAAGATTAGGATCATTAAATAGGGCTAGCTTGACTTGTGTGCGAATTCTAATCTTGTCCTATTTCTTTAAGATTTTGATAGTCCTCCTAGCTGGGTTTAAGTATAAGCATTTAGGGTTTCTTATTTAGATCTCCTTGATCTTATATGTTGAATCACTCATATGCAAGTAGGAATTGCTAGTTAAATTTTGGTTAATCTCCTTTAGAGTCACATGATTGAATCCTCATCATGCATACCACACCACTCTCAGTCCATCTGCGCGCCATACTTTCTCTTGGGTGTGCCAAAGGGCGCCAATAGTCTTTCCCTTTCCATTTAGTATGCCCAAAGCATCAAATTGATTTGGTCAAACATATGCAATATGGGTGTCATTGGAAAGGGCATCAAATAATCTTTCTAACCATATGTTTTATTTTTAGATCAGTGGTCTGTAGCTCCTTCTGTGCCTTTTTGAAGTTAAAGATATCATTTAGGTACTAAGAGTCCCATGCCATTGGGACTCTTCATATATGGTGCCTAAAATGCCCTTAAGTTCAAATAAAAATTAGATCAAGCTCTGATTTGGCTAGCCCAACTTAGGAATCAACCTAATTTAGGTTTTCCATAATTAGGTTAGCCCAATTAACAAGCAACCGGACCCAATCCAATTGGGTTAGGAATTAGGTTAGACTACATATGCTAGTATGCAATATGGCTAACCAATTAGGATCCTATTGAAGGTGAAAAACACCTTCACCTAGCATACATTATACAAGAAAAAAGGGGTAGAAGAAAAGCATTTTAAAATATTTTTAGACATGCACAGCGAAAGGCTCGGTAGATAGATCTAAACGATCTACCGATCTGCCCACAACAGGACCTAGCATAAAAATGTAGCATGCATATAACATCAAAAATAACAAAAGAACATAAACATAAAGGTTATACCTCTATACCTCAGAGAGTGCTGGAGAGAAGCTATGAAGAGCTCTGAGGAGGAGGAGGGCGCTCGAGCCACACAAGCATCTGGCCTCTATTGGATGTCCACACCTGGGCTCGACTCTAATCAACTCCCTCAGATTGCTTGCTCTTCGGGATCCTTGGCCGATCTTCTTCATCCAGGAAGACTAGAAAGAAAGCAGGAATCCCTTCCCAAAATCTCTTTCCCAAGACCTAGCTTGATTGCTAGGTGGCTCACACCCAATCCCTAAACCTCTCACAAAACCCTTCTTCTTCCTCTCTTTTCTTTTCTCTCTAGCTGTACATGTATGTGTAACCCCAGCAGCTACTACAAAGACCTATATTGATAAGAGCTACCATGAGAGGGAGAAGAAGGAAGGAGGAGAGATGAAGTGAGAGAATGGGGGAGAGGATCATGGCCATTCCAAATGGGTCCAAGCCATTAAGGTAAGTATGACTTTCATACCAAAATAACCTTGAGCCAAATCTGGTTTGAATTCAAAATTCAAACCAGGACAAAACATGCCCAAAAATCCTCCACAAAATCCTCCGAGAAATTTTGCTCGTCACAGGAAGTGTCAACACTCGAAAATGACCAAGTGTCGATACTTCACCAAGTGTCAACACCTACAAAATCCCAAGTGTCGACACTTGGAGCAATGTCAATCATATTGACTTCAGGTGATGACAAACGATTCCCAATCGTCAATTAGCCACAAGATTAGATAGAAATAATCTATGGTATGAGAACCCATAGGTTCGAACACTAAGCCGGTAGTACTGGAACATTTCCAGTACTAGTCAATGTCCTCATCTAGCAATGATACCCGACATCCAGATAGGTCGAAGATGCAGAGCACCTCATAAGAACCTCTGGCATATGGTTACCGTATAATTTATCCCTTTGACCTTACACTGCTCAGAATGACCTAGGATTCGACTACCAACCCTAATTTGGTCTATCTAGATCATGTCTCAACCTCACAAATTCTGTGACTCCTCACAAGAACTACCTTAGCCAAGGTTTTGCTGAATTGAAACATAGTGAGTCATTCACTCCAAACTATTTGGAGATGTCAATTCCATCTTGATCCACCACCGCTCCACAAGTACTTGACTATACCCAGAAACCTTCCATCACTAAATTAGAAATCTAGATAGTCCGGCACCAAAGTATAGTTAGTTGCTTGCAAGCTACCATGGTGACCTCAGGTCTGAGGGATACATATATCCATATCCCTTCGCGAGCAACCCTTTGGTAGAAGGGAGCTTCGTAGATGGTCACGTTCAGTGAAATGTCATACACTTCACTTGTATGTCACACCAGTGTCTCCACACTTCTTGGTTAAGAGGACAACCAACAAATGTGACATACAACAACCTACACTTGATACATTGTCGTCCTATAACAATGTATCATTTGGTTGTGAACCAGTTTAAGAATTACTTGATGTATCCTCTCTATATCAAAATAAAGTTGTTCTAAGGACTCCATCATACAAGAGTTCATTACAGGAAAATGTAAAATGATGGACAGCCAAAAATAAATAACTTTTTATTTATTATAAAGAATTCATATACAAATATAAAGTAGCACAATCGTCTATAGCCTAGACGATTGGCTTTGGGACATAATTCCTAACAACTCTCACTTAGACTAAAGCCAATCAGTACAGAATGTCATTCCCATTTTCCATTTACAACAGTCAAACTCTTGAACTCCGATGGCTTTAGTGAAGGGGTCAGCCAGGTTCTCCTTTCCATCGATCTTCTGAAGGTCAATGTCACCTCGTTCCACGATCTCTCGTACAAGGTGATAGCACCACAGAATATGCTTTGTGCGATGATGAGACTTCAGCTCTTTGGCTTGAGCAATGGCTCTAGTGTTATCATAGTACACCGAAGTAGGACCATCCAGGGAAGGTATCACTCTCAGCTCGCCAAGGAACTTTTGCAACCACACAACTTCCTTCACTGCATTAGATGCTGCAATGTACTCTGCTTCGCATACTGAGTCCGTCATAGTAGGCTGCTTGAAACTTTTCCAGCAGACAACACCTCCGTTCAGGGTAAAGACAAAACCTAACATACTCTTGCTATCATCTTTATCTGATTGGAAACTGGAGTCAGTATATCCCATAAGTTTCAAGTTAGATTCTTCATAAATTAGCCATTGGTCTTTAGTATTTCGTAAATACTTAAGGATGGTTTTAACCACTTTCCAATAAGCTTCACTTGGGTCAGACTGGTATCTGCTCACTACACCTAGTGAGTATGCCACGTCTGGTCTAGTACATGTCATGGTGTACATGATAAAACCCACTGCCGAAGCATATGGAATTCTACTCATATGCTCTCTCTCCTCAAGAGTTGTCGCACAATTCCTTTTGAAGAGATCAATTCCAATGCCTATGGGAAGATAGCCTTCTTGGAATTCTCCATGCTGAACCGTTTCAGCACGGTGTCATGTACTTAGACTGGGACAGTCCCAGAAGCCTCTTAGATTTATCTCTATAGATCTTCATACCTAGTATGTAAGAGGCTTCACCCATGTCCTTCATAGAGAACTGAGATGATAACCAAACCTTTATTCCTTGCAGTGCTGCGATGTCATTCCCGATTAAGAGAATGCCATCCACATACAGCACAAGGAATATAATCATAGAATTATTAGCCCATTTGTAAATGCAAGGCTCTTCTCAGTTCCTAACGAAGCCATACGACTTGATACACTTATCAAATCGCATGTTCCAACTCTTTGATGCTTGCTTCAGTCCATAGATGGACTTTTGAAGCTTGCACACCTTTGACTCATCTGTGGATATGAACCCTTCAGGTTGTATCATATACACCTCCTCTTCCAACTCACCATTCAGGAAAGCTGTTCGGGACATCCATTTGCCAGATTTCATTGTCAAAGTGCACTACTAAAGCAAGTATAATCTAAATGAATTTGAGCATTGCCACAGGAGATAATGTCTCATCATAGTCAATACCATAACATTGACAATACCCCTTAGCAACCAGACAGGCTTTATAGGTCTCTACCTTTCCATCTGCGCCCTTTTTCCTTTTGAAAATCCATTTGCACCTAATGGGTTTTATCCCTTTAGGTGGATCAACCAATGTCCATACATTATTGATCTCCATGGACTTCATTTTGGATTTCATGGATCTTAGCCATGACTCAGAGTCGGACCTCTGCAACGCATCTATATAGGTGATCGGATCCTCATTGTTCTCATCGAGTTCAATAGGATCACCATCTCAGACCAAGAAATCATAGTATCTATCCGATCGGCAAGGTACTCTACCGGATCTCCTTAATGGTTCCTAAGTGGGCTCTGGGTGTGATCTAATCACTGCCAGTTCTATGTTGTCCCTTAAGTGTGTCGGTTCTTTTACTTGTTGAACTTCATTAAGTTCAATCTTAGCAGCTATAGTTCCTTCACCAAGGAACTCCTTTTCCAAAAAGATAGCCCTAAGACTGATGAACAACTTTTGTTCCTTAGCTAAGTAGAAGTAATAACCCTTAGACTCTTTTGGATACCCAACAAATAGGCACTGGTCAAACCTAGGTCCATGTTTGTCCATTTCTAAACATTTTACATAAGCCGGGCACCCCCAGACCCGAAGGTGTGAAAGTGTTGACTTACGTCCAATCCACACTCATGTGATGTTTTACTAACAGACTTACTTGAAGCCCTATTCAGAATGTAACAGGCTGATTCTAAAGCATATCCCCAAAAGGATAACGGCAGAGAAGCAAAGCCTATCATGGATCGAACCATGTCTAACAGGATTCGATTCCTCCTCTCAGACACTCCATTTAATTGAGATGTCCCTTGAGGTGTCCAGTCAGAGAGAATCCCATTCTCCTCAAGATATGCCAGAAACTCACCGAAAAGGTATTCACCTCCTCAATCAGATCGAAGGGTTTTGATATACTTTCCAGTTTGTTTTTTCACTTCATTATGATATCGTTTGAACATTTCAAACAATTCAGATTTATGTCTCATCAAGAAGACATAACCATACCTCGAAAGGTCATCTGTAAAAGTAATGAAATAACTGTACCCTCCCGTGGAACAAACATTCATGGGTCAGCATACATCAGTATGTATCAGACTCAGAATTTTATTGGCTCGTTCACCTTTTCCAATAAAGGCGACTTAGTCATTTTTCCAAGAAGACAAGACTCACAGGTTGAACTATCTTCACTAAAATCAAGGAGACCCTCGATTTTCAACATGTTTATCGTGTTCCTGTTTATATGACCTAGCCTACAATACCATAGGGATGCATCTCTAACATTATCTATCCTTGGGCATTTGCTAGACCTGTACATTACACTAATAGGACGCGATAGTACATAAATGACATTACGCATTTGTCCATTCAAAACAACTGAATCATTCAAAATGATTTTGCAAATGTCATTCTTTATTAATAGTTCATAACCATACATGGCCAACTGGCCTACAGAAATGACATTTAAAATGAAAAAAGGATAAAAATGATACTCGTTCAAAATGACAGTACAGGACTTGAAAACAAGTTTAAGGACTCCCAATGCTAGAACTGGAACTCGATTTCCATTTCCCACATTCAAGAACCTCTCACCGTCCTCGAATCTTCTACTAACTTGAAGTCCCTGCAAAGAATTGCAAATGTGAATTTGACTTCCTGTATCCAATACCCAGCTAGTAATATCGCAAACAGAGAAACTACAAGGTATTATCATATAAATACCTTGTCCAGGACCATCCTGCAGCTCTCTCTTCTTGGACCTGTTCGAATCAAGGGATGCAATATAAAGAGGACAATTTCTCTTCCAGTGTCCCTGCTTCTTGCAGAAGAAGCACTCTGCATGACTTTGATCAACCTTCACTTTCTTGGCCTGACTGGGCCTAGAAGCACCAAGCACCTTTTTTCCTTTATTCTTCTTCTTCCCTTTCTTAAAGGGACGACGCCCTCCCGAGGAACCTCCCACTAGATTCACCACCCCTTTATTCAACTGGTGGTCTTTCTCATAAGTCTACAGCAACCCCAACAGACCATGGTAGTTGACTGCAGGCTTTTTCATTCTATGATAATCGAGAAAGTCTAGATAGGAGGAGGAAAGAGAATTCAAGATCGCATCTTTGCCAAGCTGTTCATGCAAGGGACATCCAAGCTTTCCCAGGTGCTCAATCATCTCGATCATGTACAGTACATGATCAGTGACTAAGGCCCCATCATGCATCCGAGTGTTGTAGATAGCATATGAGACCCTGTAAGGTGTTCCGAAAGACTCCTTCAACCTTTGAAGGGTTTCTTCCGACTAGGCTTCCTCGAATTTGCGACTGAACTTATCGTTCATCGCAGCCAACATGATGCATCGGATAGTGGTCCTGTTAGAGAGCCACTTCTAATAAGTGTCTCTGACCGAACCCCGAGCATTTACAGCAGGGATCTCAGGTACCGAATCAATATCACATATAGGATCCGTTCGTACTCCAGGACAATCCTGAGCCTTCGATACCAGCTATCAAAGTTGGGTCCATTAAGCTTCTCATTGTCGAGAAGAGAGCGGAGTGATAGGTTGGAAGACATCTGAAAGGAAAACCAAAACTAATTAGTGTATATGAATAATTAACCTAAAGACATGCACTTAAGTTTAAAGGTCCCTCCCACTATTTTGCTCAGATTGGTAGCCTCTACCTCCAATCTGAGGAATTACTTTAATTCCTTAGTGGGTACTAGAGTCCAATAGACAACACATGAGCCCGACTTTGGTCGGCCCACCTATGCATGTCTAAAGGTAGGTTCTTCAACCGATCACTTCTCCAAGTAACCTCTAGTAATTGGATTTTGCCCCAAGGAGCACTTCAATCAGCCTTTGGGCCTCCTATTGAAGGTCCCGATAAGGTCTAACCATTAACATGACAAAATTCAATGCTTCTAGCTAACGAATGGTCAAGACCGACTTTGATCGGCTCACCTGACCACCGTTAAGAGAGTTGCACTGAGCCATCATATTAGGAACAGCAATTCTAACAGCCCAATAACCACTCGATTTGTTGGATCTGTCGATGAACACCGAACTAATTGACATATTACTATCCTACTTAATGGGAGGCTAGGACTTGGTTATCTCTATAACTTTGTCCTTTTAAGGACCTAATATTTTAGAGGGTTTTAATTAGTGACAGATGAAGAGAAGAGAAGACATGGATCAACCTCCCACCGACCACATCAGCAATCTAGGAGGGTTACACATAACTAATGATCCATGGGCACCTAAAATCAGTCAAGACTAATTAACCTAGGTGACAAGAGTTAACTCGAGTCAATGAGCTATCTAATCAATCCTGATCAACCACATTGGCCAGGTAAGTGAGATCATGGGTTGGGTTCCGCCATTAACCATCTTGCCTAGACACCAACAGAGTTGGCCAGGTAAAAGGTAGCCCCAAAGAACCATGATCACAATACCAAACTTATCTCAACATCAATCGGTTTATCAGACTCGATTAGACTAGCCTAAAGACTCGGGCTTTCCACTGAGCCACAAATTAGATCCATTTAGAATATGGACTAATCAATCTAACTATTAGATCGATCTAGAGAAGAAATCCTAACTCAACTTTTGATTAGATTAGTTCTCTAACTTGTCCAATAAATCTAAACTTAGGTCTAACCCAATCAAGGACCTAATAGAAGCTAACCCATGACCCTTAAGGCTTATTGGTATGGGCACCAAACTCAGAAGAAGACTTCAGGGCTCCATCTGGATGTCTGATTGACCTTGCCCGAAGAATTAGGATTTTCTGGTTTTGTAATTAGGGTTGACTTAGTCAACTCAATTTTAGTCTTGAGTCTGTATTTTCCTACAATTTAAATTTTGTTGAGTCATGTTGACTCAGTACAAGTCCTAGTAGTGGTCTAGGTCTTCTCCAGGTTGGTGCCATTTTTTTAAAATCAAGTCAAGGTCCAGGGTGCCCAATTTTTTCTACCAGGCCCAAGCATGTGGGTGCCACACTCCCAGCCACACGCCAGAGTCCAGGAGGTGCCACATCTCCATCCAGTGTGCCTTGGTCCCCACACCACAAGAAAGCAGGTCCCTTCTTTCATGCGCCACTTAGGGGAGAAATCCATCAAGATACCTCAATCCAAGGAGGAGCCAACTTCTTTCCAGATAAACCCAAGCCAGGATGGAAAGAATTTTTCTTGAAGAGTGGATCAAGGAGGTGCCCCACAATGTTCCATAAAAATTCAAGTTATAAAAGGGAAGAGAGCATGTCTTGGGGACAAAATCAAGGAGGCACTCAAAAGTTTCCTAAAGTGCCAAAGTCATGAAAGGAAGAAGCCTAAACTTGTGGAGCAAGACTAGGAGGTGTCCAAAAGAGCCAAACCATGAAGGGAAAATTCTTGATTCATGGAGAGATACTAGGAGACACCCCCATAACCTGCCATTTGGACCTGATTTTCAAGTTTTCTTGGAGTTTTTGGGCTGCCCACTCATGGAAGGAGTCTTGGGAAGAGAGTTTGATGCCTAAAGTGTGGGTTAGTCCTATTAGTCCCACATGGGAAGTGTATGAAATTTTATTTCTTTGTTATGTCTATATATTCAACTCTATGTAACTCTTGAATTAAACTGATGAATGAATCTAATTTATGTGTGAGCAAACTTTGTGTTTCTCTCTTCCGCACTTGCATCCAGGTGTTGAGCTCCGTGAGGGAGTAAATCCGGGTTCCCCAGGAACCTTGAGGAGGTGTGAGATCTCCAACCCCAAAATCCTAGGTTAGCAACTTCACTTCCAAACCCTAGCCGCCCATCATCCTCTTCATTCCACCAAACCCTAGCCTATTCCATCTCTCACAGCCCCTCTCTCCAAGTAGTGGCCGACCACCAGCATCTAGGTCCAATCCGGCTGCTTCGAATGCGGAGCAAATCCCAGAGGAAGCCAGATCATCATCCAGGAGAATCAGGACTTCAGCAACATCAACTTTCAAGTTCTTCTATCTGGTAAATCCTTCCTTGAGTATCTGGTTCCATAAATTGTTCTTCTTCTTTCCCAGATCTTGAGTTCAGGAGAAGCCAACTCTGCTAAAGGACCAGTATTGGAGGATCTATTGCGAAGATATCTGAATCCGGGGATCCAACAATCTGCTCAAGAGAGTCCTTCCACTAAACTCTATGAAGATCATTGCCTGGTCTGTAACCCTTCTCTTCTCTTTACTTCTGTCCTGTTGAAAGTTCAGAGCGAAACCCTAGGTCTGGGAGTTTCTCAACCCCCAGCTATCCTTTACTTCTGAACTACTCTGATAACCTAGTTTCTTTAAATTGTGCTTTCAATTATTACATAGTTTCTTTCAATTTAGTTTAACTTTCCTTTAAGTCAAAGCCGACTTCTGAAAACATAAAAAAAAAATAACAAAAAAAGAATTAGTCTTAATTTACTTCCGCATCACATCATCTCTTTCGTTCTGCATCAATTTTGGTATCAGAGCTTTCGTACTGTATCAATTTTGGTATCAGAGCCCTGTCTAGGGTTTCTGACTTGCTTGCATGTTTTGAGTGTCTCTCTTTTTTACTTTGTCTGCTCGAAGTAGACTCCCCAGGACGTCCGGTCCTAGGAACGAAGTGAGGTGCAAACCTCCTCTTCCCATTCCATGGGGTGTTCCTAGGGCGTGTAGGGGATCCGCTGGGTTACAACTTCGTAGCAGGAATTGTAAACGAGGGAAGCATTCTATTTTCAGTCTGTAACTACCCTGTTGCAGGAATTGTTTCTCATTGAGGTAACTCTGAATTGCATTATTTTTATTTTTCTGGAACCAGTATAATTGAAACTATTTTACATAATTTTACTGTAATTTATTGGTTTTCATGAAATTTATGAGAGTTAAATTACAGCAACTCTGTTTCTGTGTTTCTGCAATTCAATTATTTTGAGTGATCATCTCCTAATTCATCTTAAGGGCAATTGAGCATTTAAGATAAGGAGAGGATTTGATAACCTCTTCCTTAGCCAAAAACCACCACCCATTCATTCAATCCTAAGCCCTAGTGGGCTAGGGACACCAACAAGTCGGGTCTAGGCTAGTGTTGAGTCAGTTTGTCTAATTACTCTGTGTGTGCTTTGTACTTAGTGTCTAGAACGGTGGTTCAAGGATTCTATCCCGAAGGGCTTGTGTGCTGGTCCGCTACCTGGCCAATCACTGATTGGTGTCTAGGATTGGCATTTAGGGACCTAACACTCCCCTTACACCTGCCTGGCTGAGTCCCGAGTTACTACAAGCTAGCTTGCCACTCTGATTGGGCATCTAGTTTGGGCTCTAGATCTAGTTAGCCCGTAGTCATTTCAGTCGAGTCTCATTTGGTGTGTTTGCTTGCATCATCATGTCTACCCGGATTAGAGTACCCTACCAACCTGGTCAGACCCAACCTGATTTAGAGGCCATGGTTAGAGCTCTTACTGAAAGTATAAACAAATTGAGTCGGGATATGAATGAGAATTTTACCCAGTTTAGGGATCGAGTCCAAGTAGTTGAGAAACGTAGACATCAAAATTGGACCCCTGATCCAAAATTTAATAGGCCCCAACCTCACCCATGCCAGGAGCCTAGGAGGACCTTATACCGTGATCCCGAGCATAACCTTAGGAAGCCTAACCATGATATCTATAGTGTGGATCGTGTCTATGAGAGGTCCTTACAATATTCTAGACCAGTCACTCAACAACCCAAGTCTTCTAGATCAAACCATTTAGATCCACACCCATGCCCAAGTAAGGTCTCTACTAGCTTGAAACCCAGTGTGACCCAGGTTCCTATATTGCAAGAATGTTGGTTTTGTGAAGAAAGAGGCCATAAATCTAGTCAGTGCCCATGCATAGGACTGGCTTGTGCATAGCTAAGTGGTAAGAATCCTAAGGATGACATTAATGAGGGAGAACCCAAGCCTACCAATGAGGAAGAAAGGTTAGGTATGACAAGCCCAGAATCAGTTGACCTGATTACCACTGACCCGAAACCCATTAAAGATGGCATCGAGGAAGTATATGATGATGGCTTGAGTCTAGTTGATGAATATGAGGGGGAAGAACTTGAAGAATGTGACATCGATACTATTGGTTCCTTACCTGATGAGACCTTGGAGAGCAACCAAGTGGTAGGACCTAGTTCAGAAATTCAAGAGATTTGTGAGAATCAGGTTCCTTTAGTCAAATACCCCCAGGAAGAACTCATAGTGTTAGCCCGAGCTATCAGTTCGTACCCTCTAATGACAGTCATTCCCCAAGTACCAATTGAAGATCTTTGCACTGAACTATTTAAGTTTGCCCACCCTATGGTAGATCCTCTCCTTAGGATGACTGAATCAAGCCTCTTACAATTGGACCTTGTCCCATGCCCAGCCATTAAGGTCTCTCCCGTAATCTCAGTTGAACATCCTTGTCTTAAGCGGATTGATTCACCCAGTCCTGTAGAAGTCCTCCTTATGACCCCAGACCCCTTCCTTCGCATGACTGACCTACCCTTCTATAGAGTATACCTTTCCGTACCCATATGTCAAATTTCAAGTCTTGAGGTCATCATCCATAGGCCCTTCCATGAATCATTCTTCAATCCAGTTCTTGAGAAAATGGATCATTATTTGCTTAGAGAACAAACTTTAACTGTTGCAATCACATGTCCTAGGCTACTTCCCAAACCATCTCTTGATCCATTCCTGGGAGTAGGAAACATTTCCTTTCGTAAGGATGATCAGTTGACACTCATAGATCACCATTCAAACCTTCAGGTCACCACCTTTAGTCAACAGGTAATTCGAGACTCCACCTTATATTTCCTCCCTTTCTCTAGGACTTCCAATGCTTCTTACACCATCCAAGTATACTTTGTCGAAGTCTTTATAGTGAACCACGTGTCAGAACCTATTAGGTTTGCCACCTACTTCTGGAAGACCTTATGGCACCTACTAGGAACCCATGATAAGTTTTCATGCTCTGCATGCCATCCTCCGACCCAAGGTCAAACCTAGAGAGCCATAGTTTGTTAGGTTTAGACCTAGGGTTCCTTTGGAATAAAGTCTATTCTTTAGGAATGGGTCGTCAATCTAGTCTAGTTTTTTTCTTGACCCTTTACTAGGCTTTGACTCAGATTTTGGTTTGATTGAGAGCACTAGGAATTGGGATTTGTATTTTGTCCAGGGCTAAAATTGCATTCAATGTTTCGACCAATAGGTCTATAGGCTAGAGTCCCTTTGAAATTATTCATGGATACAAGCCTCACACACTACTTGATCAGATTTCACTATTAGCCCACACACACAAGACTCTTGATGCACTTGCATAGCATGTAAAGGACTTGCATAAAGAAATTCATGCCAAAATAACTTTAAGTAATGAAACTTATAAGAAGTTGGCTGATTCTCAAAGACGGGTCAAAACTTTTGTTGAGAGAGACTATGTAATGATTAGGTTAAGGCCTGAATGGTTTCCTCCTAGAATCGTTAGAAAGTTACATGCTAGAGGAGCTGGACCATTTAGAGTGGTGAAGAGAGTAGGGTCCAATGCCTATGTGCTCGAGTTGCCTTCAGAACTAGGCGTTAGCTCCACTTTCAACATTACAGACCTAGTAGAGTATAGAGAGCCAGCTGTGATTCCCAGTGAGCCTTTTGAGCCTAATCCTGCTCTTGAGAGTGAACCCAACCCTGTGTGTCCACCAACAAACTGGCCTGTAAGGAAAGAGCAGATTGAAAAGATCCTGGATGATCAGGTTATCTCTACTCATAATCGAGGATACCTAAGATACCTGGTCTGCTGGCAAGGAAGGCCAGTTTCTGATGACTCTTGGATCTCCCGAGAAGAATTACAAGATTTGGATCCAGACCTCTTGGAGAGATACCAGAGCCAACTTGAGCCTTACTCGATAGGGTCGAGTTCCTCCCATCCCGGGAGATTTGGTGCGGGCACCAGACTCAGAAGAAGACTTCAGGACTCCATCTAGATGTCTGATTGACCTTGCCCGAAGAATTAGGATTTTTTGGTTTTGTAATTAGGGTTGACTTGGTCAACTCAATTTTAGTCTTGAGTCTGTATTTTCCTACAATTTAAATTTTGTTGAGTCATGTTGACTTAGTACAAGTTCTAGTAGTGGTCTAGGTCTTCTCCAGGTTGGTGCCATTTTTTTTAAATCAAGTCAAGGTCCAGGGTGCCCAATTTTTTCTACCAGGCCCAAGCATGTGGGCGCCACACTCCCAGCCACATGCTAGAGTCCAGGAGGCGCCACATCTCCATCCAGTGTGCCTTGGTCCCCACACCACAAGAAAGCAGGTCCCTTCTTTCATGCACCACTTGGGGGAGAAATCCATCAAGATGCCTCAATCCAAGGAGGAGCCAACTTCTTTCCAGATAAACCCAAGCCAGGATGGCAAGAATTTTTCTTGAAGAAAGGATCAAGGAGGTGCCCCACAATGTTCCATAAAAACCCAAGTTATAAAAGGGAAGAGAGCATGTCTTGGGAAGAAAATCAAGGAGGCACCCAAAAGTTTCCTAAAGTGCCAAATCCATGAAAGGAAGAAGCCTAAACTTGTGGAGCAAGACTAGGAGGTGTCCAAAAGAGCCAAACCATGAAGGAAAAATCCTTGATTCATGGAGAGATACTAGGAGACACCCCCATAACCTGCCATTTGGACCTGATTTTCAAGTTTTCTTGGAGTTTTTGGGCTGCCCACTCATGGAAGGAGTCTTGGGAACAGAATTTGATGCCTAAAGTGTGGTTAGTCCTATTAGTCCCACATGGGAAGTGTATGAAATTTTATTTCTTTGTTATGTCTATATATTCAACTCTATGTAACTCTTGAATTAAACTGATGAATGAATCCAATTTATGTGTGAGCAAACTTTGTGTTTCTCTCTTCCGCACTTGCATCCAGGTGTTGAGCTCCATGAGGGAGTAAATCCGGGTTCCCCAGGAACCTTGAGGAGGTGTGAGATCTCCAACCCCAAAATCCTAGGTTAGCCACTTCACTTCCAAACCCTAGCCACCCATCATCCTCTTCATTCCACCAAATCCTAGCCTATTCCATCTCTCACGGCCCCTCTCTCCAAGTAGTGGCCGACCACCAGCATCCAGGTCCAATCCGGCTGCTTCGAATATGGAGCAAATCCCAGAGGAAGCCAGATCAGCATCCAGGAGAATCAGGACTTCAGCAACATCAACTTTCAAGTTCTTCTATCTGGTAAATCCTTCCTTGAGTATCTGGTTCCATAAATTGTTCTTCTTCTTTCCCAGATCTTGAGTTCAAGAGAAGCCAACTCTGCTAAAGGACCAGTATTGGAGGATCCATTGCGAAGATATCTGAATCCGGGGATCCAACAATCTGCTCAAGAGAGTCCTTCCACTAAACTCTGTGAAGATCATTGCCTGGTCTGTAACCCTTCTCTTCTCTTTACTTCTGTCCTGTTGAAAGTTCAGAGCGAAACCCTAGGTCTGGGAGTTTCTCAACCCCCAGCGATCCTTTACTTCTGAACTACTCTGATAACGTAGTTTCTTTAAATTGTGCTTTCAATTATTACATAGTTTCTTTCAATTTAGTTTAACTTTCCTTTGAGTCAAAGCTGACTTCTGAAAACATAAAAAAAAAAACAACAAAAAAAGAATTAGTCTTAATTTACTTCCGCATCACATCATCTCTTTCGTTCTGCATCAATTTTGGTATCAGAGCTTTCGTACTGCATCACTTATTGAAATGACTTAAGGTCTTTGAATCACATTCCTAGAGAACTTAGTCAAATCTTAATTCAAAATTAAGTTCGATGGCCTTAAATAAATTAAAACAATTTTAATTTATCAGTGTAAAACAATTTTACAATAAAATAGAATTTGAATTCACTATTTTCAACATTTTCTGCAGCCAAGTATCGACACTTTAAGAGCAAGTGTCGACTCAAGGTCTGAGACAGGGAACAAAAATAGAACAACATGTTTTCTGGCATGCCTCAAGTGTCGACACTTCAAGGGTCAAGTGTCGACACTTCAGGCTTAAGTGTCGACACTTCAGGCTTAAGTGTCGACACTTCAGGCTTAAGTGTCGACACTTCAGGGACAAGTGTCGACACTCCAGCCTGTCTCAGAACAAAAATAGAAACCAGATCTCAGGAAGTTTTTCCATGAGCTGACACTTCAAAGGCCAAGTGTCGACTCACAGCCTGAGACGACAAAAAATAGTGATTTCAAATCCGATGTTTCTCCAAACATACAAAATAAAATCGATCAAAAATAACTTTTAGATATTATCTAAAGTCGTTTCATGATCATGCCATTAGATTAAAATATTTTTAACCTACAAATTATTTTCTTCTTATTTTCTTTTTCATGAGTCAATCATAGTGGCACCCAACATGTCATAGGAGATTCATTGAATGGGAAGAGAGGGTCTTTCAGCCCTACTTCTCTCATATGACCGGACGACCTGGTGAAGCACTCAATCCAAGTACTTAAGAAGAAAAGAGAAGTTATTAGCATGCTAGCATCATTATACTACAAAATGAACCTGTTGCTCTAATACCGTTGAAGGTGAAAAATACCTTCACCTAGCATACATTATGCAAGAAAAAAGGGCTAGAAGAAATACATTTTAAAACATTTTTAGACATGCACAGGGGAAGGCTCGGTAGATAGATCTAAATAATCTACCAATCTGCCAGCAACAGGACCTAGCATAATAATGTAGCATGCATATAACATCAAAAACAACTGAAGAACATAAATATAAAGGTCATACCTCTATACCTCAGAGAGTGCTGGAGAGAAGCTATGAAGAGCTCTGAGGAGGAGGAGGGCGCTCGAGCCACACAAGCATCTGGCCTCTATTGGATGTCCACACCTGGGCTCGACTCTAATCAACTCCCTCGGAGTGCTTGCTCTTCTGGATCCTTGGCCGATCTTCTTCTTCCAGGAAGACTAGAAAGAAAGCAGGAATCCCTTCCCAAAACCTCTTTCCCAAGACCTAGCTTGATTGCTAGGTGGCTCACACCCAATCCCTAAACCTCTCATAAAACCCTTCTTCTTCCTCTCTTTTCTTTTCTCTCTAACTGTACATGTATGTGTAACCCCAGCAGCTACTACAAAGACCTATATTGATAGGAGCTACCATGAGAGGGAGAAGAAGGAAGGAGGAGAGATGAAGTGAGAGAATGGGGGAGAGGATCATGGCCATTCCAAATGGGTCCAAACCATTAAGGTAAGTATGACTTTCATACCAAAATAACCTTGAGCCAAATCTGGTTTGAATTCAAAATTCAAACCAGGACAAAACATGCCCAAAAATCCTCCACAAAATCCTTCCTGAAATTTTGCTCGTCATTGGAAGTGTCAACACTCGAAAATGACCAAGTGACAACACTTCACCAAGTGTCGACACCTGTAAAATTCCAAGTATCGACACTTGGAGCAAAGTCAATCATATTGACTTCAAGTGATGACAAACGATTCCTAATCATCGATTAGCCACAAGATCAAATAGAAATCCTCTATGGTGTAAGACCCCATAGGTTCGAACACTGAGCCAGTAGCACTGGAACATTTCTAGTTTCAGTCAAAGTCTTCATCTAGTAATGATACCCGATATACGGATATGTCGAAGATGCAGAGCACCTCACAAGAACCTCTGGCATATGGTTGCCGCATAATTCATCCCTTTGACCTTACAATGCTCAGGATGACCTAGGGTTCGACTGCCAACCCTAATTTGGTCTATCTAGATCATGTCTCAACCTCACAAGTTCTGTGACTCCTCACAAGAACTACCCTGGCCAAGGTTTTGCTGAATTGAGACATAGTGAGTCATTCACTCCAAACTATTTAGAGAGGTCAATTCCATCTTGATCCACCACTGCTCTACAAGTACTTGACTATACTCAGAAACCTTCTGTCACTAGATTAGAAATCTAGATAGTCCGGCACCCAAGTATAGTGAGTTGCTTGCAAGCTGCTATGGTGACCTCAGGTCTGAGGGACACATATACCCATATCCCTTCATGAGCAACCCTTTTATAGAAGGGAGCTCTGCAGATGGTCACGTTCATTGAAATGTCATACACTTCACTTGTATGTCACACCAGTGTCTCCACACTCCTTGGTTAAGAGGATAACCAATAAATGTGACATACAACAACCTACACTTGATACATTGTCATCCTATAACAATGTATCATTTGGTTGTGAACTAGTTTAAGAACTACTTGATATATCCTCTCTATATCAAAACAAAGTAGTTCTAAGGACTCCATCATACAAGAGTTCATTATAGAAAAATGTAAAATGATGGACAGCCAAAAATAACTAACTTTTTATTTATTATAAAGAATTCATATACAAATACAAAGTAGCACAACCGTCTACAACCTAGACGATTGGCATTGGGACACAATTCCTAACACCTTTGACCCTAATTAAATCATGAATGACTTCCTTGGCCAAGTCTCTATTGTGTGTGACCCATTGAGTTCTACATCTAGCTAACAGTAGGTTTAGGTTTGAGCCGATTCAATCCGATCGAACCTGATTGACTTAATTAGGTCAAATTGGCTCACCTAATTGTCCAATTCAAATCACACATCGAATTTACTCATGAAACCAAACCAATTGGTTCATGAAAACTTACAAGACAAGATTGATATCTAGCAATATGTCATGCCTACCCGGAAGATGAGAAATTTGGTAAAAATACCAAAATACCCTTTAGTAGTAAGTTACCATGCAATTCAATCTTTCGATCTCCCATTATCTCGATTAAGTGATAGGTATGGATATATGTGAAACCTTAACACTTAATCATATCGAATCTTAGCTCGATCATGAGGACTCAATTGATGACTGATTAGATTTCACTAATCTCATCCTGCTTTGATCAAAGACTCCTTGAGTCTCTCATCGAAGGGATTGCATGGGATAATAATTTCTCTTACCAGGAATGATCGATTCCTTGTTGGTCCACTCACATCCTTCGTACACCTTCCACCATACCCAGAACACCCCGTAAATGCTGCAATGGCATGAATGAGTATGAACTAAAATATG
Source organism: Areca catechu (assembly GCA_021397845.1). Lineage (NCBI taxonomy): Eukaryota > Viridiplantae > Streptophyta > Magnoliopsida > Arecales > Arecaceae > Areca > Areca catechu. The sequence goes on along the minus strand of CM038047.1, from coordinate 125,106,374 downwards.
ACTTAGTGTGCACAATGAACCATGGTGACCTCAGGTCTAAAGATCACATGTACAACTTCTACTCTGGGATCTATCTTTTGACAAGTAGTAAGACTTCCATAAGATAATCCCGGTGAGGATCAATCCAGTGTACTCATACCCTGATGAGCACCCTTTTTCTTGTATCAGTGTTTCTACACAAGTGGTTGTGAGATCAACCACCCTCATCAACTGAGCATACATAGGATAAGCTAATATTTCCGGATTCATCGATCCCCGAATCGATGGTCCAACGACTAGGAACATTCTAGATTAGGGTTTATAGAAATTAGGTCTCACTGTTATGAACTCCATCATAACCCTAACTCCAATGCCTTAATTTATGGGGTTCATCATAATCAGTAAGAAAATATGACACAGAAGTATATGATGAATCAAATGTCTTTATTAATATGAAACTATGTCATACATGAGTTGGAAGTTTACAAAAAGGCCCTTATAGTGATTGGCTCTTAGGGCATTTTTTCTATCAACACACTTGCAATTAATTTTAGAAACCCAATTCACCCCCCTCTTGGATTGCTTACTGGGCAATAAGTGGTATCAGAGCCACATTCTCAGTATATAGGTCTAACCGTCTTGAGTAAAGATCTATGGCAACCCCACTTGGTACTAGTGTAGTTGAGGGACAAGTCTCAAACAGACCTCCATACTTTAATGGAACTAATTATACTTATTGAAAAACTAGAATGAAAATTTACATGCATTCTATAGATTACAATTTATGGAAAGTTGTTGATAAAGGTCTATATATTCCTTCGGTTGTGGTTCATGGTATTTCCATCCCAAAGCTCGAAGAGGATTGGGATGAAAATAACATTAAGCAATCCAAGATCAATGCAAAAGCAATGAATCTCCTTTACTGTGCATTGGATCCTAATGAATTCAATAGGATTTCTACATGCACATTAACCAAAAAAATATGGGACACACTCGAAGTTATCCATAAGGGTACTGATAAGTGATGAATACCAAAGTTAACATATTAGTGCACACTTATGAGATGTTCCGCATGGAACCAAATGAATCTATCACTAACATGTACACTAGGTTCACAAATATTGTTAATGGCATGAGAAGCTTAGGTAAAATTATGTCTAATACCGATTTTGTGAACAAAATTCTCAGGTCTCTTTCAACATCTTGGAATCCAAAGGTGACTACCATACAAGAAGCCAAAGATGTTGACAAACTACCTTTGGAGCAGCTAGTAGGACGCTTATGACTTATGAGTTAAATTTGAAACAAAAATCTATGGATTTGGATAAGAAGAAAAAGGGGATAGCCTTCAGTCTACTACACAAAAGGAATCGTCAAATGATGAATCGGAAGAAGAAGAAGAAGTTGAGAGTAAGGAAGATCTTCTAGCTAGAAAATTGATGGGGACATCGACCTGCACGAATCTTGGAGTAGAATGTATCCCAGAGCAGCATGGATTTCGATGCAAATAAATTTAAATTCGAAGATTAAATATTGGATTTATCTTTATTGAAATTGTTAGATCGTTAGGATTTCGATATCTAGTTGTTAGGATTGGGATAGATCTCATATTATCTTGTATTTAAATTGAACCCTCCTTATCTTTTTATCTGTATTCCAATTCAAATGAGGATTGGAAAGGTCTATAATACCACCCTCAGTCTTTGTAAAAAAATTGGTAATGAAGATGAGTTTTTAGGGGAGACTGATTCTTCATTCTGCCTCTATTAAAGGAGTGGGCGTGAGCCCATCCAGCCCTTCGCCTTCAGTCATCGAGGGGTGTGAGACCCTATGCCTTTGCTTTCGAGCATCGAGGGGCATGAGGCCCTAGTTATCTCCTTCCCGTCGAGTCCCTCTATGGTCTTAGAGATTTTCATTCACAGCCCTAGGTAGTGATTTGGGTGGGATGCCCTAAGCTCCGCATGTAGTGATATGGGTGGGATGCCCTAGAACATGTAGTGGGGTAGGTGAGATGCCCTAGAGGTGAGAGGTCTCTCCATGAATGTAAGTCTCAAGTCTGTAGGGTGTCCAATTTTCCTACCCTCCATTTTCATTATTCATTCTCCATCCCCTAAAAAAAATAAAATTAAAAAAATATAGTAGTACCCTAATCATCGATGACTTCTCAGCTTGTCGATGATCCTACCCCCGATCCGTTCCCCATCAATTTGGTATCAGAGCTAGAGAATTAGGATATTTTCTTCTTCCTTCCCTAGCCTATTATCAAACCAGCAATACACATCCTAAGCTTCCTCCTCCCATGAAGCAACCCATTTCTTCCTACACCTACCACTATCGACAGAGCCACATACTCCATCAAACTGCCTTCCCAAGGTCTTCCTAGGTTCCTCGTTCCCTGCCCATCAACATCCACCGCCATGCTTGAGCGAGGACTCTGCCCCATCCGCGAATGCCACCGCCGACCAAGTCCAACCCCTCCTCCATCCCCTTCAATCTGATTATGCCCGACGACTCGAGAAAACTCAAACCATAGGGTTTCTTAGAAACTCGCTAGGGTTCTTCCCTCTTCTCCCACTCTGCACTCTTTCCTGCCATGGACTCCTTCGTTGCCATCCATTGCACCGGCAACTCCATGCTCGCCGTCATCCTATCCAAGGTCCACCTTCCCTCTCCCTCCCCTCCTCCCCTCTCCTCCTCAAAACCTTAAAGCTCTAACCTTTCCCCTCTCGGGCCCTTGCATCTCGATGCCGATCCACCTCCTCTACTACCCCTACCTTCCAATAGCCGCCTCCATCCGACCCCCATGCCTTCCCCACTGACCGCAATGCTAATCCTGGCCATTGGCCCACTTAGAACCACTAGCGGCCCCCATTTAGCCACCACCTCCCCATCGATAATCGCCCTCCCATGGATTACAGCCATCCCCCCCCCATTAATGGCCCGCCACCTCTGATTGCCCCCGGTGTGGCGCCTCCTCCAGGTCCCATCGATATCATGGCCCTCTATAGAGAGGGGAAGATCAAGGAGGCTATCGACTTCTTGAACCAGGGCATCCACCTTTGTCGCCTGCAACCGAACGAAACAACCGATGTCGAGCCATCCACCAGAACCCTTCTTCCCATCCATGCCGCAACCACCAGCAAAGCTAGCCAGGAGTCCCTCCACTATTCCAGCCCCATCAGTCTAAGGGAGAAAGAAGAAGCTACACGATCATGAAAGCAGCTTCCATCCCTCTTGCCAACTTCAAGCCTGCACACATCTCAAAGCTACACAGATCTTAAAGCTGCATGAATTTTAGAGCTGTGTCATTTTAAAGATGCAAAAAAAGTGATGCATCTGGGGTCAAGGGCTCGATCGAGGGGCTAGAGTTGATGGACCCCACGAACATGGATCCCAGAGCAGAGCTGAAAAAAAATCTGGGATTTGTTTGAAAAAAAAAAATCTTATGGCTATTGATGAGTCAAGCTAGAGTCCCAGGAGCCTGAATTCAAGCTGAAGCTAGAGTCTGAGCCTGACTCGATGGAGTCGAGTTCTCCCCACCTTAAGAAAATGATGGAGACATCGCCAGCACTGATCTTGATGTAACACAGATCTTGGAGCAGCACTGACCTAGAGCAGCATGGATCTCGATGCATATCCATACTAAGTTATTTTTAGGATCGAGTTTTAGTTTTTAGGATTTATCTTTATTTTAAAATTTGTTAGTTAGTTAGGATTTTGATATCTAGTTATTAGGATTGGGATAGATCTCATCTTATCTTGTATTTGAATTTAAATCATCCTTATCTTTTATCTTGTATTCAAATTCAAATGAGGGTTGGAAAGGTCTATAAATACACCCTCGGTTCTTTATAAAAAAATTGGTTAATAAAGATAAGCTTTTAGGGAAGAGTGTTTTTTCATTCTGCCTTCGTAAAGGAGTGGGCATGAGGCCCATCTTGCCTTCGCCTTCGAGCATTGAGGGGTGTGAGACCCTATGCCTTCGCTTTCGAGCATCGAGGGGCGTGAGGTCCTAGTTATCCCCTTCTCCATCAAGTCCCCTCTATGGTCTTAGAGATTTTTCTTCACAGCCCCAGGTAGTGATTTGGGTGGGATGCCCTAGGCTACATGTAGTGGGGTGGGTGAGATGCCCTAGAGGTGAAATGTCTCTCCATGAATGTAAGTCCCAAGCCTGTAGTGTCCAATTTTCCTACCCTCCATCTCCATTATTCCTTCATCGCCCCTAGAAAAATAAAAAAAAAATAGTAGTACCCTAATAATCGGTGACTTCTCGCTCGCCGATGATCCTCCCCTAATCCCATGCCCCATCAGGCAGATTGCCTCATCTGTGGACCCCTCGGTAGAGACCATGGGGGGTGAAGGGTGGTCGAAATGGAGGAACTCCCTCCTGTGTTCCTGGCCACACTGGTGCCGCTGGTGTGAGCACGCACCATGGTCCGAGACTGGGGATCGACTCCCAACGGTTCGGTCGAATCATGTCGCAGCTTCTTTCCAGCCATCTGGTGATCCCCCCATGGGCGGGATGCTGCATGCAATGGCCCCTCCTGAAAGGACCGTAGGTTGGTATGGGGATTGGTGGCATGGGCTACCGGTGTACCTAGTTGCTGCTGAGTTTTCAGGGATCGGTGCCTCTGATGGAGCTGGCATACCATAGTGGCTAGGGCCTGGACCTACTGGGCCAACACGATGATCTAAGGATCCATCGAAGCCGACGGTGGTGAAGCAGGCAGTTCCCACTCTAAGCTATGGTCACCATGGCAAGAGGGATCTCCCACTCGGCTAGCGGAGGCTTTTTGAGCATGTGTGGTCACCATCGGGCCGTGGGCTTCCACAGATCTCTTCCTTGCGGTGGGGGACTTGGTATCAAACCAACTTCTCCATCCACCCCCTACCTGGCACACCAATCTATTGTCGCCAAGATCATCGTGGCCTGTAGCTCCAATGCATGTCGTAGATGTGTCGAGTTTTCGTGGGGCCATCCCCCCCTTTCTTGGCTGGCTCCTTTATCTAGCTACCCTGCACAAAGAAGGAGACCCAAGCCAGTGTTGCCTAGGTGGCTACCCAAGAGGAGGGTGAATTGGGAATTTAAAACTTAAAGTAGATAATATGCAATTAAAAATCCCTTACAAAGTGTTAGGTGCTGTGACAGAGTAGTAAATTGCATAAGCTAAATAAGAATGAAGAAGCACAACACAAACACACCAAATTTATAGTGGTTCGGAGCAACCCAGCTCCTACATCCACTACCCAAGATAACACTTGGAATTTCCATTATATTCACACCCGAATACAGTAGGATAATTTTATAGGATCACAATCCAAAATCTCTACACTTTAGTTTTAATGGGATCACCAAAGATGACCCAACAACCTTTGATTTTAAACAGGCTCACCAAAGAAACCCAACTTGGTTTTCGCAGGATCACCAAGAACCTAACTTGATTTTCATAGGATCACCAAGAACCTAACTTGGTTTTACCAGGATCACCAAGAACCCAACACTTGATTTTATCAAAGGCTCACAAGAACCTATTTGATTTTCAATCGAGCTCACCAATAACCTAAACAATTCAAGAAATGAATTGAAATAAATGCAATGATAAATGTCAAACTCAATTTATCAAATAGTTGCCGGTGTAGCTTGATAGAAGTCCACTTGGATGCACTTGAATGAGCTTTAATTGCTTCAGTGGTTTCTTCCCAAATTACTTCAAGCTTCAGATTAAATTTGGTAAAGACTTGAAGACTGACTTGAATGCTCTTGTGCTCTTGTACTCTTTTGCTTGTGGTAGGTAGGATATTCAATGTAGCTTCAAAACTTTGAAGAACTCTCTAATTAATTCTTCAAGAAGGTTCAAATTCTTCAAATATAAGGTCTTCCATCACTCCAAGGCAGTTTGAGATGTTGTAGACCATTGGGATGTGACATATGATCGTTCGAGCACTTTTTAGCATTCAAAAAGAAATTCTAGAATAGCTGTTGGATACTTGAAAGTGATATTCGAGTCGGCTCGGATTCCTTCAAGTCGGCTCGAATCCTTTGAGTCGATAGGTCTAGTCACCAAATCTTCAGTGTAGTCGGCTCGGTGTCTCAGGGTGCAAAACTTCACTCTGGACGAGTCGGCTCTTGATAGCTCGGGTCAGCTCAAACTTATATCTGTGAAAATCATAAACTCGAGGAGTCGGCTCTTTTGATCTTTGGTCAGCTCTTCTTCTCAGGTTCTGAAATCATTACTTTGGAAGAGTCAGCTCGATGCAGTTCGGGTCGGCTCGCTTTCTCAGGTCTTCAAAATTAGGTCTGGAAGAGTCAGCTCTTCTGGTTCGGGTCAGCTCGCTTGGCTGTTCTCAGAAATCTTCAAAAACTAGAGTCTAGAAGAGTCGGCTCGGACATATTCCAGTCGACTCGGATTCACTGGAGTCGGCTCGGTTACCTTCGAGTCAGCTCGGATTGCTGTGTTCCAGAATCCTTGCTGCGTGTCATGAGGTGGAGTCGGCTCTTCAACATGCTAGGTCGGCTCGAGTAACTTCTTCAAGATTTTATAATTGAACTTAAGGAAAAACTCTCACCAACACTTTTTCATTTTCATGCACACCAACTCAAAATAATTATAAGGCACACACACACAAAAGTAACCCTTTTTACAGATTTTTCTTAACTTTTTATCGGGTTCTTCTTTACAATATAAGATTACAACACAACTCAAAACAAGAATTAAAGATGTAGGAGTTGAAGTTTGAACAATTAATCATCCTCAAAAAACTTGTAAACCACTTGAAGAGTTGTTAGAAATAAATGTGCATACTCCAATGTTTGGTTATCATTAAAATCACTTATGGGGTCAACAATCTCCCCTTTTTGATGATGACAAAACACTGGGCTTGAAAAATTCTTTACACTTACATGTATAAATGTATTTGAAAGTGAATATTCACATGTATCTGAGCTAACTGTATTTGTAAATAAGTATCAGAGATCTAAAGATGAAATTTTATAGTATTGATGTTAGTGCTTTTGTGTATTTCAAAGTACTAGACTTTGCAAGCTTCATAAAGTTAGAATTAGCACAAACATGGAGTATCAAAGTTTGAAATTGAAAGAATCCAGACTCATTTTAGAGCAATCAGAGCAAAGGAAGGGTTTAAAATTAAAGCCTTTTTAAGAGAATCTCCCCCTTTCTCTAGGTTTTGAAATAATATAGCAGTTAGGTCCAATTTGAGTACTATCACTTTTATGCTCCCCTTTTTCATTCTTTTTATGCACTTTAAGAATAATTGAATAGGAAGCTCAACCTAGATATCAGAATTTTCATGATAACTTAATTATAGATACCATTCTCCCATTTTTCTCATTTCTCCCCCTTTTTGTCAATCAATCAAAAAGGTATGTTCAATAAAGCTCAGATTTGAAATAGACTGAGAAAGTATTTAATATATTTGAGATAATTTCACTTTCTCAAATTTTAAATTCTAATTAAAATTTCATCATTGTTGTATCAAAAATATTATATGAATAGGAGGATATCACATGACAACAACAGAAATTACTAAAAGAACTTTCATTTCATTGAGAAGAAAGTACATTCATTCAGTAGAAGATAAAGAGTAGAGCATTCATATATCAAAAAGTGAGAAGTACAAAGAAGGATCAATCGCAACGAAAAGACTAACTAAACTATCTATTCTTCTTCTTCACTAGAAGAAGACTATCTATTCTTCTTCTTCACTAGAAGAAGAGGAGCCAACCTCTATAACCTTATCAGAGGTCTTAGTTTTTAGGGGTTTAAACCTTAAATCCCTGAATCTAGTTCTAACAAGGGCTCTAAATGCCTTAGTCATTTTGGTTTTGGGTATCTTCTTGGTTTCAATAGGTTTGGATCTGACTAAGGGTGGATCAAATGAAGGAATAGGAGCAGGAGTCTCAAGTGACTCTTTGATGATCTGTGCAGGAGTATCTTACTGTTTCCTTCTGAGATTGCAGCAAGATACTTCTGACTTCTTATTTAAAATCATTCATTTCCTTTTCCATTTTCTCCTTGTGAAGCTTCAGTTCAGATCTCATTTTCTACAAGCTGGCATTAACTGTATTTTTCATTTCATCAATTACAGAATTCATGTGATCTGTCAATGAATTTGAGATAGTTTCCATCTTCTGAAATATTAGCTTCTTAAGGTCAGATGGAGTAATCATTGTACCTTTAGATTTGTCTTCAACAACAGTAGCTTCATCATCTTCTGAGGAAGTAGCAATAAACTGACTATACACTTTCTTTAGCCATACTCCTTATAATTTGTAACCCATTCTTTTTAGTGAATTGAAGGAATAAGTGTCAGAGTGATGTAAAGGCTTATCTATCTCATTGGTTAGATTAATTCCAACTTCTTCAAACAGTAAGGTAAAAACCATACCATAGGGTAGGTAGGCTTTAACTTTTCTAGCTGCTTCAGTCATTTGAATCATCATTATATAATAAAGGTTGAGAGGCTTTTCTTCTATCAAATGTTCCATAAAAGTCATGTCTTTCTCGCTTACCCAATCAAAATAACCGGTTCTGGGAAGAAATATTCTGCTAACCATATTGTGAAGAAGCCTCATTTCCTTTGATAGTAAGTTAGCCTGAACATGTTGAACGAAGCTCACATCTTCTTTTTCCAAAATAAGCTTTAAAGTGTGTTCTTTGTCTAGTAAGGTAAGCTCGGTGGCACCGTCCGTTGGCATTTGAAGCAAGCTGCCCAACTTTTCTTCATCCACAATTATTTTGATTCCTTTGATAGTAGAGTCTAAATGGTACTCTTTAAGAACTATATTTTCATAGAAAACTCATACCAGTGAGGAGTAGGTTAACATGTGGTGTGGGCACCAAGGTTAAAAGAAGACTTCAGTCAAACCTAGTCAACACCAATTCCTTATGAATTGCAAATTGAGTTCCAACCTTGTTAACTTGTTCCTAGTCTAAGTCTTGAGTTTAGTTAAGTCTTCTTGTATCCTAAATTTTATGTTTGAGCCTTGCTAAGTATTAAGTCTTGAAGCCTGGGTCAATTGAGTTGTAAGAGTCAAATGTACTCAAGTCCAAATTGAGTTGTAACTTTTCTTTTGAGCTTGAGTCAAGTCCAACCAAGGGAGCATATATTGGACCAAGGGATGAACCAAAGCTACATCAAGTAAATCTTCAAATCAAGGGTGCATGAAATAAGAGCCATTAGATAGAATGAAGCTTTGATTGAAGCCACCTCACCAAGAAACCTTATCCAAGAGAATGGACACTTGGCACCCATACGTGAAGATTTTCAGATTTGGACACTTGGCACTCATACATGAAGATTTTCAGATTTGGACACTTGGCACTCATACATGAAGATTTTCATATTAGGACACTTGGCACCCAAGCATATAGATTTTAGATTTGGATACTTGGCACCCATATATGAAGATTTTTAGATTTAGACACTTGGCACCCATGCATACAGATTTTCAGATTTGGTGCCCCCCTTTTCATGAATTTTGAAATTCAAATTTGTAACTACATTTCCCCCTCTTTTATGTAAAATTTGAATTTCAAATGGGGCTTAGGAGGTTATAAATAGGCCCCTAATCTCTTTGTAAAAGGATGCTTTTGAACGAATGAAATCCAGAATTTTCTTATCTCCATTTGTGTTTACAAATGCCATCTGTGAGGGATGAGTAAAAGGCACAACCAAGTGCTTTAGTTCTCAAATTCCAGCAAAAGTTCTTCTTCCATTGATGCCTACCTCATCTTTAAGAGCAGCCAACCACACTCCACCAAGATCACCAACAATCCTTTACTTCCCTCCCTTCCATTATTTCTATTCCATCCTATCTTCCATCTCCTCCACAATACTAATGGTTGTTCTTGCAGGATCCTAAGGAGTATCAGTCTAGGATGAAGTTCTCCTTGCCTTCAACTCAGTAGCAGGAGCCTCTACTTCCAACGGGTGGGTTAGCTTGATCAGTTAGTCACCAATCTTGAGTGTGAAGGAGTGAACCTAGTGTAAGGTTATTGGAGAGTCATTATTGGTATCTAAACCCTTTCCTTTTCTTTTGTGGTCTGAACTTTTGAATAAGGAATAGTCCTAATTAGATGGTTCTTCTAGCTACGTAGGTCCTAGTTCATTAACTTAATTCAGATTTGCACTGCAAAGCATATGAGCCTTCTAGTTTAGTCTTCTTAATGCATCTTAATGACTCCACTATGACTGAAATTAGATCATATGTTTTAGAGTTTTAATTAGCTTAATTGCTTTAGTCATTCATGCCATATTTTCCATAAGTATGCCACATCATATTTGGTATCAGAGCATGGTAAGTTAGGATTAAGTTCTTTAAGTACTTGGATCGGGTGCTTCACCAGGCCGTCCGGTCTTAGGAGAAAAGTAGGATTTCAAGACCCTCTCTTCCCATTCCACGGGGATCTCCTAAGGAATGTCGGGATGTCATTGTGATTGACCCATGAAGAAGAAAACAAAGAGCATGTTAAGTCACATTTTTGAATTTCTGCACTTAGGACTTTCTATTTTCTGCTTGCTGTATTTCTGAGTAGGCTGACTGTAATTCATATAAAAATATAAAAAAAAAGTAGTTAATTTTCATTGAAGTAATTTTTTTCTTAATCCATATTAAGTTAGCTATCAGCATGCATAATTTTATCCATAGAAAAAGATCTCAAAAAAATGAAAATTCCTGCACTCCATCATTATTGCTGAAATTCCTGTATGTTCTATTCTATTCCTTTTACATTATCTAAATTTCAGGATCTTCTCAGCATAGCATAGATTTTAATTTAAATTTTATTTCATATGGCATATCATCTATAAGATAGCAGTCTTCTATGATTTTTTGAGTTTTTTTGAGACTGTTACACAGTACTTCTCAGCCCCACTTTGAACTAAAAAACATAAAATTTCTGTTGCGAGATTAGGGTTCACATGCATGTTTGCACCATCTCATGGCAAATCAATCTAAGGGCATCAATATAACATGGGGGCGAGATTTCATCACCCGTCCTTAGCCCAAAATCACCACCCTGCATATTGATGGGAATTCTCCCAGGGTGCCGGGAATCATGCAGCATGCGGAAGTGAATTTCAAAAAAAAATTCTAAGCATGAAACCCTAATATGGCTAGAAAACCCTAATTCCCAGGAACCCCTTATGCAATACCAATCAACAAAATATAAATGAAGTCATAATACATACCTAGATCGCTAAAATCCAATCCTTTCTATGAGGCTCATAAGTACAAGCCCTCCAATGGTGATCCATACGAGAATGGTACCAAGAAAGAATCCCTATCGGGGTTGCTTACTTCAACAAAACTCTTTTGTCCGCCTTTTGACCTTTGACCACTATATGACACCCTATCCTACTCTAGGGCTCTCTAGACATAGTCCTAAACCACTCTTGGTTTTAGAACAACCCTCCTCTAGGACCCCTTAGGCTTATGTCCTAAAACTAAGCCTTGTCCTAGTAGAAAAGACCTTGTCTTAACAAGACAAGTCTTGTCCTAAAGTAAGAAGGATGGAGGGAGAAGTGGAAGAAAACTCAGAATATCTTTACAGAGTATAAGATTATCTGAAACTCATATCACCACCCCTATTTGTAGTTTTAAGAGGGGCATGTGATAAGTCCAACAGTTTATCAGATATGAGTTTTCAAGACTGAAAAATCATATCCAATATGTCTCTTCATGCACCAAAAGACATATTGGCATCCATCCATTTTCCTGGACAATCTGTGACTTGCCACATGGCAAGTACCGGTCCCTGGGAAGCCAAGAGACACCTCTTCAATCTCCAAACACCGGAGAATATGAAGAGTCCTGAAAGCAGAAGGACTCTGCTTCAGGGCACGCGCCACATGAAGAGACGCGTCTCTTCATGCGCGCTTTTGCTTCCATCCCTTTTCCACGCCCTTTCAAAAGGCCTTAACTGGTCAAACATGTCCAAGAGGCATGGGGTAAGATGAGAAGGCACCCCCTTGAAATGAAACACTCCAGTATTTCATCTACAGAAGGACTTTTGTCCTTCTGCACGCACCTTCATCTCCCGCGCGCGCCAAGAAGCACCAAGAATCTCGTGGTCAACTTTATCCACACCCCATGCAACCTTTGACTAGTCAAAGCATATGCAATATGGGTGTCAAAAGAAAGAGCATTAAGTCCTCTTTCCATCCATATAAATATTTTTTAGATTAGAGGACTATAGACTCTTCTAGGCCTTTTTGGATGCCAAGGTGTCATTCTGGCATCTAGAGTCCCAACTTAAATGGACTCTTCATTAAGACATCCAAAATACCAAAATAAAATCAGATCAAGCTCTGATTTAGCTATCCCCACTTAGGACTCAACCTAATTTAGGTTTCCCTTAATTAGGTTAGCCTAATTAGCAAGCAACTGGACCCAATCTAATTGGGTTAGGAAATTGGGTTAGCCTACATATGCTAGTATGCAATCTAGCTAACCAATTATAATCCCATGACCCTAATTAAACCATGAGTGACTTCTTTGACCAACTCTTTATTGTGTGTGACCCATTGGATTCCACATCTAGCCAGCAGTAGGTTTAGGTTTGAGCCAATTCGATCCGATCGAACCCGATTGACCTAAGTAGGTAAAATCGACTCACCTAATTGTCCAATTCGAATCACACATCGAATTGATGCATGAAACCAATCCAATTAGTTCATGAAAACCCACAAGACAAGATTGACATCTAGCAACGTTTCATGCCTACCCAGAAGATGAGGAATTTGATAGAAAATATCAAAATACCCTTCAATAGTAAGTTACCATGCAATTCAATCTTTTGATCTCCCATTATCCTGATTAAGTGATGGATATGGATAAATGTCAAACCCTAACACTTAATCATATTGAATCTCAGCTTGATCATGAGGACTCAACTGATGACTGATTAGAAGCCACTACTAATCTCATCCCACTTTGCAAAGATTCTTTGAGTCACTCATCGAAGAGATTACACGGGATAACATATCCTCTTACCAAGATTGATCAATTCCTTGTTGGTCCACTCATATCCTTTGTACACCTTCCACCATACCCAGAACATCTCGTACATGTCATAATGCCATGAATGAGTATAAACCAAAGTATGGCTTAGTGTGCACAAGAAACCATGGTGACCTCAGGTCTGAAGATCACATGCACAACTTCTACTCTGTGACCTATCTTTTGACAATGAGTAAGACTTTCATAAGATAGTCCCGGTGCGAATCAGTTCAGTGTATTCATAACCTAATGAATACCCTTATCCTTGTATTAGTGTCTCTACACAAGTGGCTGTGAGACCAACCACCCTCATCAACTGAGCATACATAAGATAAGCTAGTCTTACCAGATTCATCGATCCTTGAATCGATAGTCCAATGACTAGGAACATTATAGATTATGATTTATAGGAATTAGGTCTCACTGTTATTTTATCATAACCCTAATTCCATTGCCCTACTCTATAGGATTCATCATAGTCAAAAACATGACACAGTAGTATATGATGAATCAAATGCCTTTATTATAAATAATGATGTCATACTTGAGTTGGAAGTTTACAAAAAGGCCGATAAAATGATTGGCTCTTAGGGCATTTTTCTATCAAACTCCCACTTGCACTGAAGCCAATCGTTCTTATACTTTATGCCCATACAATCCAAGTGGCGTTCTAACTGCTACTTGGCTAATGCTTTAATGAATGGATATACGATATTGTTCTTTGTTTCAACTCGTTCGACGACAACATCTTGTCTTTCTATAATCTCTCGAACGAGGTAGAACCATCTTAGAGTGTGCCTGGACTTGTGATGAGACCTTGGTTCCTTAGCTTGTGCAACAGCTCCAGGGTTATCGCAGTATAATGGCACTGGCTGTTGTACATCAGGAACTATGCCCAATTCCATTATAAATTTCTTCATCCAGACAGCTTCCTTTGTGGCTTCACTAGCAGCTATGTACTCTACCTCAGTGACTGAGTCAGCTACTATTGGCTGCTTTGTACTCTTCCAACTCAATGCACCACCATTCAGGGTGAAGACATATCCCGATATGGGTTTCCTATCATCTGGATCTGATTGAAAACTAGAATCTATATAGCCTTCTAGTTTCAACTCAGATCCTTCATATACTAGAAAAATATCTTTAGTCCTTCTTAGGTACTTAAGAATATTTTTCACAGCTTTTCAATGATCCTTCCATGGATCTGCCTGAAACTTGCTTACAATGTCCAAGGCATAGCAACATTAGGCATGGTATATAACATGGCATACATAATTGATCCTATAGCCAAAGCATAAGGAATCATAGCCATCCTCTCTCTTTCTTCTGATGTCTTAAGAGACATTTTCTTAGAGAGTTATATGCCTTGACTCATTGGCAAGTAACATTTCTTACTTCCATCCATGTTGAATCTCTTCAACACTAAGTCAATGTACCTAGATTGGGATAAGCCCAGCATCCTCTTGGATATATCTCTATAGATCCTTATACCAAGTATATAGGATGCTTCTCCCAAATCCTTCATGAAAAACTTTGATGATAGCCAAGTTTTAACCGACTACAACATTAGGATATCATTCCCAATGATCAGTATGTCATCCACATACAAAATTAAGAAAATAATGGCACACCCACTTGTCTTCTTATACACACATGGTTCATCTACATTTTTGATAAAACCAAATCCTTTAATTGTTTCATCAAAATGGATGTTCCAACTCCTCGATGATTACTTAAGTCCATAAATGGACTTCTTTAACTTACATACTTGGTTTGGTCTCCTACTTGAGATAAACCCCTCTGGCTGTGACATATAGACTTCTTCCTCATGGTTTCCATTGAGGAAAGCAATCTTTACATCCATTTGCCATATCTCAAAATCATGGTATGCTACTATGGCAAGTAGTATCCGAATGGACTTGAGCATGGCTACTAGAGAAAAGGTTTCATCATAGTCTACACCATGTTTTTGTCTAAAACCTTTTGCTACCAGCCTAGCCTTATAGGTCTCAACTTGACCATCTATTCCAATCTTTTTCTTGAAGATCCATTTACACCCTATCGGGTTAATTCCTTCAGGTGGATCTACCAAGGTCCAAACCTGATTGGAATACATGGAGTCCATTTCAGATTTCATGGCACCAAGCCACTTGTCGGAGTCCCTACTCTTGATAGCTTTCAAATAGGTCACAGGATCATCATCCTGTATGATACTAGCTTCATTACATCCCCGATGACAAAGCCATATCTGAGAGGTGGTCCCCACACCCTCTCTTACCTTCAGAGAAGAGGTGTGTATTGTGGCTGTTCTTGATCCACAAGAACCTCTGGTTGAGGAACTTCACTTGAAGGCTCATCGGTATATTGGTTATATTCTTCACACAACTCAAGTGAAGAATCACTACATCCTTCTTGGATAAACTCTTGTTCCAAGAATTTAGCATGCCTACTGACAATTATCTTTTGCTCAGTAGCATTATAAAAGAGGTATCCCTTACCTTCTTTTGGGTAACTAACAAACTTACACTTCTTAGCCCTAGCACTTAACTTATGTCCAAAATTATTCTTGACATAAACATGGCAACCCCAAATCTTTAAGTACTTAAGACTTGGTTTTTTACCATTCCAAAACTCAAATGGAGTGCTACTTACTAACTTAGATGGAACCCTGTTTAATATATATGCAGCAGTCTCCAAGGCATGTCCCTAGAAGGAAATGGGAAGATCTGTGAAGCTCATCATGGATCCCACCATGTCCAATAAGAAGCGATTTCTCCTTTCTGCCACTCCATTTAACTGGGGTGTATTAGGAGGGGTCCATTCAGAAATAATGCCTTTGTCCTTGAGATGGTTCAAAAACTCACTAGACAAGTATTCCCCTCCTCGATCAGACCGAAGAGCTTTAATACTAAGTCTAGTTTGTCTTTCAATCATACTCTGATATTCTTTAAACTTGTCAAAGGCTTCAGACTTGTGTTTCATAAGATAGACATAACCAAACCTTGATAAATCATCAATAAAAGTGATGAAATAAGAATACCTCCTCTGGCTTGAGTTGACATAGGTCCACACACATCAGTATGTACAAGACCTAACAATTCAATTGCCCTTTCTCCATATCCGGTGAATGGAGACTTGGTCATTTTCCCTTTGAGGCAAGACTCACAAGTTTCTAATAATTGAAAATCATCAGGGTCAAAGTAATCCTCTTTGACTAACTTGTTTATCCTTGACCACTGATATGACCTAACCCGCAATGCTAGAGATATGTGACATTGACATTATCTATTTTTCTCTTCTTGTCATCTACAAGAAGTATTTCATCATTGAGTACTAAAGTTAGAAGACCATTCACAAAGCAACCATGCCCAAATATTGAATTATTATGAAGAATAGAACAGCCACTGCTCTTTATACTTATTTCATATCCTTGTTGTAACAACAAGGATATAGAAATAATATTTTTACAATATTTGGCACATATTAGCATTCTTCCAACCTTATGATATTACCCGAAGGTAATAACAGAAGATAGGTTCCCACAGCTTCAGCATATATGGGTTCTCCACTTGCCCCATATAATTTGAAGTCACCTTTCTTCAAATTTCTAATTCTGTGGAGTCCTTGTAAAGATTTATAAATTTGTAACCCACATACGGTATCCAATATCCATGAATTAGAAACAGATTCACTCAATGGTAAATTGGTTTGTATCATGTACAAACCCAAGATGCACCACTTGCATCTAGCGTCACATTTGCAAGACAAGTCATGCAATCCTTCTTCCAATGCCCAAACATGCTGCAATGGAAACAGGCTCCATCAGCCTTCTTCCTCAACCAGTCCATATAGTTTGAACCGATTAACTAATTAGCATCCAAGATACCATGCAATAATAAATTTGAAGCCATAAAAATAAATATCCCATATTTAATTAAAGAACAATATTAGTAGACCACTCAAGATGACATCCATAACAAGATAAGGACTTTCTATCTAATTATATCTCCCACTATTTTCTTCAAATACCATAACCCTTAATTATGGTAAGCAAGAAACCTTTTCTAGTTATCTTAGTGGGGTTGAGATCCTTATTCCTCATGAGTGCCTTGTGTATGCACAACAAATACACATGAGTTCAAAGGTAGGACAACCTTTCCAATTGCAATCCATGCAATTCTCAACAATTATCTTTGCCTTTGAGATACTTATGGCCTTGTGTATGCACAACAAACTATAATGTCTTAGTTTAGTCAGACCCTTCATTTCCATATAGCCATGATTGAATAATGTTACCCTTGTGTATGCACAACAAAGCAACATTTCCAACTATGCCATAAAGCACTAAGTGCACCAAGACAAATCTTATATCAAACCCTAGAGTAGGCCTTGTGTATGCATAACAAACCTACTATAGTCTTGACATAAATTTGGCTTAGCATGAAGGAAGGTAAAATATAGTACACTTAACCAATTAGCATTACCAAATTAAGATTTAAATATGATCAAATTAGCTAGGTGAGTGGAAGGGATGAGGGGGTCCCCCCGTTGCTTTCCTTAGACACCAATTAGAGTGGCCAGGTCAGTCAACGGAACTAATTAAAAATCTTATTCCCTTTACCTTCCCATAATCACTTGCCTAGACACTAATTGGCTGATCAAACCTTAACGGTTTTGCATCTTGACTAAGTTTTATACTATGACTAAATATGCTTTTTGATGAGGGCTTTGATGGTCTCAAAACACATTCTAAAACTATCATGATAAAGTGTTTATTACTGCAAGTATAAACATAAACATGATATCCAAGTTTATAACAAATATAAACCCAATGCATATCACTCTAGCATATGCATTAAAATTTATGTCATCAAGCATATTACCCTAATATGCAAATCAAGACATGATAAAATACCTTTCACCTCACTTATTCATGGGATATGGCCACAGAGGCACACCTACACGCCATAGGAGACCCATTGAATGGGAAGAGAGGGCCTTAAAACCCTACTTGGATCCTATGATCGGATGGCCATGGTGACTAACCCAATCTAAAGCAGTTACTAGATACAATCAACATGCATAATTTCATACTTGGCATAATATCATGCATTTCATAAAAACTTGAAATTAAACATATTACCCTAATATGTAAAATTTCATACAATTTCATTATCATGTCATTTCATAAAGAAATCAGAAATCATACATATGAGTTTAGTCGGGTCGACTCGATAGGGTTCCAGTCGGCTCAACAGTGGAATTTCATAAAACTCCAAAAATGGTTCATAACTGGTATGCCATAAGGATGGCTCTGATACTATTGATGGGAATTCTCCCAGGGTGCCGGGAATCATGCAGCATGCGGAAGTGAATTTCAAAACAAAATTCTAAGCATGAAACCCTAATATGGCTAGAAAACCCTAATTCCCAGGAACCCCTTATGCAATACCAATCAACGAAACATAAATGAAGTCAGAATACATACCTGGATCGCTAAAATCCAATACTTTCCATGAGGATCACAAGTGCAAGCCCTCCAACGGTGATCCACATGAGAATGGTACCAAGGAAAAATCCCTACTGGGGTTGCTTGCTTCAAAAGAACTCTTTTATCATCCTTTTGACCTTTGAGCACTATAGGACACCCTATCCTATTATAGGGCTCTCTGCACATAGTCCTAAACCACTCTTGGTTTTAGGACAACCCTCCTCTAGGACCCCTTAGGCTTATGTCCTAAAACTAAGTCTTGTCCTAACGAGACAAGTCTTGTCCTAACGAGACAAGTCTTGTCCTAAAGTAAGGAGGGAGGGAGAAGTGGAAGAACACTCAGAATATCTTTACATTGTAAAAGATTATCTGAAACTCATATCACTGCCCCTATTTATAGTTTTAAGAGGGACATGTGATATGTCCTCCAATAGGTTATCAGATATGATTTTTCAAGACTGAAAAATCTTATCCAATATGTCCTCATGCACCAAAAGACATATTGGCATCCATCCATTTTCCTGGACAATCTGTGACTTGCCACATGGAAAGTACAGGTCCCTGGGAAGCCAAGAGGTGCCTCTTCAATCTCTAAACACTGGAGAATTTGAAGAGTCCTGAAAGCAGAAGGACTCTACTTCAGGGCACGCGCCACATGAAGAGACACGTCTCTTCATGCGCGCTTTTGCTTCCATCCCTTTTTCACGCCCTTTCAAAAGGCCTTGACTGGTCAAACATGTCCAAGAGGCATGGGATAAGATGAGAAGGCACCCCCTTGAAATGAAACACTCTAGTGTTTCATCTGCAGAAGGACTTTTGTCCTTTTCTGCACACCTTCATCTCCCGCACGCGCCAAGAAGTGCCAAGAATCTCGTGGTCAACTTTATCCACACCCCATGCAACATTTGACTAGTCAAAGTATATGCAATATGGGTGTCAAAAGAAAGAGCATTAAGTCCTCTTTCCATCCATATAAATATTTTTCAGATTAGAGGACTATAAACTCTTCTAGGCCTTTTTGAATGCCAAGGTGTCATTTTGGCATCTAGAGTCCCAACTCAAATGGACTCTTCAATAAGATGTCTAAAATACCAAAATAAAATTAGATCAAGCTCTGATTTGGCTATCCCCACTTAGGACTAAACCTAATTTAGGTTTTCCTTAATTAGATTAGCCTAATTAGCAAGCAACCGGACCCAATCCAATTGGATTAGGAATTAGGTTAGCCTACATATGCTAGTATGAAATCTGGCTAACCAATTAGGATCCCATGACCTTAATTAAACCATGAGTGACTTCCTTGGCCAACTCTCTATGTGTGTGACCCATTGGGTTCCACATCTAGCCAGCAATAGGTTTAGGTTTGAGCCGATTCAATCTGATTGAACCCAATTGTCCTAATTAGATCAAATCAGCTCACCTAATTGTCCAGTTCAAATCACACATCGAATTGACTCATAAAACAAATCCAATTGGTTCATAAAAACCCACAAGACAAGATTGACGTCTATCAATGTGTCATGCCTACCCAGAAGATAAAAAATTTGGTGAAAATTATCAAAATATCCTTTAGTAGTAAGTTACCATGCAATTCAATCTTTTGATCTCCTATTATCCTGATTAAGTGATGGGTATGGATAAATGTCAAACCCTAACACTTAATCATATCAAATATCAGCTTGATCATGAGGACTCAACTGATGACTGATTAGAAGCCACTTCTAATCTCATCCCACTTTGCAAAGATTCCTTGAGTCACTCATCCAAGAGATTACACAGGATAACATATCCTTTACTAGGATTGATCAATTCCTTGTTGGTCCACATACATCCTTCGTACACCTTCCACCATACCCAGAACATCCCGTACATGTCACAATCCCATGAATGAGTATGAACCAAAGTATTTCTTAGTGTGCACAAGGAACCATGGTGACCTCAGGTCTGAAGATCACATGCACAACTTCTACTCTATGACCTATCTTTTGACAATGAGTAAGACTTCCATAAGATAGTCCCAATGCGGATCAGTTTAGTATATTCATAACCTAATGAGCACCCTTATCCTTGTATTAGTGTCTCTACACAAGTGACTGTGAGACCAACCACTCTCATCAACTGAGCATACATAGGATAAGCTAGTCTTACCAGATTCATCGATCCCCGAATCGATGGTCCAATGACTAGGAACATTCTAGATTAGGATTTATAGGAATTAGGTCTCACTGTTATTTTATCATAACCCTAATTTCATTGCCCTACTCTATGGGGTTCATCATAGTCAAAAACATGACACAGTAGTATATGATAAATCAAATGCCTTTATTATAAATAATGATGTCATACTTCAGTTGGAAGTTTACAAAAAGGTCGATACAATGATTGGCTCTTAGGATATTTTTCTATCATATATCGGACCCAACCCTTAATTAAAATTGAGTAGACACTTAATTTGCTCTAGTGAGCTAGGGACACCCACAAGGTTGGGTTGAACCAAGTGTCAAGCCAATTTAGATAGCTTGTTTGTGTGTGCCTGTGTATCTGGTGTCTAGGCAAGTGGTTCAAGGACAAGAGCCCGAAGGAAGGTGGGTTGGTCCGCTTACTTGGCCAATTTCAAATTGGTATCTAAGGCAAGAAAAGAGGGACCTCCACCAACCTTATACTTACCTGGCCAGGTGCCAAGTTACTACAACCAAGATTGTCATCTTGACCTAACATTTGGTTTGGACTCTAGGTCTAACAAACCCCTACCCCGAGTTTGAGTCTATGTGTGCATGACAACTAGATCAGGAACTCCCTATCAGCATTCACTTGACCATCCCAGTTCTTCCATGGATCCCAATCTAGAAACCCTGATGAGAACTATGACTGAGCAGTTAAAGCAATTGAACAC
The DNA here is from genome assembly GCA_021397845.1 of Areca catechu. Lineage (NCBI taxonomy): Eukaryota > Viridiplantae > Streptophyta > Magnoliopsida > Arecales > Arecaceae > Areca > Areca catechu. The sequence continues at coordinate 125,084,990 of CM038047.1, read as the reverse complement.
TAGGTTTGATCTAATGGAAGAGAGAATAAGAACCCTTTGAGGATGCCCGTTTGGCCCTTATTGAGGTGCAATCACCCAGATTGCCACATATCCATCCTAGAGAAACACCAATAATATACTCCTGACCCACATCCAAGGAGAGTTCACCATGATTATGTTGACCAAGATGAGAGAGCCCTTAGAAACATTTATCTAGATGCACCCATATTTGATTAAAACTTGGATCCTAAGGTGTATATAGACTGGGAGGGTGACATGGACCAATATTTTGATTGGTATGAAATGTCAAAAGATAGGAAATTTAAGTTTACCAAACTTAGATTGGTCCATCAGGCTAGGTTATATTGGGGTAATGTTGAGCGCATGAGTCGATAAAGAGGTGACATACCCATAGCTACTTGGAGAGCTATGATTGTGAAACTTAGGAAGAAGTTTACTAATGTCCTATGAACAGAAACTCTTAGATCAATGGCAATGATTAACTTAAGGGAATAAGATGGTGTTTGAATATGTTGCCAAGTTATATGAGTTCATAATGAGATGCAACGTGGTTGAGTCTGAGGCAGCAACCTTGTCTAGGTTTAGAACAGGTCTACATTAGGAGATCCAGAGAGAACTATTTTTGAGAGAGGTCCATGACCTAGACCAAGCCTACCAAGTTGCTAGGGACTGTGAGAGATTCTAGAGGAGATCTTTATTTCGCCGACCTGAACCCATAAAAAACTGTGAGGAGGAGGAAGAGGTATATGAGGTAGGTGTGAGTTTAGCTGATGAGTATGAAGGGGATGAAGAGTTCATAGACTCATCAAAAATCCTAGGAGTTGTGAGATGTATCTTGACCCAGAGTAAGGAGCAAGAAGATTGGCGTAGGACTAGTATCCTACAAACCTTTATCAAGATGGGAGAAAAGGTGTGCAAGGTCATCTTAGATAGTGGTAGTTGCATCAATGCCATATTAACCAATACAGTCAAGAACCTAGGATTAACCATTGTGCCCCATCCTAATCCGTATAAGGTATTCTGGATCGATTCAACCTCAATTTCCATTAAGTCTAGGTGCCAGGTCATAATCCAATTCCAATCATACCAAGAAAAGGTTTGGTGCGATGTTCTTCCAATGGGAGTTAGCAGCATCATATTTGGCCGACCATGGTTGTATGATCATGATGCTATCTCTATGATCGATCTAATTCATGTTCTTTCACCCACAATGGAAAGAAGATTGTAATCAATTCCTCACCACCTAAGGACCAAGTTAAGAGAGGATCAAGTCACTTGAGGGATAAAACATAGGGGATAAACATGATCACTGCTAAAGAATTAGAGAAGGAGCTTAGCAATGGTTCACCTATTTGGTTTTAGTAGCTAAGAAAAGTTAGGACCAACCCCATAAGGAAAAACCCCAGGAAGTGTTAAGGTTTTTAGAGGAGTTTCAAGACATCTTTCCTGAAGACCTTCTTAATCACCTTCCATCCTTGAGAGACATTCAACATGCCATAGATTTGATCCCAAGATCGACATTACCGAACCTCCCCCATTATAGAATAAACCCTACAGAACACTCTGAGTTACAATGTCAAGTTGGAGAGCTTCTCCAAAAGGGATTCATTAGAGAGAGCCTAAGCCTATGTGTAGTACCAACCCTTCTGACCCCTAAGAAAGATGGCACTTAGAGAATGCGTATAGATAGCAAGGCCATAAATAAAATCACCATTAAGTACCATTTTTCTATTTCCCGTTTAGATGACATGTTGGATATGATGGCCGGAGCAAAGATTTTCTCCAAAATTGATCTTAAGAGTGGCTATCATCAAGTAAGAATTAGGTCCGGGGACGAATGGAAAACTGCCTTCAAAACCATAGATGGCTTGTATGAGTGGGTAGTGATGCCTTTCGGCCTGTCCAATGTGCCTAGTACCTTCATGAGGATCATGACCCAGGTTTTAAGGACATTCATTAGGAAGTTCGTAGTGGTCTACTTTGATGATATTCTCATCTACAGTAAAACTAAGGAAGACCATTTGAACCATCTAAAATAGGTTTGCCAAGCCCTTAGACAAGATAGTCTCTATGCCAATCTCAAGAAATGTGACTTCATGATCCATAGAGTTATCTTTCTAGGATTTGGTGTCACCACTGAAAGGGTGTCTGCCGACCCCGAAAAGGTCAAGTCCATAGTCGAGTGGCCCGTACCCAAAAGCATCCACGATATCTGTAGTTTCCATGGTTTAGCTACCTTCTATAGGACATTCATTCAAGGATTTAGCAAAATAGTTGCACCCATTACCAACTACATTAGGAGGGGAACCTTTGAATGGACAAAACCCACCCATAGAGCCTTCCTAGAAATAAAGAAAAAAATGACACAAGCACCTATTTTGAGGTTGCCCGATTTTTCAAGGGTATTTGAGGTTGCTTGTGATGCCTCTGGAGTAGGAATTGGAGGAGTTTTGAGTCAAGAGAGTCATCCAGTGGCATTCTTTGATGAGAAATTGAATGAGGCAGGGATGAGATACTCCATATATAATATGGAATTATATGCGGTAGTTCAGGCTTTGAGGTATTGGAGACACTATTTACTACCGCAGGAATTTGTTCTTTATTCCGATCATGAAGCCTTACGATTTCTTAATTTCCAAAAGAAACTGAACCCTAGGCACAGGAAATGGGTAGAATTCATTCAGGCATACACCTTTATTTTGAAACACCATGCTGGCTCTGAAAATATGGTTGTCGATGTATTAAGTCAACGATCCATGCTTTTGTCCTTAGTTAGTACCGAGGTTGTAGGGTTTGATAGACTGAAAGAAGAGTACCCTAAGTGTCCAGTGTCCAGACTTTGGTGATATCTATCAATCCCTCCAACAAGGACCATCTAGTGTACATAGTGACAATACTCTCCTAGATGGATTCCTTTTCAAAGGAAATTTACTGTGTGCTCCTCAAACTTCTATTAGAGAGTTTTTGAATTGGGAAGTTGATGATGGAGGCCTGGCAGGTCATTTTGGTAGAAACAAAACCATCTTAGCAGTAGAAGACCAATTCTTTTGGCCTGGCCACAAAAGGAATGTGGCACAAGTTGTAGCTCAATGTTGAACATGTGCTGTTACCAAACAACAAAGGCAAAACATCGGTCTGTACACTCCCTTACCAGTCCCTGATTGTCCATGGCAGGATCTTAGTATGGACTTTGTACTATGACTCCCAAAGACCTCAAGAAGACATGATTCTATCTACGTTGTAATTAATCGATTTTCTAATATGGATCACTTCATCTCATGTTCTCAAACACTAGATGCTTCTAGAATGGCCAAAATTTTTTACAACGAGGTGGTTAGACTACATGGTTTACCCAAAACCATTGTATCTGATAGAGATGTTAGGTTCACTAGCTATTTTTGGAAGACCCTTTGGCATATGCGAGGAACCAAATTGAAATTCTCCACTGCCTATCATCCTCAGATGATGGCCAAACTGAAGTAGTCAATCAGAGTCTAGGAAATCTGCTTAGATGTCTAGTTGGTGACAGTACAGGAAATTGGGATCTTTTTCTCCCTCATGCTAAATTTGCTTACAACAGCTCAATCAATAGATCTACTGGGAAGAGTCCATTTGAAGTGGTCCATGGTTACTAACCAAGGAAGCCCTTAGATCTTATCCCTTTACCCACACAAGCATGAGTTTTTGAATCAACTGAGTCATATGCACAGCATATTAGGGATATACATAAAGAAATTAACAAAATGATCCAATTAAGCAATGAAACTTATAAGCATATGGCAAATTCACATAGAAGAGTCAAAGAATTCATTGAAGGAGATTATGTTATGATAAGGCTTAGATCAGAACAGTTCCCACCAGGAACCTTAAAAAAATTGCATGCTCGCAGTGCAGGTCCATTTAAAGTTATAAAGAAAATAGGATCTAATGCGTATGTGCTAGACTTACCATCTGATTTAGGTATCACCTCGACTTTCAATGTTTTAGACCTAGTAGAGTATAAAGAGCCAATAATGATACCTAGCGAGCCATTTGAGCCTGAGCCAATTATTGAGAGTGAATCCATTCCTTAGTGTCCACCAACAATTTTACCAGAACGACGACATAAGATTAAGCATATTCTAAATGACCACGCCATCACCATCCGAAATAAAGGTTACCAATGCTATTTAGTTTATTGGCAAGGTTGACCTGAGTCTGAAGACTCGTGGATTATTCAAGAGGATCTACAAAGAATCAACCCAGACTTATTAGAGTACTACCTTAGTACAGATTCCTACTCGATAGAGTCGAGTTCTTCCCACCTCGAGAAAATTGGTGTGGGCACCAAGGTTAAAAGAAGACTTCAGTCAAACCTAGTCAACACCAATTCCTTATAGATTGTAAATTGAGTTCCAACCTTGTTAACTTGTTCCTAGTCTGAGTCTTGAGTCTAGTTAAGTCTTCTTGTATCCTGAATTTTATGTTTGAGTCTTACTAAGTATTAGATCTTGAAGCCTTGAGTCAATTGAGTTGTAAGAGTCAAATGTACTCGAGTCCAAATTGAGTTGTAACTTTTCTTTTGAGCTTGAGTCAAGTCCAACCAAGAGAGCATATAATTGGACCAAGGGATGAACCAAAGCTACATCAAGTAAATCTTCAAATCAAGGGTGCATGAAATAAGAGCCATTGGATGGAATGAAGATTTGATTGAAGCCACCTCACCAAGAAACCATATCCAAGAGAATTGACACTTGGCATCCATACATGAAGATTTTTAGATTTGGACACTTGGCACTCATACATGAAGATTTTCATATTTGGACACTTGGCACTCATACATGAAGATTTTCATATTTGGACACTTGGCACCCATGCATGCAGATTTTTAGATTTGGACACTTGGCACCCATATATGAAGATTTTCAGATCTAGACACTTGGCACCCATGCATGCAGATTTTCAGATTTGGTGCACCCCTTTTCATGAATTTTAAAATTCAAATTTGTAACTACATTTCTCCCTCTTTTTATGTAAAATCTGAATTTCAAATGGGGCTTAGGAGGTTATAAATAGGCCCCTAATCTCTTCGTAAAAGGATGCTTTTGAATGAATGAAATCCAGAATTTTCTTATCTCCATTTGTGTTTACAAATACCATCCATGAGAAATTGAGTAAGAGGCTCAACCAAGTACTTTAGTTCTCAAATTCCAGCAAAAGTTCTTCTTCCATTGATGCCTACCTCAGCTTCAAGAGCAGCCGGCCACACTCCACCAAGATCACCAACAATCCTCTACTTCCCTCCCTTCCATTATTTCTTTTCATACTATCTTCCATCTCCTCCACAATACTAATGGTTGTTCTTGCAGGATCCTAAGGAGTATCCAGTCCAGGATGATGTCCTCCTTGCCCTCAACTCAGCAGCAGGAGCCTCTACTTCCAACGGGTGAGTTAGCTTGATCAGTTTGTCACCAATCTTGAGTGTGAAGGAGTGAACCTAGTGTAAGGTTTTTGGAGAGTCATTATTGGTATCTAAACCCTTTCCTTTTCTCTTATGGTTTGAACTTTTAAATAGGGAATAGTCCTAATTAGATGGTTCTTCTAGCTACGTAGGTCCTAGTTCATTAACTTAATTAGATTTGCACTACGAAGCATATGAGCCTTCTAGTTTAGTCTTCTTTAATGCATCTTAATGACTCCACTATGACTGAAATTAGATCATATGTTTTAGAGTTTTAATTAGCTTAATTGCTTTAGTCATCATGCCATATTTTCCATAAGTATGCCGCATCATATTTGGTATCAGAGCATGGTAGGTTAGGATTAAGTTCTTTAAGAACTTGGATCGGGTGCTTCACCAGGCCATCTGGTCTTAGGAGAAAAGTAGGATTTCAAGACCCTCTCTTTCCATTCCACAGGGATCTCCTAAGGCATGTTGGGGTGCCATTGTGATTGACCCATGAAGAAGAAAACAAAGGGCATGTTAGGTCACATTTTGAATTTCTGCACTTAGGACTTTCTATTTTCTGCTTGCTGTATTTTTGAGTAGGCTGACTGTAATTCATATAAAACTAAAAAAAAGTAGTTAATTTTTCATTGAAGTAATTTTTTCCTAATCCATATTAAGTTAGCTATCAGCATGCATAATTTTATCCATAGAAAAAGATCTCTAAAAAAATAAAAATTCCTGCACTCCATCACTATTGCTGAAATTCCTGTATGTTCTGTTCTATTCCTTTTACATTATCTAAAATTCAGGATCTTCTTAGCACAGCATAGATTTTATTTTTAAATTTTCTTTTATATGGCATATCATCTATAAGATAGCAGTCTTTTATGAATTTTTCAAATTTTTCTGAGACTGTTTCACAGCACTTCTCAGTCCCACTTTGAACTGCAACACACAAAATTTCTGTTGCTGAGATTAGGGTTCATATGCATGTTTGCACTATCTCATGGCAAATCAATCTAAGGGCATCAATATGACATGAGGGCATGATTTTATCACCTGTCCTTAGCTCAAAATCACCACCCTGCATATCGGACCCAACCCTTAATTAAAACTGAGTAGACACTTAATTTGCTCTAGTGAGCTAGGGACACCCACAAGGTCGGGTCGAACCAAGTGTCAAGCCAATTTAGATAGCTTGTTTGTATATGCATGTGTATCTGGTGTCTAGGCAAGTGATTCAGGGACAAGAGCCTAAAGGAAGGTGGGTTGGTCCGCTTACCTGGCCAATTTCAAATTGGTGTCTAAGGCAAGCAAAGAGGGACCTCCACCAACCTTATACTTACCTGGCCAGGTGCCAAGTTACTACAACCAAGATTGTCATCTTGACCAAACATTTGGTTTGGACTCTAGGACTAGCAAACCCCTAGCCTGAGTTTGAGTCTGTGTGTACATGACAACTAGATCAGGAACACCCTATCAGCATTCACTTGACCATCCCAGTTCTTCCATGGATCCCAATCTAGAAACCCTGATGAGAACTATAACTGAGCAGTTAAAGTAATTGAACACTAGGTTTGATCGAATGGAAGAGAGAATAGGAACCCTTGAGGATGCCCGTTTGGCCCCTACTGAGCCACAATCACCCAGATTGCCACCTATGCATCCTACAGTCCAATGCCAAGAATATACTCTTGACCCACATCCAAGGAGAGTTCACCATGATTATGTTGAGCAGGATGAGAGAGCCCTTAGAAACATTCATCTAGATGCACCCACATTTGATGGAAACTTGGATCCTAAGTATATATAGACTGGGAGAGTGACATTGACCAATATTTTGATTGGTATGAAATGTCAGATGATAGGAAATTTAAGATTGCCAAACTTAGATTGGTCCATCAGGCTAGGTTGTATTGGGGTAATGTTAAGCACATGAGTCGACAAAGGGGTGACATACCCATAGCTACTTGGAGAGCTATGAAAGTGAAATTTAAGGAGAAGTACTTACCAATGTCCTATAAACAGAGACTCTTAGATTAATGGCAATGATTAACTCAAGGGAATAAGACAGTGTCCGAATATGTTGCCAAGTTTAATGAGTTCATGATGAGATGCAACGTGTTTGAGTCTGAGGCAGCAACCTTGTCTAGGTTTAGAGTAGGTCTACATGAGGAGATCCAAAGAGAACTATTTTAAGAGAGGCCCATGACCTAGACCAGGCCTACCAAGTTGCTAGGGACTGTGAGAGATTCCAGAGGAGACCTTTATTTCCCCAACCTGAACCCATAGAAAATTATGAGGAAGAAAAGGTATATGAGGCAGGTGTGAGTTTAGCTGATGAGTATGAAGGGGATGAAGAGATCATAGACTCATCAGAAATCCTAGGAGTTGTGAGATGTATCTTGACCCAGAATAAGGAGCAAGAAAATTGGCATAGGACTAGTATCCTATAAACCTTTATCAAGATAGGAGAAAAGGTGTCCAAGATCATCTTAGATAGTGGTAGTTGTATCATTGCCATATCAACCAATACAGTCAAGAACCTAGAATTACCCACTGTGCCCCATTCTAATCCATATAAGGTATCTTGGATAGATTCAACCTCAATTCCCATTAAGTCTAGGTGCCAGGTCACAATCCATTTCCAATCATACCAAGAAAAGGTTTGGTGCGATGTTCTTCCAATGGGAGTTAGCAGCATCATATTAGGCTGACCATGGTTATATGATCATGATGCTATACTCTATGGTCGATCTAATTCATATTCTTTCATCCACAATGGGAAGAAGATTGTAATCAATTCCTCACCACCTAAGGACCAAGTTAAGAGAGGATCAAGTCACTTGAGGGATAAGAAACAGGAGATAAACATGATCACTGCTAAAGGATTGGAGCAAGAGCTTAGCAATGGTTCACCTATTTGGATTTTAGCAGTTAAGGAAAATTAGGACCAACCCCATAAGGAAAAACCCTGAAAAGTGTTAAGGTTTTTAGAGGAGTTTCAAGACATCTTTCCTGAAGACCTTCCTAATCACCTTCCACCCTTGAGAGACATTCAACATGCCATAGATTTGATCCCAGGATCGACATTACCGAACCTCCCCCATTATAGAATGAACCCTACAGAACACTCTGAATTACAACATCAAGTTGGAGAGCTTCTCCAAAAGGGATTCATTAGAGAGAGCCTAAGCCCATGTACAGTACCAGCCCTTCTAACCCCTAAGAAAGATGGCACATGGAGAATGTGTATAGATAGCAGGGCCATAAATGAAATCACCATTAAATATCATTTTCCTATTCCCTGTTTAGATGACATGTTGGATATGATGGCCGGAACAAAGATTTTTTCCAAAATTGATCTTAAGAGTGGCTATCATCAAGTAAGAATCAAGCCCGGGGACGAATGGAAAACTGCCATCAAAACCAAAGATGGCTTGTTTGAGTAGGGAGTGTGCCTTTCGGCCTGTCCAATACACCTAGTACCTTCATGAGGATCATGACCCAGGTTTTAAGGACCTTCATTAGGAAGTTTTTAGTGGTCTACTTTGATGACATTCTCATCTACAGTAAAACTAAGGAGGATTATTTGAACCATCTAAAACAAGTTTGCAAAGCCCTTAGACAAGATAGTCTCTATGGCAACCTCTAGAAATATGACTTTATGACCCATAGAGTTATCTTTATAGGATTTGTTGTCACCACTGAAGGGGGGTCTGCCGACCTCGAAAAGGTCAATTCCATAGTCGAGTGGCCCGTACCCAAAAGCATCCATGATGTATATAGTTTCCATGGTTTAGCTACCTTCTATAGGAGATTCATTCAAGGATTTAGCAAAATAGTTGCACCCATTACTGACTGCATTAGGAGGTGAACCTTTGAATGGACAAAACCCATCGATAGAGCCTTCCTAGAAATAAAGAAAAAAATGACACAAGCACCTATTTTGAGGTTGCCCGATTTTTCAAGGGTATTTGAGGTTGCTTGTGATGCCTCTAGAGTATGAATTGGAAGAGTTTTGAGTCAAGAGAGTCATCCAGTGGTATTCTTTAGTGAGAAATTGAATGAGGCAAGGACGAAATACTCGACATATAATAAAGAATTGTATGCAGTAGTTCAGGCTTTGAGGTATTGGAGACACTATTTACTACCGCAGGAATTTGTTCTTTATTCTGATCATGAAGCCTTACGATTCCTTAATTCCAAAAGAAACTAAATCCTAGGCACAGGAAATGGGTAGAATTCATTCATGCATACACCTTTGTTTTGAAACACCTTGATGGCTTTGAAAATAAGGTTGCCGATGCATTAAGTCGATGATCCATGCTTTTGTCCTCAGTTAGTACTGAGGTTGTAGGGTTTGACAGACTGAAAGAAGAGTACCCTAAGTATCTAGACTTTGGTGATATCTATCAATCCCTCCAACAAGGACCATCTAGTGTACATAGTGACTATACTCTCCTAGATGGATTCCTTTTCAAAGGAAATCAACTATGTGTTCCCCGAACATCTATTAGAGAGTTTTTGATTTGGGAAGTTCATGCTGGAGGCTTGGCAGGTCATTTTGGTAGAAACAAAACCATCTTAGCGGTAGATGACCAATTCTTTTGGCCTGGCCTCAAAAAGAATGTGGCCTAAGTTGTAGCTCAATGTCGAACATGTGTTGTTGCTAGACAGCAAAGGCAAAACACCTATCTGTATGCTCCCTTACCAGTCCCTGATTGTCCATGGTAGGATATTAGTATGGACTTTGTACTAGGACTCCCAAAGATCTCAAGAAGACATGATTCCATCTATGTTGTAGTTGATCGATTTTCTAATATGGCTCACTTCATCTCAAGTTCTCAAACACTAGATACTTCTAGAATGGCCAAACTTTCTCGACGAGGTGGTTAAACTACATGGTTTATCCAAAACCATTGTATCTGATAGAGATATTAGGTTCACTAGCTATTTTTGGAAGACCCTTTGGCATATGCTAGGAACCAAACTAAAATTCTCCACTGCCTATCATCCTCAGACTGATGGCCAAACTAAAGTAGTCAATCGGAGTCTAGGAAATTTTCTTAGATGTTTAGTTGGTGACAGTACGGAAAATTGGGATCTTTTTCTCCCTCATGCTGAATTTGCTTACAACAGCTCGGTCAATAGATCTACTGGGAAGAGTCCATTTGAAGTGGTCCATGGTTACTAACCAAGGAAGCCCTTAGATCTTATCCCTTTACCCATACAAGCACAAGTTTCTAAATCAGCTGAGTCATATGCACAGCATATTAGGGATACATAAAGAAATTAACAAAAAGATCCAATTAAGTAATGAAACTTATAAGCATATGGCAAATTCACATAAAAGAGTGAAAGAATTCATTGAAGGAGATTATGTTATGATAAGGCTTAGATCAGAACAGTTCCAACCAGGAACCTTAAAAAATTGCATGCTCGCAGTGCAGGTCCATTTAAAGTTATAAAGAAAATAGGATCTAATGTGTATGTGCTAGACTTATCATCTGATTTAGGTATCAGCTCGACTTTCAATGTTTCAGACCTAGTAGAGTATAAGGAGCTAATAATGATACCTAGCGAGCCATTTAAGCCTGAGCCAATTATTGAGAGTGAATCCATCCCTAAGTGTCCACCAACAATTCTACCAAAACGACGAGATAAGATTGAGCGTATTCTGAATGACCAAGTCATCACCACCCAGAATAAAGGTGACCAACGCTATTTAATTTGTTAGCAAGGTCGACCTGAGTTCGAAGACTCGTGGATTACTCGAGAGGATCTATAAAGAATCAATCCAGACTTATTAGACTACCTGAGTAAAACAGATCCTTACTCGACAGAGTCAAGTTCTTCCCACCTGGGGAGAATTGGTGTGGGCACCAAGGTTAAAAGAAGACTTCAGTCAAACCTAGTCAACACCAATTCCTTATGGACTGCAAATTGAGTTCCAACCTTGTTAACTTGTTCCTAGTCTGAGTCTTGAGTCAAGTTAAGTCTTCTTGTATCCTGAATTTTATGTTTGAGTCTTGCTAAGTATTAGGTCTTGAAGCCTTGGGTCAATTGAGTTGTAAGAGTCAAATGTACTCAAGTCCAAATTGAGTTGTAACTTTTTTTTTAGCTTGAGTCAAGTCCAACCATGGGAGCATATAATTGGACCAAGGGATGAACCAAAGCTACATCAAGTAAATCTTCAAATCAGGGGTGCATGAAATAAGAGCCATTGGATGGAATGAAGCTTTGATTCCAACTCACCAAGACACCTTATCCAAGAGAATGGACACTTGGCACCCATGCATGAAGATTTTCAGAATTGGACACTTGGCACTCATACATGAAGTTTTTAGATTTGGACACTTGGTACTCATACATGAAGATTTTCATATTTGGACACTTGGTACCCATGCATGCAGATTTTCAGATTTGGACACTTGGCACCCATATATGAAGATTTTCATATTTAGACACTTGGCACCCATACATGCAGATTTTCAGATTTGGTGCCCCCTTTTTCATGAATTTTGAAATTCAAATTTGTAACTACATTTTTCCCTCTTTTTATGTAAAAATTGAATTTCAAATGGGGCTTAGGAGGTTATAAATAGGCCTAATCTCTTTGTAAAAGGATGCTTTTGAATGAATAAAATCCAGAATTTTCTTATCTCTATTTATGTTTACAAATGCCATCCGTGAGGGATTGAGTGAGAGGCTCAACCAAGTGCTTTAGTTCTCAAATTCCAGCAAAAGTTCTTCTTCCATTGACGCCTACCTCATCTTCAAGAGCAGCCAGCCACACTCCACCAAGATCACCAACAATCCTCTACTTCCTCCCTTCCATTATTTCTATTCCATACTATCTTCCATCTCCTCCATAATACTAATGGTTTTTCTTACAGGATCCTGAGTATCCAGTCAAGGATGAAGTCCTTGCCTTCAACTCAGCAGTAGGAGCCTCTACTTCCAACAGGTTGGTTAGCTTAATCAGTTAGTCACCAATCTTGAGTGTGAAGGAGTGAACCTAGTGTAAGGTTATTGGAGAGTCATTATTGGTATCTAAACCCTTTCCTTTTCTCTTGTGGTCTGAACTTTTGAATAGAGAATAGTCCTAATTAGATGGTTCTTCTAGCTACGTAGGTCCTGGTTCATTAACTTAATTCAGATTTGCACTGCGAAGCATATGAGCCTTCTAGTTTAGTCTTCTTTAATGCATCTTAATGACTCCACTATGACTAAAATTAGATCATATGTTTTAGAGTTTAATTAGTTTAATTGCTTTAGTCATTCATGCCATATTTTCCATAAGTATGCCGCATCAACATGTCCAATGAATAGAAATGCTTCCAACCCTGACTGTCTATCCATCTTCTGATCTTCATTTCCATTTCTTCTAGAAATGAGAAATCTATCCTTCTTCCATAAGTAACAGGCTGGTTGGCCATAGAGATAATCTATCCGAGAGGAGTTTCTTCTTCTTGTTGCTCAGGAGTGGTAGACCTTTTCCTCTTTTCTCCTTTTCCTTTTGCATCTTCACTGCGTATGCTTGATTCACCTACTTGAAGAATCTTCCTTGCAGATCTTCATGGAGCCATTGCAGTGGGATTTGGGAAATCAAGGATATGGGAATGGTTCTTGAAGAGATTGGTAAAGGTTCCGAGTGGAGTAAGGTGAGTTTGAAGTGAAAATAGAAAGAGTTAAGTTCAAGAAAAGATTACACGGAACTATTTAACCAGCGAATTCCCGACTTTCGAGTCGGCTCGCTCACCCTAGAAACATCTGAGTCGGCTTGACCAGAGCGAACTCAAAATAATTAGAACACCAAGTCGGCTAGGCAAGATATCAGGTTGACCTAGTTGGCTTGACCAGAGCAAAAGTAAAAAATTAGACATTCGAGCTGGCTCGACCATAGCAAAATTGCTCGAGTCGACACGAACAGAAACTTTCCATAGAAAATGAAATGATTCAGAAATTGATTTCAATCAAATGAAATTTCAAGAAAAGTTGTTCAACAAACATGAGTAGTTGTAGGAGGTCTCCTAAATAATTCATCTTTAATTTTAAAGGAAATTAGGTTAGAAAATCTAGAAAGGATCACAAAGCCCTAATTCTTCTCTAAGCAATTCAAATCTATCCTGGTTCAGTGGCTTAGTAAAAATGTCAGCTAATTATTTCTCAGTAGGGATAAATTCTAATTCAATGTCACCATTCAAAACATGGTCTTTAATAAAATGGTATCTAATCTCTATATGTTTAGTCCTAGAATGCTGAATAGAATTTTTGGTCAAATTTATAGCACTTGTGTTATCACACTTGATAGGAATTTTGCATTGTATAACACCAAAGTCTTCTAGTTGTTGTTTAATCCATAACACTTGTGCACAACAACTTCCTGCAGTAATATACTCTGCCTCAGCAATAGACAATGCTATCGAGTTTTATTTCTTACAGTGCCATGAGATTAAATTCAACCCTAGAAATTGGTATGTGTTGCTAGTGCTCTTTCTATCAATTCTACAACCTGCATAATCAGCATCAGAAAATCTAATTAAATTCAAAGATGATTGTTTTCAATATCAAAGACCTAGATTACTTGTACCTTTCAAATATCTCAATATTCTTTTAACAGCAAGCATATATGTTTCTTTGGAATTACATTGAAATCTAGCACATACACATATACTATACAAGATATACGATCTATTTGATGTTAAATATAATAAGGATCCGATCATACCTTTATATAGCTTTTGATCAACATTGGATCCATTTTCATCTTTGTCCAATCTGCAAGATGGGCTCATGGGTGTGCTCATTTGTTTGCTCGTCTCCATACCAAACTTCTTGATTATTTTCTTGATATATTTGGCTTGGTTGATGAAGATTCCTTCCCTAGTTTGCTTTACTTGAAGTCCGAGGAAATAGTTAAGTTCACCCATTATGCTCATTTCAAATTCTCCCTGCATTAGCTTAGCAAATTCTTCATAAAAACTTTCATTAGTTGCACCAAATATAATATCGTCAATATAAATTTGTATAACTAATATGTCATTGTTTTTCCTTTTAATGAAAAGGGTTTTATCAACATTTCCTCTTGAAAAATTATTTTCAATCAAGAAAGTGTATATCATACCAGGCTCGGGGTGCTTGTTTCAAACCATATAAAGCTTTATGTAATTTAAACACATGGTTTGGAAAAACATGATCTTCAAAACCTGATGGTTGTTCTACAAAAACTTGTTCGGAGATAAAATCATTTAAAAATATATTTTTTTACATCCATTTGAAAAAGTTTAAAATTCATGTAGCAAGCAAATGCAAGAAGTAATCTAATGGCTTCTAGTCTAGCTATGGATACATATGTTTCATCAAAATCAATCCCTTCTTCTTGACTATATCCCTTAGCCACTAATCTAGCTTTGTTTCTAATGACATTTCCTTGTTTATCTAATCCATTCCTATAGACCCATTTGGTTCCTATGATTGGGTGGTCTTTAGGTCTATCAACTAATATCCAAACCTTATTTCTTTCAAACTGGTTCAATTCTTTATGCATAGCCATCATCCAGTTTAGGTCATTTTCAGCTTCTTTTAAGGTATGAGGCTCTATTTGGGATATAAAAGCTAGGTAGTCATGTATAGTTCTATGTGCAGACCTAGTCCTAATACCTTGTGAAGAATCACCAATAATTAATTCTTTAGGATGGGAAGTAGCGTACCTCCATTCAGTTGGTAGATCTGTATGATCATTACTTACCATTTCTTTTTCTTTTTCAATTGGTCTTTCTTGTATGGTCACGTCTTCCATCTCCTTTTGAATTGTAACTGCATCGTTGTCAATACACTCATCTTTTCTAGATGGTGAAGGGTTGGTTTCATCAAAGATAATATGCATTGACTCTTCAACAGTAAGAGTCCTCTTATTAAATACTCTATATTCTTTACTATGTAATGAATAACCAAGAAAAATTGCTTCATCAGATTTAGCATCAAATTTTCCTAGATTATCCTTACCATTATTAAGCACAAAGTATTTACATCCAAATACATGAAAATAATTGATATTGGGTTTCTTTTCATTACAAAGCTCATAGGGGTTTTCTTCAAAATAGGATGGATCAAAACACGGTTTAAAAATAACAAGCAGTGTTCATCGCTTCTACCCAAAAGTATCTTGGAAGATTACCTTCACATAACATTGTTCTGGCCATTTCTTTCAAAGTCCTATTTCTTCTCTCTACAACATCATTTTGTTGTGGTATTCTAGGAGCGGAGAAGTTGTGATCAATGCCATTTTCAGTATAATAATTAACAAAAAATTGGTTTTCAAATTCAATACCGTGATCACTCCTAATTGAAATTATTGAAATATTTTTCTGATTTGAAATCTTTTTGTAAAATTTTTGAAATACTTTGAAGGTTTCATCTTTATGAGCAATAAACAAAACCCATGTAAATCTAGAAAAATCATCTACAATCACAAGGGCATATTTCATACCTCCTAGGCTTGTGATCCTAGTTGGTCCAAATAAGTCCATGTAAAGTAGTTCTAGAGGCCTAGAAGTTGAAATCATATTTTGGATTTAAGTCTCCCCCTAGTTTGTTTACCCATTTGGCATGCATCACAAATATGATCAAAATCAACTTTAAACTTAAGCATGCCTCTAAAGATTTTTGAAAATTAATTTGACATAGTATGCATGCTAGCATGACCTAATCATCTATGCCATAATAAGCAAGACTCCTTAGTCTTAGCATTCATTGCAACTAAATTGGAATTACTTGATATGGGAAGATCATTTAGATCTACCACATAAATATTTCTAAGCCTATGTCCAATGAATTTACTGCTAGAATCAAGAGAGTTTGTCACTATACACATAGATGATTCAAAGATAACTTTGAAGCCCTTATCACAAAGTTGACTAATACTTAATAAATTGTGCTTTAATTTATCTACTAGCAATACATTTTCAATGAAAGTATAGGGTGTTATCTTGATCTTATCAATTCCGATATTTTTCCTTTGCCATTGTCTCCAAAAGTAACCATACCTCCTTTCATTTCCAGGGTGATGAATTGATCTTTGTCATCCATCATATGACTTGAATAGCCACTGTCGAGATACCATCTTTTCTTCAATTTCTGGGCTACAAGACATTCCTGCAACATAATCAAAGAGTTCTTTTAGGTATCCAAGCTAACTTGGGTCCTTGCAGGTTAGCTAAGTTGGTTTCTTTGGGAACCCAAATCTTTCTTGATTTATTATGGACATTTCTAGTAATAGTATAATTAAAAGCTTTATGTCCTATCTCTTTGCAAGCAAAATATCTGATTCTAAAATTTTAAAAAGATTTATACTTTGAAATTCTAAATGCATGAGATGTAGAAACAGCAGGTTTGTATTTGAATATTTTGGAACATACAAAATAGCTTTTGAAATGGAAGTAGAACCTTTTGTCATAAAAGCCTTTTGAGAAGTAAGCTTGGGAACAAAATCCTTTTGTTTCATAAATATAGTTGCTGAAATGTAATTTGAACTTGAAGCATTAAAACCAATTCTAGCCTTATTTCCAGAAGTTCTTTGATCTTTAAGAATTAACTCAAGCTTGTTAGAGGATAGAGTTTTTTTTTTCAACAAATGGCTTGAGTTTTTCAACCTTCTTTTTCAACTTATTATTTTCTTTCAATAAAACTTTATTTTTATCAAGATAATCATTATTTTCAGTCTTTAAGACATTGTAATTTTCAGAAAAGGCATGAAATTCTTTTTGCAATAAAATGTTCTTTTCTGAAATCTCTTCTTTTTCTTTGAGTAAAGAATCATTAGTATTCTTTAGAGATCTAATATTTACTCTAGCCTTTTTAAATTCAGATAAAAGATCATGAAATATAGAATTTAACTCATCAAAAGTAAATTCAATTTGAGTATTGAGGGAAGTTACCTCATCCTCACGACCCATTAAATATAAGTTCACTGTTTTCGTGGTCTCTTCCTCTTTAGTTAAAGTGGAGTCTTCACAGTCGCTCCACGTGACAACCATCGCTTTCTTTTTCTTCTTTTTAAAAAATTTCTTCAATAGTGGAGAGTTGGATGAATGTGCTTCGGTTTCTTACATTCATAGCAGGTAGGGACTTTTCCTTATCTTTGTCTTTGTCCTTGTCCTTTTCTTTTGAATGTTCTTCTCGTTTATAAAATTTTCTATTGTATCTTCCTTTCTTCTTTTCCATAAACTTTCTGAATATCCTCACGACCATTGCAATATCTTCATCTTCTAGATCATCTTCGAAGGAGGTAGAGTCATCTTCTGATTCTTCATCATTCTTTGATTACAATGTAGCCTTGAATGCAATAGTTTTCTTCTTTTCTGATCATCATCTATTCTATGCTGCATGGCCAGTTCGTGTGTGATGAGAGAAACCATTAGTTCATCCATGGATAGAGTATTTAGATCTTTGGCTTCCTGGATGGTAGTAACTTTAGGATCCCATTTGTCAGGAAGTGATCTCAAAATTTTCTGTACCAAATCATCATTTGAGTAAACCCTGCCAAGGCTTTTCAAACCGTTAATAATATTGGTAAATCTAGTGTACATGGTAGAGATATTTTCATTAAGCTCCATTTTAAACAATTCATAATTGTGCACTAAAAGATTAATCTTTGAAGTTTTCACTTATGAAGTTCCTTAATGGGTCACCTCAGGTTTATCCCAAATTTTCTTTACCGAAGAGCAAGTGAAAATTCAATTAAACTTATTTGAATCCAAAGCACAGTATAGCAAGTTCATTGCTTTGGTATTCAATTCCCCTAATTTCATGTCGTGTTCATCCCAGTCCTCTTCAGGCTTAGGGACATCCACGCCATCAACTTTAGTCATGGGAACATGTGGCCCTTTAAGAATGACCTTCCATAATTGAAAATCAACAGCTTGTATATAGATTTTCATTCTTGCTTTCCAATAAGAATAATTTGTGCCTGTGAAGAGTGAAGGTCAATTAGTTGATTGGCCTTCCACCAAGGCTGTAATCATGGGATGAGCCATCAATCTTTACTCTAATGTAATTAGAGACTGCTCTAATACCAGTTGTTGCCCATGTGGCTACCCAAGAGGGGGTGAATTAAAATTTAAAGTATATAATGTGCAATTAAAAATCCCTTACAAAGTGTTAGGTGCTGTGACAGAGTAGTAAATTGCAGAAGCTAAATAAGAATGAAGAAGCACAACACAGACACACCAAATTTATAGTGGTTTGGAGCAACCCAGCTCCTATGTCCACTACCCAAGATACCACTTAGGATTTTCACTATATTCACACTCGAATATAGTAGGATTGTTTTACAGGATCACAATCCAAAATCTCTACACTTTGATTTTAATGGGATCACCAAAGAAAAGCCAATATCCTTTGATTTTAAACAGGCTCACCAAAGAAACCCAACTTGGTTTTCGCAGGATCACCAAGAACCTAATTTGGTTTTTACAGGATCA
This sequence comes from Areca catechu, assembly GCA_021397845.1. NCBI lineage: Eukaryota > Viridiplantae > Streptophyta > Magnoliopsida > Arecales > Arecaceae > Areca > Areca catechu. The sequence goes on along the minus strand of CM038047.1, from coordinate 125,066,075 downwards.
CCAAGAACCCAACACTTGGTTTTCATCAAAGGCTCGCCAAGAACCTATTTGGTTTTCAATCGGGCTCACCAATAATCCAAACAATTCAAGAAATGAATTGAGATAAATGCAACAATAAATGACAAACTTAATTTGTCGAATAGTTGCTGGTGCAGCTTGATAGAAGTCCACTTAGATGCACTTGAATGAGCTTTAATTGCTTCAGTGGCTTCTTTCCAAATTGCTTCAAGCTTCATATTAGAGTTGGTGAAGACTTGAAAACTGACTTAAATGCTCTTGTGCTCTTTTGCTTGTTGGTAGGTAGGATATTCAATGTAGCTTCAAAACTTTGAACAACTCTCTAATTATTTCTTCAAGAAGGTTCAAATTCTTCAAATATAAGGTCTTCCATCACTCCAAGGCAGTTTGAGATGTTGTAGACTGTTAGGATGTGACATATGACCATTAGAGCACTTTTTGGTATTAAAAAAAATTTCTGGAACTAGCCATTAGATACCTGAAAGTGATATTTGAGTTGGCTTGGATTCCTTCAAGTTGGCTCGAATCCTTCGAGTCGATAGGTTGAGTCACCAATTCTTCAATATAGTCGGCTCAGTGTCTCAGGGTGCAAAACTTCACTCTAGACGAGTCGGCTCTTGATAGCTCGGGTCGGCTCGAACTTATATCTGTGAAAATCTTGAACTCAAGGAGTCGGCTCTTTTGATCTTTGGTCGGCTCTTCTTCTCAGGTTCTGAAATTAATACTCTAGAAGAGTCGGCTCGATGCAGTTCGGGTCGGCTCTCTTTCTCAGGTCTTCAAAATTAGGTCTGGTAGAGTCAACTCTTTCTGGTTCGGGTCGGCTCGCCTGGCTGTTCTCAGAAATCTTCAAAAACTGGACTCTGGAAGAGTCGGCTCGGACATATTCCAGTCGACTCAGATTCACTAGAGTCGGCTCGGTTACCTTTGAGTCGGCTCGGATTGCTGTGTACCAGAATCCTTGCTGCGTGCCATGAGGTGGAGTCGGCTCTTCAACATGCTGGGTCGGCTCGAGTAACTTTTTCAGGATTTTTACAATTGAACTTAAGGAAGATCTCTCACCAACACTTTTATATTTTTCATGCACACCAACTCAAAATAATTCTAAGGCACACACACAGAAGTAACCCTTTTTACAGATTTTTCTTAACTTTTTATCGGGTTTTTCTTTACAAGATAAGATTACAGCACAACTCAAGACAAGAATCAAAGATATAGGAGTTGAAGTTTGAACAATTAAATCATCCTACAAAAACTTGTAAACCACTTGAAGAGTGCTAGAAATAAATGCGCATGCTCCAATGTTTGGTTATCATCAAAATCACTTATGGGGTCAACAGCCTGGGATTCCGATGGGGATACTTCGACGATCAAGTCAAACAGGATGATCAAGGAAAATAGGACCTCTGTGACGGAGAGCTTGGGGGACTCTCCACGTAGAGGGTGAAAAGTAGAATTGAGATGGAAAAAGGACAAGCAAAGATGGGAGCGGAGAGCTTGGAAGGGTCTCCTGGAGGTCCCTTGCTCGCTCCCTTTCTCCTGTGTTGGTTTTTCTTTTTCTTTTCTCTCTTACCTCCTGCGTTTCCTCTCTCTAACCTTATGTATGTGGGGTGGCTCAGAGCAGGTCTGGGGCTTTGTCCAGGTGTCCCTTTCCATGTACCCTCTCTGAGAGGGGCTTATCATCGCCTGCCGCCTCCCCCGTGTCCGATCGATCCTTAGGAGAAACCCTCCCATTGGGGGTATACGCGCGACGTGGTCCAGGTCTTGTCTCTTTGATGATACGGTTCTCCATGGAAGGGGCGGGCACCGTGTGGCTGAGCCCCCTACCACGGTGAGGCATTTCCATTCCTCGAGGGACCATTCGGGCGTCATAGAGCCCTGGGGCCTTAATGGAGCACTCCTTTCAGGGGAGGTTTAGGTGTCATGTCATGGGGTTTGAAGCTCTCGGTTGCACGGTTGTCGACATGGCGGCACATTATAGGGCCCGGAACCTAGCAGGCTACACGTCGTTCAGGGCATGGGAATGGTGTGTTGTAGAGTTTGAATTTATGGCAAGACGTGCGCCACTCTCCGAAGGTTGCGGGCGACCGGCAACCTCCTTGCTGTGGTTTGAATTCTCGTTGACCCTTCTCTTACCACCAGCGGCAACCTCCTTGTTAGCATAAGTACGACCCCAGCCAAGAGCTGGCCTCAGACGGAGGGCTTGCCTTATGAGCACGACCCCAACTAGGAGATAACCTCGGCAGGAGGGCTCGCCTTGGCAGCATGAGCACGACCCTTTTCAGGAGCTGACCTCAAATGGAGGGCGCCTTATGAGTACGACCTCTGCTGGGAGCTGACCTCGATAGGAGGGCTCGCCTTGGCAGCATAAGCATGACCCCGACTGGGAGCTGACCTCAGACGGAGGGCTCGCCTTATGAGCACGATCCCAACTGGGAGCTGACCTCGACAGGAGGGCTCGCCTTGGCAGGATGAGCACGACCCCGGCCGGAAGCTGACCTCAGACGGAGGGCTCGCCTTATGAGCACGACCCGGATGGGAGCCAAGGGCAGACAGTCGAGGGGGCAAGGGGGGCCTTGGCCCCCTATTATTTTTTATTTTTTTATAACTTAAGATTTTTTGTAAACTTTTAAATATGTACAAGGGTGGACCACCGAGAGGGCTAGGGGGCCCTTAGCCCCCCTAATTTTTAAAAAAAATTTTATAATTAAAATTTTATATAAACTTTAAATATATATATATATATATATATATATATATATATATATATATATATATATATTTGACCCTTCTAAACTTGGGGGTATTAAATATAATTTAAAGTATCTTAGAAAAAAATTATAATGAAACAAATACTATAAATCAGCTTTCTCTACTTGAAAGTTGGATCACTACCAATTTTATTTTTCATTTTCATTAAATTTTTTTCATAATTTTTTAGGAGAAGACATAATTTTCTTTTTGTTACTCGACCAGCACCCGTCTCCAGAATTCGCCATGGTCGAAGCCACTGCACGCAGTCAACACCATCCCATTTGCCACACTGATGGATAAAATGGCGGTCGAACTTCTCATGTGATGCGATTGACGAGAATTCTTCCACGAAGAGATCAGGTAGTTGCGCATACACAAGACCAGATACCACCGATGCACTGGCCTATGACTGCCATCTCGGTGGCCTTCGTCGGTCTCGCTGCATTGACGAATACTACATGCAATGAAGTCGCGCACCATCTTAGCGACCAGATCCATCGCGTAGCATAATCGGATCTTGGAGGGCACGGGCAAGTGGGCGCCCGTCATGCCTCATGCTCCCACCAATGCTCTACACTCACATCCTATCACCTTTGGCACCATTGCTTGATGGATGTCACATCCCGTTGTGTAGCGCCAACAGTACTCGGCACGATGCTGCCACTATTATGGTCGGTGCGCGCGCATCCTCTACGAGTCCATGATACTTATTACTCTTTTGGTTTCAACTATTATTATAGAGAAAATATTTTCAAAATAAAATTATCAAGACCAGATTATGCAATAAGATGGAAGACTATTTTTTTATAAATTATTTAGTCATTTTATCGATAAGGAGATAGCTAAAATTTTATGGTTGATTCTATTATTAATGAATTTAATTTTATGAAACAAGATAAGTATAATTTAAATAATATTTATAAAAAATATTTAAATTAATTTTAATTATTATTAATATTTTTTATATTTTTTTGGCCCCCCTTTGAAAAGTTGGTGTGGTCCGCCCCTACTGGGAGCTGACCTCGATAGGAGGCTCGCCTTGATAGCATGAGAACGATCCCAACCGGGAGCTGGCCTCAAACAGAGGGCTTGTCTTATTAGCATGACCCCGGCTGGGAGCTCACCTCGGCAGCATGAGCACGACCCCGGCCGGGAGCTGATCTCGGATGGAGGGCTCGCCTTATAAGCACAACCAGGCTAGGAGCTGACCTCGACAGGAGGGCTCATCTTGGTAGCATGAGCACGACCTCGGCCATAAGCTGATTTCAGACGGAGGGCTCGCCTTGGGAGCATGAGCATGACCCCAGCTAAGCTGACCTCGATAGGAGGGCTCACCTTGGCTCTTCATTAGGCCACTGTATCCAGGCGGAGGGTCCCTTGACACCGTGGCCATCAACAGGAACTCCACGTTAGCGAAAGTGCCACATCATCCTTTATTATAAAAATATATTATTATATATATCATAATTCATATTATGATATATATTTTATTCTATTTAATTTTATTTTATATTTATATTATATAGTATTATTGTATATTATATAATAATGATATATTATCTCATAATAATATACTATATTAGTATAATAATATATCATTATGTGATAATAAATATTATGATCATATTATATTATATAATTAATGATATTTTAAAAATAAAATAAAAAATTTATTTTCTTGATACATGAAAAAATGATTTATCTTTTAGGTAGGCAAGACTTCATTTTTACGATACAAGCCATCTATGAAAAAAAATTTAACATATCAATCTGAAAAATATATAAATATGAACAATTTTTGATTAAAAAGTTGTCACTTTTTTCATGATATTTACAAAGCATGGATCATGAAATTAAATAAAAAATAAATATTTAAAAAATAAGAATCCGAGAGGACATCGAATGCTTTGTACAGCTAGCACCAAAAGGATCTGGTCTTATCTCTTTCTTTAGTATCTACATTTTTCTTAAATCATTAGCAATATAGTTTCTGCCATTCAGGGCAATCAGTGCTTCCCTAAATTGGAATTTTACCATTTAAAGAAAAAACCAGACGCATCATTGTTCTTCGATCTTCAATCATACCCAACCCCCTGACCGTAATAAGCACGTCTGGGCACATGAATTGGCCAAAGTGACCCAGAATCTTTAACCCAATTGATCCAGAATGCTTGACTCGACTACAAAGACTCAGAAGATCCTAAAAATGACTTCAGATCCGTCAGATAAAAACGAAAAAAACCCGGTCTCCGACTTCGGACCAAAAGACTCAAGCCTCGAGCCAGGGACAGGCTAGATCAAGTATTAGCCTTAGGGCCCCTATTCTTAATCCAAGCCTGACCTGACCAATTTCAGACCTGGAACAAAACTCAGAACTGAAACCAGCCCAGCCTAACAGGCCGGTTAGGATGATAGGTAGGCACTGTTGAACTTGCATAATGTTTGCCCTTCTTGGGCTGGGATGGTAGAGTACATGCCTGCATGCATGCGCCCTTCCCTGTACGAGTTTGCGCAGACCAATATTCACCTCGGACATGCAATTGACCGCAAAACTTCTCAAATCACTGAACAGATTAATGACCACCTTCTCACAATGCGAAACAATAAAAACAACGGATAAACACACGGTGACGCACAAATTTGTCGCTTCGGAAATAGAGCTAAAAACTGATGTTGATCTCTGCCAATGATGAGACTGGTAGAACTTGCAGACTCGTGCTTTCAGAAAATGCCAAAATAAAATGGCTGCTTGAATAACAAGAGACAGGTTGAAGTGGATCAATTATATAAAATTACAAATATCCTTCTGCAATTCATCAACTCAATCCAGGAAACAGGAGAATCTCCTACTGGCATGGCCGAAGGAAGTAACTGCGGTTTTTCCATTACAACACCAAAACGGCTGCTTTTCTCAACGAGTCGCAGAAAAGAAAACAGAGAGAAACTAATGATAGCTTAAGACTGGGAAAAAAATTCTAGACTTTGTAACCTTTATGAAGTGGGGCCTCGTTGGCTTTCGTTTCGTCAGCAGCTGCTTCGAATGTCTCTCCTGCCACAAGTTCAGGGACATCATCATCATCGTCATTGTCCGCAGTGTTGGTACTAGCAGCGGGTGGTGCCTGCTTCTGGAACCGTTCAGCAAGCCGCCTCAGATTGTCCAAGTTATCAGGACCTGAGCACAGACAAGAAAAAGTTCAGCAACCAACACTTGAAGACTGGAATGTCAGGACCTTGTTACAACAGCGCTAACAAAACATGCTGGTTTTTATTTTCTTTGGTTTTAATACACACAAAGAAAGCTACACAGGAAACAAACTCATATCCCCATTTTTTTCATTTTCCGGAAAGCTAGTCCCACCCAAAGAATTAAAACATGCAACATAGCGCACCCAACAAAAAGACAAACCGAAAATGGATGTCACCCCCTTCGGCAAACAATAAAATGTGTCACCATGGAATATACACAATTGCAAGCTAGCAAACATACAAAATTTGGGGGGAGTAATGGTTAAAAAAAACAATCATATATACATAACATCAAAAGTTAAATCGAAGTTTAAAAGTAGATTTATACATGAGTAATTGCATCAGGCAAGACAAAACTATCACAAGTTGATGATGGATGAAAAAGAGCAATGAAAGCAGATGATGGATGATTTTCATGAACACGTATAATAAAACTGGCACCCTGCACGTCAAAAAGAGTATATTTACTAGAAATGAACACTTAAAGCAAGACCCTAAAGAGATGAACTTACCTAGTTGATTGATGATCCCCGGAAGCAGATCCTGAAGTTCTGTACCAGACATTTTATATATGAGAAATGGAATCATGAGAACAATTGCAAATAAAGACAAATTAGGGAGAAAGAAAGTATTAAAAAAAGAAAAAGGAATTTTAATTCCATCAAGCTTGCTAGCTGCCCTGTGAAAGCATACAGATCCTTGATTTAATGACCAAAGTTAAAGTTCCACATATTTTAAAGGAATAGGGACGAAGTTTTTTTTATAAAAAACCAACTAATTTCTATATTTTGATATTCATGATATATTCTAATAAGAAATGACAGTACTTCTTGTCTGTGGAGAGCCGCTCACAACCCATGTATTGGCTGCAATAGAAGCTTGCACTGAAAGAGAAACAACGGTATTAGCAAAACAAAAGCTATCAACTGATTTCTTGCCACAAGATTATCTCTCTGCTTGCATGATGTGCCTTTCTACCTTGGGGTTCAAAACTGGATAACAAGATCATCTTTGAAAATATTCACTTCTTCTATAGCAGGGATCACATTCACCCCTATTCTCTTTAAAGTACTCTGAAGCCTTTTGTCATCTGTTGTTGTTGTTTTGTGAACAGCTTTCTTCTTCCTGGTAGAAGTACAAGATGGAAACATAAACAAATATATTCAGACATATATAAAATATATTATGATCCTTAACAAAAAGGCTTGCCAGATTTTAAACCTCAAAACCTAGAAATATTATATATACTCTATCTATTATTTTAGTTTAATCTTTAACCTCTCAAAATCTTTTAAGCACCCGTAAAAGCATTCAGCATATTCACATCTTCGCATTGCAATATGATTTTAAAAAAAAAAAAGAACATGTCAGAACCTGCGCATGCTGCCCTTTCCACCGGTACGAACAGCACCAGCCATCTTCATGAGCTTATCCCTATCCATCTGCTTTAAGTAAAATAACAAATGTCAACAATGCAGGGTATCCGTAGCAGCTTCATGTTTCAAAGAATAGTGACCTAGGTTTTCTGAACTAGAACCAGACCTTGTTCCAGTTGGCTAGCGCTATAAGTCGGTACAGCCCCGTACTAGACCAGACCGGTGCAAGCCGACATAGAGATGAAGAAACATATTGAGGATGAGAAAAAGAGAGGGAGAGGAAGAGAGAGAGGAGAGGAGGGAAAAGAGAGGATGACGCCACCAGAAGGCCGACGAATGCACGTTGAGTTTGTCAAAGACCCTTAGCTCTGTGTCATCCAATACGGCTCAATTTAATTTAGAAAGATAGAGATGGGGGAGCAAGTGTACTAGAGGGTGGGAAAGGTACCAAAGAGGGTGCCAGAGGGCAACCAAACGGTTGCCGTGGCCACCAAGCAAAGAAAAAAACATCCTAAGGCCTCCACAAGTTCGGAGCAGGAGCAAGAAGCCTCTATTCATTGAAATTTTTTTAAAATGAAATTCACAATAAAGTCTGCAATGGATTTGAGCTTCACTGTTCATCATTGTTTTTTAAAAAAATATGATGAACAAAGATTTCTTGCCCCTATTCCACAACAACAGCTCTGCAGGACCTTTTCCGCTACCCAACAGCCACGACAATCCTTGATGGCTTTCCAACACCCTCTCCGACTACCCAACCCTCCAATACCCTTGCTCCCCCTCTCTATATCTCTCAATTAAACTAAGCCCTACTAGGCAATACGAGGCCACAGAGGCCTCCACAAACCTTCGATGGTGTCATCCTCTCTTTCCCTCCTCTCCTCTCTCTCTCTCTCTTCCTCTCTTTCCCTCTCACTCATCCGGTGTTCCAGTTCAAAAGGTGGAACTATCTTGGTTTGCCACCGGTATGGCTTGGAATGTCCTGGGCGATTCGGTTCAATTCCAAAAACCATGATATTAACTATTACAGGAACAAGTAGCATAGCCTACAAAGGACTCAAAATGCAGAAACAAAATTATTGACACAAGATATAACCAAAATTCCAGATAATAGACACCATGAGGTACAAAAGGCTGAGATGAATAAAGGCTGCTTGTTGTCAATGTGGCCAAATTATATTTTAAGGTTGCTTTAAAATATGAAATATGCCATATATATATATAATATCCTTGAGAATGAAATAACTAGAACTACATGAAGAAAGATCTCCATTCTTGGTCAAAAAGACTAGTCCAGCGTTCTAGATTGTAAACCTCACATATTTGTAGACACTAAAGAGCACTGAATATCAACAATTTAATGAAAACCATGCACGAAAACCTACTGGTCAATTTAAACAACTTCAGCTAGTTAGGATACTTTAAATTGTTATCAAGATCTTACCGTCAATGATAGGGATTTCACAGCCTGGAGCTGATCTAGGTCAACAAATATCATAAAACCTAAATACACATAAGATCATAAGGTCCAACATAATAATATTATTAGAATGTCAAAACATGTAAAAGATCATTTTTTTATGGTTCATTAGATTTCTTCTTAATTGACTTGTTTATCACCAATATCCCACTATCACATAAAATTAGCAATATCATTAGGAGGCAGCTCTCATGATAATATTGCTCCAAGGCCCAACAATGTTTTAACAGCTTTTATTGGTCAAAATTAGAATACAATATGGGCCTATATGATTGTATACAGATATACTAAACAACTAGATGTTACACTTATTTCACTAGACATGTTAAAAGGTATTCTGATTGTGATGGAAATAAGACATTATGTTGCTTTTTCAGTCATTCATCTAATCAACAATCAACATGTATTTCCAAATATTTATATATTTTATTTACAATATTTTTGAACAATTTTAATAAGTATCTATTTTAATGGACAAATCAAAAAGAATATTAAGATTTGCTACCAGATCAATGAAGTTGTCTCCCTCTTTGTAGTTTACAATTCAATCCTTATCATTAATAGATTGCTTCACATTAGATTTGAGATTTACCTACACCGCAATTACTCTAGGCAAGATTAGGTTCAATTAATATTTTCAGGATCAAGGAAGGTTACTTAGAAGAACCCATAAACACAGGTTATTCAAAGTTTACTTTGCTTAACTAGAAATGAGACAGTTCCAACCTACTCTCACCAAACAGCATAATAACTCAAACAAAATAAATAGCCAATGCCCCAAATACAGTTACCAAGGTAACTTGTTCAAAAGACCAAACAAGCAAAAAGTCATAGCTCTTCCTACAAGAAATATTTCCATTTATGCCTTATCAGTTACCCCATCAACAGAAATCACAAAGCACATCAAGTGAATGCCTAGTAATCGCCATTTCAATCCATGTAATCATAAAAAATCCAGCAATGGACAACACAATCATTGTGCTTTGACAGCTTGCAATCTTGCATTTTTGTAGTTAAAGAGCATGGTGCTTGCTAATGAGAGAACATCAGATAGCAATCACAATGTTTTCCCTGAAAAGTTTTAAAAATTGAGCAACTGTGGTACTATCCATTTAGAATTCATGACAAGCACAAACTTTTCCAACCACAGAACCCTAATAGTAGTGTTCCATAGATGCTCTAGTTTTATAAAAATCTAAATAGCCTGACATTTTTGAACTCTTGAACATGACATGACATAACAAGAAACTCCAAAGTTGAAGTGCAATGAGTGACAGCAACTAGCAAGCCTGCTTTGGAACATCATGTTAAAGAACACCTTATCACTATTGATGACACTGTAGTCCTCACCTATCAGGCAGAAGTGTTGGGACTCTTCTAGTGAACTGTCTCCTATTATTTTTCGCTTTCTATATATCATTATGGGATGCATATATGTTTTATTTATCTTTAATAAAAAGTATCATCAGTTAGCTTTCCTGAGCCATCAGTATATTTTAGCATACTCATTATGTTTAATGTATTGTACCACATGGAAGTGTTCCACAAGGAGATTCTAGAGGTTTAAGTGTCAAGCACTCGAGAACACTTGAAGCACCAAGTGTCAACATGACAGTGACTACACAACCAACAAAAACCAAAGAAACAACCAAAACTTTTAGTGACAAATGTGGAAAAACTTAACTTCTGCTATTAAACAATATTGCCCATCCTTTTGCTTATACTAGTATCAGACTAAACAAATTATACATGAAAGAAACTAAGCAATCGGCATCTTTCTCATGAAAGTTTAACGAAACCCTCAATATTCATATTTCATTTCTGTGGACAACCAAAGAACCTGCAAATCATGAGTCCCTCAGATACAACCCATATACCTCCAGAAGGACCAAGTTATACTCATCAAAATGTTCATGACATTATACTCTAGGATAGAGAGGATGGATTATTGGCTGTCATTTATCACAAATATGAACTTATTGTCCACCTTCCTTCTTTAGGTTCACTTGTTATGCAACAGACCAAGTTCGTACTAAATGCTATTAAAATGTCCAAAAAGCTCTTCAGTCACCCATGCTCCAAATTATTCAATATAAAAAAATACAACCATTATAATAAACAAGCCATAGCATATCCACTTAGCAGTACTACATGATTTCTGAAGATAACTTTGACAACTTGAAAAGATATAGAGTAAGTTGTTTATGTCATCAACCAAATTAATAAGAACATTAATTTTTTCCATTTTTCACTATTTTGAACAAGCCTTACACATTCTATTGGCAAGTTGACTAGCAAATAATGTCCAGTCAATTAAGAGATGCATACTTACTATAAATGTTAATTTGATTTTTCACAAGTCCCTTAGAACCTCATATTAGTAAATATAAGTGAGGTACAGATTGGTGGCAGATCTGTCTACCAATACAATGAGCTATAAGCCCAAACCAAATCAAATGTTATTTGATAATAAAATTTAGGACTAACAACACATTCAGTGATTGTTTGAAAAGAAAAATAAATGCTAGAATTATCAGAAATAATATAAGGGACCTAAACTAAAGAAACCAAATCCTAATGAGAACAATTACTTAGTACAATAGTTTAATCTCATGCTGGCATCAACACAATAACAATCAGATCATGATCCTTTGATGGAAGCCCAATTAAAATTATAATCTTCCATTACATTCAAACAATAAACTAATAGTGTCACAGCAGGGAACTTCCCAGGAGAACATAGTTTTACTTTGATACATATTGTTAACATTACTTGCTAATGGAATGTTATAGTTAAATTGCCAGCCCCCTATGTCTTGTTACTTCAGTTTCACCAAGCACAAGGTTTTTTCTCCAGAAAACAATTTGATTTATCCGCAATTTACATCTCAAGAACTTTGCAAGTTATACAAAGTGATTGACATCACTGCTGCTCACTTGGTTGGAGATAGGAAAGATTTGGGAGCAACAAATGTCCATGGAGCAGAACAAACTTTTACTTCCATTGGGGGCCTGCCTTCACCTTGCAGTGGACTTTAACATTCAGAGGGCTGGGGATGCTAGTAATTTTAATAAGCTAAAAGACCCTCTTTAATATCAAAGCTGACCATGAATCACACCACTGCATAGGAGAGCTAAAGCACACCCCATAAAACTACTAGGAACAACAGCTTACATTCAGAAAAAATATATGGATCAAAGAGCCTGAAGATTTCTCTTTTACATTATCTAATTGATGACATAATAACCCCCAAATTTCTCAATAGAAATAGAAGCTATAAAGCTTTATATTAAATATAATAAATATGCCAACATTCAGTTATAGACAGATAAATTAGAGTAGTGAATCTCAATAAACATGAAAATTAAGGCACGTAACTATTCTACTTAACAAGCAGCACACCCTTAGGCAGTATAGAAAGGAGACCTAGCAACTATAAAAGGGATAATTCTTTTAATTTCTTTTCTTATTTCTGTAAAAATGCCACATCACAAAGCCCCATTCGGAAAACAAAATGTTTAAAGGGTACAAAGAGGTGCTTTAGTAAATCTTCCCTAGGAGGTCTTTTTAGTAAATCTATCCACCCCACCATTCATTCACCCAACTGAACTAAAACTACACTACACTAGGTGAATAACCAATAACACATGACTAGGGGTGGAATCAAGCCAAGCTTAATTAAGCTTTGGACTGATCAAGCTTGGTTTGAAATTAATTTCAACCTTGCACTCCAAGATAAAGCTCAAAATAGCACATGACTAGGGTGTAATCAAGCCAAGCTTGATTGAGCTTGGGACAGATCAAGCTTGGCCTTAAAATTAATTTTGACCTAGCACTCCCAGATCAAGCTTAATTTATTTACCATTATTTCAAGCTCAATTCGAGCAGAGCAGTGCACAAGGCTATTCAATCAGCTTGGTAATCCTTGATCAAGCTCAAATCAACTAGAGGTGAAATGAAATTAGTTCAAGCATAAATTAAAGCTCAATTTTTTAAGCTTAGTTTAAGGTTTGGTTCAGACCAATATTAACATTTAATTGATCCAAAGAATAAAAATGAAACAATCAAAAACTTAGACCGATAATCCATTATGTATTACATATATATTTATATAATTTAAATATATTCAAGCATCATGAAGCTGACCTGATCAGGAAGGTCAATTTTAAGCTCAGCTTGAAGTTAACTTCAAGCCTATATTCCTGGTTCAATCTTGGTTCATTTAGCATCAAATCGAGATGGATTCGATCTCTTCTCATGCCGAGTCAGAGCAAAGCTAAAGCTGCTCAGTTTATACGACACCCCCACATGACACGAAACAGGGTGTTGGGGTGCCCCTAACACAGCAACAAACATTTTGCAGCCGTCCTGCACCCTATGGCTATAGTACAACAGCCCAGAAGGTTATGTGTTCTCTTAGGAATTTCTTTGAACACTGCATGAACGCAAATGCGGTACAAAACCCACTGCTCAACCTTTCTCTTTAACCCCCCAAAAGGATGATTCATGGCGCAGGCAAGCCAATGATACAATAGAAAAGAAGAATCTTTCATAAATTTCAACCCCGCTAAAATCTATGCTCAGTTTTCCTTAGCCGAAACACAAGAAGAAACCATTAGAGGGGGAAAAACCATTTCCAAGATCTATCGTCATTGTAAGTCTCGAGCCACAGATCCAACAACTGACATAAATACACGAAAGAAGAGATGAAATTAAAGGTACAGAAATAGCGCAAAGACCATAAAATCGAATCGAGTTCATCTCATCTCGAGCCATATATATGGATTGACAAGTCATTATATAAGACCCAAAAGATATGCTACGAAATCCGGGAGAAGGAGAAGGAAAGGAAGGAATCTCACCCCGATAGACTGCGGCGACTAGAAGAAGAAAAGGTAGGACGCAAATGGGAGTCAGGAGATTTTTAGGGCCGCTAGGGTTTCGGCTTCTCAGCGGCCAGGCGAGGGGAAATGTGTTTGGGACCTTATATAGTGCTCAAACGGCTAACGTGGCGGCGCCTGGCTGCAAGCAATCCAATTTCCCTGTTTGCAGCACTCGGGTTTGAGTGGCCCCGATCCATCCGTTTTTTTTTTTTTTTTTTGGTGATCCATCGGCCGAAACCTGATTGGGTTCATGAGATATTTAAATCCAATCCGGCAAATCGGAATACAGGTTTGCCCAGGTAACATTCCAGTCCAATGTAAGACAAAATATCAAAAAAAAAAAAAATGTAAGACAAAATAGAAGTCATAAGAGAGGCTAGATATAGGACGATTAAGAAGTGAAAAGAATTTTTTAAAAAATATTGAAAAAAAATCTACCATTCATAACATTTACAAGGATTTGAAACCATATTCTATGAAAATGAATATAGACTTTTAATGTTGCTAGTCTCCGGAACTTTGGGAACCGGCTTTGTCTTCCATGAGATGGAGGTCAGCCACCTATCAATGCAATGAGATTTTGGACCAATGAATTTCTTGTACAGGCCTTTAAAATAATTTACTTATCGAAGATTTTTTATTGAAGGACTCTCCGATGTTTAAATTAACCAAAGCTTCTGGCAGTAGAAAAATGGAGGGCCAGAAACAGTAAAATGGATGGATCGAGAGAGTTTGAGAGTTTTGTAACTTTTTTCTCTACTAGAGAAGAATATTTATTTTGACGATCCTCTTTGCCCTCTTTATATAGTAGGGGAGTGAACAAATCGATCATAACTATATGATTTATTGCAATTTGGAAGAGTGCTTATCGATGAATGAGGTGTTAGCTAGAGATAGTGGAGAATCTTTATTTATTATAAGGAGTAGAGTATTCTGGTTTGTTAAAAATAATGGAGCATTAATTATAAAGAGTGGATGCCAGTTGTAAAGAGTTTTGGCATGCATTGCTCGAGTCAATTAGGTATGTATGGTTAGCCTCAATGTTCCATCAAGTGTCATAGTAGTTGCTGCTTGATTGTGGTCAGCTAGTGTCCAAGGTATAGGTTAACATGGTCCAAAGTCCACATCGATCATTTTCGATCTTCCTGGACAGAAAAATGATTATTACCTCAATACTTGTCCCCCACTCTCAAGTTTGGAGTAACACGTCAGCTTTGGATGGTGCGCGTAGTTGGTTAGTGGGATCATTTTTCTGAGATGATGCTCTACAGTTTGGTGCTTGGTTATGATACTTGCCATCATGGTAGAAATTTTTGTGACAAGATTCAAGACATCTCTTTGGGTTTGACACCTAATTATAAAGGTGCAAGAATCCAAGTAGTATGTTGAAAACATTCAAATTTGATGATCCCTAGGATATCATGATAGCATGTCTTCAATGAGGTTTAGCAGTAATTTGAAGAAGAACATGGACTATGTGGCAATGAGAAATCTCGAAAATCTAAAAGAGAAAAAAAAGAAGGAAGCAATAGAGAGTTTGGAACAGCATCTCAAGGGATCGTTAGGGTCTTAAATAGCCTACAACCCCCTGCTTAGACTCTAAGGAGGAGATGGCGTCTGCCTCCTTCAATTGAAACTCAAATGGCCCAAAGCCATGTTCTTTCTTTTCTTTTTCTTTTATTTTTTTACCCCCATTGAAGAGGGCGGTGTTACAGTAGCAACCAACCCATTAGCCCTGACATAACAGTGGGTCCACTTGAAGAGATCAGCCCTCGTGGCACCTCGACCGGGTCGGCAACTCAGCCAGCCCGCTTCGGCCTACGGGCTGGCACCTCGACCAGGTTGGCAGCTCGGCCAGCCCATTTCAGGCATACATGGGGCCCGACCAGGCATGCAAGGTAGCCCGCTTCGGCCCAAGAAGGTCCAAGGTCCCGCTCACCCTAGCCAAACGCGTGAAGGGCAGCCCACTTCAGCCCACGAAGCTCTCTAGTCCAGCCCGGCAAGATGCGTTCTCCAAATTCAGCGCTCCTGCGCCCCAAGTCAGCTCCAAGCCATGCCTAGCCCGATACCACTCCGCACCTCGATCCGCGCGTGGAAAGTGCGCGCACCTGCTCCGGGCTCCGCATGATCCATCCTAGTCCACCCACACCTAGCCCAGGTCAGCCCGTGCCAGGGTCGTGCCTGCGGCACGCCTACGCCAGGGCACGACCCCGCGCTCTTCTCTGGCTCCACCCACCTCGGCACGATGGCTCCACGAGCCTCAGCCCAGCTCCAGCTTTGCCCGGTCCAACGATGCCTGGTGCAGCGCTCTTCCCCGGCTCCTCCGGCTGCGCCCTGCATGGCTTCGCCTGATGTAGGGGGCAGCAGGGCCCCACTCCGGCTCCGATCCGGTGCGACCTCGCTCGCACCTCAGCTCCGCCCAGTCCAGCGATGCCTGGTGAGGCGCTCTTCCCCGGCTCCTCCGGCTACGCCTCCCATGGCTCCGCCCGACATGGGGGGTAGCAGGGCCCCGCTCCGGCTCTGATCCGGTGCGGCCTCGCTCACACCTCGGCTTCACTTCAAGGTCTCGCTCGTGGCTCCGCTCGCTTCTGCCCTGCGTTCGCTCGTGCCTCAGCCCAGCACGGTCCCAGCTCCGCACCACGGCATGCCTGCCTGGGGCGCCCGTGCCCCAGGTCCGGCTCCGCCCTACGTGGTCCTATCCGATGTGACCTCGCCCGTGCCTCAGGTCCTGCTCCTCCGACTCCGCCCCGCGTGACTCTGCCCGGTGTACCGTGCCCAAGTGTATCACTCCAGTTCTGCCACCGCACGAGTGGGTTCGCACCCACGTGCATGGAGCTTGGAGCCTCCACAGGCCCTACCTCGACTAGCATGCATGAGAAGCCTCTACGGGCCTTCTCTCGGTCCGCGTGCCTGCATGGCAACCTGAAGTAGCATCCCAGCCAACTCGGCACTTTGGCATCTCAACCCAGCTCGACCACTGAGAGTATCGCACGGTTCTGTCTCATCCACGTAGGCCCGGCACTCTTTTTAAGGATCTCCATCCATGTGGGTCCTATGGCACGCCGCCTGACACGCCACCTACAAAGAAGGTTTGCATTCAAGCTTCCTAAGCCACTGTTTTCACAAACCAGGAAATAGTACCCTGCCCAACGCACTGTACCCCTGCACCAACTTCCTGAACCACCCAGAGGAGGAAGGTTCATCAACCCATCATGGCCTCACAGGTCTACGTCAAGACCAGCACGCCTCTCCCGAACGGCAGGAGCCATTCGTCTACATAAAGACCGGCATGAAGAGGTAAGGGAAGGTAAGAGACAACACACTCTCTTGATCCTTATATTATATTCCATTTTTATCACCCTCTAGAAGTGGAGAGTCCCCCAAGCTCTCCGTCTCAAAGGTCTTTTATTTCCTTCGATCATCCCACTGACTTGATCGTCGGAGTGTCTTTGCCGGAATCCTCGGTCCAGGTCTCCCCTATCTTGCAGGTCTTCGCTCACGAGGGACGACACAGAGAAGATTGCTCCCCACTGGAGAGGCCCACAGGAGGACCACAGCATAACTTCAAGCCCCTTTCATCCCTATGATGACCCCTCCGAGCACTTCGGCTCCACCAGGCCCTGTGACGGAGGGCATGTTCCTCTTGATCATCTCCGACCGATAAGCCCGGTGATGCTAGCGGGGAGCCCACTCACCTAGGCTACGTAAAAGCTGCAGGCCACAGCGATCTAGGTGGCAACATTTGGCATGCCAAGTAGGGGTGCATATCAATGCTCCTCAACGGGTGGAATAGCAGTTTCCACCTTTGTTTTTAGTCCCCGGGGGACAGACCGGGGGCACGAGAGTTTCTCCCTCTCTCTCTCGAGGCTCCAAGGAGCAGCCTCGACTAAAAATCCTGAGCTATGAAGGTGCATCGCCACCCTTGACAGGGCAGCATGCAGCAAGCCGAAGATGGAGCCACCTCCAGGCGATGCCACCTTCCGGGAGCCCCACTCAAAAAAAAAAAAAGAAAAGAAAAGAAAGAAGAAGAAAGAAGAGAGGGAGGAAGGGTCTGACTTGTGAAGAGGGAGGAAATACATGCAATAGGAGTCCCACCTCCTCTTATGCAACATGCTACAGGAAGTCTCCTCTCCTCCCATGCAATATGCTATAGGGGGTCTCCTCTCCTCCCATTCAGCATACTACAGGGAGTCTCCTCTCCTCCCATGCAACAAGCTACAGGGGGTCTCCTCTCCTCCCATGCAACATGCAACAAGGAGTCTCCTCTCCTCTCATGCAACATGCAACATGCAACATGCAACAAGGAGTCTCCTCTCCTCCCATGCAACATGTAACATGCAACGAAGCTCCAACTCTCCTTCACACAACAGGAGTCTCCCCTCCTCCCATGCAACATGCAACGGAGCTCCAACTCTCGTTCATGCAACAGGAGTCTCCTCTCCTCCCATGCAACATGCAACATGGTTTTCAGCTCTCCCATGCAACAGGGCCCTATACTCCCATGCAATGGAGTTTCCTCCCATGCAACGGAGTTTCCTCCCATGCAACAAGGTCACCTCCTCCCATGAGATGGAGTATGCTCCCATGCAACAAGGTTATTTCTCCCATGCAACGGAGCTTTCTCCCAAGCAACAGGACTCCTATTCCCCATGAGCGAAGTCATCCTCTCCATATAATAGGAGTCTCATTCCTCCTATGCAGCAGGATCTTATCTCCTCCATGCAATGGAGCCCCATTCTTTCCGTGTAACGAAGTCATCTCCTTCATGCAACAGAGGTCTCACCTCCTCCCATGCAACGGAGGTCCATCCTCCCACACAATGGAGCCTTGCTCCCTCATGCAACCGAGTTCTATTCTTCCATGCAAAGGAGTCCCATTCTCTCCTGAAAGGGCGGCCAGTGAATTTGATCCCAACCCGCTCAAGGAAGAAACATATCTTTATTTATTCATATGATCGAGCTCAACAGGTAACTCCTTCTCCGCTACATTTACAAAATAGAAAACTGTGCTTCAGTTCAACAGGAAAGGCTCCTGTACCACCATCAAGGACAAGCACCACAACCTGGAGTCCAACCCTCCGGCACCAAAGACCGGACCCCGTTCCGGCACTAGGGGCCCAGCTTCCCGACACCGAAGAATGGAGCCCCGCATCTACCAATTGACTCTCAATTCAGCTCTTGCCTTACTCATAATCCGGAGATGTCCGTGGAGACTCCAAGAAGTCCCACCATCTACCGAGAAACTCATAGTTTGGCATTTGCTGTACTCACGGTCCGGAGATGTCCACGGGAGGCTCTGGAGGTCCAGCCGTTTATGGCTCACCTCCTAACATGGCGAACCAACGGCTCTGCCATCTCATGAAGGATGTAAGAATCCCTCCTTAATAATTAAAGTTCCTTCCTGGTGCAACTTTGTTCTTCACCAATACAGGAACTCGTCCGTCCGACTCCAAGTCCATCGAAGTTAAGTGAAGCCGAGCTAAAGCCAACCTCCTCACTGAGCCCCGCATCTACCGCTTGACTCTCAGTTTAGCTCTTGCCTTACTCACAGTCCGGAGATATCCGCCAAGACTCCAAGAAGTCCCTCCATCTACCGAGAAACTCATAGTTTGGCATTTGCTGTACTTACAGTCCGGAGATGTCCATTGGAGGCTCCGGAGGCCCAACCGTTTATAGCTCGCATCCTAAAATGGCGAACCAACGGCTCTGCCATCTCATGAAGGATGTAAGAATCCCTCCTTAATAATTAAAGTTCCTTCCTGATGCAACTTTGTTCTTCACCGATACAGGAACACACCCGTCCGACTCCGAGTCTGGCAAAGTTAAGAGCTGAAGTCAAGCTCTTCAATTTAGCCGAGCTGAACTCAAGTCAAGCTCACCAGTTCAGCCGAGCTGAAGTCAAATAAAGCCGAGCTGGACTCAAGTCAAGCTCCTCAGTTTGGCCAAGCTGAAGTCAAGTTCCTCAGTTCAACCGAGTTGAAGTCAGGCCCCTTGATCCAGCGAAGTTGAAGTCATGTCCCTTGATTCAGCTGAGCCGAGGCCAAGCTCTTCACTAAGCCCCGCATCTACCTCCTGACTCCCATTCGGAGATTTCCATAGGTAGCTCTGGAGGTCCAACCATCTGCGGCTCGCCTCCTAGCATGCCAAACGAGCAGCTCTGCCACCTCACGGAGGATGAGCTCATCCATCTGACTCCGAGTTTGGCAAAATAAGGCCGGACACCCCGGCACCTAAAGACCGGGTACCCTAGCACCTAAAGACTGGACACCCCGATACCTAAAGATCAGACACCCCAGAACCTAAAGACCAGATGCCCGCAGCACCTAAAGCCCGAAATCCCCAGCACCAAAGATCGGAGACCCTGGCACCTAAAGACCGGACACCCCGACACCTAAAGACAGGACACCCCGGTACCTAAAGTTCGGACACCCTGGCACCTAAAGACCAGATGCCTGCGGCACCTAAAGCCTGGAATCCCAGGCACCAAAGACCAGAGACCTTGGCACCTAAAGCCCAGAATCCCTGATGCCTAAAGCCCAGAATCCCCGACACCTCAAGATGGGAAATGCCGAAAGTCCCACGTCAAGAGCCATGAAGCTTCTAAAGCCCTGCATTCAAGTCGCCAAGCTGGAATCGAGCTCCTATCCAAGAATGAGCTCCTGCTCCTCGGACCTTTCAGCAGCTTCTACGCCCTCATCAAAAGCTTTGATAAGTGCCCCGAGCCCAACCATGTGCCTGGCCATATATGTGAGCACCCAAGTTATGCACCTCACCAACCTCTTCCTCCACGGCACCACCTTCTATCAAATCAAAGAGGAGTCAGACTGAAGTACTAGCACCATCCTAATGCAACTAACTTTCAGTCAAAGTACCCACAGACAAGTAAGATTCAAAAACACCACCTCCTATTTTCATTTTGCAGGCCTGCTACGACATAGAGCCAAATGGATAAAAAACTACTCCCTTCACCCAAAACGAGGAGAAGTAATGCTTTGGACTCAAGGAGTGGGGGCATCTATTACAGTAGCAACCAACCCATTCGACCTTGACACAACGGTGGGTCAACTTGAAGAGTTCAGCCCCCGTGGCACCTCGACCAGGTCAGCAACTCGGCCAGTCCGCTTCGATCATGCGGGCTGGCACCTCGACCAGGTCAGCCAGGCTGGCACCTCGACCAGGTTGGTAGCTTGGCTAGCCCACTTCAGGCATACATGGGGCCCAGCCAGGCGTGCGAGGTGTTGGGATCCGGTGCAACGCAGCGGAAGGGTAATTTCAAAATATAGAAATTAATATGCACCAAAACCCTAAACCAGGAACTCCTTAATAAGACTAAAATGTATGAAGACTAACATTCTTATGCAAATTAGAATTAGAGTACTAACCTGTAACCACTAATTCCAATTTGATGAAGATTTAATCTTGAAGATGAACGGGCTATTTGAGTTCACCAGGCGTCCAGGTGTCCGCCCTCCGATGGTGATCTACACAAAGCAATGACCAAGATCCTAACTCCTTGTTCCAATGGTTCCTTCAATTGAATTCTTCTTCCAGGAATTCAATACTTGGATTATGGCTGGAAATCTTCCACTCAAAGGTGTGTCTTCTTCCTTCTTACCCCTTCTCCACCTTCTACAAAGACTTAGAACCTTTAGGACACCTTTGTCTTGAAAGTAAGACCTTGTTCTAAGAAGATTAATGCTTGTCTTTAATTGGTGGAGAAATTAAGACAAAGATGTCTTAATGTAAGGAAGAAAAGAATTGGATCAGAACTCTTCTTTTCCTTTATCGTTGGAGACTTTCTCTCTTAACCTTGTTTAGTAGCAGAGTTTCGACAGAGTTTTACTCTGTAAAGGAAACAATGCAAAAACAAGAAGGGGAGAAAGAGTCTTCAGGAGAGGAAGAAAGAAAAAAAAAAATACATCACGGAGTTTTGATTCCCACCCCCTTTTTTATAGTTTTCGGAGAGGCGCCCTCACAACTCTCTGTAAACAATTTTCTCATGCCCTTTCCTTCTTCTTCTCACGCCCTTTCCTTCTTCTCACGGCCTTCTGGATTAATTCTCACGGCCTTCCAGATCAATCCTCATGGCTTTTCTCAAAGGAAGAAGTCGCGATGATTGGGAGAAAGAAGTCGCGAAACTTGAATCTCCAAAGAGATCTGATTTCGCGCTCCCGTGAAGAAACTGCGCTTTCTTTCTTTCTTAAAAACCTCTCCACCCATTAGATTATCATCCAAGGGTGGACAAATGAGGCGCTAATACTAGGAAAGAAGGCTGTCCCATCTTAATTCATCGGAGAATTAAGTGGGCGCACGCCAAGAGTCCATGCGCCCATGGACTCCTCCAAATGGTGCGCCAAGAGTCCATAAGCGCATGGACTCTTGGTGTTTTGGCGTGCAAGGGAAAGGGGGCGGGTGGGGAAGTGGCCTAGCTAATAGGTTAGCCAATTGGGTTAGCCATAATCCCTAAATTCTCAATTAAGGTCTAATTAGATCCAATTAGAACCCAAATCTAGTCAATTTGGAACCTCAATTCGATTATGATTCGAATAGGAGTTAGGATTTGCAACACTTGCTAGAGTGTCTTCATGCAAATGACTCTTGATCAATTCTTTTAAGTGTGTGACCCATTGGGTTCCACATCTAGCCGGTAGTGGGTTCGAATACAAGTTGACCTAATTTGATTAGAACTCTTTCTAATCGATTTAGGTCAAATAGGGCTTACCCGATTTTGATCAATTAGGACTCTTCCTAATAAGTGATCATTCAAATCAACCCACAAGACAAGATTGACATCTAGCAACATGTCATGTCTACCCGGAAGATATGAAAATTCTGGTGAAATACCAAAATTACCCTTCAGTAGAAAGTTACCGTACAATTAAATCCTTCGATCAACCTGCACCAAAAATATAATTATAGATATAGATATATGTCAAATCCAATATTATATTTGTTTCTAGATCAATTTTATATTGATGATTCAATTATCTTGATATTAGAAACCATCTCTAATATCTCTACTTTGATCAAAGATTCCCTGAATCATCATCCGATTGATAACTAGCTAGATGCAATCTCCTCTTACTAAGAGTGATCGATTCCTTGTTGACCTACTCATTACTTTCATATCCAATTCACCATTCCCAGTATCAATCCTGTGCATGACTCAGTGTCATGATTAGGATTGAACCAAAGCATGGGTTCATGCACATAAGGTACTTATGGAAGTCTCAGGTCAAAGGATTACTTGTACCACTCCCACTATGAGAACCTTCTATTGACATGTAGCTAAGATTCCATTAGATGTTCTCAAGTTGGGTCATATCTGTGAACTCATTCTCTAATGAGCACCCACATCCTAGTATTAGTGTCATATACAAGTGACTGTGAGAGCAGTCACCCTATTCAGTATACATAGGATGTGCTAGTCTTACCGGAAAAACCCTGACCCCCTACTCAAGGTTCCTTCGACTATAAATATTTTTGATTAAGGTTTTAAGACTTTAGGTCTCACTGGTATGATCTCATCATAACCCTAAAATCATAGCCCTAATTTATGGGGTTCATCATATAATAATAATCACAGCGTATGATGAAAAATAATGCCTTTATTAGAATATTGTCAATTACAATGGTTTGGGAGATACAACATAGATTGGCTTGTAGGGCATATCCCTTTCAATCTCCCACTTGCACTAAAGTCAATCACCTTTAAATCTTAACCCCATACTCTCGAGGTGGCGATCAAACTCTCGCTGTGGTAGAGCCTTAATGAACGGGTCTGTTACGTTGTTCTTTGTATCAACTCTATTTATGTAGACATCTTATCTTTCTACTATTTCTCGTACGAGATGGAAGCATCTCAGAATGTGCTTGGACTTTTGATGAGCTCTTGGTTTCTTAGCTTGAGCAACAGCTCCAGTGTTGTCACAGTAAAGTGGCACTGTATTTTCTATCTCAGGAACAACACCCAACTCTGTGATGAACTTCTTCATCCAGACTGCTTCCTTGGCGGCTTCACTGACAGCTATGTATTCTGTCTCTGTGGTTGAGTTAGCTACAGTCTGCTGCTTGGTACTCTTCCAACTTACTGCTCCACCATTTAGGGTAAAAATATATCCCGATATGGATTTGCTATCATCAGGGTCTGATTGAAAACTAGAATCAGAATAAGCTTCTAGTTTAAGATCAGAACCACCATAAACCAGAAAAATATCCTTAGTCCTTCTCAGGTACTTAAGAATATTTTTAACTGCTTTCTAATGATCCTCTCCTGGATCAGCCTGAAACCTACTGACAATGCCTAAAGCATATGCCACATCAGGCCTGGTACATAACATGGCATACATTATGGACCCTATTGCTGAAGCATAAGGTATAAAATTCATTCTATTTCTTTCTTCAGGTGTCTTAGGAGACATCCTTTTGGAAAGATGTATGCCTTGACTCATAGGAAGATAACCTCTTTTACTTCCATCCATGCTGAATCTTTTCAGCACTAAGTCAATTTACCTAGATTGGGATAAACCTAGCATCCTCTTAGACCTATCTCTTTAGATCTTAATACCTAGTATATAGGATGCTTCTCCCAAATCTTTCATGAAAACTGGTTTGATAGCCAAACCTTGACTGATTGTAACATTGGGATATCATTCCCAATGAGGAGTATGTTATCTACATACAGAACCAAGAAGACTATGGCACTCCCACTAGTCTTCTTATAAACACAGGGTTCATCTACATTTTTGATAAAACCAAACCTTTTAATAGTTTCATCAAAACGGATGTTCCAACTCCTTGAAGCTTGCTTTAATCCATAAATGGATTTCTTTAGCTTGCATACTTGATTATGTTTATTCTTTGAAATAAAACCTTCTAGTTGTGACATGTAGACTTCTTCCTC
This sequence comes from Areca catechu, assembly GCA_021397845.1. Lineage (NCBI taxonomy): Eukaryota > Viridiplantae > Streptophyta > Magnoliopsida > Arecales > Arecaceae > Areca > Areca catechu. The sequence goes on along the minus strand of CM038047.1, from coordinate 125,041,418 downwards.
AAGGAAACCATTAAGGAATGCAGTCTTCACATCCATCTGCCAGATCTCATAATCGTGGTATGCTGCAATAGCAAGTAAAATCCGAATTGATTTGAGCATGGCAACAGGTGAGAATGTTTCATCATAATCAATTCCCTGTTTTTGTCTAAAACCTTTTGCCACTAATCTAGCTTTATAGGTTTCAACTTGGCCATCAGCCCCAATCTTTTTCTTATAGACCCATTTGCACCCAATAGGATTAACACCCTCTGGTGCATCAACCAAAGTCCATACTTGGTTGACATACATAGAATCTATCTCGGATTCCATGGCTTCTTGCCATCTATCTGAATCAGTACTCAAGATAGCTTCCGTATAGGTCAGAGGTTCATCATTTTTTATGACTTGGGCTTCATTATTTTCAATAATAAACCCATACCTCTCAGGTGCCCGTGTTACTCTATCAGACCTACGGGGAGGAGTTTTGTGTTCTGGTTCTGATCTAACTATATGTTCTATTGATTGAGAATTGTCTATCTGTGTTTCTTGTACTTCTCCACGTTCAATAGTTCTACCATTGCCCTTTTCTAAAATAAACTCTTTTTCTAGAAAAGTGGCATGTCTGCTGACAAAAATCTTTTGTTCAGTTGGATGGTAAAACAGATATCCTCTACCCTCTCTAGGATATCCTACAAATAGATATTTATCCACTCTAGGTTCCAACTTATGTTCAAAATTTCTTTTAACATAAGCTGGACATCCCCATACCTTAAAATATTTAAGATATAGTTTCTTTCCACTCCAAATTTCATATGGAGTACTAACAACGGATTTAGAAGGTACTTTGTTCAGAATGTAAACAGCAGTTTCTAGGGCATGACCCCATAAGGAAATGGGTAAATTTGTGAAGCACATCATGGATCGTACCATATCTAATAAGGTACGATTCCTCCTTTCAACTATACCATTTAGCTGTGGTGTATAAGGAGATGTCCATTCAGAAAGAATTCTATTAACTTTAAGATAGTCTAAAAACTTCGTGGATAAGTATTCTCCTTCTCGATCAGACCGAAGAACTTTAATACTTTTTTCGGTTTGTTTTTCGACCATATTTTGATACTCCTTAAATTTATCAAAGGCTTCAGATTTATGTTTCATAAGATACACATATCCGAACCTGGATAAATCATCTGTAAAAGTGATAAAATATGAGTATCCACCTCTGGCCTGAGTTATCATTGGACCACATACATCAGTATGTATAAGTCCTAATAACTCAATTGACCTTTCTCCATGTCCAGTAAATGGAGTCTTGGTCATCTTACCCATAAGGCATGATTCGCAAGTTCCTAATGATTCATACTCATAAGGATCAAGGAATTTTTCCTTGTATAACTTGCTTATCCTAGACTCATTAACATGACCAAGTCGATGATGCCAAAGTAAAGTTTCATTAAAGTCCTCTCTTTTTCTTTTATTATTGACATGAAAAACACTATCATTGGAAGAAAGAGTTAAGAGCCCATTGCTAAATATGCCAGAACAAATAATTTTATTAGACAACATTATCGAGCAACCAGTGCTCGTTACATCCATTACATATCCTTGTTTTAATAACAAGGGAACAGATACAATGTTCCTAATAATCTTAGGCATATAATAACAATTATGTAACTCCAAGATCTTCCCTGAAGGCAACTTCAGAATATAGGTCCCTATAGCTTTTGCTTGGATGATATCTCCACTAGCACCGTAGAGATTGAAGTCACCTTCCTTCAATACTTTAAGCTTATGGAGGCCCTGCAAAGATTTGCATATATGGTAACCACAAGCGGTATCCAATACCCAAGTATTTGAAACTGAAGAATTTAATGCCAGTATAGCATGTATCTCATACATTCCTTTTGGCGCATCTGATGCACCAGGCTTCACAGTTGCAAGGTAAGCCTTGCAATTCCTTTTCCAATGTCCCGCTTTGCCGTAAAAGAAACAGGTTGATTGTTTGGAGGCCTTCTTTCCTTTCTTATTCTTATTGATGCCACTCTTAGGGTTTAGCCTCCTATTAAAACCCTTTTTGCCTGATTTCTTCTTATTGGTCTTATTAATAAGAAGTGGAGCCTTTTCTTTCATTATGTGGCTCTCCGCTGTTTTTAACATATTTAACAGCTCAGGCAAGGAAGTGTTCAGTTTGTTCATGTGATAATTCAAGACAAACTGAGAAAATGACTCCGGGAGTGATTGCAGGATTAAATTCTGATTCAACTCCCCATCCATGATAAAACCTAATTGACCCAATCTGGTGATCAAGTCAATTACCTTCAGAACATGATCCTGAACGGATGTTCCCTCTGTCATCCTAGCATGGAATAACTGCTTAGATATTTCATATCTAGCAATTCTGCTATGTTCTCCATAAAGCTCTTTTAAATTGAGCATTATGGATTGAGTATCCATGCTTTCATGCTGTCTCTGTAACTCATTGGTCATAGAGGCTAGTATGATACACTTAACAGTAAGGGAGTCATTCTGCCACATTTTGTATGTGGCCATATCTTCCTCTGTTGCATCATCCCCTAGTGGATTAAGACTAGGGATATCTAGAATATAAGAAAGTTTTTCTGAACTAAGCACAATCTTTAAATTTCTCAACCAGTCCACATAGTTTGGACCAGTCAGTTTGTTGGTATCTAAGATACTTTGCAGTGATAATGAAGATGCCATTTATCTACATTTAACAAAGAACAATACATAAGCAAACAACCATGAAATGACATACATAATTAAATTAGGTCTTTAATTTAATTATGTCTCCCACTATTTTATCAAAAATCATAGCCCTCACTATGATAATCGAGAAAAAACCCTGATAGGTTTTTCTTAGTGAGATTGAGATCCTAATAACTTATAAAAGATCTTGCAGAAAACACAACAAATCTTTTATAAGCTCAAAGATAGGAAACTCTTCCAATTATATCTCATATAATTCTCAAGAAGTAACTTGGCCTCTAGAACATTATTAGTCTTGTAGAAAACTTAATAAACCATAATGTTCTAGTTAAGTCAAGACCCTTTCATTTCTATACAGTCAATACTCAAATATAATGCCCTTGCAGATAACACAATAAAGCATTATATTGAATATACTGTAAGCATCTCTATGCACCAGACTAATATTATATCAGTTACCATATTAGGTCTTGCAGATAACACAACAAACCTAATGTGGTTCATAACACAATAATGATCCAACATGAAGGAAGGCCTATATATAGTATTTTTAATACTAAGCATTTTAGTCAAGATTTAAATTTAATCAAATCAGCCAGGCAAGTGGAATAGATGTGGGAGTCCCCCCGTTGCTTTCCTAGACACCAATAAAAATTGGCCAGGTTAGTCAACGGAACCAATTAAAAATAATAATTCTCTTTACCTTCCCAGAACCACCTTTCTAGACACCGAATGATCAATTGTACATCATGACTAGTGATGCTTATTAGTTAAATATACTAAGACTTAATATAATTTTTTAAGAGGAGGGATTTATAAATTGCCAGCACATCCTTATAGAATGTATCACAATCAACATATCACTCTTATAAATAAATAAATATGTGCTAAGTGTGTCATCATACTAGGACAACCATTTACCACATAATGGATCCATCATTATGCCAGGGCAACCTTATTTCAGTATGATGACTTCAAAACTATACATATCTCTATAATAATTATGGTTTGAGTGAAAGACCCTAACTAGTGGCATACATCAAAACATATATGCAATCAAAGATATGCTAAGTGTAGTAACATATTAGGATTTAAAAACCCTAAGATGTGACATAAAACTATCATAAATTATAGTCCTAATTAAGGTGGCTCTGATACCACTGTTGGGATTCGGTGCAACGCAGCGGAAGGATAATTTCAAAATATAGAAATTAATATGCACCAAAACCCTAAACCAGGAACTCCTTAATAAGACTAAAATGTATGAAGACTAACATTCTTATGCAAATTAGAATTAGAGTACTAACTTGTACTAATTCCAAAGACCTTCCTGATAACCTTCCACCTTCTAGGAGCACCCAGCCTATCCTAGAACTTGCACTTGTAGACCCTCCTAGAGCAAATCATGAGGTTTGGATGAGTGCACCTATAGAACAATGTCCTCATTTTAAGGTCGTCCTGAATAACCTAGGTTTGTTTCTTGTTTTCGATAAGCCACCTCAAAACTCTGATTCTTATTTCCTACCCTTCCCTGAATCTTCTCATATTTCTAGAGCTATGGGATTATACTTTACTGAGATCTCTAGGTTGCAAGACTCCTTAGAACCTATTAGGTTTGCCACCTACTTCTGGAAGACCTTATGGCACCTACTAGGCATCCATAATAAGTTTTCATGCTCTGCGTGCCCTCCTCCGACCCAAGGTCAAACCTAGAGAGCCTTAGTTTGTTAGGTTTAGACCTAGGGTTCCTTTGGAATAAAGTCCATTCTTTAGGAATGCGTCGTCAGTCTAGTTTAGTTTTTCTTGACCCTTTACTAGGCTTTGGCTCAGATTTTGGTTTGATTGAGAGCACCAGGAATTGGGATTTGTATTTTGTCCAGGGCTGAAATTGCATTCAATGTTTCGATCAATAGGTCTATAGGCTAGAGTCCCTTTGAAATTGTTCATGGATACAAGCCTCACACACCACTTAATCTGATTTCACTATTAGCCCACACACACAAGTCTCTTGATGCACTTGCATAGCATGTAAAGGACTTGCATAAAGAAATTCATGCCAAAATAATTTTAAGTAATGAAACTTATAAGAAGTTGGCTGATTCTCAAAGACGAGTCAAAACTTTTGTTGAGAGAGACTATGTAATGATTAGGTTAAGGCCTGAGCGATTTTTTTCCTGGAACCGTTAGAAAGTTACATGCTAAAGGAGCTGGACTATTTAGAGTAGTGAAGAGAGTAGGATCCAATGCCTATGTGCTCGAGTTGCCTCCAGAACTAGGCAATAGCTCTACTTTCAACATTACAGACTTAGTAGAGTATAGGAAGCCAGCTGTGATTCCTACTAAGCCTTTGAAACCTAATCCTGTTTTTGAGAGTGATCCCGATCCTGTGTGTCCACCAATAAACTGGCCTGTGAGGAAAGAGCAGATTGAAAAGATCCTGGATGATCAGGTTATCTCTACTCGTAATCGAGGATACCAAAGATACCTGGTCCACTGGCAAGGAAGGCCAGATTCTGATGACTCTTGGATCTCCCAAGAAGAATTACAAGAATTGGACCCAGACCTCTTGGAGAGATACCAGAGCCAGCTTGATCCATACTCGACAGGGTCGAGTTCCTCCCACCCCGGGAGAATTGGTGTGGGCACCAGACTCAGAAGAAGACTTCAAGGCTCCATCTGGATCTCTGATTGACCTTGCCCGAAGAATTAGGGTTTTCTGGTTTTGTAATAAGGGTTGACTTGGTCAACTTAATTTTAGTCTTGAGTCTATATTTTCCTGTAATTTAAATTTTGTTGAGTCATGTTGACTCGGTACAAGTCCTAGTAGTGGTCTAGGTCTTCTCCAGGTTGGTGCCACTTTTTTTTTCAGTCAAGTCAAGGTCCAGGGTGCCACATTTTTTCTCCCAGGCCTAAGCAAGTAGGCGCCATACTCCCAGCCACACGCCAGAGTCCAGGAGGCGCCATATCTCCATCCAGTGTCTTTGGTCCCTACACCACAAGAAGTAAGTTCCTTTTTTTTCTTGCACCACTTGGGCGAGAAATCCATCAAGATACCTCAATCCAAGGAGGAGCCAATTTCTTTCCAGATAAATCCAAGCCAGGATGGCAAGAATTTTTCTTGAAGAGAAGATCAAGGAGGTGTCCCACAATGTTCCATAAAAATCCAAGTTATAAAAGGGAAGAGAGCATGTCTTGGGAAGGAAATCAAGGAGGTTCCCAAAGTTTCCAAAAGTTCCAAAGCCATGAAAGGAAGAAGCCTAAACTTGTGGAGCAAGACTAGGAGGTGTCCAAATGAGCCAAACCATGAAAGAAAAATCCTTGATTCATGGAGAGATACTAGGAGACACCCCCATAACCTGCCATTTGGAGCTGATTTTCAAGTTTTCTAGGAGTTTTTGGGCTGCCCACTCATGGAAGGAGTCTTGGGAAGAGAATTTGATGTCTAAAGTGTGGGTTAGTCCTATTAGTCCCACATGGAAAATGTATAAAATTTTATTTCTTTGTTATGTCTATATATTCAACTCTATGTAACTCTTGAATTAACTGATGAATGAATTCAATTTATGTGTGAGCAAACTTTGTGTTTCTCTCTTCCATACTTGTATTCAGGTGTTGAGCTCTTTGAGGGAGTAAAATCCAGGTTCCCTTGGAACCTTGAGGAGGTGTGAGATCTCCAACCCCAAAATCCTAGGTTAGCCACTTCCATTCCAAACCCTAGCCACCCTTCATCCTCTTCATTCCACCAAACCCTAGCCTACCCCATCTCTCACGGCCCCTCTCTCCAAGTAGAGGCCGACCACCAGCATCCAGGTCCAGTTCGGCTACTTCGAAGACAGAGCAAATCCCAGAGGAAGTCAGATCAGCATCCAGGAGAATCAGGATTTCAGCAACATCAGCTTTCATGTTCTTCTATTTGGTAAATCCTTCCTTGAGTATCTGGTTCCATAACTTGTTCTTCTTCTTTCCCAGATCTTGAGTTCAGAAGAAGCCAACTCTGCCAAAGGGCCAGTATTGGAGGATCCATTACGAAGATATCTGAATCCGGGGATCCAACAATCTGCTCAAGAGAGTCCTTCCACTAAACTCTGTGAAGATCACTGCCTGGTCTGTAACCCTTCTCTTCTCTTTACTTCTGTCCTATTGAAATTTCAGAGCGAAACCCTAGGTCTGGGAGTTTCTCAACCCCCAGCGATCCTTTACTTCTGAACTACTCTAATAACCTAGTTTCTTTAAATTGTGCTTTCAATTATAATATAGTTTCTTTCAATTTAGTTTAACTTTCCTTTGAGTCAAAGCCGACTTCTAAAAATATATATATAAAAAAAGAATTAGTCTTAATTCACTTCTGCATCGCATCATCTCTTTTGTTCCGCATCAATTTTGGTATCAGAGCTTTCGTTCTGCATCACTGTAACCGCTAATTCCAATTTGATGAAGATTTAATCTTGAAGATGAATAGGCTATTTGAGTTCACTAGGCGTCCAGGTGTCCGCCCTCCGATGGTGATCCACACAAAGAAATGACCAAGATCCTAACTCCTTATTCCAATGGTTCCTTCAATTGAATTCTTTTTCCAGGAATTCAATACTTGGATTATGGCTGGAAATCTTCCACTCAAAGGTGTGTTTTCTTCCTTCTTACCCCTTCTCCACCTTCTACAAAGACTTAGAACCTTTAGGACACCTTTGTCTTGAAAGTAAGACCTTGTCCTAAGAAGATTAATGCTTGTCTTTAATTGGTGGAGAAATTAAGACAAAGATGTCTTAATGTAAGGAAGAAAAGAATTGGATCAGAACTCTTCTTTTCCTTTACCGTCGGAGACTTTCTCTCTTAACCTTGTTTAGTAGCAGAGTTTCGACAGAGTTTTACTCTGTAAAGGAAACAATGCAAAAACAAGAAGGGAAGAAAGAGTCTTCAGGAGAGGAAGAAAGAAAAAAAAAACACATCACGAGAGTTCTGATTCCCACCCCCTTTTTTATAGTTTTCGGAGAGGCACCCTCATAACTCTCCGTAAACAATTTTCTCACGCCCTTTCCTTCTTCTCATGCCATTTCCTTCTTCTCACGACCTTCTGGATTAATTCTCATGGCCTTCCAGATCAATCCTCATGGCTTTTCTCAAAGGAAGAAGTCACGATGATTGGGAGAAAGAAGTCGCGAAACTTGAATCTCCAAAGAGATCTGATTTTGCGCTCCCGGGAAGAAACTGCGCTTTCTTTCTTTCTTAAAAACATCTCCACCCGTTAGATTATCATCCAAGGGTGGACAAATGAGGCGCTATTACTAAGAAAGAAGGCCGCCCCATCTTAATTCATTGGAGAATTAAGTGGGCGCGCGCCAAGAGTCCATGCGCCCATGGACTCCTCCAAATGGCGCGCCAAGAGTCCATAAGCGCATGGACTCTTGGTGTTTTGGCGTGCAAGGGAAAGGGGGCGGGTGGGGAAGTGGACTAGCTAATAGGTTAGCCATAATCCCTAAATTCTCAATTAAGGTCTAATTAGATCCAATTAGAAACCAATTGAGTCAATTAGGAACCCTAATTCGATTACGATTCGAATAGGAGTTAGGATTTGCAACACTTGCTAGAGTGTCTTCATGCAAATGACTCTTGATCAATTCTTTTAAGTGTGTGACCCATTGGGTTCCACATCTAGCCGGCAGTGGGTTCAAATACAAGTTGACCTAATTTGATTAGAACTCTTTCTAATCGATTTAGGTCAAATCGGGCTTACTCGATTTTGATCAATTAGGACTCTTCCTAATAAGTGATCATTCAAATCAACCCACAAGACAAGATTGATGTCTAGCAACGTGTCATGTCTACCTGGAAGATATGAAAATTCTGGTGAAATACCAAAATTACCCTTCAGTAGAAAGTTACCGTACTATTAAATCCTTCGATCAACCTGCACCCAAAATATAATTATGGATATGGATATATGTCAAATCCAATATTATATTTGTTTCTAGATCAATTTTATATTGATGAATCAATTATCTTGATATTAGAAACCATCTCTAATATCTCTACTTTGATCAAAGATTCCCTGAATCATCATCCGATTGATAACTAGCTAGATGCAATCTCCTCTTAATAAGAGTGATCGATTCCTTGTTGACCTACTCATTACCTTCATATCCAATTCACCATTCCCAGTATCAATCCTGTGCATGACTCAGTGTCATGATTAGGATTGAACCAAAGCATGGGTTCATGCACATAAGGTACTTATGGCAGTCTTAGGTCAAAGGATTACTTGTACCACTCCCACTATGAGAACCTTCTATTGACATGTAGCTAAGATTTCATTAGATGTTCTCAAGTTAGATCATATCAGTGAACTCATTCTCTAATGAGCACCCACATCCTAGTATTAGTGTCATACACAAGTGACTGTGAGAGCAGTCACCCTATTCAGTATATATAGGATGTGCTAGTCTTACCGGAAAAATCCTGATCCCCTACTTAAGGTTCCTTCGACTAGGAATATTTTTGATTAAGGTTTTAAGACTTTAGGTCTCACTGGTATGATCTCATCATAACCCTAAAATCATAGCCCTAATATATGGGGTTCATCATATAATAATAATCACAGCGTATGATGAAAAATAATGCCTTTATTAAAATATTGTCAATTACAATGGTTTGGGAGATACAACATAGATTGGCTTGTAGGGCATATCCCTTTCATGAGGTAGCCCGCTTCGGCCCAAGAAGGTCCAAGGTCCCACTCGCCCCAACCAAATGCGTGAAGGGTAGCCCACTTCAGCCCATGAAGCTCTCCAGCCCAGCCCGGTAGAACACATTCTCTAGATTTGGCGCTCCCACGCCCCAAGTCGGCTCAAAGCCATGCCCAGCCCGGTACCACGTCTGCACCTCGGTCCGCGCGTGGAAAGTGCGCGCACCCACTCCGAGCTCCGCATGATCCATCCCAGTCTACCCACACCTAGTCTGATATATCTGAGCCCGGGTCAGCCTGTGCTAGGGTCACGCCCGCGGCACGCCTACTCTAGGTCACGACCCTGCACTCTTCTTCGACTCCGCCCACCTCGACACGATGGCTCTGCGAGCCCCGACCCAGCTCCGGCATTGCCCAGTCCAACGATGCCCGGTGCAGCGCTCTTCCATGGCTCCTCTGGCTGCACCCCGCACGGCTCCGCCCGATGTGGGGGATAGCAGGGCCCCGCTTCGGCTCTGGTATGGTGTGACCTCACTCTTACCTCGGCTCCGCCCGGTCCAACAATGCCCAATGCGGTGCACTTCCCCAGCTCCTCTATCTATGCCCCGTATGGCTCTGCCCGACATGGGGGGCAGCAAGGCCCCGCTTTGGCTCCGGTCCAGCGTGGCCTCGCTCGCACCTCGGCTCCGCTTAAAGGTCCCGCTCGTGGCTCTGCACGCTTCTGCCCTGTGTTCGCCCATGCCTCAGCCCGACATGGTCCTAGCTCCGCACCATGGCACGCCCGCCTGGGGTGCCCGTGCCCCAGGTCCGGCTCCGCCCCACATGGTCCAGTCCGACATGACCTCGTCCGTGCCCCAGGTCCTACTCCTCCAGCTCCATCCCGCGTGACTCCACCCGGTGTACCATGCCCGAGTGTATCACTCTAGTTTCGCCACTGCACGAGTGGGTTCGCACCCACGTGCATGGAGCTTGGAGCCTTTACAGGCCCTGCCTCGATTAGCATGCATGAAAAGCCTCTGCGGGCCTTCTCTCGATCCATGTGCCTGTATGGCAACCTGGAGTAGTGTCCCAGCCAACTCGGCACTTTGGCATCATAGCCAAGCTCGGCCACTGAGAGCATCACACGATTCTATCTCATCCACGTGGGCCCGGCACTCTTTTCATGGATCTCCATCCACGTGGATCCTATGGCACGCTGCCTGACACGCCGCCTGCAAAGAAGGTTTGCATTCAAGCTTCCCAAGCCACTATTTATACAAACCAGGAAATAGTACCCTGCCTAAGGCACTGTACCCCTGCACCAACTTCCTGAACCACCCAGAGGAGGAAGGTTCATCAGCCCATCATGGCCTCACAGGCTATCCTAGCCTCACAAGTCTATGTCAAGACTAGCACGCCTCCCCCGAATGGCAGGAGCCATTCATCTACATAAAGACCGGCATGAAGAGGTAAGGGAAGGTTAGAGACAACACACTCTCTTGATCCTTATATTATATTCCATTTTTATCACCCTCTGGAAGCAGAGAGTCTCCCAAGCTCTCCATCTTAGAGATCATCTATTTCCTTCGATCATTCCACTGACTTGATCATTAGAGTGTCTTTACCGGAATCCCCGGCCTAGGTCTCTCCTATCTTGCAAGTCTTCACTCGCGAGGGATAACACAGAGAAGATTGCTTCCCACCGGAAAGGCCCACAGGAGGACCATAGCACAGCTTCAAGCCCCTTTCATCCCTATGACAACCCCTCCGAGCATAGCGGCTCCACCAGGCCCCGTGATGGAGGGCATGTTCCCCTTGCTCGTCTTCGACTGACGAGCCCGGTGATGCTGGCGGGGAGCCCACACACCTAGGCCACGTAAAAACTACAAGCCACAACGATCTAGGCGGCAACAGGCAGCACTCTAGTAAATTTGAGGATGGGTCATAGGGCAACCCCTTGATACCAGGGCATAGGCCTTCGGTCCAAACCTAGAAAATTTCTAGTCTAGTTAATGGACAATATCACATCCCCAAATTTAGGACATAACATGCCATGCTACTGAGGGATACGATCCATGATAATACCAAACTAATCAATCATAATTTCAAATAGAAGTATAAGACTCAATTAATATTAATCAAATAATTAATCAAATACTACTTCATAGTGACTAAAGTTGAAATAAAATACCAAAATTCATGTCTTAAAATTTATAAATAGTTGACTAAAAATCCATATTCATCACATAACTAAGTTCAGCTATAAAACTTCCAAGCTTGTTGATGCAAACTCCTAAGCTTGGATCATTCTTCATTCCTATTTTTATTCATCTATAAAAAAAAAGAAAAATAAAAAGATATGAGCTATACCAGCTTAGTAAGTAAACCTTGCACTATCTTACTAGATGAAGCATAAGTTTTGCACATGTTAATAAATTATTTAGAAAAGATGATTATCTTTAGAGAGTAAGATTTTTCATGATAATAGTATATCATAAATAAATTATGCTCTTGCATATGCATAAATCATGTAATTTACATAAATAAGATTTTCAGTATAAGATCATATTGATTTTATAAATAAAGTCATAAGTTTATTATACTTGCATAAATCATTAATACTTTATAAACATGATTCTAAGTATATAGCATAAAATATAAATCATTCATTTTTTAACCGCATCATAATTTAATCATTTCTCATAGATGAAATGCTAAGGTCACTATAATATCCATGATAGGGTTGTATTAACAAAATACCAAGTACTATTAATCATTGGTAAGGTCATATGCCAACTACTATTACTTGCTAGAAGGATCATATGCTAACTACTATTATCCATTGATAGGGACATATACCAACTACTATTATCTAATGATAGTATTACGGTTCCACTTGAGACTTGCTGATATGGTTGGAGATGGCTACCGAATTAGACAGCTTTGAGTTTCTCTCCATCAAATATGGATGTTCTGGAACCTATAAAATGAAGAAGACATAGAGATCCAGCCATGATGGTGTGGTTTCCTATGATGGACCCTCCGATGCTTAAGTCTCCCGTGGAAGCAAAAAAAAAAGAGAAAAAACTATAACTTCTAGGTTGGTGGTGTAATGGTGGAGTGAAAGAGGGTGAGGTAGTGAAAGTGGTAGGTGGATGTGGCAGAGCATAGGCGATGGAGATGGGCATTGGTGAGACTCAGGAGAATGATCGAGGCTTAAGCAAGGCAAGGTTGTCCTAGCCTTCACCTGAATAGGAGTTTTTGGGTGGCTTTGGAAGGACTGTTGAGTCTCTCAGAGGACAGGACTTTTAGAGATGCTTGCTTGGAAAAAGTTTTGTAGAAAAGCTTTGTGGAAGACTTCTCCAGAAAAACTTTACTGGAGAAGACTTACCTAGAGGATTTGGGGAGTATATTTTATAGACGAGGTATACGAAGTACCTGACGCCTATGAGGATATTGTGCGATGCAAGGAGTGGTGGTTGGTACATCATTACAGAGTACATGCCTCTAGAGAAGTAGCTAAAGATGGTGCAGAGCAAGTTTACACAGTAGGCATGCTTCCATAAGGTGCCTACCTACATTAATAAGTAGTGGCCAATGCTAGAGAGTTATGGCACAAGATCACCTACCCCTTATAGGAGAAGGGCACATCGAGCTTCCTTGCATGATGCCTAGGATCACATGTTCGAATCTAAGGGACCTACTTTTTATGCTGAGTTAGTGAGTGAATTGGCCTTGTACTGAGCTAGCGGGCGAGATAGCGAGCCATGCGGAACCACGTAGGCTTGACCATTTTTGGATACATCAATTACCCTCCACTTCCTAGGGTGAGGCATCTTCTTTATCTCAAGCATAGGAAGTAGAGGTTGAAGGCCACAGGGCTCGATGCTGGATTTTTGAATGATAAGGTTCATTGCTCTGATGGTCCACCCTCGATCCCAATGAGCGAAGCATTTGGGGATACTTTGCTTTAAGCTAGGTTAGGCGGTAAAGCTAGTTATATGGGATGCTTGTGACTTGGGATGAGGTTTGAAGCATCGCATCCAACTGGATTATGCACATCGATCGCATTTAATGAGGCACGTGCAATGATTTGGAGTGATGATTGCAGTTCGTGCCTCGAAACTACTATGATTTGAATGAAATGACATGCCCACTGGGGTGTAGGCATGTGTCTGCCAGCGAACCATCACCAATCACCATGTTACCTGGGCTGCACTGCCTGCTGGAAGCTTTAAATAAAAAGGGAGTGGGTGCCATCCTTTCACTTCTACCACATGCTTTGAGAGAGTCCAGAGTCTTTGCTATAAAGAAGGCTTGTGCTGCTATGAGAGGCATTGTGATGAACATGGTGGGTCCTCTTCTTTCTTGTTCTCCTTTCTTCTTCTTTTGTTCTACTTTCTTGTGTACTTTTGAGAGGTCCTATGATAGAATTAATGGTGGTCGAAGACACTACCAAAGTGGTTGAGCCTGTTGTCGCCTGGATCATCATGGCCTATTGCTCTGACATGTCATAGACTCATCGGGCTCCTGTTGGATGCTTGGTCCTATTCCCCGGTCAGCTCCAGAACTAGCATGACCTACAAAAGAGAGGAGACCCGAGCTAGGGATTCCAACAGGGATACTTCGACAATCAAGTCAGTTGGGATGATCAAGAGGAACAAAACCTCTATGACAGAGAATTTGAGATCTCTCTGTGTAGACTGTAAAAGATGAGATCTAGAAAATGGAAAGACAAGGTGAAGTGGAGATTAGAGAGCTGGGAGGTTCTCTTGGCTGGTTCCTTGCCCGTTTGCTCTCTGAGTCTTACTCATTGCCCCACCTCTCTCAGGGGTCCTTTCTTCTATTTTATATGAGATGGATAGCCTAGACCAAGTTTGGGGCTTTATTAAGATGTTCCTTTCATGGTATCCCTACCAAGAGGGGTTTCCCTTTGTCTACGACCTCCTCCCTATCAGACCGATCCTCGGAAGGAGATCTTTTTATTGAAGATGTTCATCGACATAGTACAGATCTTGTCCCTCTGGTGGTGCAGATTCTCGTGGGAGGGGCGGGCACCATGTCGCTGAGCCTCGAGTCATAGTGGAGCATTTCTATTCCAGGAAGGACCATCAGAGTGTTACAGGGCCTGGGGTCTTAATAGAATACTCCTCTTGGAGAAGGTACATGTAACACGTCGCGAGGGCCAGAACTCCCGGTTGCACGGTCGTTGACATGGTGGCATGCTACAAGGCCTGGAGCCTGGTGGAGCACGCACTACACAAAGCATGTAAATAGCATGTTGCAGAGCTTGAATCTTTGGCAGGGTATGCACCACCTCCTGGAGGTTGCAGGCAGCTGGGAGCTTCCATGCCATGGTCTAAACTTTGACTGAACTTCCCCCCTTGGTTACTGGTGGAAACTGATGGGAATTCTCCCAAGGTGTCGGGAATCATGTAGCATGCGGAAGTGAATTTCAAGACAAAATTCTAAGCATAAAACCCTAATATGGCTAGAAAACCCTAATTCCCAGGAACCCCTTATGCAATACCAATCAATGAAAACATAAATGAAGTCAGAATACATACCTGGATCGCTGAAATCCAATCTTTTTCATGAGGCTCACAAGTGCAAGCCCTTCAACGGTGATCCACACGAGAATGGTACCAAGGAAGAATCCCTACCGGGGTTGCTTGCTTCAACAGAACTCTTTTGTCAGCCTTTTGACCTTTGACCACTGTAGGACACCCTATCCTACTGTAGGGCTTTCTGGACGCAGTCTTAAACCACTCTTGGTTTTAGGACAACCCTCCTCTAGGACCTCTTAGGCTTATATCCTAAAACTAAGCCTTGTCCTAGTAGAAAAGACCTTGTCTTAACAAGATAAGTCTTGCCCTAAAGTAAGGAGGGAGAGAGAAGTGGAAGAATACTCAGAATATCTTTTTACGGTGAAAAGAAAATGATCAAAAACTCATATCACCACCCCTATTTATAGTTTTAAGAGGGGCATGTGATATGTCTTCCAACATGTTATATGATATGATTTTTCAAGACTGAAAAATCATATCCAATATGTCTCCTCATGCACCAAAAGACATATTGGTATCCGTCCATTTTCTTAGACAATCTATGACTTGCCACATGGCAAGTACCAGTCCCTGGGAAGCCAAGAGGCGCCTCTTCAATCTCCAAACACCAGAGAATATGAAGAGTCCTAAAAGCAGAAGGACTCTGCTTCAGGGTGCGCGCCACATGAAGAGACGTGTCTCTTCATGCGCACTTTTGCTTCCATCCATTTTTCACGCCTTTCAAAAAGCCTTGACCGGTCAAACATATCCAAGAGGCATGGGATAAGATGAGAAGGCACCCACTAAAATGAAACACTCAAGTGTTTCATTTGCAGAAGGACTTTTGTTCTTCTGTGTGCACTTTCATTTCCCGCGCGCGCCAATAGGTGCCAAGAAACCCTTTATATTGTGGTCAAATTTATCTACACCCCATGCGACCTTTGACTAGTTAAAGCATATGTAATATGGGTGTCAAAAGAAAGAGTATTAAATCCTCTTTCCATCCATATAAAAATATTTCAGATCAGAGGACTATAGACTCTTCTAGGCCTTTTTGAATGCCAAGGTGTCATTTTGGCATCTAGAGTCCCAACTCAAATGGACTCTTCAATAAAACATCCAAAAGTCTAAAATAAAATCAGATCAAGCTCTAATTTGGCTATCCCCACTTAGGACTCAACCTAATTTTGGTTTTTCTTAATTAGGTTAGCCCAATTAGCAAGCAACCGAACCCAATCCAATTGGATTAGGAAATGGGTTAGCCTACATATGCTAGTATGCAATATGGCTAACCAATTAGGATCCCATGACCCTAATTAAACCATGAGTAACTTCCTTGGCCTACTCTCTATTATGTGTGACCCATTGGGTTCCACATCTAGCCAGTAGTAGGTTTAGGTTTGAGCCGATTCGATTCCATCAAACCTGATTGACCTAATTAGGTCAAATCGGCTCACCTAATTGTCCAATTTGAATCACACATCGAATTGACTCATGAAACCAATCCAATTAGTTCATGAAAACCCACAAGACAAGATTGATGTCTAGTAACGTATCATGCCTACCCAAAAGATGAGGAATTTGATAAAATTATCAAAATACCCTTCAGTAGTAAGTTACCATGCAATTCAATCTTTTGATCTCCTATTATACTGATTAAGTGGTGGGTATGGATAAATGTCAAACCCTAACACTTAATCATATTGAATCTCAGCTCGATCATGAGGACTCAGCTGATGACTGATTAGAAGCCACTTCTAATCTCATCCCACTTTGCAAAGATTCCTTGAGTCACTCATCGAAGAGATTACATGGGATAACATATCCTCTTACCATGATTGATCAATTCCTTGTTGGTCAACTCACATCCTTCGTACACCTTCCACCATATCCAGAACATCCTGTACATGTTGCAATTCCATGAATGAGTATGAACCAAAGTATGGCTTAGTGTGCACAAGGAACCATGGTGACCTCAGGTCTGAAGATCACATGCACAACTTCTACTCTGGGACAAATCTTTTGACAAGGAGTAAGACTTCCATAAGATAGTCCAGATGCGGATCAATTCAGTGTACTCATAACCTAATGAGCACCCTTATCCTTGTATTAGTGTCTCTACACAAGTGGCTGTGAGACCAACCACCCTCATCAACTGAGCATACATAGGATAAGCTAGTCTTACCGGATTCATCGATCCCCGAATCGATGGTATAATGACTAGAAACATTCTAGATTAGGGTTTATAGGGATTAGGTCTCACTGTTATTTTATCATAACCCTAATTTCATTGCCCTACTCTATGGGGTTCATCATAATCAATAAAAACATGACACAGTAGTATATGATGAATCAAATGCCTTTATTAATATGAAAGTATGTTATACATGAGTTGGAAGTTTTCAAAAAGGCCCTCATAATGATTGGCTCTTAGGGCACTTTTTTATCAAACTCCCACTTGCACTAAAATCAATCGCCCTTGTATTTTATGCCCATACAATCTAAGTGACGATCTAAATGCTGCTTGGCTAAAGCTTTAGTGAATGGGTATGCTATATTGTTCTTTGTGTCAACTCGTTTAATGACAACATCTTGTCTTTCTATAATCTCTCGAACAAGGTGGAATTATCTTAGAATGTTCTTGGACTTGTGATGAGACCTTGGTTCCTTAGCTTGTGCAATAGCCCGAGTGTTATCATAGTATAATGGCATTGGCTGTTGTACATTAGGAACCATGCCCAATTTGATGATGAATTTCATCATCCAGACAGCTTCCTTCATGGCTTCACTAGCAGCTATGTACTCTACCTCAGTGACTGAGTCAGCTACTGTTGGCTGCTTTGTACTTTTCCAACTCATTGCTCCACCATTCAGGGTGAAGACATACCCCGATATGGATTTGCTATTATTTGGATCTGATTGAAAAACTAGAATCTTATAGCTTTCTAGTTTCAACTCAGATCCTACATATACTAGAAAAATATCTTTAGTCCTTCTCGGGTACTTAAGAATATTTTTCACAGCTTTCCCATGATCCTGTCCTGGATCTGCCTGAAACTTGCTCACTATGTCCAAGGCATAAGAAACATCAGGCCTGGTACATAACATGGCATACATAATCGATTCTACAGCCGAAGCAGAAGGTATCATAGCTATCTTCTCTCTTTCTTCTGATGTCTTAGGAGACATCTTCGTAGAGAGTTGTATGCCTTGACTAATTGGCAAGTAACATTTCTTACTTCCATCCATGTTGAATATCTTCAATACTAAGTCAATGTATCTAGATTGGGATAAGCCCAGCATTCTCTTGGATCTATCTCTATAGATCCTTATACCCGGTATATAGGATGGTTCTCCCAAATCCTTCATGGAAAACTTTGATGATAGCCAAGTTTTAACCAATTGCAACATTAGGATATCATTCCTAATAATCAATATGTCATCCACATACAAAACTAAGAAAATAATGGCACTCACACTTATCTTCTTATACACACATGGTTCATCCACATTTTTAATAAAACCAAATCCTTTGATTGTTTCATCAAAATGGATGTTCCAACTCTTTGATGCTTGCTTAAGTCCATAAATGGACTTCTTTAACTTGCATACCTGGTTTGGTCTCCCACTTGAGACAAATCCCTCTGGCTGTGACATATAGACTTCTTCCTCAAGGTTTTCATTGAGGAAAGCAGTCTTTACATCCATTTACCAGATCTCATAATCATGGTATGCTGCTATGGCAAGCAGTATCCGAATGACTTGAGCATGGCTACTGGAGAAAAGGTTTCTTCATAGTCTACACCATGTTTTGTCTAAAACCTTTTGCTACCAGCCTAGACTTATAGGTCTCAACTTGACCATCTGCTCCAATCTTCTTCTTGAATACCCATTTACGCCCTATCGGGTTAATTCCTTCAGGTGGATCTACCAAGCTCCAAACCTGATTGGAATACATGGAGTCCATTTCAGATTTCACGGTACCAAGCCACTTGTCGGAGTCCCTACTCTCGACAGCTTTCGAATAGGTCACAGGATCATCATCCTATATGATACTGGCTTTATTGTCATCCCCGATGACAAAGCCATATCTGAGAGGTGCTCCTCGCACCCTCTCTGACCTTCGGAGAGGAGGTGTGTATTGTGGCTGTTCTTGATCCACAAGAACCTCTGGTGAGGAACTTTACTTGAAGGCTCATCGGTTTGTTGGTTCTGTTCTTCACACAACTCAAGTGAAGAATCACTACATCCTGCTTGGATTAACTCTTATTCCAAGAATGTAGCATGCTTACTGATAATTATCTTTTGCTCAGTAGCATTATAAAAGAGGTATCCCTTACCTTCTTTTGGGTTACCAACAAACCTACACTTGTCAGCCCTAGCACTTAACTTATGTCCAAAGTTATTCTTGACATAAGCATGGCAACCTCAAATTTTTAAGTACTTAAGACTTGATCTTTTACCATTCCATAACTCAAATGGAGTGCTACTTACTGACTTAGATGGAACCCTGTTTAATATATATGCAGCAGTATCCAAGGCATGTCCCCAGAAGGAAATTGGAAGATCTGTGAAGCTCATCATGGATCTCACCATGTCCAACAAGGTGCGATTTCTCCTTTCTGCCACTCCATTTTAACTAGGATGTATAAGGAGGGGTCCATTAAAAAATAATGCCTTTGTCCTTGGGATGGTTCAAAAACTCACTAGACAAGTTTTTCCCTCCTCGATCAGATTGAAGAGCTTTAATACTAGGTCCAGTTTGTCTTTCAACCATACTCTGATATTCTTTAAACTTATCAAAAGCTTCGAACTTGTGTTTCATAAGATACACATAATCGAACCTTGATAAATCATCAATAAAAGTGATGAAATAAGAATATCATCCTCTGGCCTGAGTTGACATAGGTCCACATACATCAGTATGTACAAGACCTAACAATTCAGTTGCCCTTTTTCCATATCTAGTGAACGGAGACTTGGTCATTTTTCCTTTGAGGCAGGACTCATAAGTTCCTAATGATTGAAAATCATCAGGGTCAAAGTAATCCTCTTTGACTAACTTGTTTATCCTTGACTCGTTGATATGACCTAACCGGCAATGCCAAAGATATGTGACATTGACATTATCTCTTTTTCTCTTCTTGTCATCTACAAGAAGTATTTCATCATTGAGTACTAAAGTTAAAAGACCATTCACAAAACAACCATGCCCAAATATTGTATTATTATGAATAATAGAGCAGCCACTGCTCTTTACACTTATTTCATATCCTTGTTGTAACAACAAGGGTATAAAAATAATGTTTCTTACAATATTTGGCACATAGTAGCATTCTTCCAACCTTATAATATTATCCAAAGGTAATAACAGAAGATAGATGCCCACAACTTCAGCATATATGGGTTCTTTACTTGTCCCATATAATTTGAAGTCACCTTTCTTCAAATTTCTAATTCTATGGAGTCCTTGTAAAGATTTACAAATATATGACCCACATGCGATATCCAATACCCATGAATTAGAAATATATTCACTCAATGATAAATTAGTTTGTATCATTTACAAAACCCCTAGATGCACCACTTGCATTTAGCTTCACATTTGCAAGACAAGTCTTGCAATCCTTCTTCCAATGTCCAAACATGCTGCAATGGGAACAGGCTCATTAGCCTTCTTCCTCAACGAGTCCACATAGTTTGAATTGGTTAACTTATTAGCATCTAAGATGCCATGCAATGATAAATTTGAAGCTATAAAAATAAATATCCTATATTTAATTAAAGAACAATATCAGCATACCACTCAAGATGACATCCATAACTGGATAAGGACTTTCTATCTAATTATATCTCCCACTATTTTCTTCAAATACCATAACCCTTAACTATGGTAAGCGAGAAACCTTTCTGATTTCCTTAGTGGGTTGAGATCGTAATTTCTCATTAGTGTCTTGTGTTACATAACAAACACTAATAAGTTCAAAGGTAGGACTTACTTTCCAATTGCAACTCGTGCAATTCTCAATAATTATCTTTGCCTCTAAGACACTTATAGTCTTGTGTTACACAACAAACTATAATGTCTTAGTTTAGTCAAACCCTTCATTTCTATATAGCTATAATTGAATATTGTTGCCCTTGTGTTACACAACAAATCAACAATTTCAACCATGCCATAAAGCACTAAGTGCACCAAAACAAATTTCATATCAAACCCTAGAGTAGATCTTGTGTTACACAACAAACCTACTATAGTTTTGATATTAATTTGGCTTAGCATGAAGGAAGGCAAATTATAGTATACATAATCAATTAGCATTCTCAAGTTAAGGTTTAAATATGACCAAATTGGCCAAGTAAGTGGAAGGGGTGAGGAGGTCCCCCCATTGCTTTCCTTAGACATCAATTAAATTGGCCAGGTTAGACAACGGAATCAATTAAAAATCTCATTCCCTTTACCTTCCCAAAACTACTTGCCTAGACACCAATCGGCTGATCAAACCCTAATCGATTTTGCATCATGAATAATTATTTACTATGACTAAATATGATTTTTATGAGGGCTTTGATCTCTCAAAAACACATTCTAAATACTATCATGATAATTACATTTATAACTACAAGTATAAACAAAACATGATAACTATGTTTATAACAAATATAAACATATTGTGATGCAGAACAAATAAAGGGATGCGATGCGGAAGTAAATTAAGATTAACTAATTTTTTTATTGTTTTTATATGTTTGTAGAAGTTGGCTTCAAATCAAAGAAAAGTTAACCTAACATTGAAAGAAACTAATATGATAATTGAAAGCACAATTTTAAGGAAACTAAATTATCAGAGTAGTTCAGAAGCAACGGATCGCTGGGGGTTGAGAAACTCCCAGACCTAGGGTTTCGCTCCGAACTTTCAACAGAACAGAAATAAAGAGAAGAGATGGTTTACCTAACCAGACAATGATCTTCACAGATTTTGGTGGAAGAACTCTCCCGAGCAGATTGTTGGATCCTCGGATTCAGATATCTTCGCAATGGATCCTCCAATACTGGTCCTTTGGCGGGTTGGCTTCTCCTGAACTCAAGATCTGGAAGAGAAGAAAAATAATTGATGGAATCAGAGAGTCAAGGGAGAAATTTACCAGGTTGATGAACTTGAAGATTGAAATTGCTGAAAACTGGATTCTCCTGGAAGCTGATGTGATTTTCCTTGGAACTTGCTCTGGATCTGAAGTAGCCAGACTGGATCTGGATGAAGGTGGACGGCCTGGACTTGTAGAGAGAGAGGCCGTGGGAGATGGGAGGAGCTAGGGTTTGATGGATTGGAAATAATGAAGGGTGGCTAGGGTTTTGGATTTTTAAGTGGCTAACCTAGGGTTTTGGATAAAGATGGAGATCTCTCACCTCCTCAAGGCTCCAATGGAACCCGGATTACCCCCTCACAGAGCTCAACACTTAGAATAGTGCGGAAGAAGAGAAACCTAGGTTGCTCAACACAAGAGAATAGCAAAAATAATTTTTCTTCATTGATTTCCTAAAGTTACAAAGAGAGGTCTATTATATAGACCTAAAATTTTCTCCAAGCTTGTACAAATTCCCATGTGGGACT
This sequence comes from Areca catechu, assembly GCA_021397845.1. Lineage (NCBI taxonomy): Eukaryota > Viridiplantae > Streptophyta > Magnoliopsida > Arecales > Arecaceae > Areca > Areca catechu. The sequence continues at coordinate 125,018,895 of CM038047.1, read as the reverse complement.
AAACTCCTCCAACCTCTAGATTAGGTAGAAAACCCCCTCTCTTGGTCGACCAAGACTTCAAAAAAATTTGGGACGGCCATAAAGAATTTTTTTTGGAAATTTTATGGCGCCTTCTTTGGAGTTGGATTTGGATTTGGAGTCCTCTTCTCCTTATGGCATTTCTTCTTTTCTTCCACTCCAAGTTAAGCTATTTGATTTTGATTTGAACTTCAATTAGGAGTAGGTTGGATGTTCTTCTTTGATTTTTTCTCCAAGAGAAGTCCCTTTCCTTCTTTGCTTAGACAAAATTGGCAGGTATGGGCGCCTCCTTTAAATTGGCTTCCAATTTGATTTTTTTCTTCTTTGGATGTGGGGACCATGACACTGGGATGCCTCTGTGGCGCCTCCTAGACCCTGGCGTGTGCTCGGAGTGTGGCTGGGCGTGTGGCTTGGAGTGTGGCCTCCACTTGCTTGGACCTTGATTTGATTGGAAGACAAATGTGGCACCATATTGGATAAAATTGAAACCACATTGGGACTTGCACCGAGTCAACATGACTCAACAAAATTTAAATGGTGACTCAAGAAATAAATAAAAATAAATAAACTGGTTGACCAGGTCAACCTTTATTACAAACCCTAATTTCTCGGGCAATGTTAATCAGAGATCCAGATGGAGCTCTGAAGTCTTCTTCTGAGTCTGGTGCCCGCACCAATTCTCCCGGGGTGGGAGGAACTCGACCCTGTCGAGTAAGGCTCAAGTTGGCTCTGGTATCTCTCCAAGAGGTCTGGGTCCAATTCTTGTAATTCTTCTCGGGAGATCCAAGAGTCATCAGAATCTGGCCTTCCTTGCCAGCGGACCAGGTACCTTTGGTATCCTCGATTACGAGTAGAGATAACCTGATCATCCAGGATCTTTTCAATCTGCTCTTTCCTCACAGGCCAGTTTGTTGGTGGACACACAGGGTCGGGATCACTCTCAATGATAGGGTTAGGCTCAAAAGGCTCACTAGGAATCACAGCTGGCTTCCTGTACTCTACTAAGTCTGTAATGTTGAAAGTAAGCTAATGCCTAGTTCTGGAGGCAACTCGAGCACATAGGCATTGGATCCTACTCTCTTTACCACTCTAAATGGTCCAGCTCCCCTAGCATGTAACTTTCTAACGGTTTCAGGAGGAAACCGTTCAGGCCTTAACCTAATCATCACATAGTCTCCCTCAACAAAAGATTTGACTCGCCTTTGAGTATCAGCCAACTTCTTATAAGTTTCATTACTTAAATTTATTTTGGCATGAATTTCTTTATGCAAGTCTTTTACATGCTGTGCAAAATTCTCAGCAGACTCGGAGACTCGAGTGTGGATAGGTAAAGGGACTAGGTCAAGAGGTGTGTGAGGTTTGTACCCATGTACAATTTAAAATGGACTCTTACCCGTAGACCTATTGACCGAGTCATTGTACGCAAATTCTGCCCTTGGTAGGTATAAATCCCAATTTCTGGTGTTTTCACCAACAAGACATCTCAGCAGATTTCCTAGGCTACGGTTCACTACTTCAGTTTGGCCATCAGTTTGGGGATGATAGGCAGTTGAAAACTTAAGTTTTGTCCCTAACTTATGCCAAAGGGTCTTCCAAAAGTAACTGGTGAACCGGACATCCCTATCTGAAACGATTGTCTTAGGTAGGCCATGGAGTCTAACTATCTCATTGAAGAAAAGTGTGGCTACCTTAGACGCATCAAAGGTTTGGGAACAAGGCAAGAAGTGGGCCATTTTAGAGAATCTGTCGACTACGACACAGATAGAATCATGTCTCCTCTGGGTCTTAGGTAAACCTAACACAAAATCCATACTCACATCTTGCCAAGGACGATCTGGGACAGGGAGTGGGGTATAAAGGCCAGTGTTTTGTTTTCGCTGTTTGGCAACAGCGCAGGTTCGACATCTAGCTACAATATTAGCTACATCCCTTTTCAAGCTAGGCCAGAAAAAGTGGTCTTCAATAGCTAGAATGGTCTTGTCTTTTCCAAAATGGCCGGCTAAACCTCCAGCATGGATTTCCCAAATCAAAAATTCCCTAAGAGAAGTTCTAGGGATGCAAAGCCTATTTTTGAAGAACAAAAAACCATCTACAAGGGTATAATCCTGGTGATTACTAGATGGTCCTTGAACTAGATCCTGATACACAGTTGTAAAATCCGGACAAGACTCATATTCCTCTTTGATTTGCTCAAACCCTATGACCTCAGTTCTAACAGAAGTTAATAACAGGGATCGGCGACTAAGGGCATCAGCTACCTTATTCTCAACTCCAGCCTTATGTTTCAGGACAAAAGTATAGGACTGGATATATTCTACCCACTTAGCATGCCTAGGGTTAAGCTTCTTTTGGGAGTTCAGAAATCTAAGAGCCTCATGGTCCGAAAATAGTACAAATTCCTGCGGTAGCAAATAATGTCTCCAGTAACGCAAAGCTTGCACCACCGCATAAAATTCCTTATCATAGGTAGAATACCTAAGCTTAGCATCATTAAGTTTTTCACTAAAGAATGCTATGGGATGATTCTCTTGGCTTAGGACTCCACCTATTCCTACACCTGAAGCATCACAGGCAACCTCAAATACTTTAGAAAAATCGGGTAATCTCAGAATGGGTGCTTGGGTCATTTTATCCTTAAGATCTAGGAAGGCTTTATGGGCTGACTTAGTCCAATGAAATTCTCCCTTCCTAATACAATCAGTGATAGGAGCAGCTAAAGTACTAAACCCCTTGATGAATCGCCTATAGAAGGTAGCCAAGCCGTGGAAACTTCTAACTTCATGCACATTGGTTGGCTCTGGCCAGTCTACTATGGACCTAATCTTCTCAGGATCGGCCGCCACGCCGTCAGGGGTTACTACAAAACCAAGAAAGATAACTCTACTAGTCATGAATTCACACTTCTTAAGATTACCGTAGAGTCTATCATTCCTCAAAACTTGGCAGACTGCTCTAAGGTGGCCTAGGTGATCTGCTGGGGTCTTACTATAGATCAGGATGTCATCAAAATAGACCACCACAAATTTTTCTATGAAAGCCCTAAGTACCTGGGTCATAGTTCTCATGAAAGTACTAGGGGCATTGGATAACCCAAAAGGCATAACAACCCATTCATAAAGACCATCCTTAGTTTTGAAAGCAGTTTTCCATTCATCCCCGGGTCTAATCCTAACCTGATGATAGCCGCTTCTGAGATCAATCTTAGAAAAAACCATTGCACCAGCCATCATATCAAGCATGTCATCTAGTCTAGGGATGGGAAACCTATATTTGATTGTAATTTTATTGATGGCACGACTGTCAACACACATCCTCCACGTGCCATCTTTCTTTGGGGTCAGTAAGGCTGGGACTGCACAAGGGCTAAGACTTTCTCTAATAAACCCCTTCCTCAATAATTCTCCAACCTGCTTTTGCAGTTCTTCATGCTCAGATGGATTCATCCTGTAATGGGGCAAGTTGGGCAAAGTCACCCCTGGGATTAGATCTATGGCATGCTGGATATCCCTAAGAGGTGGAAGGTGGTCTGGCAAATCCTCAGGAAAGACATCCTCAAATTCTTTTAACACAGGTTTAACTTCTTGAGGAGGCTCTGAGGGCTCCGAAGTTCTAAGTTCCTTAGCAGTCAACATCCAGATGGGTGAACCACTATGAATTTCTTGTTCTAGATCCTTAGCACTGATTAGGTTCACTCCAGTTTTCATCTCCTTAACCTTATCGGCTCCTTTAGTTACCTTGTCCTTAGGGGGAACTGAATGGATCGTAATCTTCTTCCCATTGAAACTAAAGACACAGGTATTGGATTTTCCTAAGAGGGTGGCATCATGATCATACAACCAAGGTCTTCCGAGAATTATACTGCTCACCCCCATGGGTAAGACATCGCACCAAATCTTTTCGTGATAAGATTGCATTTGGATTTGGACTTGACATCTAGACTGGATGGGTATGGAGGTAGAATCTATCCAAGAAACCTTATAGGGGTTGGGATGGGGAACTGGGATTAAGCCTAACATCTTGGCAGTGCTAGTAGAGATGGCATTTACACAGCTCCCACTATCTATGATGATCTTACATACCTTATCCCCTAATTTAAGAAAAGTCTGTAGGATGTTAGTCCTACGCCAATCCTCTTGAATTAGATTCTGGGATAGGATGCATCTTACAACTCCTAATTGGTCAGATTCATTGGGTTCCTCCTCTCCTTCATACTCCTCAACCAAATTCATTCCGGCCTCATAAACTTCTTCTTCAAATTCCTCACTGGGCTCGGAATTATCATTCTCTCCCTCTTCTATGTAAAGGGATCTCCGTGGGCACTGGCTAGCAACATGACCTACCTTATGACACTTGAAACAGGCTATGGCAGTACACTGACTGGAAATGTGACCTGGTTTCTGACACTTAAAACAGGTGATATTTGAACTAAGGGTTCTCTGGGTGTCAGGTGCCTTACCTTTGTCCATGGGCCTAGGGGTAGAAGTACCCTGAAAAGGTTTACTAGGGATAACTTGGCTAGGTCCATTCCTTGGGATTGGGGCACTAACCCTAGAAGGTATAGGTCCTCTCTGAAATTTCTCAGTGTTTAGTGCAATCTGGTAGGCTTGGTCTAGATCAGTAACCTCTCTCAGAAATAGTTCTCTCTTGATATCTTCCCTCAGTCCAGCCCTAAATCTAGACAAAGTAACTTCGTGGGCTTCACTCACATCACATCTCATTAGGTATTCATCAAAAGTAGCTATGTAGTCTGAGACAGATCGGTTTCCTTGTTTCAGATTTTGCCATTGGTCTAACAGGTTTTGCTGGTATGAAATGGGTAGGTATTTATCTCTCAGTTTTTCTTTCATACCCTGCCAAGTGGTTATGGGCTCAACATTCCGTCTCCTAGTGGTTAGCTCAATGTTCCCCCAGTATAACCTAGCTTGACGCACTAATTTCATCTTGGCAAACTTGTATTTCCTCTCCTCAGACATAGCATACCACTCAAAGTATTGGTCCATCTCACCCTCCCAATCAGAATACACCTTAGGGTTCAGACTACCATCAAAAGTGGGTGCATCTAATTTGATGTTCCTGATGAACCTATCATCTCTATCTTCAGGCTCTGGGTCAGGCCTCCTATGATTAGGTTCAGGATCTCTATATAAAGGCCTTCTAGGCTCCTGATGTGGGTGAGGTTGAGGCACATTAAAATCGGGGTCAGGAGTCCAATTCCGATGTCTAGGTTCTTCAAGTACTTGGACTCGGTCCCTAAGTTGGGTAAGATCCTCATGAATTTGTGCGCTAAACTGGGCCACAGTGTTTGTCATATCCTGATTCATTTTAGCCATACTTTCAGTAAGAGTTCTGATCATGGCCTCTAAATCAGGTTGGGTTTGACCAGGTTGATATGGCACTCCGTTTCTGGTAGACATGATGATTCAAGCAAGCACACAAAATGAGACTAGACTAAATCGACTACTGGATCACTAGACCTAGAGTCCAAACTAGAGGCCCAATCAGAGTGGCAAGCTAGCCTGTAGTAACTCAGGACTCAGCCAGGCAGGTGTAAGGGGAGTGTTAGGTCCCAGAATGCCAATCCTAGACACCAATCAGTGATTGGCCAGGTAGGCGGACCAGCACACAAGCCCTTCAGGAATGGATCCCTGAACCACCGTTCTAGACACTGAGTGCTAAGCACACACAGAATAACTCGGCAAACTGACTCAACACTAGCCTAGACCCGACCAATTGGTGTCCCTAGCCCACTGGGGCAAATTAGGTCTAACTGATTTTAAATTAGATCTAGGTTCGAATGATTGGATGGTGGTTTTGGGCTAAGGAGAGGTAATCAACTCCTCCCCTTATCTTAGATGCTCAATTGCCCTTAAGTAAATTATGAGATGATCACTCCAAAAAGAATTGAATTGCAGAACACAAAAAATAGAGGTGTTGTATTTTAATGCTCAGAATTTTTACCGAAACCAATAAATCACAGAAAAATTATGAAAAATATGGTCAATTATACTGGTTTCAACGAAGCAAAAATCATGCGATTCGGAGTTTTATGCAGGGAGAAATAATTCAGACAACAGGGCGATTACGGGCTGCAACTAGATTGTCTTCCCCGTTTATAATCCCTGCTACGAAGTTATAACCCAATGGATCCCCTACACGCCCTAGGAACACCCCGTGGAATGGGAGGAGGAGGCTTGCGCCTCGCTTAGTTCCTAGGACCGGACGTCCTGGGGAGTCTACTTCGAGCAGACAAAATAAAAAGAGAAAACAATCAAAACAAGCAAGCAAGCAAATCAGAAACCCTAGACTGGGCTCTGATACCAAAAATGATGCAGAACAAATAAAGGGATGCGATGCGGAAGTAAATTAAGATTAACTAATTTTTTTGTTGTTTTTATATGTTTGTAGAAGTTGGCTTCAAATCAAAGAAAAGTTAACCTAACATTGAAAGATACTAATATGATAATTGAAAGCACAATTTTAAGGAAACTAAATTATCAGAGTAGTTCAGAAGCAACGGATCGCTGGGGGTTGAGAAACTCCCAGACCTAGGGTTTCGCTCCGAACTTTCAACAGAACAGAAATAAAGAGAAGAGATGGTTTACCTAACCAGACAATGATCTTCACAGATTTTGGTGGAAGAACTCTCCCGAGCAGATTGTTGGATCCTCGGATTCAGATATCTTCGCAATGGATCCTCCAATACTGGTCCTTTGACGGGTTGGCTTCTCCTGAACTCAAGATCTGGAAGAGAAGAAAAACAATTGATGGAATCAGAGAGTCAAGGGAGAAATTTACCAGGTTGATGAACTTGAAGATTGAAATTGCTGAAAACTGGATTCTCCTGGAAGCTGATGTGATTTTCCTTGGAACTTGCTCTGGATCTGAAGTAGCCGGACTGGATCTGGATGAAGGTGGATGGCCTAGACTTGTAGAGAGAGAGAGGGCGTGGGAGATGGGAGGAGCTAGGGTTTGATGGATTGGAAATAATGAAGGGTGGCTAGGGTTTTGGATTTTTAAGTGGCTAACCTAGGGTTTTGGATAAAGATGGAGATCTCTCACCTCCTCAAGGCTCCAATGGAACCCGGATTACCCCCTCACGGAGCTCAACACTTAGAATAGTGCGGAAGAAGAGAAACCTAGGTTGCTCAACACAAGAGAATAGCAAAAATAATTTTTCTTCATTGATTTCCTAAAGTTACAAAGAGAGGTCTATTATATAGACCTAAAATTTTCTCCAAGCTTGTACAAATTCCCATGTGGGACTAAACTCCTCCAACCTCTAGATTAGGTAGAAAACCCCCTCTCTTGGTTGACCAAGACTTCAAAAAAATTTGGGACGGCCATAAAGAATTTTTTTTGGAAATTTTATGGCGCCTTCTTTGGAGTTGGATTTGGATTTGGAGTCCTCTTCTCCTTATGGCATTTCTTCTTTTCTTCCACTCCAAGTTAAGCTATTTGATTTTGATTTGAACTTCAATTAGGAGTAGGTTGGATGTCTTCTTTGATTTTTTCTCCAAGAGAAGTCCCTTTCCTTCTTTGCTTAGACAAAATTGGCAGGTATGGGCGCCTCCTTTAAATTGGCTTCCAATTTGATTTTTTTCTTCTTTGGATGTGGGGACCATGACACTGGGATGCCTCTGTGGCACCTCCTGGACCCTGGCGTGTGCTCGGAGTGTGGCTGGGCGTGTGGCTTGGAGTGTGGCCTCCACTTGCTTGGACCTTGATTTGATTGGAAGACAAATGTGGCACCATATTGGATAAAATTGAAACCACATTGGGACTTGCACCGAGTCAACATGACTCAACAAAATTTAAATGGTGACTCAAGAAATAAATAAAAATAAATAAACTGGTTGACCAGGTCAACCTTTATTACAAACCCTAATTTCTCAGGCAATGTCAATCAGAGATCCAGATGGAGCTCTGAAGTCTTCTTCTGAGTCTGGTGCCCGCACCATATTGCATATAACTCTAACATATATAGAACATTTCATGTCATCAAGCATATTATTCTAATATGCAAAGCATTACATGACAGCAAGCATATTACCCTAATATACATAGCATGATAACATGCATATTACCCTAATATGCCAAACATGACATGATTAATATAAAATACCGTTCACCTCACTCATTCAAGGAAATTACCACAAAGTTGCACCCCTACATGCCATAGGAAACCCAAAGAATGGACAGAGTGGGCTTTTTACACCCTACTTTACTCCTATGACCAGATGACTATGGCAACCCCAATCCAGAGCAGTTACTTGGTTCAATCAACATGCATAATTTCATACTTGAAATGATAACATGCATTTCATTAAAAATAGAAATTAAACATATTACCCTAATATGCAAAATTTCATATCAATGCATTAACATGCCTTTTTCATGAAGAAACTAGAAATCTGACATATTAACCCTAATATGCATTTTCATCACAAGATTCTGGTAGAGTCGACATGACAGAGTTCGAGTCAGCTCGATCACTAGTCGGGTCGACTCAATATGTGGAAATCATGAAATTCAAAAATGATTCATAATTGGTATGCCACAAGGAGGGCTCTGATACCACTGATGCGAATTCTCCAAGGGTGCCGGGAATCATGCAGCATGCGAAAGTAAATTTTAAGACAAAATTCTAAGCATGAAACCCTAATATGGCTAGAAAACCCTAATTCCCAGGAACCCCTTATGCAATACCAATCAACGAAAACATAAATGAAGTCAGAATACATACCTGGATCGTTGAAATCCAATCTTTTTCACGAGGCTCACAAGTGCAAGCCCTCCAACGGTGATCCACACGAGAATGGTATGAAGGAAGAATCCCTACCGGGGTTGCTTACTTCAACAGAACTCTTTTGTCAGTCTTTTGACCTTTGACCACTATAGGACACCCTATCCTACTGTAGGACTTTCTGGACACAGTCCACTCTTGGTTTTAGGACAACTCTCCTCTAGGGCCCCTTAGGCTTATGTCCTAAAACTAAGCCTTGTCCTAGTAGAAAATACCTTGTCTTAACAAGACAAGTCTTGTCCTAAAGTAAGAAGGAGGGAGAGAGAAGTGGAAGAACACTCAGAATATCTTTTTACAGTGAAAAGAAAAAGATCTGAAACTTATATCACCACCCCTATTTATAGTTTTAAGAGGGGCATGTGATATGTCTTCCAACAGGTTATCAGATATGATTTTTCAAGACTGAAAAATCATATCCAATATGTCTCCTCATGCACCAAAAGACATATTGGCATCCGTCCATTTTCTTAGACAATCTGTGACTTGCCACATGGCAAGTACCGGTCCCTGGGAAGCTAAGAGGTGCCTCTTCAATCTCCAAACATCGAAGAATATGAAGAGTCCTGAAAGCAGAAGGACTCTGCTTCAGGGTGCGCGCCACATGAAGAGACGCATCTCTTCATGCATGCTTTTGCTTCCATCCATTTTTCATGCCCTTTCAAAAAGTCTTGACCGGTCAAACATATCTAAGAGGCATGGGATAAGATGAGAAGGTGCCCACTGAAATGAAACACTCAAGTGTTTCATTTGTAGGACTTTTGTCCTTCTGTGCACACTTTCATTTCCTGCGCGTGCCAAGAGGCACCAAGAAACCCTTTATGTTATGATAAACTTTATCTACACCCCATGCAACCTTTGACTAGTCAAAGCATATGTAATATGGGTGTCAAAAGAAAGATCATTAAATCCTCTTTCCATCCATATAAAAATATTTTAGATCAGAGGATTATAGACTCTTCTAGGCCTTTTTGAATGCCAAGGTATCATTTTGGCATCCAAAGTCCCAACTCAAATAGACTCTTTAATAAAACATCCAAAAGTCCAAAATAAAATCAGATCAAGATTTGATTTGGCTATCCCCACTTAGGACTCAACCTAATTTAGGTTTTTCTTAATTAGGTTAGCCCAATTAGCAAGCAACCGGACCCAATCCAATTGAGTTAGGAATTGGGTTAGCCTATATATGCTAGTATGCAATCTGGCAAACCAATTAGGATCCCATGACCCTAATTAAACCATGAGTAACTTCCTTGGCCTACTCTCTATTGTGTGTGACCCATTGGGTTCCACATCTAGCCAGCAGTAGGTTTAGGTTTGAGCCGATTCGATCCAATCGAACCCGATTGACCTAATTAGGTCAAATCGGCTTTCATAATTGTCCAATTCGAATCACACATCGAATTGACTCATGAAACTAATCCAATTAGTTCATGAAAACCCACAAGACAAGATTGACGTCTAGCAACGTATCATGCCTACCCGGAAGATGAGGAATTTTATAGAAATTATCAAAATACCCTTTAGTAGTAAGTTACCATACAATTCAATCTTTTGATCTCCCATTATCCCGATTAAGTGATGGGTATGCATAAATATCAAATCCTAACACTTAATCATATCGAGTCTCAACTCGATCATGAGGACTCAGCTGATGACTGATTAGAAGCCACTTCTAATCTCATCCCACTTTGCAAAGATTCCTTGAGTCACTCATCAAAGAGATTACATGGGATAATATATTCTCTTACCAGGATTGATCAATTCCTTGTTGGTCCACTCACATCCTTCATACACCTTCCACCATATCCAGAACACCCCGTACATGTCGCAATGCCATGAATGAGCATGAACCAAAGTATGGTTTAGTGTACACAAGGAACCATGGTGACCTCAGGTCTGAAGATCACATGCACAACTTCTACTCTGGGACCTATCTTTTGACAAGGAGTAAGACTTCCATAAGATAGTCCCGGTGTGGATCAGTTCAGTGTACTCATAACCTAATGAGCACCCTTATCCTTATATTAGTGTCTCTACACAAGTGGCTGTGAGACCAATCACCCTCATCAACTGAGCATACATAGGATAAGCTAGTCTTACTGGATTCATCGATCCCCGAGTCGATGGTCCAATGACTAGGAATATTCTAGATTAGGGTTTGTAGGAATTAGGTCTCACTGTTATTTTATCATAACCCTAATTTCATTGCCCTACTCTATGGGGTACATCATAATCAATAAAAACATGACACAACAGTATATGATGAATCAAATGCCTTTATTTATATGAAAATATTCATACATAAGCTGGAAGTTTACAAAAAGGCCCTCATAATGATTGGCTCTTAGGGCACTTTTCTATGAGGAACTTCAGTCTTGGCAGAAAAGGGGGAGCAATATCTCAGGAGCTCGACCCCAGAAAGTGGGAGCACGATCTCGACCAAGAGTTCAACTCCAGATGGGAGCTAACCTCGATTGGGGTCTTGACCTCTATAGAATGGGGGAGCTCTATCTTGGGAGCTCGACCCCGAGATGCGGGAGAATGACCTCTACCAGGAGCTCGACCCTAGATGGGAGCTGACCTCAATTAGGGGCTCAACCTTGGTAGAATGGGGGTAGCTCTATCTCGGGTGCTCGACCCCAGGAAGCGGGAGCACGACCTCGATCGGGAACTCGACCCCGAATGGAAGCTAACCTCAATCAAGGCCTCGACCTCAGCAGAATTGGGGAGCTCTATCTCGGAAGCTTGTCCTCGGAAAGCAAGAGCATGACCTCAGCTGGGAGCTCAACCCTGGATGGGAGTTGACCTTGGCCGGGTGCTCGACCTTTGCTTAGGGGTCAATAGATTGGCACACCAGGTAGGGGTCGAACCTATGACTTTCTGCTTAGGGGTTGAACCCGAGAGGACTCTTCTTGAGTCCCCTCTTTAGGGCCAGCATGGCGATTGGCTCATCGAGATGATAGATCTCCAGGGTGGCAGCTTTAAACTGGGACACGTATTCTCGGAGGAGGCTGACCATACCAGAAGGAAGCTAGACGGGAGGCCATTGAAAAGGCAAGCCATGGAGGAGACATCTGGCCCCTTGGCCCCAAAGGCTATGCCAGCCCCATTGCCAGGGGTCAGGCCCCAAGTCGACCCTACCAAGGAGGAAAAGTTCACTCTTCTCCTCACCCTGAGAGCAAAGATCCTGATGAAAAGTTCCTACGTCATCCTCCCCTGCTGAAGCCATATGCTGAACATGACAGATCTCACTACTGCCGCTTCCACCGAGACCATGACCATGACACTGAGGAATGCCGCCACCTAAAGAGTGATGAGGATATCAGACCAGACACAGATTGTAAAGCTCCAATTTGGATATCTGATTAATGTGTTGGGAAGTCAGTCAATTTTTTTCATTTGAGTCCAAAGTTATTCGAGTCCTGTAATAAACATTGAGTGTTAGCTTTGGCTCCTTGATTTTGATGAATAACAAAACATTGAGTATGTGTTTGGACTAGTGTTTCAAATCGAGTATGAATTTCATGTCATAGGTACATAAAATTTCCCATTCAAGTGTATCAAGCTTTCTAATATCAAAGCAAGATATTTCTCAATGTTTGAGTAATCCCCTAATCTTGGAACATTCTTTTTGGCCTTTATGGAGAAGCATCTAAAGGATTTTTGGATGAGATCTTGAAAATTTTAGAGTTTGGCATGCATTTTTGATTTGGCATAGAGCAAGTGTTGACTCTGGATCAAGTGTCGACACTTCAAAAGACTGGCATGCAAAAATTTTAGACTGGCATGGCAAGTGTCGACTCAAGGTGTCGACTCATGGTCAAGTGTCGATACTTTAAAGATCGACTCATCACCTGAGAACAAAATGAACATAACTCATATTTTTTTAAGTTTCTCAAGTATCAACTCAAAGTGTTGACTCAAGGTGTCGACTTATAGCTTGAGATCAGAAGTGGAGCAGAGTGCAGGAAATTCAAATTTTGCCTTGAGCTGATCCAAGTATCGACTTAAAGTGTTGACTCATGAAGAACTCAAGTGTCGACACTTGGTGTAATGACAAGTTTCTTAGAAATTTAGATTTGTTTCCAAACAGCTAGTTTGATCCCTCCAACGATCTCCAATAACTTTTTTAGTGGTTTTAAGCTATTAATACTCACCAAACCTCTTAAAGTCAACAAGAAAAAGAGAATCAAGAAGAGACAAGTTCCAATCATTTGAAAAGATAAAGAGAGCTTTTAAGAGATTTCACCTGAAAAAGGCTTCCATTTTTTAGAGTTTGAGCTTTCAAGTCTTTAACCAAAAGTGTGCATTCAAGAGATTCCAAGGAGAAGTCAACTCAAGCAACCAAGAGAGCTTCAACAACATTTATTTCTGCTCATTAAGGAGCTAATTGGTGGGGACACCAGAGGCACCAGAATAAGACGGAGGCTTTTCAACCCTCTATGAATTGATCAATAATTTATGAGTCCATCTGTAATAAGGGCTTAGCCCATCTGAGTCCATTTTAGTTGTTATTTGAGTCTTTTGAGTTTCAGTTCTGTACTAGTTAGCTCATGTTGAGCTAGTTCAGTCCAGTGTTAGTCAGCTCATGTCGAGCTAATTTTATTTTTTTGAGTCCTATTCAACCATATTGAAGACTCAAGACCACATCATACAAGTGAAGACCAAGTCCAACTAGATTGAAGACATGGAAGTATAGCCCAAGTCCAACCCAGCTTGAAGATTTGAAGACCTCGGGAGGAAAATTCAGAAAATCTTGATTCCTTGCAGATGCCGTCCAAATGCCCAGATTCCCTTCCATATGCCAAAGTATATTCATAGACCAGGGCATCCATGATTCTAGAGGTCCATCTGCATCCTAGCCCAAAGAAATCAAGCCCAGGTGCCAAGCCCAAGCCCTAAAGAAGCAAGATACCATGGAATATTCTTGCTACATGGCTACCAGGCCACCCCAGCATCCAGAGGCCCAAACCCATGCACCTGAGCCCCTTTGGGCCGGCCCCTTGCTGCTCTTAGAAGCCCAACACACCCCCCTAGGCGTCCTTGGAGTGTTGGCCAAGTCAAGAGAATTTTTAGGGATTTTTGTACCAAATATTTCCTTATTTTCTAGCTAGGGTTTGAGAGGGAAAATGATTCTTATATAAAGACTAATGTGCCCTTACTTGGAGCCCAAGGTTAAGGGTCTATTTAAAGGACCCTAGCCTCTTGTATGAAGGGAGATTTTGATATATGAAATAAACCTTGAGTTCTTCAATTGCTTTGTGTGATTACCCTGCTGTGTGCATAAAGGGGTTTGAGAGTTTTTCTTTCCGGTGTTTGCAACCATCTTCCTATCGCCAACCATCCTTCCAGCCCCTCCAAAACTTTCTTTCCTTTGCTATTTTCCTTTATTTTCTTGATCTTCTTTAAGTTTTCTAACCCCTGACAGGTCATTTGTAGGTCCCCGAGTTCCTACGAATCCAACGACTCCAGCCAAGCCTCAAACGGACCACCGAGCAGAAAGCCGGGTATCCGCGGGTCTTTGACTCGATTTTCCAGTCGCATCCATCGAGGAACGAGAGATCCCTTCACTGCAATCTTCACCGGGCACTTCAGACGTTGTCAGGTACAGCCCCTCTACCTCCAGTATTATTATTGTAGGAGAACTTGCCCAAACCGAGGCTTCTCAGCCCCGGCGATCCTTCTTTAGTACTTTTCTAGGTTCTAATCTGCATGCTTGGCTTCAAAAATTCATATAAAACTCCCTACAACTAATTTTGATCTAAAATTTGGGAATTAATTACCTAACCCCACATATAAAACATACAAAAAGAATTGCATGCATTTTTATCCCGCATCATTTGGTATCAGAGCTTAGATTAGGGCTTATTTTTTACATTTTTTGTCCATATATGCTCTGTTATTTTAATTATTTATCTATGATAAAAACTCTAAAAATTTTGAAATTTATTTTTCTGGATTCATCATAACTAACAGTAATTTTAAGAATTTTTTCAGATTTTATTATGGCCTGTGAATTCTCTGTAAGCCAAAATATAGCCTATAAATTTTTGGCTCTATTTTTTCAGCAAGACAAGTTTGGAAGTTTTAGGGTTTTGTTTAGCATCTTTTGCATATCTTTTAATTTTAGTATATTTCCAGCATATTAGTCCATGATTTGCAAGTTTTCTTCTATTTAAAAAAATACCAAAAAAAAAATTACATATTCTCCAAAATACCAAAAAACATTTAAACCCTAATTTGCATCCTCATCTGCCTGCCATCATTGCATAATTTACTTTTAAGGGCATTCTTGCTATATCATATGGGGGGGAGGATTTGATCACCTCTCCTTAGCCCAAAACCACATCCCTTGCATTCGATCCCAAGCCTTAACCTAAAATTAACTAGACTTAATTTGCCCTAGTGGGCTAGGGACACCAACTGGTCGGGTCCGGGCTACGTGTCAGATCATTGTGTCAAGATAACCTGTGTGTGCCTTATTCTCAGTGTCTAGAACGGTGGTTTAGGGATTCAATCCTGAAAGGCTTGTGTGCTGGTCCGCCTACCTGGCCAATCTCTGATTGGTGTCTAGGATTGGCAATCAGGGACCTAACACTCCCCTTACACCTGCCTACCTGAGTACAGGGTTACTATAGGCTAGTTTGCCATCCTGATTGAGCATCTAGTTTGGACTCTAGGTCTAGTCAGCTGTAGTCAGTCTGATCGAGTCTTGCATGAGCACTAGATCAGGGGTTTCATATCACCCACCTCCTTCACAAATGTCTGAACCCATGGAAAATTTGCAAGCCCAAATAAAAGCATTCACTGAGCAACTAACCCAATCCATGGCCCAGTTAACTCAGTCTAGTACCCAAACCAACAATAGAATTGACCATCTTGCCAATAGGTTTGACCAGTTAGAAGGCCATGTAGGGACCCTAGGAAGAACCCATGGATCACAGTCTGAGCCAGATCTTTAGTCCCCTCAACCTAGGAGGACCCCAAACCCTGATCTATACCATGAAGTCGAACCTAGGAGAGCCCCTTATCCTGACCCGTACTACAATCCTCAACCTAGGAGGACCCCAAACCCTGATCCATACCGAGAGGTTGAACCTAGGAGAGCCCCTCAGCCTGACCCATACTATAATACTGAACCTAGAAGAACCCCTTACCATGACCCTTATTATGATACTGAACCTAGAAGAACCCCTTACCATGGCCCTTATTATGATACTGAACCTAGGAGAACCCAATACTCTGACCCATATAGGGAGCCCAACCCTAGGAGAACCCAATATTCTGACCCATATAGGGAGTCCAACCCTAGGAGAACCTAATATCTTGACCCATATAGGGAGCCCAACCTTAGGAGGACCCCATACCATGATCCATCCGTAGAACCTGACCATAGAGCTGACCCAAAATCCTATGACCCCAGATCCTATAATCCCATGACCCATAGATCTGCACCCTTGTCCTATGAGCCCAGAGAATCCATAACCCCAAAGTATCAATCTAGTACTAGTCAGGTTTTCCTTAATCAACTTGAATCTCATAGGATTAGTACCCCTAAATATGAACCCAGTAGTGAGCCACTACCCCTTAGGCAACCTGAACCTACTAGGACTAGTGTCCATAATCAAAAACTAGGACCTAGCCAATTTTCCCCTAACCGACTTTCTCCAACCATTTTTGAGATTGACAAGGCTTACATTAACACGGAAGTGTATGAAGCTGATACGAGCCTAGTGGATGGGTATGAAGGAGAAGAGGAGACACCTTTAGTAGACCTAGAATTAGCTGATCCAGTAGATACCCAAGTAGAAACCAACCTAGAGCTAGTTAACCTTGACCACATCCAACCTAAAGCTATAGTGGAAGAACAATTAGAGGAAGAGAACTCTGATACTAGAATTTTACCTGAGGAAACACTAGAAAAGGATCTAATTGTAGAGCATATTCCTAAATTCCATGAACAAGAAGACTTTATTCAGGATTTGGCTTACTTAACCCATTGCCCTCAGAATGAATCCCTTCCTGCCATTCCTATTGAAGATCTCTTCCCAAAAATTGTTGACCCATCCTTCCATAGCATGGACCTTTTCTTGCCCATAGATATTCCACAATCTCGTAAGATTAGCCTTATTAGTCTAGGATTAGTCCCTGACGCCCCTTCTTTTATCCTACTTTATCCAACTAAACCTTTTTCTCCACCCTACCAGACTAATTCTGAACCCACTTCCTATTTCCTACCCTTTCTTGAGTCTTCTCATGTGTCTAGAACTATTAGGTTAGATTTTGTTGAGGTTACTAGGTTGCAAGAATCCATAGAGCCCATCCCATTTGCTTCCTACTTTTGGCAGACCCTCTGGCACCGATTAGGAGTTACTAGCAAATTTTCTTCTGCATGTCATCCATCAACCACGACTCATGCCCCCATGCCCAAGTGGTAGTTAAGACCTAATAAACCTCTTTAGTCGAGTCTGTTAGGTGTAGGTTTGAGTCCTTTGCATCATCTTGTTAGGAGTCTGCATGTGCCTAGCATGTTCACCACCTACACTAATTTTAAACAAACTGGCTAATTCCCGAAGATGGACCAAAGAATTTGATGTAGTGGATTATATCTTGGTTAGGCTTAGGCCTAAAAGAAGCTTCATGCTTGCAGAGCCAGACCTTTTAAAGTGATATAGAAGGTTGGATCAAATGCCTATATGTTAGACTTGCCTTCGGATATGGGCATTAGTTCTACCTTCAATATTATAGACCTGGTTGAGTATAGGGAACCGACAGCGATACCTAGTGAGGCCTTTGGACCAGTTCCTTTTCATTGTGAGTGATCCTAACCCAGAGTGTCCACTAACAAATTGGCCTGAGAGAGGAGAATGGATATCCTGGACGATCAAGCCATCACGACCCGGGGCCGTGACTATCAACGCTTCCTGGTCCGATGGCAAGGCCAGCCAGAGTCGGACGATTCGTGGATTTCTCGAGAGGACTTGCAATGCCTCAACCAAGACCTTCTCGAGAGATATGTGAGCCAGTCTGATTTTCACTCGACAGGGTCGAGTTCCTCCCACCCTGGGAGAATTGGTGGGGACATCGGAGGCACCAGAATAAGACGGAGGCTTTTCAACCCTCTATGAATTGATCAATAATTTATGAGTCCATCTGTAATAAGGGCTTAGCCCATCTGAGTCCATTTTAGTTGTTATTTGAGTCTTTTGAGTTTCAGTTCTGTACTAGTCAGCTCATGTTGAGCTAATTCAGTCCAGTGTTAGTCAGCTCATATCGAGCTAATTTTTTTTTTTGAGTCCTATTCAACCATATTGAAGACTCAAGACCACATCATACAAGTGAAGACCAAGTCCAACTAGATTGAAGACATGAAAGTATAGCCCAAGTCCATCCCAGCTTGAAGATTTGAAGACCCCAGGAGGAAAATTCAGAAAACCCTGATTCCTTGCAGATGCCCTCCAGATGCCGAGATTTCCTTCCAGATGCCAAAGTATATTCATAGACCAGGGCACCCATGATTCTAGAGGTCCATCTGCATCCTAGCCCAAAGAAATCAAGCCCAGGTGCCAAGCCCAAGCCCTAAAAATGCAAGATACCAGGGAATATTCCTGCTACATGGCTACCAGGCCACCCCAGCTTCCAGAGGCCCAAACCCATGCACCCGAGCCCCTTTGGGCCAGCCCCTTGCTGTTCTTAGAAGCCCAACACACCCCCCTAGGCGTCCTTGGAGTGTTGGCCAAGTCAAGAGAATTTTTAGGGATTTTTCTACCTAATATTTCCTTATTTTCTAGCTAGGGTTTGAGAGGGAAAATAATTCTTATGTAAAGACTAATGTGCCCTTACTTGGAGCCCAAGGTTAAGGGTCTATTTAAAGGACCCTAGCCTCTTGTATGAAGGGAGATTTTGATATACGAAATAATCCTTGAGTTCTTCAATTGCTTTGTGTGAGTATCCTGCTGTGTGCATAAAGGGGTTTGAGAGTTTTTCTTTCCGGTGTTTGCAACCATCTTCCTGCCGCCAACCATCCTTCCAACCCCTCCAAAACTTTCTTTCCTTTGCTGTTTTCCTTTATTTTCTTGATCTCCTTTAAGTTTTCTAACCCATGACAGGTCGTTTGCAGGTCCCCGAGTTCCTACGAATCCAACGACTCCAGCCAAGCCTTAAATGGACCACCGAGCAGAAAGCCGGGTATCCACGGGTCTTTGGCTCGGTTTTCCAGGCTGCATCCATCGAGGAACGAGAGATCCCTTCACTGCGATCTTCACCGGGCACTTCAGACGTTGTCAGGTACACCCCCTCTACCTCCAGTCATATTATTGTAGGAGAACTTGCCCTAACCGAGGCTTCTCAGCCCTGGCGATCCTTCTTTAGTACTTTTCTAGGTTCTAATATGCATGCTTGGCTTCAAAAATTTATATAAAATTCTCTACAACTAATTTTGATCTGAAATTCGGGAATTAATCACCTAACCCCACATATAAAATATACAAAAAGAATTGCATGCATATTAGTCCCGCATCACTAATTCTTGTATTTACTTTCTGTACACTTGATTTCATTTATTGGTTTTAATTTCAAAGGTATTGAAACTAGTGTTAAAGGTTGTTGGTGAGCCTAAGAGATAAAACCAACTCGGGTTTTACTTGTTAGCCTGGATTAAAATAAGTTGTAAAGGTTGTTGGTGAGCCTAGATGATAAAACTAACTTAGGTTTTTGACTTGTGAGCCTTGGAAAATAAGTCGACTGTAATCTTGAGGTTTTGACTTGTGAGCCTTGGAAAACAAGTCGGTTGTAATCTTGAAGAGATTATAGTGAAATACCTAAGAAGAAGCTTGGGGGGTGGATGTATATGCTTGGAGTGCACCGAACCACTAAAAAACTTTGTGTTTGTGTGTGATTGCCTCCGTTATTACTTGCCTCTTATTACTCTGCATTTAACTTGTTATTTCTGCTGCATATCTTCTTGGCACAATCACTTAGTTACACAAATACTCAAAGTAAAGCGCATAACTGATGCGGGATGGGAAGCGGGGATCGCTGGCGAGCGTAGAAGTCACCAGGGGATTAGGGCTTGCACTCAAGAACAGGGAACACGGGCATCATACCCACTCCAATCTGGAAAAACTTAGATAAAATAACTTATAATTTGTATTCATGAGAAAAAAGATGTTTCATACAAGAGGGGAGGGGCAGTTTTTATAAATTCATCCTAGGGTACATGACTTGAGGGCAAGAAATCCTAACTTGTGGGCCAAGAAACCCTAGTGGACTTGGTCAACGGTGGCTTTTGTCTTGGGCTAGGGCACCAACTGATGAAGCTTGGATGGGGCGCTCTCTTGTGGGCTTGGCAGCATGAAAGAGCCCAGGTACATGAAGGCCAGCTTTGGTTAGGGGGGCCTGGTGAATCTCCTAGTCTGCGGACTCTCCTCTTGTATAAGATTGGACTAACTCAAGGACTCAACTAGACTCATAAGGTTGAGATAGCTAAACTTATTATAGGACTCAAAACTTGAAATAAAAGACTCACAGGACTAAAGGGACACTAATAGACTCATGGGTCCCCATCAGGTCCCCATCATTCCCCTGGGGTGGGGAGAACTCAACTCCGTCAAGTCAGGCTCAGCGGGGGTTTGATGGAACCGAAACTAATCAAATCAAAGCAAAGAGGCTAGGCTCAATTTTTTTTTTACCTTCTTTTTTTTAATCATCTTTGCTCTAAAGCCATGCAACTTTGGAAACCATGCAGCTCTAAAAGTTATGCAGCTTTGAAAAGCGTGCACTTTGAAGATCGTGTAGCTTTCACATTCGTGCGCTTCTCCTTTCTTCTCCATGGTCCGAAGGGGAACGGAGTAGGGGGTCTTCTGGTTGGATCTCATAGGTGATGGCACCGAAGATCAGGCAACAGCATGGGGAGGCTTCGCCAGTGGGCTTCGTCGGCAACTGTGCTAAGAACACCGGTGACAGCTTCTTCATGGACTGCTGCAAGATGGAACAGGGGAGGAAGTCTGGTGGGGCTCGCTAGCATCGGTACTGGGTGGAGGACGAGCCGGCACGAGAAGAAGATGGTCGAATGGATGGGGTTTTGGTGGCTGGAGGTGTCATGCGGATCTGCAACATGGGTAGCGATGGTGGGTGTGCGGCAGCCATGGGATGTGTTCAAGCATCATGGATGGGGCGTCAATCTGGTGGCCTGGGGTGGTGCCGGTTGGTGGGAGGATCTTGGCAGGAGATGGGCCGTCGGCTACTGGTGGTGGCTTCACAAATGGACAATGCTGGTGGGGGCGTTGGGGGGTCACGGGATGGAGGCGAAGGCATGAGAAAAAGAGAGAGAGAGGGGTTTTCTTTCTCTTGTCACTGCTCTTTGTTTTCTCCGATGGATTATTCTGGTACTATTTTACAACGGTCCTCTCTTCTTCCACCCACCGCTAGTTTCTGTTCTCCAATCTAGGATTAGGGATGGTGGAGACAGGAGGCTTCACACGGGGCAGTGAGTGGAGGGGTTGGATCGGAGGAGATGAATAGCTCAAAGCCTGAATCAACATTTCAGGCTATAGCTATGAAGAAGGCATCGTGGCTTGCTCTGTTCCTGAAGATGGCAGCGTTGATGGAAGGGGGCAGCATCGGTGGTGTAGATCTGATGGGCTACTATTGATGAGGTTTCAGGATGCTTGATGATGGTTTGATAGCATACTCGGAGAGGAAGAAGAAATCCCTAATCCTCTGAGCTCTGATACAAAGTTGATGTGGGATGGGAAGCAGGGATTGCTGGCGAGCATAGAAGTCACCAGGAAATTAGGACTTGCACTCAAGAACAGGGAACACAGGCATCACACCCACTCCAATATGGAAAAACTTAGACAAAATAACTTTTAATTTGTATTCATAAGAAAAAAAGATGTTTCATACAAGAGGGGAGGGGCAGTTTTTATAGATTCATCCCAGGGTACATGACTTGAGGGCTAAGAAACCCTGACTTGTGGGCCAAGAAACCCTGGTGGACTTGGTCAACTATGACCTTTGTCTTGGCCTGGGGTGCCAACTGATGAAGCTTGGACTGGGGCACTCTCTTATGGGCTTGGTAGCATGAAAGGGCCCCAGTACATGAAGGCCAGCTCTGGTTGGGGGGGCCTGGTGAATCTCCTGGTTTGTGGACTCTCCTCTTGTACAAGACTGGACTAACTCAAAGACTCAACTAGACTCATGAGATTGAGATAGCTAAATTTATTATAGGACTCAAAACTTGAAATAAAAGACTCACATGACTAAAGGGATACTAATAGACTCATGGGTCCCCATCAGGTCCCCATTAATAACTACTTAAATTTTTTAAAATATCCAATTCACCCCCCCTCTTGGGCTACCTAGCTGGGTAACAAGTGGTATCAAAGCTTGGTACTTTGCTTGTAGGTCTAACGATCTTGAGTTAAAGATCATAGCAGCCCAAATTGGTATGGGTATTGTAAAAAGACAAGCCTCTAACCATCCTCCATTGTTTAATGGCGCAAACTATACATATTGGAAGACACGCATGCGCATATACATTCAAGCTATTGATTATAATATTTGGAGAATAATAGTTAAAGGTCCTCATCAACCCACTCTCTTGGTTAATGGCATTCCCACTCCCAAGCTAGAAGAAGATTGGGATAAGAATGACATTAAGCAAGCTGAGCTTAATGCAAAGGCTATGAATTTACTGTTTTGTGCACTTGACCCAAGTGAATTCAATAGAATATCAAATTGTACTTCTGCTAAAGAGATTTAGGATATACTTGAAGTTATCCATGAGGGTACACAATAAGTGAAGACTACCAAAGTAAACATGCTCATTCATACTTATGAGATATTTAGGATGGAACCAATTGAAACTATTAGTGAAATGTATACTAGATTCACTAATATTGTTAATGGCATAAGGAGTTTGGGAAAAGTAATTTCTAATGTTGAATTTGTTAACAAAATTCTCAGGTTTCTTCCAACTTCTTGGGATCCAAATGTCACAGCCATTGAAGAAGCCAAAGATGTCAATACACTTTCACTTGAGCAGCTTTTGGGTTCATTGATGACATATGAGCTATCCTTGAAGCAGAAAATTATGGACAATAATAAGAAGAAGAAAGACATTGCATTCAAGTCCACTACCAAGGAAGAATTAAGTGATAAATTCGATGAAAAGAATGAAGAAGATGAGACAGCCCTCATTATAAGAAAGTTCAAGAGATTTATGAGAAGGAAAAAGAATTTTTACAAGAAAAAGCCTCCAAAAGGAGATCATAGTAAGGAGAAAGAGAAAGAAAAGGAAAGGGAGCAACCTATATATTTCGAATGTAAGAAACCAGGTCATTACAAGTTGGATTGCCCCACTCTCAAGAAAGGCAAAAAAAAATTAAGAAAAAGGCTATGATGGTAACATGGAGCGAAACTGAAGACCAAAGCTCCGATGAAGAACAACAAGAGGTGGCCAACCTTTGTTTTATGGCCAATGAAGAAGAGGTAAGCCTTGAACCTGAAAATGACTTTACATTAGATGAATTATGTGATATTTTTGATGAGCTAGTTATAGAATATCAAAAACTTAAATTGAAAAATAAAGATTTGAAAAAGCAAAACCTAGAGCTTTCAAAATCAACAAATGAATTTTTGATAGAAAATGAAAACTTGATTCAATAAAATAAAAACTTGAGTGAATAAATCAATGTTTTGAAAAATGAAAAGAAAATCTTTTAAAAGAAAAAGACTCTTTGAAGAAGGACAAAATTTTTGCTACAAATGAAAAACTTGCAAAACAAAAGGAGTTTTTACTAGAAAATAAGATATATAAAGAAGAACTTAAAAAAGTAAACCCTTTTGTTAAAAAGTTCACATACAGTTCTGAAAAATTAAATATGTTTTTGAATAACCAAAGGGCAATTTTTAACAAAGCTGGGTTAGGATTTAAACCACAAAAGCAACAAAAATATTTTAAAAATTTTTTTGTACCTGCTTCCTCTAGTTTTACTTGTTATGCATGTGGTAAAGTAGGACACAAATCGTATATGTATAATAAAATAAAATTAAATGATGTTAGAAAAGTTTGGATTCCAAAAGAAACCAATTCAACTAACCCTAAAGGACCTAAGATGACTTAGGTACCTAAAATTTCCACTTGATTTATTTTATAGGTGTGTCTTGCAACCAAGGATAAAAGAAGAATGTGGTATCTTGACAACGGTTGCTCAAGATACATGACTGGGGATGTGAGACAATCTCATCTCTAGAAGTTTTGAATGATGGAAACGTGACATTTGGTGATAATAGAAAGGGCAAAATTGTAGGTATAGGTAAAGTCCATATCACCCCTACTACTTATATTGATAATGTTTTGTTTGTTGATGGTTTAAAGCACAATTTGTTTAGTATAAGTCAATTTTGTGATAAAGGATTTAAAGTAGTTTTTGAATCTTCTTTGTGCATGGTATCTAAACTAGATGACATGGCATCAAGTTCGTTGGTCATAGGCATGGGAACATTTACATGATTGATCTTGATGATATACCTATGAAAAATTGTCAATGCCTAGTGGCAAAGGAAGCCAAGATAAATGAAACTAGTTGGCTTTGGTATCGTAGGCTAGGGCATGCAAGTATGCATTTGATTTCAAAATTAAACAAAAAGAATCTTGTAAAAGATTTGCCAAAACTCATTTTTGAAAAAGATAAGATTTGTAGTGCATGTCAACTTGAAAAATAAACAAAATCTTCTTTCAAACCTAAAGAAGTAGTATCTTCCTCTAGACCCTTAGAATTGCTTCATGTGGACTTCTTTGAACCAACTAGAATAACTAGTTTGGGTGGTAAGAAGTATGGTTTAGTAATTATAGATGACTATTCACGTTTTACATGGGTTATATTTTTGGCACACAAGGATGAAACTTTTTCTATATTTATCAAGTTTCATAAAAAGATTCAAATGAAAAAGGTATTTCAATCATTTCTTTTTATAGCGATCATGGTACTGAGTTTGAAAATCATGATTTCAAAACTTTCTGTGATAAAAATGGTATTGATCATAATTTCTCTGCACCTAGAATATCTCAACAAAATGGGATGGTAGAAAAAAAGAATATGACTCTTGAAGAAATGGCACGCACAATGCTTTGTGAAAATGATTTACCTAGATATCTTTGGACGGAAGCCATAAATACTATATGTTATATTTTAAATTATGTTTTAATCCGACCTATTTTGAAGAAAATACCATATGAACTTTGGAAAAATAGAAAACTTACTATTAAATATTTTCGTATTTTTGGATGCCGTTATTTCATTCTAAATAATGGTAAAGATAATTTCAGTAAATTTGATGCCAAGTCAGATAAGGGTATCTTCTTATGATACTCTACTTCTAGTAAGGCATACAGGGTCTTCAACAGAAGAACTCTTCTAGTTGAAGAATCCTTCCATGTAGTGTTTTACGAAACTAATAAAAAATCTTCTAAAAAAGTGATGCAGGATTAGCTAGATGTAGGATTAGAGGAATGATGTAAGTGATTTTTTTCTTTGTGATTTTTAGATTTTTTTTAAAGAGGTTAAAGATTCTCGAAGACAAGAAAGAGTAGATCTAGGGTTTCTAGAATAACAATAACTTCAAGCAAGCAAGTCCCTAAATAAGGATAAGAAGAGGATCCCAGGATTGAGAAACCCCGTAGGACTTAGCTCTCGAATCAGTATCAACTTAGGAGTTTTTTGGGTTGCAAACCTTAAAAGTTTTGAAGCGCCCGATGCCAAGTTCACTCGCTCTTGTGGATGTGGTCTGGATGATCGAGCCTTCAACCCCCGCGGATGCATCGGCTTTCCATCCGAAGGTCTCGAAGGCAAGGGAAATTGACTCGGCATTCATGGTACCTGGAGGACCTATGAGCAGTCAAGGGGAAAAGTTATGATTCAACAAGAAGAAAAAAAAGAGATGAAGGAATGAGAGTTTAGATTGGTGGTGGATGGAGTTCTTCTTGCTAGGCACCAAGGTGGATCATCCCAATGGACATCCGAGCTCAAAGATGGAGGATGGCTTGCACGGAAGAGAAGGTAACTTGAGGCTTCACACCTCTCGATGCCCGAAGGCGAAGGTGCTCCCTCACGGAGATCAACATTCTTAAGGAATGAAAGCAACTAAGAAGAAGAGTAGCACTCAAATCATTTTCTTTTCATTCATCAACATTAACTTCTACAAGGGAGGGTAGGGCCCTTTAAATAGGCTCCTAGGTCCCATTCAAATTCAAATAAAAATTTGCTATAAAGGTCTTCATCAAGGTGCCTAAAATCTAAATTTGATTCATGGAATCCTTTCTTGGCCGATCTTGATTTGATGGAGGGCTTGATTTGGGGAGTAAGGAGGGGAGCATGTCTTCAAGAATCATCGACACCCCTTAATCTTTGCTTCTTTCCTTGACCATCCAAGCTTTTATGGAGAAAGGTTTGATGTGGGGGCATGAAGCATGGATCTTGTCTTGGTGCCTTTGGACTTTTGAATTTCTTCCATGGTTGATCAAATACTTTGAAAAAAAGGCGTGATATGGGAGCTTGAATCAAGGGACATGTGTTCACAAATCTTCATTACCCATTGACCTTCCTTTGGCCGCCCACCCTTCTTTGGAGAAAAGCTTGATAGGGGGAGGGAAGGGAGGCTTGGGTCAAGGGATGGAGTCCACAAATTTGCATTTCCTCTTGATTGGAGGCTTGGGTCAAGGGATGGTGTCCACAAATATGCATTTCTTCTTGATTGGAGGCTTGGGTCAAGGGATGGTGTCCACAAATCTGCATTTCTTCTTGATTGGGCCGCCCACTTGTCCTAGTGATGTGGCGCCACATAGGATGGTGAAGTGGCATCCTAGAGCTAAAAATGTCATCCTTCAAGGCTTGTCCCAATAGTAGTTGAGCTGGACTCAAAGACCACTCCGGTTTGGACCCAGACTCGGACTGGAATCAATACAGGACACAACTTGACCAAATTGGTCAATGTACAGGACTAAACAAAAGCAATTGAGACTAAATTCATGATTAAAAAAATACAATGCTTAGGCTTGAAGCCTTATTACAAGACCCGAAAAATTGGAAACCTAATTCGAGATCCTTAGAGGGTTGAGGAGTCTTTGTCTGATTCTGGTGCCCACACCAATTCTCCCGGGGTGGGAGGAACTTGACCTTGTCGAGTAAGGTTTGATTTGGCTTTGATATTTTTCCAGAAAGTCGAGATCGAGGTGTTGTAAGTCCTCTCGGGTATCCTATGAATCATCAGACTGTGATCAGCCTTGCAATCGGACCAAGTAATGCTGATAGCCTTTGCCCCGGATGGTCATAGCTTGATCATCCAAGACACGCTCGATCCGCTCTCCTCTCTCAGGTAAAATTGGAGGTGGACACTCTTGGTCGGGTTCGCACTCAAATGAAAGGTTAGGCTTAAATGGCTCACTGGGTATGTTTGTTGGTTCCCTATACTCGACTAAGTTCGGGATATTGAAAGTCGAGCTAGTGCCATAATCCGGGGGTAGCTTAAGCACATAGGCATTAGGGCCAACTCTCCTTATCACTCTAAAGGCGCCAGCTCCACGAGCATGAAGTTTCTTAACGGTTCCTAGCGGAAACCATTCAGGCCTAAGCCTAATCATTACAGAATCCCCAATTTCAAACTCTTTGGTTCTCTTTCGGGAATCAGCCAAATTATTTTAAAATTTGTACTTAATGCATAATTCTAACATGATGCAAAATGCAGACTCAACTAAGCATTCTTATTGAGAGGGATTTTATTGGACTCTCTAGGGCCTAAACCTAACATATTATTGACTTTTTAGGTTTGACCCTGGTTTGGTATGCACATGAAAATTTACCATGGGTTCCTAGCAAATGCCATAAGGTTTTCCAAAAGTAGGTCACAAATGGGATGGGCTCTTAGATTTCATGCAACCTGGTGATATCAATAAAATGTAACCTAATGGCTTTAGAAACATGTGTAGACTCAGGAAAGGGTAGGAAATGGGAATCAGAGTCTTGGGGCAATCTATACGAAGCATGAAACAGACCATGGTTACTCAGGATGACCTTAAGATTTGAATATTGATCTATGGATATCATAAGGTCAAATTGATGGATGGAGAATTTGGTCATTGTAAGTGCAGATTTTTCTAGAAGGGAAGACTTAGTCAGTTCCAGAAAAAGGTCATCAACTAGGGTTAGAGGAATGAACTCTTTACAAGGGAGCTGAATAAGGTCTCAGGTTTAGGTTAAAGGAGTGGATTCTTTCTGAGGGCATTGACTTACAGGAACCAAGTCCTCACTAATTCCTTGTTGTTCTGATATTTCAGGACTAGGCTCAACAATCTTATCTTCTCCAAGGGTTTCCTCAGGTAAGATACTAGAGTTGTCCTCCTCACAGTCTTCTCCTTCATATTTATCTACCAAACTCATGTCAGCCTCATATACTTCTAGTTCAAGCTCACTGGTGGGTTCAGGATCTTTTAAGGGTCCTTCCAAAATAGATTCAACCCAGGTGTTTTTTTGGTCAACCAATTCCATGTCTGCAATGTATTCGTCCTCTTCAATGTCACCATGGTGAACACATGGGGTAGTAGGGGTGGGTCGACTCAGGTTAGGGTTGGGCTTGGTTTCAGATGTACTAACCCTATTGGACTGAGAGTGACTAGTCGTGAGTTCCCTTTGATAAGATTCGAACTCCCTAGCTATATGATAAGCTTCCTCACGATTCTGAATTTTCCAATGGAATAGTTCCTCTTGGATGTCCCTGCGTAGACCAGCTATAAACCTTGATATGATCATAACCTTAGACTCAACTCTGCTACATCTCCTAATAAACCCATTAAATTTCTCAATATATTCAGACACTGGTCTATCGTCTTGTCTCAGTTTTTACCATTGGTCTAAAAGTCTTTGCTCATAAAATCTACCTAGGTACTTTTCTCTTAGCCTACTTCTTATGATTTTCCAGCTACGTATTCTTTCTCCTCTTTGATAACATTCATCCTCAATAGTTGCCTAATGCCACTTAGCATATCGGGTTAACCTACGTATGTCCAATCTTAATTTTTCTAACTCTGACATCCTAGTGTACTCGAAATAGTGATCCATGCTCTCCTTCCAATCGATAAACACCTCTTGTCTTTCATAAAAAGTGGGTGCATAAGGTTCGGTACTCCTAATGGGTCCCTCCTCAGAGTCAACCAAGTATGGGTATGGGCTCCTAGGGCTAGACTCAAGGTCAAGATCATGATCGTAGGCTCTTGGATTAAGGGAATTGGTCCTAGAGGAGTTGAATTTAGCATGGGCCTTGCGGGCTTTTGCCCGTGCCTCTACTTGGGCCATCTTTTGGTCCAATTGGGATAGCTGTTCGCTGATGGCCCACAAGTGGGCTTCAAGGTTTAATCCCATGACTACACTGGGCTGGATATGGACTAATGGGCTAATGGACTCCTATTCTAGACTAGACATGCAACACAAAACGAATGGTGCTACGGGTTTCCTAGACCTAGGAGTTCAATCAGAATGGGTCAATGTAGAAGACACACAGCACAACAGCTAGCCCTTTCACCGGCCAGGTAAGAGGTGGGAGTGTGGGAGGCCCCCCTTGCTTTTGCAAGGATCCAATTAAGGAACCACAACACTGCTTAGGTCGTTTGACGCTAGACCTCTTGTCTTAGACACCGGCTTCCCGGTACCAATTGAAGCGTTGTATGCAACCAGCTTCCCCAAAATGGTCAAACCCAACTCATTGATGTCCCTAATCTATTAGATTGCTACTTGATTTTAGATTAGGTTTGGGTTCGAAATGCAAGGGTGGTTGTTTTTGGGCTAAGGAAAGGTAATGACTTCCTTCCCTTATCTTTTGATATTGACATCCTTAAGTGATTTATGAAAATGATGGCATACAAATGATCTAATCAGATGTATCTAAGTTATGTTTTTTTGGATTTTTGATGTATGATAGCAGAAACAAGGTGCTGGAAATGACAAGAGATGAAGCTAAATGCTGAAAGGGATATGCCCTACAAGCCAATCTATGTTGTATCTCCCAAACCATTGTAATTGACTATTTTCTAATAAAGGCATTATTTTTCATCATACGCTGTGTTTATATGATGAACCCCATAGATTAGGGCTATGATTTTAGGGTTATGATGAGATCATACCAGTGAGACCTAAAATCTTAAAACCTTAATCTAAAATATTCCTAGTCAAAGGAACCCTGAGTAGGGGATCAGGGCTTTCCGGTAAGACTAGCACATCCCATATATACTGGAGAGGATGACTGCTCTCACAGTCACTTGTGTATGACACTAATACTGGGATGTGGGTGCTCATTGGAGAATGAGTTCACTGATATGATCCAACTTGAGAACATCTAATGGAGTCTTAGCTACATGTCTATAGAAGGTTCTCATAATGGGAGTGGTACAAGTAATCCTTTGAC
Organism: Areca catechu; assembly: GCA_021397845.1. NCBI lineage: Eukaryota > Viridiplantae > Streptophyta > Magnoliopsida > Arecales > Arecaceae > Areca > Areca catechu. The sequence continues at coordinate 124,988,618 of CM038047.1, read as the reverse complement.
CTGAGACTGCCATAAGTACCTTATGTACATGAACCCATGCTTTGGTTCAATCCTAATCATGACACCGAGTCATGCACAGGATTGATACTGGGAATGGTGAATTGGATATGAAGGTAATGAGTAGGTCAACAAGGAATCGATCACTCTTGGTAAGAGGAGATTGCATCCAGCTAGTTAACAATCAGATGATGATTCAGGGAATCTTTGATCAAAGTAAAGATATTAGAGATGGTTTCTAATATCAAGATAATTGAATCATCAATATAAGATTGAGCTAGAAATAAATATAATATTGGATTTGACATATATCCATATCCATAGTTATATTTTGGGTGCAGGCTGATCGAAAGATTTAATTGTACGGTAACTCTCTACTGAAGGGTAATTTTGGTATTTCATCAGAATTTCCATATCTTCTGGGTAGACATGACAAGTTGCTAGACGTCAATCTTGTCTTGTGGGTTGATCAAATTCAAAGATCACTTATTAGGAAGAGTCCTAATTGATCAAATCGGGTAAGCCTGGTTTGACCTAAATCGATTAGAAAGAGTTCTAATCAAATTAGGTCAACTTGTATTCAAACCCACTACTGGCTAGATGTGGAACCCAATGGGTCACACACTTAAGAGGATTGATCAAGAGTTTAATTTGTAATTAAATCATCTTTGCAAGATAACACTCTAGCAGGTGTTGCAAACCCTAGCTTCTATTCGAATCGGATTCGAATTAGGGTTTCGGATTGGTTCAATTTGGGTTCTAATTGGAGCTAATTAGATCCTAATTGTGAAAATAGGGATTATGGCTAACCCTATTGGCTAGCCATGTAACTAGGCTAGCCTTCCCACCCGCCCCTTTTCATTTTCATGCCAAAATGCCAAGAGTCCATGCGCTTATGGACTCTTGGCGCGCCATTTGGAAGAGTCCATGGCGCATGGACTCTTGGCGTGCCCCACTTAATTCTCCGATGAATTAAGATGGGGCGGCCTTCTTTTCTTAAAGTTAGCGCTCCACTTGTCCCCCCTTGGATGGGAATCCAACGGCTGATGGGATTTTAAGAAAGAAGGAAGGCGCTGACTCTTCTCGGTTGCGCGAAACAACGTCTCTTCGGAGACCGAAACATCGCGATTCTTTTCTTCTGGAATTTCATGACTTTTCTTTTAGGAAAAGCCGTGAGTTTTAATCTGGAAGGGTGTGAGAAAGAGGGAAGGGGGCGTGAGAAATAGGGAAGGGGTGTGAGACAAAATGGAATGGTGTTTACAGAGAGTTGTGTTCTTTTGAGAAGACATCTCTTTGTAATCTATTTAAGGAACAGAGGTCTCGGGTGTTTGACTAATGTACGACAGAGGTTTTATTTTTCTTTTATTTCCAAGAAACTGATTCTTTCTTAGCTTGTTTAGGACACAGAGAGTTTCCCTTTTACAGAGTTCTCTTCTCTGTTGAAACTCAAGTCCAAAACAAGAGATAGGAAGAATCTCTCGATCAGTAAAAAAAAAGAATTACTACTCTGTTACTATTTCCTTTTACATTAAGACATTAGTGTCTTAAATCCTCCTCCTCCTTCAAGACAAGAGTTTTATTCTTAGGACAAGGTCTTAAGAAAGGGAGAGGAAGAAGAAAGAAAGGAAGTAAGGAGCCCCTACCGTGGAGTTTTAAAGCCATAGTCCTCTTGAGTTCTAGGATAAGAATTCAAGTGAAGGAATTTTGAAGAAGCTAGCATCTTGATCAATCTTCTTGTGGATCACCATTGGAGGGTGGACATTTGGATGCCTGGTGAAATCAAAAAGGGCATTCAACACCAAGTTTTGATTCTACATCAAAATTGGATTTAGCATTAACAGGTTGGTGCCCTAATTCTAACAATGTAAGTTTGTATGTTAATTATATGTTTTAATCCTGAAGAAAGGAGATCCTGGCTAAGGGATTGTGGTGCAAATTTTCATCATTTTGAAATTACACTTCCACTGTGGTGCACCGGATTCCCAACAAATGCAAAATTAAACTATTTGAAAAATGAAAACATGAAAAGATGCACTTGCTGAAAATCTCAGAATAGATTTTATTCTCAGGTAGTATTCTAGTGTGTGAAAATTTTATAAACTGCAATAAAATATGAGAAAATTACCAAAATTACTTTCAATTATTTGGAATCTAACAAAATAAAAATTAGAAGGTTTGGAGATTCCTACAAATAGAAATACCTAAAATAACAGGCTATGTACCGAAAGAAAAAAATGCAGAAATTTAAAGAAGATGAGATCTAATGATGCAAAAATTTTCTTTTGGTTTTTTTTTTAAAAAAAAACTTAACTCTTGTTCCCCTTCAAAGGTCAATCATAGTGGCACCCCTACATGCCATAGGAAATCCCCGTGGATTGGGAAGTGAGGGTCTTGCAGCCCTTCTTGTTTTCTATGACCGGATGGCCTGGTGAAGCATCTAATCCAAGTACTTAGGAAGTGCTAAGTCCTAACCATGCTCTGATACCAAACATGATGCAGGATTAGCTAGATGCAGGATGAGAGGAATGATGCAAGTGATTTTTTTGTTTGTGATTTTTAGGTTTTTTTAAAGAGGTTAAAGATTCCTGAAGACAAGAAAGAGTATATCTAGGGTTTCTAGAATAACAAGAACTTCAAGCAAGCAAGTCCCTAAACATGGATAAGAAGAGGACCCCGGGATTGAAAAACCCTGTAGGACTTAGCTCTCGAATCAATACCAACTTAGGAGTTTTTAGGGTTGCAAACCTTAAAAGTTCTGAAGCGCCCGATGCCGAGTTCACTCGCTCTCGTGGATGCGGCCTGGAAGATCGAGCCTTCAACCCCCATGGATGCACCGATTTTTTGTCCGAATGTCTCGAAGGCAAGAAAAATTGACTTGGTATTCGTGGTACCTAGAGGACCTGCGAGCAGTCAAGGGGAAGAGTTAGGATTCAACAAAAAGAAAACAAGAGATGAAGGAATGAAAGTTGAGATTGGTGGTGGATGGAGTTCTTCTTGCTAGGCGCCAAGGTGGATCATCCTGATGGACATCTGAGCTCGAAGATGGAGGATGGCTTGCATGGAAGAGAAGGTAAATTGAGGCCTCACACTTCTCGATGCCCGAAGGTGAAGGTGCTCCCTCACGGAGATCGACGTTCTTAAAGAACGAAGGCAACTAAGAAGAAGAGTAGCACTCAAATATTTTTCTTTTCATTCATCAACATTAACTTCTACAAGGGGGGGTAGGGCCCTTTAAATAGGCTCCTAGGTCCCATTCAAATTCAAATGAAAATTTGCTATAAAGGTCTTCATCAAGGCACCTAAAATCTGAATTTGATTTATGGAATCCTCTCTTGGCCGATCTTGATTTGATGGAGGGCTTGATTCGGGGAGTGAGGAGGGGAGCATGTCTTCAAGAATCATCGGCGCCCCTTGATCTTTGCTTCTTTCCTTGACCATCCAAGCTTTTATAGAGAAAGGTTTGATGTGGGGACATGAAGCATGGATCTTGTCTTGGTGCCTTTGGACTTTTGAATTTCTTCCATGGTTGATCAAACACTTTGGGAAAAAGGTGTGATATGGGAGCTTGAATCAAGGGACATGTCTTCACAAATCTTCATTGCCCATTGACCTTCCTTTGGCCACCCACCCTTCTTTGGAGAGAAGCTTGATAGGGGGAGGGAAGGGAGGCTTGGGTCAAGGGATGGCATCCACAAATCTGCATTTCCTCTTGATTGGAGGCTTGGGTCAAGGGATGGTGTCCACGAATCTGCATTTCTTCTTGATTGGGCTGCCCACTTGTCCTAGTGATGTGGCACCACATAGGATGGTGAAGTGGCGTCCCAAGGCTGAAAATGTCATCCTTCAAGGCTTGGCCTAATAGTAGTTAAGCTGGACTCAAAGACCACTCTGGTTTGGACCCAGCTCAGATTGGAATCAATACAGGACACAACTTGACCAAATTGGTCAATGTACAAGACTAAACAAAAGCAATTAAGACTAAATTCATGATTAAAAAAATACAATGCTTTGGCTTGAAGCCTTATTACAAGACTCAAAAAATTGGAACCCTAATTCAAGATCCTTAGAGGGTTGAGGAGTCTTTGTCTGATCCTGGTGCCCATACCAAAAAGAAGATACTCTTGATTATGAAACAGGTATTCAAAAGTTTGGAAAAATGACAACTAATGAAGGAGCTTCCAAAGAACAAGATGGTGATTAAGGAAATGAAGAACGAGTACAAGAAATTGGAGCATCAACACCTAAGCCATTGCCTAAAGAATAGAGATATGCCCATGGACACCCTAAAGAACTTATCATTGGTGATCCATTGAAAGGGATAAGTACTCGTTCTTCAATAAGAAATATTTATGATTACTTAGCATTTATTTCTCAAATAAAACAAAAATCAATTGAAAAAAATGATTGCAATTGGATTAATGCTATGCAAGATGAATTGAATCAATTTAAAAGAAATAAAGTTTGGACTTTAGTTGAAAGACCATCAAATGTTTCAATAATAGAAAAAAAATAGGTTTTTAGAAACAAACTTGATGAAAATGGAGTAGTTACTAGAAATAAAGCTAGGCTAGTTGCTAAAGCTACAATCAGGAGGAAATGATTGATTTTGATGAAACCTTCGCTCCTGTTACTACACTTGAGGCAATTAGACTATTATTAGCATTTGCATGTTTCATGGATTTCAAACTATTTCAAATGGATGTCAAAAGTGCTTTTCTAAATGGATTTATTGAAGTTTATGTTGAATAGCCCCTAGGTTTTGAAAATCATGAATGCCCTGATCATATTTTTAAACTTCATAAAGCTTTGTATGGTTTGAAATAAGTTCCAAGAGCTTGGTATGATAGATTAAGTAAATTTTTGCTTGAAAATAGTTTTTCTAGAGAAAATATAGATACTACATTATTTTTGAAAAAGAAAAATGATGACTTATTAGTAGTTCAAGTATATGTTGATGATATAATTTTTGGTACTACTAATGAGATTCTTTGCCAAGAGTTTGTCAAGCTTATGTAGGAAGAGTTCAAGATGAGCGTAATGGAAGAGCTTAATTTCTTCATCAAACTCCAGATTAAGCAAATAAAAGAAGGGATCTTCATCAACCAAGCTTAGTATACAAGAGGAATCTTAAAGAAATTTGGAGTGGAGACTACCAAGCCATTAGGTACACCTATGAGCTCTTCTTTTAAATAAGATAAAGATGAATCAGGTAACAATGTAGATAAAAAATTATATAGAGGTATCATTGGTTCATTGTTATATTTAACAACAAGTAGGCCAGATATAATGTTCACTATATGTATATATGCTAGATATCAGTCTGCTCCTAAAGAGTCTCATTTATTGGCTATTAAATACATACTTAGATATCTGTTTGGCACTATTGATATTGGACTATGGTACTCTAGAGATTCATATATTGAATTGATTATATATTCTGATGCTGATTTTGCTGGGTGTAAACTTGATAGAAAAAGTATAAGTAGAATCTGTCAATTTCTTGGAGTTAATTTGATTTCATAGTTTTGCAAGAAATAGAATTCAATTGTTTTATCTATGGTGGAAGCTGAATATATAGCAGCTGGAAGCTGTTGTGCTCAAATTTTATGGATCAAACAACAACTCGAAGATTTTGGCATCAAATTAACTAAAACACCCATAACATGTGATAATAATAGTACAATCAATTTAACTAAAAATTTAGTACAACATTCAAGAAGAAAACACATTGAAATAAGACATCACTTTATAAGAGATCATGTATAAAATAGTGATGTAATGCTTGATTTTGTATATACTGTTAGACAACTTGCTGATATTTTCACAAAATTCCTAAGTGAAGATAGATTTTGCATGATTAGAAAAGAGTTAGGAATCATTGATCCTTTTGTCTAAACTCTTTAAACTCTTGATGAAATCCTTCAAAAATAATTCAAATCCCTTCAAATATCACTTAGAATGTCCCCTAAACTCTTCTTGGATTTTATTGAAATTTATTGGGTTTTATTCAAATTTTTTGTGGTCAGGTGCCGACACTTACAAATTGCCCAAGTGTCGATTCACGTGAAGTATCGATACTTGAACAATTTCAAAGTGTCGACTCATGATCGTTGAGTCTAAGATTTTTAGGGAATCTTGAAACCTTTTTGACCCATTCTTTTTTCACTCCTTAGCCTCTTGTGGTCCCAAAAACTCTCCTAACTTCCGTGAATAGTGGATTTCCAGCCCTATCCCTCCTTTTTTAGGTAATCTTCTTTCTTTTCTTCTCATTTTATCTTCAATCCATCCATTTTCTCATCGATCTTCATGATTTTTCTGAGGTTCGGCCCAAGATTTCCTTGTTTATTTCATGGTTTTCTTTCCTCCGAACCGTTTCTTCCCTTTTTGGTCCACTTTTGGTCCAATTCTTGCTTAGATTCTCCCTCTTTTCCCATCGATTTTCTCCAACTTTGGTCCTTTCTTCCCTTTTGATCCACTATTGGCCGACACTTCCTCTTTCCCTCTTTCCTTCCCCGGTTCACTCTTTTCTTCCCTATCTACTCTACTTTGTGTTGTCTCTGTGTGGAATGGCACCAAGAAAGCAGTTAGCTTACTCCAAGAGGAGGTCTGAGCAGGGTGAGTCTAGTAGAGAGAGAAGGACTAAGGTCCATCAGGACCCCACTAGTCAGCATGAGCAGGAGCCACAGGATCAGCCTCCTCAAGTTTCCCCAAGAGTAGCATGAGTGGCTGGGAAAGCTATTGCCTCAGGCAGGAGAGTAGATGTGCAGTTCTAGGACTCAAAGAGTTTTATCATTGGAGATATTCTTAGAGGAGCTAGACTTATCCCTTTCTGCACTCTGACTGAGAGATATTATCCCCAGCTCATCAGGGAGTTCTACGAGTCCTTAGCCACTAATGGTTTGAGATGGATTGCTGAGGTCAGGGGTATTTGGATTCCGGTGACTCCTGAGCTTATTAGTAGAGTGTGGCAGATTCCACTTCGTGGTAGGGCCATAAACTATGTTGGAGATAGAGTTGCTGCATTTCGATGTATACTTGAGAGGGTGGATGTCAGCGGAGTATCAGTTATTTCTATGAATCAGTTATCAGTAGAGATGAGAGTCTTACACCATATTATTGCTCAGATCTTGGTACCTGTTTCCTAGGTGGCTTTCCCAAGAGGGGGGTGAATTGGAAATTTAAAAAATTTAAATAGAAATGAGCTCTTTTAAATCTACTTTAGTGTGATAGTGTTGTGATTCAAATAAATAAGAGCAGAAGCAGATGCAAACAGAAAAAGGCATAATACAAACACAGCAAGTTATAGTGGTTCGAAGCAACCCAGCTCCTACGTCCACTACCCAAGATACCACTTAGGATTTCCACTATATTCATACCGGAATATAGTCGGATTGTTTTACTAGGCTCATAATCGAAACCTAACTTGGTTTTTCAACTGGGCTCACCAAAAATCCAATACTTGGTTTTGTACAGGATCACCACGAATCCAACTTGGTTTTGAATAGGATCACCAAGAACCCAACACTTGGTTTTGAATAGGCTAACCAAGAACCTACTTGGTTTTTAAATTAGGCTTACTAATAACCCAACAACTCACAAAAGAGTTAAAGAAAGTAAGCAACAAAATGATAAACTAATGTTGTCTAATGGTTGCCGATGCAGCTTGAGAGAAGCCTTCTTAATTGCACTTTAATACTCTTCAACGGCTTCTTCAACTTCATCAATGTATGCTTCAAGCTTCACGTAAGAATTGCTGAAGTCTTGAAGACTAACTTGAATGCTCTTTTCTGCTCTCTTGCTCACAAGCTCATTTAATGCTCAACTAAGTATTAGCCTTTGAAAAGCTATCCCAATCCCTCATTTATAAAGTCTTGTACTCTTCTTAAGTAAAAATAGTCATTATAGACCGTTAGGATGTGACATTTGATCGTTGGAGTACTTTTCAAATTCAAAAATGGAGTTCTGGAACTAGTCGTTACCTGCCTAAAATCAACCTTCGAGTCAGCTCGGATCCCTCGAGTCGGCTCAGATTCTCAAAGAAGTTTTGATCGAGTCGTCTCCCTTCATTTGAGTCGGCTCAGTTTCACAGTGGTCTTGATTCGTTACTCTGGAAGAGTCGGCTCACCTTTGTTTGAGTTGGCTCAGATTCCAAGTCTTCAAAACTATACTCTAAAAGAGTCGACTCTTCTCATTGTAGTCTGCTCGCCTGGCTATTCTCTCAGAATTGATTTTTTAAGAACTCTGGAGGAGTCGGCTCGGATCTCTGAAGGGTTGACTCGGATGTCTGACTGAATGGATGAGTTGGCTCAGACTTCCTTCGGGTTGGCTTGCCTGTCTGAATTAGAAAATGGTACTCTAGACGAGTCGGCTCGGGTTCCTACAAGTCGGTTCAGATCTCTGTGTGCTAGAATCCTTCATGCGTGCCATGAACTAGAGTAGGCTCCCTTTACTCGAGTCAGCTCGGATGAATTTTTAAGAGAATCTTCCATTTCTTCTTCAAATTACATCCAACAATATTTTTAATATTCAAGATACTTTACAACTCAACTAACAATCGAATCTAAGAGATTTAAGCTTGAAAATACTTAGAAGTAACCCATTTTCAAGAATTTTTCTTTAATTTTTCTTTTGGGCTCTTCTTTACATGACACATTTACAACACAACTCATAACACATAATAAGATTGTAGGAGTTGAAATTGGGCATATAGATCATTCTACAAAAACTTGTAATTTACTTGAAGAGTTGTTAGTATGACAAATGCATGCTCCAATATTTTGTTATCATCAAAATCATTCAAGGGGTCAACAATCTCTCCCTTTTTGATGATGACAAAACACCGGGCATGGAAAACCTTTATAGTTATATGTGTAAAAGTATATTTGCAAATAAGTATAGACATATATGAGTTGTATACTAAGAATGTATTTGAAATCAATGTACCAGAGCTTGCATATAAACAATATATCAGAACATTTGGGAGTATGTTCAATATATAATAGAGCTTTTGGTAATAAGTTTGATATATAACAGAGCTTTCAGAAAATGTTGGAGCATGTTCATTTTTCAAAGAGTATTCGAGCTAAACCAAATTAAAGCTTGTTCAGAGCTAATAATGCATAGCCATTGACACAATATTAGAACATAGCAGTCAGAGCAAATTTATCATAGCAAATATAAGCAAGTTTCTTTGCAAAATTGATGTCAATTTTTCAAAATTCTCCCCCTTACTTGTATATCTCCCCCTTATATATTTTCCATGCATTGACAATATTTATATCATTGTTCTCCTCCTTTTTGTCATTAATCAAAAAGGTAATCAGTTAAAAGGCATAATCTCCTCCTTTGTTAAGTACACAAAGCATGATTTTTGAAATAGAATGAGAAGATTGAAAACATTGTTTGAGATATTTTCACTTTTAAAAGGATTTGATAATCTACTAAAGCAAAGATACCATTGCAAACACAATAAGAGAGACAAATATTTTCATTTCATTCAATGATTTTCAAAACACATTACAAAAGTTTGAAAGCAAAAATACAAACATTGGTCTATTCACTATCACTAGGTAGATTTACAATAGGTTCTACTGGTTCTATCTTAATGTTTGCACTAGTGCTAGTGGATGGTCCAGGTGGTGGCATAGAAGAGATAGGATAAACAAAAGGTGGTTGAGTGGACTGAGGTGGAGACTATCTAAGGTATGGTGCAGGCTGCCCAGGGTGAGGTGCAGGCTGAGTAGGATGAGGTGCCTGCTATCTGGGAGTAGAAGTGTAGGCTGCTATAACAGTAGTGGATAGCTGACTAAGGGTTATCCAAATAGGATTGAGCTCTTCTTCCATCTTCTTCATCCCTTTATTGAGTGCAACCAACTCACTTGCCTGGGCATTGGTAAATGCCTCTGCAAATCCTCTTAGTCTTCCAAATTCACCTCTAAGAATGCCAACTCCTTTAGTATAATTATCTTCTACCTTCTTTCCTTGGTCCATGGAACCCATCTTGTAACTTATCTCTCTCAATTCAGTTCTGAATTCTTCAATGCTATGATCAACAGATTTCTTAATTTCTTCAGAAGCTGCCTTGAAGGAATATGTGACAGGCTATAAATCTACCTGAGGTGCAGGTCCTGTTGACTGAACACTATCCACCTTGGAGTGTAAATGTCTAATCTCACCATGTATGTCCTCAAGTTTGTTTTTGATTGTTTGGTGAAGGTCGCCAAACATCAAACCAAAAGAACTGGTCAGGGTCTGAGTAAGTAGTCTCATCTAATCTGCAATGAAGTCCTGAGACACCGAAGCTCCTGATGTATCAACAGATGGTCCCTGAGTAGAAGTAGTCACAGAAAGTGCAGGTGGTGGAGCTAGTGGATATGTAGGTGCTGCTAGTGGAGGTCCTGGAGAGATCCCAGGACTCCCATACTCTCTATGCTCTGTCTCCATAGCATCACCAATAATAGGCTCAGTGGAAGCAGGCTCAACAATAGTAGAGGTAGTGGTAGTCTCCTCAAATGTAGAAGGTCCAGCAGTAGTCCCTATCTCCTGAGGTAGCTGCTCCTCATTATCATCATCCTCATCACTGCTGGATGATCCAATAGCCCTCTGTTCTAATCCTTTCTTCCTCCAAGATCCTTCAGTTAGTTGATATCCCATTTGTTGTAAAGATTTGGAGTAGGTATCAATGTGGTGAAGGGGCCTACCATCTTCACCATCTAGGTTTACTCTGAAGGTTTGAAAAAATAAGGTAAGAATCATTCCATAAGGCAAACAGGCCTTCACTTTCCTGACTACTTCTTTCATCTGCAGTAGCATAATGTGATGTAAGTTGAGGGCCTCCTCTTCAATTACATGCCCCATAAAGCTAAGATCCCTCTCACTTGCCTAGTCAAACCTTCCAGTTCTCGGGAGAAAGATCCTACCAATAAAATTTTGCAATAGTCTCATTTCAAGGGATAGTGTATCGGCCATTACATTACCAATACCACTCACATCTGCCCTGTTCAAAATTGTCCTGAGGGTTTTCTCCTTATCTTTCAGAATTAAGTGTTTCAAACCCTCATTTGGCATCTCAAGTGTGCTACTCAGTCTTTCCTCCATCATAATAATTCTTTCCCTTAACCACAGACTCAATGTGCTGCTCTTCCAATCTTAAATTTTCATAAAAACTTATTACCAAATTTGGATAGGTTGGCACATTCAACGAACAAAAGAAGCTCCAACCTTGGTCTTTAATTAAATCTCCAATCCATAGCCCTAGCTCTTTCAAAAATGAGAAGATGATTCTTCTACCGCTTGTCACAGGTCAGTTGGATATTGAAATAGGTTATATCGAAGGAGCTATAATTGTATTGACTATGATCATGATTTTGATTATTGACAAAATATTTAAGTATATATGAGTACTAATTATGTGTTTTAAGTGTGTTATCAGATCTTAGTACTCATCCATGTTGAATGAAGAAATACTTGTATTTTAGTTGAAAAAGTTCTTAAATTAATGGAAAATCAAGTATATGGACTTTGGAATTGATATGGAAGAACTTGAAGAGGCTAAAAATCAATTTTGGAGAAGTTTCAGCAAAATGCAAAACTATGAATAGTGCCAAGTGTCGACTCATGAATAGTACCAAGTGTTTAGTGGTTCAAGCCTTCAAGCTTTCAAGTTTCAAAGAGAGTATCCAAAGTTCACATCCTCAAGCTGCAATCAAAGACTTCAACAACTTGAAGACAAGATCTTTATCAATATTCAAAGAGCTTCAAAGAGATATTTGCTTTATTTTAGAAAGCTTTTATTGTACTATTTCTTATTGTTTTTACATTGTTTACTTAAGGTTTTTGGTGAGCCTTGAAAACCAAAGAAGTTTTTGGTGAGCCTTGAAAACCAAAGAGATTTTTGGTGAGCCTTAGAAAACCAATTAGGTTCTTGGTTAGCTCGCAAAACTAAGAAAGGTTGTTGGTTAGCCTAAGTTAGAAAATCAACTAGGGTTTGACTTGTGAGCCCAAAGATAAAACAAGTTGAAAAGGTTGTTGGTGAGCCTAAGTGACAAAACCAACTTGGGTTTTGATTAATGAGCCCGGAAAACTAATTAACTGTAATCTTGGTGATTATAGTAAAATTTCCAAGCGGATCTTGGGAAGTAGATGTAGGTGCCTTGGAGTGCACCGAACCACTATATATCTTTATGTTTGTGTGATTGTTTTCTCTTGTGCATTTACTTTATTAATTTCATTGTATGTTATTTTGAAGCATACAAATACTTTGGCAAAATACAAGCACTTGATTTATAATTAGCACATACTTGCTTTAGTTGATCAATAAATAGTTCAAAGTTTTATAAAACCCAATTCACCCCTCCTCTTGGGTTGCATCATCTCTGGGCAACAAGTGATATCAGAGCATCGATACTCTACTTGTAGGTCCAACGATCTTGAGTAAAAGATCATGGAAACCCTTGTAGGTATTAGTGTTAGACCACCATTTTTTAATGACACAAATTACATATTTTGGAAAACTCGCATTCACATCTATATTCAATCTATTAGTTATCATCTTTGAAAAATTATAGTTAATGGTCCTCATATTCCTTCCATTTTGGTTAATGGCATTTCCATTCCAAAGCTCGAAGATGATTGAAATGAATATGATATTAAGTAATATGAAATTAATGCTAAAGCAATGAACTTGCTTTATTGTGCATTGGACTTTAATGAATTCAATATAATCTCTACATGCACATCGGCGAAGGAGATATGGGACACACTTGAGGTTACTCATGAAGGTACTCTTTAAGTAAAAAATAATAAAATTAATATGCTTATTCATTCCTTTGAAATATTTGAAATGCTACATTATGAATCTATTTTTGATATGTATACTAGATTTATGACTATTATAAATGAATTGAAAAGTCTTGGCAAAGTCTATACTAATATTGATTTGATTAATAAAATTCTTAGATCTTTGTCAATATCATGGGATCCAAAGGTGATGGCAATCCAAGAAGCTAAAGATATAGAAACTTTACCTTTGGAGGAGCTTATTGGTTCACTCATGACCTATGAGTTGAATTTATGACAAAAAGAAGTTGTTGCTGATCAAAAGAAGAAGATGATAATAGCCCTCAAGGCCAAAAAGAAATTCAAGGCAATGATGGTAACTTAGAGCGATAGCGAAGATTCAAGTTTGGATGATGAACAAGAAGTTGCCCATCCTTACTTCATGGCAAATGAGGAAGAGGTATGTGCTGAAAATAAATATGATTTTACCTTTAATAATTTACATGATATATTCAATGATCTTGTGCATGAATACAAATTGCTAAAAATTAAGCACAAGAAATTAAAAGTCATGTATATTTTTTTTCTCTTGAGAACACCAATCTTGTCAATAAAAATGATGATTTAAATGCCAAGATTGATGTTTTGAAAAATGAAAAGAATAATTTTTCTAAAGAAAAAGAATTTTTTGAAAAGGAAAATGATGTTTTGAAAGATTTATACAATAAGTTTTTAAATGAGAAAAATGTTTTATTGAATGAAATAGAAATTTTAAAAAGATCTAAGATTTTTGTATCAAATAATGAGCTTTTAAAGAAAAACAAAAATCTTGAGTTGAAAAACAAGAATTTCCTTGTTGCTACTTCTTCCAATATTACTTGCTTTAAATTTAGATTTAATGCATATCCTTGTAGATTAAGAAAAGTTTGGATTCCAAAAGGAACCACATTTACTAACCCTAAAGTTTCCAAGAAAGTTTGGGTACCAAAATTGTCCACTTAGTATATTTTGCTGGAATGTCTTACAGCCTAACATGAAGAAAGAAAGTTTTTGAAAACTGGGCATACAAGACAATTTAAAGAAGTGGACCTACTATATTTTGGACTAAATGGTAAAGGAAGGATTCTACATATTGGTAAATTCTAAACATTTTCTTCCATAATTAAAAATGTAGTTGAATATTTATTATAAATGTTGCATCAATTACTTTGAAAAATTATTTTAAATATTTAATTAGAATCAAGATTAGACTTATAGTCATTGGCTATGATCATGAATTTTTGATGTTGATGAATTTCATGTTATCATGATCAAACTTATGATTATAAGACCTTCACTTGATTTTGATTAATATATCTTAAATTACTTCATGAAAAATATTTTTAAAGTTGCATATTGCTTTGAAAATTATTTTAATTGATTAATTAAAATCAAGTTTAGACTAATAGTCATTTATTGTGATCATGAACCTTTTGTTGTTGATGGATTTCATGCTCTCGTGATTAAACATATGATTATTAGACTTTCACTTGATTTTGATTAACATAGTTTTAAACTATTTCAAGTGAAATGTTATGGTTTATGTGCTTTTATTTTTTGGCATCTATACTTTAAGCTAGAAATAATTTAGATCAAGTATAGAACTAGTAGTTAAGGATTACATTTAAGAAGAAGGTATGCATATTGATAAACCCTTACTCTAGTAGCTAGACTTGCTATTAAATTACTTCTAGCATTCGTATAGATATCAAATCATTTCAAATGAATTTGAAATCATGCTAAAAGTTTTTAAATGATCAATGCTTTATATTTTGAAAATCATGAATATCTTGAAAATTCAAATCTTTGCTTTCAGACTTAGTATTCATGTTCATATATGAAATTATCTGAAATTATGATATGCTTGTGCCTTCATATTTTATTTCTCAATGAATGCATATTTTTAAGAGGGAATAACATTTAGGAGAAGCATCCAAAGATTTGTTGTCATTATATACATATGATGCTTTGAATATTTTCTTAATATCATACTTTATTTATATTGCTTTGTTACTCATTCTCCTTGTTTTCAAATCTATTTTTCTTTGAGGGGAGTTACATTCAATTGGTATCAAGATTTATTAAAGATCCTAGTAATTGCTTCAGATTGGGTTAGTCACCATGGCGTCCGATCATAAGAGCTAAGTAGGGTTTAAAGACCCTCTCTTCCCATTCACTGGGATCTCTTATGACATGTTGGGGTACCACTATGGCCTTATCCCATGAACAAGTAAGGCGAATAGATTATTGTTTTAATCATACCCTGGTTATGCAGGTTAGAGCTAATATATATTGAAATTATTTCTTGCATATGCTTATCATTTTTATGGTATCATGTTCAATTAGTATCATATTTAATTAGTATCATGATTAATTGATTTTATGTATTGATTTTGATGATCTACTTGCTATTCTTTCCACCTTCATTCCCATTTTGTATTGCCTTTCATCCTTTTTCATGATGTAAAAAAGGGGAAGAAATATGTTAAGTATGAAAAGGGAAAAGATATGATAAACATAAAAAATCATATAAAGTACAAAAGGATGGAGATGAAAGCAAAATATTTTATTCTTTAAGGGAAGAATTAGTAAGGAGGAGAATATTTAAAAATTTTGCATATTTTGAAAAATGCTTTGAAAAGAATTTTTTAAAAAATCTTTTGGATCATATTTTGAGGGAGAGCTTGATGTTTATTGATTTTGAGCTTACATGTTAATCTTAACATCTTTTAAGCTTACCCTATTCATATACTTAAAGATTTTGTCATCATCAAAAAGGAGGAGATTATTGACTCTAATCATGATTTTGATGATTGATAAAATACTTAAGTATATATGAGTATTAATTGTGTATTTTAAGTGTGTTATCAGATCTTAGTACTCATCCATGTTGAATGAAGAAATGCTTGTATTTCAGTTAAAAAAGTCCTTAAATTAATGAAAAATCAAGTATATGGACTTTGAAATTGATATGGAAGAACTTGAAGAGGCTAAAAATCAATTTTGGAGAAGTTTCAGCAAGTTTCAGCAAAATGCAGAACTATGAATAGTGCAAAGTGTCGACTCATTGTATAAGTGTCGACTCATGAATAGTGCCAAGTGTCGACTCATTGTACAAGTGATGACTCAAGGCCTGAGAATAAGAAAAAATACATAATTGTGAATAATGCCAAGTGTCGACTCACTGTACAAGGTCGACTCATGAATATTGCTAAGTATCGACTCACCAGTTTCAAGTGTCGATACTTATTATAATGGCTAGTTTTTCAAAAATGCAGAATTGATTCAAACTTGCTTCAAACGGCTAGTTTTTCATTCCCAATGGTTATCTATAGTTTGGAGAGCTATATAAACATCAAAAAATAAATGGGAAAGAAATCCTTTAGTGAGATTATTGAATATCCTTCAAGGATTCAAGAGTTGAGTGGTTCAAGCCTTCAAGCTTTCAAGTTTAAAAGAGAGCATCCAAAGTTCACATCCTCAAGCTGTAATCAAAGGCTTCAGCAACTTGAAGACAAGATCTTTATCAATATTCAAAAAGCTTCAAAGAGATATTTACTTTATTTTAGAAAGCTTTTATTGTACTCTTTCTTATTGTTCTTACATTGTTTACTTAAGGTTTTTAGTGAGCCTTGAAAACCAAAGAGATTTTTGGTGAGCCTTGAAAATCAAAGTGGTTTTTGGTGAGCCTTGAAAAACTAATTAGGTTGTTGGTTAGCCCGCAAAACCAAGAGAGGTTGTTGGTTAGCCAAAATTAGAAAACCAACTAAGGTTTGACTTGTGAGCCCGAAGATAAAACAAGTTGAAAAGGTTGTTGGTGAGCTTAGGTGACAAAACCAACTTGGGTTTTGATTAGTGGGCCCGAAAAACTAATCAACTGTAATCTTGGTGATTATAGTGAAATTTCCAAGGGGATCTTGGGAAGTGGATGTCGGTGCCTTGGAGTGTACCGAACTACTATATATCTTTGTATTTGTATGATTGTTTTCTCTTGTGCATTTACTTTATTAATTCCGTTACATATTATTTTGAAGTACACAAACACTTTGGCAAAATACAAGCACTTGATTTGTAATTAGCACATACTTGCTTTGGTTCATCATTAAATAGTTCAAAGTTTTATAAAACACAATTCATCCCCCCTCTTGGGTTGCATCATCTCTGGGCAACAAATTGGTTCCATTTCTTTTCTTCCATTTCAACTGATCGAGTCGGCTCTTCTTGCTGATGCTTCATCCACCCAGTGAGCCTTTCGAGCCTGATTCTATCTTTGAGAGTGAGCCAACCCATGACTGTTTACCAGCCAAGTTACCAAAGCAGCAAGATAGGATTGAGTGAATCTTAGACAATAAGACTATCACTACCCTAAACAGGGACTAACAATGTACCTGGTTCATTGGCAAGGATGCCCTGATTCTAAAGACTCATGGATTACTTGAGAAGACCTACAAAGAATCGACCAAACCAACTAGAGTTTCACTAGAGTCAGATTGATTCTTACTCGATAGAATCGAGTTCTTTTCATCCCGAGAGAATTGATGGGAACATCAACAAGAAAGAAGTTTTTTGGACTAACTTATTTTGTTTTGCAGTTAAAATAGATAAATCTAATAAAGGGTTTGAGTCTATCTTCTCTTTCAACCAATACTTGAGCTGATTCATGAGTTGACTCAACCTAGATTCAAGCAGGGTATGAGGCCACTTCTTCAATGCCCATTTTTCCCATTTGGTGTCATCCATTTGAAGCCCACTTCCCTCACTTGGATGCCATCTAATTGAAGCCCATTTTCCTTAATTGGTCGACACCACATCAAGCACCTTTTGGGGAGGAGGAAGGACACCACATCAAGAATTTTATGGGGAGACTAAAGCCATATTCTATTACCCCAATAACCCTCCAACTAACTTGCCATGTGGGATGCCACATCACATGATCTACATCAGCAAATGGAGGACACATCATTGCCACCTAGGAGCCATATTTCAATTGGTTGTAACCTTCTACCCATAAATGGTTGTAAAAAAACTAATTCTAGTTGAACCACCAAACCAAGAGTTGTTGGATCCAACTAGAATTAGCTAGCTCATCCTTATCCCCTTAGCTCATCCTTATCCCCTCCCCTTGGATGAAATTCCCTTAGATTGAAAGCCTATAAATAGAGCCTTAGGCCCTCTCTTCTATTCATTCTATGATTCATTCTATTTTGGATTAAATGAAGAAAGCTATCTTTCTTGTTCTAGTTCTCCTATATTCTCTTGTTTGGAGTGAAAAGTTCTTGAGTTTGAGAGTTAGAAGATAGGTTTGAGAAGAGAGTGTGAGGTTCTTGAGTGAGTGTTTGAAGGGTAGAATATCCTTGAGTGTTTGAAAGGTGGAGTGCTCCTTACTTGATCCAAGATCCAAGCATCATTCCTTGAAGGCGCCAGTTTTTACTTCCTTGTTTTCCCTTTCTTCTTCTTCTTGTTTCCATTCTAATTTTGAATTCTCCTTCCATGCCTAATCTCTAATTTGATGCAGGTTTTTTCTAATTTTCCAAGTCCAAGATGAAGGCTCCAAGCCAAGGATCATGGCCAAAGTGAGTCCTAAAGGTAGGGAGTGCTAGTCTTATGGTTTATACCTCAATCCTTAAGTGATGAGAGCTCCTTCTTCCATCAAATAATTAGCCATCATTGTTGGTAGGAAAACTCTTCCTAAGCTTCATTAGATCTGATCATTTAAAGGTTAACTTGCTCTAGTAGTGATGGTTTCCTTGCCATGAAGATCCTAATTCTATTTTGAACTAGATCTACATTTTGGGTATTATAATTTAGATCAACTAGTCTCCTTATGAAGATTTTTTTTGGATTAATTTAAATTATTTATTTGATAATTAATTGCTCAAATTTTCTTGCTAGTTAGCTTGCTAAAACTCTCCATTCATCATTTTAAATTCATCCCCCATCACTCCAGGTACCATGATCAACAAAGTTAGTCTTCCTTGCCCCCACGACCATCAAACTGAAAGCCAGTGAATCCGCCGGGTTGAAGGCTTGATCTCTCAGGTCGCATCCGTGAGAGTGAGGGAACTCTGCATCAAGTGCATCAGTCTTCAAGGTTTGCACCCCTAATCTCCTATGTAGGTATTGATCTAGAGCTAAGTTCTACGGGATTTCTCAATCTCGGGGTCCTCTCATTATCTTTGTCTAGGGACTATCTTTTCTTGCTAGAAAGTTCTTGTCCTTATAGAATCTCTAGTTCATTCTTAACTTGACTTTGGGAATCAGTACATCTCTTAAAACCTAAAACTCAAAGAAAAAAATCATTTGCATATCCATCTCATCATTAGTATAGTCCCACATCATCTTCATCCCGCATCATTTTCTAGTATCAGAGCTTCATCCCGCATCATCAATAAGAACATTTGGTTGAGGAATTTCATTCGAAGACTCTTCAGGTATTGGTTGTTGGTTTTGAGCTTCACTAAGTTCAAGTGTTGTTCCACTACTTCTTTCTTGGATAAATTCTTGCTCCAAGAATGTAGCATGTCTACTGACAAATACCTTTTATTCAGTAGTGTGACAAAAGAGGTATCCAATACCCTCTTTAGGATAACCAATGAACCTACATTTGCCAGTCCTAGAACTTAACTTATGTCCAAAATTATTTTTGATATAAGCATAGTAACCCCAAATCTTCAAGTATTTAATATTTGTTCTTTTGCCATTCCATACCTCATATGGTGTGCTAGTCACTGACTTTAATGGTACCCTATTCAATATATAAACAGCAGTTTCTAGGGCATTTTTCTAGAAAGAAATAGGAAGATCTATGAAGCTCATCATGGATCTCACCATGTCTAACAAGGTGTGATTTCTCCTTTCTGCCACACCATTTAATTAAGGTGTATAAGGAGTCCATTTAGAGAGTATACCTTTGTCCTTAAGATGGTTTAGAAACTCACTAGACAAGTATTCTCCTCCTCGATCAAAATGAAGAATTTAATACTATGTCTACTTTGTTTCTCAACCATACTTTGATACTCTTTAAACTTATCAAAAGCTTCGGACTTGTGTTTTATCAAATACACATGTCCAAACCTAGATAAGTCATCAATAAATATGATGAAATAAGAGTATCCACCTCTAGCCTGAGTTATCATAGATCCACATACATCAGTATGTATAAGACATTCACCAAGCGCATCAGACGTTGCTAGGTACAACCCCTCTACCACCAATAGCGTTATTATAGAAGAACTAGCCCAACCGAGGCTTCTCAGCCTCGGTGGTCCTTCTCTTTCTGATGCTCTTAGGCCCTATTTGCATGCTTTTAGTTTCTTTCTTGCATAGTTTTCCTTGCTTAAATACTTGATCTACTCTTCGGGATTTAGTTTCACAACTTGAATTAAAAACCTACAATAATATAATTGCTTGCATACATAGGTCCCGCATCAGGTATCGCTCTGACACATGGCATCCTTTGGTGCACCTAGGAAATGGCATGGAGCATGTTTCCCTATGGCCAGTCATGGGTTTAAGGTCTTTATAAATAGGACCGTGTCTTCTCTCGTCAAAGGCCATCATAATTTCAGACTCCCATTTTGGAAGTTTCTCTTCTTCTTCCAGCATCCCAGCATAATGAAGTTCAGTGTTCCCAAGCTTTGAAGGGAGGAAAAGAAGAGGGCCATCAGTACCGAAGCGAGGGGCAGCCCAGGACTTCTCGGGCTGAGCAAGATAATGACACAGTCGTTGATTGCTTGGAGAGAAGGGTCCGCATCCTGGAGGCTCAACTGGAGGAGGCTAGAGCTCAGGCCGAGGCGGCCACCACAGAGACGGTGGAGGCCAGGAAGAAGGTGGCGGATGCCATCTCAGACTTTAAGGCATCTTCTGCTTTCAAGGAGGAGGTTACCGAGGCGGCTCTAGATTCCTACCACCAGGGATTTCGGGAGTACAGGGATAAGGCCTTCAAGTACTATAACTTGAAGGGTCTTGGAAACATCAAGCCCTCTATCCCCTTTCCTGGACATGAATTCGATTCTGACTTCGAAGAGGAGTCAGATTCTGATCCAGATGGGAACCCCGGGACTCCTTCATCCTCCTTGCAAGACGCCCCCCACCAGCATGGGAAAGGGCTGGCAGGTTGTCAATAGATGTGCTTTCCCATTTCCTGCAATCTTTCTCTTCTTTTTTTTTTTTGGTAAAGATGCAAAAGAAATGAAGGCACTAATTTTCTTCTCATTTTTTCTTTTTCTGTGAATGATATTTCTTAGAATCCCATGAAATGTGAATTCAAAAGTTTGATGTTGGTAGAATGAGTGATGTAAAATCACTTCAAAAGTTTGATGTTGGTAGAATGAGTCTATGCTATCCCTGTGCATCTCTATCATGATCAAGGTAGGCTGTTTAGGCCCACCCCGGCATGTCTTCGAACTTACTGTAGGATAGGCTATAAAAACCATCCCTGCGCCTTCTTTAGTGTAAGGTAGGCTGATTAGGCCCGCCCTGGCATGTCTTCGGTTTTTCCATAGGGTAGGTTACTTGAATCGTCCCTGTGCCTTTGATCTTCTTGGCGACCTGATTGGGCCGTCCGTTACGCTTATAAGGCATACCGATAAGGTGAGCAGATCAGACTCTCCTTTGCACCATTGGCCGATTCCTTAGATCATGCCATTCAGGCCATTGTCATTTAGTTGATGCAACGGGCCATTCAGAGTTGGGCAAATTTGCACGAAAAATTTTTGGGGTTTGTTTATTGATAGTATTTGCAAAGGTTTTGTACATTCCATGGCCGGGATAGAATTTTACCATCCAGGGTCTTGAGTCGATTTGTTCCTGGATGTACAACTTCTTCGACTTGGTATGGACCTTCCCAGTTGGGGGAAAGCTTATCCTGTTCTGTTGGCCTGGATACTTCTGCCCTTCGCAGCACCATGTCCCCTGTATAGAAGATTTGCTCCTTTACTCTGGAATTGTAATACTTTACAAATTTTTGCTGGTATGTCACCATTCTTATTTGAGCCTGAAGCCTGGTGCTCGGCAATAGATCTAAGTCAACTCTCCTGCGATCAGAGTTTTCAGGCTCTTCATAGTTATCAATTCTTAAACATTGGAGAGAGACTTCGATAGGAAGAACGACTTCGGTACCGTATGCCAAGTTGAACGGAGACTCACTGGTGGCTGTCCTCGGGGTAGTTTTGTATGTCGAGAGAATGGAGGTTAGCTCTTCTATCCAAAGTCCTTTGGCGGCATTCAACCTCATCTCAGACCATGAAGAATGGTCCGATTAGTTACTTTGGCCTCTCCGTTGGACTGTGGGTGGGCAATGGAAGTCAGCCTGTGTTGCACATGGTACCAAGCACAGAAGTCTTTAAACTTTGGATTGTCAAACTACCTCCCATTGTCAGTGGTTATTATGTGTGGAATCCCAAACTGAAATATGATGGAGTTTTTGATAAAATTCTCAACATTGCATTCCGTGATTTGAACCAGTGATTCGACTTCGACCCACTTTGTGAAGTAATCAATAGCCACCAGGAGGAATTTTCTCTGTCCAGATGTAGGCGAAAATGGGCCAAGAATATCCATCCCCCATTGAGTAAAAGGCCAGGGGACTATCAGCTGGGTCAAGTGACTTGCTGGTTATCTCTGAATATTGGTATATCTCTGGCATTGATCATATCTTCACACGAAGTCGGCCGAGTCCTTTTGAATGGAGGGCCAATAATATCCTTGGAGTATAATTTTATATGCTAAGGACCTGCCCCCCAAGTGATCACCACATATCCCCTCGTGGACCTCTCTCAAGGCATAGTCAGCATCTGATGGTCCCAAGCATTTTAGCAGGGGCTAAGAGAATGATCTTTTGTAAAGAGCTCCATCTAAGATGACATATTGAGATGCCATCCAGTGGATCTTTCTGGCCTCTATCTTGTCTTCTGGCAACATACCTTCATTTAAGAATTTGAAGATGGGATCCATCCAGCTTGGCTCGGTCTCATTTCGGTGTACTTCCCTAGCTTCTGCAGCTATACTGGGGCTTCAAGGTGTTCGACGAAGGTGCGACCGAGGGATTCCGGGGTTGTAGTGGCAAGTCGAGACAATGCATCTGCTCGAAAGTTCTCCGATCGAGGAACATGAATGATTTCAAAGTATTCCAGTTGAGAGGATAAGTTTTGTACTTTTCTAGGTACCACACCATGGTGGGGTCCCTGGCTTCATATTCTTCTTTAACTTGATTTACCACCAATTGGGAGTCCGAAAAAGTCTGGAGCCTCTGAACTCCTAAATTCTTGGCGATTCGAAGTCCTGCAAGTAAGGCTTCGTATTCGGCCTGGTTATTCGAAGTATGGAAGGAGAACCGAAGTGCGTACTCCACCATGTAACCATCGGGTTCAGCCAGTATAAGACCGACTCCATATCTAGCGAAATTGGAAGCTCCGTCCACATGGAGCACCCAATCGATCTCCGTATTCTTCTGGTTTCCTTCTTCTGCTAGAGGTACTTCATCTTTGGACTTTCAGGTACACTCAGCCAGGAAATCTAAGATTACCTAGGCCTTCATAGCCGATCGAGGCTGGAAGCTAATGTCGAACTCGCTTAGTTTCACAGCCCACTTGGCTATCCTTTCGGAGGTATCAGGGCATTGGAGAATGGCTTTGAGGGGTTGATCGGTTACCAGCATGATGGCATGGGCATGGAAGTAAGGCCTTAATCGCTTTGCTGCAATTATCATAGAGTAGATCAGCTTCTGCATTTTCGAATACCTTGTTTCAGCATCATGCAGAACTTTGCTGATGAAGTAGATCGGCTTCTGAGAGCCATCTTCTTCTCTTCGGACAAGGACTGAGCTGACTGCCTCGTCCAAGGTGGAAAGGCATAAATAGAGCACCTCCCCCTCTTGAGGTTTGGAAAGTAAAGGTGGGGACTATAAGTACTTCTTTAACTCTTCAAAGGCAGTACGGCAGTCTTCGGTCCACTCAAAACCTCGAGACTATCAAAGTACCTTGAAAAATTGGAGACATTTCTCGGCTGAGCAAGAGATAAACCTGCTTAAAAAGGCGATCCTCCCTGTCAGCTATTGGACTTCCTTCTTGTAGGATGGGTGCCTCATGTCTTTGAGGGCCTGAATTTTTTCAGGATTTGCTTCATTCCCTCCCTTGGTAACGAGGAAACCCAGAAATTTGTCCGAAGTAACTCCAAAGGTGCACTTCGTCGGGTTTAGCTTCATTCGATGACATCGTAGGGTGTTGAATGATTCCCTCAGGTCCTGGTGATGGGAACATCGCTAGAACGGATCTCGAAGTAAGCACAACTCCTGAAGTTGCACAAATCTCGGAGCAGCTTGAATTTCGGAGCAGCATGAATCATGATGCAGTATAAATTTTGATGCAAATAAATTTAGATATGAAGATCATTTCATCCTCCATATAAGAAGGTCTCCACATGAATGCCAAGTGGCACCCAACACATGAAGACACAAGAATGCCCACATGAATGCCAAGTGGTGCCCATGCATGCAGATTTTCAGATTTAGACACTTGGCAACCACAAGGAGACACTTAACACCCATGCATTTTGCCACCCCTTTTCATGAAATTTGAAATTCAAATTTGTAACTACATTTTCCCCTCTTTTCATTTGAATTTCAAATGGGGCTTAGAAGGTTATAAATAGGCCCCTAATCTCTTTGTAAAAGGAAGTTAGTGATGAATGAAAGTTTTCTTTCAGAGAAGAGTGACTCTTCTTTTGCTCCGTGAGGAGAGGGTGTGAGGCCCAAACCCAGGACATGATGTGAGGTCATGTCTAGTTATCCCCTTCCTGAAAGAAAAACTGCGTGGGTGTTGCAGGTGCCTACACTAAGCATGCAACAACAGGGAGTAGGTATGTATTTTAAAACTATTTTAAAATAACAGCGGAAACTACCTACTCCGTACAGGATCTAACATATTCCGGATGCATGTATAGGCAAAACTAGGCATGAACAAGGGCATGTAATATTTATAAACAATTATATAAACCTAGATCTAGGCATGCATGAAAAATAAAACTAGAATTAATTACCTTATTCCTGCTGGAATAACCTTAGGATATCTGCTGGAATTGCTGGGATAACAGGAATAAATATATTCCTGTTTTCTTCTTCTTCCAGCACGCTTTTGAACGTTGTTTCTTCTTCTCGTCTTCTCCAAGAACAGCAAAGCCAAAACACAAAAGGAATGCTTTGGACTCTCTTCCTGCAACAACAGCAAGTGGGTGTCTTGAAGGAACTTGCTTCAATGGGTTCCAGCAATCGTTTGGAGCTCTTCCTCTCTTCCAAGTACAATAACTCCAAAATCTGCAACCACAAAAATAGGGCAAAGCAAAACAGCAACAATGGAAGATCAACTGGCTCCCAGGTGCTCAAGCGAACACCCTCTGGTGTGGGCACCAGACTCAGAAGAAGACTTCAGAGCTCCATCTGGATCTCTGATTAACCTTGCCCGAAGAATTAGGGTTTTTGGTTTGTAATAAGAGTTCACTAGATCAACTCAATTTAGCTTGAGTCTACATTACCTGCATTTTTATTTTGTTGAGTCATGTTGACTCGGTAGTGGACTAGGGTTTCAACCGGGGATGTTACATTTTCTCCCAAGACCTGGCAAGTGGACACCACACTCACAGCCACACTCCCAGTCCAGGGGGCGCTATATCCACATCCAGCAGCCTTTGGTCCCCACTCCACAGATGGCAACCTCCTTCTTTCATGCACCAGATAAAGAGAAGAGCACAAATCAAGGGGGCGGCCAAGACTTTCCCAAGTGACTCCAAGCAAAGAAGGGAAGAAGTTTTTCTTGGAAGAGAATATCAAGGGGCCCATTACCTGCCAAAAACACCTAAAACAAAGATGGGAAGAGCCTTGACTTAGGGAGGAAGAAAAGGAGGAGTCCAAAAGAGTTCATCCAGGGAAGGAAGAAAATTTTCTTGAAAAAAATCAAGCAAGGTGGCACCATCTACCTGCCATTTATAACCCAAATCCTAATTTTTGGTATTTTGGCCAACCATATGTAAGGGATTTGCCCTAATTTGGAGATCCCCTCCTTTAGTCCCACATGGGAAAATATGAAACCCTTCTCCCTTGTAAAGCATTATAAATTACATCCCTCTTGTAAGTTGAAAAAAATCAATGAAGAAAATTATTTTTTTGCTACTCTCTTGTGTTGAGTGACCTAGGTTTCTCTTCTTCCGCACTATTCTAAGTGTTGAGCTCCGTGAGGGGGTAATCCGGGTTCCATTGGAGCCTTGAGGAGGTGAGAGATCTCCATCTTTATCCAAAACCCTAGGTTAGCCACTTGAAATTCCAAAACCCTAGTCACCTTTCATTATTTTCCAACCACCAAACCCTAGATCCATCCATCTCCCACGGCCTCTCTCTCTCTACAAGTCCAGGCCGTCCACCTTCATCCAGATCCAGTCCGGCTACTTCAGATCCAGAGCAAGTTCCAAGGAAAATCACATCAGCATCCAGGAGAATCCAGTTTCAGCAATTTCGATCTTCAAGTTCATCAACCTGGTAAATCTTTTCCTTGACTCTCTGATTCCATCAATTGTTTTTCTTCTCTTCCAGATCTTGAGTTCAGGAGAAGCCAACCCGCCAAAGGACCAGTATTGGAGGATCCATTACGAAGATATCCGACTCCGAGGATCCAACAATCTGCTCGGGAGAGTTCTTCCACCAAAATCTGTGAAGATCATTGTCTGGTTAGATAAACCTTCCCTTCTCTTTATTTCTGTTTGTTGAAAGCTCGGAGCGAAACCCTAGGTCTGGGAGTTTCTCAACCCCCAGCGATCCGTTGCTTCTGAACTACTCTGATAATTTAGTTTCCTTAAAATTGTGCTTTCAATTATCATATTAGTATCTTTCAATGCTAGGTTAACTTTTCTTTGATTTGAAGCCAACTTCTACAAACATATAAAAATAACAAAAAAATTAGTTAATCTTAATTTACTTCCGCATCGCGTCCCTTTCTTTGTTCTGCATCACCCTCTAGAGGGGGGACACGCCTGGGGCTCCTCTGATACGGTTCTTGCATGATGCTAGTCGCCGGAAGCCTCTTCAAACAGTGGGAAGAAGTGCAAGAACAGAACACTCTGTTCTGCAATTAGCTTTCTCCAAAACAGAACTTCTTCCTCCGATTGAGCACAAGCAACAGGGATTCAAGCAAGACTTTCTCTCCCAATCTCTTACAAACACTCAGCCCCAAAAACCAACCGGTGGAAAGAAAGGAAGAAGCTCTCAAAGAGAACCACCTACGTTTTTCCATTACCCAGATTTTTATAACTCCGTGGAACAATTCAAACGGTGCTATGGGGAGGTGAAAAGATGAGCTGGGAAAACCAAAAGGCAGCAGATATTTGGAATGAATCCTATTCGTTTCAACCAAGCAATAAAGGGGATTTAATGGTGGATTAAATCAGCCAAAAACCAAGACAAATGGGAGATAAAATGGCTTCTTGAATTCCCTGTTCGCCCAAGCTTTTAAACACCGTGGTGATGTGTCCAATCCGGTTCACAACCGGTTCAAAAACCCAATTAGATCAAAATCTAATTAGCAAATGGCTTGTCTAGTTTCGGTTACCCGGAAACAATTCCTGATAGACCCGAACAAATACTGATCGATCCAAACCCGAGTCAATCCAATGTGCTCAATCAAACCGTTATCGAAATGACTCATAATCGTAAATCGGTACCTTGATCAGGGAGTAATCCTTTGTGGTGTGTGACCTCATAGGTTCGAACCTAGGCGGTAGCACTAGAACAATTCCAGTACCAGCACAAGATACCATCTAGCAATGGGTCCCGGCATCCGGATAGGTCGAAGATGCGGGAGCAAACTATCGAACCTCTGGCATATGGTTACCGTATAATTCATTCCTTTGACCTCTAATGCTCAGGACGACTGAGATTGGGCTGCCAACCCAGACTGAGTCAGTCGACTACGTGTCTCAACCTTGCAAGCCCAGTGACTCTTCACTAGGACTACCCCGGCCGAGGATTTGCTAAATTGAGATACTGCGAGACATTCGATCCAAACTGTTTGGACAGGTCAATTCCATCTTGGTCCATCACTGCTCCACAAGTACTTGCCTGTACCCAGAAATCTTCCATCACCGGATTAAAAATCCGGGTAGTCCGGCACCAAAGCATAGGGAGTTGCTTGCAAGCTACCGTGATGACCTCAGGTCAGAGGGGCACATATATCCATATCCAATCGTGAGTATCCCTTTGGCAGAAAAGGGCTGCACGGAGTCACGTTCAATAAGATATCACATATCCCACTTGCAGATCACATCAATGTCACCACACTTATTTGGTCAAGAGGACAACCAAACGATATGAACTACAACAACCTATACTTGATATATTACCGTCCAGTACAATATATCCTTTGGTTATGAATAGGGTTTAAGGACCACTTGATACATCCTCTCTGTATCGAGGTCAGTGTAGTCCTAAGGACTTCATCACATGGAAAGAGTTCACTTCAGAGAAATTTAATATATGATGAGCTGCCAAAAAATATATTTTATTAATTCAAAGAAAAAGTACAATAATGAGCTCAACCGCCTAGAACCCAGGCGATTGGCTTTGGGACACAATTCCCAACACTTCCTTGAGTCCATCTTCCTTACCACCCTCATGTCCTTTGAGATTCATCCTAACGGCTCCATTAGTGAGGTAGGTGAGATGCCCTAGAGGTGAGAGGTCTCTCCGTGAGTGTGAGTTCCAAAGCCCATGAGATTCAGATCCCTGTCTTTCATCCTCGTTATTTCCTTCGTCACCCATAAAAAAATATAAAAAAACTAGTAGTACCCTAATCTCGATGACTTCTCAGCTCGTCGATGATCCTATCCCGATCCCGTGCCGCATCAATTTTGGTATCAGAGCTCAGAGATTTAGGGTATCAATTATTTTCTTTTCATCCCATCTTATTCCTGTTATTCTCGCTATTCCCTGCTTATCCTTGATTTATCCTCGAGTTATTTCTATTGTCTTCTTCCTTCCACCGTTACGAACCGTCCGCCCAGATCCAAGCTCTCCCATCTTCGCTCACACCGCTGAAAGGGATATGCCCTACAAGCCAATCTATGTTGTATCTCCCAAACGATTGTAATTGACAATTTTCTAAATAAAAGCATTATTTTTCCATCATACACTGTGTTTATACTATATGATGAACCCCATAGATTAGGGCTATGATTTTAGGGTTATGATGAGATCATACCAGTGAGACCTAAAATCTTAAAACCTTAATCTAAAGTATTCCTAGTCAAAGGAACCCTGAGTAGGGGATCAGGGTTTTCCGGTAAGACTAGTACATCCCATGTATACTGGAAAGAGGACTGCTCTCACAGTCACTTGTGTATGACACTAATACTGGGATGTGGGTGCTCATTGGAGAATGAGTTCACTGATATGATCCAACTTGAGAACATCTAATGGAGTCTTAGCTACATGTCAATAGAAGGTTCTCATAGTGGGAGTGGTACAAATAATCTTTTGACCTGAGACTGCCATAAGTACCTTATGTACATGAACCCATTCTTTGGTTCAATCCTAATCATGACACTGAGTCATGCACAGGATTGATACTGGGAATGGTGAATTGGATATGAAGGTAATGAGTAGGTCAACAAGGAATCGATCACTCTTAGTAAGAGGAGATTGCATCCAGCTAGTTAACAATCGGATGATGATTCAGGGAATCTTTGATCAAAGTAAAGATATTAGAGATGGTTTCTAATATCAAGATAATTGAATCATCGATATAAGATTGAGCTAGAAATAAATATAATATTGGATTTGACATATATCCATATCCATAATTATATTTTGGGTGCAGGCTGATCGAAAGATTTAATTATACGGTAACTCTCTACTAAAGAGTAATTTTGATATTTCACCAGAATTTTCATATCTTCCGGATAGACATGACACGTTGCTAGACGTCAATCTTCTCTTGTGGGTTGATCAAGTTCGAAGATCACTTATTAGGAAGAGTCCTAATTGATCGAATCGGGTAAGCCCGGTTTGACCTAAATCGATTAGAAAGAGTTCTAATCAAATTAGGTCAACTTGTATTCGAACCCACTGCTGGCTAGATGTGGAACCCAATGGGTCACACACTTAAGAGGATTGATCAAGACTTTAATTTGGAATTAAATCATCTTTGCAGGATAACACTCTAGCAGGTGTTGCAAACCCTAGCTTCTATTCGAATCGGATTCGAATTAGGGTTCCGGATTGGTTCAAATTGGATTCTAATTGGACCTAATTAGACCTTAATTGTGAAAATAGGATTATGGCTAACCCTATTGGCTAGCCATTAACTTGGCTAGCCTCCCCACCCGCCCCCTTGCTATTTCACGCCAAATGCCAAGAGTCCATGCGCATAGGAACTCTTGGCGCACCATTTGGAAGAGTCCATTGCGCATGGACTCTTGGCGCACCCCACTTAAATCTCCGATGATTTTATTTGGGGCGGCCTCCTTTCTTAGTCATTAGCGCCTCATATACCTCCCTTTGGATGGGAATCCAATGGCTGGAAGTCTTTTAAGAAAGACAAAAGTCGTTGTTTCCTCCCGGGCGCGTGAAATAACATCTCTTCGGAGATGAAAAGTCGCGACCCCTTTCTTCTTTAAACACCACAGTTTTTCCTTTAAGAAAAGCCGTGGGATTTAATCTGGAAGGCCGTGAGATGGGAGGATGGGGCGTGAGAAATTGAGAAGGGCATGAGAAAGTGTTTACGGAGAGGTGTGTAGGCGCCTATCTGAGAATTATTTAAAGGGTCGAGAAAATCAGAACAGGGTTAATCTTTTTCTTTCTTCCTCTCCTGAAGACTCTTTTATTTTTTCTTGCTCTTGCATTGTTTCCTTTACAGAGTAAACCTCTGTTGAAACTCTGCTACTGAACAAGAATAAAAGTAAAAGTCTCCGACGGTAAAGGAAAGAAAGGAGTTCTGATTTGTTCATTTCTTTCTTACATTAAGACATCATTGTCTTAATTTCTCCTCCAACTTAAGACAAGCCTATGTCCTCTTAGGACAAGGTCTTTTCTTCAAGACAAGGGTGTCTAAAGGGCCAAGGTCTTAGTGGAAGGAGAAGAAGAGGTCAAGGAAAGGGAGGCAAGCTTTTGTGTGGAGGAATTCAAGCCATAGTCCAAGCAATTGAGTTCTAGGAAGAAGAACTCAATAGAAGGAACCATTGAAAAGAAGATAGAGTTGTCTTGATCACTGCTCTGTGTGGATCACCATCGGAGGGCGGACACTTGGACGCCTGGTGAATTCAATCAGCCCCTTCAACATCAACTTTGTTGGAATTAGCGATTACAGGTTGGTACTCTAATTCTAACAATGTATGTTTATATGTTTAATATATGTTTTAATCCTGAATAAGGAGATCTTAGCTTAGGGATTATGGTGCAAATTTCATCATTTTGAAATTACACTTCCGCTGCGGTGCATCGGAATCCCAACAACCGCTGCTTCAAGATCGATGACCAGGAATCGTGCCCTTCCACGACCGCACCGACCCCATCGTCCGGCCAACTGAGCATCTGGAACTCCCAGCTACGGTGATGCCTGACCCTCTCCGCCCAGATCCGAGCCCCCTTCTCCTCCATGCCCAGCCATCTGCCAACACCGGATGCCTCCCTCTGCTCCCAGACGATGGAATGGGGACTGTGCCCCTCCTCGCCCATGCCGCCGTCCATCTCCCACCTCAGAGGAGCTCCCTCCCCAATCCTCCTTCCCCATGGATGCCTAGAACCGTGCCCAGGATCTCGCCGCCTCCATCCTCGCCGCCACCTCCCCGACCCAGATCGCTGTCGCTTGCTTCGCGGTCGATGCCTTCCTCCACCGCCATGCCTCCGACCAATCCCGTGCCTTCTTCTCCATCGCCTCGCTGCTCCGCCCGTGCCGGCCGCACCCCTCTAGTCTTAGCTTAGAAGTCAGAAGGCCGATCCACCGTGCGTCCCCACCGGCGAGGAGGAATTGCATAGCGACTGTGGCTCCTCGTCCTCCATCGTGGACGATGATGGCTGGGACATCACGTCCGTCTACCGCCATCCGCCTCTACCATTTGATCTCAACCTTCTCCCGCCACCCGACGACGACGACCTTGACCATCACTGCATCGCCCTCCACCTCTGATGCCCCGATCGGTCACCCGTCCCACTAACCTGCTCCTCACCGCTGTGACCCCCATTCCTTCGCTTACAACCGGGAACGCCCGCATCGCCTCCAAGGCCACCGATTGTGGTCAATGCTCCCGCCCGAAGCCCCTCCTCCGGCGCCTTCACCGGATCCACTGTGTCGCCGATTTTCTTCCGCCCAAATCCACAGCAGCCGAACCTCCCTTGCGCCACCCTGCAACGGTCCGTGAAGAAGCCACCATCTTCCTTCCCCCACCGCCATCGCTAGCAAGAGCCCGCCGGATCTGCCCCTTCAACCCTGATTCTTCGATTTTGCATGCCCGTCAAAGCACCTAGAGCATCGCACGATCGTGAAAGCCATTCCTGTTTCTACCGCCGATTTCAAGTTTTGCACACTTCTCAAAGCGAGGTGCCAATCCCTTTATCGACTTCAGGATTAGGTAGGAAATAAAAAAAAAGAAAAAAAAGAAGAAAAAGAAAAAAAATTGGGATAGTTTTTGGAGCTGCATAATTTCTAAGCTGTATGGATTTCAAAGCTGCACAGATTTTGACACAAAAAGCAGAACTGCATAGATTTCTAAGTTGCACAGATCTCGAAGCAAAGCTTCTTTCTAAATGGATTCGGTTCCACCAAAGTCCCTGCTGATCATGACTCGACGGAGTCGAGTTCTTTCCACCTCAGGAGAATGATGGGGACATCGCCATCATGGGTCCCGGAGCAAGCATGACTCCTAAAGTTGCACGAATCTCAGAGTAGCTTGAATTTTGGAGCAGAATGAATCATGATGCATTATGAATTTCGATGCAAATAAATTTAGATATAATGATCATTTCATCCTCCACATAAGAAGGTCTCCACATGAATGCCAAGTGGCACCCAACACATGAAGACACAAGAATGCCCACATGAATGCCAAGTGGCGCCCATGCATGCAGATTTTTAGATTTAGATACTTGGCAACCACAAGGAGATACTTGGCACCCATGCATTTTGCCACCCCTTTTCATGAAATTTGAAATTCAAATTTGTAACTACATTTTTCCCTCTTTTCATTTGAATTTCAAATGGGGCTCAGAAGGTTATAAATAGGCCCCTAATCTCTTTGTAAAAAGAAGTTAGTGATGAATGAAAGTTTTCTTTTAGAGAAGAGTGACTCTTCTTTTGCTCCGTGAGGAGAGGGTGTGAGGCCCAACCCCAGGATATGATATGAGGTCATATCTAGTTATCCCCTTTCTTGAGTCCATCTTCCTTACCACCCTCATGTCCTTTGAGATTCACCCTAATGGCTCCATTAATGAGGTGGGTGAGATGCCCTAGAGGTGAGAGGTCTCTCCGTGAGTGTGAGTCCCAAAGCCCATAAGTTCCAGATCCCTGTCTTTCATCCCCGTTATTTCCTTCGTCACCCAAAAAAAATACAAAAAAACTAATAGTACCCTAATCTCAGTGACTTCTCATCTCGTCGACGATCCTATCCCGATCCCGTGCCGCATCACCTGGATGTGATCTTTTTAAGGAGGCTTTTAACGATCATGTCGTCGACATAGGCCTCCAGGTTTCTTCCCAATTTTTCCTTGAACACCTTGTTAATCAACCTCTAAAAAGTTGCTCCAGCATTCTTGAGCTCAAATGGCATCATTTTATAGCAATACAGACCTTTATCGGTGACAAAAGCCATCTTCTCTTCATCCCTGGGGTCCATTTGGATATAATTGTAGCTAGAGAAAGTGTTCATGAAACTTAGCAGTTAGTGGCCGGTAGTGGCATCGACCAATTGGTTGATCTTTGAAAGAGGAAAACTGTCCTTTGGGCAAGCCTTATTGAGGTCTGTGTAGTCGATGCAGATCCTCCATTTGCCATTAGCTTTCTTTACCATTATCACATGATAGGAATTCTTCTAGGGTGCCGAGGATCATGCAGCATGCGAAATTGACTTTCAAAATAAAATTTCATAGCATGATACCCTAACATGTATAACATGTATAAAAAACCCTAATTCTCAAGAAACCCTTGTGTAATATCAACTAATGAATCATAAAATAGAGTCAAGAAAAATACCTGGATTGCTGAAACCTAACTTTTCCACAAGGTTCACAAGTACAAACCCTCCAACAGTGATCCACACGAAACTCGAACCAAGGAAGAACTCCTTCTTCAAGTTGCTTGGAGAAGTGGAACTCTTTCGATAGCCTTTGGTATATTGACCACTGTAGGACACCCTGTCCTACTGAAGGGCACTCAAGACACTATCCTAAACCACATTAGGTTATAGGACTACCCTCCTCTAGGACCCTACAGGCTTATGTCCTAAAACCAAGCCTTGTCCTAGTGTAGAAGAACTTGTCTTAACAAGACAAGTCTTGTCCTAAAACAGGAAGGAGGGAGGGAGAAAGTGGAAGACTCAGACAGACTCACAGAAAAATAAAAACACTGATCTCAGAAGACTGAAGAAGAAGAAGTAGAAGTGTTTCTCATTTCACCATACCCCCTATTTATAATCTCAAATGGGACGTGAAATGCATCCCGACAACACTTATCACATATGAAACATCATATCTGATAAGACTCTTCGGGAATGGAGAGTCATATTTGTGTTCTTTCACTTACCAGATCAATCCCCATCGCATCATGTGTCAAATACAGATTTCTGAGATAGGGAGATGCCTTTTCAAATCCGAAGTAAAGCGAGGCTTGAAGAGTTTCAGAGGCAGAAGGACTCTACCCTCTATTGTGCGCGCGTATATGAAGAGGCGCGACTCTTCATGTGCGCGCCACCTTTTCACTCCTCAAACCGTCCCATTCAAACTTTAAACTGATCTTTTGACTTGTCAAGGCATGGGGATTGAGCTAAGAGGCACCTTCCTGATGAAGCTCCCAGAGTCTCATCTGCAGAAGGACTCTCAGTCCATCTACGCACCATACTTTCTCAAGGGTGCGCCAAAGGGCGCCAATAATCCTTCCCTTTCCATTTAGTCCGCCCAAAACATCAAATTGACTTGGTCAAACATATGCAATATGGGTGTCATTAGAAAGGGCATCAAATAAGCTTTTTGATCATATCTTTTATTTTTAGATCAGAGATCTGTAGGCCCTTCTATGCCCTTTTGAAGTTAAGGTATCATTTAGGTACCAAGAGTCCCATGCCATTGGGACTCTTCATATATGGTTCCTAAAATGCCCTTAAGTTCAAATTAAAGTCAGATCAAGCTCTGATTTGGCTAGCCCCACTTAGGACTCAACCTAATTTAGGTTTCTCATAATTAGGTTAGCCCAATTAGCAAGCAACCGAATACAATCCAATTGGGTTAGGAATTAGGTTGGCCTACATATGCTAGTATGCAATCTGGCTAACCAATTAGGATCCTATGACCCTAATTAAATCATGAATGACTTCCTTGGCCAAGCCTCTATTGTGTGTGATCCATTAGGTTCCATATCTAGCCAGCAGTAGATTTAGGTTTGAGCCGATTCGATTCGATCAAACTCGATTGACCTAATTAGGTCAAATTGGCTCATCTAATTGTCCAATTTGAATCACACATCGAATTGACTCATGAAACCAAACCAATTGGTTCATGAAAATCTACAAGACAAGATTGACATCTAGCAACATGTCATGCCTACCCAGAAGATAAGAAATTTGATGAAAAATACCAAAATACCCTTTAGTAGTAAGTTACCATGCAATTCAATCTTTCGATCTCCCATTATCCTGATTAGGTGATAGGTATGGATATATGTCAAACCCTAACACTTAATCATATTGAATCTCAGCTCGGTCATGAGGACTCAACTGATGACTGATTAGATTCTAATCCTGCTTTGATCAAAAGCTCCTTGAGTCTCTCATCAAAGAGATTGCATGGGATAACAATTCCTCTTACCAGGAATGATCGATTTCTTATTGGTCCACTCACATCCTTCGTACACCTTCCACCATACCCAGAACAACCCATACATGCCACAATGGCATGAATAAGTATGAACCAAAATATGGCTTAGTGTGCACAAGGAACCATGGTGACCTCAGGTCTAAAGATCACATGCACAACTTTTACTCTGGGATCTATCTTTTGACAAGTAGTAAGACTTCCATAAGATAGTCCCGGTGCGGATCAGTCCAGTGTACTCATACCCTAATGAGCACCCTTATCCTTGTATTAGTATCTCTACACAAGTGGTTGTGAGATCAACCATCCTCATCAACTGAGCATACATAGGATAAGCTAGTCTTTCCGGATTCATCGATCCCCAAATCGATGGTCCAAGACTAGGAACATTCTAGATTAGGGTTTATACGAATTAGGTCTCACTATTATGAACTCCATCATAACCCTAACTCCATTGTCCTAATTTATGGGGTTCATCATAATCAATGAGAAAATATAACACAACAGTATATGATAAATCAAATACCTTTATTAATATGAAAGTATGTCATACATCAGCTAGAAGTTTACAAAAAGGTCCTCATAATGATTGGCTCTTATGGCACTTTTCTAACAAACTCCCACTTGCACTAAAGCCAATCTCCCTTATACTTTATGCCCATACAATCCAAGTGACGATCTAACTGCTGCTTGGCTAATGCTTTAGTGAATGGGTCTATTATATTGTTCTTTGTGTCAACTAGTTCAATGACGACATCTTGTCTTTCAATAATCTCTCAAACGAGGTGGAACTGTCTTAGAATATGCTTAGACTTGTGATGAGACCTCGGTTCCTTAACTTGTGCAACAGTCCCAGTGTTATCACAATATAATGGCACTGGCTGTTGTACATCTGGAACCACGTCAAATTCCATAATGAATTTCTTCATCCAGACAGCTTCCTTCGTGGCTTCACTAGCAGCTATGTACTCTGCCTCAATGACTGAGTCAGCTACTGTTGGCTGCTTTGTACTCTTCCAACTCACTGCACCATCATTCAGGGTGAAGACATATCCTGATGTGGATTTGCTATTATCTAGATCTGATTGAAAACTAGAATCTATATAACCTTCTAGTTTCAACTCAGATCCACCATAGAAAAATATCTTTAGTCCTTCTCAGGCACTTAATAATATTTTTCACAGCTCTCCAATGATCCTCTCCAAGATCTGCCTGAAACCTGCTCACTATGCCCAAGGCATATGCAACATCAGGTCTGGTACATTACATGGCATACATTATCGATCCTACAATCGAAGCATAAGGAATTATAGCCATCCTCTCTCTTTCTTCTGATGTCTTAGGAGACATTTTCTTAGAGAGATGTATGCCTTGACTTATAGGTAAGTAACATTTCTTACTTTCATCCATGTTAAATTTCTTCAACACTAAGTCAATGTACCTGGATTGGGATAAGCCTAGCATCCTCTTGGATCTATCTCTATAGATCCTTATACCCAGTATATAGGATGCTTCTTCCAAATCTTTCATGAAAAACTTTGATGATAGCCAAGTTTTAACCGATTATAACATTGGGATATCATTCCCAATGATCAATATGTCATCCACATACAAAACTAAGAAAATAATGGCACTCTCACTTGTCTTGTTATATACACATGGTTCATCCACATTTTTGATAAAACCAAATTCTTTGATTATTTCATCAAAATGGATGTTCCAACTCCTCGATGCTTGCTTAAGTCCATAAATAGACTTCTTTAACTTGCATACCTGGTTTGGCCTCCCACTTGAAACAAACCCCTCTGGCTGTGACATATAGACTTCTTCCTCAAGATTTCCATTGAGGAAAGTAGTCTTTACATCCATTTGCTAGATCTCATAGTCATTGTATGCTGCTATAGCAAGCATTATCCGAATGGACTTGAGCATGGCTACTAGAGAAAAGGTTTCATCATAGTCTACACCATGTTTTTATCTAAAACCTTTTGCTACCAGCCTAGCCTTATAGGTCTCAACTTGACCATCTGCTCCAATCTTCTTATTGAAGACCCATTTACACCCTATCGAGTTAATTTCTTCAGGTGGATCTACTAAGGTCCAAATCTGATTAGAATACATGGAGTCCATTTCAGATTTCATGGCACCAAGCTACTTGTCGAAGTCCCTACTCTCGACAGCTTCCGAAGATGTCACAAGATCATCATCCTGTATGATACTGGCTTCATTGGCATCCTCGATGACAAAGCCATATCTGAGAGGTGCTCCCCGCACCCTCTCTGACCTTCGGAGAGGAGGTGTATATTGTGGTTGTTCTTGATCTATAAGAACCTCTGGTTAAGGAACTTCACTTGAAGGCTCATCAGTTTGTTAGTTCTGTTCTTCACATAACTCAAGTGAAGAATCACTACATCCTTCTTCGATAAACTCATATTCTAAGAATCTAGCATGCCTACTAACAATTATCTTCTGCTCAGCAGCATTATAAAAGAGGTATCCCTTACCTTCTTTTGGATAACCAACAAATCTACACTTGTCAGCCCTAACACTTAACTTATGCCCAAAGTTATTCTTGACATAAGCATGGCAACCCCAAATTTTTAAGTACTTAAGACTTGGTCTTTTACCATTCCATAACTCAAATGGAGTGCTACTTACTGACTTAGATGGAACCCTGTTTAATATGTATGCAGCAGTCTCCAAGGCATGTCCCTAGAAAGAAATGGAAAGATCTATGAAGCTCATCATGGACCTCACCATGTCCAACAAGATGCGATTTCTCCTTTCTGACACTCCATTTAACTAGGGTGTATAAGGAGGGGTCCATTCAGAAATAATTCCTGTCCTTGAGATGGTTTTAAAACTCACTAGACAAGTATTCCCCTCCTCGATCAGACCGAAGAGCTTTAATACTAAGTCCAGTTTATCTTTCAACCATACTTTGATATTCTTTAAACTTATTAAAGACTTCGGACTTGTGTTTCATAAGATACACATAACCGAACCTTGATAAATCATCAATAAAAATGATGAAATAAGAATATCCTCCTCTGGCCTGAGTTGACATAGGTCCACACACATCAGTATGTACAAGACCTAAAAATTTAGTTGCCCTTTCTCCATATCCAGTGAATGGAGACTTGGTCATTTTTCCTTTGAGGCAAGACTCACAAGTTCCTAATGATTGAAAATCATCAGGGTCAAAGTAATCCTCTTGGACTAACTTGTTTATCCTTGACTCACTGATATGACCTAACTGGCAATGCCAGAGATATGTGATATTGACATTATCTCTTTTTCTCTTCTTGTCATCTACAAGAAGTATTTCATTATTGAGTACTAAAGTTAGAAGACCATTCACAAAGCAACCATGCCCAAATATTGTATTATTATGAAGAATAGAGTAGCCACTGCTCTTTATACTTATTTCATATCCTTGTTGTAATAACAAGGGTATAAAAATAATGTTTCTTACAATATTTGGCATATAGTAGCATTCTTCAAAACTTATGATATTACCCGAAGGTAATAACAGAAGATAGGTGCCCATAGCTTCAACATATATGGATTCTCCACTTGCCCCATATAATTTAAAGTCATCTTTCTTCAAATTTCTAATTCTGTGGAGTCCTTGTAAAGATTTACAAATATGTGACCCACATGCGGTATCCAATACCCATGAATTAGAAATAGATTCACTCAATGATAAATTGGTTTGTATCATGTACAAATCCTTAGATGCACCACTTGCATCTAGTTTCACATTTGCAAGACAAGTCTTACAATCCTTCTTCCAATGCCCAAACATGCTACAATGGAAACAGGCTCCATCAGCCTTCTTCCTCAACCAGTCCACATAATTTGAACCGGTTAACTTATTAGCATCCAAGATGCCACTTAGTGATAAGTTTGAAGCCATTATTTAAATATCATATATTTAATTAAAGAACAATATCAGTATACCACTCAAGATGACATCCATAACTAGATAAGGACTTTCTATCTAATTATGTCTCCCACTATTTTCTTCAAATACCATAACCCTCAACTATGGTAAGCGAGAAACCTTTCCTAGTTTCCTTAGTAGGGTTGAGATCCTTATTCCTCATGAGTGCCTTGTGTATGCACAATAAACACACGAGTTCAAAGATAAGACAACCTTTCAAATTGCAACCAGTACAATTCTCAACAATTATCTTTGCCTTTAAGACACTTACGGCCTTGTGTATGCACAACAAACCATAATGCTTAGTTTAGTCGGACCCTTCATTTTCATATAGCCATGATTGAATAATGTTACCCTTGTATATACATAACAAAGCAACATTTCCAACCATGCCATAAAGCACTAAGTGCACCAAGACAAATCTTATATCAAATCCTAGAATAGGCCTTGTGTATGCACAACAAACCTACTATAGTCTTGACATAAATTTGGCTTAGGATGAAGGAAGGCAAAATATAGTACATTTAACCAATTAGCATTACCAAATTAAGATTTAGATATGACCAAATTGGCCAAGTGAGTGGAAGGGATAAGGGGGTCCCCCCATTGCTTTCCTTAGACACTAATTAGATTGGCCAGGTCAGTCAACGGAACCAATTAAAAACCTCATTCCTTTTACCTTCCCAGAACCACTTGCCTAGACACCAATTGGCTGATCAAACCCTAACCGGTTTTGCTTTTTGACTAAGTTTTATATTATGACTAAATATGGTTTTTGATGAGGGCTTTGATGGTCTCAAAACACATTCTAAAACTATCATGATAATAATGTTTATTACTACTAGTATAAACATAAACATGATATCCAAGTTTATAACAAATATAAACCCAATGCATATCACTCTAGCATATGCATTAAAATTCATGTCATCAAGCATATTACCCTAATATGCATAGCATTATAAGACAATTAGCATATTACCCTAATATGCAAATCAAGACATGATAAAATACCTACCTCACTTATTCATGGGATATGGCCACAGCGGCACCCCTACATGCCATAGGAGCTCCATTGAATGGGAAGAGAGGGCCTTTAAACCCTACTTGGCTCTTATGACCGGACGGCCATAGTGACTAACCCAATCCAAAGCAGTTACTTGGTTCATGCATAATTTCATATTGACATAATATCATACATATGAACATGGTCGAGTCGACTCGATAAGGTTCGGGTCGGCTCGGTAGTGGAATTTAATCAAACTCCAAAATGATTCATAATTGGAATGCCACAAGGATGGCTGGTGTGATATGCATGATGAGGATGCAAACATGTAACTCTAAAGGAGATTAACCAAAATTTAACTAGCAATTCCTACTTGCATATGAGTGATTCAACATATAAGATCAAGGAGATCTAAATAAGAAACCCTAAATGCTTATACTTAAACCCAGCTAGGAGGACTATCAAAATCTTAAAGAAATAGGACAAGATTAGAATTCGCACACAAGTCAAGCTAGCCCTATTTAATGATCCCGATCTTAAAATACTAGGAGTTCAAGCATTGAAATCTCAAGCACAAGGGATTCACTCTTAAGGTTCTCAAATGAAAGATCATACCACATAAGATGGGCCTTCTAACTTTTTGGTTTGTAGCAAGTAATCCTTCCTCTTGGATCTGGAGCCTAGAGAACCCTGCAACAAAGAAACCAAGATGATTAGAAACTTAATTAAAAGTGAGAAGATTGATGGAACTCAAAAGGAGAGTTTGTTGGAAATGATCCTTGGCGCCATGGTGGAAGCTTGTGTTGGTGTTGATCTTCTTCTTGAGAGGATGTCCTTAATTCGCTTTGAAGGAAGAGGATTGCTTAGAAGATGAAGAGTAACAGAGAAGGATTAGGGAGAAGAAATGGTGGAGGAGAGGAAGAGGTTCACTTAGGCACAAAGATCCACATAAGCACATAGAAACACATAGAAAAGTGCTGGAAATTTGTATTCACTCCTCAATTCTTTACAAGGGGCATCCAAGGCTTTAAATAAAGCCTTACAAATTTTGAAATTTCAAATCCCTAAACAAGTGGAGTAATATAAGGAGAGGGGCTGATTTTCTTGCTTGAAATCCTCCTTGGCCAACTTCCTTGAATTTGAACTTGGGATGGCACCCTCTTGTGGTGAGGTGGCGTGTGAGGTGGCATGTGGTCCCCTCTTGACGTGGCATGTGGTCCCAAGTTGAGGTGGCGCAAGTGATGTGGCATGTGGTCCCCAATTGAGTTGGCTTTGGTCTTGATTTGGGGTATACATTGTGAGTCTTCTTTAGGCTTGATGCTAGTTGACCCATTTGGATTGGACTAAGACTAGACCCGACATGGACTCGACTTACATGATTATTTTGGACTCAAAAGAAAGATTACAGGACCCAACATGGACTCGACTTACATGATTCTTTTGGACTAAAAATAAAGAAAGGTTACCGGACTCTCTAGTCCAACCATAAAGATTCGGAATGGGCTTGAATTGGTTGGAGTCTCTTTCTGATTCTGGTGCCCGCACCAATTCTCCCCTGGTGGGAGGAACTCGACCCTGTCGAGTGATAAGTTTCTAATATATCCGGGTCGATTTGTTGTAGGTCCTCTTTGGTGATCCAGGAATCTTCAGATTCAGGACGTCCTTGCCATCGAACCAGATAGCGTTGGTAGCCCTTATTTCTAGTAGTGATGATCTGGTCATCCAAGATCCTTTCAATTCTTTCCTTTCGCTCAGGAATATTTGGTGGTGGACACTCAATTGGCATTTCACTCTCAAGAGAAGTGTTAGGACCAAAAGGTTCATCAGGTATTAATGCAGGTTCCTTGTATTCTTTCAGATCGGAAACATTAAATGTAGAACTAATGCCATAACTAGGTGGTAAGTCTACTACATAAGCATTAGGTCCAATTTTCTTTATTATTTTGAAGGGTCCGGCTCCCCGGGCATGGAGTTTCTTCATAGTTCCCGGAGGAAACCTTTCTGGTTTAAGCCTAATCATTACAGAGTCTCCTTCATTAAATTCCTTTAACCGTTTATGTGAGTTAGCCATATGCCTATAGAGTTCATTGCTTGTTTGAATCTTCTGATTAATCTCCTTGTGCAAATCCTTAACATGCCGTGCATATGACTCAGCAGACTCAGATATTCGTGTATGTACTGGTAATGGAATTAGGTTTAAAGGTTTCCTAGGTTTGTATCCATGGACCACTTCGAATGGACTTTTCCCAATAGACCTATTGATCGAACTGTTGTAGGCAAATTCAGCACGAGGAAGTAGTAAGTCCCAGTTTCCTAGGTTATCGCCGACTAAACATCTTAAGAGATTTCCTAAGCTTCGGTTTACTACTTCAATTTGGCCATCGGTTTGAGGATGATAGGCCGTAGAGAGTTTCAACTTAGTACCTAACATGTGCCAGAGGGTTTTCCAGAAGTAGCTAGTGAACTTGACATCTCTATCTGACACAATGGTCTTGGGTAAACCATGAAGCTTAACCACCTGATCTAAGAAAAGCTTGGCTACTTTCGAAGCATCTAAAGTTTGAGAACACGGGATGAAGTGCGCCATTTTGGAGAAACGATCGACAACCACGAAAACAGAGTCATGTTTCCTAGAAGTTTTAGGTAGACCTACCACAAAATCCATACTGATATCTTGCCATGGACCATCAGGGACAGGTAAGGGCATGTACAGACCGGTGTTCTGTCTTTGCTGTTTTGCAACAGCACAGGTCCGACACTGAGCTACGATCTGGGCAACGCTCTTTTAAGACCAGGCCAAAAAAATTGTTCTTCCATTGCTAGGATGGTTTTGTTCCTGCCAAAATGTCCTGCTAAACCTCCAGCATGGACTTCCCAGATCAGAAATTCCCTAACAGAGGTCTTGGGAATACACAACTGATTTTCTTTGAAAAGGTATCCATCTAACATGTATAATCACTAGGTTCACTAGATGATCTTTGTTGCAGGGATTGATAGATGTGAACAAAATCAGGACATGTGGGATATTCATCTTTCAATCTAACGAACCCTACTACTTCAGTGCTCACAGAGGTTAACAACATAGAACGGCGGCTCAACGCATCAGCAACCCTATTTTCAGTACCGGCATGATGTTTTAAAACGAACGTGTAAGCTTGTATGAATTCTACCCATTTCCCGTGCCTAGGGTTTAATTTCTTTTGAGAACTAAGGAACCTAAGAGCTTCGTGATCAGAGAACAGGACAAACTCGTGGGGTAGAAGATAATGCCTCCAATATCGTAGAGCTTGAACTACAGCATACAGTTCCTTATCATACGTGGAATACCTTAGTCTCGCCTCATTTAACTTTTCACTGAAGTATGCTACTGGGTGATTCTCTTGACTCAAGACACCTCCAATTTCGACCCCAGAAGCATCACAAGCAACCTCAAACACCTTGGTAAAATTGGGTAACCTTAAGATAGGTGCTTGTGTCATTTTCTCCTGTTGGGTTCGGGAACCGCTGCGGAAGCGTGGATTTCAAAATTTTATGAAATCAGGTCCGAACCCTAATCCCAAAATCTCCTTATTAGCAATTAAAACTATGACTACATGCATGTCCAAATTTAAACATAGTTTAGATACTAACCTCAGATCGCTATATCCAGTCTGATGTAGAAATAAACTCCAAATTGAGTAACCTTTTGAACACACCAGGCGTCCACTTGTCCGCCCTCCGATGGTGATCCACACGGGCAGATGATCAAGACAGTGACTCCTTAATTTGGGTTCCTTCCAATCAAGTTCTACCCCAAGAACTTGATATATGGGCTATTGGCTAGGACTCCTCTAGCCAAACTGGGACTAAACCTTCTCTCTTACCCTTCTCCTAGTTTTTTAGCAACTTTGGCCCCTTAAGACACTCTTGTCTTAAGAATAAGCCCTTGTCCTAAAATGAGACAAGGCTTGTCTTGGAGGGAGAAGAAAATTAAGACAAAATTGTCTTAATGTAAGAAAGAAAGAAAGAAGAGGCGCCTTCTTCCTTTACCGTCGGAGAGTTTCTCTCTCTGACTCTCCTTCTGTTCTGAGATTCGACAGAGCCTAGGCTCTGTAAAGGAATCAAAGAGGAAAGAGAGGAGGGGGAAACAATCTTCTGGAGAGGGAGAAGG
Source organism: Areca catechu (assembly GCA_021397845.1). Classification (NCBI taxonomy): domain Eukaryota; kingdom Viridiplantae; phylum Streptophyta; class Magnoliopsida; order Arecales; family Arecaceae; genus Areca; species Areca catechu. The sequence continues at coordinate 124,943,650 of CM038047.1, read as the reverse complement.
AAAAAGAAGCAAGGCTTCGCCGTAGAAAATCTGGAATAATTTTTACGGTGAAGCCTTCTTCTTAAATAGGCGACAGAGAGGCGCTTCTCATCTGAAATCATCCTCTCACGTCCCTCTCTCCCTTCTCACGTCCTCTCTCTTTATCTCACGGCCCTTGGGATTAATCTCACGGCCTTTGGGATGGGAAGACGTGAAGAAGGATCGTGAAAAACATAGAAGGGCGCGCGCAGAAAGAAGAGTCGCGCCCCTTCGGTGTTTTTTTTTTTTTCTTTTCCTTTTCACGGTAATTTTATTTTGAAGAGTCCACGCCTATGTGGACTCTGATCCACGCCTCATTAGCCAAAAGACGCCGGTCCTTTTCTTTCTTTTCACGCAAAGATGCGACTTGGAGAGAGTCCACGCGCGCGTGGACTCTTCTCCTTGCGCGCGCGCGTGGGAAGAAAGGGGGAGGGGCTTAGGCGATGTGGGAAAGGGGTTTAGCCTCTTAGGTTAGCCCAATTGCTAGCCTACAGTTAGCCCAATGTTTTGAATCTTCAATTAGATTCAAACCGGAATGAATTTGGATCTAAAAAAGACCAAATCGGAACCCTAACTCGAATCCGATTCAAGTAGAAGCCATGGTTTGCAACACATGCTAGTGTGTTCATCTGCAAACGAGATTTAATTCCAAATTAAATCCTTGATTATCTGTCCTAAGTGTGTGACCCATTGGGTTCCATACCTAGCCAGCAGTGGGTCCGAGTGCAAGTTGACCTAATTTGATCAGAACTCATTCTAATCGATTTAGGTCAAATCGAGCTAACTCGAGTCAGTCAATTAGGACTCCTCCTAATTAGTGATCCAATTAAACCATTTAATTTGATCAACCCACAAGACAAGATTGACGTCTAGCAACGTGTCATGTCTACCCGGAAGATATGGAAATTCTGGTGTAATTCCAAAACTACCCTTCAGTGGAAAGTTCCCGTACAATTCGATCCTTCAATCATCTTGCATCCCGAATGTAACTATGGATATGGAATCATGTCAAATCCAGTTTATACTCATTCCCAGCTCAGTCATACACTAATGATTCAATTAATTTGAGATTAGAAATCATTTTTAATATCTGTACTTTGATCAAAGATTTCCTGAATCATCATCTGACCTAATTTGGCTAGATGCAATCTCCTCCTACTAGGAGTGATCAATTCCTTGTTGACCTACTCATTTCCTTCATATACAATTCACCACACCCAGCATCAACCTTGTGCATGACCCAGTGTCATGAATGAGATTGAACCAAAGCATGGGTTCATGTACATAAGGTATTATGGTAGTCTCAGGTCATAGGACTACTTGTACAACTCCCACTATGAGAAACATCTATTGACATGCAGCTAAGGCTCCATTAGATGTTCTCAAACTGGATCTATTCAGTGAACTCATTCGCTAATGAGCACCCACATCCTTGTATTAGTGTCCTACATAAGTGACTGTGAGAGCAGTCACCCTTTTCAGCATACATAGAATGTGCCAGTCTTACCGGAAACCCTGATCCCCAACTCAGGGTTCCTATGACTAGGAATATTCTAGATTAGGGTTTTAAGGCCTTAGATCTCACTGGTATGATCTCATCACAGCCCTAGGACCATAGCCCTAACCTATGGGGTTCATCATATAATGACACAGCGAATGATGAAAAATTAATGCCTTTATTAACTTGTCAATTTACAATGGTCTGGGAGATACAAATATTGGCTTATAGGGCATAATCCTTTCAATCTCCCACTTGCACTAAAGCCAATCGCTCTTATTCTTTAACCCCATACTGTCGAGGTGGCGATCAAACTCCCGCTGTGGTAGAGCCTTAGTGAACGGGTCTGCTATGTTGTTCTTTGTATCCACTCTATTGATGCAGACTTCTTGTCTCTCGATTATCTCTCGGACAAGATGGAAGCGTCTCAGAATGTGCTTGGACTTGTGGTGGGCTCTCGGTTCCTTAGCTTGAGCAACTGCTCCAGTGTTATCACAATAGAGTGGCACCGGGTTCTCAATCTCATGAACTACTCCCAACTCTGTGATGAATTTCTTCATCCAGACATCTTCCTTGGCGGCTTCACTGACAGCTATGTACTCTGCCTCGGTAGTTGAGTCAGCTACAGTCTGCTGTTTAGTGCTCTTCCAACTTACTGCTCCACCATTCAAGGTAAAGACATACCCTGAAATGGATTTACTATCATCTGGGTCTGATTGAAAACTAGAGTCTGAATAGGCTTCTAGTTTAAGATCAGACCCTCCGTATATGAGAAAAATATCCTTAGTCCTTCTCAGGTACTTAAGAATATTTTTCACAGCCTTCCAGTGATCCTCTCCTGGATCAGCCTGAAATCTACTGGCTACACCCAAGGCATATGCCACATCAGGCCTGGTACATAACATAGCATACATAATCGACCCTATAGCCGAAGCATAAGGTATAGAACTCATTCTATTTCTTTCTTCAGGTGTCTTAGGAGACATCCTCTTAGAAAGACGTATGCCATGACCAATAGGTAAGTAACCTCTTTTACTTTCCTCCATGCTAAATCTCTTTAGCACCTGGTCAATGTACCTAGACTGGGATAAGCCTAGCATCCTTCTTGATCTTTCCCTGTAGATCTTTATACCCAGTATGTAGGATGCTTCTCCCAAGTCTTTCATGGAAAACTGTTTCGATAACCACACTTTGACTGATTGTAATATTGGGATATCATTCCCAATAAGAAGTATGTCATCAACATATAGAACTAAGAAAACTATGGCACTCCCACTAGTCTTCTTGTACACACAAGGTTCATCCTCATTTTTGAAAAAATCAAATTCTTTGACTGTTTTATCAAATCGGATGTTCCAACTCCTTGATGCTTGCTTTAATCCATAAATGGATTTCTTTAGCCTACATACCTGATTAGGTTTAGTCTCCAAGACAAAACCTTCTGGCTGTGACATATAAACCTCTTCCTCAAGGAAACCATTAAGGAATGCAGTTTTTACATCCATTTGCCAGATCTCATAATCATGATATGCTGCTATAGCAAGCATAATCCGAATAGATTTGAGCATGGCAACAGGGGAAAATGTTTCATCATAATCTATTCCCTGTTTTTGTCTGAAACCCTTAGCCACCAATCTGGCTTTATAAGTTTCAACTTGGCCATCTGCCCCATTCTTCTTTTTATAGACCCATTTACACCCAATAGGGTTAATACCCTCTGGTGCATCAACCAAAGACCATACTTGGTTGACATACATGGAGTCCATCTCGGATCTCATGGCTTCCAGCCATCTGTCTGAGTCTCTACTCATGACTGCTTCCGTATAGGTTAGAGGCTCATCATTTTGAATGATTTGGGCTTCATTATTTTCAATTATGAACCCATACCTCTCAGGTGCTTGTCGCACCCTATCAAACCTACGGATAGGAGTGTGTTCAGGTTCTATATTAACTATGTTGTTACTTGACTGAGATGTGTCTATTTGTTGAATTTCATTAAGTTCGATATTTCTACCAGTGCCCTTTTGTAGGATGAATTCTTTTTCCATAAAAGTGGCATGCCTACTGACCAAAACCTTTTGCTCAGTAGGGTGGTAGAACAGATATCCTATACTATCTCTAGGATATCCGATAAATAGATATTTGTCTGCTCTAGCATCTAGTTTATGTCCAAAATTTCTTTTTACATAGGCTGGACATCCCCATATCTTAATATACTTAAGATTGGGCTTCTTACCTCTCAATAATTCATATGGAGTGCTAGAGACAGTTTTAGATGGTACTCTATTCAAGATATAAGTTGCTGTTTCCAAAGCATATCCCCAGAAAGAAAAAGGTAACTCTGTGAAGCACATCATGGACCGTACCATATCCAATAAAGTATGATTCCTCCTTTCAGCAACACCATTTAATTGTGGTGTGTAAGGAGGAGTCCATTCAGAGATGATCCCCTTATCTTTAAGGTGATCAAGAAACTCAGTGGATAAGTACTCACCTCCTCTATCTGATCGGAGGATCTTTATACTTTTTCCTGTCTGTTTCTCTACCATACTTTGATACTCTAAAAATTTTTCAAAAGCATCGGACTTATGTTTCATTAGATACACAAATCCATACCTTGAAAAATCATCAGTAAATGTGATGAAGTATGAGTATCCACCATAGGCTTGAGTTGTCATAGGCCCACATACATCTGTGTGTATGAGTCCTAATAACTCTTTTGTCCTTTCTCCATGTCCACTAAATGGAGTCTTGGTCATCTTACCCATGAGACATGATTCACAAGTTCCTAATGACTCATAGTCATAAGGATCAAAGAAATTTTCTTTGTATAACTTGTTAATCCTAGTCTCACTAATATGTCCAAGTCGACAATGCCAAAGTAAGGTATTGTTAACATCATCTCTTTTCCGTTTGTTAGAAACATGAAAAATATTGTCATTAGTGGAAAGAGTTAAGAGACCATTGCAGAATATGCCATAACATATAATTTCATTAGATAAAGAAATTGAGCAGCCACTGCTCATTACATTCATAGTATATCCTTGTTTAAGTAACAAGGGTACAGATATGATATTTCTAATGATTTTTGGCATATAGTAACAATTCCTTAGCTCCAAGATCTTCCCTGAAGGTAACTTCAAAACATAAGTCCCTACAGCTTCTGCTTGGATGGGGTCCCCTCCAGCACCGTAGAGCTCAAAGTTACCTTCCTTCAATACTTTAAGCCCCTGAAGTCCCTGCAATGATTTGCAGATGTTATGACCACAGGCGGTATCCAACACCCAAGTATTTGAAATGGAAGAATCCAATGAAAAAATAGTATGAACTTCTTTCATACCTTTTGGTGCCTCTGATGCACCAGGCTTTACACTTGCAAGGTAAACCTTGCAGTTCCTTTTCCAATGACCCGGCTTGCCACAATGAAAGCAGGTCATCTGTCCGGAGGCCTTCTTTCCTTTCTTCTTCTTAATACCCCCTTTGGGATTCATCCTCTTACTGGAACCCTTTTTGCCTGTCTTCTTCTTATCCACAAGAAGAACTGGAGCCTTATTTTTCTTTACATGGCTCTCTGCTGTCTTCAACATATTCAACAGCTCAGGCAAGGAAGAATTAAGTTTGTTCATATGGTAATTAAGAACAAACTGTGAAAATGACTCTGGGAGTGATTGCAAGATCAAGTCTTGATTCAACTCCCCATCCATTACAAAACCTAATTGACCTAATCGAGTGATTAGATCAATTATCTTTAATACATGGTCTTGTACTGATGTACCTTCTGTCATCCTTGCACGGAACAACTGCTTAGATATTTCATATCTAGCAGTTCTACTGTGTTCTCCATAAAGCTCTTTTAAATTTAGCAGTATGGAGTTAGTATCCATGCTATCATGCTGCCTCTGCAACTCGTTAGTCATAGAGGCAAGCATAACACATTTAATAGTAAGTGAGTCATTTTGCCACATATTATATGTGGTCTTCTCCTCTTGCGAGGCATCTTCCCTTGGTGGTTCCAAAATTGGGGTATCAAGAATATAGGAAATTCTTTCTTGACTGAGTACTATTTTCAAATTTCTCAGCCAATCAACATAATTAGGCCCAGTCAATTTGTTGGCATCTAAAATACTACGGAGTGAGAGTGAAGAGGCCATTTATCTACATTTAAACAAAGAACGAAAACATAAGCAAACAACCATGAAATGACAACACATAATTAAATTAGGACTTTAATTTAATTATGTCTCCCACTATTTTATCGAGCATCATAACCCTCTATACGATGATCGAGAAAACCTTAATTGGTTTTTCTTAGTGGGGTTGAGATCCCAATCCCTTATAAAAGACCTTGTGTGTACACAACAAATCTTATATAAGTTCATAGGTAGGAAAACTCTTTCCAATTGTAACCCGTACAATTCTCAACTTATCTCGGCCTCTAAAATATTAATAGCCTTGTGTATACACAACAAACTATAATATTTTAGTTAAGTAAGACCCTTCATAGCCATATAGTCATGACTTTAATAGTAATACCCTTGTGTGTACACAACAAAATATTACTTTAAATCATGCCATAAACAAATAATTGTATTAGGCCAAAAATTGTGTTAGTCACCATATTAGGTCTTGTGTGTACACAACAAACCTAGTATAGATCGTAACACAATAATGACCTATCATGAAGGAAGGCCAACAATAGTATTTTAACACCAAGCATGTTAGTCAAGAATTAAGTCAATCAGATCGGCCAGGCTAGTGGAAGAGATGTGGGGGTCCCCCCGTTGCTTTCCTAGACACCAATTTAAAATTGGCCAGGTCAGACAACGGAACCAATTAAAAACCACGATTCCCTTTACCTTCCCAGAACCACCTTTCTAGACACCGAAATGACTAATTATCCATCATGACTAATAATGCTTATCGGTTAACTATACTACCACTTAATATAATTTTAAGAGAGATTTATGCAATGCCAGCACATTCAATTAAAAGCTATCACATATATTAATACATGCTTTAAACTAAGCAAATATGTGAAATGTGTGCCATCATACTAGGACAACCATTTACCACATAATGGATACACCATTATGCCAGGGCAACCTTATTTCAGTATGATGGCTCCAGGGCTAATCATATCTCTAAGACAATTAGGATTTCAGTGGAAAACCCTAACTGGTGGCAATCATCAAACTCATGTTCAATACCAGGACATGCATTGTGCATCAATAAAGACTTGCTCATGATACTACATCATTCAATAAAACATGAATTGAACTGCATAAGTTTTAATCCTAATAAGGTGGCTCTGATACCACTGTTGGGTTCGGGAACCGCTGCGGAAGCGTGGATTTCAAAATTTTATGAAATCAGTTCCGAACCCTAATCCCAAAATCTCCTTATTAGCAATTAAAACTATGACTACATGCATGTCCAAATTTAAACATAGTTTAGATACTAACCTCAGATCGCTATATCCAGTCTGATGTAGAAATAAACTCCAAATTGAGTAACCTTTTGAACACACCAGGCGTCCACTTGTCCGCCCTCCGATGGTGATCCACACGGGCAGATGATCAAGACAGTGACTCCTTAATTTGGGTTCCTTCCAATCAAGTTCTACCCCAAGAACTTGATATATGGGCTATTGGCTAGGACTCCTCTAGCCAAACTGGGACTAAACCTTCTCTCTTACCCTTCTCCTAGTTTTTTAGCAACTTTGGCCCCTTAAGACACTCTTGTCTTAAGAATAAGCCCTTGTCCTAAAATGAGACAAGGCTTGTCTTGGAGGGAGAAGAAAATTAAGACAAAATTGTCTTAATGTAAGAAAGAAAGAAAGAAGAGGCGCCTTCTTCCTTTACCGTCGGAGAGTTTCTCTCTCTGACTCTCCTTCTGTTCTGAGGTTCGACAGAGCCTAGGCTCTGTAAAGGAATCAAAGAGAAAAGAGAGGAGGGGGAAACAATCTTCTGGAGAGGGAGAGGGAAAAAGAAGCAAGGCTTCGCCGTAGAAAATCTGGAATAATTTTTACGGTGAAGCCTTCTTCTTAAATAGGCGACAGAGAGGCGCCTTCTCATCTGAAATCATCCTCTCACGTCCCTCTCTCCCTTCTCACGTCCTCTCTCTTTATCTCACGGCCCTTGGGATTAATCTCACGGCCTTTGGGATGGGAAGACGTGAAGAAGGATCGTGAAAAACACAGAAGGGCACGCGCAGAAAGAAGAGTCGCGCCCCTTCGGTGTTTTTTTTTTTTTTTCCTTTTCACGGTAATTTTTATTTTGAAGAGTCCACGCCTAGGTGGACTCTGATCCACGCCTCATTAGCCAAAAGACGCCGGTACTTTTCTTTCTTTTCATGCAAAGACGCGACTTGGAGAGAGTCCACGCGCGCGTGGACTCTTCTCCTTGCGCGCGCGCGTGGGAAGAGAGGGGGAGGGGCTTAGGCGATGTGGGAAAGGGGTTTAGCCTCTTAGGTTAGCCCAATTGCTAGCCTACAGTTAGCCCAATGTTTTGAATCTTCAATTAGATTCAAACCGAAATGAATTTGGATCTAAAAAAGACCAAATCGGAACCCTAACTCGAATCCGATTCAAGTAGAAGCCATGGTTTGCAACACATGCTAGTGTGTTCATCTGCAAACGAGATTTAATTCAAATTAAATCCTTGATTATCTGTCCTAAGTGTGTGACCCATTGGGTTCCATACCTAGCCAGCAGTGGGTCCGAGTGCAAGTTGACCTAATTTGATCAGAACTCATTCTAATCGATTTAGGTCAAATCGAGCTAACTCGAGTCAGTCAATTAGGACTCCTCCTAATTAGTGATCCAATTAAACCATTTAATTTGATCAACCCACAAGACAAGATTGACGTCTAGCAACGTGTCATGTCTACCCGGAAGATATGAAATTCTGGTGTAATTCCAAAACTACCCTTCAGTGGAAAGTTCCCGTACAATTCGATCCTTCAATCATCTTGCATCCCGAATGTAACTATGGATATGGAATCATGTCAAATCCAGTTTATACTCATTCCCAGCTCAGTCATACACTAATGATTCAATTAATTTGATATTAGAAATCATTTCTAATATCTGTACTTTGATCAAAGATTTCCTGAATCATCATCTGACCTAATTTGGCTGGATGCAATCTCCTCCTACTAGGAGTGATCAATTCCTTGTTGACCTACTCATTTCCTTCATATACAATTCACCACACCCAGCATCAACCTTGTGCATGACCCAGTGTCATGAATGAGATTGAACCAAAGCATGGGTTCATGTACATAAGGTATTATGGTAGTCTCAGGTCATAGGACTACTTGTACAACTCTCACTATGAGAAACATCTATTGACATGCAGCTAAGGCTCCATTAGATGTTCTCAAACTGGATCTATTCAGTGAACTCATTCGCTAATGAGCACCCACATCCTTGTATTAGTGTCCTACATAAGTGACTGTGAGAGCAGTCACCCTTTTCAGCATACATAGGATGTGCCAGTCTTACCGGAAACCCTGATCCCCAACTCAGGGTTCCTATGACTAGGAATATTCTAGATTAGGGTTTTAAGGCCTTAGATCTCACTGGTATGATCTCATCACAGCCCTAGGACCATAGCCCTAACCTATGGGGTTCATCATATAATGACACAGCGAATGATGAAAAATTAATGCCTTTATTAACTTGACACACGAATGATGAAAAATTAATGCCTTTATTAACTTGTCAATTTACAATGGTCTGGGAGATACAAATATTGGCTTATAGGGCATAATCCTTTCATCTCCTTTATTGTTAGGAAGGCCTTACCTGCTGCTTTAGTCCACTCGAAATTTCCTTCCTAATACAATCAGTGATTGGTGCCACTATCGTACTGAATCCTTTGATAAACCTTCTATAGAAGGTGGATAACCCATGGAAACTACGGACGTCGTGGATAGTCTTAGGCGTAGGCCACTCTACTATAGATTTAATTTTCTCAGGATCAGCGGACACCTCTTCAGATGTGACTACGAATCCTAGAAAGATAACTCTATTTATCAGGAAATCACACTTCTTGATATTGGCATAGAGACTATCTTTTCTCAGGACTTGACAAACTTGTTTCAGGTGGGTTAAGTGGTCTGCCTTTGTTTTGCTATATATAAGTATATCATCAAAATAGACCACTACAAATCTTCCGATAAAAACCTTTAACACCTGATTCATTATTCTCATAAAAGTGCTGGGTGCATTGGACAGACCGAACGGCATGACTAACCACTCATATAATCCATCTTTAGTCTTAAAAGCGGTCTTCCATTCGTCTCCAGGCCTAACCCTAACCTGGTGATAGCCACTCTTTAGGTCTATCTTGGAAAAAATTGTCGATCCGGCTATCATATCTAACATGTCGTCTAGTCTTGGGATTGGGAATCTATACTTTACAGTGATCTTATTAATGGCACGGCTATCTATACACATCCTCCAGGTGCCATCTTTCTTAGGGGTCAGCAGAGCAGGGACTGCACATGGACTTAAGCTTTCCTTAATAAACCCCTTCCTAAGAAGTTCACCCACTTGCCTTTGCAATTCCTGGTGTTCAATTGGGTTCATCCTATAGTGAGGCAAATTAGGTAAAGTCGCTCCAGGGACTAAATCTATTGCGTGTTGTATGTCTCTTAAAGGTGGAAGGTTATCGGGGAGATCTTCTGGAAACACATCCTCAAATTCTTTCAATAATTGTACCACCTCTTGAGGGTGTTCTACAGGGCTGTGGTCCTTAATTTCCTTAGCAGCTACTACCCAAATAGGTGCTCCCTCCATGATATCTTGCTCTAATTCTTTTGCACCTATTAAATTTAATCCAGTCTTCTTATCTTTCAAGCTGCTAGCTCCTCTCTTGACATTATCCTTAGGCTGGGTTGGATGAATGACAATTTTCTTGCCATTGAAATTGAAAGCACAGGAGTTTGATCGACCAAAGATGGTCACATCATGATCAAACAGCCATGGCCTGCCTAAGATGATGCTACTTACCCCCATAGGAAGCACATCACACCAGATCTTTCCCTGATAGGATTGAAGCTGGACTTGAACCTGACATCTTGACTTGATTGGTATAGAAGTGGAATCGATTCAGGACACCTTATATGGATTGGGATATGGTACAATGGGTAATCCTAGACTTTTGGCTGCATTAGTGGAAATGGCGTTGACACAGCTTCCACTATCGATGACGATTTTACAGACCTTTTCTCCTATCCTAACAAATGTGTGTAGGATGCTAGTTCTACGCCAGTCTTCTTGCTCCTTGGTCTGTGTCATGATACGTCTCACAACTCCTAGAAAATCTGATGAGTCTATGTTCTCTTCATCTCCTTCATATTCATCAGCCAAACAATCCCCTGCTTCATAAACCTCCTCTTCATCATTCTCCAGGGGTTCTGATTCACCTTCTTCTGCCTCCCCTATATGTAAAGCTCTAGAGGGACATTGGCTCACGAAATGACCTGGTTTACGACACTTATAGCAGACTCGCTCCCTCTCACCTCGAACTTCAGGGCTGTTTCCTTTGTCTTCTCTAGGAATTAAGGGGGTGGTCGGATTGGGTCTAAGGGTTGGATTCGGGCTGGACCTTGTTCTATTGGTGGGACTAGGGACTGAGCTAGGCCTGCTGATAGGAGGGTTAAACCTACTAGATTCAGGTCGTCTAAATGTAGCTCTCCTTTGAAACCTCTCATAGTCCGTGGCAACTTGGTATGCCTGATCTAAATCATGGACTTCCCTTAAAAACAGTTCCCCTTTTATATCATCATTCAACCCTGATCTAAACCTTGATAAAGTGGCTGCTTCAGACTCGACTACGTTGCATCGCATCACAAACTCATCAAACTTAGCAACATATTCAAAAACGGTCTTGTTACCCTATGTCAATCGTTGCCACTGATCTAATAACCTTTGCTGATAAGACATAGGCAGATATTTCTCTCTAAGTTTCCTCTTCATATCTCTCCATGTTGCTATAGGTAAATCTCCCCTTTGCCTTGATATGCGTTCCACGTTTCCCCAATATAACCGAGCCTGACGAACTAGTCTGATTCTGGCAAACTTAAATCTTCTTTCTTCAGACATATCATACCAGTCAAAATACTGGTCCATGTCAGCCTCCCAGTCTATGTACACCTTAGGATCTAGGCTTCCCTCAAAGGTTGGTGCATCTAGACGGATGTTCCTTAGGGCCCGATCATCCTGATCAAAAGTATCATAGTGAGGTCTTCTAGGAGGTGGCTCTGGAGTATGATCAACATAATCCTGATGCGGTCTTCTTTGAATTGGGTCAGGTGTGTGTTCCTGTCGTTGGGCTCTAGGATGAACTGAAGGTAATCTGGGTGAAGGTGGTTCAGTTGGGGTCAACCTAGCTTCTTCTAGGGCTCCTACTCTTTCCTCGAACTGACCAAATTTAGCATCCAAACGGTCCATCTTCTCGATCATAGATCTCATAAGGCTTTCCATACTAGTATCCATGGATGAACTAGGTTGGGCTTGTGAAGGGTGGTAAGGTGTGCCTGACCTAGTTGTCATGCAAACAATTAGACTCAAACCCGAACTAGGAGTTTTCTAAACCGGTTAGTCCAAATAAACTGAGTTGACTAGATACAATCAAATCAACAGCTACTCTCTTCCACTGGCCAGTCAGGAGGTGGGTCTGTGGGAGGTTCCCCCAGCTTTCACTGGGTCCTAATTAAAAACCACAAGAACCGCTTAGGCTTGAGCCACTTAACCTCTATCCTTGACACCAGCTTCCAATAATAGATGAAGAAATGGGTTGCACAAGCTTTCCCAATTGAATTGAACTGGACCTAGAGTTCCAAGCTAGTTGCCTAATCTAGGTGGCAAGCTAGATTGTAGTAACTCTATACTTGGCCAGGTTTTAGAACAAGGGGAGTGTGAGATCCTGTCTCTGGCCTACCTAGGCCCGGTGGAATTGGCCCGATAGACGGATCAGCACCCAAGCCCTTAGTCCCAATTCTAGACACCAAGTAATAGGGCACACACAAGACTAGTTGACACAATGAGTTGACAATAACCCGGACTCGACCAAATTGATGTTCCTAACCCACTAGGGCAATTAACTAGGGATTTTAGTTAGGGATTGGGTCGATATGCAATTTGGTGATTTTTGGGCTAGGGACAGGTGATGAAATCCTGACCCTATTTCAATTTCATGCCCTTAATTTGATTTGCCATGAGATGCATACAAATTTCAAATTTCAGGTGCAGAAGTAGTGTGTTGCTGTTTAAATGTGATGTTGATAAGTGCAGAAAAAATATCAGAAAAATCTAAAAAAATCACAGAAAACTCCTAACTTATAGATGACATACCAGATGAAACGAAATTTCAAAATAAAATCTGTACTATTCTAGGCAGATTCTGAAATGAAGATAATGAAAAGGAACAGAACAGAACAGAAACCTTAATAACACTGATGGACTGCAGGACTTTTCATTTTTTTTGTAATTTTTTTCTCAGATTGAAATTTAAAACGGTGATAAACAACTTAAAATGGAATAGGAAAAAAAATATTCCAACGAGGAATGTGATACTTGCCTTTGGAGTTGCAGGCGGATTACAGTCAGCCTACAGAAAATACAGCAAGCAGAAAAACAGAACGTGACCAATACAAAATTCACAAATGAAATCTAAAAAGTCCTTTGGCTTTCTTTTTCACGGGTCAATCACAATGGCACCCCGACACGCCTTAGGAGATCCCCGTGGAATGGGAAGAGAGGGTGTTTAAACCCTACTTTCTCCTAAGACCGGACGGCCTGGTAACGCCCCCGATCCAAGTACTTCAAGGACTTAATGCTATGCAATCAGGAACTTATTCTACCATGCTCTGATACCAAGATTGGTGTGATATGCATGATGAGGATGCAAACATGTAACTCTAAAGGAGATTAACCAAAATTTAACTAGCAATTCCTACTTGCATATGAGTGATTCAACATATAAGATCAAGGAGATCTAAATAAGAAACCCTAAATGCTTATACTTAAACCCAGCTAGGAGGACTATCAAAATCTTAAAGAAATAGGACAAGATTAGAATTCGCACACAAGTCAAGCTAGCCCTATTTAATGATCCCGATCTTAAAATACTAGGAGTTCAAGCATTGAAATCTCAAGCACAAGGGATTCACTCTTAAGGTTCTCAAATGAAAGATCATACCACATAAGATGGGCCTTCTAACTTTCTGGTTTGTAGCAAGTAATCCTTCCTCTTGGATCTGGAGCCTAGAGAACCCTGCAACAAAGAAACCAAGATGATTAGAAACTTAATTAAAAGTGAGAAGATTGATGGAACTCAAAAGGAGAGTTTGTTGGAAATGATCCTTGGCGCCATGGTGGAAGCTTGTGTTGGTGTTGATCTTCTTCTTGAGAGGATGTCCTTAATTCGCTTTGAAGGAAGAGGATTGCTTAGAAGATGAAGAGTAACAGAGAAGGATTAGGGAGAAGAAATGGTGGAGGAGAGGAAGAGGTTCACTTAGGCACAAAGATCCACATAGGCACATAGAAACACATAGAAAAGTGCTGGAAATTTGTATTCACTCCTCAATTCTTTACAAGGGGCATCCAAGGCTTTAAATAAAGCCTTACAAATTTTGAAATTTCAAATCCCTAAACAAGTGGAGTAATATAAGGAGAGAGGGCTGATTTTCTTGCTTGAAATCCTCCTTGGCCAACTTCCTTGAATTTAACTTGGGATGGCACCCTCTTGTGGTGAGGTGGCGTGTGAGGTGGCATGTGGTCCCCTCTTGACGTGGCATGTGGTCCCAAGTTGAGGTGGCGCAAGTGATGTGGCATGTGGTCCCCAATTGAGTTGGCTTTGGTCTTGATTTGGGGTATACATTGTGAGTCTTCTTTAGGCTTGATGTTAGTTGACCCATTTGGATTGGACTAAGACTAGACCCGACATGGACTCGACTTACATGATTATTTTGGACTCAAAAGAAAGATTACAGGACCCAACATGGACTCGACTTACATGATTCTTTTGGACTAAAAATAAAGAAAGGTTACCGGACTCTCTAGTCCAACCATAAAGATTCAGAATGGGCTTGAATTGGTTGGAGTCTCTTTCTGATTCTGGTGCCCGCACCAATGGCTCTGATACCACTGATGGAAATTCTTCCAGGGTGCCGGGGATCATGCAGCATGCATAATTAACTTTCAAAACAAAATTTCATAGCATGATACCCTAACATGTATAACATGTATAGAAAACCCTAATTCCTAGGAACCCCTTGTGCAATATCAACTAATGAATCATAAAATAGAGTCAAGAAAAGTACCTGGATCACTGAAACCCAACTTTTTCACAAGGTTCACAAGTGCAAACCCTCCAACGGTGATCCACACAAAACTCGGACCAAGAAAGAACACCTTCTTCAAGTTGCTTGGAGAAGTGGAACTCTTTCGATAGCCTTTGGTCTATTGACCACTATAGGACACCCTGTCCTACTGAAGGGCACTCAAGACACTGTCCTAAATCACTTTAGGTTCCAAGACTATCCTCCTCTAGGACCCTACAGGCTTATGTTCTAAAACCAAGCCTTGTCCTAGTGTAGAAGAACTTGTCTTAACAAGACAAGTCTTGTCCTAAAACAGGAAGGAGGGAGGGAGAAAGTGGAAGACTCTCAGACAGACTCTCGGGAAAATAAAAACACTGATCTCAGAAGATCGAAGAAGAAGAAGAAGAAGTAGAAGTGTTTTTCATTTCACCGTACCCCCTATTTATAATCTTAGATGGGGCATAAAATGCATCCCGACAACACTTATCAGATATGAAACATCATATCTGATAAGACTCTTCAGGAATGGAGAGTCATATCTGTGTTCTTTCACTTACCAGATCAATCCCCATCGCGCCATGTATCAAATGCCGGTTTCTGAGATAGGGAGATGCCTCTTCTAATCCGAAGTAACGCGAGACTTGAAGAGTTTCAGACACAGAAAGACTCTGCCCTTTGTTATGCGCGCGTATATGAAGAGGCACGACTCTTCATGTGCGTGCCACCTTTTCAGTCTTCTTCAAACCATCCCATTCAAACTTTAAACCGGACTTTTGACTTGTCAAGGCATGGGGATTGAGCTAAGAGGTGCCTTCCTGATGAAGCTCCCAGAGTCTCATCTGCAGAAGGACTCTCAGTCCATCTGCGAGCCATACTTTCTCCCAGGTGCGCCAAAGGGCACCAATAGTCCTTCCCTTTCCATTTAGTCCGCCCAAAACATCAAATTGACTTGGTCAAACATATACAATATGAGTGTCATTGGAAAGGGCATCAAATAAGATTTATGATCATATCTTTTATTTTCAGATCAGATGTCTGTAGGCCCTTCTGTGCTCTTTTGAAGTTATGGTATCATTTAGGTACCAAGAGTCCCATGCCATTGGGACTCTTCATATGGCATCTAAAATGCCTTTAAGTTCAAATTAAAATCAGATCAAGCTCTGATTTGGCTAGCCCCACTTAGGACTCAACCTAATTTAGGTTTTCCATAATTGGATTAGCCCAATTAGCAAGCAACCGAACCCAATCCAATTGGGTTAGGAATTAGGTTAGCCTACATATGCTAGTATGCAATCTAGCTAACCAATTAGGATCCTATGACCCTAATTAAATCATGAATGACTTCCTTGGACAAGTTTCTATTGTGTGTGACCCATTGGGTTCCACATCTAGCCAGCAGTAGGTTTAGCTTTGAGCCGATTCGATCCGATCGAACCCGATTGACCTAATTAGGTCAAATTGGCTCACCTAATTATCCAATTCGAATTACACATTGAATTGACTCTTGAAACCAAACCAATTGGTTCATGAAAACCTACTAGACAAGATTGACATCTAGCAACGTATCATGCCTACCCAGAAGATGAAAAATTTGATGAAAAATATCAAAATACCCTTCAGTAGTAAGTTACCATGCAATTCAATATTTCGATCTCCCATTATCCCAATCAAGTGATAGGTATGGATATATGTTAAACATTAATACTTAATCATATTGAATCTCCGCTCGATTATGAGGACTCAATTGATGACTGATTAAATTCCATTAATCTCATCCTGCTTTGATCAAAGGCTCCTTGAGTCTCTCATCGAAGAGATTGCATGGGATAACAATTCCTCTTATCATGAATGATCGATTCCTTGTTGGTCCACTCACATTTTTCATACACCTTTCACCATACCTAGAACACCCCGTACATGCCGCAATAGCATGAATGAGTATGACCCAAAATATGGCTTAGTGTGCACAAGGAACCATGGTGACCTCAGGTCTAAAGATCACATACACAACTTCTACTTTGGGATCTATCTTTTGACAAGTAGTAAGACTTCCATAAGATAGTCCCGGTGCGGATCAGTCCAGTGTACTGATACCCTGATGAGCACCCTTATCCTTGTATTAGTGTCACTACACAAGTGGTTGTGAGATCAACCACCCTCATCAACTGAGCATACATAGGATAAGCTAGTCTTTCCGGATTCATCGATCCCCGAATCGATGGTCCAACGACTAGGAACATTCTAGATTATGGTTTATAGGAATTAGGTCTCATTGTTATGAACTCCATCATAACCCTAACTCCATTGCCCTAATTTATGGGGTTCATCATAATCAATGAGAAAATTTGACATAACAGTATATGATAAATCAAATGCTTTATTAATATGAAAGTATGTCATAAATGAGCTGGAAGTTTACAAAAATGCTCTCGTAATGATTGGCTCTTAAGGCACTTTTCTATCACCACATTGGCCAACCACTCGGGATAGTGGGCTTCCTGGATGAACCCTGCCTTGAGGAGCTTGCTTACTTCTTCATCTATTACTTTTTATCTTTTTGGGGAAAAGCTTCTTTTCTTTTAGTGGACTGGTTTATACCAAGGGGCGACTTCCTGCCGATGAGTGATCACTTCAACAGGAATTCCTGGCATGTCCGAAGCCGACCAGGCAAAGACATCAGCATTATCCCTGAGAAAACAGATCCGCTCCATTCTGGTTTTTTCATCAAGCATACTTTTGATCTGCATGACCTTGGTGGGGTCCTCCTTAGTTAAGGGTACCGAGACAGTTCTTTTCATGGGTTCACCAGAATCTATAGTCACATCCCTTAGATCTAGCAGATCCCAAGTGGTAGGATCATTAGAGTGTTTGTCCTGGATCATCAGGCATTGTCGTGCCATGCTCTGGTCTCCTCTTACTTCTCCCACACCATTTTTAGTGGGAAAGCATATCAGGAGGTAGTAGGATGACACTACGGTCCAGAATTTGTTCAAGGCAGGCCATCCCAAAATGGTGTTATAGGCTAAAGGGGTTCGAACTACCATGAAATTGATCGGTAGTATCTTTTGTTGAGATTTGGTACCGAGGGTTACAGGCAGTATTATTTCTGCCTCGGCATCAATCTGATTACCTCCAAAGCTGGTAAGTGGTATAGAGGACCTCCGTAGTTTGTCTCTAGGCAAACACATCCGAGAGAATGCATCGTAGATCAAGACATCGGTCAAACTTCCATTATCAACTAGGATTCATTGTACATCATAATTGGCCACAACGGTCGAGATTACAATAAGATCGTCGTGCGAGAGCCGAGCTCCTACAAGGTCATCGTCGGAAAAGAGAATAGCATTGTTGTCCTTGAGTCGCTTCAGGACATCGTCTTTGTCTCTTCTCTAGTTGACAGGTCGATGTATCATCCCCATGCCTCCATTGGTGGGCCTTTAATTTGGTAGTTCAGCCTCTTCAGGAGTCGATTGGGGGATAGTGGCTTCTGACCGAGATCCTTGGCGATCGATATACCATCCCAAATATCCTCTCTTGATGAGATCTTCTATCACATCTCTCAGTTGGATGCACTCTTTGGTGTTATAGCCATGGTCCTGGTGGAAGCAATAGTATTTATTCCTGTTCCTTGCAGAAGAGGATGCCTTCATGGGACGTGGCCGCTGGAGATAGTTTTCTTTCTCTATCTCCAAGAGAATCTTTTTACGAGGGAGGTTGAGAGGGGTATAAGAGTCGAATCTCCCACCCGATGTTCTGGGCCTGGGAGGACTCCTTCGGCAGTCGGCATACTTGTTATTGTTGAAAGTATGGGGGCCTTGTCCCCTGTTGCTTTTCTTCTTTAAAGGGGGCTGCCCTTCGATTAGTCGTCGGTTTGCTGCCTGCTCTTTGGCATCGACATATTTCTGAGCCCTCGACAAAGCTCAGCGTAGCTTTTGGGAAGCTTTTTATCCAGGAAAAAGGTAAGCCTGGATGTACGAAGTCCCTTCTTCAGTGCAGACATGGCCACATGCTCGTTGAGATCGGGGATCTCGAGTGTGGCCGCATTAAATCTGGAGATATAATTCGCAGACTTTCTCTTTTATTTTGATAAAGGAGGAACAGTGTATCCATATTTCAGGGGATCTTGCGACAAGTCCTGAAATGCAAGATAAATAATTTTTTTAACTCGGAGAAGAAATCGATGGTACCTTGGCGTATGCTCGAGTACCACATCCAAGTGGCTTTCTTCAAGATGGCTGGGAACGCGAGGCAGTACATCGCACCCGAAGCTCCCTGGATCATCATATGGGCCTTAAAGCTGCCCAGATGGTCAAAAGGATCGGAGGTGTCGTTGTAGGGTTCCATTTGAGGAACCCTGAAGTGCCGAGGGATGACTTCGACCATGATGCGGTCGGTGTAGGGCGGGCACAAATCACACATTGCCAAATCATTGTGATCTCTCTGCTCCCGCATTCTCGCCATCTTCGATTCAATGGCCTTGAATTTCCCATCATAATCTGGAAGAGCCTGCTTTGGCGCTTTCTCTACGGGAGTAGAGTCTTCATAAGAGGGTGAGGAAGTTTGCCTAGGTCTTTTCCCTTTCTACGGGAAATCAGTGGGCCTAGGCATTCTTGAACTTCGGCCTTCAGGAGAGGGCCGAGGACGGGGGGAGAAATGTGTGGACCCCTCTCTAGGGGCTCTCTTCCTCCGGGATCGAGAGCTATGTCTAGAAATGGCCAGCGGATGCCCCACCTGAAAAGCTCTATCTTGGAAGTCCTGAACCATAGCAGTGAGGTTAGTGACATGGTTCAGGAGGGCCTTGAATTGTTGCTGTACCGCAACGATTGTGGAAGGTGGGATGTCATTCTCTACCGGGGGTGCATCCCCCTGGGTTGGAGCACGATTTCGACTCATTGAGGCAATCTGAGTCTTCCCTTTCGCTATCGAAAATTTCTTTCTTTCCCTTAGTCAAGGAGGGGAGATTAACAATGCGAATTGCACAGAGAGTCCCCCTTCCTGGAACGCCAATCTGTTAGCGCAGAGTCCCTTTTCCGATCGAGCGGAGCTACTGGATCGCAGGCCCGCTCCCTAGTTTACCTGCAAAACAAATTCCTGGCCAGAGTTGCTCCGGCGAGGGACACTCCGATCCCTAAGTCAGAGGCGGGCTCCAGCCATAAAATGGGGAAGATTCTAAGGAGGATTCAATGGAGAAAGAAAGACTACGAGATTTTCTGGGGTATCTTGTGCCTTACCTCAAGCATTCCCTATTACCATTATTTATAAAGAGTTGTCCAGCCTGCGATTCCGATCTTCCTCCAGCAATTATGATGGGGGAATTAATTTCTTTTCCACAATTTGGAATCGTGAGTAGTTATTGGACGGTTCCGACTGCCAGAACGGAGACGTTGCTGCTGGAGTTACGCGCCACGATTATGTTCCGGAAATAGTCGATGATAACCGTTGCTTGTCATGTTTGTAGAGACTTGAGACAGGTCGAGGGCCCATCTTCAGACTTCCCTTTTAGAGAGATTTCCGTGATTAAATCAAGAAATGTCTTCGTCCTCGGATCCTCTCGAGACAGATTGGGGATCATGTCTTCGGCATAGATCAAGGACTTAATCTTTGTCATAAGTCGAAGACTGTCTTTGACATAAACCGAAGACCGTGTCTTCGGGAATTAGTGAAGGTTATTCCTTAGTTCAGGCTAAGGAGCTTGTCTTCAAGAGCCGTAGAACTTGATCTTCGACGTTGGTTGAAGACTATGTCTTCGACATAACCCGAAGATCGTGTCTTCGAGAGCCGTAGTCCCATTAAGAATTTTGACTTGCCCATGAGTTGCTTGATTTTTCCCGAATACCTTGATCCGAAATTTACGGTTTGGAAGAAATGTTTGTAGCTGATTGAACCGGTTGGCTGGCTTGTACTTGTACCGAGATATCCCAACAAATATGGTTCATATATCAAATCTTAAAATTTTGGACACCATGCAAGCATACAAAGTATAATTACTATTTTCAACAAGATCAATAAATATAGAGCTGAAAATAAATTGAATACTACCGTATCTACATTCATATTTATGTTTTTTAAATATAAATATAAAATAAATATCATATATGCAAAAATTATATTGATATTTGTTTTAAATAAATAGGAGAATAAATTAAATATTAAAAATATGTAAATAAATAAGATATAAATTGAATGATTAAGTTTTATAACCACAATTAAAAATACTATCAAGAAAATGATGAATCAAGTGAATTAACATATTTTTATGATCATTTATATTTTTTAAAACTTTATAAATATGATATAAAATTAAATAGAATCATGAATAAAATCTTATATTTGGATTAGAATTAGTTACTTTACCAAAAGATGAGTTGGATATTTAAATTTCTATCCACCCGAATAGACACGGATATGATAAAAGGATACCTATTACCCAATCAACTTGCACCCCTAAATCTCGATCAAGATTGCTGTATGCAGACAAGCATGAGCGTGGAGCTTCATACAAATCAGATTAGTTTCAGCAACAGATCAAAATTTATTTTAAAACGTAACAGTAAACAAGCACGGTCATGTGACCACACATTGCACACGCTTGGACGTGAAAGACTAGGCTCAGCTTTGCGACAAGCATCACAAGCATGTAAAGAACCGTTGTGCACGCAGGTCTAGAAGAAAACATCCCTTCATAAAAGCAGAACTTCATTCACCATACAATTTGACCAGGTTCTGGCAACGAGAGAAAATCATGACAAAATGTGTAACAATCAAGACTTGTCCTCTTAACCAGCAAAAATTATAGTGAATTATCTTTCGTTTTAAAAAATCCAAAAAAATACTAACCAATTTCTATATTCCTAGCACTACACTATAGTATGTCGCATTAAAAAATAATAACAATTAAACACCGGCTGCAAAAGCACCCGGTGCTGCATGGTATTTCATCGAGAAGTAGCACTTTCCAATCCCTCCTAAAATTTATCTTCATGGAGAAACATACAATGATGCTGGAAAAACCTCAGCCGATGACCTTGGACACAACCCCAGCACCGACTGTCCTCCCTCCTTCCCGCAATGCAAATCTTTGCCCTGTCAAATATATATAAATAATAAAAAGCATGTGCAATCTGAACTGAATCATCTCAGATAAATTCATTAGTTTCTACATCACGGATAACCTCGATACTGGGTTCCAACAACCAATACTGGTAAATGATTTAATTTGCGCAAAATAGGACAATAAAACCCATTGAACAGGAGAGAAACCAGCTAAACACATAAATGTGTGTGCTCTAAGACCAAATTAATTCCTTATGTAAAGCCTGCCAGGCAACAAGTTGCTAAATCATGAAAATGAACAGGCACACTGAATAAAATTGATGATAGAATCATTCAAGAAACAACTATGGTATAAATTTCAATAAACATAAAAATGCAAGCTAAAGATCATCCAGATCATTCAAACAAATTTTTGACAGAAGAATGTGTCAAAATGTCAGTGATTATATATAGTAGATCAAGGCTACAAAGTCCTTTAAAAGGTATCCTTCAAAATTATGCAAACATCATACATGTTAAGAAATATTATTTAACTTGTTTAATTCCTAACTGGAATGTATTTGATTTCATTCTATACAGCAGTGGACCATATAATCAATCTCACAAATATATGAAGCACCTCATAACAAGTCAACATTGAAATATTAAAGCTACATTATAAAGGGAGAATGACTGTCTATCAGAAGCAAATAAAATCCCCCACCACAGACCAGTCCAAATCTGTGCTCCCAATACAAATTTTACCCTAAATTCAATTACATCATATGTGGTTTTTATAAGTTTAATCATCTTGGATAAAAATGCAATTACAATTATTGACTTCTAGGGCGACTTGCCACTGGTGCACCTGTCAGTTTAAGCTATTTTTAATGTAGCACTTGATTTTTAAAACGAGTATTATACCAAAACATTACCTGCTTCAAGAGGAACTGGTGATATCAATTCAAACACTGCTGTTACATTGTCACCAGGCATAACCATCTTCACATTTTCAGGTAATTCGACTTTCCCAGTAACATCTGCAGTCCTCATGTAGAACTGAGGGCTGTAATTCGAGAAGAAAGCAGTATGACGGCCACCTTCATCCTTTGTAAGCACATATATCTCTGCCTCAAACCTCTTGTATGTCTTCAGAGTACCAGGTTTACAAACTACCTACAATCATGACAACAGCAAATAGTTTCTATGAACAAATTGACAAGGTCAAATTCAGATCACAGAGTCAGAATTCAAGTATCAGTCAGTAAAAGCATGGGTAATAAAACATTTTAACTATGAAAAGTCAAAGAAGGTAACTACAAAGAACAAGCAGCTTTCACTGAGGTAAAAATACCAACCCTTCCCCACCCCCCCCCCCCCCCCCTCCCCCAACAAAAAAGAAAAAGAAGGGGGAAAAAAGGGCCTATGGAGGACCTGAATTTTAATTTTAATAGATTGGGTGAATAACAAACAATAAACACATACACTGAAGTAGTGTTCTGTATACTCAGGTAATTGAACTGCCTCCTTGGAAGGCTTTTAAAAAAAGAAAAGAATAGAAGTAGCCAGATTTGAATTAGTATCTATATGTCTACTTTTGTTATGGTGATACAGACCTGCCCACGCTCTACATCTCCACGCTTCAGACCACGTAAAAGAAGACCCACATTATCACCAGCCTACAGAATACACATTTTTAAACAAGGGATATTTGGCATCAAAACCAGAGAATACATAAAACATCTGAACACACCAGTTATACCTGTCCGTGGTCCAAGATCTTCTTGAACATCTCTACACCAGTTACTGTAGTCTTTGTAGGACCACCCTGTCAGAAAAGAAGCAGCACGTGAGAAACTATAAAAATCACTTCCATTACATCCTATTTGAATTAGAATAAAAATCTAAGAATTTATTTTCTTTTCTTCATTTTAAAAATATTTTACATCATGAGAAAGGCCCAATATAATTAAGTGCATCTTTTCATTATCTTCGCTTAACCCAAGTCCAGTGTGCATGATGCATAAACATCAGCCATGTGTGCATATAATCCAAGAAATCATACAAACATAAGCATGAGTCATATGTGCTTGCATAAGACCGTGCAGGACCCAACTTGTAGGGTACCATAAAACAAGCAGCATCACTCTACCGTTACAATGTGCATATATATGTGACTAAAGTGAACTACTAATAATCTTATTCTTGTTAGGTGGGAACCCAAATCTAGCACACGCTAGCATTCATACTAGCACATCATGTATAAAGCCCTGCACATGCCCTCACTCACACACACACACACATATGTAGGTGGAAAAGACTTGTTTCGACCCAGAACAGCAATGGACATAAGGTGTAGGTTCTAAATTTTAAGATTAAGCATTAAGTACTGAATGCATTTAACAAAGAGTTATATGCAAGGTTCACCGACAAGAAACCAGACCCATGTGGATCGGCCAGGTGGTAGTATGAGTCAGTAGGCCCCCGTACCAGGCCTGAACCAACATAGAAATGAGAGAACCAGAAAGGAAAAAAAGAGAGAAAGGGGTGGGGGAGAAAAAAGGAGAGGGAGGCCGACGGTGGCTATCGGAAGAACACAAGGCCGTCGGAGGCCTTGCCGAGACCTTCGAAGTTCCGCGGTCTTTTGCAAGAGAGGGCTTAGAGAGAGATAGAAAGAGAGAGGAAGGAGGGGAAGCCGCCAGATGGTGGAAATGGATCCCACAAAGCCGTGGGTTTGAAATAGGATGGTACCTATTCACGGTTTTTTTAAAAAAAATCTGACTCACAATGAAGCCGACAATGGATTTGCCAATGGCCACCTAGCAGCCTCCCCGTCATCTTCCCATCGATTTCTTCCTCCCCCTCTCTCTAATATCTCTCTCGTGGAAGACCATGGAGCCCCGAAGGCCTCAGCAACCATCCAATGGCCACTGCCGATGTCTCCGCCAGCCTCCATCTCCTTCTCTCCCCTCCTCTCTCTTCCCCCTCTCTTTCCTTTTCTCTCATCCGTTTTCGCTGGCATTCCAAATCGAATGCCCGAGCAGCACTGGTCGATTGCTAGTAGGGTTCAATAAGCCTCGAACTGCCCGATTCTGCGAATCATGGTTATATGTGCACTTAAACAAAATCCAATGTAAATTTTATGCAATAGCTGAATATGACCATAAGGAACAAGTGAAGAATGGTGCTCCAAAATGCAAAGCAAACCAAAAATTATGACTTACTTGTGTTAAACCTAATATCTCAACATCTTCTCCAACTTTAATAGTCCCTTGCTCAACACGTCCGGTTACCACAGTTCCACGTCCCTGTAGTAGAAAAACATCCAACTGATTAAACTAAAATTTCAACATTATTCAGAAATAGAAATTAATATTTCAGCATAATTTTTATGGTATGTTTTGAAAGAACAAAAATCAGAATTATTGTCAGCTTTTGGGTTCACAGCACCCAAAAACAAACTACTGCACAAGATAAACCAAGAAAGAATTTTGATTAAAATACCATCGAAGCAATGCCGGCATATGAGGTTCAAACTCCCTTTATGTATTGATTGGCCATATAATATCTTAATGATTGTAAAAAGTCACCTACATTTCAAGAATGATCATCGATAATCATTCTAAAAAAAAATAAATCCTGGATATTAAGCTTTAAACCCATGTGAAGAAAGATCAAAGATTTGAATACAGATTTAAATATTTTTGAATGCAAACAATGCTGTTGCATCAAAGAAACATCAGGTGCATCAAATATTAACATAGTACGGAATACACGCACATCATGGATATCTTTACAAGTAAGATGGAAATAATATTCTCAAAGTAATATCACCAAAGGACAGCAGCAAAACCCAATGAAAGATGAGAAACTTAAAAGCTTCAAGAAGAAAGAAAAGAAACAACTTTATGGTAATAAAATAACATAAATGCAAGAAGTTGACTAACTATGCATCTTAACAGAATAACTCCATCTATAACTAATTAGCACAAAATCCTAGTGCAATACAAACTCATGTGACCATGTTTGACTGCATATTAGATAAAAGAAAACCTTATCAAGATCCTTAGATCATAAAAAATACTAACTGAAATGTACGGAGTCACCTCTATACAGGTAATGTCACCTCTCTCATGTTTCATCATTCTATCCATAACCCTTCTAAGCAAGGAATACTGATGATGCGGGACAGCCCGAAAGTCCTAATCAGAAAATTATTTTAAGGAGGTCAGACCGTTGGTCGTTAAGAAACGACCCTTAGGCTAGGTTCAAACTCCCAATTATTCAAACACATTTTTTTTCCCATATTTTCTCTCTTCTTTTTTTCCGTATTTTTTTCCTTTTTTTCTATTTTCTTTTTTTTTTGATTTTTTTTCTATTTATTTTCTCTCCTTTTTTTATATATTTTTTCCCTCTTTTTCTGTGTTTTCTTTTTTTCTGTGATTTAAACTTGAAGTCGGAAAAGAGAGGGGCGGCTCTGCTCTAATAGGCGTGCAGCATCTCCTTTGCTTTCACGTTCGTGCGAATGCCTCTTCTTTCCTACGGGCCGATGCAGAGAGAACAAGGGAGATTTGGAGAGAGATTCCGGCGGGATTGTTGCCGGCGTTCTCGAAGGAACCTTCGTCGGAGGGCGCGCGTCAACGGCTAGCGACATAGGGGGCGTCGGCATGGACGTGGGTGGCACAGATGCACGGAGAGGAGGAAGGGGTTCAGCCGGACTCGGAGGACGTGATGCCGGGTTCGGAGAGGGACTGACCGGCAGAGACTCGGCGGAGGCAACGCGAGCGTTGTGGAGATGGAGCGATCGTTGGGCATTAGCGGGAGGTGGTTTGGGGGACGACGACCGGAAGGGGGAGACAATGGTGGTTGACCGACTGGAGAGGGAGGTCCAGCATCGATGTTGGCGGAACGACTTAGGCGATGGTGGGTGCTTTTCACAGGCGGAAGAAGATCGGTGGGATTGTCGGTGGCGATGAAGCGTGGATCCGGGGATCTTCCGGTGGGATTGGGGCGGCGACGAGATTGGAGATGGAGGCGATCAGGGTTGTTTGGCGGAGGTGGGATCTAGGGCGTTGCAGCAACAGAGACATAGGAGACCGAGAGGAAGAAATAATGGGGGAGAAGAAACCAAGGTTGAAGAAGAGATGGAGAAGGAAGAGAAGTAGCAGGAAAAAACCGAGAGAAGGAGAGCAAAGAGGAGAGTAGCCGGAAGAAGAGTATCAGAGGAAGAAGAGAGAGTAGAAGAAGAGGAAGAGGGGAAAGAGAAGAACCAGAAGAGAGAGAGGAAGAAGAGAGAAGGGAGAGGGGAAGAAGTCGGGATTCATCCAAACTATTTTCAACAAATTCTTCACTATTTTATTTATGACAAAACATGACCTTAAATAAACCAAGACCCTAACAGACTCCAAACAGAGAAACAGATAAGATAAATCCTAAACAAACTAACAAGAAATCAAATCCTAAAATAACAATAAAACAAATAACTGCAATGCTAAAACAACTCTAAGTAATCGGAAAGGATTCCGATGAAATAAATTCGGAGATATTCCAAACCCCATGCATCGAGATTTGTGATGCATCGGGATCTTCAGGATTTGTGCTAACCTTGATGATGTCCCTATCAATTGAGCCGGTACCAAGCCTCATACCGGTCACCAACCGGTACTGTATGGTATAGTACCGTACCGTACCGAGCCCCGTACCGAGTTCATGAAATTATAAAAAAATGTCTTCCTTTTTCATGGCAATGTTATTTAATCAGAATCGAACCCGAACCGGGTCCAAACCGGCAAAATGTACCGATACGGCACCGACATTCCAAACCATTTTTCATGGCTGATCTGTACCGGCTAAGAGCCAACATGGTACGGCATGCCCCGAACCGAACGGCTCAAGATGGTACCGAGAACCATGCTATAAGAGCACCGCCATCTAAGAAGCTTTCTTTCATCTTTCTCAATTTATGACCCCAACTATCATAAATTTATTTTTCTCATAATACTACTACACCCTCTCTTTCTAAGTGTTGTCATTCAATATCTCATTATCCCACTGCCTTAGTGAGCTAGGCCAACTAATAAGGCCAGAACTGGGCTGGGTCAGCCCGAAATCGGATCAGGCTTCAGGCCATATTTTAAACAAAACGGGCCGGGCTTCGGGTTTTAAAAAAGAGCCCATTCAATTTTCGGACCAGGCTCGGGCACCCCTTTGGCCCGGCCCGAACATAAACCCGAGGCCCGCTATTTCTTTCTCCTCTCCGGTCTCCCACTCTCCCATCTCCCTCTCTCCATTCTCTCTGTCTCTTTCTCGTTTACATCTCCCTCCCCCGGCCAGCCCTTGATGGCAGATGCCCCCTCGCACTCGACGACCGACAGCCCCTTTCCGACTCCGAGCTACCTCCTCCGACCCCGGCGCCTGCATCTGACGACTTCGTCCCCATGCGACCCCGCAGCCCGTCTCCGGCTACGATCTGCCTCCCCCGGCGCGACCTCGTGGCCTGTCTCCGACTCCGATCTGCCTCCTCCGACCCCGACGCCTACCGCCCCCGGCGCGACCTCCCAGCCCATCTCCGGATCCGATCTGCCTCCTCTGGCCCCGACGCCCCACCTGACGCCCACCACCCCCCGGCACGACCTCGCGACTCCCTCCCCGGCTCCAATCTACCTCCTCCGACCGGCGGCCAGTCGATAAACCATAAACCCTTTTTTTGTTGATGGGCTTGCATTCGGGCCAACCCGACGGTGAATTTTTTTTTGATGGGCTTGCATTCAGGTCGGCCCGATCGAGCCGAGGTCGGGTCGGGCTCGAGCCTAAGGTTTAAAAAAAATTTCAGGTCTAAGCCCGGCTTGAAGCCCGAATTTTTTTTCCGGGCCAGGCTCGAGTAGAGGTGTGGCTCGGTCCGGCTCGGCCCACTTCCAGCGCTACCAACCAATCACTTGTATTCTTGCTCTCCTCTAGTGGGATAACAAGAATCATCACAACCTTTTTTTACCAATTACATGACAGCCCTTGTCATCGGATTACCTGAACGTGTAGAGTGAATCATACATATGCATTATACATTATACATTATACATTACACATATACATATACATGTTCCAATTTTGTAGAAGATAAACTCATGGTCATGAAATTACATTTTAGTATGAAGGAAACAGATAATCCACTCATTTCTATGGACATACTCTTATGGCTGTCTACCTCAAAAATCCATCCACAGAGGGACAGAGAGACTAAGAAAAACAAAGCATGCAGTCATTGTAATAGGGAATGCATACTTCAGTTTTAATGCATTTTAATTGTATTCCATTATATTGAAATGGTCCACCCATCAAACATTTTGAAATACATCGTATCCCATGAATGCTCAACAATCCATATCGATCATAATCAATCATTAAGCTCTTCTCCCTATGATCATTTATGATTGAGACCATGAATCACTAACATGGGCATTACATATGTACTAATAACATCTGTCTAAATCATGGTTCCCTGAACCATGCTGAACTGACCAATTCGGGGTATATCGAACCAGACTGGCCGGTGAATGTTTCGGCACCAGAACCGTTCATTTCATGTGGTTCGGCCTAGTTCGAGCCCCGAACCAATTTTTTACTATAACATGGAGGGGTTGTGTTTGTTTTTAAGTTAACAAAGCCAGAGAGCACAGGCTTTCAAAAAAAAAACTCGAAAGGTCTTCGGAAGGCTCGTTTAATGATTCTACTCCATCCAAACACCCAAAAACAAGAAAATCACATCGATTAGAGGTACGTAATCAATCCTTTTCCCTCTTTCTCCCTCTCCCCTCTTTTTTTTAAATTCATGGAAAATGAAAAAATAAAGAAAAACTGTCAATTCTTTTAATTTTGGCATGATTTTAGAGTATATTGTAGATCTATGAATGTTGCTAAGATCATATTTTTTGTCAAGTATATAATTTTTAAAATTAAAAAATATTTTAAGATTAAAAAATTTAAAAAATAATTAATTTTTAAAAAAAACTGTAAAATAAGATTATAGTTTTGGAGCTTGTAAACTACTTTCACCATAAATCCTTCATAAAGATCTTAGAAAGATGTGCTTGATTTGTATCACATCTTGAATAAGGGGACCATAATTTAATTCTTGCTTGAAATGTGAGATAGATATAATATCGAAAAGAAGAAAGAACCCCAGTTGCTCTTAAATAAAATTAAATAAAAATATTTTTGATAAAAGTTTTTTTGGGATAAAAATATAACAAAAAGGTTGCTCGAGATGCTTTCCTATACACAAGCAAGCAAACTAGGGAAATGGAGAGACGAATCAACTCCTACCTTGTGAGAAGGAAATTGAGGACAAAGCATCAAATCTGAATGCCTTGCCCTTAACAAAACCCTTCCATTTATCCCAGGAGCAAACCCTCCCCCTTCCATCAAAACAAGACATCCAATCCTGGCTAGGGGAGATGGGAAAGGGAAATTTATAGACAGGTTTAATATTCACCCTAATTCCTTCGACATATTTACCAGCATACCCTACTCTCGCGTAGTGCTTTTTGATGAATTAGTCTTGAGAATATCTATTTGAATTTCAAAATATTCAATAAATCAAAAAATTGATTTGATTTCTATGAAATGACATGGCCATAAAAAAAACATCCATAATAAAGGACAGTATTGCTAAACCACGTATTAATAATTCAGGAGATGCCAATGTTAAAAAGATATGCTATTAATAGGATCTTTCAGAAGTATGAGTAATCCAAAACCCAAAGTTGAGAAATTGGGAGAAGCTGATATTAAAACGGATGTCAATCATTGGATCATCGAAGAGTTTAAATCAGGGTTCCTGGAACCGTCTCGTACCGCCCGGTACGGAGCGTTCCGTATCGTACCATACCGATCAAGAGCCGGTACGGTTCGCCACCGAAAAATGGTCCAGACACCGAACCGTTGACAAAAACAAAAAAAAAAATTCTATACCGAAACCGTACCGGTACGAACCGCCCGGTTCGGACTCGATTCAGCCCAGTTCGGGTCGGTTCAGTGAGGAGGGGAGAGATTGTTTTTTTATTTAATTTGGCATGCCGGTACACCTTACAGTATGGTACGGTATGGACCGTACCGTACCGTACCGCTCGCTGATCGTACGGGTCCCGGTACCGATACAGCGGACCTTGGTTTAAATGCAAGCTTGAGAAAGCTATGCAGATCAATGAATGTCCCAGTTCCTCGATCACCATCATTATTGATTAAACTAATGCAAATATCTAAACGAGTGAAGATCTACTCCAATTCCAGTAATAAGAAAGTGAATTATTGCTAGAATTTACTTGACTATTTGTCTTTGAAAAAAAAGGAAGAAACCAGTCCTCAAAAGATATTCTTGACCATGTTAGTGTTCATGATCCTATTCTTGTCATTTCTTTTCTAAAATTCAATTCAATTATTTACTTAACTTCCTTTTCTAAAAAATCAAATTCACATTTCACATAATTAAAAGTATTTTGAAATGATACAAACATCAATTAGCATCAACAAACATCTATTTTGATCTAAAAATAGTTAATAAACCCTAAAAAGCTCATTTGAGATTAAAAGGAACAAAAAAAAATTAAAAAAAATTTGCATGCCGGTTCGATACAGTACCGGTATTGTACTGACTACTGACCAGTATGGATACCAGTACCAGTACCGAAAACCTTGGTCTAAATTCAATAAGGTGGCAGCTCCTTTCTAACTCAAACCAACTACTCCAATAAAAAAATTGGACCAAATCGTAATAACCTGAATTGAGAAAACATCCTCAATTGGCATGAGGAATGGCTTGTCTAGCTGCCGTACAGGTTCCGGTATGTATTCATCAACTGCATCCATTAATTTTAGAATGGCCTGCCTTCCTATTTCATCATTAGTGCCCTGCAAGGCAGACAAAGCTGAACCGCGAATGATTGGAATTTCATCACCAGGAAATTTGTAGAAGCTAAGCAGCTCTGTAAATAATTAAAAAAAACAATAGCCAAAGTTAGAAAATAAAAATGAAATTAAGAATTGTTTAACAATTAAATAGGAATAAAAATGCTTGTGACAACATACCACGGAGCTCCATCTCTACAAGTTCAAGTAACTCTGGATCATCAACAGCATCAACCTTATTTAGAAAGCATACAAGTGATGGTACACCAACCTGAGCAGTAGAAAAAAGAGTGGCTTAGATGATATAAGAAATATTATGATGCTTTCAGAATATCCACCAAGAACTCGCTAAATGAGTGAAAAATTAGCTATCAACCTGACGAGCAAGTAAAATATGTTCCTTAGTTTGCGGCATCGGTCCATCAGGTGCTGATACAACGAGAATGCCACCATCCATTTGAGCAGCTCCAGTAATCATGTTCTAAATTTAAACCAAATTAATATTAACAGAACTATGTAACATTAACAAGATACATTCAAGTACACACTTAGCTCTATCAGGCCAATAAAGGGAACAAATTGAATTAAACAAAATCATCCAGAGCACTCAAAAGACCAGCTGCCCCAGAAAATATCCTAAGTTATACCTTCAAAACAAGTTTTTGTAATAGTAGCTCTATCAGTCCTTTTGTAATTGGGTTTTATTAACCAGACTTGGCAGAGATATACTAACGTTAATTTCTAAGCAACACATTATTATGAAGGTAAGCTTTTATTGTCAAAGAATAGTACCAAAAGGACTTTACGGCCTTAAAAAATTTCTCTGCATAGAGCAAAACACTAATGTTGTAAGACAGATCTGCACCAAACATGGCCAGCCTTTAATCTGAACTTCATGGGCCAATATAAAGTTGCGTAACTGCATGCATATGATAGACACTACATGTTAAACCCAAGTACAAGAAAAAAGGCTAGTTTCTAGTAATGCCTATGGAGAATTAGAAGAAAACAGTAGAGAGCATAAAAATACATTTCAGAATACACGACTAAATTGGTTGATCAGAATACTAAAGAATGAACAAAATCTTAGCATAACAACCCTAACCTCATACACTGAAGTTTTGAATAGGGACTAAATTGGATGGTATGACCGAACCTGTTGGATTCACAAGCAAAGTACCAGAGGGTTGCTTCAGTCCAAACAGGCCCAACTCACTATATATCATATGCTTATCAAATATACTGAAATATTACCAAACATCGAAACCTAACCTTGTCTTTGGGGAAGGACCAATTGAGAAGGAACAGCATGTGTAGGTGGGAAACGAGGGTCTGGGTCAACAAATTGCCCTGCTACTTGCTACAATAAACAGGATGGAAAATGCATTTTTCTAATGACACAAATTATAAAGGTCAAAAAATCAATATTTTTTTCCTATGGAATGTTAAGTCTGAAGGAGCGGAGTTACAGTTGAATAGATGACCAGTGAAGGATGGTAGTTGACTTGTAAGTGATGTTCAGGTGTCTTGCATTAAGTTTTACAGAAACCTCCATTAAAACAGAAAATCTAGCTTTTTTTTTATGAGATCAGCAAATAATTATGCATAAAATGGGTGAACGAAAGAGAAAAACACCAATTTATTGAATTAATAAGTTATGCTCTCTAAGACAAAAGCTAAAATAAACTAGCAGAAGCAATATGATAAAAAAAAAAAAAAAGATGAAAAGAAGAGACCAGAACAAAGGGACTTTAATATGAGGATGAAAAGGGGCTACGAAATTGTTCTTGTAAACAAAATAACTCGAGTAATCATTCAAAATTGATCCACGCTTGTATCACAAATTATGAGGCTAAAGCAAATAGGAAATATTGTTTCCTTACTTTAAAAGGATTCTCAACTTACCCACTATAACCCCTTGAAAATAGTTTGATACCATAAAAGGATTTCTAATTGACCAGAAATTCTATGACATTTAGAACTTTTCAAATAGTGAATGAAAAAATAAAAAGAAAAAAGATGCTATGCCTTGGACTCCTAAACTTCAACAACTCTTCTGCATATCTTCTTAAAGACTTGAAGAGCAATGAAATTCTTTTGCTAGACCAATTTTCAACTCTTCATTGTGTTCAATGACCCAATATGCTCATGATGTGGGGTAAAACAGCCCACCCTCGAAATTCCATGGATCCCCAGAAATAATGAAGGCACGGGCAGTCGCCAGCCGTCTCCCAGATGAATTAAGGCCATGTGTAGGCCTCTCCTGGCATCAATGACCTCGGCCTACATATGCCATAGCCTGGCAGACCCTAATTCTGCATATTCTGGCTAAGTATGGAGCCTCGGCCTAAATGTACCATAGCTTAGCAGACCTTTATTCTACATATTCTAGCCAAGACCCTCGGCCAAATTGACCTTCGGCCTAATTTATCCTCGACCTAAAGAACCATCAGCTTGGTTCATCCTTAGAACCCTCGACCTGCAGGACATTCAGCATGGTTTATATTCAGCCAACATGGTTCATATTCAGCCAGATTAATCCTCAGCTTGGTCAACTTCAGTCCTTTCAAAAGGCTCACCTTGCCTTCAACAATTAAACCTTGATGCACCAACAAGGCTCTTCCCCAAAAATCCTCGGCTCCAACCAATCCTCGACCTCCAGGATTTGCACGAGAACTAGGCCTGTCCCAGGACCCATGAGCCTAAGAATAGAGAATTGCCTTAGTTAAAATACTCCCAGGCAACCACAATAATATAAATAATCGATGCTCATTCCCATGCATGACAAGGAGAATATATCTTATAATTTCAAGCAAACCCTCTCAATCAAAAGGGATGTGACCATTTCCAGGAGACAATTCCCATCACCATAAAGAGGAATAACTGACAACATGAATAAGATAAAGACTAATTAATGAGAGGCAAGAATCCTGGACAAACAAAACGGCTCGTTGTCAAACTCTGATAAAAGCCTGCAACCCAATCACTTCTCATCAAACTCCATTAGAGGTTTCTGCATTTCCAAAATACCCTCTCCATCTAACTATAAAAGGGGGCTCCTTAAAAACCCCCTAGGTACGCTTATATATATATATATATATATATATATATATATATATGCTCTCTTTATACTTTTTAAAATAGAGCTCTATCTCTTTCATGATTCTGCTTAAATTTCCTTCCACTATTGCCTGTTTACTGACTTGAGCACCGGAGTGCCCGCGCCAGGGCCACCCCTGACAGGGTTTTTTGTAGGTACAGTCTCAAACACACCCCCTCCAACAACCTCCAATATATAGGTAGGAAGCGGCATCAACAGATTGGCACCGTCTATGGAAACGATGGGCTCATGTCGAGATGAAGCACCGAGCGGAATGTCGACATCACTCCATTTCTACTATGGTCTGGGATACTGCCTCGAGCATCGGAGGGTCTTCACCGAAGCCACCTCCGACAGGACTTCTTTTGCAAGTACAGCCACAGGCACCTCCAACATACTCTGGCGACCGAGCAAATTTCAGCACCATCAGATAGAGGGAGGGCCTACCGTTCATCGATTTTCTTTCTAAATAAGCATCAAGTGGAGCATCAACACCACTTAACGATATGACCAGTCGGCATTCCGATGCCACCATCTTGTCAACACCACCCAGCAGTGTGACTACTTGGAGTTCCAGTGCCACCACCTCCCGACAGGCTGGCCAACTTGCCAAAGGCCATGCTCCGAAACTCCTAAACTAGCACCGCTCAACTGGGGTCAACCAAAACCCAATCATGCTCTAGGTGATTTAATGCCAAGGCCCAACGGCTTCAATGGAAGCCCACCAGCCTCTGTTTCCATCCGTGTTCACCAGAAGCCGATCGAAGGTTTTCCACCTTCATCTCTGTCCACCTCTAGCACCCTCACCGCTCAACTGGGGGGTTAATCTGGACCTCACCCATCATGGGACAGAAATATTATTGCATGGACCATGTTCTTCAGAGTGAATTACAGAATAAATGCACAATGGAGAACGTGCAATTAAGAATTAGAGGCTAATGTGGCATGTTTTTCTATGTGGGACATGGCATGGTACATTGGACTTGATTCAGAAAAGGCACGCATTCATGCCATGCACCCTAGCTAGAGGCAAAAAAAAGGACAACATCGAATGTCCCCACAAGCTCTTCTCTCAAAGAAACCCATGCTGCCAAGCCCGAACACCACTCTCCTTCCAAGTCCCAAATCAAATCCAAAGCTTTTATCGAAGGAAGCTTGCCAGAACTTGTCACCTCCACCCGTCCGAAAGAAGTCCATTAGGAGTCTTCTCCTCGCTGCCATCTCCCTTCATCAAAGGCATGTCTTCTCCTACCTTTGGTCATGGGAAGCTTTCTCCACATCCATCAAAGGCCCGTGGGGAGCTTTAGCCATTGATTCATCCCGGCCCAAAGCTCAAGCCATTATTTCTCTGCATGTCTTCATCTACCTTCAGTCATGAGATGTTACCAGAGATCCGTTCAAGGGAAGTCGATGGAGGTCCACCGTCCAATGTAAAAACTAGCAAGAGGTTCGCCAGAGGTTTTTGCTTTCATCTCATATCCATCTACGAGAAGTTCATCGAAAACTCTCATCCATCTCCCTCGTTGGAAGCCACGAGGTACCTTCCTTGTCGCGGTCTCCTCTTCGCTTGCAGGAAGCTTGGGTCTCCGTCAACTTCCTTAGTCCCGAGTGCCAAGCTGAGTGCCCTAGTCATAAATGCCCCGACTGTAAGAACTTCGATTGTAAGAACTTTGGCTACAAAAGCTTCGACCATGAAAGCCTCGTGACAACAAGCTTCTTCTGGTTCGATCTTGGTTGGGTCGAATCAACCAGGATCTGCTCCCGGGATGATTCATCTTTCGGTTCGGCTCTGCCAATCTGCCATCAACTCCGCTAGCCTCGGCCCCTGCTTCATCGGTGCCGATTAGCCCGAGAGAATGGGTGATGCCGTGATCCCCTCCCTCGGTCTCATCCAACTCCTCACATGCCATTCGTCCTCAACTACCATCGAACGGTTCGGGTCTATTCAACCATTTCAATCGAAGGATCTGTTGCTATAAAGAGCTCGTGGACAAGGTTATCAGCAGGACAGCATCAACCCAATTCATCACCACCAAGGGCTTCGCCTTCAAGTAGCCATTCCAAAGCCCACTAAACAAATATAGAGACACTTAGAAGGGGAAGGGAAAGATGAATAAAGTTCTGGCCAATGCACGCATAATGAACGAAGCTGAACCATGAAGGCTCGAACATGGATTTCTCTAGAAAACGTCCACACACTGATATTGCCTGTGGGATGTCAAGGCCCCGTCACCCATGACGTCGCAAGGTGGATACCAAAGATGAAGACCAAAGCCCAAGCTCGGGCGGCAAATTTCAGGAAGAGTCCAGATGAATTCACAATTGGCTGAGGCAAATCCCTGAAACTCCGTTGAGGCCTATCGGTGCCTTGGGACTTTGACCCTCGGTATTCATCACGCTTGTGAAAAGCTAAGGATCAAAGTCTTCATGCATGAAGCTGTAAATGGCAAAATCTAGTGATGCCTCAAAGTGGGCCCAACTCTGCCACTTGAATCATGTTCCAACCTATAAAAAATGGCAGAAGATCAACTTGCAGCATGAGTCATAAATCCCATCACTAGGGGGTGGCTCGGTGGTGAATCCAGAAACCATGCACGTGAGTGCCCTTCCATGTTAGAAGTGCCCACTAGCTTGTAACAAGCTACAAGAAAACTAATCTACAGCATGGAAGAGGAATACCAGTACTAAGGGATGGTTCAGTAGTAAATCCAAAAAGTCCGAGAAA
Organism: Areca catechu; assembly: GCA_021397845.1. Classification (NCBI taxonomy): domain Eukaryota; kingdom Viridiplantae; phylum Streptophyta; class Magnoliopsida; order Arecales; family Arecaceae; genus Areca; species Areca catechu. The sequence goes on along the minus strand of CM038047.1, from coordinate 124,906,045 downwards.
CTCTACCACTCAACCCATGAAACTCTACTTTATCAAAGGATGATAAGGAAAATAAAGGCATGGCTGAAATGCATGTAGTGACCGAAGCTGAATCATAAAAGCTAAGCCCCAAGGCCAAGATGGAAGACAACCTCCTGAAGCTAACCACCCAAAAGCTGAGTTCCCCAAATCAACAAATGAAGAAGTTGCGCCATCTATTACTTTGTCCTTTTCTCTTGCATGATAGCAAGCCTACAAAAAGCCATGGAAGTCAACCTGCGGCAAGGGTGATCAAAAATTGTCATTGAGGGTAGCTCAGCGAAGAATCCAAAAAACTTGATGGAACCTTGCCATTTGGACCACGGAGCCCCTCCAATCTATCAATAACTTAACTTTGCTTTTTTAAAAGAATTCTCAATTTATTATTTTAACTTGCATATCTCTGCATGATGACATGTTTCATGAAACAAGGAGTCAACATCAAATGACTCTCCGAGTTCAATAAAGTATGGTCGTAGCCCGAGTTGATCATATACGGCATTCTCAAATATGCCACAGCTCATATTGGTCTTCTCAAATATACTTCAAACTATATCAGATATTTTCAATTATATGCTATACTCAATATCCTCAACAATATGCCTCGAAGGACAGAGACTCCAAATTCTTTATTTCGACCATCTTAGCTTCATGATCGACTTCAACTTTGGAAATCCCATACTATGGCAAGCAGGAATATCCCGGCCACTTATTTAAAGGAGACCCTTGTAGTCTCAACCCAAGTAAATTTTTCCATTTTAAAGAGAATTTACATTAAGATGGCATATATTGCTATTATTCTACAGCAAGCAGAATGGCTCCAAAATGATCTTTGATTAGCCTGAGCCTCAATTCCTAAAAGCCTTTGACCGGGACAAAGATTTAATCAAGATTTTCGGAACTATCCCGAACCGCCTGGCTCGAGACGTACCATACTTACCAGCCAAGAACCGGTACAGTTCAACCCTAAAAAATGGTAAGGGACCCAAACCATAAAAAATAACATGAATCGGACTGGTACGGATCAGTTGGGTACGGCATAGGTCGGTTCGGTACAGTACGGGTGGGTTCGGATCAGTACAATTCGGTTCAAGCTCAGTTCGGATCCGTTTCAACGATCCTTGCTTGTGAGAGGGAAGATAGATTTTTTTCAATTCACCAAGACCGGTACATGTATCGGTATGATATGGTACCATACCATGCCGTGCTGGTTGCACGGGTCCCGGTACCGATTCAACGATCCTTGGATTCAATGCTTGAAAGCCTTTAGCCAAGCCTTATATTCAATACTAACCTCCGAATGGCATTTATTCTATGAACCTCTAACAGGCATTTATCCTATGAGCCTCTAAATGGCATGTACAAAGTGAGCCCATATTCGGCATTTATTTTATAAGCTTCTGAATGGCATTTATTTTACGAAGTGAGCCCACGTTTGGCATTCATTCTATGAGCCTCTGATTGACATTTACTCATGAGGTAAGCCTTTAACTAGCATCTATTCTATAAAACAAGCTTCTGATTGGCATTTGCTTTGAGTCATTCTTCAATGACCTTTGTTTGGGCCAAAAAATCTTGACCTGCGATCGGTCCAACAAAATTTAAAATACCACTACTTGACAAGGGCATCAAGGAAACCTGTTGCATCTTTATTCTCTGATATAAATCAAAACAACTAATTATGGTAATCCTCGAAATTTCTCAGATACGTAGCTAGATCTACTCTTCAATCTAAGATGCTTCGCTCTCAAACTAAAAAATGGAGGGTAATTGATGTGAGGTAAAATCCCCCACCCTCAAAATTCCAGGGATCCTTAGGAATAATGAAAGCACAGGCGGTTGTCGACCATCTCCCAAATGAATTAAGGCCATGCTCAGACCTCTCCCGGCATCACTGACCCAGCACGGCCTCTCCCGACATCACTAACCCTCAGCATAGGTGGCGCTAGAAAGAGGACAAAATGGGGGTCCTCACCTTTCCAGCATCTAGGACTTCCTATAAATGAGCTAAATATTGAGCCTCAGCCTCGTTCTAAATGTGCCATGGCCTGGCAGATCCTAGTTATGTATATTCTGACTAAGTATGGAGCCTCGATCTAAATATACCTCAACCTAAATGACCTTCGGCCTAAATATGCCATAGCCTGGTAGATCCTAGTCCTGCATATTCTGGCTAAGTATAGAGCCTTGGACTAAATGTGCCATAACCTGGCAGATCCTAGTTCTGCATATTCTGGCTAAAAATGGAGCCTCAGCCTAAATGTGCCATAACCTGGCAGATCCTAGTTCTGCATATTCTGGCTAAGAATGGAGCATCACCTAAACGTACCTTGATCTAAATGCTACGATCTAAATGTACCATAGCTTGGCAAATCCTAGTTATGCATATTCTAGCTAAATATAAAGCCTCGACATAAATGTGCCTCAACCTAAATGTGCCATAGCCTGGCAGACCTTCATTTTACATATTCTAGCCAAGTGAGGACCCTTGACATAATTTATCCTCGACATAGAGAACCATCAGCTTGGTTCATCCTTAGAACCCTCGACCAGGACCCTCAACATGATTCATATTCAGTCAGCATGATTCATACTCGGCCAATATAGTTCATACTCAGCATGGTTCATATTCAGCCACATTAACCCTCAACTTGGTCAACTTCAATCCCTTTAAAAGGCTCACCTTGCCTTCAACAATGAAACCCCGACGCACCAAGGGTTTTCCCCAAAGATCCTCGGCTCTAACCAACCCTAGGCCTTCAGCATTTGCAAGAGAACTAGGCTTATCCCAGGACCCATAAGCCTAAGAAAAGGGACATGCCTTAATAAAAATACTCCTAGACAACCACAATAAAACAAATAACCGATGCTCATTCCCATGCATGACCAGAAAAATATATCCTATAATTTCCAGCCAATCCTTTCAATCAAAAGAAATGTGACCCTTTCTACGAGACAATTCCCATCACCATAAAGAGCGGCTAATAGCATGGATAAGATAGACTAATTAATGAGAGGCGGGTATCCTGGACAAAGAAAATGGCTCGTTGTCAGACTCTTCGACAAAAGCTTACAACCCAATTACTTCTCATCAAACCCCACTAGAGATTTCTGTATTCCCAAAATACCCTCTCCGATACATAGAAAAGGGGGCTCCTAGGGAGCCCCCAGGTACACCTATACATATATATGCTCTCTTTATACTTTTCAAAACATACTTATATGTCTCTTTTATGATTCCACACCAATTTCCTCCCACTGTAGCATGTTTACCGACTTGAGCATCAGAATGCCCGCACCAAGGCCACCCCTGGCGGGCTTTTTTGCAGGCACGGTGCGAGTGTGCCCCCTCCAACAACTTCCGGTGTACAAGCGGGAAGTAGCGTCAACAGATTGGCACCGTCTGTGAGAACGACAAGCTACTATCCACCCATTTTCGGGAGGAAGCACCGAGCAAAACATCAGCATTACTCCATTTATACTTTATGATCTGGGATACTATCTCAAGCATCGGAGGGTCTTCGATGGAGCCACCTTCTGCGGGACTTCTTTCACAAGTGCAGCTGCACACCTCCAGCATACTCTGGCGACTGAGCAAATTTCAGCACCATCAACTCCTATATTGTTTCTAGTAATTGGATAAGTTTCCAAAACATTTTAATTGCTTTAATCCCTTCCTTGATCAAAGCATAATCTAGGCAAATCTAGGAATGATTCATGCACCTGTTGCATTTTCCTTCTTCAGATTGCTCCAACAATTTTTAAGTTTTTTATTACACCACAAGCATTTTTAATGTGGTCAATAAGCAAGATAAATTTATGCTTTAAATTATTTTAGAAATTCTGGATTGCTAACACTTCTGGGCATTTGGACAAAACAAAAAACTAGGCAAGTCGCCCCAGAAATAGTATATTTCTTATCTAGGCCAAAAAAGAATATTAGCACTAGGCATGGATTTTTTTGTAGTTTGATCAAACAAGACTTAATGTAAGTGATCAAACAAGACTTTAATGGGATTCTATTATCCAAGACCATGGAGCTTCTCCCATCTATCAGTAATGTGGCTCCCTATAAATGAAAAAATTATGAATAAACTATGCATATCCCAACTAACCAACTGAAAACTAAAAAAAGCCTCAATAGCCCCAAAGCGACTTAGCGTCCACGGCTCCGAGTGACCGAGTAGCTCTCGATCAAAGCTCCTAAGGCCACTCAGCGCCCACCAACTCTAAGTGACCGAGTAGCTCTCGATCACAGTCCCAGAGCTACTCAGTGCCTATGGCTCCAACCAAGTAACTCTAGGTTAGAGCCCCAAGGCCACTCAACGCCCACAACTTCAAGTGATCTTAGATCGATCGGAGTCTCCAAAGCCACTCAACACTCACAGCTCCAAGTGACCTTAGATCAGCCAGAGCCCCAAGACCACTCAACACCCAAGCTTCAAGTGACTTTTGATCGATCAAAGCTTCAACGACCTCTCAACAGCCCACAAAATTCAAGGCCTCTCAGCGACTCGTAGCCTCAAATGATTTAGGGTCAAACAGCCTCAACGACCTCTGATCAGCCCACTGAAGGAGCCTTTGATCAGCCTTGGTTCCACATCCTTGGCAACCCTTAGAATAAGTATTCTCATAGCTCGACCAAAGCTCGAACTAAAAAGTAGGGGGTATCTTTTGGGGATAATTTTGTTCAGGCTAAGGATATGAAGCCAAGACAGCAGTTCGATTGATCCCTGATTAGCCAACGATTTTTTTTGGGTTCTAGCATTGCTACATTTATGAGCTGGGGCTCTTCATATAGGCCAAAACATGCAGAAATGGCTAAGGCCGAAGGTCATCCAGGCCAAGGGTCATCTAGAAATGACCAACGCTCTCCAGGCCGAGAATCATCCAGAAATGACCAAAGCTCATCCTGGTCGAGGGTCATCTAGAAATGACAACTCTCATCCAGGTCGAGGGTCATCCAAAAATGACCAACACTCATCCAGGCCAAGGGTCATCCAGAAATGACCTACGCTCCTAGCCAAGGGTCATCCAGGCCAAGGGTCATCTAGGTCGAGGCTTATCCAGAAATGACCAATGCTCATCCTAGACGAGGATCATCCATAAATAACCATCGCTCATCCTGGCCGAAGATCATCCAAAAATGACCATCGCTCATCCTGGCCAAGGGTTATCCAGAAATGGCCGAGGGTCATCTAGAAATGGCCAACGCTCATCCGAGCCCAGGGTCATCCTGAAATGACCAATGCTCATCCAGGCCAAGGATCATCCAGAAATGAACAAGGCCCATCCAAGCCTCTTCAGGCTACCCTAAGCACTTCACACAAATTAAGCCGATCAGGCCTCTTCTAGCTGATCAAGCCATTCCATGCCACTCCCTTAGTCAACTGAGGGCTAATTGACACCCATCTCCACATCCAAATAGCCTGACAAGTCACAATGCATGTCATAGCTACTAGTCACTATCATATTTTTTAAGAGCACAGAAGCAATCCATGCTACAAGGAAATATGGTGGAACTCCACCAAAGGACAAATCTCTATTTAATAAAGAGCGGATGTCCCCTACAAGTAAAAGGCCCCAGATAGCCCATGGGATAGGCTTATCATTTCTCATCAGATTCACTAGGATCTTGATCATTCCAATAATGACCTTGTCTTCCACCTCTACAAAAGGAGCTCCCTGAGAGCTCCCAAAGTATGCACTCTTTCTGCCTGTACTTCTTAATACTGTTGGCCCGACACTAACTTAAGCATCAGAGTGCCTTCGCTAAGACCATCCCCGGCATGGGTTTTTTGCAGGCACCACGTCCCAGAGCTCAGCCTGCACCGCCTACTCTAGCATCGTCCGATGCTTAACGAATTTTGGCACCAACAGAACTATAGGTCTGGTCCCTTGTTGGTGGAAGGCCCTTAAGTTCAACAAAGAGATCTGCAAATTTAGACAAAAGTTGCTACAATTTGAACCTTTTTGCTTTATCAATGGGTGAACATCGGATATCAATGGAGGCGTGTTTGTAAGAACCAAGCTGTGCTATGTTGTTATTGAGTTGTTGTGTAGCCTTCTATAGACGCGCAAATGATCTTTGGAGCAGCTTTGTCATCTAGCCTACATATGAGCACATCTTGGTGCTAGTTGGATGTCGTTTGCATCACCAAATAGGCTAAAAAAGAGTGGGATAGCCAGAAAAATTGATGTAAAGTCACCACATCAGAGAACTGTGGATCCTCGGGCTTGAAAACACATTTCTTCCCATCTTTCTCGAAGGTAATCTCCATCCAACGAAAATTCCAGTCCACCTCGCAATCTTCGTTTTGAAGCCATGTAAGACCAAGAACATCAAATCCTTGGAAGGTGATGACAAATAGATCAACAATGATCTCGATCCCTTGAATAATTAAATAGAATCTTCATGCATTTCCCAGCATACCTTAGCTTTTGTCCATTGCCCACAATCACATCAAAAGACTTGATGGCTTCAACATTCAGCTTTAGGCACTTAGCGATCCTAGAATTAATGAAACAAGGGATGGAGCCGGAATCCACAACCACTAACATTGGTTGCTTTTCCAGAAGGCCGAGCATTGCATATCCAACAATTTCTTGGCAACTCCGGTGAGAGCATGGAAAGAAATAGATGGCTCAGTGGAGACCTCTTCAAGCATGGATTCTTACATCATCTGCCAGTCATCACTAGCATCTTCATCATCTTTACTTCACCTTCTTTAGCATCTTTCTTTATAAGGTACTACCATCATAAGATGGTACTGGCACATATGTCCAGGGTTCTACTTCTTATAACAATAGAAGCATATTCCCTTTTTTCGCCGGTCAGCAATTTCAACTTGCGATAGGATCTTCGAGGCGTTGGATAAAGCTAGAGATGTAGTTGGGTGTGGGCCCAAAGTCATTGAAGAGACTAAAGGTTTTGGAGATGTAGTTGGCACCGTGACCATACTTCTCTAGAGTGGTCGATACTATTGGTTGCTGCCCAATTTCTATTCCTGTTGTATGTCACTGGAAATGTGAAACAAAACGTTGTTCGGCCACCTTCGCCTCATCAAATGTTTCTAGGAGGTTATCAGGCTTGCGAGCAAGGACCTCAACTTGAAACTAAGCCTTGAGACCTCCAAGGAAGGTCCCCACGAGTGTCTCCTCCATTAACTCTAGCAGCATGTTGCTGACCCATTCGAATTCTCACTAGTAGTCATCCACGAAACCATGCTGATGTAACGAGACAAGAGTTGCCATGAAGTTTGTCATGCAGTTTGGACCAAACCTAGACATGATATCATGAGAAAATTATATCCAAGTTGGTTGCCCCACTCGAGTGTGATATCACTTGTACCATTGAGTGGCGTCATCATCAAAGTGGAAAGCCGTTAAGGAAATTTTACTTGCATTCTCCATAGCCATAACCTTGAAATATTGCTTTGCTCGGAACAACCAATTGGTAAAATCGCTGCCACTGAATTTTGGAAAATCCATTCATGCAACTTTTCCTTGTAGACCACCATGTTGTTGGTCTACCAGTGCTCCTGTTGCCGCCGTGGCTGACCATAATGAGGGTGGTAAAAGCCACAAAAATCTTGTCCTGCATGCTATCCTTAATGTCCAACAGAGTTTGGGTGCTACAACTCTTTAGGTGAAATCCTATTATGTCTATGATGGATTGGAATGTTGGTGGTATGTGTCGGAGATAAATCTTGGATGAAATCAGCCCCTTCTTGTTCAAGATCTATACCCGACTGACCGCCCCCATAGTAAAAAATTATCAACCCCAAAGGTGCAGTATAAGGGGTGGTAGAAGTCCCAAACATCATGGACTGCACAAGAACATAGTTGCAGGGCTGATGCAATGCTACATGGTGCTGATCCGGATGTCGATTGATCCCAAGAGTATAATTAGGACCTCTTGAAGGCGGTCAGTTGTAGACCAACGAGCTGCTTGCTGTCTGATAACATGATAATATAAGTGGACCTTATCTGGGATACCACCATAGCAATTCACCTCCCCATGTGGGGGCCAAGCACTTGCAAGTTCACTTCCCCTTCGATAAAAACCGGAGGGGGTATGGTATTCTCAACTCGTTAGATCCTACTTGTTCCATTTCAGATTGGGACGAGATGACTAAGAAAATCCAGCACCATTGTTTTGTACGGGAGCACCGAAGTGTGTTGATGGACACTTTTCTCTGGCTGGAAGCTTTCACTTACGAAGGGTCTTTTTGATACGGTGCATGGACTCTGTCAAGGTTTGTATCGCTTTCACCTTGTGGTTTGGTATGCCATAAAAACTTGGAACATCTCCTCGAGCAACGGCTACTCCGAAGGTTGATCACCATGACAAGTTGCCTCCATCAAGTCCTCGGTCAGCATAAAGGATTTGATTGATACATTCGTTAGTGAAGATCACCAAAATTAGGATCCCGGCCATGGAAACAATTTGTTAAGATGTTCCACTCTTAATGACGACTTCTCTACTTAAAAGGAGAAAAGTACCTCCAAGAACAATGCAATAAAAAGGATAGTATGCTATTACTAGAATTTAATGCAAAAAAATAAGAAATTACATAAAATGCATCCCTCAAATGAAGGTTTATCAATGGCAAGTTATCCCCATCAAGTCCTTAAAAGGTAGTATAGGATTTGATTGATACATTCGTTGTGAAGATCACCAAAATTAGGATCTAAGTATAAATAACCATGAAAGATTTGTTAAGATGTTCCTAATGCACTTTTACTTAAAAAAAATTCAAGAACAATGCAATAAAAAGGATAGTTATGCTATTACTAGATAATCATAAAAATCCCAAATGGAAATAAATATCCCAAATAACTAAAGCCTTAAAAGGAAATAAGTATTTTATTCGGATACCGTAGCTACAGTATCCATGCTATAGTACCGTCGATTCGGATAATGTAGCCACAGTACTATCGAGTAATGAAAGTTGTAATAGGGATCTAAGTATAAATAACCAAATCTGAAAGATTGTGTCTATAATTTTCCCTAAAATTTATTTTGCATCTTTTTAAAAATTCTTTTGCATCATAAACACATGATGCATAAACAAATTGTGATGCACCAGGCACCAATCTCATCTCCAATCTACATCTCTTTCCTCTCTTCTCTCATCAACTGCACCATCTTTTCATATGTTTCTCCTTCTTCAACATCCTTCCCACTAGATGCCTTCTTTAGCTTTCCTTCTCCTTTTCCCCTTAATAGGTTAATTATCCATTCTGTTTTCAGACTTTCATCCTTTCTTATGTTACTCTTCTCATTTTACTCCTCAGTTTCTGTAAGTTTACCTTCTTCCTTGTTTTTTCATATATTCATTTTATGGGTAGTATCAAGGTAGCTAAGGCCAAAATATCTCTCACCCCAGCTCCAGTTCCCTGGCAATAAGGGATTTGGGATTATTTTTAGTATACCACACCTATTCATAACCTGAATCAGATCAAGAATTGGCCCAATGCGGTGAAGAATTACAATGTCCATCAAGTCTGTTAGATCTAGATGTACCTAGAGACACAAAACCTTGTACTTCTACCAAACTTGTTGGCTTTGAGCTGGGTCTGACTCTTAAATGGGCTCACTCAAAACAAATTCGCAAAAAGAAAATTTGTAATCTTAAATGCATAACATAAAAGAAATTTAAAGGAAAAACCTATAAACATACATATGAAAATTAATGAAATAAATTCTAGAAAAGGTCTAAAACTTTATTCCTTTTCATCAAAATAAGGATATGAAGAACAAAGCAAATGTTAGGAGAGGCACAACTGGTCCTAGTACCATAAGTACACCTAACAATACCCCAATAAACAATATATAAAAATTCATCATAACCTTCACAAGAAAAGCTAAATTATGGTATTGACTATAGTACTTATCATATAAAATCAGCATAATAGGTAAAATGTTGGGGTCTAGGTCAAGGTCAAGGTCATATCCACAAATTTTACACCCATACCTTATGAAACTTCTTGCTCATTGCAGATCAGATCTAGATCTGTCAATGGTAAGGTTCAGGTCAAAACCTGACCAAAACTCAACTTGGTTAAGTTTGGATTAGAATACTGCAATGGTTACCAAAATGTGACTCAACCTATTAACCCAGTCACATTTACATTGAGTCTAAGTCAATAATCAGGTTGGCTTGAGTCTAAGTCAAACCAACCCAAGGGAATATCTTTCACAAAGGATATTTCATATATATACCATATAATTAAAGCCTTGTCTGCTGAGAAAGAGATGAAAGATTCTTTGAATCCTCTTCCATTGTTTGCTATTAAAGGGAAATGCAAAAGAGAAAAATTAGAAAAATAAAGTGGCAAAAAATACTCAAACAAGCTTAATGTTTTCCACTCCAGATGGAAGTGATTTAGAAATATCTTTACCATTTCTCATCAATGTTTTATAAATTTCCTTACTTTAACCAAACATGATAAAATACTCAATTTGTTTCCTTTCCTTTTTTTTCCTCTATCAATTTATATTTTTTCTTTCATTTTCTCATCAACCAAAAGTAAGCCCTTTACTGTATATATTTATATAACAAAAATAGAGGTTAGGCTTTGATAAAATTGATGGTTACTAGGTTAGGGTTACAACTCTACAGCTACCAAGAGATTACCCATATAACAGCTCTAACGTTAATGGATCTAGTTGTTATGCAACAGTCAAGGAAGGATAAACGATTCTTTTGGAGCCAAACCAAAATATAATGGGCATACTTTTGAGTTTTAGCAAATGAGTTGATTTGGGGACTTTGCCCTTGGCTTAGGGGCTCCAACCCTCATCTGGCCTTTAGCCTCCAAAGAGGTCCTTATGGAGGACCTTAAGAAACTAAGTGGACATTGAATATAAAACATCATCACAACACTAACAAGAACTTTTTGTAAATAAAATACACTATGCTTTACATCTACATGTGAAGTTAGATGGGCACATAATCTAAAAATTAAGGAAATGCCCAAACTCAGAAATTCCAAGGTATAGTGCAATTGATGAAGAAAAAATTTAAATATGGTGCGCAATAAACCTCCAAATTTTAAATATGACTATGTATATTGATGAATCTTTTACTTATTGATGCAAGTACTTTAGCAGATAACTCTGTTACAGCCAAATTTACCGAGGATATAGAAAAAGGTCCGTAGGGTTTTGGATTTTTTTAATCCTTTTTTTTCCATTTCTCGACATTTTGCCTTGGCTGAAACTCAAAGATATGGAGAGAATTGCCAAAATTACCCAAATCAAAACTCTCTAGGCCTGACCAAAACCAAAATCAAAATTGAGATTCCAAATCTTCGCTACAACCTCATCTCATCAATCATGACAAAAAACTTATAATTGTAGGGAAGCAAAATATACTTCATATCCGATTCACATGGAAACAAAAGTTTCAGGTCAACTGAGATTTGGTCAAGATCAAGCATGTAACATCAGCCACTGGTCAAGATGGCTTCTTTCATCTAAACAATATAAGCCCTCAATTCTGCTAAGTGGCATATATAACATAAACAAAAGGATTCAACTTCCTTATATTGGGCATCAGTTAAAAAGGGAGTTCTAATCTCAATCTGCTAAGTTGGCATATATAACATAAACAAAGGATTCAACTTCCTTATATTGGGCATCAGTTAAAAAGGGAGTTTAATATCCAGTTCCAGGATTAACTAAAATTGTTCAGCTTCATTTCTACATTCTCCTATATAGGAAACAGATTTGCAATTCATACTGAATGAATAATAATTTCATATCAGGAATAAATCAAGGAAAAGAGAAGCAATCAGAAACCATAACTATGACCAACAAATTTTATCTTGTCCATTTAACATCATCCAAAAAATTAGTCTTTTCCATTAAATCTTGTACATCAAGATTACATTAGGTCTTGATTTCATAACTTCTTCCATGCATCCCAATAAAATTTGGATGTCCTCATAGAGCATTTCCACTAGCCATCTCTACCATTTCCCATCATTTTATTCTCTCGTGGTGCTAATTTTTCACTCCAGATTCACAATGCCATAGTTTTTGTCATACAATCACTCAACATTCTCGTCTTGTTATGGCTCCTTGAGATTTTTATATATTTCATGGCTTGTAAACTTTTCTGAAAGTCTGGTCAGTCCCATAACTATATGAAATATGTCTGTCCTCATAGAGCATTTCCACTAGCCATCTCTACCATTTCCCATCATTTTATTCTCTCGTGTGCTAATTTTTCACTCCAGATTCACAATGCCATAGTTTTGTCATACAATCACCTCAACATTCTCGTCTTTCCTTTGAGATTTTTATATATTTCATGGCTTGTAAACTTTTCTGAAAGTCTGGTCAGGGCAATCTACATGAGCATAATGCCGCTTAGCAGTCTCATACTCTACATGAGCCTGTGAAAACATGTTAAGAATTGCATAAGCATCAAAACAAAGATTCAAGTATCTCGACTAGCGTTCATTATAGAACCTACTACAATACAAACATGTAGCAACACATCAAAAAGAAATAAATAACTTAACTGTTGCTATGGTAATCCCTCTAGCTTTCTCCTCCGGGGCCTTGTCAATTTCATCAAAAGCAACTGCCTTGGCTTTTCCCTCTTCAGCAAGAACCTGACAACAACAGAATGCAGTTCTTTTACACAAAACTATGTAGGTCAATACTTTACATTTTGACTCATAATTTTAAAAGATCCAAATTCCCCAAGGTTAAGACATAAAGATAACAGATTTAAACGGAACAACTATGATAATAGCAAAACGTTATCAAACCCGTTATGACAGTTCAACCTTGGTAATTGCCGCTGTGAGTGTAGTTTTCCCATGATCAACATGTCCAATAGTACCAACATTCACATGAGGCTTCCTGAGACAACAAACAACTCGTGATAGGAATAAAGCTATACTCTCAGCCTACCATACAAAGTAAAATTAGAGCATGCACTACCTAAAAACTATCTAATACTTAAGTATGGAGAGCGCTGGTTTATCATAGATAATACACTTGAAACATCAACCAATGCCTTCCATCAACTATTGCAAAACCATTACTTTAGAGGCCCCTCGCCAGCACATCCAGACCTACGTTACCGCTGCTGATTCAAATGGCCATGTTTCGGATGCACAAAAATGTGGATACAGAAAGCATGGTTGATCAATTAGCAGGCAAAAAGTTACAGTAAACAAATGCAAATAAAACAGAATGAATTGCCACAAGTAATCGGAGGACGCAAATAACTCAACAGTAGTCGAACTTGAGCGAAGTGGGAAAAAGAAAAAAAGTAATAAACAGCATACAACATTTAATAAAAATAAGCCATCTTTTATGCAGGAACAACAACGACAACTACAAGATGGACTAATCACAAAACAAGAGAACTAAAACATCAAAGAAAAGAAAAAAAAAAAAAAAAAAGGCTCATGATTGCAATGGGGGGAAAGGTTGAAACTTTCGTCTAGATCAGATATAAACATTGTGCAAAAACCAACATCGAAGAGCCATTGCAATCAGACTAACGTGCGAGTGAAGGGGCCATCGTCCTCCACCAAAATCCCGCCTCGAAGAACCTCCCCCCTTGCAACCCTGCAGAGAGCGCGGCTCTGAAGCCGAGAAAAGGCTCCAGATCGCTCCTCGACAACTGGAGTAACGGAGAGGGGAAGAGGAAGAGGAGAAGCGGAGAAGGAGCCTCGAGCCCGAGTTTCTGAGGACGGCCGCAGCTGTCATGTCAGAGGAGGCAGCCGCGGCACGAAATACCCCGATGTTTGACGAAGATGAAAAAGGAAGAAGAGATCTAAAACAGCGAGGGTTGATTTTTGGCCTGTTTGGCGGAGGTTTAAGGAAAAAGAAAAAAAACTTTGGCCGCGGGAACTAGGTTTTTGGGACCATCGGGAATGAGCTCGCACGCTTACGAACCGAAGGAGCTCCGGTGGTAGACGCACGTGAGATATGCATGGTTTAAGCGGTACTTGTGGATAGACGGTGGAGATCTATGCGTGGCCGGGGATAAGCCGGTAGGATTTGAAAGAAAGATTCTGAAGCAGCATCCAACCCTTCTCATCATAGGAGTGCTCGCTTATCACGCTTTCATTTTTTTATAAAAATTACAGGAACACATTTAGATTTCCACTAATTTACAATATATATATATATATAAACTTGATTATATTCAAGTGAATTTGAAATTAAATTTGATTTCCACTAATTATATATATATATATATATATATATATCGATATATATATATATATATATATATATATATAAACTTGATATAATCAAGTGAATTTGAAATTAAGTTTGATCAATTTCTCATCATCTAATTTATATAAATTTTAATAAAAAAATAAAAAATTAATACTATATTTGAAGGCCCACGTAGGCAATCCAAGAGAGGGGGTGAATTGGGTTTTATAAAACTTTTGTACTATTTAAAAGATGAACTAAAGCAAGTATATGCTAATGCAATTTAAGTGTTTGTGTATTTCAAATAAATGCAGTGGAAATAATGAAATAAAAGCATAAAGAGAACAATCACACAAACACAAAGATTTATAGTGGTTCGGTGACAATCAAGCACCTACATCCACTCCCCAAGAACCCCTTGGGAATTCCACTAAGTTTGGTTTTATAACTTAGGCTCACCAACAACCTTTACAACTTGTTTTGTCTTCGGGCTCACAAGTCAAACCCTAGTTGGTTTCAAGGCTCACCAACAACCACCTTGGTTTTACGGGATAACCAAGAACCTAAACAACTTGTTTTGGCTTCAGGCTCACAAGTAAAACCCTAGTTGGTTTCAAGGCTTACCAACAACCACTTTGGTTTTCCAAGGCTCACCAAAAACCTCTTTGGTTTTCCAAGGCTCACCAAAAACCTTAAGTAAAACAATGTAAGAGCAAGTATAAATGAATACAATAAAAGCTTTCTAAAATAAAGCAAATATCTTTTTGAAGCCCGTTGAGAGTTGATGAAGATCTTGTCTTCAAGTTGATGAAGCCTTTGATTGATGCTTGAGGATGTGAACTTTGGATGCTTTCTTTGAAACTTGGAAGCTTGAACCACTCAACTCTTGAATCCTTGAAGAATATTCAAAAATCTCACCAAATGATTACTTCCCAATTGATTTTTGATGTTTATATAGCCTCCCAACACTTAAATGACCGTTTATAGCCGTTAGGGAGAAAAATATGACCGTTTGAAAGCAAGTCGGAGAAGTTTTGCAGCCCAGAAAACTAGCCGTTACTGTTCAAGTGTCGACACTTCACCTTCAGGTGTCGACACTTCAGTTTCAAGTGTCGACACTTCAGTTTCCAGGTGTCGACACTTCACTTCCAAGTGTCGACACTTCAGCTCCAGGTGTCGACACTTCACTGAAAGAGCTTTCTGAAGTTTTCTGTTTGTCACAGGCCTTGAGTCGACACTTCACTCTTTAAGTGTCGACACTTGTTCCTCAGATGTCGACACTTCATTTCCAAGTGTCGACACTTGCCTGTGCCATTGCTGAAACATCTTTAAATTGAAACTTTAACCTCTTCAAGTCCTTCCATATTAATTCCAAAGTCTATATACTTGATTTTTCATTAATTTAAAGACTTTTTCAACTGAAATACAAGCATTTCTTCATCCAATATGGTTGAGTACTAAGATCTGAGAAATACACTTAAAACATAATTAGTACTCATATATACTTAAACATTTTGTCAATCATCAAAATCAAGATCAGAGTCAATAATCTCCCCCTTTTTGATGATGACAAAACCTTTAAGTATATGAATAGGGTAAGCTTAAAAAGATTAATAATAAGATAAACATGTAAGCTCAAAACAATAAGCACCAAGCTCCCCCTCAAAATATGATCCAAAAAAATCTTAAAAAATATTTTTCAAAATATGCAAAAATTTTAAATTTTCAAAATTTCTTCTTCTTACTAATTCTTTCCTTTAGATAAACACATTTTACATTCTTCTCCCCCTTTTGCACTTTCTTTCATTTCTCAAATGATTTTTCATGTTTATCCAATCTTCCCATTTTCATACTTAACAATTTTCTCCCCCTTTTTGACATCATGAAAAAGGGTGAAAGGCAATACAAAGTGGGAATGAAGTTGGAAAGAATAGCAAGTAGGTCATCAAAATCAATGCATGAAATCAAATATTTTTGATATCAATTGAATATGATATAAATTGAACAAGATACCACATAATGTAAGCACATGCAAGAAATGATTTGATGTATATTATCCATTCACCTTACTTGTTCATGGGATAAGGTCACAGCGGCACCCCTACACATTATAAGAGAGCCCATTGAATGGGAAGAGAGGGTCTTTAAGCCCTACTTATCTCCTATGACCGGACGGCCATGGTGACTAACCCAATCCGAAGCGGTTACTAGGAATTCTTTTAAAAATAATTTTGATACCAATAGAATATGATACCATTTGAATGTAACTCCCCTCAAAGAATTAGATTTGAAAACAAGGAGATCAGAGCAATATAAGCAAATCATGATATCAACAAGATATTCAAAGCATCAAATATGATAACAAATCTTTGAATGCTCCCCCTGAATGTTATTCCTCCTTTAAAAATATGTATTTATTTCAGGAATAAAACATGAAAGCTTATGCATCAAGATTTGAAATTTTTCAAGATATTCATGATTTTCAAAATACAAAGCATTTATATCATTTAAAAACTTTTAGCATGATTTCAAATTCATTTTAAGATGATTTGATATCCATACAAATGCTAGAAGTAATATGATATCAAGTCTAGCTTGAGCAAGGGTTTGTCAATAAGCATACCTTCTTCTTAAAAGTAATCCTTAACTACTAGTTCTATACTTGATCCAAATCATTTCTAGATTATGCATAGATGCCAAAAATAAAAACATATAAATCATATCATTTTACTTGAAATAATTTAGAAACTATATTAATCAAAATCAAGTGAAGATCTAATAATCACAAGTTTGACCATGAGAGCTTGAAATCCATCAACTTCAAAATGGTCATGATCACAACAAATGATTATTAGTCTAAGCTTGATTCTAATCAATCAATTAAAACATTTTTCAAATCAATATACATCTTTAAAAGTATTTTTCATTAAATACATTAATCAAAATCAAGTGAAGGTCTTACAATCATAAATTTAATCATGATAGCATGAAATTCATCAATACCAAAAAGTTCATGATCATAGCCAATGATTATAAGTCCAAACTTGATTCTAATTAACTATTTAAAACAATTTTTCAAAGTAATTGATGCAATAAAAATTAATCTACATTTTTAATTGTGGAAGGAGATGTTTAGAATTTACCAATATACATAATCCTTCCTTTTACCATTTAGTCCAAAATGTAGCTTGTCCACTTCTTTAAATTATCTTGTACAACCTCTTTTCAAGAACTTCCTTTCTTCATGTTGGGTTGCAAGACATTCCTGCAAAACAAATTAAGTGGACATTTTTGGTACCCAAACTTTCTTGGGTCCTTTATGATTAGTAATTATGGTTCCTTTTGGAACCCAAACTTTTCTTAATCTAGAAGGATAAGCATTGAAACCACATTTATAAGAAAAATTGAAAGAAGCAGGAATATAGAAATTCTTCAAAAGTTTTTGCTTCTTTTCCTCAATCAAAATATTTTCTCATTAAAAACTTTATCACATAAATCTTTTAAAATAACATTTTCTTTTTCTAAAAATTCTTTTTCTTTAGAAAAATTATTCTTTTCATTTTTCAAAATATCAATCTTGGCATTTAAATCATCATTTTTATTTGCAAGATTGGTGTTGTCAAGAAAAATGAATCTACATACCTATTTAATTTCTTGTGCTCAATTTTTAGCAATCTATATTCATGCACAAGGTCATTAGATGCATCATGTGATTCTTTAAAGGTAAAATCATAATTATTTTTAGCACATACCTTTTTCTCATTTGCCATGAAACAAAGATGGGCAACTTCGTCATCCGTATTTGAATCTTCGCTATCGCTCCAAGTTGCCATCATTGCCTTGAATTTCTTTTTGGCCTTGAAAGCTATTATTTTCTTTTCTGTATCAGCTTCCACTATCCTTTGCCATAAGTTCAACTCATAGGTCATGAGTGAACCGATAAGCTCCTCCAAAGGTAAGGTTTCTACATCTTTAGCTTCTTGGATCGCCGTCACCTTTGGATCCCATGATTTTGGCAAGGATCTAAGAATTTTGTTCACCAAATCAGCATTAGTATAGATTTTGCCAAGACTTTTTAATTCATTAATAATAGTCATAAATTTGAAAACATATCAGATATAGATTCATAATGCATCATTTCAAAAATTTCAAAAGAATGTATAAGCAAATTAATTTTAGTGTTCTTCACTTGAAGAGTACCCTCATGAGTAACTTCAAGTGTGTCCCATATTTCCTTCGCTGATGTGCATGTAGAAATTCTATTAAATTCATTTAAGTCCAATGCACAATAAAGCAAGTTCATTGCTTTAGCATTGATTTCAATTTGTTTAATGTCATATTCATTCCAATCCTCTTCGAGCTTTGGAATGGAAATGCCATTAACCAAAATGGAAGGAATATGAGGACCACTAACAATGGTTTTCCAAAGATGATAACTAATAGATTGAATATGGATGCGCATGCGAGTTTTTCAAAATATGTAATTTATGCCATTGAAAAATGGTGGTCTAACACTAATACCTACAAGGGTTACCATGAACTTTAACTCAAAATCGTTAGATTTACAATCAGAGCATCGTGCTCTGATACCAATTGAAGGCCCACGTAGGCAACCCAAGAGGGGGGGGTGAATTGGGTTTTATAAAACTTTTGTACTATTTAAAAGATGAACTAAAGCAAGTATATGCTAATGCAATTTAAGTATTTGTATATTTCAAATAAATGCAGTGGAAATAATGAAATAAAAGCATAAAGAGAACAATCACACAAACACAAAGATTTATAGTGGTTCGGTGCCAACCAAGTACCTACATCCACTCCCCAAGAACCCCTTGGGAATTTCACTAAGTTTGGTTTTATAACTTAGGCTCACCAACAACCTTTACAACTTGTTTTGTCTTCGGGCTCACAAGTCAAACCCTAGTTAGTTTCAAGGCTCACCAACAACCACCCTTGGTTTTACGGGATAACCAAGAACCTAAACAACTTGTTTTGGCTTCGGGCTCACAAGTAAAACCCTAGTTGGTTTCAAGGCTTACCAACAACCACTTTGGTTTTCCAAGGCTCACCAAAAACCTCTTTGGTTTTCCAAGGCTTACCAAAAACCTTAAGTAAAATAATGTAAGAGCAAGTATAAATGAATACAATAAAAGCTTTCTAAAATAAAGCAAATATCTCTTTGAAGCCCGTTGAGAGTTGATGAAGATCTTGTCTTCAAGTTGATGAAGCCTTTGATTGATGCTTGAGGATGTGAACTTTGGATGCTTTCTTTGAAACTTGGAAGCTTGAAGGCTTGAACCACTCAACTCTTGAATCCTTGAAGAATATTCAAAAATCTCACCAAAGGATTACTTCCCCAATTGATTTTTGATATTTATATAGCCTCCCAACACTTAAATGACCGTTTATAGCCGTTAGGGAGAAAAATATGACCGTTTGGAAGCAAGTCGGAGAAGTTTTGCAACCCAGAAAACTAGCCGTTACTGTTCAAGTGTCGACACTTCACCTTCAGGTGTCGACACTTCAGTTTTCAGATGTCGACACTTCACTTCCAAGTGTCGACACTTCAGCTCCAGGTGTCGACACTTCACTGAAAGAGCTTTCTGAAGTTTTCTGTTTGTCTTAGGCCTTGAGTCGACACTTCACTCTTCAAGTGTCGACACTTGTTCCTCAGATGTCGACACTTCATTTCCAAGTGTCGACACTTGCCTGTGCCATTGCTGAAACATCTTTAAATTGAAACTTTAACCTCTTCAAGTCCTTCCATATTAATTCCAAAGTCCATATACTTGATTTTCCATTAATTTAAGGACTTTTTCAACTGAAATATAAGCATTTCTTCATCCAATATGGTTGAGTACTAAGATCTGATAAATACACTTAAAACATAATTAGTACTCATATATACTTAAACATTTTGTCAATCATCAAAATCAAGACCAGAGTCAATAATATTAATAGTATAAAATAAATATACATAAAAATACTTCACAATAAATATAAATATTTTCAAAATTAATCTAAATACTTCAGAATAAAAAGAAACATTTACATATGTTTATTTAAAAAATATTTATATTTATTCTAGAAATATTTATGTTTATTCTAAAAAAGTGAACTATTCTATCACTAATAATTCCAACAACTACAAGCAACCATTAATACATCATTAATGCAGTAAAAATATTTATTTATTCTAAAAAAATTATGTTTATTCTGGAATATTCTTGTTTATTTTTATTTATATTTATTCTATATCATTAATATATCATTGACTTTTTTTGTTGTATTTGAATTCGTATAAATCAAATAGTGAAGGACTTGACTTGGTTCCAAATCTACTTGAATGTAGCCAAGTCTATATATATAAATTTTATAATAGTACTATTGAGATAAATTAGTTTTAAAAAGATAATTACTGGTTCAAAGATTCAATTGATCCTACCCTAACCAGTTGATCAGATGGATTGACACATCGACACACCCGACCTCTGATGGGAGAACATATCAACACTATACTTCGACTAGTAATGACATATAACTTGATATCGGACTTCAGTAGATGGCCGATCTGCCATGTATGCTCCAAAGTAAATCGCTTTGAAGTAACCGACCAACTCATAACATATGCTCCGAAGCCAAAGACTTTGAAGTAAATGGTCGATCCATACAGTTCTACGGTGAATGGCTGATCTACAACCAATGAAATAACTATCGGCCAACTCCGAAGAGAATGACTGATCTACTTCAAGCTAAAGCCATCAAAAACGGATATGGTTGTTATAACCAACCACGTGACTGATGACTACGGTCTCAGTAAGATCAAAGTAACTAACCTTCGACAGTAACCATAATCAGTTGAAGGGAAGTTAGATTGACTAACTTTCCTGATAGAAATTGAGAAGGCTTAACTACTTTCCGTTACAATAATACCTATAAAAAATGGTAAGAAGGGACATTCGAGGTAAGCAATTCCAAGCTATGCTAAGCCATTCTATGCAAGTCTGAGCCCAGTCCATGACTAGCTCGCACTATGCACACCTAACTCTCCACTCATTTCATCTCATTTTCTTTCTTTGAGCTCTCCATTCTATGACCTGAATCCTACTGACTTATGATTGGAGTGTCCCCCATCAGAGAAAATTCGATCAGGAATTTGTTTTGCAAGAACCCAGGGAGGTAAACCGGCGACTCAGGCATTCCGTCCGATCTATAGGGATTAGCATCAACAGATTGGTGCGCTAGGAAGGGAGCAATTTTTGGCTGTGAAATTCATTTCCTCCCAAGAAAGGGAAGCTTTCAAGAAATATAAGATGGTGAAAGAAAGAGCCCATAATGTCCAGGGGATGCCCTAAAGAAATGAGCCACCGTTAGAGAACAATATGGCACCTCCCGCATTCATCGTAGGGCAGTAATAATTGGAAGCCCTCATGAATCGAGTGGATGTGCTGACTACCATGCTGCAGACCTTCCAAGAAACCGCACTCCAAGGACGATACCCGCCAGCGACCTTCAGACACAGTCATCAATTCAAGAAAAAAGAGGATCAATATCAAGAATCCACTCGACATTCCTCTCGGGGCTAGCAATCCTGCGAGCCCCAAAGCTCTCGACATCATAGGCACACGGAGACGACTCGACAAAAAAAGAGCTCGAAGGTCTCTTTCAGCTTCCTCTGGTGACTCTACACCAGGAAACACTAGGCGGAGGGAAGCACATCACAACTATGAAGAAAAATTCAAAGCACTAGAATTACAGATTGAAAGGCTCAATGACCAACGCAGAAGCGATGAAATTATGGCATATGATTCACGGCCTCCATTCTCCTAGAGAATCATGGAAGAAGCCATTCCCCACCATTTCAAGGTTTTTCAATTGAAAGCATATGGCGGAACTACTGACCTTCTCGATCACTTGGGGAGCTTCAAGGCACATATGATGATACGGGGAGCCTTTGATACCTTGCATTGCCCCACCTTCCCAGCTACTTTAAAGAAAGTAGCTCGAATATGGTATTCGAGCATTCAACCAGGCACCATTTATTCTTTTAATGAATTGAAAAAATTATTTGTATCACATTTCAGGACTTGTCGGAAGATGCCCCGTAATTCGGGCAGCCTTTTCCTCCTACAGCAGACTAAAGGGGAGTCTCAAAGATTTTGTCGCCAGATTCAACTTCGCCACTCTCAAGATCCCTGATCTCAATGAATATGTGACTATGTCTGCTATAAAGAAAGACCTCCGATCATCTAGGTTTACCTTCTCCATGGATAAGAAGTTTTCTACAAGCTGCACCGAACTACTGGTGAGAGCTCAAAAATATGCAATGGCCAAAGAGCAAGCAGCGAGCCAACGCTTAACTAAAGGGAGGTCAGCCTCCAAGAAAAAGAGCAACAAAGGGTCGGTTCCACCTATACCCTCTAACAATGATACACCGGCTCAACGATGCAGTCCTAAACCCAAGCCATAAGGTAACAAGTTTGACTCCTATACCCTTCTCTCTCTTCCAAGGAAGAAAATTCTGATGGAAATAGAGAAGGAAAGTTACTTGCAAAGGCCATGTCCCATGAAGGCATCCCCTGCATTAAAGAACAGAAATAAATACTACCAATTATACCGAGACCATGACCACAACACTAAAGATTGCATGCAACTCAAGGATGCGATAGAAGATCCGGTCAAAAGAAGATGCTTGGAAAAATATGTCAGCACCCAGGAACCCCAAATTGAAGCTATTGTCTCCATGAGGGCCATGGAAGAAGCCGAACTGCCCAACCAAAGACCAACTGATGGAAGAGTAGGCATGCTTCATCGACGAGCCTACTAGAAAAGCAAAGCCGAAGAAGATGCTCCTAAAAGGTACAAAAGCAATAATACCATGTGCTTCTTCGACGATGACCTACAAGAAGTCCAAACTCCTCACGATGATCTTGTTGTAATTTCAGCTGTGATAGCCAACTATGATGTAAGATGGATTCTGGTTGATAATGGAAGCTCTACGAAAGTCTTACTCTACGATGCTTTTCTTGGAATGAATTTGTCCAAAAGTAAACTACAACGATCTCCTATACCTTTGACTAGGTTCGGAGGCAACCAAATCGGAGTAGAAGGAAAAATTATGCTACCAGTAACTATCAACACCGAACCATTTCAAAAAACACTCCCTATTAATTTTATGGTCGTACAAATGCTATCAGCATATAATGCTATCTTGAGATGACCCACTTTGAACAAGTTCTGTACCATAGTTTCAACCTACCATCTCCTGCTGCGGTTCCCCACTAAGAATGGCATCGAAGAAGTAAAAGGAGACCAAAGAGTCGCCCGACAATGTCTAATGATACAAGATAAATAATCTACTGACTTCATGATGTTGGAACAACTGGACTCGAGAGATAGGTTGGAAGAATGCAGAGAACCTGTGAAAAAAACCATTTCCATACCACTAGCCAAAGATGACCCAACAAGAGTTGTGCAAATCGGAAGTCTGCTAAACAAAGAAATGGAGGCAAGGCTGATCCATTTTCTATGGAGTAACGTCGATGTCTTTGCCTGGTCAGCTTCAAATATGCCTGGAATCCTAGCTGAAGTCATTACCCATCGACTGGAAGTCACCCCTGATCACAAGCCTGTCCGATAAAAGAAAAGAATTTCACTCCAGAAAGATAGAAGGTGATCAACGAAGAGGTAAATAAACTTTTCAAAGCCAGATTCATAAAAGAAATATACTATCCCGACTGGTTAGCCAATATCATAATGGCTAAGTGTTGCCCAGCGAAGCAATCCAAGAGGGGGGGTGAATTGGGTATTTTAAAAATCTAAATAATTATGTGCTGAACTTAGAATGTTTGTATAACAAAGTGATTATGCTTAATATGATATGCAGTAGAAGTAGCAAATTAAATACAGAGTAATAAAGAGCAAGTAGAGGAATGAGTAGGCAAGCACAAACACATAGATATATAGCGATTCGGTGCACTCCAAGCACCTATATCCACTCCCAAAACTTTTTCTTGGAAATTTTCACTATAATCTATCCAAGATTACAGCAACTTATTTTCTAAGGCTCACAAGTTAAACCTTTATTGGTTTTGTCACCTAGGCTCACTAGCAACCTTTACAACTTATTTTTAATCCGGGCTCACAAGTCAAATCCTAGTTGATTTTATCTCTTAGGCTCACCAACAACCTTTAACACTAGTTTCAATACCTTTGAAACTAGTAACAACAAATAAAAGCAAGTATACAAAAATAAGCACAAGAAATAGCTCCTAAATGAGTGGAAATAAATATCGATGAAGCTCTTCTTGAATGCTTGAGTTGTCTCCTTCTTGGAATCTTTGAATGCACACTTTTGGTTAATGATTTGAAGGCTTAAAGGTAAGTAGAAGGCTTTTTCAGGTGGAATCTACTTTAAAGCTCACACTTGTCTTTTCTCAAAAGATAAACTTTGTCTCTTCTTATTGTTCTTATCTTCAATAAGTTTAGTGAGTGATAAATAGCTCAAAACCATTAAAAAAAATCGTTGGAGACTGTTAGAGTGAAAAAACTAGCCATTTGGAGCCGTTTGAAATCAATTCTGAAATTTTAGAAAACTAGTCGTTACACTAAGTGTCAGCACTTGAATTTCTTCATGAGTCGATCTATGAGTCGACACTTGGAATTGTGAGTCAACACTTGGTCGACACTTGAGTAAAAATTTGAATTTTCAATGTTCTACTTCACTTCTAATCTCAGGCTATGAGTCGACCTATGAGTCGACACTTCGAATTTGTGAGTCAACGCTTGAGTCTGAGTCAATCTATGAATTGACACTTGGCGTGCCATCTGAAACTCTACATGCTAAACTTCTAAAATGTCGACACTTTCTTCATGAGTCAGTATCTTGAGTCGATACTTAGTCCATGAGTCGATACCTTGAGTGACACTTGCTTTGTGCCATTTCAAAAATGCATGCTAAACTCAAAAAATTGCAAATTTTATCCAATAACCTCTTAGACTCATCATCATAAGGACCAAAGTGATCATTTTATTAATATTCTAAGATGGGAAGACAACTTAAACATTGAAGTTTATCTTGCTTTGATATTAGTAACTTTGATACTCTTGAGTGAAAAAATTGATGTACCTATGTCCTGAAATTCACACTCAAATTGAAATATTAGTCCAAGTATATACTCAATATTTTGTTATTCATCAAAATCAAGGAGCCAAAGCCAACATTAAAAAAGCTAATGGCAAATGAAGAATCTGCATCGACTATACTAATCTTAATAAGGCTTGCCCGAAAAATAGCTTTCCTTTATCAAAGATAGACTAACTAATCGACGCCACTGCTGGTCATCAGCTATTAAGTTTTATGGATGCTTTCTCTAGATACAACCAAATACGAATGGATCCCAATGATGAAGAAAAGATAGCATTCATAATGGAAAAGGGGCTCTACTACTACAAAGTAATGCCATTCGGACTGAAGAATGTCAGTACAACCTTCCAAAGGTTGATCAACAAGGTATTCAAAAAGTAAATTGGGAAGAACATGGAAATGTATGTTGATGATATGATCGTGAAGAGCCTCCAAAAAGCTTATCACATCAGAGATGTAGAGCAATCCTTTGACGCCCTGCAACATCATCGGATAAAGCTAAATCCGACCAAGTACACCTTTGGAGTGACTTCTAGAAAATTCTTAAGATTCCTCATCAACAAATGAGGGATAGAGACCAATTCGAAGAAGATTCTAGCCATCTGAAGTATGAGACATCCTTCCAGTAAGAAAGAAGTTCAACAGTTGACTAAAAGAATCGCCTCTTTAAGCTAATTCATTTCCTGGTCGGTGGAAAGATGTCTACCATTCTTCAATGTCCTCTACCAAACCAGAAGTTTTGAGTGATCGAAAGAGTGCCGACTCACCTTTCAAAGAATTAAAGAAGTATTTGGAAAGCCCTCATCTACTTTCGAAACCTCAAGAAGGTGAAAATTTATACTTATACCTTTCTGCTTTGGATGAAGCAGTCAGCTCAATACTTGTCAGAAAATGAGCTGGCAACCTATAAAAACCAATCTACTATACCAGCAAGGTGCTACATGCAGCCGAAGTGAGATATCCTAGAATATATAAGCCCATATATTTATTAGTGATTGCAACAAAATGCTTGCATCCCTACTTTCAATCCTACACCATCGAAGTGCTGATGGACCAACCCTTGAAAGCCATCCTCCGATGCCTGATACCTCAGGAAGGATAGCCAAATGGGCTATCAAGCTAGGCAAATTTGATATCACATTTCAATCTAGATCGGTAATGAAGGCACAGGTATTTGTTGACTTCCTAGCTGAATATACGTGGGGACAAGAAAATGGTCAACGAATGATCGAAGATGAGGTAGTCAATCCAAAAGATTTAGAATTTATGTGGGTACTTACTTATATTGGCCAACCCTGATTGGCAAACCATGGAATACGCCCTTCGCCTCTCCTTTCAAGCTTCAAATAACTAAGCAGAATATGAAGCCCTCTTGGCAGGACTCAGGATCACCAAGGAATTAGGGATTCGAAAGGTTAAAGTCTTCTCAGATTCCTAATTAGTGGTGAACCAAGTGAAAGACAAATTCGAAGCTCGAGACCCCACTATGGCCCGGTACTTGGAAAAAGGTACGAGATCTTCTATCTCAACTAGAATTCTTTGAAATAGCCTATGTACCGTGGACTGAAAACTCTTGAGCCGATGCCCTTTCTCGACTTGCAACTACCGCTTCAGAATTTCTTGGTCAGACCTACATAAAATACCTGAAAGATCCAAGCATAGCAGAAAAGACTTCAGAGGTCTACCAAATCGAGCATGAGCCCCGTTAGATGGATCATATTCTTAAATTTCTGAATAAGGATGTGCTACCTGAAGAGAAGGCCAATGCAAAACAAATCCATTGGATGGCTTTCCAATATGTTATCCTGGATGAAACCTTGTGTAAAAGGTCCTTCATGCAACCCTTATTAAAATGCTTAGGGCCGTCGGGCATCGACTACGCCCTAAGAGAAGTGCATGAGGATATATATGGAGACCATCTGGGGGCAAATCGCTAGTTTACAAAATAATTCGCCAAGGTTATTATTGGCCAACCATCCAAAAAGATGCAGTTGACTACGTTCGAAAATGTGACCAATGTCAAAGATACTCTAACATCCAAAGACATACTGCAAGCCAACTGACACAACTAATAGCCCCATGGCCCTTTGCTCAATGGAGAATGGATATCATTGGTCCGTTCCCTCTAGCCTCTGGATAATGGAAGTTCCTCATTGTAACCATCGACAACTTCACTAAATGGGTCAAAGCCAAACCCCTAGCTCACATTACTGAAGGGAAGGTCGAAAACTTTGTCAATAGTGCTATTATCTTTTGATTCGGAATCCCTCATGCCATCATCACCGATAATGGAAGATAATTTGACAATCCTAAGTTCAAAGACTTCTGTGCTTAATATCATATTATCTATAGACTGACTTCTGTCGGCCATCCTCAATCCAATGGAGAAGCTAAAGTAACCAACAGGATGATTCTCCATAGTCTGAAGACCAGGCTGAGCGATGCCAAGGAATACTAGGTCGAAGAACTAAACTCAGTCCTTTGGACATACTGGGCGACCCCTAGAATGGCTATTAGAAAATCTCTATTCAACTTGGCCTATGGCTTCGAAGTAGTTCTTCCAGTGGAAGTCACTTTACAATCCCTAAGGATTGACCACTTCAAAGAACCTAAAAATTTGGAGCACCGTAGAGCAGACTTATATCTACTCCAAAGCACCAAACTTCAAGTTTAGATGAAAATGGCTATGCATCGACAAAAGATCGCCAAATACTACAACTCCAAGATAAAGGAACAAGCCTTCCGATCCGAAGATTTGGTATTGCAGAGGTCTGAAGTATCTAGGCTAATAGAACAAGACAAACTCTCTCCTAACTGGGAGGGGCCTTACCGAATCAGAGAAGTCGTACGCCCCAGAGCTCATCGGCATGAAACGCTAGATGATTCCTTATTACCTCAGCTTTGAAATGTTGAAAACCTTCGTAAGTACTATCAATAAATTTTTTTTCTTTGAATGGCCTCAACGAAGTATCCAAGAAAAGGCGGGCCTGACCAGCCTACCTTATTATCAAAAGAAATACACAGGGTGGCTTAATCAGCCTACCTTAATGGTAAATCTGAAGAAGTGCAAGGACAGGCCTAACTAGCCTACTTTATTATCAAAAGAAATATATAGGGTAGCTTAATCAGCCTACCCTAATGGTAAATCTGAAGAAGTGCAGGGACGGGCCTGACCAGCTTACCTTATTATCAAAAGAAATGTATAGGATGGCTTAATCGGCCTACCCTAATAGTAAATTCGAAGAAGTGCAGGGATGGGCTTGACCAGCCTACCTTATTATCAAAAAAAGTGCACAGGGTAGCTTATTCAGCCTACCCTAACGATAAATCTGATGAAGTGCAGAGGTGGGCCTAACCAGCCTACCTTATTATCAAAGAAATGCATAAGGACGGCTTAATCAGCCTACCCTAATGGTAAATCCGGTGAGTGCAGAAGCGGGCCCAACCAGTCGCCTTATTATCAAAGGAACAAAGCCAGATCTAATTCTTCGGTTTGCAACGAAGATAAATCTAATCAGAGTCGGTGAAGAACCATGATGTCTCCTAGGGAACTGTCTTGATTCATCCTCTATCATACTGACCAATCCATACTTAAAAAAATTTCAGAGTACAGTTATCAAGCGATGCCCATTGAACAAAGGATTGAACAAAGAAAAAATTTCATTCATTTGGAAAATCTTTACATACTTCCAAAGGGAAGTCGATCTACATGAACAAAGAGAAAAAAGAAATATGTGTACATCAAGATTATTTCTCGGTCGAACCAAAAGTCGGAGTAGGGATGGTTGCCTCTTGAACGGTTACTTCATCAATTGAAGGAGCTGGCATTTCTTCAGCTGGTTTTTTTGCTCCTTCTTCATCCATCTCGTCATCAGCCACGATAAAGGAGGAGATGTCGAGATCAGGATAAAATTTCTTAACTTCCTTCAAGCAGTCCTAGAAGCCAATATTATAGCTCTCCACCCCAATTTCATGTATTTCGTTGTCAAAAGCCTTGGACTTCTTACTTCTCGATGGCATGAAGGGCTTCTTGGGTGACCAACTCCACCCTCTGGTCAATCGATTCCACCCTTTGCTTAAGGGTAGTGACCTTCTCTAGCTCGGCCTTTTGAGCCATGACCTCTTCATAGTTGTGGAGGTAATCTCTTAGTAGCACCTCAGCCGAACACAACTTCTTTCTTCTCTTTTTTGAGTCGGCTAGGAGTTTGGTCATCTGAATGTACGTCACCTTCAGGCTTTCTCCAAAGATTCGCAATAGCGGTTTGGTTCAATTTCTGCTCCATGGCCACCCGAAGTTCTTCGGCCATCTCTCTCTCAACTCTAGCTGACGCCAACTGGTCTTGAAGACTTTTGTTGAGGTTAGCGTACACATGAATGCTCTCCTTTATCAGAGAGATTTCATGGATGAACTACCAAGACAAATAGTGACCAAATCAGTAGCCACGAATACTTATGAAAGAAAATCTTGAAGAAGATTTTAACGCAAACCTGTAGTATTTTTGGGTAAATGGAAGTGAAGATGTCCCCCAGCTGATGCTTTTTCATCATCTCCCAATCCTTTTGGAGGATGTTGTCCTTTAGCAAGGTCTTGGCCAGTCGGGGATTATCGAGATTGGCATCAGCGGCATAAATAGTCATGCTCCTAGAGCCTTTTTCTTCATCAACAGGTGGTTCTGGTTCAGCTTGTGGCTCGAATGCAAACTCGGATGTCCCCTGCATGAACAGCTCGGGAAGGATGCGATTCTGAATTCCCTCTAATGGGGCATGGGATCAGGGGTAGGATCGTCGGTGAGCTGAGAAGTCACTGAGATTATGGTACTATTATATTTTATTTTATAAAAGGTGGTGAAGAAACAATGGAGATGGAAGGTAGAAATTTAGACTCTCATGGACTTTGGGACTCAAACTCATGGAGAGATCTCTCACCTCTAGGGCATCTCACCCGCCTCACTAATGGAGCCATTAGGGTGAATCTCAAAGGACATGAGGGTGGTAAGGAAGATGGAATCAAGGAAGGAGATAACTAGACATGACCTCACATCATGTCCTGGGGTTGGGCCTCACACCCCCTCCTTACGGAGCAAAAGAAGAGTCACTCTTCTCTAAAAGAAAACTTTCATTCATCAATAACATCCATTACAAAGAGATTAGGGGCCTATTTATAGCCTTCTAATCCCATTTGAAATTTCAATTTTACATGAAAAGAGGGGGAAGGTAGCTATAAATTTGAATTTCAAGTTTCATGAAAAGAGGTGGCAAAATGCATGGGTGCCAAGTGTCTCCTTGTGGAGGCAAATCTGAAAAGCTACATGTATGGGCGCCACTTGGCATTCTGTGGGCATTTATGTGTCATCATGTGTTGGGCACCAAGTATCTCCATGTGGGGACCTTCTTATGTGGAGGATGAAATGATCTTCAAATTTAAATTTATTTACATCAAAATTCATACTGTATCGTAATTCATGTTGCTCCGAAATTCGTGTTGCTTCGAGCTTCATGCAGGTTGATATCCCCATCATTTTCCTGAGATGGGGAAAACTCGACTTCGTCGAGTTAGGATCAGCAGGAACTCTAGTGAACCACATCCAAAAAAGAGGCTCCACTCTGAAAATGGTGCAACTTTGAGATTGGTGTAGCTTTGAGGAGCGTGCAGAATCTGAAATCGGTAATAGGGGATGGCATCTTGCTTTAAGAAGCATGCGGTTCCCTTGAGTGAAGTTGGCAGCGGGGTGGGGATTGCATTCATGTTCGTGCAATCCCTTTTCATCTTCACGAACCGAAACTAGAATTGGGGAGGAACTTTGTGGAGGGGTTCACTGGCGGGCTCTCCAGCGATGGTGCTGGGGAGGAAACGATGACATGAACGAGAGCAAGGCCAGCATGATGGCACTGCAACACGGGCTTGGGTGGCACGGATGCAGGGAGAAAAAGAAGGAGTTTGGTCGTTGGGGTTTGGCATCGTTTAGGAATGGAGGAGATGGCCAGCCGGACTTGGAAGAGGATTGATCGCCCGAGGAAGGGAGGTATGGTAGGAGGCAACGTCATGGATGGGTCGACGGCCAGGTGTAGGCTCGACCACAGTGGATCTGGGGCTGGGGGTTTCAGCTATCATGATTTGGGTGGAAGAAGATCGACGACACAGGAAGAAGAGGAGTGTCAGCTTGCCGGCGGGGAGTAAGGAGGAAAGCAGGTGGGAGGCATCGCACGATGGCTGGCTGGCAGAGAGCAAGAAGATGGTGTCGGGCCTCGGTGAGGCATCGCGTGCGAAGGAGAGGTGTTGGATGTTGCGGTAGCAGGGAGGCGGGCAGGGCAGTGGAGGTCGACTTGGCTATGGGTGACTTCAGGCAGAAGGGAGGAGAGCAGTCTTCACGGGTGGAGGCGGAGTCCGACGGTTAGGAGTCGGCTGCAGCTGGTGATGGTAGCAGGGAGGAGATCCGGTGGGACGGGCATCGTGCAGATCTGCAGCACAGGGGGCTTGTGGGGAGGCTTCAGATGGGATCTCCACTAGTGTTCTCGAAGGAGCCATCATCGAAGAAGGGGTAGCGCGGAGATCTGAACCAGAGGACGAAGCTGCTTCTGTTCGGTTGCAGGCTACGGAGATGGTGGGCTTCTTATGCCTTTGGTGGCCGGCTTGCTTGGGGAAACAGTCGATGGAGGGGGTTCCGACGGTTTCAGTGGCATCGATCGGTAGGGAAGAGGCTTTGGTGGGTGGCACGGGCGGCCGACAGTTGGTGCGGCTTAGATCTGGGTGGTTGGTCGTGGTGGTGGAAGGGAGAAGACAACAGGAATAATAGTGGGATAAGTTGGGGATAAGTATGGAATAAAATGGGAATAGCGGGGTTAATTGGAATAAGATGGGATAAAAAAAAATAATGGATATCCTAAATCTCTCACCTCTAGGGCATCTCACCCGCCTCACTAATGGAGCCATTAGGGTGAATCTCAAAGGACATGAGGGTAGTAAGAAAGATGGAATCAAGAAAGGGGATAACTAGACATGACCTCACATCTTGTCCTGGGGTTGGGCCTCACACCATCTTCTTACGGAGCAAAAGAAGAGTCACTCTTCTCTAAAAGAAAACTTTCATTCATCAATAGCATCCTTTTAAAAAGAGATTAAGGGCTTATTTATAGCCTTCTAAGCCCTATTTGAGATTCAAATTTTATATGGAAAGAGGGGGAAGGTAGCTACAAATTTGAATTTCAAGTTTCATGAAAAGGGGTGGCAAAATGCATGGGTGCCAAGTGTCTCCTTGTGGTGGAAAATCTTAAAAGTTGCATGCATGGGCGCCACTTAGCATTCATGTGGGCATTCATGTGTCATCATGTGTTGGGCGCTAAGTATCTCCATGTGGGGACCTTCTTATGTGGAGGATGAAATGATTTTCAAATTTAAATTTATTTGCATTGAAATTCATACTGTATCGTGATTCATGATGCTCCAAGATTCATGCTGGTTGATGTTTCCATCACCCTTCCCTCTTCCTATCTAGATTTTCTCGATTATTTAGAATGAATAAGCTTGCAATTAACTACCACAGTTTGTTGGGGTTGCTATAGACTTATGGAAAGACCATCGTCTGAACAAGGGGATGGTAAATCTAGTGGGAAGATCTTCGGTAGGGCGTCATCCTTTTAAGAAAGGGAAAAAGAAAAATAAAGGAAAATAGGTGCAAAATGCTTTTGGGCCCAGTCGGCCAAGAAGGAGAAGGCTGATAATAGCCAAGCGGAGTTCTTCTTCTACTAGAAGCGGGGACATTGGAAGAGGAACTATCCTATTTACATTGCATCCCTTGACCCAAACAGGTCCAAGAAGAGGAAGCAGCCAGAAGGTGCTGGACAAGGTATATATATGATAACACATTGTAGTTTTTCTATCTACAATACTACTAATTGGGTATTGGATACTGGAAGTCCAATTCACATTTACAATTCTTTGTAGGGATTTCAAGTTAGTAGAAGATTCGTGGATGATGAGAGATTCTTGAACATGGAAAATGGAAGCCAAGTTCCAGTCCTGGCATTGGGAGTCCTCAAACTTATTTTCGAGTCTTGTACCATCTTTTGATTAAGTATCATTATTGTCCGTCTTTTATCTTGAATGTCATTTCGGTAGGCCAATTGGCCATGTATGGTATGAACTATCAATAAAGAATGATATTTGCAAAATCATTTGGAATGGTTCTGTAATAATGAATGGACATATAAATAATGGCATTTTGTTCTATCACGACCTGCTATTGTAGTGTATACATCTAGCCATCGCCCTAGGATAGATAATGTCAACGATGCGTACCTATGGCATTGTAGGCTAGGTCATATTAACAAGAACGGGATAAATGGGTTGAAGTGCAAGGGTCTCATCAACTTTAGTGAAAGTGGTTCACTTCCAACCTATGAGTCCTGTCTTCTTGGAAAGATGACAAAATCATCTTTTACTGAAAAAGGTGAATGAACCAAAAAAATTCTAAGTCTGGTACTTACTGTATGCGAACCCATGAATATTAGTACTAGAGGTGGGTATAGTTATTTCATTACATTTATATACACCTTTCGAGGTACGGTTATGTCTTCTTGATGAGACATAAATCTAAGTTGTTTGAAATATTCAAACGATATCATAATGAAGTAGAAAAATAAACTGGAAGATATATCAAAATCCTTTGATCAGATCGAGGCAATAAATATCTTTTCGGGAAGTTTCTGACATATCTCAAGAAGAATGGGATTCTCTCTCAGTGGACACCCCCAGGGATACCTCAGTTAAATGGAGTGTCTGAAAGGAGGAATCGAACCCTGTTAGACATGGTTCAATCCATGATGGGCTTTGCTTCTCTACCGCTATCCTTTTGGGGATATGCTCTAGAATCAGCCTGTCACCTTTTGAATAGGGCTTCAAGTAAGTCCGTTAGCAAAATCCCATATGAGATATGGAATGGACGTAAACCAACACTCTCACACCTTTGGGTCTGGGGTTGCCCGGCTTATGTAAAACATTTGGAAACATACAAACTTGGACTTAGGTCTGAACGGTGCCTATTTGTTGGGTATCCAAAAGAGTCTAAGGGGTATTACTTCTACTTGGTCGAGGAACAAAAATTGTTCGTTGGTCTTAGGGCTATCTGATGGGGGACGAATTTGATGAAATGGGTGTGTGGGGATGTGATCTACTTACCTAGCAACAATATATCAGCATTTGAGCTCCAAATATGGCCGAATTCATGGGTGGAAAGGATGAAGAAATTCGAGCTAGAGACTAGGTGAGCAGAAAAATCTGACACCCTTATGCAAGCTTCCTTTCAAAAAAATTAAAAGATAGGATCTAAGGTCATAGAAACCCTCAACTAGGCTAAGCAACCTTTAATGACCTCATATCTAAGGATCAAGAGGTTTTCTTCCCAACAATGAAGAGAAATTAAGCTCAAGTGGAAGGGATTCACTCACCACTCAAAAAATTGAAGGCTAGAGACAAGATCTACACTCCCTTCTTGGATTCACCATTGGAGCTTTGATCCATGGCCTGGAACCTTCATCTTTATCTTCAAATCACCAAGAAGAACCTGCAAAGAGTCAAGGTGAGGTCAAAATTCAAAGAAATTGAGGGAAAAATGAAGGAAACAATAAGAGAAGTGAAGAGAATTGCTGGAATTTTTGGGCAGCACTTCCTCCTCTTCTTGGACTATTTGGATCTTGTGTAGAAGAACTTGGAAATGGAACTATGGCACTCCAAAACTCAAAGCACTCACTCCAATTTAGGATCAAACTCAACACTCCAAAGAAAATCAAAGAAAACACTCAAAATTCTAGGAAGAACTCAATAGAACTAGGCAAGATAGAAGTGAACTCAAACAAGGAAACTTTCATTCATTCAAATCAATCATTCAATGCCTACAAGAGGGGGGCCTTGGTCCCTATTTATAGGCCAAGGAAGAGGATTAAAGGACCAACTAATTCAAGTTTAGTTGGTAGCTAATTACAATATTAGTTTTTCTAGCAACTAATTCTAATAACTAATCCTAATAAGAGAATTCTAGAAATTCCATGTGGCATTATTTCCTTGCAACACTTGGCTTTATCTCATCCTTCCACATGGTCTTTAAAATTTGGTCTCCAAGTAGGCTTTCATGGTAGAGAATTTCTTCAAGGCTTGGTCGGCCCATGGGCTTGGAGAAGGGGTCTTCAATTTGTTTCATAAAATTGGGGTCTTCAAGAGATGCTTCATAATTTTGTGGAAACCTGAAAAAAAGAAATGGGACTACAACCAAAGATCATTAGTTTGTAATTTTTTCTCTTGCCAATGTCCTTATTAATTCTCCCTGGGTGAAAAGAACTCGGCCCTGACAAGTATGGATTATTTAGGCTTTGGTAGTATTCAAGCATATCTGGATTGATCCTTTGTAGTTCTTCTTGAGTGATCCATGAATCTTAAGAATCAGGTTTGCCTTGCCAATGGACCAAGTATCGTTGGTAATCCTTATTCCGGGTAGTGACAATCTTATCATCTATGATCCTTTCAATTTTTTTCTCCCCGCTTTGGTAGCATGGCTGGTGGGCACTCTGGGGTTGGTTCACTATCAAGGGATGGATCAGGTTCTAAGAACTCACTGGGAATCATTGTGGGCTTCTTGTATCCTACCAGATCTGAGATATTAAAAGTAGAGCTAATGCCAAAGTCAGAAGGTAGGTCCAGCACATAAGCATTAGGTCATATTCTTTTTATTATTTTGAAAGGACCTGAACCATGGGCATGGAGTTTCTTCATAGTTCTCGGTGGAAACTGTTCAGGTTTCAGCCTGATCATCATGAAGCCCCCTACTTGGAATTCTTTAACCCTTCTATGAAGATCAACCATATGCTTATAGCTCTCATTGCTTATCTGAATTTTCTTGCTAACTTATTTGGTAGATCCTTAACGTGTTGTGCATATGACTCAGCAGAATCGGATGTTCGTGCATGCATGGGTAATGGAATGAGGTCGATTGGCTTTCGAGGTTTATACCCATGAAGAATTTCAAAAGGACTTTTTTTTTCCAGTGGACCTGTTAACTGAGCTATTATAGGCAAACTCAAATGGGCTTTATTAACTAATGACTGAACTTTATTGTTGGCTAGGAAACAAAGTTCCTAATTTCTAATGGTGGGTGAAAGAATTTAGTTTATCTCCAAATTTATGTCAAAGGGCTTTCTAAAATTACTGATAACTCCGATAACCCTATTGACACAGCAGGGTTTGGTGGTTCTATAACATACCCACTTCTTCTAGAAATGGTTTGGCCACTTTAGAAATATCAAAAATTCATGAACAGGATAAAAAGTGTGCCATCTTGGAATGTTGGGTTGGGTTCATCCTATATCGTGGGACTGAATTGATAGCATGCTGGTGGTCCCGAGATGAAAAGTGATCAAACAAAGTTTCAGGAAGTTTGTTTTGAAATTCCTTTAAAATTTTTATGACTTCTTGGGTTCGTTCATTAAGGTTTTGCTTATGGATTTCCTGATAGATCATCACCCCAATTGATGATTTCTCAATGATTTCTTGTCTTAAACCCTTATCATTGATTAATTCTGGGTCCTCTTCTTTTATCTCCTCAGGTTGTTCTTCATGATTTTGTTTTTGGGCTTCCTTGAGGGTCAAAATCCACATGGGTGATCCTTCCTTGATTTCTTTCTCCACATCCTTAGCATTAATTAAATTTAACCTTTGCTTCTTCTCTTTCAAGTCACTAAACCCTCTTTTGATATTGTCCTTGGATGGGGTCGAGTTAATGACAAGCTTCTTTCCTAGATGGGTGAAGCACAAGAATTGGATTGACCATATAAAGTTACATCATGGTCATATAACCATGGTCTACCCAAAATGATACTACCTACCCTCATGGGGAGAATATCACACTAGACTTGTTCCTGATAGGACTGGATTTGAATGGGAACCTGGTATCTGGACTTGATGGGGATTGAAGTAGAATCTATCCAAGAGACTTTAGATGGATTAGGATGGGGAATAGGGGTCAAGCCTAAGTCTCTAAGGGCTTTGGTTGAAATTGCATTTATACAACTCCCATTGTCTCTAATGATTTTATAAACTTTCTCCCTATCTTGACAAATGTTTGGAGTATGTTAGTCCTTCTCCAATCCTCCTTCTCCTTAATTTGGGTCAACATTCTAACAACACCTGCTGTATTATCATAACCTCCTCCTTCTTCTTCTTCATAATACTCATTGATTAGATTGGATTCAGCCTCATATGCTTCTTCTTCAAACTCTTCAGTGGGATCAGTCTTTTCATCAACTAGCTCTCCTATATGTAAGGATCGGGTAGGGCAGTGGTTAGCAAGGTGTCCCATTTTGTGACATTTGAAACATTGGACATTGGGGCTACCACTCTTTTGAACTTCAGGGGCCTTACCCTTGTCACTTGATTGGCTCGATGGGGCTGTAGGGGTGGTATGGTTTTGACGTAATTGGTTGAACCCTGGTTTTTGAATAGGGGGACTAACATTAGTTGGTTCAGGTCGTCGAGTTATTGGTCCCCTATGAAATCTTTCACAATCCCTAGCTATCTGGTAGGCTTGGTCTAGGTCAGTGACTTCCCTTAAAAACAACTCCCTTTGAATTTTCTCTTTTAAACCAGCTCTAAACCTAGATAGTGTCACAGCTATTGACTCATTAATGTTGCATCTCATGGCAAACTCATCAAATTTGACAATGTACTCTGATATAGTCTTAGTACCCTGATACAATATTTGCCATTGATCTAACAATCTCTGATGGTAGGACATAGGAAGGTACTTCTCTCTCAGCTTAGCTTTCATTGCTCTCCATGTGGTTATAGGCATGTCTCCCCTTTGTTTAATTATTCTCTCGACATTCCCCCAGTATAACCTAGCTTGTCGAACTAATCTAAGCTTGGCAAATTTGTACTTCCTATCCTCGGTCATTTCATACCACTCGAAGTATTGGTCCATCTCTCCCTCCCAGTCAATGTAGGCTTTAGGGTTCGGGCTTCCATCAAAGATAGGAGCCTATAATCTAATGTTCCTCATCATCCTTTCATCTTGATCGAAGTGGTCTTGGTAGGGTTGCCTAGGAGTGGGCTCAAGAGTGTAGTCATAACGTTGAGCTCGATGAGTGGGTCTAGGGAAGTCAGGTTCAATATGGGCTCTATGGGCTTCTTCTATGAAATCAGGGCGAAGCCTTCTTGGGTTGTACTCAGGGGTGTGCTCAAAATGTTGGGCTCTTGGTCCTCTTAGGATTGACTTGGATGACTCAGGTTCAGTGGGGGTCTTATCAAGGGTCCCAACTCTCTCTTTGACTTGACATAGTTCCTTATTAATTTGCCCTAATTGCTCAGTTACATGGTCAAATTTCTTAGTTACATGGTCAAATTTCTCAGTTAGGGTCCTCATGAAGAATTCAAGATTGGGATCCATGGGTAACAACCAGATCGAGGGTGGACTTTGATACAGAGCTTATAGGACACATTACAAGGGTGATCAATACAATGGATGAGCAAGCAAGACATAATACCAGGGTTCCTAGACCTAGAGTTTAAGAATACAAGACTTAACTAGGCACTACTTAAGAATGTAATTATCCTGTCCACTGGCCAGGTAAGAGGTGGGGTTGTGGGAGGCTCCCCTCGCTTTTGTGAGGCCCTAATTAAAAACCGCAAGTCCGCTTAAGGCATTTGCCATTGACCTCTTACCTTAGACACCAATTTCAAGAAATAAGTATAAACTCAAATAATGCTGTCTTACCTTGCACTTAAACCCAACTCGTGGGTGTCCCTAATTTAGGTTCCTACTTGATTTTACTTTAGGGTTTAGGTCAATGCAAATGTGGGTGATTGTTTTGGGCTAAGGAAAGGTAATGACCTCCTTCCCATAAGTAATATTGAATGCCCTTAGGATATTTTAAAAATGGATGCAAACAATTTCAGCATAACAATGAGTACAATTACTATACCTAGCACAAATGCAAGAAATTTTAATCCAATTTTGAAATTTTTAAAATTACAAATTTAAATTGGTTAGTTCAAATCTTGAAGTCTAAATCACAGTAATCAAATTTTAAATTTTAAATTTCAAAATTTGATTAAAAAAATTCGTTCTTGGAAGTAAAGTGGTTTAAATGTAAATTTCAGCTTCCAACTACCGTCTAGCTAACCTGAATTTGAAAATTCGAAATGTAAAATATTTAAATCCAAAAAATTCAAAATAAAATTGACTTGGTTAGCTCTCAGATATAGAGTCTCAGATTTTAAATTTCAACTTCAAATTAATTCGAACTTTTGGTTGACAAGGTAGTTTAAACAATTGCTAGAAGATTCCAGCAATTCAGCTAACTCTTAACAACCTAAATTCAAATTTCGAATTTCAATCTATAAACCTTTCTAAAATTCAAAAATTTAGTGGGAAATGACAAAAATTGAGGTCTTAATCTCAGATCTAAAATTCAAAAATTAAAAAAAAATATTTTTGTATTTTTTTGAAAATTAAAGGAAATGGAAGGCAGAAACATAATTCTGGACAGAACTGTAGAAATGACCTAAGAACTTATATTTTTAAATCAAAAAATACAAAGAAATATATTTTTTTAATTTTATATTTAGAAACATAATACAAAAAGGTACTGAGAAAATATTTTTTTGATCAATGTAAAAAATAAAAAAATCACTGAAGCTTGGAAGACAATGAGATAGTATTTCTTGCAGCTTGCAATGCTTAACCTAGAACAAAGCTCTGATACCAAAAAATTGATGGGAGATGAATTTGATGAAATGGGTATGTGGGGATGTGATCTGCTTACCTAGCAACAATATATCAGCATTTGAGCTCCAAATATGGCCGAATTCATGGGTGGAAGGGATGAAGAAATTCGAGCTAGAGACTAGGTGAGCAGAAAAATCTGACACCCTTATGCAAGCTTCCTTTCAAAAAAAATTAAAAGATAGGATCTAAGGTCATAGAAACCCTCAACTAGACTAAGCAACCTTTAATGACCTCATATCTAAGGATCAAGAGGTTTTCTTCCCAACAATGAAGAGAAATTAAGCTCAAGTGGAAGGGATTCACTCACCACTCAAAAAATTGAAGGCTAGAGACAAGATCTACACTCCCTTCTTGGATTCACCATTGGAGCTTTGATCCATGGCCTGGAACCTTCATCTTTATCTTCAAATCACCAAGAAGAACCTGCAAAGAGTCAAGGTGAGGTCAAAATTCAAAGAAATTGAGGGAAAAATGAAGGAAACAATAAGAGAAGTGAAGAGAATTGCTGGAATTTTTGGGCAGCACTTCCTCCTCTTCTTGGACTATTTGGATCTTGTGTAGAAGAACTTGGAAATGGAACTATGGCACTCCAAAACTCAAAGCACTCACTCCAATTTAGGATCAAACTCAACACTCCAAAGAAAATCAAAGAAAACACTCAAAATTCTAGGAAGAACTCAAGAGAACTAGGCAAGATAGAAGTGAACTCAAACAAGGAAACTTTCATTCATTCAAATCAATCATTCAATGCCTACAAGAGGGGGGCCTTGGTCCCTATTTATAGGCCAAGGAAGAGGATTAAAGGACCAACTAATTCAAGTTTAGTTGGTAGCTAATTACAATATTAGTTTTTCTAGCAACTAATTCTAATAACTAATCCTAATAAGAGAATTCTAGAAATTCCATGTGGCATTATTTCCTTGCAACACTTGGCTTTATCTCATCCTTCCACATGGTCTTTAAAATTTGGTCTCCAAGTAGGCTTTCATGGTAGAGAATTTCTTCAAGGCTTGGTCGGCCCATGGGCTTGGAGAAGGGGTCTTCAATTTGTTTCATAAAATTGGGGTCTTCAAGAGATGCTTCATAATTTTGTGGAAACCTGAAAAAAAGAAATGGGACTACAACCAAAGATCATTAGTTTGTAATTTTTTCTCTTGCCAATGTCCTTATTAATTCTCCCTGGGTAAAAAGAACTCGGCCCTGACAAGTATGGATTATTTAGGCTTTGGTAGTATTCAAGCATATCTGGATTGATCCTTTGTAGTTCTTCTTGAGTGATCCATGAATCTTAAGAATCAGGTTTGCCTTGCCAATGGACCAAGTATCGTTGGTAATCCTTATTCCGGTAGTGACAATCTTATCATCTATGATCCTTTCAATTTTTTTCTCCCCGCTTTGGTAGCATGGCTGGTGGGCACTCTGGGGTTGGTTCACTATGAAGGGATGGATCAGGTTCTAAGAACTCACTGGAAATCATTGTGGGCTTCTTGTATCCTACCAGATCTGAGATATTAAAAGTAGAGCTAATGCCAAAGTCAGAAGGTAGGTCCAGCACATAAGCATTAGGTCATATTCTTTTTATTATTTTGAAAGGACCTGAACCATGGGCATGGAGTTTCTTCATAGTTCTCGGTGGAAACTGTTCAGGTTTCAGCCTGATCATCATGAAGCCCCCTACTTGGAATTCTTTAACCCTTCTATGAAGATCAACCATATGCTTGTAGCTCTCATTGCTTATCTGAATTTTCTTGCTAACTTATTTGTGTAGATCCTTAACGTGTTGTGCATATGACTCAGCAGAATCGGATGTTCGTGCATGCATGGGTAATGGAATGAGGTCGATTGGCTTTCGAGGTTTATACCCATGAAGAATTTCAAAAGGACTTTTTTTTTCCAGTGGACCTGTTAACTGAGCTATTATAGGCAAACTCAAATGGGCTTTATTAACTAATGACTGAACTTTATTGTTGGCTATGAAACAAAGTTCCTAATTTCTAATGGTGGGTGAAAGAATTTAGTTTATCTCCAAATTTATGTCAAAGGGCTTTCTAAAATTACTGATAACTCCGA
The DNA here is from genome assembly GCA_021397845.1 of Areca catechu. Taxonomy (NCBI): domain Eukaryota; kingdom Viridiplantae; phylum Streptophyta; class Magnoliopsida; order Arecales; family Arecaceae; genus Areca; species Areca catechu. Next base: position 124,863,840 of record CM038047.1, on the reverse strand, counting down.
TAACCCTATTTGACACAGCAGGGTTTGGTGGTTCTATAACATACCCACTTCTTCTAGAAATGGTTTGGCCACTTTAGAAATATCAAAAATTCATGAACAGGATAAAAAGTGTGCCATCTTGGAATGTTGGGTTGGGTTCATCCTATATCGTGGGACTGAATTGATAGCATGCTGGTGGTCCCGAGATGAAAAGTGATCAAACAAAGTTTCAGGAAGTTTGTTTTGAAATTCCTTTAAAATTTTTATGACTTCTTGGGTTCGTTCATTAAGGTTTTGCTTATGGATTTCCTGATAGATCATCACCCCAATTGATGATTTCTCAATGATTTCTTGTCTTAAACCCTTATCATTGATTAATTCTGGGTCCTCTTCTTTTATCTCCTCAGGTTGTTCTTCATGATTTTGTTTTTGGGCTTCCTTGAGGGTCAAAATCCACATGGGTGATCCTTCCTTGATTTCTTTCTCCACATCCTTAGCATTAATTAAATTTAACCTTTGCTTCTTCTCTTTCAAGTCACTAAACCCTCTTTTGATATTGTCCTTGGATGGGGTCGAGTTAATGACAAGCTTCTTTCCTAGATGGGTGAAGCACAAGAATTGGATTGACCATATAAAGTTACATCATGGTCATATAACCATGGTCATATAACCATGGTCTACCCAAAATGATACTACCTACCCTCATGGGAGAATATCACACTAGACTTGTTCCTGATAGGACTGGATTTGAATGGGAACCTGGTATCTGGACTTGATGGGGATTGAAGTAGAATCTATCCAAGAGACTTTAGATGGATTAGGATGGGGAATAGGGGTCAAGCCTAAGTCTCTAAGGGCTTTGGTTGAAATTGCATTTATACAACTCCCATTGTCTCTAATGATTTTATAAACTTTCTCCCCTATCTTGACAAATGTTTGGAGTATGTTAGTCCTTCTCCAATCCTCCTTCTCCTTAATTTGGGTCAACATTCTAACAACACCTGCTGTATTATCATAACCTCCTTCTTCTTCTTCTTCATAATACTCATTGATTAGATTGGATTCAGCCTCATATGCTTCTTCTTCAAACTCTTCAGTGGGATCAGTCTTTTCATCAACTAGCTCTCCTATATGTAAGGATCGGGTAGGGCAGTGGTTAGCAAGGTGTCCCATTTTGTGACATTTGAAACATTGGACATTGGGGCTACCACTCTTTTGAACTTCAGGGGCCTTACCCTTGTCACTTGATTGGCTCGATGGGGCTGTAGGGGTGGTATGGTTTTGACGTAATTGGTTGAACCCTGGTTTTTGAATAGGGGGACTAACATTAGTTGGTTCAGGTCGTCGAGTTATTGGTCCCCTATGAAATCTTTCACAATCCCTAGCTATCTGGTAGGCTTGGTCTAGGTCAGTGACTTCCCTTAAAAACAACTCCCTTTGAATTTTCTCTTTTAAACTAGCTCTAAACCTAGATAGTGTCACAGCTATTGACTCATTAATGTTGCATCTCATGGCAAACTCATCAAATTTGACAATGTACTCTGATATAGTCTTAGTACCCTGATACAATATTTGCCATTGATCTTACAATCTCTGATGGTAGGACATAGGAAGGTACTTCTCTCTCAGCTTAGCTTTCATTGCTCTCCATGTGGTTATAGGCATGTCTCCCCTTTGTTTAATTATTCTCTCGACATTCCCCCAGTATAACCTAGCTTGTCGAACTAATCTAAGCTTGGCAAATTTGTACTTCCTATCCTCGGTCATTTCATACCACTCGAAGTATTGGTCCATCTCTCCCTCCCAATCAATATAGGCTTTAGGGTTCGGGCTTCCATCAAAGATAGGAGCCTCTAATCAAATGTTCCTCATCATCCTTTCATCTTGATCGAAGTGGTCTTGGTAGGGTTACCTAGGAGTGGGCTCAAGAGTGTAGTCATAACATTGAGCTCGATGAGTGGGTCTAGGGAAGTCAGGTTCAATATGGGCTCTATGGGCTTCTTCTATGAAATCAGGGCGAAGCCTTCTTGGGTTGTACTCAGGGGTGTGCTCAAAATGTTGGGCTCTTGGTCCTCTTAGGATTGACTTGGATGACTCAGGTTCAGTGGGGGTCTTATCAAGGGTCCCAACTCTCTCTTTGACTTGACATAGTTCCTTATTAATTTGCCCTAATTGCTCAGTTACATGGTCAAATTTCTTAGTTACATGGTCAAATTTCTCAGTTAGGGTCCTCATGAAGAATTCAAGATTGGGATCCATGGGTAACAACCAGATCGAGGGTGGACTTTGATACAGAGCTTATAGGACACATTACAAGGGTGATCAATACAATGGATGAGCAAGCAAGACATAATACTAGGGTTCCTAGACCTAGAGTTTAAGAATACAAGACTTAACTAGGCACTACTTAAGAATGTAATTATCCTGTCCACTGGCCAGGTAAGAGGTGGGGTTGTGGGAGGCTCCCCTCGCTTTTGCGAGGCCCTAATTAAAAACCGCAAGTCCGCTTAAGGCATTTGCCATTTGACCTCTTACCTTAGACACCAATTTCAAGAAATAAGTATAAACTCAAATAATGCTTTGTCTTACCTTGCACTTAAACCCAACTCGTGGGTGTCCCTAATTTAGGTTCCTACTTGATTTTACTTTAGGGTTTAGGTCAATGCAAATGTGGGTGATTGTTTTGGGCTAAGGAAAGGTAATGACCTCCTTCCCATATGTAATATTGAATGCCCTTAGGATATTTTAAAAATGGATGCAAACAATTTCAGCATAACAATGAGTACAATTACTATACCTAGCACAAATGCAAGAAATTTTAATCCAATTTTGAAATTTTTAAAATTACAAATTTAAATTGGTTAGTTCAAATCTTGAAGTCTAAATCACAGTAACCAAATTTTAAATTTTAAATTTCAAAATTTGATTAAAAAAATTCGTTCTTGGAAGTAAAGTGGTTTAAATATAAATTTCAGCTTCCAACTACCCTCTAGCTAACCTGAATTTGAAAATTCGAAATGTAAAATCTTTAAATCCAAAAAATTCAAAATAAAATTGACTTGGTTAGCTCTCAGATATAGAGTCTCAGATTTTATATTTCAACTTCAAATTAATTCGAATTTTTGGTTGACAAGGTAGTTTAAACAATTGCTAGAAGATTCCAGCAATTCAGCTAACTCTTAACAACCTAAGTTCAAATTTCGAATTTCAATCTATAAACCTTTCTAAAACTCAAAAATTTGGTGGGAAATGACAAAAATTGAGGTCTTAATCTCAGATCTAAAATTAAAAATTAAAAGATAGGATCTAAGGGTAAAGAAACCCTCAACTAGGCTAAGAAACCTTTAATGACCTCAGATCTAAGGATCAAGAGGTTTTCTTCCCAACAATGAAGAGAAATTAAGCTCAAGTGGAAGGGATCACTCACCACTCAAAAAATTGAAGGCTAGAGACAAGATCTACACTCCCTTCTTGGATTCACCATTGGAGCTTTGATCCATGGCTTGGAACCTTCATCTTTATCTTCAAATCACCAAGGAGAACCTGCAAAGAGTCAAGGTGAGGTCGAAATTCAAATGAATTGAGGAAAATCTGAAGGAAATAATAAGAGAAGTGAAGAGAATTGCTGAAATTTTTGGGCAGCATTTCCTCCTCTTCTTGGACTATTTGGATCTTGTGTAGAAGAACTTGGAAATGGAACTATGGCACTCCAAAACTCAAAGCACTCACTCTAATTTAGGATCAAACTCAACACTCCAAAGAAAATCAAAGAAAACACTCAAAATTCTAGGAATAACTCAAGAGAACTAGGCAAGATATAAGATAACTCAAACAAGGAAACTTTCATTCATTCAAATCAATCATTCGATGCCTACAAGAGGGGGGCCTTGGTCCCTATTTATAGGCCAAGGAAGAGGATTAAAGGACCAACTAATTCAAGTTTAGTTGGTAGCTAATTACAAGATTAGTTTTTCTAGTAACTAATTCTAACAACTAATCCTAACATGAGAATTCTAGAAATTCCATGTGGCATTATTTTCTTGCAACACTTGGCTTTATCTCATCCTTCCACATGGTCTTTAAAATTTGGTCTCCAAGTAGGCTTTCATGGTAGAGAATTTCTTCAAGGCTTGGTCAGCCCATGGGCTTGGAGAAGGGGTCTTCAATTTGTTTCATAAAATTGGGGTCTTCAAGAGATGCTTCATGATTTTGTGGAAACCTGAAAAAAAGAAATGGGACTAAACCAAAGATCATTAGTTTGTAATTTTTTCTCTTGCCAATGTCCTCATTACTATCATTTTGGAAAAGGAGTTCCTTGGTGAAGGAATTGTAGCCACTAAGATTGAACTTAGTGAAGTTCAATAAGTAGAATAACCGACACACTTAAGGGACAACATAGAACTGGTTATGATTAGATCACATCCAGAGCCCACACAGGAACCATTAAGGAGATCCGGTAGGGTATCGAGTCAACCGGATAAATACTATGATTTCTTGGTCTAGGATGGTGATCCCATTGAACTTGATGCGAATAATGAGGATCCGATCACCTATTTGGATGCGATGTAGAGGTTCGACTCTAAGAAATGGCTAGGAGCCATGCAATCTGAAATGGAATCCATGGAAATCAACAACGTATGCACATTGGTTGATCCGCTTGAAGGGATAAAATCCATTGGGTATAAATGGATTTTCAAGAGAAAAATGGGTGCAGACAAGCAGGTGGAGACCTATAAAGCCTATCTAGTTGCCAAAGAATATCGTCAACGTTATGGTATTGACTATGACAAGATGTTCTCTCTTATGGCAATGCTCAAGTCTATTCGGATCATGCATGCTTTAGTGGCATACTTTGACTATGAAATCTGGCAAATGGATGTTCGAATTGCTTTCCTGAATGGTGAGCTGGAAGAAGAGGTGTATATGATACAACCTGAAGGGTTTATATCCACAAATGAGTCAAAGGTGTGCAAGCTTCAAAGATCCATCAATGGACTGAAACAAGCATCATAGAGTTGGAATATACGATTTGATAAGTGTATCAAATTGTATGGCTTCGTTAGAAACGAAGAAGAACCTTGCATTTACAAGTGGGCTAATGGTTCTGTGATTGTGTTCCTTGTGTTATATATGGATGACATTCTCTTAATCAAAAATGACATCCCAGCACTACAAGGAATAAAGGTCTGGTTGTCATCTCAGTTCTCTATGAAGGATTTGGGTGAAGCCTCTTATATATTGGGTATGAAGATCTATAGAGATAGATCTAAGAGACTTTTGGGACTGTCCTAGTCTACGTATATTAACACTATGCTGAAGCAGTTCAGCATGGAAAATCCCAAGAAAGGCTATCTCTCGATAGGCACTGAAATTTCTCTCTCCAAAGAGGGTTGTGCGACAATTCCTGAGGAGAGAGAGCATATGAGCAGAATCCCATATGCTTTGGTAGTGGATTCTATCATGTGCGCTATGACATATACTAGACCAGACGTGGCATACTCACTAGGCGTAGTGAGCAGATACCAGTCTGACCCAGGTGAAGTTAATTGAAAAGTGGTAAAGACCATCCTTAAGTATTTGCAAAATACTAAGGACCAATAGCTGATTTATGGAGAACCTGACTTGAAACTTGTGGGGTATACTGACTCCAATTTCCAGTCAGATAAGGATGACAACAAGATTGTATCAGGATTTATCTTCACCCTTAATGGAGGAGCGATCTGCTAGAAAAGTTCCAAGCAGCCGACTATGGCGGACTCAGTATGTGAGAAGAGTACATTGCAGCATCGGATGCAGCAAAGGAAGCAGTGTGGTTATGAAAGTTCCTTGACGAGCTGGAAGTGGGGCCTTTCCTGGATGGTCCTATTCTGGTGTATTATGACAGCACTGGAGCCATTACTCAAGCCAAAGAGCCAAAGTCTCATCACCATACAAAGCATATTCTATGGCACTTTTACATTGTGCGAGAGATCATGGAACGAGGTGACATTGACCTTCAGAAGATTGATGGAAAGGAGAACCTGGCTGATCCCTTCACTAAAGCCATCGAAATTCAAGAGTTCGATATATATAAATGAAAAATGGGAATGAGATTATGTACCAATTGGCTTTAGTCCAAGTGGGAGTTGTTGGAAATTGTGTCCCAAAGCCAATCGTCTAGGTTATAGATGGTTGTGCTATTTTATAATTGTATATGAATTCTTAATGAATATAAGTTATTCTTTTGGCTATTCATCATATTTATATTTTCCTGAAATGAACTATTGTATGATAAAGTCCTTAGAACTATATTTTTTGATATAGAGAGGATATATCAAGTAGTTCTTAAACTGGTTCATAACCAAATGATACATTGTTATAGGATGACAATGTATCAAGTGTAAGTTGTTGTATGTCACATTTGTTGGTTGTCCTCTTAACCAAGGAGAGTGGAGACACTGGTGTGACATGCAAGTGAAATGTGTGACATCTCACTGAACGTGACCATTTGCAGAGCTCCCTTCTGCCAAAGGGTTGCTCGCAAAGGGATATGGGTATATGTATCCCTCATACCTGAGATCACCATGGTAGCTTGCAAGCAACTCACTGTACTTTAGTGCCGGACTACCTGAATTTCTAATTTAGTGATGTAAGGTTTCTGGGTGCAGTCAAGTACTTGTGGAGCGGTGGTGGATTAAGATGGAATTGACCCCTCTAAATAGTTTTGAGTGAATGACTCATTATGTCTCAATTTAGCAAATCCTTGACCAGGATAGTTCTTGTGAGAAGTCACAGAACTTGTAAAGTTGAGACACGATCTGAATAAACCAAATTAGGGTTGGCAGTCGAACCCTAGGTCATCCTAAGCATTATAAGGTCAAAGGAATGAATTATATGGTAACCATATGTTAGAGGTTCTAGAGAGGTGCTCTACATCTTTGACCTATCCAGACGTCGGGTATCATTGCTAGATAAGGACTGTTGGGAATTGTGTCCCAAAGCCAATCGCCTGGGATGTAGGTGGTTGAGCTCAATATTGTATTCTTTTTATGAATTAATAAAATATTATTTTTGGCAGCTCATCACATATTGTATTTCCCTATAATGAACTCTTTCCATGTGATGAAGTCCTTAGGACTACACTGATTTCGATACAGAGAGGATGTATCGAGTGGTACTTAAACCCTGTTCACAACCAAAGGATATATTATACTGGACAGCAATTTATCAAGTATAGGTTGTTGTAGTTCACATCGTTTGGTTGTCCTCTTGACCAAATGAGTGTGGTGACACTGATGTGATCTGCAAGTGGGATATGTGATATCTTATTGAACGTGACTCCGTGCAGCCCCTTTATGCCAAAGGGATACTCATGATTGGATATGGGTATATGTGTCCCTCTGACCTGAGGTCATCACGGTAGCTTGCAAGCAACTCCCTGTGCTTTGGACTACCCGGATATTTAATCCGGTGATGGAAGGTTTCTGGGTATAGGCAAGTACTTGTAGAGCAGTGATGGACCAAGATGGAATTGACCTGTCCAAACAGTTTGGATTGAATGTCTCGCAGTATCTCAATTTAGCAAATCCTCGGCCGTGGTAGCCCTAGTGAAGAGTCACTGGGCTTGCGAGGTTGAGACACGTAGTGGACTGACTCTGTCTTGGTTGGCAGCCCAATCACAGTCATCCTGAGCATTAGAGGTCAAAGGGATGAATTATACGGTAACCATATGCCAGAGGTTCGATAGTTTGCTCCTGCATCTTTGACCTATCCGGACGCCGGGACCCATTGCTAGATGGTTTCCTATGCTGGTACTGGAATTATTCTAGTGCTACCATTTAGGTTCGAACCTATGAGGTCACACGCCACAGAAGATAACTCTCTGATCTGGATACCGATTATGATTGGGAATCGTCTCGGTTTTATGGTCACGGAATTTTTGAGCACTCTTTTCTCCATCTTGCCCTTGTCCGCGTCAATCGAAAATTATTTCGGGCTGACCAGGACTGCGCCAGGATTTTTCTGAATCAGTTTTGAACTAATTCGGAGCTCGTTTCGGCCTCCTATTGGTTGTGAACCAATTGAACCCAATTTAATTGGGCTTGAACTGGTTCAATTAGATTGAACCAAAGGGTTTAATGGGATTGAACCTAAATTTCTTTTGAACCGGTGGTTTTACTTTCCTATGACCGTTTACACGGTGATTCGCTTGATTTTTTCCTTGCGTTGTGAAGGCCAAAGTTCTCCTACTGGGCATCCTTTCATCCTCACCAGGCTTGGTTAAAGTCTTGGTTAATGGTTGTTTATTGGTTGAATGGCAGTCGGCGTCTATTGGTCTCCCCGCCTCTCCTTTTCTCTCTTCCCCTGCTACATTTTTAAACCCCTGCAGTCCCTTGGTTCAAAGAACGATGGGTCACCATGTGAAATGCTGAAAAATCGTGAGAGGTCTTCTTCCTTGGAGAACTTCCACTTCCATTCCACCGGTGATTTAGAGGCCTGGGTTTTGGTGAGTGATTGGGAGAGAAAATATCTTTTAATCCCTGATCTTGTTGGTGCTCAATTGGTGGAAGAAGGAAGCTCTGTTTTGGTGAAAACAAATTCAGAACTTAGAGTTCTGTTTTCTTCTTTCCTCCCCTCACCGTTTCAAGTCTTCTGGCGACTAGCATCGCCTGAGAGATGGATCAGAGGAGCGCCAGGCGTGTCCCCCCTCTAGAGGGTGTTCGCATGAGCACTTAAGAGCTGGATCATCCTCCATTGTTGCTGTCCTTTTGTGCTCTGTTTTTGAGTTGCAGGTTTTCAGGTTGCAGAAATTCCTGTTGCAGCTTTTGGATGATAGGAAGAGCTCCAAACGTTTGATGATCATCTCTCTTTTGAAGCAAGACCAATCAATTTGTTCCCTTGCCATTATTGAACGAGAAGAGATCAAAATTTGCTACTTTGGTTTGGCCATTGCTGCTGTTGGAGAAGAAGCAGAAATCCACGTTCAAGAGGCTACTGGAAGAAGACAACAGGAATAAAGTTATTCCTGTTATCCCAGCTATTCCAGCATTATACCAAGGTTATTCCAGGCAGGAATAAGGTAAAGTTTCTAGTTTTATTTTTCATGCATGCCTAGATCCAGGTTTATATAATTGTTTATAAATATTACATGCCCTTGTTCATGCCTAGTTTTGCCTATACATGCATCCGAAATATGTTAGATCCTGTACGGAGTAGGTAGTTTTTGTTGTTATTTTAAAATAGTTTAAAAATACATACCTGCTCCCTGCTGTTGCATGCTTAGTGTAGGCAGGTGCAATACCCGTGCAGTATTCTTTCAAGGACTTTGATTGGTACGGGAAATGTTCCAATGCTACCGGCTTAGTGTTCGAATCTATGGGGTCATACATCATAAGAGTTTCTATCTGATCTAAAGGCTGATCGGCGATTGAGAATCGTTTTGCTATCACTGGAGGTCAATATGATTGAATTGACCATGTTTGAAGTGTCGACACTTGAAAGTGTCGACATTTGCAAGGGTCGACACATGGTAAAATGTGAAGTGTCAACACTTGATTAATGAGCAGATTTTCTAGAAAGATTTGACTTCAAATTTTGAATTCAAATTTTAGTTTTTGGATATTCTTGGCTCCAGGCTTTCTTGGTATGATAGTCATACTTGCTTTTTTTGGCTTGGACCCATTTAATATGGCCCTTGACCTTCTCCCCCAATCACTCCTCCTTCCTCTTTCTCCCTCTTATGGCTACCCTTATAAATAAAGGTTATTCTATAGGGCTTTGGCTGATTTTTGGTTCTTGGTTTTGTTTGTTCGCTGGTTACAAGGTCTCCACGCCATGAGAGAAAAAGAGGGAAAAGGGTTTGTGAGGTCTTTGAGATTAGGTGTGAGAAACTTAGCATTCAAGCTAGGTCTTGGAAAGAGAGTTTCTTAGGATGGGTTCCACCTCTCCTCCTTGTCTTCTCGGAAGAAGAAGATCGGCCTGAAGAATCCTGAAGAGCTAGCACTCCGAGGGAGTTGGTCAGTTTCGAGCCCCGGTGTGAACTACTCATAGAGGTCAGACGCGTGTGTGGCTTGAGAGCATTTTCACCACCTCCATCCTAAAGGTATAGTGGTAAGGTACCCTTATGCCTCCATCATCTTTCCTGTTGATGTTGATGTTTTTAGTAGCATACTTCATTATTATACTAGATCCTGTTGCGGGTGAATCGGTAGATCATTTTGATCTATCTACCGAGCCTTTCGCTACTTATTTTAAATTTATTTTAAAATACTTTCCTTTTGCCTAGCATGTTTATCCCTTCAGATACTTAGGGTCGACACTTAAGTCTCATGAGTCGACACCTAGTTCAAAATTCTGTATTGAGGCTCTCTGAAAATCTCAAGTGAGTCAACGCTTCTTCAGGTGAGTCGATACTTGAGTCGACACTTGATATCCATGAGTCGACTCTTGATATCCACCTCAGGCAAGTCTTCTACTTTAGCATGTTCTATGAGAGATTTTTCTCAAGGATGAGTCGATCCTTGGGTCGACACATAAGTTGGCACTTGTAGGGCTTGAGTCGACACTTCAGTCGTGCCATCCAAAATTTTTTCTGCGTACTGGCTTGAGTCGACACTTGTATTGCCATGAGTCGACACTTGATCAATGAGTCGATACTTTGAGTCGACACTTACTGAAAATTCTTCAAAAATCACTGAAGCTCTACTAAAGCCTTTTTGTGCTGAACTCTTTATGTCCTTTCAAGCAATCTTCAAGTACTTAAGTCCATTTATAACTGATCTTTCATTGAAAGAATGGGCTTCTTCATCATTTGACAGGCATTTCATTTTTATTGAATTGAAGAGTACCTTTTTCTATTTAACAGATTTCAAAGAATAGTTAGTACTTAATTTATACTTAAGTATTTTGTTTATCATCAAAATCAATAATGGAGTCAACAATCTCCCCCTTTTTGATGATGACAAAACCTTTAAATATAATTCATATAATAAGCTCTTAAATGAATTTTTAACTGATATAAAGCTTATTGTAATTTGTATTAGAGTAAAAGAAAGATAGACATTTAAGACTAAATGTGTATCAGAGCTATGAGGAATATGAGAGCTAAAAATTTTATGAAACAAGATACTTCAAATGTGAATTATGGATTAAACATGCTTCAAAAAAAGGAAATTCAGCATATAACCTATAGAGAATGTAATTAAAAAGGAATCTTTGAATAATAGATTGAAGAGTATAGATACTCCCCCTTAAATGGAGATTCAAAAAATTGATTTTCAAAGATCTTTCATAAGCAAAAAGCTAAATTTAAAGATTTTGCAAGAAAATTTATCAAAGAATTACTCTCCCTCACTCATTGCTTTTTTCTTTTTACTCTCATTTTTCTCAAACATACACAAACTGATTTTCATTTTATTCTCATACTTATCTCTTTTATCTTCTTCACTCAAACTTATCTCTTATATATTTATCTCTCCCTTTATCTTTTACTTATCTCTCTCCCTTTTTGTCATCATTAAAAAAAAAGAGAGGAAAGAAGGGAACGAAGGATAAATTTAAAAAATAATAAAACATTTCAAACACGTCAATCATACTTCACAAGAGATAATATCCAAGATAAAACATTGAAGTGAAGTTTCATTCATTCATGAAAGTTTACATTTCATATAGGGAACAAGTTTGATACAAGAAAAAGAAAAAAACTAGAAAAGGTATACAAGAGTGCTGAAATATAAACTATCTAAACATAAAGACTGTCCTAAGCAGGTTCCTCATCATCTAAGGATCCAATCTCGATCAGTCCGGTATCAGTAAAAGAATGAGATCGAGGCCACATAGGTTGAAGATCAGATAGTCGAGTCCTGGTCGGTCTCGATACATCACGAGACCTCGTCCTCTGCATCTAAAATAGGCTCTACCTCTAACTGGTGTAGGAGAGGTAGAACCTACATCAGTAGCAGGAGAAGAACGGATCGGAGTGGCTGTATCAAAAATAGTGGGAAGGGGAGTATGGTCAAAGATAGGACTAGAGTCAAGTCGATGGAAACCAGGGGTATAAAATCCTAGTTCCCTGATAAGGAAAAATGTATGCAATGGGGGAGAATGAATAATATGTGTATCAGAAGCTGAAGGTATACAAGAGTAGGTGCAGGAATGGAAGTGTGATCATCAGGTCTAGAGAGAGGAGTAGGTAGAATAGAAGTCTGGAAAGATGAATTAGATGGATTAGGAATGAGACTCCTAGGAAGGTCAGCTGCAGTCTCTGGCACTGGCTCTATCATCAGATCTGCAATGTCAAACTCTCCAGAGTCAAACTGATCAACTATCTAATTAATATTCATATCAGGTCCTGGAGCTGAAGGTGCTGGAGATGAATCAGCTGGAGCTGATGTGCTGCCACTGGACTGACTGTCACCACTGCTGCCATCCTCAGTATCATCATCATAATCATCATCATCAGCAGAACGTGGAGGTGTAGGTGGACCAGAAGAGCTAGATGGCACTAGCAATCTCAACATGTCCTGAATCTGTGCCATCCCAATCTCCACGGTAGCACGAAGAGAGCTAATCTGTAGATCTGTGTGTGTCCAAAGTCCTTGTAGCTCTATCCGCACCTATGAAGTCCTCTCTGATTGCTGTGAAATCTCCATCAAGACCCCTGAAATTTGATCTAAAATCCTTGGCTCAAGATCCAGATCAATCACTGTAATGGACTATGATGCTGGTGCAGGACCAGATGCTGCAAGAGGGGTGACTGGCTCAGGCTGCGCTAAAGGCTCGGGTAATGTCTCATATGTCTTTCTGTGAACCTCAGATGGCCCTGCCTGTCTAGAAGAGATGCGCTCCTCCTCCGCCACATCATCATTTCTGTCAGTGACCTGTCTAGATATGCGTCATCTCCACTACCCTCTGACAAGCTGATACCCCATTCGGTGCAATGATCTAATGTCATAGACATTTGTGTGTAAAAGCTGCCTGTAGGGCTCATCATCCATAACCACTCCGTAAGCTCTGAATAGTAGTATCAAACCCATCCCATAGGGTAGACACAATCTCTGACTGATCGATGCCTCGGTCAACTGGTGTACCATAAGTACCGGGAGGCATACTGGAGTGTGCTGTACTAAAGAAACCATCACTAAAAGCTCCCACTCTGTGATGAAGTCGAAATGGCCGATCTTTGATAGAAAAATCTGGGTTACTATATGATGCAGCAACCTCATCTCAGGTGATAGTCTCGAGGCTACTACAGTGGTTCCCTCAAGTAAATCATCTGTCTTGAAAATGCAATGGAGACCATTGACCTTGTCAATTAAAGCATCCACAACTGATCCTCTCATGGAAATGTCCTATACTCTGCTAAGAATCTCTGCTGATGCAGGAACATCTCTGCCTTGAACCTGAGCAATCCATCCATCACTACCTCGGGCAAGTGAACCGTAGAACTTTCGAATCAAACCCAGGTAGAATCTCTGTCAAGAAGCAAAATGGTGCCAGCCCTGCATCCCTAAGCCACTGGCCTATCCTGAACTGCTACTGATCAATGAAATCGAAGTCCACATAATGTCCTCCGATGATGGTCTTCAATTCCATTCTGCTAGCTGTAGGAACAGGGGGTCTAGCAGGGATATCTAGCTCAACAGTTGCTCTGGCCTCATGCCTTGACTTGGTTCTTCTTTTTTCCTCTTGATCTGACTGTCTAGGATGCTGGACAACTTGCTTCCTAGGCCCCATTGCTGTGAATTAAGGGAATTAGGCAAAAGGAAGGAAAAACTAGGGTTCCTACGGTCCAAAATAATGAAAATAGGGTAAGGAACGATAGAAACGAACACAAACTGCCCCAAATGAAGATTCAAGCAATTTGGAGTTGGGATTTGGAGGGAAGAAGTCATTGGAACAGTGTTAGGGATGAGTCGGCTCGATTTGGAAGGAAGGAAATAATGAAAACACTTCTTTTCCTATTTTTATTTCGATTTGTCACCATTCAAGTGTTGACTCATGACACAGAGTCAAGTGTCAATATTTTTAGGTGTCGACAATTTTAAGTATCGACACTTCGACTTAAACCAAAAAAAACAAATAGAAAAAAGAGCATTGATCAAAATGAATAGAATTTCAAGGAATTTAGAAGAATTAAGCATGAATAACAAGTAACTTTGATCAAACAAGCATTTAAGATGTGAAGAGATGGAAATTTTCAATCAAAAGGGTTGATGACCCCAAGTTCTCTTCTAATCATACTGAACCGATCTTCTTGGAGAGGCTTAGTCAATATGTTAGCTAGTTATATTTCAGTACTAACAAATTCAAGCATGATATCATTATTTTCAACATGATTTCTAATAAAATGATGCATAATTTCAATATGCTTACTTCTAAAGTGTTGAACAGGATTTTTAGTTAAGTTTATAGTACAAGTATTATCATATCTTATAGGTATCTTAATTAGTTTGATTCTAAAATCTTCAAGTTATTGCTTAATCCATAAGATTTGAGTACAACAACTTCTTGCTGCAATATACTCAGCCTCAGCTATAGATAGTACAACTGAAATTTGTTTCTTGCTAAACTAGGAGTTAAGTTAACTCTAAGAAATTGGCAAGTTCTACTAGTACTTTTTCTATCAAGTTTACACCCAACAAAATCAGCATCATAATATCCAATTAAACCAAGGGATGAGTCTCTAGAATACTACAAACCAATATCAATTATATTGGATAAGTATTTAAATATGCACTTAATAGCCAACTGATGAGATTCTTTAGGATCAGACTGATATCTAGCACACATACAAATACTAAACATGATATCTGGTCTACTAGCAGTCAAATATAATAAAGAACCAATCATTCCTCTATATAATTTCTGATCAGTAGATTTACCATATTCATCTTTATCAAGTTTACAAGAAGGGCTCATAGGTGTACCTATTGACCTGGTAGTCTCCATCCCAAACTTTTTTAAAATTTTTCTTGTATACTTAGCTTGGTTGATGAAGATTCCATCCTTAGTTTGCTTGATTTGGAGTCCGAGGAAAAAGTTGAGTTCTCCCATCATGCTCATTTCAAACTCTCCTTGCATAAGCTTGGTAAACTCTTGACAAAGGATTTCATTAGTAGCACCGAATATAATATCATCAACATAAATTTGTACTACTAATAAATCATCATTTTTCTTCTTTAAAAATAATGTAGTATCAACATGGCCTCTAGAAAAATTATTCTCAATTAAAAACTTGCTGAGTCTTTCATACCATGCTCGGGGTGCTTGCTTTAAACCATAAAGTACTTTGTGTAGTTTAAAAACATGATCAGAATGTGCATGATTTTTAAAATCAGGTAGTTGTTCAATAAATACTTCTTCTGCTATATAACTATTTAGAAAAATACTTTTAACATCCATTTAAAAAAGTTTGAAGTTCATAAAACATACAAATGCTAAAAATAATCTAATGGCTTCAAGTCTAGCAAAGATGCAAAGGTTTCATCAAAATCAATGCCTTCCTTTAGATTATAATCTTTAGCAACTAGTTTAGCCTTGTTCCTAGTAACAATACCATTTTCATCCAATTTATTCTTAAATATCCATTTTGAGCCAATAATTGAAACATTAGATAGTCTTTTTGTTTGAGTCTAAACATTGTTTCTTTCAAACTGATTTAATTCTTCTTGCATTGCATTAATCCAATTAGAGTCTTTTTCAGCATCTTCAAAACATTTTGGTTCAACTTGAGAAAAAAAGTAATATAATCACATTCATTTCTATTTGAAGATCTTATTCTTCTCCTTTTTGATGGATCACCTAGAATTAACTCCTTAGGATATCCATGAGCATACCTACACTCCTTGAATAGATCTTGATGCTTTGGTATAGATTTTATAGCTTCTTCTCTTTCATTCTTATCTTGATCTTCTTCATTTTGTTGAGAGGGTTGATCATCTAAGGTCAACTTCTTTAACTTATCAGCACTTGCACATGCATCAGAAATATCCTCTTTTCTAGAGGATTTGTTAGCAGATTCTTCAAATACTACATGTACAGACTCTTCTACTACTAAGGTTCTCTTGTTAAAAGCTCTGTATACCCTACTTGATGTAGACTATTCCAAGAAGATACCTTCATCAGACTTGGCATCAAATTTTTTCAAATTATCTTTACCATTGTTTATAATAAAGTATTTACAACCAAAAACATGAAAATATTTTAAAGTTGGTTTTCTTTGTTTCCAAAGCTCATATGGAGTTTTCTTTAAAATATGATGAATTAAAACATGATTTAAAATATAACAAGCAGTATTAACTACTTCAACCTAAAAATATCTTAGAAAATCATTTCCATAAAGCATAGTACATGCCATTTATTCTAAGGTACGATTTTTCCTTTCTACTAACTCATTCTGTTGAAGTGTCCTAGGTGTAGAGAAATTATGCTCAATTCCATTTTCATTACAAAAGCTTTCAAAATCTTAATTTTCGAATTCAGATCCATGATCACTACGAATGCAAATTACTGAAGTACCTTTTTCATTAGAAACTTTTCGATAAAACTTCATAAATGCTAAAAATGATTCATCTTTGTGAGTAAGAAATAAAATCCATGTAAATCATGAAAATTCATCCACTATAACCAATCTATATCTCTTGCCTCTTAGACTTGATGTCCTAGTTGGTCCAAAGAGATCCATATGGAGAAGTTCTAATGGCCTAAAAGTTGTAACAAAATCTTAGGTTTAAAAGATGTTTTTACTTGTTTTCCAAATTGGCATGCTTCATAAACTTTGTCCTTTTCAAAACTAAGTTTTGGCAAATCTCTTACTAAATCCTTTTTGCAAAGTTTTGATAATAAATATATGCTAGTATGACCTAATCTACGATGCCAAAGCCAACTAGTCTCACTAATAGTAGAATTCATTGCAACTAGTCATTCTCTATAGGCAAAGGTAGATTGTTTAAATCTACAAGATAAATATTACCATGCCTTTTTCCAATGAATCTCACTCCATTTTTATTAAGACTATCAATCATGCAATAAGATGATTCGAAAATAATTTGAAAACCCTTATCTCAAAATTGACTAATACTAAGAAGATTATGCTTCAAACCTTCAACTAAAAGAACATCATTAATTCAAGTAGAAGGGGAGATGTGAACCTTCCCAATACCAATGATTTTTCCTTTACCATTATCACTAAAGGTTACACTCCCTCCATTTATTACTTCAAGAGAGGTGAATTGCTTCACATCTTCTATCATGTATCTTGAGTAACCACTATCAAGATACCACAGTCTTTTATTTTCATTGGTTATAAGATACACTCGCTAAACAAATTAAGTTTTGTTTTTAGGTACCCAAGCCAACTTGGGTCCTTTAGGGTTAGTATTAAAAGTGGTTCCTTTTGGAACCCAAATCCTTTTAGAATCATTATTTTTTCTTAAATTACATTGAAAAGCTTTATGACCTACTCTTTTGTAAGAAAAGTATGTAATGCTAGATGATGCAGGTATAAAGAGATTTTTAAAATACTTTTGCTATTTTTGAGGTCTATAACCTAATCCAGCTTTATTAAAAATAGTTCTTTGATTGTTTAAAAGGAGATTTAACTTTTCATAACTGTGTGTGAATTTTTCAACAAAAGATTTTATTTTATCAAGCTCATCTTTATATTACTTATTTTCTATTTCAAGATCTTTACTTTTCTTCAAACATTCATTATTTGAAACAAATACTTTAGGTCTTTTTAAAACTTCATTTTCTATAGATAAAGCATTGTTTTTCTTTTCTAAAACATCAATTTTGTTTTTCAAATCATTGACTTCATTTAAAAGAGTTGTGTTTTCATGTGAAAAAGTGTTTGCATGCTTTTTCAACTTCAAGATTAGAATTTATCTCTTCTTGTTCTTGTAGTGCCATGAAACATAGATTGGTGACTTCAGTTGGTTCTTCATCTGAACTGGAGTTCTCACTGTCACTCCAAGTTGCCATCATTGCTCTTTTTCTAAGCTTCTTTCTTGATTTCTTCAGGAAAGGGCAGTCATACTTATAATGTCTAGGCTTCTTACATTTGAAGCAAATTGGTACCTCCTTCTCCTTGTTCTTTTCTTTCTCCTTATCTTTTCCCTTCTCTTTACTGGGTCGAAACTTTTTCTTGTAAGGGAATTTTCTTCTTTTCATAAATTTTCTAAATTTTCTAGATAGAAGAGCTTCCTCACTCTATCTTCTTCTTCTTCTTTTGAATCTTCATCTGAGGATTCTTCTTGAGTTGTAGACTTGAAGGCTATCCTCCTTTTCTTCTTATCCAAATCCATAGATTTTTATTTCAAATTTAGCTCATACATCATGAGCGATCCTACTAGCTACTCCAAGGATAGTTTGTCAATATCTTTGGCCTCTTGTATGGCAGTCACCTTTGGGTCCCAAGACATTGGAAGAGATCCGAGAATTTTGTTCACAAGATCGGTATTAGACATAATTTTACCTAAGCTTCTCATGCCATTAACAATGTTTGTGAACCTAGTATACATGTTAGTGATAGATTCATTTGGTTCCATGTAAAACATCTCATAAGTGTGCACTAACATGTTAACTTTGGTATTCTTCACTTGATCAATATCCTCATGGATAACTTCAAGTGTATCCCATATTTCTTTAGCTGATGTGCATGCAGAAATCCTATTGAATTCACTAGGATCTAATGCACAGTAAAGGAGATTTATTGCTCTCGTATTGATCTCGAATTGCTTAATATCATTTTTATCCCAATCCTCTTCGAGCTTTGGGATGGAAATACCATTAACCACAATCGAAGGAATATGTGGACCTTTATCAATAACTTTCCATAAATTGTAATCTATAGAATGCATGTAAATTCTCATTTTAGTTTTTCAATAAGTATAATTAGTTCCATTAAAGTATGGAGGTCTGTTTGAGGCTTGTCCTTTAACTACACTAGTACCAAGGGGGGTTGCCATAGATCTTTACTCAAGGGGTTAGACCTATATACTAAGAACGTGGCTCTGATACCACTTGTTGCCCAATAAGCAATCCAAGAGGGGGGTGAATTAGGTTTCTAAAAATTAATTACAAGTGTGTGAACCAATTTAATAAATATATTAAGTGCAATGAGATGCAAGAGTAATGTGCTCTTAAAGAGTATGCAGTGAAAATTTAAATGCAATAATGTAAGAGTAAGAGAGAGAGACAAATAATCATAAACACAATCCAAGTATAGTGGTTCGGTGCTTTTCAATGCACCTACATCCACTCTCCAAGGTCCACTTGGGAATTCACTATAATCTCTCACGATTACAACCGATTAGTTTTTCGGGCTTACTAATCAAAACCCCTTTTGGTTTTTACAAGGCTCACCAAAAGAAACCTCTTAGTTTTCAAAGGCTAACCAATAACCTTCTTGGTTTTCAACTAGGCTTACCAAAAACTTCCTTGGTTTTCTAATAGGCTAACCAAAAATCTCCTTGGTTTTTCAATAGGCTAACCAAAAACCTTTACAACAAAGATAGAGTTAAAGAAAAGTAACAAGAAAAGCTTTCTTAATAAAAGTAGATATCTCTTTGAAGCTTGGAGGAATTACTTGTCTTGAACTTGATGAAGCCTCAATCAATGCTCAAGGGTGTTGGACTTGAATGCTCTTGAAATGATGGGAAATCATATCAGACATAGACTTTAAGCTCCAATTTGTTCTTTAAGTCATGTGTTGGTCAATTTTGCTAAGTCGTGTAACAAAGTCCATCAATTGAGTCCTGTAATTAGTTGAGGCAAGAATTCCAATTAAGTCCAGTGAATCCCTTGTCTCAATCTCATAAGTCCCTTAAGTCCTGTTACTTGAGTCCATTTGTAAGTTAAGTGAGTCCACTTGTCCAAGTTTAGTGAGTTTACTTGAGTCCTGTAATTTTCAAATACAAGAGAGGAGAATTCCTAGATCAGGAGTTTATCAGGCCCCACCCAGGAGCTAGAGACCTTGCATCTGTGCCCTGCTTAAGCTGCCCTGGGCCTCTCATGCTGCCCAAGCCCATGGAGCCTACATATTAGAAGATACCAGGCACCCTAGGGAATATTCCTTCTCCCAAGCACCCCAGCCCAGAAGTCCATCAGGAGTTGGCACCCCAGAGTGAGCCCACAAGCCCAGGCACCCCAAGAAAAGACCAAGTCAAAGGAGAATATTCTTTCCCAAGTCAATTAGGAAGTGTAGTTTTATTCAAATTTTGTAATCCTCTTCTTAATTAAACTATGTAATCCTTTTCCTAATCAAATTTTATACTCCAATCCTAACAAGGAGAGGACCTGGGTGAGCCTATAAATACCCCCCCCTCACTCTCTTGTAAGATAATCTCTTATTCATGAAATAAACTCTAGTAAATTTTTCTTGTGATAATTTGTGTTCTTTGGAAGTGTGTGTGAGACTTGTTCTTTTTTCTTCTTACTAAACCCTAACCATTGTCCATCCAAGCAAGAGCCTAAGATGCCCACCATCAGCCTTCTCCAAGATCTAGATGCCCAAAGCTTCCTCCAAGGCCGCCAACTCCCTGCAACTCCATCTTCCAATCATCCTTCAGCCCGATCTCCAGTTTCTTATTTTTCCCTTCTTGTTTACCTCTAACCTTTGAGGTTTGAAGGATTTGGTGAAACCATCTTCGAATGAAGTTTTCTTTGTCTCTGAACGAAGCTTATAAAAAGTCGACGGATCCATGGAAAAGTGACCAGATCATCCAGGCACCGATCTGAGCAGAGCGATATCTTCTACAGCAATCATTACTTGGTATGTTAAACCTAATTCCCATATCTTTTTGTCGGATTTCTTGAAGGTGAACATGCTTCTAATAGGCCTTCTTAGACCTAGGATCCTTTACTTGCTTTATTTCTTTGATAGTTCTAGCATGTGGGTAGGATGCTAATTGATACAGGATAACCCTAACCTAATTTAGGCTAGTTTCGGGAATCACAATCATAAAAAAATTTAAAAAAATTTGCTTACTTTAATCTAATTTTCTTTATATTCATCCCTTGCATATCATCCTGCATTATATTAGAATCCCATCCCTCATCAATTTTGGTATCAGAGCACAGTTTAGGGCATGTTCTTGCATCACAGTCTAGATTTCTGCATGCTCTTTTCTACATAATCCCTCAAAATATAGGACTGTTTCTCCCATCAAACATTTTTATTTTTTTTAATTTTCATGGTGAATATCCTATATTTTGTTCTCTATTTTATGATATTTTGTGTATTTTTCTAAGATTCTAAAATCAACAACAAAATAACAAAATAAAACCCTAACAAAAATCTAGATACTATCATCTGCATTAGGGGTCCGAGTTTAGATCTATTTTATGAACTTAGGCATTTTAAATTTCTTTGAAATTTGTAGCACATCATCTATTTTGAGTCTTATATTTTAATAATATTTTTCTTAGATTTTATAGAACCTAAAATTATAAAACAATTAGCATCTTAGAAACCCTAACTAGAATTTTGTGTTTTCTTGCACCCAGTTAGAAACCCTAGGTTTTGCATCATCTTTCCATTTTTGTTTTGCATGAAATTTGGTAGAAAGTATCCTTACACGTCATTATCTATACTTTAGTTTTTTATAGAATTTTTATGCTTTGAAATCCATGCTAACTTCTACATCAAACAAACCCTAATTTCAGATTCTGCATATCTGACTAAACCAAACATAATCAACTACCAAACCCACTTCACCCAAGCCAATTTTTGTTTGATAACTTAACCAACTCAAATTTAATTTGTCACCTCATAAAAAAATAAAAAAATATTTTTTATTTTTTGATTGTTATTAGATTGCATCAGGTTTCATTATGTGTTCATCATCTCATTCAATTAATCTTAAGGGCAATTTCCTATCTCAGATCAAGGCAGGATTTCATCACCTATCCTGGGCCCAAAACAACCACCCAGCATCAGAACCCAAGCCTTAATTAAAATCAATTAGCAACCTAATTTGCTCTAGTGAGCTTAGGAGCACCAACAGGTCGGTACCGAGTTGTGTGGGTTAACTAGTGCATTCAATTCCTCAACTATTATTGGAAACTGGTGTCTAAGGCTAGAGGTCTAGAGGCAAATGTCCTAAGTGGACTGGTGGTTACTTAATTAGGACCATGTCACAAGCAAGGGGAGCCTCCCACCATCCCACCTCTTACCTGGCCAGTGGAAGGATTAGGTGCTGTGTTGAGTGTAAGTTGAGTTGACTCACTTGCTTTTGGCTCTAGGTCTAGCAAACCCTAGTACGATTAACCCGTGTGTGCTTCGTTGCATCATAACCCTTGTATGTTTGATTGCATGACCGTTAGATTAGAAGTCCAATACCAATAGTGTCAACCCAACCCAACCTAGTGTGACCATGGAGCCCAACCTTAGGAGAGCCCAATACTCTGACCCATACTGGGAGCCCAACCCTAGGAGAGCCCAATACTCTGACCCATACTGGGATCCCAACCCCAGGAGAACCCCATACCATGACCTATACTTGGAGCCCAACTCTAGGAGAACCCAATACTCTGACCCATACCAGAAGCCTAATCATAGAAGACCCAATTATGATTTCATGGACCCGAATGAGAGAGCCATTAAGTACATTGGGATATATACACCTAACTTTGGGGGTGATTTTGATTCTGAGGATTATCTTGCTTGGGAAGGCAACATGGATCTATATTTTGAGCAGGAGAAAATATATGGGAGATGTCAGTTTGAATTTGCTAAACGTAAGTTAGTTCGCCAGGCTAAGGTAGATTGGGATATGTTTGAGGAAATGTCTAGACTAAAAGGATAAATGCCCATAACTACCTAGAGCGACATGAAACTTAAACTTATAGAAAAGTACCTACCCAGATCCTATGAACCTAGCTCCTATGCACCCACATCCTATAAGCCCAGTAAACCCAAGACCCATAGAGCTGAACCCTTGTTCTATGAGCATAAACTTTTAGAACAATGGTGGGAATTTAGACAGGGTAATAAAACTATGTCTGAATACATTGACCTATTTGATGAGTTTTATAGGACATGTTACATAGTTGAACCTGAGTCTAAGATCATATTGAGATTTCGAGCTGGCCTCCGTAGGGACATCCAGTGGAATTGTTTCAATAGCAAATTCAGGACCTAGATGAAGCCTATCACATAGAGAATTCGAGTCAAGTCAGAGGGAACTCATGATCAGTCAATCTAAACCCAATAAGAGTAACCCTCCTAAACCCAAGCCCAGACCTAGCCTACTTTCTTAAGACCAACTCAGTCCCATTACCCCTAGCCAGACCCTAGCACCTAGTCAAGTATGTCTAAGCCTATCCAGCCCGAGCCAAGTCAACCCTAGTCAACCTGAACCCCATAGGGTTAGTACCCCTAGGTATGAGCCTAGTATTAGTCCACTTCCTTTTAGTCAACCTACCCCTATCCCAGACACTAGTCAATTTTTTCTCAGTTAACCCCCTCTCACCATCCCATTGGGTCACCAGAATGACCTAGAAGAGGAGATATATGAAGCTAATGTGAGCTTAGTGGATGAGTATGAGGAAGAAGAAGAGTTACCTATAGATGACCTAGAACTAGTTGACCCTAACTACACCCAAACTGAACCTGTAGTGGACGACCAGTTAGAGGAAGAGAACCCAAATACTACTGTTAGAATCTTACTTAAGGAAACTTTAGAAGAGAACCCAATTGTAGAGCCCAGTCCTAAATTTCATGAACCAGAAGACTCTATTGAGGATTTGGCTTATCAGTACCCTCAGGATGAATTCTCTTCTACAGTTCCCAGTGAAGATCTCTTCCTTGAGATTAGTGACCCATTCTTCTCTTATGCAGATCCTTTAGATATACCTCAACCTCATAAGGTCAACCTCATCAGTCTAGGACTCATCCCTGAAATTCCTTCTTGTATCAACTTCTACCAGATTAACCCCGAACCTTCTTCTTACTTTCTACCCCACTATACTAACCCTAAACCCACCTCTTATTTCCTGCCTTTTCTAGAAATTTCAAGCATTTCTAGGACCATTCAATTGCATTTTATAGAAGTAAGCATACCGCATTCATTCATTGAGCATGTCATGTTTGCATCTTACTTTTGGAGGACCCTATGGCACCTAGTAGGAGTCCATGCACCATTTTCATCTGCATGTCACCCTCTTGACAAAGGGTTAAACCCATAGTTGTAGTTTAGGGTTAATCGAGTCTACATATCAATGAGTGTAAGCATGAGTTATTTGCTCGTATTAGGTATTTTGTCTGCATGTCATTAGATGTTGTTATGAGTTTTTGCACTGCAGATTAGAGATTTGCATAAGGAATTAATTATAAGATTACTGTAAGCAATGATCTTTATAAAAACATGATTAATTTTAAAAAAGAGTCTAAGAGTTTGCTAGAAAAATCTTGTGATGATTAGGCTACATACCTGTGAGCTGGATCCATCAAAGTGATAAAGAAGATTGGACCTAGTGCCTGAGTTACCACCTAATTAGGCATTAAGCTCAACCTTCAATTTCTCAGACTTAGTAGAGTATAAGGAGCCAGCAATGATATCCAGTGAGTTTGAGCCTAGACCTTTCTTTGAGAGTGAACCCAATCCTGAGTGTCCACATCAATTTAGCTTGTGAGAGGAAAGATTGAGCATATCCTGGATGACCAAGCCACTAGTACTCGGATCAAAGGCTACCAATCACTTGGTTCATTGGAAAGGTCGACCGAGATATGAGGATTCATGGATCCTTCGAGAGGATCCGCAATGCCTCAACCTAGACCCGTCAGAGCAGTACCTAAGCCAGATTGACCTTCTTACTCGACAGGGTCGAGTTCCTCCCACCCCGGGAGATTTGATGGGGACATTAGATCAGACATAGACTTCAAGTTCCAATTTGTTCTCTAAGTCATGTGTTGGTCAATTTTGTTAAGTCCTGTAACAAAGTCCATCAATTGGGTCCTGTAATAAATTGAGGCAAGAAGTCCAATTGAGTCCAGTGAATCCCTTGTCTTAACCACTAAGTCCCTTAAATCCATTTGTAAGTTGAGTGAGTCCACTTGTCCAAGTTTAGTGAATTTACTTGAGTCATGTAATTTTCAAATACAAAAGAGGAGAATTCCCAGATTAGGAGTTTATCAGGCCTCACCTAGGAGCTAGAGACCTTGCATCTGTGCCCTGCTCAAGCCACCCTGGGCCTCTCATGCTGCCCAAGCCCATGGAGCCTACATATTGGAAGATACCAGGCACCCCAAGGAATATTCCTTCTCCCAGGCACCGTAGCCCAGAAGCCCATCAGGAGCTGGTGCCCCAAAGCGAGCCCACAAGCCCAGGTACCCCAAGAGAAGACCAGGTCAAAGGAGAATATTCTTTTCCAAGTCAATTAAAAGTATAGTTTTATTCAAATTTTGTAATCCTCTTTCTAATCAAACTATGTAATCCTTTTCCTAATCAAATTTTATACTCCAATCCTAACAAGGAGAGGACCTGGGTGAGCCTATAAATACCCACCCCCTTCCCATCTTATAAAATAATCTCTTATTCATGAAATAAACTCTAGTGAATTTTTCTTGTAACAATTTGTGTTCTTTGGAAGTGTGTGACTTGTTCTTTTTTCTTCTTACTAAACCCTAGCCATTGTCCATCCAAGAAAGAGCCCTAAAATGCCCACTATCAGCCCTCTCCAAGATCCAGATGCCCAAAACTTCCTCCAAGGCTGCCAACCCCCTGCAACTCCATCTTCTAATCATCCTTCAGCCCGATCTCCAGTTTCTTATTTTTTCCTTCTTGTTTGCCTCTAACCTTTGACATTTGCAGGATCCCTCTGGTGAAACTATCCTTGGATGAAGTTTTCTTTGCCTCCAAACGAAGCTAATAAAAAGCTGACGGATCCACGAAAAAGTGACCGGATCATCCAGGTGCCGATCTGAGCAGAACAATCTCTTCTACAGCAACTAGAAATCATTGCCTGATATGTTAAACCTAATTTCCTTCTCTTTTTGTATGATTTTTTGAAGGTGAACATGCTCCTAATAGACCTCCTTAGACCTAGGATCCTTTACTTACTTTATTTCTTTGATAGTTCTAGCATGTGGGTAGGATGCTAATTGATACAGGATAATCCGAACCTAATCTAGGCTAGTTTCGGGAATCACAACCATAAAAAAATTCAAAAATATTTGCTTGCTTTAATATGATTTTCTTCATCTTCATCCCTTGTATATCATCCTGCATCATATTAGAATCCCATCTCTCATCATGAAGGCTTTGAATGCTTTGAGACTTCTTTTTACTTGAAGGTAGTTGCTCTCAATGAATGGGAGTGAATGCACTTGCTTTCTCTCTTTTTCTCTTTATCTTCTTATTCCTCTTTTGTTTCAATTTGATTTGAATCACTTAAATACCATTCCAAGGCCTCAAAGTCAGTTTATGACTGTTAGACACGAAAAACTAGCCATTGAAAGCAAAGAGGGCCGAGTTCTACGTTTGAAAAACTAGCCGTTACTATTCTCAGAACTCCAAGTATCAATATTCAAGCTATGAGTCGACACTTAGGGTCAATACTTAAGTCTCATGAGTCGACAACTAGTACAAAATTTTATATTGAGGCTCTTTGGAAATCTCGGGGAGTCGACACTTCTTCAGCTGAGTCGATACTTGAGTCGATACTTGATATCCATGAGTCAACACCTCAAGCAAGTCTTCAACTTCAGCATATTCTGTAAGAAATTTTTCTCAAGCGATTAGTCGATCCTTGGATTGACACACGAGTCGACACTCATGAATCGACACTTTAGTTGTACCATCTAAAATTTTTTCTGTGTGTCTGCTTGAGTTGATACTTGTACTGCCATGAGTCGACGCTTGATCAATGAGTCGACACTTATTGACAATTCTTTAAAAATCACTGAAGCTCTGCTGAAGCCTTTTTATACTGAACTCTTTATGTCCTTTCAATCAATCTTCAAGTACTTAAGTCCATTTATAACTGATCTTACATTCAAAGAAGGGGCTTCTTCATCATTTGATAGGCATTCCATTTTTGTTGAATTGAATAGTACCTTTTTCTATTTAACACACTTCAAAGAACAGTTAGTACTCAACTTATACTTAAGTCTTTTGTTTATCATCAAAATCAATAATGAAGTCAACATAGGTCAACAAGGAATCGATCACTCCTAGTAAGAGAAGAACTTATCCCATGAAGTCTCTTCGATTATTGGCTAAGGAAGCTTTGATCAAAGCATGATGAGATTAGATAGAGTTTTTAATCCTTCATCAATCGAGTCTTCATTATCGAATTGAGATTCAAAATAATTAAGTGCTAGGGTTTGACATTTATCCATGCCCATTACTTAATCGGGATACAAGGAGATAGAAGGATTAAATTGCACGGTCTCTTTCTATTGAAGGGTACTTTGGTAATTTTATCAAATTCCATGTCTTTCAGGTAGGTATGACACATTGCTAGATGTCAATAATGTCTTGTAGGTTTTCATAAATCAATTTGATTGGATTCATGAGTCAATTCGGATGCTAGTTCAAATTGGCAACTTAGGTCAGCTCAAATTGATCTAATTAGGTCAATCGGGTTTGACTGGATCAAATTAGCTTGGACTTAGACCTACTGCTGGCTAGATGTAGAATCCAAAGGGTCACACACATCAGAAAATTTACCAAGAAAGTCAATTGAATTTTTATTAGGGTCATGGGATCCTAATTGGCTAGCTAATTGACATACTAGCATATGTTGGCTAGCCCAACTTCTAATGCAATTGGATTAGGTCTAGTTGCTTGTTATTTGGGCTAACTAATTTAAGTAGAAATTAAATTGGGTTGAGTCCTAAGTGGGGCAGCCTAATTCAGATCTTATCTGAATTTTTATTGGACTTATCTTGGATTTATGGAAGAGTCCATGTTGGCATGGACTTTTGGGTGCCAATTTGGTTTCATGCCAATATTGGTATGCACAGATAGATAATGAGTCCTTCTGCTAGTCAGACACAAGTCCTAGATAAGTGCTAAGGCCCTCATCCTAATCTCCATGCCTTTTTGAAGTGTTTTTTAATGGTCAAAAGATGGAAATTTCGTGGAAGGAGGTTGGCGCAACATGAAAGGTCATGACCCTTCATGGATTGGTGCTAAAACACATGGTAGAGTCCTTTGTTTGAAGGCTCTCTGATATCTGATGCATCCCTTCATACTTCCATGACTTTTGGTACTTTAAATGACCAGTAATTAACATGTGGCAGGAGATTAAAATGCTGGAAAAATCGAAGAGACATTTATATATTTCTTGGTTTATGAAAGGGTGTATCATGATAAGTCTGTCCATCCAATAAGACTCCTTCTCATTGAAGGATCTTATCAGATAGCTACAGAAGAGGCATATCAGGCACCCCATCCTATTCTATATAAGACATCAGTATTTTGATGCCAGAGTACTTTAATTCCCATCGAAAAACCTAACCTGCTATTTTATCTTCCTCCTCCCTTAAGACAAGATTTGTCTTTTTAAGACAAAGCTCGTTCTTTAGAGACAAGGCTAGTCTTTTAAGACAAGAGCCCAAGAAAAAAAATAGAGGGGATATTCGAGATCTGAGAGGGGATATAGAGAGGTATCTGAGTACTCTATAGGAGGGTAGGGAGTCCAGCAAGGATGAAAATCTAAAAGGCTACCAAAAGAGTCCCAATCAAACAAGCAACTATTATAGGAGTGCTTTCTTGGTCCGGTTCCTGTGTGGATCACCTTTGGAGGGCATGCACTTGTGTGCCTTATAGAAATAAAGGATAATAGCGCTCCAGGTATCTTTTGTAGCCCTAAAGTTTAGATTTATTAATTGTTATGCACAAGTGGTCCTAGGGTTTAGGATTCCTGCCGGTCAGGGTTTTAAAAATGCAAATTTTGAAACCTAGTCTTCCACTGTGCCCGGCCTGAGTAATCCAAAAGTGGTATTAGAGCAACCTTGATGCATGCAATTAGTAGTCACTTTAGAGTTGATTGCTTGCTATGATATGAATCGATGCATGATTAGTTCAAATTACATATATACGATATGTTATATCCCAGTAACTGCTTCGGATTGGATTAGTCACCATGGCCTTCCGGTCATAAGAGCCAAGTAGGCTTTAAAGACCCTCTCTTTCCATTCAATGGGGTCTCCTATGGTGGTAGGGGTGCCACTATGGCCTTATCCCATGAATAAGTGAGGTGATCGGATTGTTATTTGAATCATGTTTATGTTATGCATATTAATGATAATATGCGTATTTTGTTGGAATAAATGTCATGATGAATTAGGATGTGTATGAGACCATCAAAGCCCTCATAAAATCATATTTAGTCATAGTGTAAGTTAATCATGATGCAAATTCGATTAAGATATGATCAGCCAATTTGTGTCCTACAAGTGGTTTTGGGAAGGTAAAGGGAATTAGATTTTTAATTGGTTCCATTGACTGACCTGGCCAATTTAATTAGTGTCTAAGGAAAGCAATGGGGGAACCCCCTCATCTCTTCTACTTACCTGGCCAATTTGGTCACATCTAAACCCTAAGTTGGTAATGTTGATTGATTAAGCCACTACAAAATTGCCTTCCTTCATGCTAAGCCAAATCCATGTCCAAAACTATAGTAGATTTGTTGTGTAACACAAGGTCTACTTTAGGGTTTGGTATGATATTTGTCTTGGTGCATGTTATGCTTTATAGCACGATTGATGGTATTGCTTTGTTGTGTAACACAAGGACAACAATATTCAATTATGGCTATATGAAAATGAAGGGTCTGACTAAACTAAGACATTATGGTTTGTTGTGTAATACAAGGCTATAAGTGTCTTAGAGGCAAGTGTTATGTTGAGAATTACAAGGGACGCAATTGGAAAGGGATTTTCCTACCCTTGAACTCATGGATGTTTGTTGTGTAACACAAGGCAATCATGAGGAATTGGGATCTTAACCCCACTAAGGAAGCCCTAGGAGGGTTTCCCGCTTACCATAGTTGAGGGTTATGGTATTCGATAGAAAATAGCAGGAGACATAATTAGATGCAAGATACCTTATCTAATTATGAATATCATCATGAGTGGTCTGCTTGTTGTTGTTCTTTATTTAATATAGATTTTTACATTATAGCTTCTACTCTTTCACTACAGGACATCTTGGATGCCAATAAGTTGACCAGTCCAAACTATATGGACTGGTTGAGAAACCTAAGAATTGTATTAGCTCAGGAAAAAATTATCTATATCCTCGATTTTCCTTCCAGTAGGAGAGGATGCTATTGAGAAGGAAAGGGCCACATATAAAATGTGGTAGAATGACAGCATGACTGTCAAGTGCATTATGTTGGCCTCAATGAGTAATGAGTTATAAAGGCAACATGAAGAAATGGAACCTCAGTCCATATTGCTCAATCTTAAGGAGCTATATAGAGAGCATAGTCGGACTGCTTGGTATGAAATATCGAAGCAATTATTCTGAGCATGCATGAGTGAGGGCTCCTCTGTCCAGGCACATGTCCTCAAGATGATTAACCTAATCACTCGATTAGGTCAACTAGGATTTGTGATGGATAGTGAGATTAATCAAAACCTGATCCTGCAATCACTCCCAAATTTCTTCTTGCAGTTTGTCATGAATTACCACATGAATAAACTGAACTTATCATTGCCTAAGCTACTGAATATGCTCTAGACAACAGAGAGCCATTTTAAAGGTGACAAGGCTTAACTTCTTCTGGTTGATGAAAAGAAGAAGCAGGCAATGAGGAAGGGTTCAAAAAGGAAGAAGAACCCTAAGAGTAGCTTCCAAAAGAGGAAGAAGGAAAGGAAGCCCTCTGCTGATGGGACCTGCTATCATTATGGGAAGCAAGGGCACTGGAAGAAGAATTGCAAGTTGTATATTGCAAGTCTGAAGCTGGATGCTGGTGAAGCATCTAAAGGTTTGTATATGATACAAACAAACCTCTCATTGAGTTCTTCGGTTTCTAATTCATGGGTACTTGATACCGCATGTGGGTCTCATATCTACAAGTTATTGCAAGGGTTACAGAGACCTAGAAACTTGAAGAGGGATGACTTCGAGCTGTTTGGCACAAGTGGTGAACCATTTATGCTGAAGCTATTGGCATCTATTTGATGTTATTGCCATCGGGCAATATTCTTGAATTAAAAGATTGTTATTATATACCCAACATTATCAAAAATATTATTTCTGTGCCTTTATTGTTAAAACAAGGTAGTTTAACAGGCCATGGGTGCTCGGTTTTCTTTGAAAATAAATTCTTTGGTTATGGTACATTTGCAAATGATCTTTTCATTCTATCACTCAATGATGAGGATATGCTTGTTGAAAATAAGAAGAGAAAGAGAGATGATGTAAATGCCACTTTTCTCTAGCATTACTATTTGGGTCGTATTGGTGAGTCTAGGATGAACAAGTTGTATAAAGAAAACTTCTTTGATCCTTTTGATCTTGAATCATTAGGAACTTGTGAGTCCTATCTCATAGGAAAGATGACCAAGTCTCCATTCATTGGACATGGAGAAAGGGCAACTGAGTTATTAAGTCTAGTACACATAGATGTGTGTGGTCCTATGACAACCCAGGCCTGATGGAGACATTAGGTCAACCCTAGTTTACTATAGGTCCCTGAGTTTTGAGTCCCTAGCCATGATGCAAATTTTGTCTTTGAGTCAAATAATTTGCCTATGTTAGCCATTTGAGTTTTGTATTTGGGCTTTGAGTTTGTTTTTCAGGCCTTGTTACACTTGAGTCTCTATTTTGACCCCTAGTCCTATTTAGGGCCTTTCTATAGTTGAGTCCTGTAATTAGAGTATTGAGTCAAGTTTTGGATGCTTAGTGAGTCTTATGAGTCCTGTAAGTTTTGAGTTTTATGCATTTAGTCCAATTTTGTAAGTCTTATATTGAGTCTAGTCTAATTTTGTAAGAAGACTCAAGTCACTTATGAAGCCAGTCAGCATAATATTACAACCACTGCATGGAATCCAGTCATCAACATAATTGTGTCACTTGGAAAGCATAGAATGATTATTGGAGCTATCATTGAAGTCCTGGATGACAAGTACATCAGCTCACCATGAGGAGATGGACAACCGAAGAAACCCTAAAAGACCTAGCCCAACACTGAAGTAGGTCGCCCAAAGCCCAAAAGCCTAAAGTTCTTCATATGGCATCCCACCTTATGATTACCCCCCTTGGACCAAGTCAAAGAGAAGGAGAAGACCAAGTCAAAGAGGAGGAGAGGAGTAATCCTAGTTGGGACAAGAAATTTGAACCTATTTGGGAGAGGACTTGTGGAAGAGTTTGTAAAGGAAAAAGAAGACCATGTAAAATCTCTTGTATGCCTATATAAAGGCCCCTTCTC
The DNA here is from genome assembly GCA_021397845.1 of Areca catechu. NCBI lineage: Eukaryota > Viridiplantae > Streptophyta > Magnoliopsida > Arecales > Arecaceae > Areca > Areca catechu. The sequence goes on along the minus strand of CM038047.1, from coordinate 124,831,494 downwards.
CCCCCTCATGTATTATTGCTGATTATTGATGAATGAATTATTCTTGAGTTTCTCAAAATTATACGTGAAGTTTTCTATGTGATTTAGGGTATCTATGTGATCCCTACGCCCTGCCTCCAAGCCGACAGCCTCTTCATCTTCCTAGCCGCCCCTCTTCCTTTCCTTCCTTACCTTCTTCTTTTAGTGATTTAACCTTTTTTTTTCTTTATTTTCTAATCCTTGAATGGTGATTTACAGGTCCCTCAGAGTTTACAAATCTAGGATTCCAATCGACAAGCTTTCGGGTCACCGGATTGAAAATCGCGAATTCGCAGGGTCGATAGCTTTGTTTTCTAGGCCGCATCCATCGAGCATAGAGCAAACTCTTCATAGATCAATCTTCAAAGCTCTATCAGGTACACCCCCTAGACTCATCAGGTAGTGGTATTGTAGAAAAGCTAGTCCTAACCAGGGCTTCTTAGCCTTGGCAGTCTTGTTTCTTCACTTGTAGGATCTATTTCTGCATGCATCTGCTTCTAGAATTTCTATAGAATTTTTTACTTTGAATCTTGACTTGAAGTTCAGGATATAAACTCCTAATTTAATGCCTAATACATGAAAAATAATTGGTATGCATGAATAGTCCCGCATCAATTTGGTATCAGAGCATGTTTAGGGCTAGTTTCTGCATCCTGTCATTCCCATACATGGTCTATTATTTTTCTTGTTTCTATATGTAGGTAGATCAAAAAATTCTAATTTTTCTTTATTAGATCCTACATAAATTTTAGTATTTTTAGAAATTTTTTCATGATTTATTTCTATCAATAAAAGTTTTTTCATGCCTATTTTCTTTTGCCCTGGAAAATCTCTTCATCCTATTCTACATTAGGAGTCCATGTTTAGGCCGAGTTTCCCTTCTTAGATTTACTTTTTTTTATCTTATTTTTGGACTGAGTAACCCTTGATCCGTCCTCTATTTTACTGATTTTTTTCTTGATTTTTATTAATCTAAAAATAGTAAGGAAACCTGCTTCCTAGAAACCCTAACTTGAATTATGTTCTTTCCTACACCCATTTAGAAACCCTAGGTTTTGCTTCATCATAGCATTTTTGTTTTATATGAAATTTGGTCTGAATCATAATCACATGTCATTCTATGTTCTTTAATTTTTTTTAGAATTTTTCTATATTGAAATCCATGCTAGCTTCTGTATCAAACCAAACCCTAATTTTAGTTTCTGCATATCTCACTAAACTAAACCTAATCAACTACCAAACCCCTCCCAACCCAGGCCAATTTTGTTTGATAACCTAACCAACTTAAATTTAAGCTACAACTTCATAAAAGAGACAAAATTTCTTTTATTTTGTATAGTGTTTTAGATTGCATCAGGTTTTATAATGTATTCATCATCTCATTAAATCAATCTTAAGGGCAATTTTACTTTCTCAGATCAAGGCAGGAGGTCATTACTTGTCCTGGGCCCAAAACAACTCCCTTTCATTCTATCCCAAACCTAATTAAAATTAATTAGACTTAATTTGCCCTAGTGGGCTAGGTGACACCAACAGGTCGGGTCTGAGCTGTGTGGGCCAACTAGTGCATTTAACCCTTTAGCTATTACTGAAAGCTGGTGTCTAAGGCTGGGGGTTTAGAGTCAAATGACCTAAGTGGTGTTATGGTTTTTAATTGGATCCCTGCGAAAGTAGGGGGGTCTCCCACACTCCCACCCCTTACCTAGCCAGTGGAAAGATTAGCTATTAGGTTAGGTGTAAGTTGAGCTGACCTATCCAGTTTCTGGCTCTAGGTCTAGGAAACCCTAGATTATACTAGCTTTTTCCTTCTCTTTTGCATGCTTGGTTGCATCATTTCATTTTGATTATTTGATTTATTGCATGACCACTAGATTAGGAACCCAATATCAAAAGTCCAAACCACAGCCTAGTTTAACCATGGAGTCCAGTCTTGAAGCACTCATAAGAACCATGAATGAACAATTGAACTGTAAACTTGACCAAACCAATAGCCAGATGACCCAATTGACCCAATCCCCAAACTAATTGACCCAATCCCAAAACCAAATGAACCATAGATTTGACCAAATAGATCAATGATTTGATCAAATAACCCAAACCAATAACCAGGAACCCATAGTCCCTAGATATGAACCCAATCGTAACCCACTATCCCTTAGTCGACTTGAACCCCATAGGATTAGTACCCCTAGATATGAACCTAGTGTTAGTCCACTTCCCTTTTGTCAACCTAAACCCTTTAGGACTAGTGCCCCTAGCCCAGGATCAGATCCTAACCAACCCAGTACCACTATGGCCCGTAGAGGGGATAGAGGCAAGTCTATAGTGGTTCAGAGGAGTTCCAATCCCCCGAGAGTATGTTTTAGATGTCGCAAACCAGGCCATTTTGTTAGCTAGTATCCAGTCAGCACCCTACACCTAGGTGAGTTAGATAAAGATGAGTCTGAACCTATTGTTGAGCCTAGTATTAGTCAGGAACCCCTTAGTCAACCCACCCCCATCCCAATCATTAATCAATATTTCTTTAGCCAACCCCCTCCTACTACCCCATTAGTTCATAAAGTTGACATTGAAGAGGAAGTATATGAAACTGACATAAGCTTAGTGGAACAATATGAGGAAGAAGAAGAGGAGTTACCTATAGAAAACCTAGAATTAGTTGACCAGGTATATATCCAGGTAGAAGCCAACCTAGAATTTGTTGACCCAGTAGATACCCAGGTAAAAGCCAATCCAAAGTTAGTTGACCCTGACCCCACCCAAACTGAACCTGTAATGGAAGACCAATTAAAGGAAGAGAATCCAGATATTACTATTAGGATCTTACCTGAGGACCCACTAGAAGAAAGTCCAATTATAGAGTCTAGTCCTTTGATTCAAGAACCAGAAGAATTCATTAAAGACCTAATCTCTTTAAATCAACACCCTCAGGATGAAGTCACTCCATTAATCCCAATTGAAGATCTTTTTCTTGAAATTAGTGACCCATCCTTCCATTATACAAACCCAGTAGATGTACATCAACCCCATAAGGTCAACCTTATTAGTCTAGGACTAATCTCTGACATCCCTTCTTACATTCTATTCTATCCAATCAATCCTAAACCCTTTTCTTACTTTCTACCTTACCAGACTAACCCTGAATCCACTTCTTATTTTTTACCTTTTTCTGAAACTTCTCCTAATTTTTTCATTATTAGATTGCATTTTATAGAAGTTTGCATGTTGCATACATTCATTGTACATGTTAGGTTTGTATCTTACTTTCTTGCATACCCTCTGGCATTTACTAGAAGTTCATTGTAAGTTTTCATGTGTATGTCAAACCAGGGTCAAACCTAGAGAACCTATAGTCTATTACGTTTAGGCCCAGAAGAGTCCAATAAAGTTCCTCTCAATAGGAATGCATAGTTGAGTCTACATTTTGTTAGGTGTTAGTACAAGTCAGGTGCATCATTCGCATTAAGCATTAATTTTGAATCAACTGGCTAATTCCCGAAAAGAGAGCCAAGAGATTTAATATAGGAGATTCTGTTATGGTTAAGAAGCTTCATGCTCACAGAGCTGGACCCTTTCGAATGATAGAGAAGGTAGGATCCAATGCTTATATGCTACCTCAGACCTCGGATTTTGACATTAGTTCTACCTTCAATATTGCTAACTTGGTTGAGTATAGGGAACCGGTAGTGATTTCTAGTGAGGTTTTGAACCTACTCCATCCTTTGAGAGTGAACCTAACCCAGAGTGTCCACTTATAAATTGGCATGAGAGAGGTGAACGGATCGAGCGTATCTTGGACGATCAAGTTGTCATGACCCGGGGCCACGGTTATCAATGCTACCTAGTCTGTTAGCATGGTCGACAGAATTCGACGATTCATCGATTACTTGAGAGGACTTACAGCACCTCAACCTAGACCTCCTTAAGCGATACCAGAGCTAGAGCGACCCTTACTCGATGGAGTTGAGTTCCTCCCATCCCGGGAGAGTTGATGGGGACATTAGGTCAACCCTAGTTTACTATGGGTCCCTGAGTTTTGAGTCCCTAGTCATGATGCAAATTTTGTCTTTGAGTTCAATAATTTGCCTATATTAGCCATTTGAGTTTTGTATTTGGGCCTTGAGTTTGTTTTTTAGGTGTTGTTACATTTGAGTCTGTATTTTGGCTCCTGAGTCCTGTTTAGGGTCTTTCTACAATTGAGTCCTGTAATTAGAGTATTGAGTCAAGTTTTGGATGCTTAGCGAGTCTTATGAGTCCTGTAAGTTTTGAGTTTTCTACATTCAGTCCAATTTTGTAAGTCTTATATTGAGTCTAGTCCAATTTTGTAAGAAGACTCAAGTCACTTATGAAGCCAGTTAGCATAATACTACAATCACTGCATGGAATCCAGTCATCCATATAATTGTGCCACTTGGGATGCATAGAAGGATTCTTGGAGCTATCATTGAAGACCTGGATGACAAGTACATCAGCCCACCATGAGGAGATGGATAACTGGAAGAAACCCTAAAAGACCCAATCCAACACTAAAGTGGGCTGCCCAAAGCCCAAAGTTCTTCATATGGCGCCCCACCTTATGGTCACCCTCCATATGGCGCCCCCTTATGATTACCCCGCTTGGACCAAGTCAAAGAGAAGGAGAAGACTAAGTCAAAGAGGAGGAGAGGAGTAATCCTAGTTGGGAGAAGAAATTTGAACCTATTTGGGAGAGGACTTATGGAAGAGTTTGTAAAGGAAAAGGAAGACCATGTAAAATCTCTTGTATGCCCTAACTTGTATGCCTATATAAAGGTCCCTTCCCTTCCCCCCCTTATGTATTATTGCTGATTATTGATGAATGAATTATTCTTGAGTTCCTCAAAATTGTGTGTGAAGTTTTATGTATGATTTAGGGTATCTGTGTGATCCCTTAGGGTATCTGTGTGATCCCTATGCCCTACCTCCAAGCAGACAGCCTCTTCATCTTCCTAGCCGCCCCTCTTCCTTCCATTCCTTCCCTTCTTCTTTCAGCGATTTAACCTTTTTTCTTCTTTATTTCCTAACCCTTGAATGGTGATTTACAGGTCCCATAGAGTTCATGAATCCAGGATTCCAATCGACAAGCTTTCAGGTCACCGAATTGAAAGCCGCAAATCTGCAAGGTCAATAGCTTTGTTTTCCAGGCCACATCCGTCGAGCGTAGAGCAAACTTTTCATGGATCAATCTTCAAATCTCTACCAGGTACACCCACTAGACTCATCAGGTAGTGGTATCGTAGAAGAGCTAGTCCTAACCAGGGCTTCATAGCCTTGGCGGTCCTATTTCTTCACTTGTAGGATCTATTTCTGCATGCATCTGCTTCTAGAATTTCTATAGAATTCCCTACTTCGAATCTTGGCTTGAAACTTGGGATATAAACTTCTAATTTAATGCTTAATACATAAAAAATAATTGGCATGCATGAATAGTCCTGCATTAAGGCTAAAGGAGGATATTCTTATTTCATCGTTAAACTGATGATTTATCAAGGTTCGGATATGTATATCTTATGAAACACAAGTCTGAAGCCTTTGATAAGTTCAAAGAGTATAAAAATATGGTTGAAAAATAAACTGGGCATAGTATTATAGTCCTTCGGTTTGATCGAGGAAGAGAATACTTGTCTAGTGAATTTCTTGATCATCTGAAAGACAAAGGCATTCTCTCTGAATGGACCCCTCCATACACACCATAGTTAAATGGTATAGCTAAAAGGAGGAATCATACCCTGCTGACATGGTACGGCCCATGATGTGCTTCACAGACCTTCCAATATTTTTTGGGGTTATGCCCTAGAGACTACTACCTACATATTGAACAAAGTGCCATCAAAGGCAGTTAAAAGCACTCTATATGAATTATGGAAAGAGAAAAAGCTAAGTCTTAAATATTTTAAGATTTGGGGTTGCGCTGCTTATGTCAGGAATATTCTTGGACATAAGTTAAGTGCTAGAGCTGACAAGTATAGGTTTGTAAGATATCCTAAAGAAGTTATTAGCTACCTTTTCTACCACCTTATTGAGCAAAAGGTTTTTGTTAGTAGGCATGCCACATTTATGGAAAGAGAATTTATCCAAGAAGGGGGTAGTGGGAGGATATTTGAACTTGAAAAAGTTCAACCTATAATTCCTCAACCAGATGTTCCTAAGGTTTAGGAACAACCACAACACATACCTCCTCTTTATAGGTCAGAGAGAGTGCGAAGTGCACCTCTTAGATATGGTTTTGTTATTGGAAACGATAATGAAGCCAATATCATATAGGATAATGATCCTGTGACCTATACGGAAGCTGTCATGAGTAGAGACTCTGACAAATGGCTGAAAGCCATGAAATCTGAGATGGAATCCATGTACTAATCTGAGATGGAATCCATGTACTCTAATCAAGTTTGGACATTAGTTGATCCACCTGAGGTAGTAAATCCAATCAGGTGTAAACGGGTCTTCAAGAAGAAGATTGGAGCAGATGGTCAAGTAGAGACTTATAAGGCCAGGTTGGTGGCAAAAGGTTTCAGACAAAGACATGGTATGACTATGATGAAACTTTTTCACTAGTAGCTATGCTTAAGTCCATTCAGATATTACTTGCTATAGCTGCATATTAGGATTATGAGATCTGGCAAATGGACATAAAGACTATTTTCCTTAATGGATACCTTAAGAAAGAAGTCTATATGTTACAGCCAGAAGGGGTTATCTTGAGTGAGAGACCAAACCAAGTATATAGGCTTAAGAAATCTATTTATGGATTAAAGCAAGCATCAAGGTGTTGGAACATCCGCTTTGATGAAACAATCAAGGAGTTTGGTTTTATCAAGAATGTGGATGAACCGTGTGTACAAGAAGACAAGTGGGAGTACACTTGTTTTCTTGGTTTTGTATGTTGATGACATACTCATTGGAAATGATATCCCAATATTGCAATCGGTCAAATCTTGGCTATCAAAATAGTTTTTCATGAAGGATTTGAGAGAGGCACCCTATATACTAGGTATAAAGATCTATAGAGATAGATCTACGAGGATGCTTGGCTTATTCCAATTCAGGTATATTGACTTAGTGTTGAAGAGATTCAACATGGAGGGAAGTAAAAAAGGTTACTTGCCTATGAGTCAAGCCATACACCTATCCAACAAGATGTCTTCTAAGACACCAGAAGAGAGAGAGAATGAGTTTGATCCCTTATGCTTCGGTTGTAGGATCAATTATATATGCCATGTTATGTACCAAGCCTGATGATGCTTATGCCTTTAGCATAGTAAGCAGGTTCCATGCTAATCTAGGGAAGGATCATTGGAAAGCTATGAAAAATATTCTTAAGTACCTGAGAAAGACTAAAGATATTTTTCTAATATATGGTGGATTAGAGTTGAAACTAGAAGGGTATATAGATTCTAGTTCTCAATCAGATCCAGATGATAGCAAATCCATATCAGGGTATGTCTTCACTCTATATGGTGGTGCAGTGAGTTTAAAGAGTATAAAGCAGTAAACTATAGCTGACTCAGTCATTGAGGCAAAGTACATAGCTACAAGTGAAGCCATAAAGGAAGTTATGTGGATGAAGAAATTCATCACAAAATTGGACATGGTTCCTACGATAGAACAACCGGTGTCACTTTATTGTGGTAACAGTAGAGTTATTATGCAAGCTAAGGAACCAAGTATCATAATAAGTCCAAGCAAATCCTAAGATGCTTCCACCTCGTTCAAGAAATCATTAAAAGAAATGATGTGATTGTAGAACGAGTTGATACAAAGAACAACATAGCTGACCCATTCACTAAAGCACTACCACAGCAGCAGTTTGATCATCACTTAGATTGTATGGGTATAAGATACAAAGGTGATTGGCTTTAGCGCAAGTGGGAGATTGAAAGAATAGTACCCTAAAAGCCAATCTTTGTATGGGCATTTCTATAATCTTCCAACTCATGTATGATATTTTAAGATAAATGAAAAGGCATTTTGATTCATCATATTGCTGTATCTTATTAAGATTATGATGAACCCCATAGGTTAGGGAAATAGAATTAAGGTTATAATGGAGATCATAATGGTGAGACCTAAGTTTCTATAAACCCTAATCTAAAATATTCCTGGTCATTGGATCATCGATTCAGGGATCGATGTTTTCCGGTAAGACTAGCACATCCTATGTATGTTCAAAAGGAGGGTGGTTGGTCTCATAGCTACTTATGTAGGGACACTAATACAAGGATGTGGGTGCTCATTAGGGTATGAGTTCACTGAACTGATCCGCCTTGAGAACATCTTATGGAGGTCTTGTTACTTGTCAAAAGATAGTTCTCATAGTGAGAGTTGTGCATATGATCCTTAGACTTGAGACTACCATAGTATCTTGTGCACATGAACCTATATTTTGGTGCATACTCATTCATAGAAATTAAGTCATGTATGGGGTACTTCTGGATATGGTGGATTATGTATGAAGGTAATGAGTAGGTCAATACAGAATCGATCACTCATAGTAAGAGGGGAACTTATCCCATGAAATCTCTTCGACTGTTGACTCAAGAAGTCTTTGATCAAAGCATGATGAGATTAGATAGGGTTTCTAATCCTTCATCAGTCAAGTCTTCATTATCGAATTGATATTCAAAATGATTAAGTGCTAGGGTTTGATATTTATCCATGCCCATCACTTAATCGGGATACAGGAAGATCGAAGGATTGAATTGCACGGTAACTTTCCACTGAAGGGTATTTTGATAATTTTTATAAAATTTCATATCTTTCAGGTAGGCATGAGACATTGCTAGATGTCAATCATGTCTTGTAGGTTTTCATGAATCAATTCGATTAGATTCATGAGTCAATTTAGAAGCTAGTTCAAATTGGCAACTTAGGTCAGCTCAATTTGACCTAATTAGGTCAATCAGGTTCAGTTGGATCGAATTGGCTTGGACCTAGACCTATTGCTGGCTAGATATGGAATCCAAAGGGTCACACATATCAGGAAATTCATCAAGGAAGTCAATTAGATTTTTATTAGGACATAGGATCCTAATTGGCTAGCTAACTGACATACTAGCATATGTTGGCTAGCCCAACTCTTAACCCAATAGGATTGGATCTAGTTGCTTGTTATTTGGGCTAACCAATTTAAGTAAAAATTAAATTGGGTTGAATCCTAAGTGGGATAGCATAATTCAAATTTTATCTAGATTTTTGTTGGACTTATTTTGGATTTATGGAAGAGTCCATGTTGGAACGGACTCTTGGGCGCCAATTTGGTTTCACGCCAATATTAGAATGCGTAGAAGGACAAAGAGTCCTTCTACCAGTTAGACACAAGTTCTAAATAAGTGCTAAGACCCTCATCCTAATCTCCATGCCTTTTTGAAGTGTTTTTTAATGGTCAAAAGATGGAAATTTCATGGAAGGAGGTTGGCGCAACATGAAAGGTCATGACCTTTCATGGATTGGTGCTAAAACACATGGCAGAGTCCTTGTGTTTGAAGGCTCTTAGATATCCGATGCATCCCTTCATACTTCCATGACTTTTGGCACTTTAAATGACCAGTAATTAACATATGGCAGGAGATTAAAATGCTGGAAAAATCAAAGAGACATTTATATGTCTCTTGGTTTATGAAAGGGTGTATCATGATAAGTCTGTCCATCCAATAAGACTCCTCATTGAAGGGACTTATCAAATGGCTGTAGAAAAAGCATATCAGGTGCCCCATCCTACTCTATATAAGGCATCGGTGTTTTGATGCCAGATCACTTCAATTCCCATCGAAAAACCCAACCTGCTATTTTATCTTCCTCCCCCCTTAAGACAAGGTTTGTCTTTTTAAGACAAAGCTTGTTCTTTAGAGACGAGGCTAGTCTTCTAAGACAAGAGCTAGGGAGAAAAATAGAGAAGATATTCGAGATCCAAGAGGGTATATAGAGAGGTATCTGAGTGCCCTACAGGAGGGTAGGGAGTTTAACAAGGGAGAAAATCTGAAAGGCTGCCAAAAGAGTCCCAATCAAAAAAGCAACCGTTATAGGAGTGCTTCCTTGGTCTGGTTCCTGTGTGGATCATCTTTGGAGGGCATGCACTTGTGTACCTCATGAAAATAAAGGATAATAGTGCTCTAAGTATTCTTTTGTAGCCCTAAAGTTTAGACTTATTTATTGTTATGCATAAGTGGTCCTAGGATTTAGGGTTCCAGCTGGTCAGGGTTTTAAAAATGAAATTTTTGAAACCCATTCTTCCACTGTGCCCGACCCGAGTAATCCAATAGACAGGAAATGTTTCCATGTTCATTTCTATGCAATTGAGGGTCTTATCTCTGGCTTTTAATGGTGTGCTCCCACTTATAAAAGTACTCCCACTAGCTGGAGGATTGCTACCTCTTCCTTCAGCAATTTCAGGATATGATCGATCACCCTCACCAGTAGATTGTATGGCATCTTCTTGTAACTCATACAGTCAGACATCTTTTCACACTTCACTAATGCTTGGAAACTCCTTAAGAAATCCACATCATGTGACTTTGTCTCAGTCATCCCACCATCTGGATGTTTACCATACATCATATAGCCCTTCGAATTTTCAGGGTACCTGATGAACACCTACTTGCTTGCTCTAGGACCTAGTTTCCCAAATCTATGTGAAGGGCTATGAACAACAAAACCCCATGGGTGTAAGTAGTATAAACTAGGCATCCTGCCACTCTATAACTCATATGGAGTAGAAAGAATGGATTTAGTAGGAACTCGATTAAGGATGTAGGCTGCAGTTAAAAAAACATCTCCCCAAAAAGTTATGGAGAGATGAGCTTGTGCCATCATCAACCTAACCATGTCTAATAAAGTATAGTTCCTGTGTTTTGCAACATCATTTTGTTGTGGAGTGCTAGGAATAGTGAGCTACCTTTGAATGCCTTTTTGCTCATAATATGTCTTGAACTGATCAAACAAGTACTTACAACCTTGATCAGTTTGAAGTACCTTTACACTTCTCCCTATTTGATTCTCAACCTTCGTAACAGAGTATTTCAAACAATCTAAAGTTTCAAAATGGTGAGAAAGCAAATACACATAGCCATAGCAAGAATAGTCATCATTGAATGTGAACAAATAGCATGCACCATGCTGGGATCTCACATTCATTAGCCTATAAATATCTGAGTGGATCAGCTCCAGAGGATGAGTGGCACAAGTGGCCTTGCCAAAAGGCTTTCTATATGCCTTCCTAGCTAGATAAGGTTAGCACACAGGTAGGTCAACCTTGGCAAGAGATCCCAATAGGCCTTCTTGAGATAGTCTATTCATTCTCTCTTGACCTATATGGCCAATACATTGTCACTTCATTTATTGTTGGATAATAAAAAGCTAATGGGATCCAATTTTTATAATTGGTATTGAAAGTTGAAAATAATGTTGGAGCATGAATGGATCTTGTACGTGTTGATAGATTTGGCACATAAGGAGCTTGCTCCGAATGCTCGAGGTCTGGTCATAGACACTTACCAAAAGTGGGTCAATGATTGAACCATAATTTGATGCATTCTGTGGGCATCCATGAATGATGAGTTTAGTCGCATATTCAAGGAACTCAGCCGGAGGTTATACTTCAAGTATTGAAAGAATCTCTTGGCACTCCTAATGATGTTGAAAGGTACAAAATATCTTGTACCATATTCAATGCTAAGAAATGGAAGGAAAAAATAAAAAGAAAGTACAATATGCTCAGCTAAGCCAGATCAAGAAAAACAGGTCAGACCAGAGTTAGGCAAAGTTCTTCTTCTATAAGAAGTATGGATACTGGAAGAGGAATTTGAAAGGATTATGCCCTATAAGCCAATATCTGTATCTCCCAGACCATTGTAAATTGACAAATTAATAAAGGCAATAATTTTTTCATCATTCGCTGTGTCATTATATGATGAACCCCATAGATTAGGGCTATGGTTGTAGGGCTATGATGAGATCATACCAGTGAGATCTAAAGGCCTTAAAACCCTAATCTAGAATATTCCTAGTCATAGGAACCCTGAGTTGGGGATCAGGGTTTCCGGTAAGACTGGCACATCCTATGTATGCTGAAAAGGGTGACTGCTCTCACAGTCACTTGTGTAGGACACTAATACAAGGATGTGGGTGCTCATTAGCGAATGAGTTCACTGAATAGATCCAGTTTGAGAACATCTAATGGAGCCTTAGCTACTTGTCAATAGATATTTCTCATAGTGGGAGTTGTACAAGTAGTCCTATGACCTGAGACTGCCATAATACCTTATGTACATGAACCCATGCTTTGGTTCAATCTCATTCATGACACTGGGTCATGCACAAGGTTGATGCTGGGTGTGGTGAATTGTATATGAAGGAAATGAGTAGGTCAACAAGGAATTGATCACTCCTAGTAGGAGGAGATTGCATCCAGCCAAATTAGGTCAGATGATGATTCAGGAAATCTTTGATCAAAGTATAGATATTAGAAATAATTTCTAATATCGAATTAATTGAATCATTAGTGTATGACTGAGCTGGGAATGAGTATAAACTAGATTTGACATGATTCCATATCCATAGTTATATTCGGGATGCAAGATGATTGAAGGATCGAATTGTACGGGAACTTTCCACTGAAGGGTAGTTTTGGAATTACACCAGAATTTCCATATCTTCCGGGTAGACATGACACGTTGCTAGACGTCAATCTTGTCTTGTGGGTTGATCAAATTAAATGGTTTAATTGGATCACTAATTAGGAGGAGTCCTAATTGACTGACTCGAGTTAGCTCGATTTGACCTAAATCGATTAGAATGAGTTCTGATCAGATTAGGTCAACTTGCACTCGGACCCACTGCTGGCTAAGTATGGAACCCAATGGGTCACACACTTAGGACAGATAATCAAGGTTTTAATTTGGAATTAAATCTCGTTTGCAGATGAATACACTAGCATGTGTTGCAAACCATGGCTTCTACTTGAATCGGATTCGAGTTAGGGTTCCGATTTGGTCTTTTTTAGATCCAAATTCATTCCGGCTTGAATCTAATTGAAGATTCAACACATTGGGCTAATAGTAGGCTAGCAATTGGGCTAACCTAAGAGGCTAAACCCCTTTCCCACATCGCCTAAGTCCCTCCCCTTTTTTCCCACGCGCGCGCGCAAGGAGAAGAGTCCACGCGCGTGTGGACTCTTTCCAAGTCGCGTCTTTGCATGAAAAGAAAGAAAAAAGGGCCGGTGTTTTTGAAGAGGCATGGAAGAGAGTCCACCTAGGCGTGGACTCTCCAAAAAAGGGAAAATACCGTGAAAAGAAAAGGAAAAACACCGAAGGGGCGCGACTCTTCTTTCTGCGCGCGCCCTTCTGTGTTTTTCGCGATCCTTCTTCGCGTCTTCCCATCCCAAAGGCCGTGAGATTAATCCCAAGGGCCGTGAGATAAAGAGAGAAGACGTGAGAAGGGAGAGAGGGACGTGAGAGGATGATTAAAAGATGAGAAGGCGCCTCTCTGTCGCCTATTTAAGGAGAAGACTTCACCGTGAAAATTGATTCCAGATTTTCTACGGCGAAGCCTTACTTCTTTTTCCCTCTCCCTCTCCAGAAGACTGTTTCCCCCTCCTCTCTTTCCTCTTTGATTCCTTTACAGAGGCTAGGCTCTGTCGAATCTCAAACGGAAGGAGAGTCAGAGAGAGAAACTCTCCGACGGTAAAGGAAGAAGGCGCCCCTCCTTCCTTTCTTTCTTACATTAAGACAATCTTGTCTTAATTCTCTTCTCCCTCCAAGACAAGCCTTGTCTCATTTTAGGACAAGGGCTTATTCTTAAGACCAGAGTGTCTTAAGGGGCCAAAGTTGCTAAAAGACTAGGAGAAGGGTAAGAAAGAAGGTTTAGTCCCAGTTTGGCCAGAGGAGTCCTAGCCAATAGCCCATATATCAAGTTCTTGGGGTAGAACTTGATTGGAAGGAACTCAATTAAGGAGTCACTGTCTTGATTATCTGCCCGTGTGGATCACCATCGGAGGGCGGACAAGTGGACGCCTGGTGTGTTCAACAGGCTACTCAATTTGGAGTTTATTTCTGCATCAGACTGGAAATAGCGATCTGAGGTTAGTATTTAAAGTATGTTAAATTTGGACATACATGTAGTCACAGTTTTAATTGCTAATAAGGAGATTTTGGGATTAGGGTTCGGACCTGATTTCATAAAACATTGAAATCCACACTTCCGCACTGGTTCCCGAACCCAACAATGGTATCAGAGCCTCCTTATTAGGATTAAAACTCATGCAGTTCAATTCATGATGTAGTATCATGTTAAAGTTTTTATATTGATGCACAAAGCATGTCTTTGGTTGAACATGAGTTTGATGATTGCCACCAGTTAGGGTTTTCCACTGAAACCCTAATTGTCTTAGAGATATGATTAGCCCTGGAGCCATCATACTGAAATAAGGTTGCCCTGGCATAATGGTGTATCCATTATGTGGTAAATGGTTGTCCTAGTATGATGGCACACATTTCACATATTTGCTTAGTTTAAAGCATGTATTAATATATGTGATAGCTTTTAATCGAATGTGCTGGCATTGCATAAATCCCTCTTAAAATTATATTAAGTGGTAGTATAGTTAACCGATAAGCATTATTAGTCATGATGAATAATTAGTCATTTCGGTGTCTAGAAAGGTGGTTCTGGGAAGGTAAAGGGATTCGTGGTTTTTAATTGGTTCCGTTGACTGACCTGGCCAATTTTAAATTGGTGTCTAGGAAAGCAACGGGGGGACCCCCACATCTCTTCCACTAGCCTGGCCGATCTGATTGATTTAATTCTTGACTAACATGCTTGGTGTTAAAATACTATTATTGGCCTTCCTTCATGATAGGTCATTATTGTGTTACGATCTATACTAGGTTTGTTGTGTACACACAAGACCTAATATGGTGACTAACACAATTTTTGGCCTAATACAATTATTTGTTTATGGCATGATTTAATGTAATATTTTGTTGTGTACACACAAGGGTATTACTATTAAAGTCATGACTATATGGCAATGAAGGGTCTTACTTAACTAAAATATTATAGTTTGTTGTGTATACACAAGGCTATTAATATTTTAGAGGCCGGGATAAGTTGAGAATTGTACGGGTTACAATTGGAAAGAGTTTTCCTACCTATGAACTTATATAAGATTTGTTGTGTACACACAAGGTTTTTATAAGGGATTGGGATCTCAACCCCACTAAGAAAAACTAATTAGGGTTTTCTCGATCATCGTATAGAGGGTTATGATGCTCGATAAAATAGTGGGAGACATAATTAAATTAAAGTCCTAATTTAATTATGTATTGTCATTTCATGGTTGTTTGCTTATGTATTGTTCTTTGTTTAAATGTAGATAAATGGCCTCTTCACTCTCACTCCGTAGTATTTTAGATGCCAACAAATTGACTGGGCCTAATTATGTTGATTGGCTGAGAAATTTAAAAATAGTACTCAGTCAAGAAAGAATTTCCTATATTCTTGATACCCCAATTTTGGAACCACCAAGGGAAGATGCCTCGCAAGAGGAGAAGACCACATATAATATGTGGCAAAATGACTCACTTACTGTCAAGTGTGTTATGCTTGCCTCTATGACTAATGAGTTGCAGAGGCAGCATGACAGCATGGATACTAACTCCATACTGCTCAATTTAAAAGAGCTTTATGGAGAACACAGTAGAACTGCTAGATATGAAATATCTAAGCAGTTGTTCCGTGCAAGGATGACAGAAGGTACATCAGTACAAGACCATGTATTAAAGGTAATTGATCTAATCACTCGATTAGGTCAATTAGGTTTTGTAATGGATGGGGAGTTGAATCAAGACTTGATCTTGCAATCACTCCCAGAGTCATTTTCACAGTTTGTTCTTAATTACCATATGAACAAACTTAATTCTTCCTTGCCTGAGCTGTTGAATATGTTGAAGACAGCAGAGAGCCATGTAAAGAAAAATAAGGCTCCAGTTCTTCTTGTGGATAAGAAGAAGACAGGCAAAAGGGGTTCCAATAAGAGGATGAATCCCAAAGGGGGCATTAAGAAGAAGAAAGGAAAGAAGGCCTCCGGACAGATGACCTGCTTTCATTGTGGCAAGCCGGGTCATTGGAAAAGGAACTGCAAGGTTTACCTTGCAAGTGTGAAGCCTGGTGCATCAGAGGCACCAAAAGGTATGAAAGAAGTTCATACTATTTTGTCATTGGATTCTTCCATTTCAAATACTTGGGTGTTGGATACCGCCTGTGGTCATAACATCTGCAAATCATTGCAGGGACTTCAGGGGCTTAAAGTATTGAAGGAAGGTAACTTTGAGCTCTACGGTGCTGGAGGGGACCCCATCCAAGCAGAAGCTGTAGGGACTTATATTTTGAAGTTACCTTCAGGGAAGATCTTGGAGCTAAGGAATTGTTACTATATGCCAAAAATCATTAGAAATATCATATCTGTACCCTTGTTACTTAAACAAGGATATACTATGAATGTAATGAGCAGTGGCTGCTCAATTTCTTTATCTAATGAAATTATATGTTATGGCATATTCTGCAATGGTCTATTAACTCTTTCCACTAATGACAATATTTTTCATGTTTCTAACAAACGGAAAAGAGATGATGTAAACAATACCTTACTTTGGCATTGTCGACTTGGACATATTAGTGAGACTAGGATTAACAAGTTATACAAAGAAAATTTCTTTGATCCTTATGACTATGAGTCATTAGGAACTTGTGAATCATGTCTCATGGGTAAGATGACCAAGACTCCATTTAGTGGACATGGAGAAAGGACAAAAGAGTTATTGGGACTCATACACACAGATGTATGTGGGCCTATGACAACTCAAGCCTATGGTGGATACTCATACTTCATCACATTTACTGATGATTTTTCAAGGTATGGATTTGTGTATCTAATGAAACATAAGTCCGAGGCTTTTGAAAAATTTTTAGAGTATCAAAGTATGGTAGAAAAACAGACAGGAAAAAGTATAAAGATCCTCCGATCAGATAGAGGAGGTGAGTACTTATCCACTGAGTTTCTTGATCACCTTAAAGATAAGGGGATCATCTCTGAATGGACTCCTCCTTACACACCACAATTAAATGGTGTTGCTGAAAGGAGGAATCGTACTTTATTAGATATGGTACGGTCCATGATGTGCTTCACGGAGTTACCTTTTTCTTTCTGGGGATATGCTTTGGAAACAGCAACTTATATCTTGAATAGAGTACCATCTAAAACTGTTTCTAGCACTCCATATGAATTATGGAGAGGTAAGAAGCCCAATCTTAAGTATATTAAGATATGGGGATGTCCAGCCTATGTAAAAAGAAATTTTGGACATAAACTAGATGCTAGAGCAGACAAATGTCTATTTATGGGATATCCTAGAGATAGTATAGGATATCTGTTCTACCACCCTACTGAACAAAAGGTTTTGGTCAGTAGGCATGCCACTTTTATGGAAAAGGAATTCATCCTACAAAAGGGCACTGGTAGAAATATCGAACTTAATGAGATTCAACAAATAGACACTTCTCAGTCAAGTAACAACATAGTTAATATAGAACCTGAACACACTCCTATCCGTAGGTCTGATAGGGTGCGACAGGCACCTGAGAGGTATGGGTTCATAATTGAAAATAATGAAGCCCAAATCATTCAAAATGATGAGCCTCTAACCTATACGGAAGCAGTCATGAGTAGAGACTCAGACAGATGGCTTGAAGCCATGAGATCCGAGATGGACTCCATGTATGTCAACCAAGTATGGTCTTTGGTTGATGCACCAGAGGGTATTAACCCTATTGGGTGTAAATAGGTCTATAAAAGGAAGATTGGGGCAGATGGCCAAGTTGAAACTTATAAAGCCAGATTGGTGGCTAAGGGTTTCAGACAAAAGTAGGGAATAGATTATGATGAAACATTTTCCCCTGTTGCCATGATCAAATCTATTCGGATTATGCTTGCTATAGCAGCATATCATGATTATGAGATCTGGCAAATGGATGTAAAAACTGCATTCCTCAATGGTTTCCTTGAGGAAGAGGTTTATATGTCACAGCCAGAAGGTTTTGTCTTGGAGACTAAACCTAATCAGGTATGTAGGCTAAAGAAATCCATTTATGGATTAAAGCAAGCATCCAGGAGTTGGAACATCCGATTTGATAAAACAGTCAAAGAATTTGATTTTTTCAAAAATGAGGATGAACCTTGTGTGTACAAGAAAACTAGTGGGAGTGCCATAGTTTTCTTAGTTCTATATGTTGATGATATACTTCTTATTGGGAATGATATCCCAATGCTACAATCAGTCAAAGTGTGGTTATCGAAACAGTTTTCCATGAAAGACTTGGGAGAAGCATCATATATACTGGGTATAAAGATCTATAGAGAAAGATCAAGAAGGATGCTAGGCTTGTCCCAGTCTAGGTACATTGACCAGGTGCTAAAGAGATTTAGCATGGAGGAAAGTAAAAGAGGTTACTTACCTATTGGTAATGGCATACGTCTTTCTAAGAGGATGTCTCCTAAGACACCTGAAGAAAGAAATAGAATGAATTCTATACCTTATGCTTCGGCTATAGGGTCGATTATGTATGCTATGTTATGTACCAGGCCTGATGTGGCATATGCCTTGGGTGTAACCAGTAGATTTCAGGCTGATCCAGGAGAGGATCACTGGAAGGCTGTGAAAAATATTCTTAAGTACCTGAGAAGGACTAAGGATATTTTTCTTATATACGGAGGATCTGATCTTAAACTAGAAGCCTATTCAGACTCTAGTTTTCAATCAGACCCAGATGATAGTAAATCCATTTCAGGGTATGTCTTTACCTTGAATGGTGGAGCAGTAAGTTGGAAGAGCACTAAACAGCAGACTGTAGCTGACTCAACTACCGAGGCAGAGTACATAGCTGTCAGTGAAGCCGCCAAGGAAGCTGTCTGGATGAAGAAATTCATCACAGAGTTGGGAGTAGTTCCTGAGATTGAGAACCCGGTGCCACTCTATTGTGATAACACTGGAGCAGTTGCTCAAGCTAAGGAACCGAGAGCCCATCACAAGTCCAAGCACATTCTGAGACGCTTCCATCTTGTCCGAGAGATAATCGAAAGACAAGAAGTCTGCATCAATAGAGTGGATACAAAGAACAACATAGCAGACCCGTTCACTAAGGCTCTACCACAGCGGGATTTTGATCGCCACCTCGATTGTATGGGGTTAAAGAATAAGAGCGATTGGCTTTAGTGCAAGTGGGAGATTGAAAGGATTATGCCCTATAAGCCAATATCTGTATCTCCCAGACCATTGTAAATTGACAAATTAATAAAGGCAATAATTTTTTCATCATTCGCTGTGTCATTATATGATGAACCCCATAGATTAGGGCTATGGTTGTAGGGCTATGATGAGATCATACCAGTGAGATCTAAAGGCCTTAAAACCCTAATCTAGAATATTCCTAGTCATAGGAACCCTGAGTTGGGGATCAGGGTTTCCGGTAAGACTGGCACATCCTATGTATGCTGAAAAGGGTGACTGCTCTCACAGTCACTTGTGTAGGACACTAATACAAGGATGTGGGTGCTCATTAGCGAATGAGTTCACTGAATAGATCCAGTTTGAGAACATCTAATGGAGCCTTAGCTACTTGTCAATAGATATTTCTCATAGTGGGAGTTGTACAAGTAGTCCTATGACCTGAGACTGCCATAATACCTTATGTACATGAACCCATGCTTTGGTTCAATCTCATTCATGACACTGGGTCATGCACAAGGTTGACGCTGGGTGTGGTGAATTGTATATGAAGGAAATGAGTAGGTCAACAAGGAATTGATCACTCCTAGTAGGAGGAGATTGCATCCAGCCAAATTAGGTCAGATGATGATTCAGGAAATCTTTGATCAAAGTATAGATATTAGAAATAATTTCTAATATCGAATTAATTGAATCATTAGTGTATGACTGAGCTGGGAATGAGTATAAACTAGATTTGACATGATTCCATATCCATAGTTATATTCGGGATGCAAGATGATTGAAGGATCGAATTGTACGGGAACTTTCCACTGAAGGGTAGTTTTGGAATTACACCAGAATTTCCATATCTTCCGGGTAGACATGACACGTTGCTAGACGTCAATCTTGTCTTGTGGGTTGATCAAATTAAATGGTTTAATTGGATCACTAATTAGGAGGAGTCCTAATTGACTGACTCGAGTTAGCTCGATTTGACCTAAATCGATTAGAATGAGTTCTGATCAGATTAGGTCAACTTGCACTCGGACCCACTGCTGGCTAAGTATGGAACCCAATGGGTCACACACTTAGGACAGATAATCAAGGTTTTAATTTGGAATTAAATCTCGTTTGCAGATGAATACACTAGCATGTGTTGCAAACCATGGCTTCTACTTGAATCGGATTCGAGTTAGGGTTCCGATTTGGTCTTTTTTAGATCCAAATTCATTCCGGTTTGAATCTAATTGAAGATTCAACACATTGGGCTAATAGTAGGCTAGCAATTGGGCTAACCTAAGAGGCTAAACCCCTTTCCCACATCGCCTAAGTCCCTCCCCTTTTTTCCCACGCGCGCGCGCAAGGAGAAGAGTCCACGCGCGTGTGGACTCTTTCCAAGTCGCGTCTTTGCATGAAAAGAAAGAAAAAAGGGCCGGTGTTTTTGAAGAGGCATGGAAGAGAGTCCACCTAGGCGTGGACTCTCCAAAAAAGGGAAAATACCGTGAAAAGAAAAGGAAAAACACCGAAGGGGCGCGACTCTTCTTTCTGCGCGCGCCCTTCTGTGTTTTTCGCGATCCTTCTTCGCGTCTTCCCATCCCAAAGGCCGTGAGATTAATCCCAAGGGCCGTGAGATAAAGAGAGAAGACGTGAGAAGGGAGAGAGGGACGTGAGAGGATGATTAAAAGGTGAGAAGGCGCCTCTCTGTCGCCTATTTAAGGAGAAGACTTCACCGTGAAAATTGATTCCAGATTTTCTACGGCGAAGCCTTACTTCTTTTTCCCTCTCCCTCTCCAGAAGACTGTTTCCCCCTCCTCTCTTTCCTCTTTGATTCCTTTACAGAGGCTAGGCTCTGTCGAATCTCAGAACGGAAGGAGAGTCAGAGAGAGAAACTCTCCGACGGTAAAGGAAGAAGGCGCCCCTCCTTCCTTTCTTTCTTACATTAAGACAATCTTGTCTTAATTCTCTTCTCCCTCCAAGACAAGCCTTGTCTCATTTTAGGACAAGGGCTTATTCTTAAGACCAGAGTGTCTTAAGGGGCCAAAGTTGCTAAAAGACTAGGAGAAGGGTAAGAAAGAAGGTTTAGTCCCAGTTTGGCCAGAGGAGTCCTAGCCAATAGCCTATATATCAAGTTCTTGGGGTAGAACTTGATTGGAAGGAACTCAATTAAGGAGTCACTGTCTTGATTATCTGCCCGTGTGGATCACCATCGGAGGGCGGACAAGTGGACGCCTGGTGTGTTCAACAGGCTACTCAATTTGGAGTTTATTTCTGCATCAGACTGGAAATAGCGATCTGAGGTTAGTATTTAAAGTATGTTAAATTTGGACATACATGTAGTCACAGTTTTAATTGCTAATAAGGAGATTTTGGGATTAGGGTTCGGACCTGATTTCATAAAACATTGAAATCCACACTTCCGCACTGGTTCCCGAACCCAACAGAATTGTCCTCTTTACATTAGCTCGCTAGGCCTAAATGGGCCAAGGAAGAATAAGAACCAGCAAGCAGTTGCTGGACAAGGTATTTATATGATAACACCTTGTAATTATTTCATTTGTGATACTATAACTTGAGTATTAGATACCAAAAGCTCTATTAATATTTGCAATATGTTGCAGGGACTTCGGGTTAGTAAAAGATTTGAAAATGATGAGAGATTCCTAAATATTAGAGATGGAAAGTCAGTTCTAGTTCTTTCTTTAGGAATAGTCAAGCTTGTTTTTGATACTAATATCATTATTTTAGATGATTGCCATTATTGTCTTAATTTTATGATAAATATAATATCTGTAGGCCTTTTGGCCAAGAATGCTTATCATTTATTAATAAAAGATAATTATTGTGATATCATTATGAATGGTGTTATTGTAATGCATGGACAACTAAAAATAATATTTATGTACTCTCATAGCTTGTTAATATAGTGTACACATTGAGTAAACATCCTAAGATAGATAATGTCAGTGATACTTATCTTTGGCATTGTAGGTTAGGTCATATTAACAAGAATATGATAAATAGGTTGAGACAAGAAGGTCTTCTTGAGATTAATGATTATGAATTATTACCAACCTATGAATATTATCTTCTTATGAAGATGACCAAGCTACCTTTTACTGGAAAAGGTGAAAGAGCCACTGAGATTCTGAGTCTACTACGTACTGATGTATGTAGACCAATGAATATCAGTGCTAGGGGTAGGTATTTCTATTTCATTATGTTTACAGATGACCTTTTAAGGTTCTTTTATGTCTATCTTATAAGAAATAAATATGAATCATTTGAAATGTTCAGATAATTCAGATCAGATCAAGGAGGAGAATATCTCACTAGTGAGTTTCTGATTTATTTAGAGAAGAACAGGATTCTTTCTCAATGGACACCTCTAGGAACACCCCAATTAAATGGACTGTTTGAAAGAAGGAATTGAACTTTGTTAGACATGGTTCGGTCCATGATGGACTTTTATAATCTATCAATCTCTTTTTGGGGATCTGCTCTTGAGTCAGCTTGTTACTTGTTAAATAAAGTTCCAAGCAATTCTATTAGCAAAATACCATATGAGTTATGAACAAGGTATAAGCCGATGGTCTCACACCTAAGAGTTTGGAGGTGCCTAACTTATATCAAACGTTTAAAACAGACAAGCTCAAACCTAGTTTTGACAAGTATATTTTCATAGGATACCTGAAAAAGTCTAAGGATTATTTCTTCCACCTTAATGATGAATAAAAGGTGTTTGTCAGTAAGAGGGTAGTCTTTTTGGAAAAAGGATTTCTCTAGAGAAGGAACTAATGCCCTAAGGTTGAACTTAAAGATATTCGATAGGTAGAAGAACCAATATTAATGATTGAACCCATAGAACCAAATTTAATTGAATCAAACTAGGAGCCCATTATAGAAGCACCATTAAGGAGATCTGTAGAGTACAACATCAGCTGGATAGATATTATAGTTTCTTAGTTTAGGATGGTCATCCTGTTGAACTTGATGAAAATAATGAGGATCCGATCATCTATATGGATATGATGTAAAGAGCTGATCTGATAACTGGCTAGAAGCCATGAATTTTAAAATGGAGTTCATGAAAGTCAACGATATATGGACACTCATTGATCTACCTAAAGGGGTGAAACACATAAGGTGTACATAGATTTTCAAAAAAAAAGGGGCATAGACGGGAAGGTGGAGATCTATAAAGTTTATCTGGTTTCCAAGGGATATCATCAACATTATGGTATTACTATGATGAGACATTTACACCTATGGTAATACTCAAGTCCATTCAAATTATACTTGCATTAGTGATGTATTTTGATTATAAAATCTAACAAATGGATGTGAAAATAGCTTTTTTAAATGAATAGCTAGAAGAACAGGTATATATGATATATCTTGAAGGGTTCACATCCATAAATGAAATAAAGGTGTACATGCTTCAAAGATCCATTTATGAATTGAAGTAAGCATCTCAAAGTTGGAACATGCATTTTGATAAAGTGATCAGAATGTATGGATTCGTTATGACCGGAGAAGAGCCCTGCTGATGCAGGACCGACCTGATCAGGATTATTTTAGAGAAGGGTGGATCGTTGGTTGCTAGGAAACGACCTTTAGGCTAGGTTCAACCAGGCCCAAAAATAAAAAAAACACTTTTTCCCCTTTTTTCCCCTTTTTTTCTCTATTTTCTTTTTTCATTTTTTTCATTTTTTTCTCTTTTTTTTTTTCAATTTTTTTCTCTTTATTTCTTGCCTAAATTAAAGTTGGCATTAGCATTTAGAATGGCTCTAAAATCCATGCGAGTCTCTGAAATCGGCAACAGGGGTGGGAGATGCTTTCACGTTCATGCGTGTCATCCTTCTTCTCCACGAATCGCTGCTATGGAACAGAGGAGGAGGGACTTCAAAAGGGAAGCTCATCGACTTCCTCGGAAGATCCGTCATCCAAAAAGGGTGGCGCAGTTGGCATCACGGGATTGGCAAAGATAGTTGCAGGGAGGCAGTGGTCTCGGCAGCAGGGGCGATTGGGGATGGGTGTCCGGTTCTTTAGGGAGAAGATGGTCGGCATGGACGGGGTTCCGGCAATGTCGTGCAATGCGGGCGATGGTAGCCAGGAGGAGTTCCAGTGGGATTGGGTGGCACAGAAATTTTGCTCGCAGGTGAGGTGATGGAGAGTGGAGGAAGGGGCGGAGATGCTAATGAGAGGCAGCAGGCAGAGAGGATGGCCCGAGCCCTTATCTGGGTTGGCCGGACTGATGGAAGGAGGAGGCCGGGTGGGAACTTTGGCCATGGCTTGGAGGGCATGATGCCATGGGTGCGATACGGCTATGGCTCAATTGTTCTAGCATGGGTGTGGGCGAGTCGATTGGTGTTTGGGTGGATTCGGGAGATGGCAGTCTCGGTGGTGATGTCGAAGATGTCAAAGGGAGGGGTGGTTGGCCTCCAGCAAGATTGGTGACCAGATGGTGCTTGGGTAGAGGTAGGATCCAGGAAAGATTGATGGCTTGGTGGTTTTTCTCAGATTCAGAAGAAAGGAAATAGAGAGTGGAAAGAGGAAACAATATAGATGAAGAAGAAAGATGGAATAGAAAATTTAGAAAGAAAAAAGAAAAAACATGGTTGGGTTACCCACCCAGGCTTCAGCACCCACTCTTATCCAGAGCGACCATGTAGGGCATCAGCACCCTCTCCTTAACTAGGAGTTTTTATTTTCTCTTCTCAAATATTCTTCGTCTATTTTTTATTCGAAGAATGATAAAACAATTAAATAGGCTAATCTGAGATATCCGATATCTTGATCTCAGATACCTCAACCTTAACCCTAACACATTCAAACTATTTATTTAAAAAAACAAACTAATCCAATAAATCTTAAAACATCGAAACAAACCATTCCTAAAACAACGATAAATTCATTTGATCGAGGTGCTGCATCAAGAACCGTGCTACATCGAGAACCGTACTGCATCGAAATGTGTGCCTCATCGACTTCAGGATCTTGGATTGCAGGGTTTGGGCTGGATTGGCTTCGGATTCTAGGCTAGCTTCTAAGTTGGGTTGGCTTCAGGTTTTGGCTTGGGCTAAGTTTCAGGTTCTGGGTTGGACTGCTTCAGATTCTGGGCTAGCTTTAGCTTCTAGGCTGAGCTGGGCTTCAGGTTCTGGGCTGCTTCAGATTCTGGGCTAGTCGATGTTCCTATCACCTATATATACAAATGTCCATTATTGATTTTGATGATTAACAAAATACTTAAGTATGTTTGAATATTAACAGTTTTTTGAAGTATGTTTTTAATAGAAAAAGGTACTCATCAAAATAGCAAAATTGAACTGCTTGTCAAAAGATTGAAGAAGCCCTTTCTATAGTTGAAACATTAGTGATTAATGGATTTAAGTATTTAAGACTTGCTTGAAAGGAATTAATGAGTTCATTTGAAAAAATATTTAGCAGAGTTTTAGTCATTTTTAAAGAAGTTTCAGCAAGTGTCGACTCAAAGTGTCGATTCACAGTTCAAGTGTCGACCCATTACAGTGCAAGTATCGACTCAAGCTGGCACGTAGAAAGAAGTTTTAGTGGCATGCTTGAAGTGTTGACTCATGCCATTCAAGTGTCGACTCAAGGTGTCGACCCAAAGCCTGAGATAGAATTTTTCCAGAACATGCTGAAATCCAAGATTTGCCTCAAGTGTCGACTCATGTGTCGACTCACCAGATGAAGTGTCAACTCACTTGAGATTTTCTTAGAGCTTCAATGCAAAATCTTGAACTAGGTGTCGACTCATGGGACTCAAGTGTCGATCCTAAGTGTCGACTCACAGCTTGAAGTGTCGATAGTTGGAGTTCTGGGAACAATAATGGCTAGTTTTTTTCAAATGCACAACTTATCCTTTTAGCTCCCAATGGCTAGTTTTTCGTGTCTAACGGTCATAAACCAATTTTTAGGCCTTGGGATGGTATTTAAGTAATTCAAATTGAAGAGGAATCAAGAGAAAATGAATAGAGAATAAAAAAAAGAAAGAGAGCAAGTGCATTCACTCATACATTTATTGAGAGCTTTTACTTCCAAGAAAAGAAGCCTTCAAGCATTCAAAACAATCAAGAGCCTTCAAGTCCAACAACTTTTGAGCATTGATTGAGACTTCATCAAATTGAAGACAAGCATCTTCATCGAACTTCAAAGAGATAACATCTTTTATTAGAAAGCTTTTCTTGTATTCTTTATCTCATTTCATACTTTAATGTAAAGGTTTTTAATGAGCCTAAGAACAAAACTAAGGAGGTTTTTGGTTAGCCTAGTTAAAAACTGAGGTTTTTGGTTCACCTAGTTGAAAGCCAAGGTGGTTTTTGGTTAGCCTTTGAAAATCAAGAGGTTTCTTTTGGTGAGCCTTATGAAAATCAAAAGGGATTTTGATTAGTGAGCTCGGAAAACTAATCGGCTGTAATCATGTGTGATTATAGTGAATTCTCAAGTAGACCTTGGAAAGTGGATGTAGGTTCCTTGGAGAGCACCGAACCATTACACTTGCCTTGTGTTTGTGGTTAATTGTTTTCTCTTTATTTGCTCTTATCTTTCATTGTAATTTAAATTTTTGCTGTACACTCTTTAAGAGCACACTATACTTGCATCTCTCTAGCACTTGTTTTGTTTAATGAATTGACACACACTTACTTACAAATAATTTTTAGAAACCCAATTCACCCCCCCTCTTGGGTTGCTTACTGGGCAACAAGTAGTATCAGAGCCACATTCTTAGTATATAGGTCTAACTACCTTGAGTAAAGATCTATGGTAGCCCCCCTTGGTACTAGTATAGTTGAGGGACAAGCCTCAAATATACCACCTTATTTTAATGGCTCTAATTATACATATTGGAAAACTAGAATGAGAATTTACATGCATTCTATAGATTATAATTTATGAAAAGTAGTTGATAAAGGTCCTCATATTCCTTCGATTGTGGTTAATGATGTTTCCATCCCAAAGCTTGAAGAGGATTGGGATGAAAATAACATTAAACAATCCGAGATCAATGCGAAAGTAATGAATCTCCTTTACTGTGCATTGGATCCTAGTGAGTTCAATAGGATCTCTACTTGCACCTCAGCTAAACAAATATGGGACACACTTGAGGTTACTCATGAGGGTACTGATCAAGTGAAGAATACAAAAGTTAATATGCTTGTGCACACTTATGAGATGTTCCGGATGGAACCTAATGAATCAATTACTGATATGTACACTAGGTTCACAAATATTGTTAATGGCATGAGAAGCTTAGGTAAAATTATGTCTAATACCGATCTTGTGAATAAAATTCTCAGGTCTCTTCCAACATCTTGGGATCCAAAGATGACCGCCTTCCAAGAAGCCAAAGATGTTGATAAACTTTCATTAGAGCAATTGGTAGGTTCGTTCATGACTTATGAGTTGAACTTGAAACAAAAATCTATGGATATGGACAAGAAGAAGAAGGGTATAGCTTCCAAGTCCATGACTCAAGAAGAATCTTCAAATGAAGAATCAGAAGAAGAAGAAAAGAATGAGGGTGAAGAAGCTCTATTAGCAAGAAAGTTTAAAAAATTTATGAGGAGAAAGAAATTTCCTTACAAGAAAAAGCTCCAACCAAGTAAGAAAAAGGGAAAAGAAAAAGAGAAAGAAAAAGACAAGGAGAAGGAGGTACCTATTTGCTCTGAATGCAAGAAGCCTGGATATTATAAATATGACTGTCCTCTCCTAAAGAAATCAAGGAAGAAGCTTAGAAAGAAAGCAATGATGGCGACCATGAGTGATAGTGAGGACTCCAGCTTAGATGAAGAACAAATTGAAGTCGCAAATCTTTGCTTCATGGCATAACATAAAGAAGAGGTACATTTTGATCTTGAAGTTGATTATACTTTTGATGAATTAAGAACTGCATTTGATGAGTTAATGCATGATTATAAGTTAATAATTTCTAAAAATAGAAAGTTGAAAAATCATGCAAACTCTTTTTTGTATGAAAACTCTAATCTTTTGAATGAAGTTAATGATTTGAAAAACAAAATAATATTTTAGAAAAATGAAACAATGCTTTATCAATGAAAAATGAAGTTTTAAAAGGACTTAAAGTAAATGTTTCAAACAATGAGCTTTTGAAGAAATGTAAAGATCTTGAAGTAAAAAATAAGAAATATAAAGATGAGCTTGATAAGATAAAATCTTTTGTTGAAAAATTCGTCTATAGTTCTGAAAAGTTAAATCTTCTTTTGAATAACCAAAGAGCTATTTTCAATATACATGGATTAGGTTTTAAGCCCCAAAAATAGCAAAAGTTATTCAAAAACTTCTTTATTCCTTCATCATCAAGCATCATTTGTTACTTTCGTAAAAAAGGAGGTCATAAGCATATTATTATAATTTAAGAAAAATCAATAATTCTAGAATGATTTGGATTCCAAAAGGAACCACTTTTAGTACTAACCCTAAAGGATCCAAGTTGGCTTGGATACCTAAAATCAAAACTTAATTTGTTTTGTAGGTATGTCTTGCAACCAAAGAAAAAAAAAGATTGTGGTATCTCGATAGTTGTTGCTCAAGATACATGATAGGAGATGTGAAGCAATTCATCTCTCTTGAGGCACTAAATGGAGGGAGTGTAACCTTTGGTGATAATGGTAAAGGAAAGATTATTGGTATCGGTAAGGTTCATATCTCCCCTTCTACTTGGATTGATAATGTTCTTTTAGTTGAAGGTTTGAGATATAATCTGCTTAGTATTAGCCAATTTTATGATAAAGATTTTCAAGTTATTTTTAAATCATCTCTTTGCATAATTGCTAGTCCTGAAATTAATGGAGTGAAATTCATTGAAAAAAGGCATGGTAATATCTATCTAGTAGATTTGGATAATCTATCTTTGCCTAATGGTGAATACCTAGTTGCAATAAATTCCACTATTAATGAGACTAGTTGGCCATGGTATCGTAGATTAGTGATGGGGGACAAAAATAAAATGATGGATGGAGAGTTTTAGCAAGCTAACCAACAAGCAAACTTGAACAATTAATTATCAAATAAATGGTCTAAATTAATCCAAGAAAAGAATTTTATAAAGAGACTAGTTGATCTAATTTTAAGACCTGCAATGTAGATCTACTTCAAAATAAGGATTAGGATCTTCATGGCAAAGAAACCATCACTACTAGGGCAAGTTAACCTTCAAATGATTAGATCTAATGAAGCTTAGGAAGAGTTTTTCTACTAATAATGATGACTAATTATATAGTAGAAGAAGGAGCTCTCATCACTCAAGGATTGAGGCCTAGAAGTCAAGATTGGCACTCTTTACTTTGAGACTCACCTTGTCCTTGATCCATGGCATGGAGACCTTCATCCTTGACCTAGGAACCTGAGAGAACCTACAAAGAAATTTGGGATTAGACATGAAAGAAGAATTGGAGTTGGAATGAAAATAAAGAAAAAAAGAAGAAGAAGAAAGTGGCCGTTGCCTTGGGACTTGGAGCTTGATCATAGATCCATCAATGGGTGTCCCATCCTTTACTCCTTGCAAAAGCACTCTTTACTCTCAAACTCAAACTTAAAAAACTCTCATTCTCATCTTGAATAAGGATCTTCACACTCAAACTAGCTAGAAAACTTTCACTCCAAATAAGAACTCAAGAAAACTAGAACACAAGGAAACAATCATTTCATTAATTCAGATCATAGCATAGAATGAATACAATGAGAGCCTAGGGGCCCTATTTATAGGCTCCAATGCTAGGAATTTCATCCAAGGGTGGAGAGGAGTGATAAGGATGGCTTAGTTGGCTCCAACAATTTTTAGGTAGGTGGTTTTAACTAAAAATAAATTATTGGTAGAAAGTTACAATCACTTTGACATGTGGCATCTAGAAGATCCTAATGTGGTTTTCAAATACTGATATGGAGGCTTAGGTGTCATAAGTTATGGCACCCCACATGTCAAATATTGTTGGGGTAGTGGAAGGATCTTTATGTTCCCCATAAAACTCTTGATGTAGTGTAATTCCTTCTCCCTCAAGGTTGTTTGATGAGTTGTTCCCCCATGTACTTCAAATTTTGGCATGAATTGGACTTGGGCTTGGTCTTGAAGAGGCTTGAATATCTGGTCTTGGACTTAAAGAGGATGCCCTCCATCATGCTTTGGGCTTGAGCCGAATGTGCTTCTTCCATATATTGGCATATGAGCCAAATCATGCTTTAAGAAAATTTAGCTTATGAACATTGTTGCCACCAAGATCGCTGTGGCCCGTAGCTGCTATTGGCATCGGATTGCCCCTTGCCTCTTTGGGACTGGCCTGCTCTTCGGGACCTGCAAAACAAGATTAAAGACCCGGGCCGGGGATTCCGGTGGGGGCATTTCGACGGTCAAGTCAGTGACGATCCAGGAGAACAGATCCTCCTAGTCGAGCCCCTGAGGTGGACTCCATGCTAGGAGGAGTGAATAATATGAGTAGGGTACAAATATGCTAGAAAAAGTGGGGGCCGAGGTGAACTGGTGATAGTTCTCCGGTGTGGACTCTTCTCCCTCACTTGCTTGAGTGTGTTGGAGTATGTCCGTTACCTCCCTATTGGGGGTATCGATGACTCTTTTAAGTCCAGGTGGTTGCTAAATGCCTACCTCAGGATCTTCCCTGTGTCAACAGGCACGTGCAGTGGTGTTCCATGTTATGGACGGGATGTCTTTCCCATTTTGTGATAAGGGAACCTGCTATGCGTTATGACATTCCTTCTAGTTGCTTAGTTCTGGGAAACTTGGCAGGGCCTCGATCGGGGGGCCACCGTCCCCTTGGATTCGAATCTCCTGGTTGATTTCCTCTTTTGGGTGGTGCAAGCAATTGGTGGAGAGCATGGCACCTAGGCTAGGGAGCTTCTTCCTCTTATGGTGTAAGTGGTAGCTACGAGTAGTTATTATAGCCTGGAGGGCGCTTCCTTGCAGTCCTTGGGCGGCTCACCGGTGTCCAAGGAGGGCAGCATCGCTCCCTCGGTGGCCAGCACCGTTGTCCGAGGTGGAGGCCGAACCAGAGAGGCAGCGCTCAACTTCGGCCTAGGGGGCCCGACTTCGAGGAGGCGCAACTTGGCGGAGGAGGGCAGGGCTCGACTCCGAGGGGCTCAACCTCAAAGGGGCTCCACTTGGCAGAGGAGGGCTGGGCTCAACTATGGACCAAGGGGCTCGACTTCGACGGGGCTCGACCTGGAGGAGGAAGGCAAGGCTTGACTCTTGCACAGAGGGCTCGACCTCGGAGGGGCTCAACCTGGCAGAGGAGGCAGGGCTTGACTCCGACCCAGGGGGCTCGGCCTCGGAGGGGCTCAATCTGGCGGAGGAGGTCGATGTGTGACTCCAGCCCAGAGGGCTCGACCTCAGAGTGGCTATACATGGCGGAGGAGGGCTGGGCTCAACTCTGACCTAGGAGGCTCGGCCTCGGAGGAGCTCAATCTGACGAAGGAGATCACTCAGCTCCGGCCTAGGCATCCCAGTCTTGTGGGAGCCTACCTAGTGGAGGATGGAACTAGGCTTTGACGGGACGCCCCGATACTCTAAGGGAGCCCAACCCGGTAAAGGAGTCCGAGGAGTGTCCGTCATGGCAGCTTTCTCTGACATGGCACCTGACAGGGATTACACGTCAGCGTTCCACTACATCATTTACCCCCCACTCCAGAGTCCTGTTGGCGCGGGGCACTCGGGGTGAAGGGAGTGAATGCAATGCTGATGTGGAAAGGCGAGAATCCGGCATAATGATGGCCATGATCGTCGACGCTTCGTGAAGCAATTTCTCTAGCCTATCTAGGGGAGCCACATGGACACGTCCAAGGAGTAGTTATTATAGACGCAGAATTCAGAGTGGCCGCAGTCAAAACCAAATGCCAACCTTGCTGATTGATGATGCATGGTGCAGATTCATCGATTGGGGAGCTATAATGGTATGGTCGGGCGTCGGTCACTTTGAAAGGAAATGCAACCTTTCCCAAAACATATCTTTTTTCAAATCCTGCATGCTCGCCACCGTACCGAAGTTCTTCCTTCGCTCTCCCGGCCATCTTTGTCTTCCCAAGTTCAGCAGATTAGTTTCTTTCTTCCCCGTCTCGGTCGAGTAGAGACTCCTTTCTAGGGCTAGTTTCTTCCTCGGACTCTTGTCTGTCTTCTCCTGCCTTCTTCCTCCTTTCTATTTTTTGTCTTCATCTTCTTCTCCATTGTTGCCCAGAAATGGAGCCCAAGAGGGGGGGTGAATTGGATCTTTTAAAATTTAAAATAGTAATGTGAAGGTCTAGTGGTGTTTGTGAGTAATAAATTCAATGCTCAAGATTAAATGCAGTGGAAAGTAGTAAATGAAGTGCAATAAACAAAGAGCAAGAAGAAAAGAAGGCAATCACACACACAAACACAATGTTTATAGTGGTTCGGTGCAAACCTAACACCTACATCCACTTTCCAAGCCATCCTTGGAAATTCCACTATAATCTAATCAAGATTACATCCGACTTGTTTTTCAAAAGGCTCACAAGTCAAAACCTATGTTGGTTTTGTCACCTAGGCTCACCAACAACCTTTTACACTTGTTTTGTCTTCGGGCTCACAAGTTAACCCTTGTTGGTTTTATCCCTTTGGCTTACCAACAAACCACAACAACCTTCTTTCAAGACACCCTTGAAAGCTAGGTCAAATCACAAGACAAAATCAGATATACAATTTCAAAAATAAGATAAACTCTCTTCAAGAGTAGAATGGAAGCTTTGAAGCTCAAGTTGATGCTTTGTCTTGTCTCCTCCTTGGAATATCCCTCAAACTCCTCTTTGGAATAATGTAAGGATGAGCTTGTAGGCTTTTTCAAGGAATCAAACTATAAATGGCTCTTGATGTGAAGTTCTTGAGAGAATATTGGCTTTTTGGCTTTCAATGGACTTCAATACACTTCGATACCTTTAGAATGAAGTTGGTGGAGGTTAAATACAATAAGAAACTTTCAAAAAATGGTTTGTGACTGTTGGAGCCTCGAATCTAGCCATTTGGAGCTTGAAAAGTGAGTTCTGCAAGTCAGAAAAATAGATCCATTAGGGCTGTCAGGCTTCAAGTGTCGACACTTGGCTCATCAGGTGTCGACACTTGGCTATCAGGTGTCGACACTTGATTTCTAGGTGACGACAGTTGAACTTTCCAGTATCGACACTTGATGCACAAGTGTCGATACTTGACACAAAAAACCCTCAATTGGCAAAGTTCTGTATTTTTAAAAATTTCAAGCCTTGAGTCGACACTTGAAAACCTAAGTGTCGACAATTGAAATGTAGGTGTCGACACTTGAGTTATGGTTGTCGACGCTTGGCGTGCTAAGGGTCTGCGTGCCAAATGCTGAAGTGTCGACACTTGACTTCCCAGGTGTCGACACTTGATATTGAAAAATTCATAATCAAGTGCAATTTGAGCCAAAAACACAAATATTGATTTTGAAACTTAAATAGAACATAAACAAATAATAATTGAACATGTAAAAGCCCTTTTTTCATGAAGAGGATGTCCATAATTGCGAAAAATGCTCCATGCCACGGCGTGCCATGATACATAAGCTTTTGAGATTTTGAGGTGCTTTTCTTCCTGAAAACTCATAGCTTGAAATATACATTAGTATACAATATGCACTCAATGTTTTGTTAGTCATCAAAATCACTGGATGGAGCCAACAATCAAAACCTTGAGTAAACAACATTAATTTTCAAATTTCAACTATGATAATACATGAATATGATTGTAAGTTCATATGAGCCAAAATTTTCATAGTTAGGAAGAATCAATCTCCCCCTTAAATAGATAATTCTAATTAGAACAACCAATTTGTTATTTTAGGGTATCAAATCAGATCAAATTAGATCAAATTGGTAAAATTTTTAAACACATCAATACCAAAAATTTTCAAACACAAACAATACCATACTCCCAAACAATCATATTCCCATACAATCTATACCATGCTCCCCCTTTTTATCAATCATTAGAAAGGGGAATAACCTCCCCCTCAAAACGAGCATGGAGACAAAAAGTGGTAGAGTATCAGATTTGACAGGTATCAGAGCCAAAAAGATCCAAATAGAGTATCAGAGCCAAAGAAAGTAAATGTAACCAATCAAGCAATCATAGTGAATCACAATCAAACTGAAATATATATATATATATATATATCTGGAGTTTTCAGTACAAAATTTGCTGACTCATCAGCAAAACTAAAACATACAAAATATATCAAGAGTCATACAACATAAAGAGCATACAATAGAATAAACATCTGTGAGGTTAATCCTCATCAGATGGAATCTCAAAGGAAATAGGACCTGAAATCCTAGTCCTATGGGCTAGACCACTAGGAGTCTTCAAGATACTACGACTCCTAGTCCTAGTGGATGGTCCAAAATGAGGTGCAACTCTAGAGGCTCTAGAAAAGGGAGGGGGTAGAGTCTTAGTGGGGGTAACAAAGACTGGATCAATGGTAGCTGGGGTGCCAGTAGCATCAGTAGGAGGAACATCAGGGGACTGCAGCTCTCGGTTGACGACCTCATAACCATCAGCACCATCATCACTGTCACTGCCGTCATCAAGAACATCTGTAGCTCTATCCTCCATCCCATCATTGTGATCACCACCCTCCACAGTATCATCAGGGTCATCATGGTGGTCGTCGCCATCATCATCATCACCAGCAAGAGGATCAGCAGGAGCAACAGGTGGAAGCAGGGATCTAATCAAACCCTCAATGCGAGCAAATCCTGCCTCCACAGTCTGACAAATCTCAGCATGCTCTGAAGCTGTATGAGCTCTAAGGCTCTCTATCTCAATCCATAGCTGAGTCGTCCGAGCTCCAAGACTAATGAGCTCACCTCTAATCTCTGCAAACTGCTCACGAGAGAACTCCTCAGAATGTAAAGCAGTAGATGATGTAGGAGCTGCAGAAGGAGTGGTCGAAGGTGTCGTAGGCTCAGTCTCGGATGCACGAGCTGCCTAAGCAATAGGACTGATCGGCCCTGATGGCCCTGCCTCTACCTCATGAAGCTTGTCCTCCTCATCTGGCTCCTGGCCAGACTCCCTCCGGACCCATCTGCCTCCAACCAATCTGTCCCCCATATGATGGAGCGACCTCTCATCATATACATATGTGTGCAAGATCTCCTTGGGGATCTCCCCCTCTAGAGAAACTCCACATGCTCTGAAAAGTCGGGTTAGTCCCATACCATAGGGCAGACAATGATGACGCTGGCTGGCTGCATCTCTCATCTATATCAACATCATAGAAGGAATGTCCACTTGGGTCCTCTGTGTCAAGCAAACCATGAGCATCAGCTCCCTCTCTGTGATAAAATCAAAGCACCCCATCTTTGGTAGTAGAATCCGGGCCATGATATGATGAAGGAGCTGCATCTCCATGGACAGCTGATTCACGGTGACTACTGTCACACCGCGAACATCCTCGCGCTCTAGAATACATCGGAAGGCGGCCTCCTTGTCCTCCACAGAAAAAAATGCTAATACCTCGGTGTAGAATCTCCCAAACTCTACTCAAGAGCTCCTCGGTCAGAAGAATCTCCACACCCCGCACATAAGTCCTCTATGTCAAACACCGGCAGTCCAAAGCTCCATAAAACTCCCATACCAAGTGGGGGTAATACCTCTCCTGCATAGTGCAGAAGGGCACCAATCTCGTATCGATAAGGGTATGACGGATCTGAAAGTGCTGCCTATCAAAAAACTCTAGGTCCACTCGTCAACCAGAGGCAACAGCCTTCCCTGCCATCCTCTCTGCAGGGGAACCAGGTGCAACTGAGCTACTCGACTCACCAGTGTCAACAACAGCCACAATACACACCTCCTCTCCGAAGGTCAGAGAGGGTGTGTGGAGCACCTCTCAGATATGGCTTTGTCATCGGGGATGAAAATGAAGCCAGTATCATACAGGATGAAGATTCAGTGACCTATTCGGAAGCTGTCGAGAGTAAAGACTCAGACAAATGGCTTGCTGCCATGAAATATGAAATGTACTCCATGTATTCCAATCAGGTTTGGACTTTGGTAGATCCACCTGAAGGAATTAACCCAATTGGATGTAAATGGATCTTCAAGAAGAAGATTGGAACAGATGGTCAAGTTGAGACCTACAAGGCTAGACTGGTAGCAAAAGGTTTCAGACAAAAATATGGTGTAGACTATGATGAAACCTTTTCTCTAGTAGCCATTCTTAAGTCCATTCGGATACTGCTTGCCATAGCAGCATACCATGACTATGAGATCTGGCAAATGGATTTAAAGACTGCCTTCCTCAATGGAAACCTCGAGGAAGAAGTCTATATGTCATAGCCAGAGGGGTTTGTCTCAAGTGCGAGACCAAACCAGGTATGCAAGTTAAAGAAGTCCATTTATGGACTTAAGCAAGCATCGAGGAGTTGGAATATCCATTTTGATGGAACAATCAAAGGATTTGGTTTTATCAAAAATGTGGATGAACTATGTGTATATAAGAAGATAAGTGGGAGTGCCATTATTTTCTTAGTTTGTATGTGGATGACATACTGATCATTGGGAATGATATCCCAATGTTGCAATCGGTTAAAACTTGGCTATCATCAAAGTTTTCTATGAAGGATTTGGGAGAAGCATCCTATATACTGGGTATAAGGATCTATCGAGATAGATCCAAAATGATGCTAGGCTTATCCCAATTCAGGTACATTGACTTAGTATTGAAGAGATTCAACATGGATGGAAGTAAGAAAGGTTACTTACCTATAAGTCAAGGCTACATCTCTCTAAAAAATGTCTCCTAAGACATCAGCAGAAAGAGAGAGGATGGCTATGCTTCCTTATGCTTCAGCTGTAGGATCGATTATGTATGCCATGTTATGTACCAGGCCTGATGTTGCTTATGCCTTAGGCATAGTAAGCAGGTTTCAGGCAGATCCAGGGGAGGATCATTGGAAAGCTGTGAAAAATATTTTTAAGCACCTGAGAAGGACTAAAGATATTTTTTTAGTATATGAAGGATCTGATTTGAAACTAGAAGGCTATATAGATTATAGTTTTCAATCAGATCCAGATGATAGCAAATCCACATCGGGGTATGTCTTCACCCTGAATGGTGGTGCGGTGATTTAGAAGAGTACAAAGTAGCCAACAGTAGCTGACTCAGTCACTGAGGTAGAGTACATAGTTGCTAGTGAAGCCACAAAGGAAGCTGTCTGGATGAAGAAATTCATCATAGAATTGGACGTAGTTCTTGATGTCTAACAGCCAGTGCCATTATACTGTGATAACACTGGGGCTGTTGCACAAGCTAAGGAACCAAGGTCTCATCACAAGTTCAAGCACATTCTAAGACG
This sequence comes from Areca catechu, assembly GCA_021397845.1. Taxonomy (NCBI): domain Eukaryota; kingdom Viridiplantae; phylum Streptophyta; class Magnoliopsida; order Arecales; family Arecaceae; genus Areca; species Areca catechu. Next base: position 124,793,827 of record CM038047.1, on the reverse strand, counting down.
GTTCCACCTCGTTCGAGAGATTATAGAAAGACAAGATGTTGTCATCGAACGAGTTGACACAAAGAACAATATAGCAAACCCATTCACTAAAGCTTTAGCCAAGTAGCAGTTAGATCGTCACTTAGATTGTATGGGCATAAAATACAAGGGTGATTGGCTTTAGTGCAAGTGGGAGTTTGATAGAAAAATATCATAAGAGCCAATCATGATGAGGGCCTTTTTATAAACTTCTAGCTCATGTATGACATACTTCCATATTAATAAAGGCATATGATTCATCATATACTACTGTGTCATGTTTTTTTATTGATTATGATGAATCTCATAGAGTAGGGCAATGGAATTAGGGTTATGATGGAGTTCATAATAGTGAGACCTAATTTCCTATAAACCCTAATCTAGAATGTTCCTAGTCATTGGACCACCGATTCGGGGATCGATGAATTCGGTAAGACTAGCTTATCCTATGTATGCTCAGTTGATGAGGGTGGTTGGTCTCATAGCCACTTGTGTAGAGAAACTAATACAAAGATAAGGGTGCTCATTAAGTTATGAGTACACTGAACTGATCTGCACTGGGACTATCATATGGAAGTCTTATTCCTTGTCAAAAGATAGGTCCCAGAGTAGAAGTTGTGCATGTGATCTTCAGACCTGAGATCACCATGGTTCCTTGTGCACACTAAGACTACTTTGGTTTATACTCATTCATGGCATTGTGATATGTATGGAGTGTTCTGTGTATGGTGAAAGGTGTACGAAGGATGTGAGTGGACCAACAATGAATTGATCAATCCTGGTAAGAGGATATGTTATCTCGTATAATCTCTTCGATGAGTGACTTAAGGAATCTTTTCAAAGTGGGATGAGATTAGAAGTGGCTTCTAATCAGTTAGTAGCTAAGTTTTCATGATCGAGCTGAGATTTGATATGATTAAGTGTTAGGGTTTGACATTTATCCATACCCATCACTTAATCGGGATAATGGAAGATTGAAAGATTGAATTGCATGGTAACTTACTACTGAAGGTTATTTTGGTAATTTTCATCAAATTCCTTATCTTCCGGGTAGGCATGATACATTGCTAGATGTCAATCTTGTCTTGTGAGTTTTCATGAACCAATTGGATTGGTTTCATGAGTCAATTCGATGTGTGATTTGAATTGGACAATTAGGTCAACCAATTTGACCTAATTAGGTCAATCGGGTTCGATCAGATCAAATCAGCTCAAATCTAAACCTATTGCTGGCTAGATATGGAATTCAATGGATCACACACAATAAAGAGTTGGCCAAGAAAGTCACTCATGGTTTAATTAGGGTCATGGGACCTAATTGGTTAGCCAGATTGCATACTAGCATATGTAGGCTAACCTAATCCTAACCTAATTGGATTGGGTCCGGTTGCTTGCTAATTGGGCTAACCTAATTAAGAAAAACCTAAATTAGGTTGGGTTCTAAGTGGGGATAGCCAAATCAGAGCTTGATCTGATTTTATTTTGGTATTTTGGACGTCTTATTGAAGAGTCCATTTGAGTTGGGACTCTAGATGCCAAAATGATACCTTGGCATTCAAAAGGGCCTAGGAGAGTCTATAGTCCTCTGATCTGAAAAATATTTATATGGATGGAAAGAGAACTTAATGCTCTTTCTTTCGATACCCATATTGCATATGTTTTGACTAGTCAAAGGTTGCATGGGGTATGGATAAGGTTGACCAAGAAATAAAGGGACTCTTGGCACCTCTTGGCGTGCGCGGGAGATGAAGGTGCACGCAAAAGGACAAGTGTCCTTCTACAAATGAAACACTGGAGTGTTTCATTTCAAGGGGGTGCCTTCTCATCTTATCCCATGACTCTTGGACATGTTTGACCGGTCAAGGCCTTTTTGAAATGGCATGAGAAAGGGATGGAAGCAAAAGCGCACAGGCGCATGCCCTGAAGCAGAGTCCTTCTACTTTAAGGACTCTTCATATTCTCCATTGTTTGGAGATTGAAAAGGTGTCTCTTGGCTTCCCAGGGACCGATACTTGCCATGTGGCAAGTCACAGCTTGTCCAGGAAAATGGATGGATGCCAATATGTCTTTTGGTGCATCAGGAGACATATTGGATATGATTTTTCAGTCTTGAAAAATCATATCTGATAACTTGTTGGAGGACATATCACACACCCCTCTTAAAACTATAAATAGGGGTGGTGATATGGGTTTCAGATAATCTTCTTTACATCGTAAAGATATTCTGAGTGCTCTTCCACCTCTCCCTTTCTCCTTCTTACTTTAGGACAAGACTTGTCTTGTTAAGACAAGGTCTTTTCTACTAGGACAAGGCTTAGTTTTAGGACATAAGCCTAAAAGGTCCTAGAGGAGGGTTGTCCTAAAACCAAGAGTGGTTTAGGACTGTGTCCAGAGAGCCCTATAGTAGGACAGGGTGTCTTATAGTGGTCAAAGGTCAATATGCTGACAAAAGAGTTCTGTTGAAGCAAGCAACCCCGGTAGGGATTCTTCCTTGGTACCATTCTCGTATGGATCACCGTTGGAGGGCTTGCACTTGTGAGCCTCATGGAAAGGATTGGATTTTAGCAATCTAGGTATGTATTCTGACTTCATTTATGTTTCGTTGATTGGTATTGCATAATGGGTTCCTGGGAATTAGGGTTTTCTTGCCAATTAGGGTTTCATGCTTAGAATTTCAGTTTTGAAACTCACTTCCACATGCTGCATGATTCTTGGCACCCTGGGAGAATTCCCATCAAGCACATGTTCCTAGGAGCCCCATTCATGATCCTTCCTATTTATATCATGATACTCCGATTTTATCCTCTCCTTCCAGATCTAATCCACATCCTTCTTCCATTCCTTCACCTACTCCTATCATTCCATCTTCTGGCACTCTAGTCTTACACTCTTCAACTTTTCATACATCTTCTCTTATCAGGGAACTTGGATTTTATACTCCTGATCTCCACCATCTTGATTCCGGACCCATTTTTGATCCTTCTCCCCTTCCTCTTGATACAGTTGCTCCGATCAGTTTTGTTCCTGCTACTAATGTTGCCTCCACCTCTTCTGCATCGGTTAGAGGTAGGACATATGTCAGACATAGAGGACAAGGCCATCATGTTCCATCGAGACCTACCAGGACCCGATTTTCTGATCTCCGGTCGATGTGGCCACGATCCCATACTTTACTGATACAGGACCAATTGATTGGATCCTCTAATGAGAAGCACCCTTCTTAGGGTAGTCTCTATGTTATTTAGCTTATATTTCAGCATTACTTGTATACATATGTGTTTGTTTACCATCTTGTATTTATGTATCAAAGTTTGTATCAATGTATGAACTTTTGAATTCAAGGAATGAAAGTTTTTATATTAATGTTTTATCTTTGGTTATTACCTCTTGTGATTAGTGCTCAATTTCTATAATTATCATCTTTTCTTCTCTCTATATTTTTTTATGATAATAAAAAGGGGGAGAGATAAGTGAAAGATAAGTGAGAGATAAGTGAGAGATAAGTGAAAGATAAGTGAGAGATAAAGATAAGTGAGAGATAAAGGAGAAAAGGATGAATTGTTATTGGTAAATGATAAAGGGGAAGAATTAAATGAAAAGTAATTTGATGTGAAAGAGAAAAATAAGAGTGAGAGTAATTAGTTTGCTAAAATTTCTTGCAAAATCTTTGAAATCAGTTTTTTAGTTTATGAAAACACTTTGAAATTCAGTTTTTTGAATCACCTTTTGAGGGAGAGTATCTATACTCTTTAATCTCTTGTTCAAAGATTTTTCTGATGATTACATTCATTATGTTTCAATGCTAAAATTCTTATTCTTAAAGTTTGATTTAACCTTGATACACATTTAGAGTATCATGGTTCATGTAATTTTAGCTCTGATATTTCTTATAGTTCAAATTCAATTCAAATGAGTTTCTTGACTTAAACTTTTACCTTTTTCCTTTACTCTGATATAAATTGCATTTAGCTTTATACTATTAAAAATTTTTAAGAGATTATCACATGGAATATACTTAAAGGTTTTATCATCATCAAAAAGGGGGAGATTGTTGACTCGGTTATTGATTTTGATGATTAACAAAATATTTAAGTATGTTTAAGTACTAACAGTTCTTTGAAGTGTATTTTTAATAGAAAAAGATACTCATCAAATCAGCAAAATTGAACTGCTTATCAAAAGATTGAAGAAGCCCTTTCTATGCTTAAAAATCAGTAATTAATGGACTTAAGTATTTAAGACTTGCTTGAAAGGAATTAATGAGTTCAGTTGAAAAAGGAATCAGTAGAGTTTCAATCATTTTTGAAGAAGATTCAACAAGCGTCGACTCACAGTTCAAGTGTCGACTCATGATAGTGCAAGTGTCGACTCGAGCTGGCACGCAGAAAGAAGTTTTAGTGGCATGCTTGTAGTGTTGACTCATGCCATTCAAGTGTTGCAAGGTGTTGACTCAAGGATCGACTCAAAGCTTGAGATAGAATTTTTCAGAACATGTTGAAATCCAAGATTTGCCTCAAGTGTCGACTCATGGATATTAAGTGTCAACTCATGTATCAACTCACCAGATAAAGTGTCAACTCACTTGAGATTTCCAGAGAACTTCAATGCAAAATCTTGAACTAGGTGTTGATGGAAATTTCTAGAAGCCAAGGTCATCATGCTACTTGAGGAAGCAAATTTTAAACCAAAAGTTCAAACATGAAAACCCTAATAGGCTGGAAGAAACCCTAATTGCCAGATCCCCTTAGACATAATCAACTAATGAATCATAAATGAAGTACAAGAAACATACGTGAATGCTGTTTTCCACTTCTTTCCACAAGACTCACAAGTGTAAGCCCTACAACGATGATCCACATGAGAATTGAACCAAGGAAAAACTCCTTCTTGAAGTTGCTTGCTAGAGTAGGACTCTTTCTACAGCCTTTGGATTTTTGACCACTATAGGACACCCTATCGCACTATAGGGCACTATGAACACTCTCCTAAAGCACTCTTGGTTTTAGGACAACCCTCCTCTAGGACCCCTTAGACTTATATCCTAAAACAAAGCCTTGTCCTAGTAGAAAAGACTTTGTCTTAACAAGACAAGTCTTGTCTTAAAGAAAAAAGGAGGGAGGGAGAGACAGAAAGAGACACTTAGATAGAAGACTCGGTGAAATTGTACTCCTATCTCAAAAGACCGAACACTCTCTTCTCATTTCATTATACACCCTTTAAATAAGAATTTAAGGGACATGAAAAGCATCCCAAAGTTTCTTATCAGATATGTCTCTTCATATCTGATAAGACTCTTCAGGACTCAAGAGTCTTATCCGAGTTCTCTTTGGTTTCCAGATGAACTCTCCTCATGCCACATGGCATGTACCAAACTCAAGGAAAGGAGGCATCTTTTTATGTCTTGGAATCGTAGAAGAGGAATCCTGAGAGTAGATGAACTTTGCCTCAGAACCGTGCGCAGATGAAGAGACGCGACTCATCATCTGCACGCACTGACTTCTTCGCATTTCATGCCATCCCTTAGTGCCTCTTTGACTGGTCAACCAAAACCAAAAGGCATGGAGATAAGATGAAGAGGCATCCCAGATGAGAAACTCCTAGAGTTTCATTTGCAGAAGGACTCTCAGTCCTTCTGTGTGTACTCTCTTCTCCTGCGCGCGCCAAGAGGCGCCAAGAGTCTTGAGCGCCCAGGACTCTTCAATAAACCAGGTTTAATGTTCAAATAAAATCAGATAAAGTTTGGTTTAGGCTGCCCCAATTAGGACTCAACCTAATGTAGGTTTCCTTCAATAAGGTTAGTCCAATTAATAAGCAACTAGACCCAAATCAATTGGATTAGGAATTGGGTTAGCCTACACATGCTAGTATGTAATCTGGCTAACCAATTAGGATGCTATGACCTTAATTCAACCATGTATGACTTCCTTGGCTAACTCCCTAATGTGTGTGACCCTTTGGGTTCCACATTTAGCTAGCAGTAGGTTTAGGTTTGAGCCGATTCAAACCAATCGAACTCGATTGACCTAATTAGGTCAAATTGGCTCACCTAAATGTCCAATTCGAATTATCCATCGAATTGACTCATGAAACCAATCCAATTGGTTCATGAAAACCTACAAGATAAGATTGATATCTAGCAATGTGTCATGCCTACCCAAAAAATATGGAGTTTGGTGGAAAGTACCAAAATACCTTTTAGTAGAAAGTTATCGTGCAATTCAATCTTTCAATCATCCATTATTTCGATTAGGTGATAGGTATGGATATATATCAAACCCTAATACTTAGTCATATTGAATCTCAGCTCGATCATGAGGACTCAACTGATGACTGATTAGAAACCACTTCTAATCTCATCCTGCTTTGATCAAAGACTCCTTGAATCACTCATTGAAGAGATTATATGGGATAATAATTTCTCTTACCAGGAACGATTAATTCCTTGTTGGTCCATTGATACCCTTCGTACACCTTCCACCATACCCAGAACATCCCGTACATGACTCAATGTCATGAATGAGTATGAACCAAAATATGGCTTAGTATGCATAAGGAACCATGGTGACCTCAGGTCTAAAGATCACATGCACAACTCTTACTCCGAGACCTATTTTTTAACAAGTAGTAAGACTTCCATAAGATGGTCCTGGTGTGGATTAGTTCAGCATACTCATACCCTGATGAGCACCCTTATCCTTGTATTAGTGTCTCTACACAAATGGTTATGAGACCAACCATCCTTATTAACTGAGCATACATAGGATAAGCTAGTCTTACCGGATTCATCGATCCCCGAATCGATGGTCCATTGACTAGGAACATTTTGATTAGGGTTTACAGGACTTAGGTCTCACTGTTATGATCTTTATCATAATCCTAATTCCATTACCCTAATCTATGGGGTTCGTCATAATCCATAAATAAGGCACAACAGTATATGATGAAAATAAATGCCTCTAATTAATAAAATGTCATACAAGCGTTGGAAGATTACAAAAATGCCCTTACAATAATTGGCTTTTAGGGTACTTTTCTTTCAATCTTTCACTTGCACTAAAGCCAATCGCCCTTATACTTTATACCCATACTATCTAAGTGGCGATCTAACTGCTGCTTGGGTAATGCTTTAGTAAATGGGTCTGCTATATTATTTTTTGTATCAACTCGATCGATGACAACATCTTGTCTTTCCATTATCTCTCGAACGAGGTGGAACTGTCATAGAATGTGCTTGGACTTATGGTGAGACCTTGGTTCCTTTGCTTGTGCAACAGCTCCAGTGTTATCACAGTATAGCGGCACTGGGTGTTGTATTTCAGGAACCATGTCCAATTCCATGATGAATTTCTTCATCCAGATAGTTTCCTTCGTGGCTTCACTCGTAGCTATGTATTCTGTCTCAGTGACTGAGTCAGCTACTGTTGGCTGCTTTGTACTCTTCCAACTCACGCACCACCATTCAGGGTGAAAACATACCCTGATGTTGATTTACTATCATTTAGATCTAATTGGAAACTAGACTCTTTATAGCCTTCTAGCTTCAATTCAGATCCTCCATATACTAGAAAAATATCTTTTATCCTTCTCAGGTACTTAAGAATATTTTTCATAGCATTCCAATGATCCTCTCCTGGATCTACCTGAAACCTGATCACTATGCCCAAGGCATAAGCAACATCAGGTTTGGTACATAGCATAGCATACATAATTGATCCTACAGCCGAAGCATAAGGGATCATAACCATCCTCTCTTTTTCTTCTGACATCTTAAGAGACATTTTCTTAGAGAGATGTATGCCTTGACTTATATGCAAGTAACCTTTCTTACTTGCATCTATGTTGAATCTCTTCAACACTAAGTCTATGTACCTAGATTGGGATAAGCCTAGCATCCTTTTAGATCTATCTCTATAGATCCTTATACCTAGTATATAGGATGCTTATCCCAAATCCTTCATGAAAATCTTTGATGATAGCCAAGTTTTAACCGATTGTAACATTGGGATAACATTCCCAATGATTAGTATGTCATCAACATACAAGACCAAGAAAATAAGTGCACTCCCACTTGTCTTCTTATACACACATGGTTCATCATCATTTTTGACAAAACCAAAACTCTTGATTGTTTCATCAAAATGGATGTTCCAACTCCTTGACACTCGCTTTAGTCCATAAATAGACTTCTTTAACTTGCGTACCTAGTTTGGTCTCCTACTTGAGACAAAAGCCTTTGGCTATGTCATATAGACTTCTTTCTCAAGGTTTCCATTGAGAAAAGTAGTCTTGACATCCATCTGCCAGATTTTATAATCATGGTATGCTGCTATGGCAAGCAAAATCTGAATGGATTTGAGTATGGCTACTGGAGAAAAGGTTTCATCATAGTCAATGTCATGTTTTTGTCTAAAACCTTTTGCGACCAGCTTGGCCTTGTAGGTTTCTACTTGACCATCTGCTCCTATCTTCTTCTTGAAGATCCATTTACACCCTATTGGGTTAATTATATCAGGTGGATCTACCAAGGTCCAAACCTGATTGGAATGCATGGAATCCATTTCAGATTTCATGGCACTTAGCCATTTGTCAGAGTCTTTTCTCTCAACAGCTTTCGAATAGGTCACAGGATCATCATCCTGAATGATACTAGCTTCATTGTCATCTCCGATGATAAAACCATATCTCAGAGGTGCTCCCTGCACCCTGTCTGACCTTCGGAGAGGAGGTGTGTATAGTGGCTGTTCTTGATCTACAAGAACTTCTAGTTGAAAAATTTCATTTGAAGGCTCAATAGGTTGTTGTTCTGTTCTTCACATAACTCAAGTAAAGAATCACTACTTCTTTCTTGGATAAATTCTTGCTCCAAGAATGTAGCATGCCTACTGACAAAAATGTTTTGCTCAGTAGCATTATAAAAGAGGTATCCAATACCTTCTTTAGGATAACCAACAAACCTACACTTATCAGCCCTAGCACTTAACTTATGTCCAAAGTTATTTTTGACATAAGCATAGCAACCCCAAATCTTTAAGTACTTAAGACTTGGTCTTTTGCCATTCCATAACTCATATGGAGTGCTACTTACTGACTTAGATGGAATCCTGTTCAAAATATGTATAGTAGTTTCTAGGGCATGTCCCCAGAAGGAAATGGAAAGATCTGTGAAGCTCATCATAGACCTCACCATGTCCAACAAGGTGCGATTTCTCCTTTCTGCCACACCATTTAACTGGGGTGTATCAGGAAGAGTACATTCAGAGATTATGCCTTTGTCTTTAAGATGGTTTAGAAACTAACTAGAAGAGTATTCACCTCCTCGATCATAATGAAGAGCTTTAATACTATTTCCAGTTTGTTTTTCAACCATACTTTGATATTCTTTAAACTTATCGAAAGCTTCAAACTTGTGTTTCATAAGATATACATAACCAAACCTTGATAAATCATCAATAAAAGTGATGAAGTAAGAATATCCACCTCTGGCTTGTGTTGTCATAGGTCCACATACATTAGTATGCACAAGACCTAGTAACTCAATTACCTTGTCTCCATGTCCAGTGAATGGAGACTTGGTCATTTTTCCTTTGAGGCAAGACTTACAAGTTCCTAATAATTGGAAATCATAAGGGTCAAAGTAATTATATTTGACTAACTTGTTTATCCTTGACTCACTGATATGACCTAACCGGCAATGCTAGAGATATGTGACATTGACAGTATCTCTCTTTCTTTTCTTATCATTAATAAGAAGTATTTCATCTTTGAGTTCCAAAGTAAGAAGACCATTAATGAAACAACCATGCCCAAATATTTTATTATTTTGAAGAATAGAGCAGCCATTGCTTTTTACATTTATTTCATATCCTTGTTGTAATAACAAGAGTATAGAAACAATGTTTCTTACAATATTGGGTATGTAGTAACATTCTTCTAGCTTTAACATATTATCCAAAGGTAATAATAAGATACAAGTACCCACAGCTTCAGCATAAATGGCCTCACCACTTGCCCCATATAGCTTGAAGTCAACTTTCTTCAAATTCCTAATTTGGTGGAGTCCCTATAATGAATTACAGATATGAGATCCACATGCGGTATCCAATACCCATGAATTAGAATTTGAAGAACTCAATGATAAATTTATTTGTATCATGTACAAACCTTTAGATGCTCCACTTGCATCTTGCTTCACACTTGCAAGATATAGTTATAATTTTTCTTCCAGTGCCCTTGCTTGCCATAGTGGAAACAGGCTCCATCAGCCTTCTTAGCTTTCTTCTTATTCTGAAAGCTCTTCTTAGGGTTGAATTTTCTTTTCAAGCCCTTCTTCTTTGCCTGTTTCTTTCTTCCATCAACTAGAAGAAGATGAGCCTTATCTCCTTTTGAATGGCTCTCTGCTGTCTTAAGCATAGTAAGCATCTCTGGCAATGAAGTATATAGTTTGTTCATATGGTAATTAAGAACAAACTAAGAGAAGAAATCTGGGAGTGACTGCAGGATCGAGTCTTGATTGAGTTCACAATCCATAACAAACCCTAATTGACCTAATCGGGTGATTAAGTCAATCATTTTCAATATATGGATTTGTACAGGTGAACCCTCTCTCATCCATGCACAGAACAACTGCTTCGATATCTCGTATCGAGCAGCCCTACTTTGCTCTCCATATAGCTCCTTTAAATTGAGTAATATGGACTGAGGTTCCATACCTTCATGTTGTCTCTGGAGCTCATTGCTCATTGAGGCTAACATGATGCACTTGATAGTTGTACTGTCATTTTGCCACATTCTGTGTGTGGCAATTTCCTCCTTTGAAGCATCCTCTCCGATCATCTCAGGATCCGGAGAATCAAGAATATAGGAAAGCTTCTTCTGAGTTAATACAATCCTCAGATTCCTCAGCCAGTCCACATAATTGGGACTGGTTAACTTATTGGCATCTAAAATATCGCGCAATGATAAATTTGAAGCCATTATGTAAATATCCTACATTAATTAAAGAACAATATTAGCAGACCATCCAAGATGACATTCATAATTAGATAAGGACTTTTATATCTAATTATGTCTCCCACTATTTTCTTCAAATACCATAACCCTCAATCTATGATAAGCGAGAAACCTTACTGGTTTCTTTAGTGGGGTTGAGATCCTAATTCCTCATGAATGCCTTGTGTGTACACAACAAACACTCATGAATTCAAAGGTAGGACTTCCTTTCTAATTGCAATCTTTGCAATTCTCAACTATTAAACTTGCCTCTAAGACACTTATGGTCTTATGTGTACACAACAAATCATAATGTCTTAGTTTAGTCAGACCCTTCATTTCTATATAGTCATGATTGAAAAATGTTGCCCTTGTGTGTACACAACAAAGCAACAATTTCAATCATGCTATAAAGCACCTAGTGCACCAAGAAAAATTTCATGTCAAACCCTAAAGTAGGCCTTGTGTGTACGCAACAAACCTACTATAGTGTTGACATAAATTTTGCTTATCATGAAGGAAGGCAAATTATAGTATTCTTAATCAATTAGCATTCCCAAATTAAGATTTTAGATATGACCAAATTGACCAGGTAAGTTGAAGGGGTGAGGGGTCCCCCCGTTGCTTTCCTTAGGCACCAATTGAATTGGCCAGGTCAGACAACGAAACCAATTAAGAAACCTCAATCCCTTTACATTCTCAGATCCACTTGCCTAGACACTAACTGGCTGATCATAACCCTAATTGGTTTTGCATCATGATTAAGTTTATACTATGACTAAATATGATTTTTAATGAGGGCTTTGATGGTCTCAAACACATCCTAAATAATCATATCAATAATATTCGTAACAACAAGTATAAACATAAAGCATATCATTTCAGCATATGCATAACATTGCATGATTACATAGCAATCATATCATAGCATGGTATTTCAATACCCCGTTCACCTCACTTTTTCATGGGATATGGCCATAGCGGCACCCCTACACGCCATAGAAGATCCATTGAATATGAGGAGAGGGCCTTTAAACCCTACTTGACTCCTATGATTGGACGCCATGGTGACTAACCCAATCCAAAGCAGTTACTAAGATAAAACTTGTTATAACGATGCATTTGATCAACAATATGCATAATATCAAATCATGCTATTTTCATGATAAAATAGAAACCAAACATATTAATTCTAATATGCATATAATCACAATTCTGGAAGAGTCGACTCTAAAGGTTTCGGGTCGACTCGGTCTCTGGTCCGGTCGACTCGAATAGGGTTCGGGTCGACTCGAATGTGGATGTTCATGAACTTCAAAATGATACATAATTGAATGAACTAAGGGTGACTCTAATACCACTAATGGAAATTTCTAGGAGCCAAGGTCATCATGCTACTTGCGAAAGCAAATTTTAAACCAAAAGTTCAAACATGAAAACCCTAATTGGCTGGAAGAAACCCTAATTACCGGATCCCCTTAGACATAATCAACCAATGAATCATAAATGATGTACAAGAAACATACCTAAAATGCTGTTTTCTACTTCCTTCCACAAGACTTACAAGTGCAAGCCCTCCAACGGTGATCCACACGAGAATTGAAGCAAGGAAGAACTCCTTCTTGAAGTTGCTTGCTAGAGTAGGACTCTTGCTGTAGCCTTTGGATTTTTGACCACTGTAGGACACCCTGTCTCACTGTAGGGCACTATGAACACTCTCCTAAAGCACTCTTGGTTTTAGGACAACAACCCTCCTCTAGGACTTCTTAGGCTTATGACCTAAAATAAAGCCTTGTCCTAGTAGAAAAGACCTTGTCTTAACAAGACAAGTCTTGTCTTAAAGAAAGAAGGAGGGAGGGAGAGACAGAAATAGACACTCAGATAGAAGACTCGATGAAATTATACTCCTATCTCAGAAGACCGAACACTCTCTTCTCATTTCACCGTACACCCTTTCAATAAGAATTTAAGGGGCATGAAAAGCATCCCAAAGTTTCTTATCAGATATGTCTCTTCATATCTGATAAGACTCTTCAGGACTCAGGAGTCTTATCTGAGTTCTCTTTGGTTTCTAGATGAACTCTCCTCATGCCACATGGCATGTACTGAACTCAAGGAAAGGAGGCATCTTTTTATGTCTTGAAATTATAGAAAAGGAATCTTGAGAGCAGGACTTTGCCTCAAAACCATGCGCAGATGAAGAGATGCGACTCTTCATCTATGCGCGCTGACTTCTTCGCATTTCATGCCATCCCTTAGTGCCTCTTTGACCGGTCAACCAAAACCAAAAGGCATGGAGATAAGATGAAGAGGCATCCTAGATGAGAAACTCCCAGAGTTTCATCTGCAGTCCCAGATAAGAAACTCCCAAAGTTTCATCTGCAGAAGGACTCTCAGTCCTTCTACGCACACTCTCTTCTCCCGCGCGTGCCAAGAGGCGCCAAGAGTCCTGAGCACCAAGGACTCTTCAATAAATCGGGTTTAATGTTCAAATAAAACCAGATAAATTTTGGTTTAGGCTGCCCCAATTAGGACTCAACCTAATATAGGTTTCCCTTAATAAGGTTAGTCTAATTAATAAGCAACTAGACCCAAATCAATTGGGTTAGGAATTGGGTTAGCCTACACATGCTAGTGTGTAATCTGGCTAACCAATTAGGATGCTATGACCCTAATTCAACCATGTATGACTTCCTTGGCCAACTCTCTAATGTGTGTGACCCTTTGGGTTCCATATTTAGCTAGCAGTAGGTTTAGGCTTGAGCCGATTCGAACCAATCAAACTTGATTGACCTAATTAGGTCAAATTGGCTCACCAAATGTCCAATTTGAATCATCCATCGAATTGACTTATGAAACCAATCCAATTGATTCATGAAAACCTACAAAACAAGATTGACATCTAGCAACATATCATGACTACCCAGAAAATCTAGAATTTGATAGAAAGTACCAAAATACCCTTCAGTAGAAAGTTACCGTGCAATTCAATCTTTCAATCTCCAATTATCTCGATTAAGTGATAGGTACGGATATATATCAAATCCTAACACTTAGTCATATCAAATCTCAGCTCGATCATGAGAACTCAACTGATGATTGATTAGAAATCACTTCTAATCTCATCCTGCTTTGATCAAAGGCTCCTTGAATCACTCATCGATGAGATTACATGGGATAAAAATTCCTCTTACCAGGAATGATCGATTTCTTATTGATCCACTGACATCCTTCGTACACCTTCCACCATACCCAGAACATTCCGTACATGACTCAATGTCATGAATGAGTATGAACCAAAATATGGCTTAGTGTGCACAAGGAACCATGGTGACCTTAGGTCTAAAGATCGCATGCACAACTCCTACTCTGAGACCTATCTTTCGACAAGTAGTAAGACTTCCATAAGATGGTCCCGGTGCGGATCAGTTCAGTGTACTCATACCCTGATGAGCACCCTTATCCTTGTATTAGTGTCTCTACATAAATGGTTGTGAGACCAACCATCATCATTAACTGAGCATACATAGGATAAGCCAGTCTTACCGGATTCATCGATCCTCGAATCGATGGTCCATTGATTAGGAACATTTTGATTAGGGTTTACAGGAACTTAGGTCTCATTGTTATGATCTTTATCATAACCCTAATTTCATTGCCCTAATCTATGGGGTTCCTCATAATCCATAAATAAGACACAACAGTATATGATGAAAATAAATGCCTCTAATTAATATAATGTCATACAAGAGTTGAAAAATTACAAAAATGCCCTTACAATGATTGGCTTTTAGGGTACTTTTCTTTCAGGTGTCGACTCATAGGACTCAAGTGTCGACCCTAAATGTCGACTCATAGCTTGCAGTGTCGACACTTGGAGTTCTGGGAATAGTAATGGCTAGTTTTTTTAAATATAGAACTCATTCTTTTAGCTCCCAATGGCTAGTTTGTCATGTCTAACAGTCATAAACCGACTTTTGGGCCTTGGGATGGTATTTAAGTGATTCAAATTGAAGAGGAATCAAGAGAGAATGAATAGAGAATAAGAAAAAGAAAGAAAGCAAGTATATTTACTCATACATTCATTGAGAGCTTTTACTTCCAAGAAAAGAAGCCTTCAAGCATTCAAAGCAATCAAAAGCCTTCAAGTCCAACAACTTTTGAGCATTGATTGAGGCTTCATCGAATTGAAGACAAGCATCTTTATTGAACTTCAAAGAGATAACAGCTTTTATTAGAAAGCTTTTCTTGTATTCTTTATCTCATTTCATACTTTGTTGTAAAGATTTTTGAAGAGTCTAAGAACAAAACCAAGGAGGTTTTTGGTTAGCCTAGTTGAAAATCAAGGAGGTTTTTGGTTAGCCTTTGAAAATCAAGAGGTTTCTTTTGGTAAGCCTTTTAAAAATTAAAAGGAGTTTTGATTAGTGAGTCCGAAAAACTAATAGGTTATAATCGTGTGTAATTATAGTGAATTTCCAAGTAGACCTTGGGGAGTGGATGTAGGTGCCTTGGAGAGCAACGAACCACTATACTTGCCTTGTGTTTATGGCTGATTGTTTCCTCTATATTTTCTCTTATCTTTCATTGTAATTTAAATTTTCGCTACACACTCTTTAAAGCACACTACATTTGCATCTCTATGGCACTTGTTTTATTTATTGAATTGGAACACACTTACTTGCAAATAATTTTTAAAAATCTAATTCACCCTCCCTCCTGGATTGCTTATTAGACAACAAAATGGACTAATGGTTTAGTTATAGTATTTCTTATTTTGTATATGGATGACATTCTTTTAATTAAGAATGATATTCCTGCATTGCAAGGAATAAAAGTATGGCTATCTTTTTAATTCTCCATAAAGAACTTGAAAGAAGTATCCTACATCCTTGGAATGAAGATTTATAGGGATAGATCTAAAAGGTTGCTAGGGTTTTCCCTGTCCACATACATTGAGACCGTGTTGAAGCAATTCAGCACATTGAATTTCCAGAAAGACTATCTTCCAAAAGGCCATGGAATTAATTTTTCTAAGAAGGATTGTTCGAGAAGTCCTCAAGAAAGAGCGTATGAGTAGGATTCCTTATGTCTCAGTAGCGGGATCTATTATGTACGCTATGACATGTACAAGACTGGATATGATATACACTAGTATAATGAATCTGATCCAGGTGGAAACCATTAGAAGATCGTAAAAACCATCCTTAAGTATTTGAGAAATACTACGGACCAGTGACTCATTTATAGAGATTCTGACTTGAAACTAGTCGATTATACTAACTCAAGTTTTCAATCATCTAGGGATGATAGCAAGAGTGTGTCGAGTTATATTTTTACCTTAAGTGGAGGAGCTATCTGCTGAAAAAGTTTCAAGTAGCACACTATAGCTGATTTTAAATGTGAGATGAAGTATATTATGACATCTAATATTGCAAAGGAAGCTGTTTGGCTATGAAAGTTCATTACCAAGCTTGGAGTAGAACCCTCCATTGATGGCATAGTTTTCTTATATTGTGATAGCACCAGGGCCATAGCTCAAGTGAAGGACCAAAGGCTCATCAGCGACCAAGCATATTCTACATCGCTTCCACCTTATTTGAAAAATAGTGGATCGAGGTGCTATTGATCTTCAAAAGATCAATGAAAAAGAGAACTTGGCTAATCCATTTACTAAAGTCCTTGAAATCAAAGAGTTCAATGATCACAAGTGGAAGATGGGTATTTGATCTCATTCTGATTGGCTCTAGTCCTAGTGAAAGTTATTAGGAAATGTATCCTATAGCTAATCATATAGGTTATAGACAATTGAGCTCTTTATAAATTTTATATGAATCATTAATGAAATAAAAGTTATTTTTGGCAATTCATCTCTGTTTGCAACTTTCTTTAGACTCTTTTGAGATGAAGTCCTTAGAACTACTTTAATTTGATAAAAGAGGATTGATTGAGTAGTTCTAAAACATGTTTGTGATCAAATAATATATTGTTACATAGGATGACAATGTTTATCAAGCATCGATCATTGTATGCCATATGAGTTTGTTGTCTTTATAACCAAGGAGTGTGTAGATATTGGTATGGCATGTAGATGAGTGTAGGTATACATTGCATCGAACATGACCAACTCTATTGAGTACTCTACTGTCGAGAGTATCTCATAGAAGGATATGGATATAAGTATCCCTTTGACCTGAGATCACCATGGTAACTTGTAAACAACTCATTATACTTAGGTGCCTTGCTACCTGGATTTCTAATGTAGTATGGAAGGTTACTGGATACAGTCAAGTACTTGTTAAGTCAGTGATAAGTCAATATGGGATTGACCACTCCAAGATATTAGAGAAAATGCTCTACTATGCTTTGATTCAACAAGACCTTGGCCAAGGAAATCCTTATGAGGAGTCAGAATTTGTTAGATTGAGACACATCTTGATGCATTATTCAGGAGTTGGCAATTGACTCTAAAATCATCCTAAATATTGGGTCAAAGGGATGAATTATATGGAAACCATATGCATAGGCTCTTGAATGTTGCTTTGCGAACATTCGACATATCCAAATGTTGGGCATCATTGCTAGATGGTCATATTGATTAGTTTAGAAATTGATTCTTGGGCTACCGGCTTAGTGTTCGAACCTATGGGATCAAATACAAGAAGTTTTTGACAGATCATGATGGATGATTAATGATTAAGAATCATTTAGTAGCAAAATTATAACTATGATGAATAATTAACCCTAAATAAATATTATAAATTAATAATTAATTGATTATTAATTAATTATAAGAAAATTAATTAGTAATTAGATTACTAATTGGCTTAATTTGATTGAGCAATTCATAGTAGGCTATAAGTGGTGGCCATCAGTGAGCCACCTTTGCTACCTTTGGTTGATTCGAAGGGGAAGAGGGCACGTTCCCTATCTCTAGTGGATGGGGCGGGAAATGCGAAGAAGATCAAAGGGCGATCTCTCCCCCTAGACTTTGCTTCGAGTTCTAGCAATGCACCAGTTATGGAGACAGAGGCAGAGGTTGGGGCATCCTTCGACTTAGGAGATGCCACTCGGATTGGTGTGAGTGAGGCTCCAAGGGGAGAGAGGAGGGGTTGGCAACTGCAATGAAGACTCAAGTAAAGGTTGGAAAAGCTCAGGCATTGGTGGTGGAGTCTCTGATGTGGGTGACCAAGTCAGCAACAAGGGCTAAGATGGCCATTGCTAAGCTGAAGTGGGGGCGACCTCCATGGCAGACATGGATAAGGGTGAAAAGGCAGGGCCTTCCATTACTTAAGAGAGTGCTCCCACCCCTAGCAAGATTCATCTGGTAAGGATGGAGGAGTGCCTCAGGTTTCTGGAGGACTCCATTCCTTCGAGAGTCAAGGAGGGCACATTGGCAAGGGCCTACAACAGTTCATCTGAGTCACCATGTCGGTAAGTCTTCTTGCTTAGGGCTCTTCCTGATGTTGACTCTCTTTTAGGGAAGAGATCTTACTATGTAGGGCACTGAATGTAGGGTGCTTGGAGACATGGGGACTGCTTAATATGTAGACCACCTCCTTAACAAGGTGGAGCAATCATGGAACCTTGCCAAAGTGGTGGAAGGAGAGTGTGACACAATACTCTAGGAACTTAGCTTGTCCATTGAGCAACTGGTGATTGAGAGGGCTAGGGTAGACATGGCGAAGGCCTCTCTGGTGATCACATCTGCTTTTCTTGATAAGAGAACAGCAGAGTTTATAGAACTCCCTCATCTATTGGTAAAGGCATGGGGTTAGAGGGAGAAGGACATCATTGGAGCACTAGCGGTAGTTGGCAAGGCAGAAGCAAGAGCTGCCAAGGCAGAGAAAGTGCTTGGCAAGGTGGAGCTAGGGGTTCCAAGGTCAATGCAAGGGTCATTGTGGCTGAGGCAAAAGCCCGGGCGACAGAGGAAGCACTTAGTGAGGCCAAGGATTGGGCCTTAGCTATGAAGGAGGAGGCGTAGACAGTGAAGGCACAGGCCTCTATGGTAGCGACAGAAGTGGTCGAGTCCTTCAGGGCTAGAGTAGAGTAGCATCTAGAGGTGTTAGAAGCTAGAAGAGATGCTTTCCATCAAAGCTTCGAGTTCTTTAAGGGAAAAGTCACCATGTTGTTCCTGAAAATCGATGTTCGAAAGTTAAAGATGGAATTACCTTCAGGAAGCGATAAGAGCTCCTTAGACTCCAGTAGAAAGGGCCCTTAAGAGAGTGAAGATCCGATCAACCTCCCGTGATCAGTGCATGCATCCTCTTGCTTTTTCTTTTTCCTTTCTTTTATATTGGCTGCTATGGCTTGTCCAAAATACTCAGAAGTTCACTAAAATGAAATTTAATTTTCTTGATAAACTTTGATTTCAATGAATTTTTCTTTCCATTTTCCTTGCTTGTGTTAGACTTGATAGATGAAATCATGCTGAAATTGGTTCATGAAAACCATAATCACAGAAGCAATAACTATGAAACTTTTTTCATAAATGTATGCAAATTTAAAATCAATTAAATCTATCTTTATTATACACTAACGTGCTTAGAATCATAGAAAAATCAGATTTGAATTAACAAAAAATAAATAAGAAGAAAATGACTTACCTAAAGTGCAAATCCATTTCTTCTTCCAATCTGGTCCGGATCCAACTAAATCCCAGGGTTTTTGTTGGAGCACCAAAAATATACAACCTCTATGGGTATCCACATCGGATGAGGTCTTGATTGAGTCTCCATAGTCCTTGGAGTACTAGTGCCTTCGCAGGCCCCTTTTCTAGCTTGGATTTGCAACCTCCTTCTAGAACTTAAACTAAAAGGCTGAAAACCGAACACTTTGCACTATGGAAGGGATTTCTCCTAGAATACATAAAGAAAAATCTAAAAATAATTTTCTCTTATTCCTCTCTTAATTTGTCCTTTTATTGTCTCTATTTTGTAGGGTTTTTAGGCATGGAATAAAGGAGAAAAGGGATGGAAACAAGTAGCGATAGAAAAATTGTTAAGGAAAATATTTTGCAAGGTTTTCAAAGGCTCTACAGCTTCTTGGGGCTGATCCGTAAGATTTTATTTTTTGATGGTCAATATCCCAATATGTGATCCTTCATTGATCTCTAGATCTAAACCTTCAACATTAATTAATTCCGGATCTTCTATGTTATCCTCAGATTGATCTCCATGGTTTTATCCTTGGATTTCATTTTGATCATCTCCATTATTGATTTCTTGGATAATTATTTTATCTTCAAGTAATTATTCTTAATCATATTTGTCCATAAGATTAGACCCAGCTTCATAAACTTTTTCCTTAAGTTCTTCAACGGGTTTAGGATTTTCTCTTTCTAGCCCTTCATTTGGACAAGACTTTGATTCTATTTCGTCCTTAAATTCTTCAATTGGTTCAGGAGATTTTTCTTTTAATTCTTCCATGAGTTTAGTCTCTTCTTCATCTCCCTCATACTTATTAAATTTAGCAATATGTTTAAACACAGTTTCATCATCTTGTCTCAATTTGTACCATTGGGTTAGAGATTTTTCTTCCAATTCTTTCATGGGTTTAGTCTCTTCTTCATCTCCCTCATACTTATTAAATTTAGCAATATATTTAAACGCAGTTTCATCATCCTGCCTCAATATTTTTAAATGCAGTTTCATCAGGCCCTCCACCAGAGCAGCACTTCATATAACTGGACCCTACTTAGGCCCCCCAGCCTTGGCTCCCAAGGAATGGGCCTTCATGCCGCCAAGCCAGTATGGCTGCCCCCTTCAGATGGTGCCCTCCCAACCCCTGCGCCCCTTCCAGGTCCATACTAGCTGGCACCCGTTCAAGCCCATCAGCACCCCTGGCCCATCAAGGTTGGCACCCCTGCTCCAGGCCCTTGGCACCGCAAAGTCTCATGTTTGGCACCCCTAGCCCAAGCCCTCCAAAGCTGGCACCCAGCCCAAGAAAGAAGCCTGCTGTTGACCAAGTCTACCAGGTTTTCTTGGCCTTCAAGTCAGGATTTCTTGGCTCTCATGTCATGTAACTTGGGTGGATCTATAAATACCCACCCCCTCCCCTCTTGTATGAATAATCTCTTTCAAGAAATAAAATTTGAGAATATTTTCTTATCTAAGTGTTGCCTCCAAAAGGAGTGGGTGTGAGACCCGTTTTGTTTTCTTTTATGTGCAAACCCTAGCCGTCCCTACTTTCCCCTCTCCTCCATCAAGCCCTAGCCACCCCAAGCCCCCTCTCTAACCCTAAGATGCCTCCAATTCCAAAGCCTTAGGCCGCCACCCTTCCTTTCCCTTCTTCCATCAAACCACCAACACCAATTCACTACAATTATTGGCCGCCCCATCATCCTCTCTTCCAGGCATGCCCTGGCCTCTAGGCCACCACGAGCTCCACCCTAGGTTCCCTCCATTAGCCCCTGGCCACCCCTCTCTAGATCCAGACACCCCAAGCATCATCCCAGGCTGCCAGCACCCTGTAGCCTCTCTTCCACCAAATCTTCTTCTTTCCATCCGATTTCTTATTTTTTCCTTAATCTACTTACTTGACTTGTGATGTTTGCAGGATCCCTCGGGAGAAATGGGCCTTGGATGAAGTCCTCCTTGCCCCTAAACCAATCTGATAAAAAGTTGACGGATCCATGGGAAAGCGACTTCTTTGTCCAAGCACCGATCTGAGTTGAGAGGTCTCTTCCATGACTTCAAGAACATCATTGCCAGGTATACAGACCTCATCCCATCTCACTTTTTCTGTTTTATTAATGTTAAAGCATGTCTTAGTAGGATTTCTTAGTCCTAGGGTCCTAGTTTTCTTTTTCTCTTTGATTGTTTCTAGCATGTGGATAGGATACTAACTGATACAAGATAACCCTAACCTAGTCTTGACTAGTTTTGGGAAATAAACCACAATAAAATCTAAAAATAATTAGTTCTTTAATCTGGTTTGTCTACATGTTCATCCCTTGCATGTCATCCTGCATCATGTTAGAATCCTGTCCCTCATCAGAGGGGCTTGCCGTAGCTTGCTTCTTCTCTTTCCTCCTCCTTCTTTTGAACTGGTCCTTCCTCAGGAGGAGGCGATCCGTGGGCCTCTTGGAGCCTCTCCCTCTCTCTCGGACTGGACCTACTTCTAGCCTTCGGAGAGCTCTCTCTCATACTAGACCTCCTTTCAGCCTTCGGAGAGCTCTCTCTCTGACTGGACCTCCTTCCAGCCTTCAGAGAGCTCTTTCTTTGATTGGACCTCCTTCCAGCCATCGGAGAGCTCTCTCTCGGACTGGACCTCCTTCTATCCTTTGAAGAGCTCTCTCTCCTTGAGGAGGTGATTCGTGGGCCTCTTGGAGCCTTTTCCTCTCTCTCAGATTGGACCTCCTTCCAACCTTCAAAGAGCTCTCTCCCTCTTTGAGGATGTCATTTTTTGCTTAAGAGGGGCAGGTGCTGTGCCACTGAGCCCCATGCAATGGCGAGAAGTTTCCATTCCTGGAGGGACTGCCCGAGCACTGCAAGGCCTATGGGTTTGATAGGATTCTACTTCTGGGGGGATTCTGGGTCTCACACTGCATGGGTCAACATCCTCTTGCCATACGGTAGTGGACGTGACGACACATTACAGGATCTTGGGTCTGACAGGGCTTACCTCATGCAGAGCATGTGGGTGGCGTGTCATAGAGCTGGCATTAGTGGCAGGGAATGCACCACCTTTCGGAGGTTACAGGAAGATAGGGACCTTTGCATAGTGGTTTGAACCCTTGCGGTCTTTCCCTCCTTCATCATTGATGAGAATTCTGGTCTTCGTAGGGAGGGACCTCCATTTGGGAGGTCTGCCTTCGGTAGTGTGACCACAACCTCGATTGGGAGCTGACCTCAAACGGAGGGCTCGCCCCATGAGCTCGACCTTAGCTGGGAGCTGACCTCGGTAAGAGGGCTTGCTTTATGAGCTCGACCCCGATCGAGAGCTGACCTCAGATGGAGGGCTCTCCCTACGAGCTGGACCCCGGTTGGGAGCTGACCTCAGTAGGAAGGCTCGCTTTATGAGCTCGATCCCGACTGAGAGCTGTCCTCGGCCTTCCACCTGGGGGTCGTGTCTAGGTGGTAGTCCCCACCCGTGTGGCTGATGGCTAGTGGGTGTGTATGCTCTCTGTCAGCAGATGTTACCACATCAGATGCCCCCCACTCCTAAGCCCGAAGAATGAAGCATGGCTAAGGTGATGGGATTAACGACTATGCTGACATGGATGGATGCTTCTTCTGCACCATCAATAAATCACTGGCCATGCCCCAAGACCGCACCTTTACATTAATGGGGTGCCGTGCTTAGTTTTTCAATGGAGGGATCATTAATGCCCTGGCTGGATCAAGGGATCTATTTCACGAACTGAAGCATAGAGGGGTGCCTGGTGCTGACATGTGGTGGCTTCTGGTTAGCTATGTAGCTTTTAAAAGGCCTTCGAGCATAGGCGATCAAGGTTCTGCAAAGCTTCCTTCTTCCTCCTTTGGCCCCCTTCTCGTTTTAGCGTTGGCCTCCATGTTCTCCTTCGATCCCTCTCCCTCGGCTTGTACTAAGGGAGGGCTCTTGGTAGACTTCAGGATTTCAACCCGAGACCTGGAGGGCCAATTAAAGGCTCTCCAGGAGTGATCGACCAGCGTCAAGGTGAGGGCGTCTGGTTCAGAGAAGAAATCTGCCAAGCTTGAAGCTTCCCCCATGGATGTGGAGGGGGAGAGCCTCCAGTCATGTAGCTGGGGCAGAGAAAGAGGCTGCCTCAAAAGTGAAGGCATCTGGAGCCACCTCCCCTTCACAAGATCGAAGATCTTATAGAAGGAGGTGGCGGCCCGTGTTGTGGATGCTGCAGAAGGGGCCACGGTCGGTGTGGTGCTAATAGGAGTATCCTAATACAGAGCTATTGTAGCTATCCTTGGAATCACGGGATTGGTGAACTCCAAGGATGGGGCGGTGGAGGCGATGCTGGGCTCTAGAGATCTGGTGAACTCTTGTGGAAGGGAAACTGTACGCTCAGGCAAAAGGGATTGGCATGTCCCCAGCTCTTGAAAGAAAAGTGCCCTAAGAGCCAATCATTGTAAGGGCATTTTTATAATCTTCCAACTCTTGTATGACATTATATTAATGAAGGCATTATTTTCATCATATACTTCTGTGTCTTATTTATGGATTATGATGAACCCCATAGATTAGGGCAATGAAATTAAGGTTATGATAAAGATCATAACAGTGAGACATAAGTTCCTATAAACCCTAATAAAAAATGTTCCTAGTCAATGGACCATCGATTCGGGGATCGATGAATCCGGTAAGACTAGCTTATCCTATGTATGCTCAGTTAATGAGAATGGTTGGTCTCACAACCATTTGTGTAGAGACACTAATACAAGGATAATGGTGCTCATCAGGGTATGAGTACACTAAACTGATCCACATCGGGACTATCTTATGGAAGTCTTCCTTGTGCATACTAAGTAATATTTTTGGTTCATACTCATTCATGATATTAAGTCTTGTACAGGATGTTCTGGGTATGGTGGAAGGTGTATGAAGGATATGAGTGGACCAACAAGGAATCGATCTTTCCTAGTTAGAGGAATTGTTATCCTATGCAATCTCTTCGATGAGTGACTCGAGAAGTCTTTGATCAAAGCAGGATGAGATTAGAAGTGGTTTCTAATCAGTCATCAGTTGAGTTCTCATGATCGAGCTGAGATTCGATATGACTAAGTTTTAGGGTTTGACATATATCCATACCTATCACTTAATCAGGATAAT
This sequence comes from Areca catechu, assembly GCA_021397845.1. Lineage (NCBI taxonomy): Eukaryota > Viridiplantae > Streptophyta > Magnoliopsida > Arecales > Arecaceae > Areca > Areca catechu. The sequence continues at coordinate 124,769,059 of CM038047.1, read as the reverse complement.
GAGAGATCGAAAGATTGAATTGCACGATAATTTACTACTGAAGAGTATTTTAGTAATTTCTACCAAATTTTTCATCTTCCGGGTAGGCATAACATGTTGCTAGATGTCAATCTTGTCTTGTTGATTTTCATGAACCAATTGTTTTGGTTTCATGAGTCAATTCGATGTGTGATTCGAATTAGATAATTAGGTGAGCTAATTTGACCTAATTAGGTCAATTGGGTTCGATCGGATCGAATTGACTCAAATCTAAACCTACTACTGGCTAGATATGAAACCCAATGGATCACACACAATAGAGAGTTGGCCAAGGAAGTCATTCATGATTTAATTAGGGTCATGGGATCATAATCGGTTAGCCAGATTACATACTAGCATATGTAGGCTAACCCAATTCCTAACTCAATTGGATTGGGTCCGATTGCTTAATATTTGGACAAATTTATTTGAGGGAAACCCATATTAGGTTGAGTCCTAAGTTGGGCAACCTAAACCAGGTTTTATCTAGTTTTATTTGGGCATTATACTGAATTTTATGAAGAGTCCAAGGCACCATAGACTCTTGGTGCTAGTGGGAGAAGGTGGCGTGTAGATGAAACTCTGGGAGTTTCTTTTATGATTCACCTCTTCACTTAATCCCCATGCTGTTTGGTTTTTAAATGATCGATCAAAAGAGGATATGGGGTGGTGTGAAATGAGAAAGGAATTAGCGCGCGCAGATGAAGAGTTGCGTCTCTTCATCTGTGCATGGTTCTGAGGTAGAGTCCTTCTGCTCTCGGGACTATACTTTTCACATGATTTTTAAATCTAAAAAGATGCCTCCTTCCATTCTTCTTGACCGGTATATGCCACATGGCATAAGGGGATTTAACCTGGAAATGAGAAGGACTCAGATAAGACTCTTGAATCCTGAAGAGTCTTATCAGATATGAAATAACATATCTGATAAGAAATGTTGGGATACTATTCATGCCCTTGAAACTTTTATTTAAGGGTGTATGGTGATTTAAGAATTCATTCATGATTCAGTCATTAGAAACAGGCATCCATTTTTCCCGAGAGTTATCTGAGTGTCTCTTTCTGCTTCTCTCTCCCTCCTCCTTTCTTTAAGACAAGACTTGTCTTATTAAGACAAGGTCTAGTCTTTTAGGACAAGGTTTTATTCTTGCATATAAGCCTAAGGAGTCCTAGAGGAGGGTTGTCCTAAAATCAAGAGTGGTTTAGGATAGTGATCTTAGTGCCCTACAGTAGGACAGGGTGTCCTACAGTGGTCAAAGGTCCAAAGGCTACCCTAAGAGTTCTATTGAAGCAAGTAACCCCGGTAGTGATTCTTCCTTGGTACCATTCTCATGTGGATCACCGTTGGAGGGCTTGCACTTGTGAGCCTCATGGAAAGGAATGGATTTCAGCGATCCAGGTATGTTTTTTCTAACTTCATTTATGTTTCATTAATTGGTATTGCATGAGGGGTTCCTGGGAATTAGGATTTTCTAGCCAATTAGGGTTTCATACTTAGAATTTTTGTTTTGAAATTCACTTCTGCATGCTGCATGATTCCTGGCACCCTGGGAGAATTTCAATCAGTGGTATCGAGCAATCCTTGTGGCATACCAATTATGAACCATTTTTGGATTTTTATGAAATTCTACTACCAAGCCGACCCGAACCCTATCGAGTTGACCCAACCAAATTCATATGCATGATTTCTTGTTTCTTTATGAAATGACATGATAATGCAATTGTTTGAAATTTTGCATATTAGGGTAATATGTTTAATTTTAGTTTTTATGAAATGCATGATATTATGTCAAGTATGAAATTATGCATGTTGATTGAACCTAGTAACTACTTTGGATTGGGTTAGTCACCATGGCCGTCCGGTCATAGGAGCCAAGTAGGGTTTAAAGGCCCCCTCCTCCCATTTAATGGCTCTCCTATGGTGTGTAGGGGTGCCGCTATAGCCATATCCCATGAAAAAGTGAGGTGAACGGGGTAATGAAATATCATGCTATGATATGATTGCTATGTAATCATGCAATGTTATGCATATGCTAGAATGATATGTTTTATGTTTATACTTGTTGTTTTGAACATTATTTGAATGATTATTTAGGATGTATTTGATACCATCAAAGCCCTCATTAAAAGTTATATTTAGTCATGGTATAAACTTAATCATGATGCAAAACTAATTAGGGTTATGATCAGCCAGTTGGTGTCAGGCAAGTGGTTCTGGGAAGGTAAAGGGACTGAGATTTTTAATTGGTTCCGTTGTCTGACCTGGCCAATTCAATTGGTGTCTAAGGAAAGCAACGGGGGGACCCCCTCACCCCTTCCACTTACCTGGCCAATTTAGTCATATATAAAACCTTAATTTGGGAATGCTAATTGATTAAGAATACTATAATTTGCCTTCCTTCATGCTAAGCAAAATTTATGTCAACACTATAGTAAGTTTGTTGTGTACACACAAGGACTACTTTAGGGTTTGACAAGAAAATTGTCTCGGTGCACTAGGTGCTTTATAGCATGATTGGAATTGTTGCTTTGTTATGTGCACACAAGGGCAACATTTTTCAATCATGGCTATATAGAAATGAAGGGTCTGACTAAACTAAGACATTATGGTTTGTTGTGTACACACAAGGCCATAAGTGTCTTAAAGGCAAGTTTAATAGTTGAGAATTGCATAGATTGCAATTAGAAAGAAAGTCCTACCTTTGAACTCATGAGTGTTTATTGTGTACACACAAGGCATTCATGAGGAATTAGGATCTCAACCCCACTAAAGAAACCAGTAAGGTTTTTCACTTACCATAGATTGAGGGTTATGGTATTCAACGAAAATAGTGGGAGATATAATTAGATATAAAAAGTCCTTATCTAATTATGAATGTCATCTTGGATGGTCTGCTGATATTATTCTTTAATTAAATGTAGGAAATTTACATAATGGCTTCAAATTTATCACTATAAGGCATTTTAGATGCCAACAAGTTAACCGGTCCCAATTACGTGGACTGGCTAAGGAACCTGAGGATTATACTAACTTAGGAGAAGCTTTCCTATATTCTTCATTCTCCGGATCCTGAGATGATTGGAGAGGATGCTTCTGAGGAGGAAATTGCCACACACAGAATGTGAAAAAATGATAGTATAACTGTCAGGTGCATAATGTTGGCCTCCATGAGCAACGAGCTCCAGAGGCAACATGAAGGTATGGGACCTCAATCCATATTTCTCAATTTAAAGGAGCTATATGGAGAGCAAAGTAGGGCTACTTGATACAAGATATCGAAGTAGTTTCTTTGTGCATGGATGAGTGAGGGTTCATTTATACAAACCCATGTATTGAAAATGATTGACTTAATCACCCGATTAGGCCAATTAGGATTTGTTATGGATGGTGAACTCAATCAGGACTTGATCCTGCAGTCACTTCTAGATTCCTTCTCTTAGTTTGTTCTTAATTAGCATATGAACAAACTGAATACTTCATTGCCAGGGCTGCTTAATATGCTTAAGACAGCAGAGAGCCATTCAAAAGGAGACAAGGCTCATCTTCTTCTAGTTGATGGAAGAAAGAAACATGCAAAGAGGAAGGGCTTGAAAAGAAAATTCAACTCTAAGAAGAGCTTCCAGAATAAGAAGAAAGCTAAGAAGGCTGATGGAGCCTATTTCCACTGCGGCAAGCAAGGGCACTGGAAGAAAAATTGCAAGGTATATCTTGCAAGTGTGAAGCAAGATGCAAGTGGTGCATCTAAAGGTTTGTACATGATACAAACAAATTTATCATTGAGTTCTTCAAATTCTAATTCATGGGTATTGGATATCGCATGTGGATCTCATATCTACAATTCATTGCAGGGACTCCACCAAATTAGGAATTTGAAGAAAGGTGACTTCAAGCTATATGGGGCAAGTGGTGAGGCCATTTATGCTGAATCTGTGGGTACCTATATTTTATTATTACCTTTGGGTAATATGTTAAAGTTAGAAGAATGTTACGACATACCCAATATTGTAAGAAACATTATTTCTATACCCTTGTTATTACAACAAGTATATGAAATATATGTAAAGAGCAGTGGCTGCTCTATTCTTCAAAATAATAAAATATTTGGGCATGGTTGTTTCATTAATGATCTTCTTACTTTGGAACTCAATGATGAAATACTTTTTATTAATGATAAGAAGAGAAAGAGAGATAATGTCAAAGTCACATATCTCTGGCATTGCAGGTTAGGTCATATCAGTGAGTCAAGTATAAATAAGTTAGTCAAAGATAATTACTTTGACCCTTATGATTTCCAATCATTAGGAACTTGTGAGTCCTGCCTCAAAGGAAAAATGACCAAGTCTCCATTCACTGGACATGGAGAAAAGGTAACTGAGTTACTAGGTCTTGTGCATACTGATGTTTGTGGACCTATGCCAAAGGTGGATATTCTTACTTCATCACTTTTTTTGATGATTTATCAAGGTTTGGTCATGTGTATCTTATGAAACACAAGTCTGAAGCTTTTGATAAGTTTAAAGAATATCAAAGTATGGTTGAAAAACAAACTGGACATAGTATTAAAGCTCTTTGTTCTGATCGAGGAGGTGAATACTTGTCTAGTGAGTTTCTAAACCATCTTAAAGGCAAAGGCATAATCTCTGAATGGACCCCACCTTATACATCCCAGTTAAATGGTGTGGCAGAAAGGAGAAATCACACCTTGTTGGACATGGTGAGGTCTATGATGAGCTTCACAGATCTTCCCATTTCCTTCTGGGGACATGCCCTAGAAACTACTATACATATTTTGAACAGGATTCGATCTAAGTCAGTAAGTAGCACTCCATATGAGTTATGGAATGGCAAAAGACCAAGTCTTAAGTACTTAAAGATTTGGGGTTGCTATGCTTATGTCAAAAATAACTTTGGACATAAGTTAAGTGCTAGGACTAATAAGTGTAGGTTTGTTGGTTATCCTAAAGAAGGTATTGGATACCTCTTTTATAATGCTACTGAGCAAAAGATTTTTGTCAGTAGGCATGCTACATTCTTGGAGCAAGAATTTATCCAAGAAAGAAGTAGTGATTCTTCACTTGAGTTATGTGAAGAACAGAACCAACAACCTATTGAGCCTTCAAATGAAATTCCTCAACTAGAAGTTCTTGTAGATCAAGAACAGCCACTATACACACCTCCTCTCCAAAGGTCAGACAGGGTGCAGGGAGCACCTCTGAGATATGGTTTTATCATCGGAGATGACAATGAAGCTAGTATCATTCAGGATGATGATCCTGTGACCTATTCGAAAGCTGTTGAGAGAAAAGACTCTGACAAATGGCTAAGTGCCATGAAATCTGAAATGGATTCCATGCATTCCAATTAGGTTTGGACCTTGGTAGATCCACCTGATATAATTAACCCAATAGGGTGTAAATGGATCTTCAAGAAGAAGATAGGAGTAGATGGTCAAGTAGAAACCTACAAGGCCAAGCTGGTCGCAAAAGGTTTTAGACAAAAACATGACATTGACTATGATGAAACCTTTTCTCCAGTAGCCATACTCAAATCCATTCAGATTTTGCTTGCCATAGCAGCATACCATGATTATAAAATCTGGCAGATGGATGTCAAGACTACTTTTCTCAATGGAAACCTTGAGAAAGAAGTCTATATGACATAGCCAAAGGCTTTTGTCTCAAGTAGGAGACCAAACTAGGTACGCAAGTTAAAGAAGTCTATTTATGGACTAAAGCGAGTGTCAAGGAGTTGGAACATCCATTTTGATGAAACAATCAAGAGTTTTGGTTTTGTCAAAAATGATGATGAACCATGTGTGTATAAGAAGACAAGTGGGAGTGCACTTATTTTCTTGGTCTTGTATGTTGATGACATACTAATCATTGGGAATGTTATCCCAATGTTACAATCGGTTAAAACTTGGCTATCATCAAAGTTTTTCATGAAGGATTTGTGTGAAGCATCTTATATACTTGGTATAAAGATCTATGAGATAGATCTAAAAGGATGCTAGGCTTATCCCAGTCTAGGTACATAGACTTAGTGTTGAAGAGATTCAACATGGAAGGAAGTAAGAAATGTTACTTGCCTATAAGTCAAGGCATACATCTCTCTAAGAAAATGTCATCTAAGACATCTGAAGAAAGAGAGAGAGTGACTATGATTCTTTATGCTTCCGTTGTAGGATCAATTATGTATGCTATGTTATGTACCAGACCTGATGTTGCTTATGCCTTGGGCATAGTGAGTAGATTTCAGGCAGATCCAGGAGAGGATCATTGGAAAGCTGTAAAAAATATTCTTAAGTATCTGAGAAGGACTAAAAATATTTTTCTAGTATATGGTGGATCTGAGTTGAAACTAGAAGGCTATACAGATTCTAGTTTCCAATCAGACCCAGATGATAGCAAATCAACATCGGGGTATGTCTTCACCCTGTATGGTAGTGCAGTGAGTTAGAAGAGTACAAAGCAGCCAACAGTAGCTAACTCAGTCACTGAGGCAGAATACATAGTTGTGAGTGAAGCTGCAAAGGAAGCAGTCTGGATGAAGAAATTCATCATGAAATTGGGCGTGGTTCCTGATGTACATTAGCTAATACAATTGTATTATGATAACATTAGAGCTGTTGCATAAGTAAAGGAACCGAGGTCTCATCATAAGTCCAAGCACATTTTAAGACAGTTCCACCTCGTTCGAGAGATAATAGAAAGACTGTTGTCATCGAATGAGTTGATACAAAGAACAATATAGTAGACCCATTTACTGAAGCATTACCCAAGCAGCAGTTAGATTGCCACTTAGATAGTATAGGTATAAAGTATAAGGATGATTGGCTTTAGTGCAAGTGGGAGATTGAAAGAAAAGTGCCCTAAGAGCCGATCATTATAAGGGCATTTTTGTAATCTTCCAACTCTTGTAAGACATTATATTAATGAAGGCATTATTTTAATCATATATTGCTGTCTTATTTATGGATTATGATGAACCCCATAGAATAGGGCAATGGAATTAGGGTTACGATAAAGATCATAACAGTGAGACCTAAGTTCCTATAAACCCTAATAAAAAATATTCCTAGTCAATGGACCATCGATTCGGGGATCGATGAATCCGGTAAGACTAGCTTATCCTATGTATGCTCAGTTAATGAGAATGGTTGGTCTCACAACCATTTGTGTAGAGATACTAATACAAGGGTAAGGGTGCTCATCAGGGTATGAGTACACTGGACTGATCCGCACCGGGACTATCTTATGGAAGTCTTGCTGCTTGTCAAAAGATAGATCTCAGAGCAGGAGTTGTGCATGTGATCTTTAGACCTGAGGTCACTATGGTTTCTTGTGCACACTAAGCCATATTTTTGGTTCATACTCATTCATGATATTAAGTCATGTATGGGATATTCTGGGTATGGTGGAAGGTGTATGAAGGATATGAGTGGACCAACAAGGAATTGATCTTTCCTAGTAAGAGGAATTGTTATCCTATGCAATCTCTTCGATGAATGACTCAAGGATCCTTTGATCAAAGCAGGATGAGATTAGAAGTGGTTTCTAATCAGTCATCAATTGAGTTCTCATAATCGAGCTGAGATTCAATATGACTAAGTATTAGGGCTTGACATATATCCATACCTATCACTTAATCAGGATAATAGAAGATCGAAAGATTGAATTGCATGGTAACTTACTACTAAAGGATATTTTGATAATTTTTACCAAATTTTTTATCTTTCGGGTAGGCATGACATGTTGCTAGATGTCAATCTTGTTTTATAGGTTTTCATGAACCAATTGATTTGGTTTCATGAGTCAATTTGATGTGTGATTCGAATTGGACAATTAGATGAGCCAATTTGACCTAATTAGGTCAATCGAGTTCGATCGGATTGAATCAGCACAAATCTAAACCTACTGCTGACTAGATGTGGAATCCAATGGGTCACACACAATAGAGAGTTGGCCAAGGAAGTCATTCATGACTAATTAGGGTCATGGGATTCTAATTGGCTAGCCAGATTACATACTAGCATATGTAGGCTAACCCAATTGGATTGGGTCCGGTTGCTTGGTATTTGGACTAACTTATTTGACGGAAACCCAGATTAGGTTGAGTCCTAAGTGGGGCAGCTTAAACCAGGTTTTATCTAGTTTTATTTGGGCATTATACCGAATTTTATGAAGAGTCCAAGGTGCTATGGCTCTTGGTGCCTCTTAGCACAAGCGGGAGAAGGGGGCGCACGTAGAAGGACTGAGAGTCCTGCAGATGAAACTCTAAGAGTTTCTTTTATGAGGCACCTCTTCACTTAATCCCCATGCTGTTTGGTTTTTGAATGACCGGTCAAAAGAGGATAAGGGGCGGTGTGAAATGAGAAAGGAATTATCGCATGCAGATGAAGAGTCACATCTCTTCATTTACGCATGGTTCTGAGGCAAAGTCCTTCTGCTCTCAGGACTCTGCTTTTTTCATGGTTTTTAAATCTGAAAAGATGCCTCCTTCCATTCTTGTTTATCGGTATATGCCACATGGCATAAGGGGATTTAACCTGGAAATGAGAAGGACTCAGATAATTCTCTTGAATCCTGAAGAGTCTTATCATATATGAAATAACATATATGATAAGAAATGTCGGGATGCTATTTATGCCCCTTAAACTATTATTTAAGGGTGTATAGTGATTTGAGAATTCATTCATGATTTGGTCATCAGAAACAGGAGTCCATTTTTTTTGAGAGTTATTTGAGTGTCTCTTTCTGCTTCTCTCTCCCTCCTCCTTTCTTTAAGACAAGACTTGTCTTATTAAGATAAGGTCTAGCCTTTTAGGACAAGGTTTTATTCTTGCATATAAGCCTAAGGAATCCTAGAGGAGGGTTGTTCTAAAACCAAGAATGATTTAGGATAGTGTTCTTAGTGCCCTACAGTAGGATAGGGTGTCCTACAGTGGTCAAAGGTCCAAAGGTTGCCCTAAGAGTTCTGTTGAAGAAAGTAACCCTGGTAAGGATTCTTCCTTGGTACCATTCTCATGTGGATCACCATTGAAGGGCTTGCACTTGTGAGCCTCATATAAGGATTGGATTTCAGCGATCCAAGTATGTTTTTTCTGACTTCATTTATGTTTCATTAATTGGTATTGTATGAGGGGTTCATGGGAATTAGGATTTTCTAGTCAATTAGGGTTTCATGCTTAGAATCTTTGTTTTGAAATTCACTTTCACATGCTGCATGATTCTCGGCACCTTGGGAGAATTCTCATCAGCCCCTCCTCGAGGGTAGAGTATAGTGCCGAGCTGCCCTGCCAGTACCTCCTACACCAATGATGGAGGTTAAGGTCGGAGGCCTCTAGTGGGCGCTGCACTAGGGTTGAGGGGATCCGTTCACTGATTGGGCAAGGAGCGAAGATGGGGCTTCTACCTATCTTCCTTTCATCTTGTATCTTAAGATTTCAGGAGGTCTCTTGGCCTATCAGGATCCTCCATATGATGTAAGAGATTTTTGATCAATGAAGGTGCCTCTTCCATTATGACTGTTGTTCCTTTTTTTTCTTTCTTTCTTTTTTATTTTTTAATTTTTTTAAATTTTTTTTGGGCTTGAGTCTGCTATACGGCCTCTTGGGCTGCTTGGGGCCTCTCTGCAATATGTGGAACACTTCAATGGTGGAAATTTTTTTCTTCGCTTCAATTGGAATGCTTGGTGTTGCCTCCACTTTGCTTGTTATTTTTCTTTTCTTCGACTTGGATTGCTTTTGGGGGATCTCCTCGATTTTCCAAGCCATGAGTTAGGCAATCGACGGTGGGAGTTTAGGGGCTTCCCACCGACATCCCCAGACTGTGAGCAAGGCAACTGGATATAGGGCTTCTAGAATACCCTGGCTCAGTTCACCATGATGGAGTCAAGGGGCAGATGGTGGGACTTCTGAAACTTCTTGGTAGACATCTTCAGACTGTGAGTAAGGTAGTGGGTGCGGGGCTTCGTGAATTTCTTAGCTTATAAGTGCTAAACTGTGAGTTACGCGATATATGGCAGGGTTCCAAGAATCCCTAACTGTACCTTAAAATTATGAGTGGGGCAACTGAGCACGGGTCCATTGGAAGGATCTGGCTCGGAGATTGCCTAGCTGTGGGCCTCATGGTAGATGGCGGGTTGCCTTACCACCGCCTTAGGGTTGTGAGCCCGGTTGAAAAGTGCGAGTACGATTAGGTGCCGGACTACCCGGATTTCTAATTTGATGATGGAAGGTTGCTTGGTACAGTTTAGTACTTGTATAGCGATAGTAGGATCGAGATAGGATTGATCTCTCCAAATGGACTGGATTGAATGCTTAATAGTTTTCAATTGATAAAGACCTGGGCCAGGGCATTCCTTGTAAGGAGTTACAAGGATTGTTTATTTGAGACATATTGAGATGGATTGATTAGGATTGGGTAGTTTAACCCTATGCCATCCAGAGCATTAGGAGGTTTAAGGAATAAGTTTAGTGCTATTCCATATTCGACAGGTTCATATTGCTTTGCAACCTTCAACTTATTTGGATGCCGGGTGTCATTGCTAGTGGTGACTTTGGCTGGTACTAGAAATGTTCTCGTGCTACCAGTTTAGTATTTGAACCTATGGGATCACACATTGAGGGTTTCTTCTTGCTTTGCTGGCATGCGAACGAGTGGGAATCATTCCTGACTAATTTGATAAGAGTTGTCAAAACTGCTCGAGCCGGCTCATTCGGATGAGTGACTCAAGTCATTCAAGTCGACTCGAGCAATCGAGTCGACTCGCCTGATGGACTGCTGAAATTCTTGAATGCTTCATTAATGCTTGCAATTGTTGTGGGCTTTAATGGTGGGTGTTTTGAGGTCTTTATTTCTACTATTGCTGAATCCCAAGGGGCTTATAACTCCCCTAAATCCAAGGGACTCAAACTCCCTTTTTAATCTGTTCAGATCTGAATCTCAAATGTTAAACGTTCAGGTTTGGTTTTCTATTTTTTGTTCTGAGTTCTGTTGGACGAACAGAGAAGAAGATCAAGAGACTCTACCATTTTCTTGTGGTAGAGCTCACACTTTGATATGGGACCTAAGATGCATGCAAGTGATTCTTTGTTTTTTTCTTTTATATTTTAATGAATTGGCAAATTCTTGAAATTAAACTAAGAATAGATTTAGAGATTTGCATAATGACAAGAAACTTCTAGCATGCAGACATAGACCCTAAACAATGATAAAGAAGGACCTCGGAATTGAAAAATCCTGGTAGGACTTAGCTCTAAATCAATACCCTACTCAGGAGATTAGGGAGTGCAAACCTTTTGAAATTCTGAAGCACCCGATGTTGAGTTTGCTCACACTCATGGATTCGGCCTGGAAGATCGAGCCCTCGACCCTGCAGATTTGTCGGCTTTCCGTCAGATGGTCCTGAAAGCAAGGTAGGCCTACTCCTTTATCTGTGGTACCAAAAAGACCTGCAAGCAGCCTAGAAATGAGTTAGAAAAACAAGAAGGCATAAGATAGCAAAGAAATGAAGGGGAAAGAAGTTGAGGGTGGTGGTAAAGAGGGGTTCTTCTTGTTGGGTGTCCAAGAAGAGCTTCTGGTGGGGCATCGTAGCTTGGGAGGTGGATTGCTGGCTAGCATAGGAAAGAGATATCTGGGCCTCACACCCCACGATGCTCGAAAGTGAAGGTTCACTCTCTCATAGAGTTCCAAGTCACAAGACAAGGGCTAGAGAAAAGAAAATTTTCAGATTTTCTTCATTCATCATCATTATCTTTTATAAGAGGGTTAGGGCCATATATATAAGCTTGCAAGTCCTCATTTGAATTCAAATAAGAGGAGTTACAAAACTTGGTTTGAGAATGAATCAAGGGGGTGCCTAATTTGAATTTGAAATTTCATTCCAAGGGGCGTCCAACTTGAAATTTGAAATCCTTTTTTTCATAAAGCTTGGCTGACCATGGCTTGGCTCGATCTTGGTGGAATGGCAGGATTTGGGGAGTGGAGTGAGGATGTTGTCTTGCTTGGATCATGGGGAGGTTAATGGGCATCCAACATGTGATTTGAATTTAAACTTTTCATCTTAAACTTGGCCACCCAATGAAGCTTGGTGAAGTGGCGCCTCCCATGCCATGTGGCATGATGATGTGGCATTCCATGAGTTAGCACTCCTAGCTTGGCATGGAGGAGAGGTGGCTTGACTCTTCTTCAAGTGGGCTTGACTTGATTGCCCCTTGTGGACCCATCTTCAAATTAGCTTGAACCCATCTTCAAATTGACTTGAGCTTTTGAACCAACTTGGCTAATGACAGGACCAATTGACCCTAACTTGTCCAAATTTGGTCAAATTACAAGACTAAACCAAAACTAAAACCAACTATATACTAATTACATGACTCGAATGCAAATTACTAGACTAAGAACCCTAATCAAAAATTTATAAAGGGTTGAGGAGACTCTATCTAATCTGGTGCCCGCACTAATTCTCCCAGGGTGGGCGGAACTCGACCCGGTCAAGTAAGGGTTGGTTTGGCTCTGGTATCTCTCAAGAAGGTCGGGGTCAAGGTGCTGCAAGTCCTCTCGGGTAATCTATGAATCATCGAACTCCGACCGGCCTTGCTAACAGACTAGGTAACATTGATAGCCTTTGCCTCGGGTTGTGATAGCTTGATCATCCAGGACACGCTTGATCCATTCTCCTCTCTCAGGTAAAATTAGAGGTGGACACTCAGGATTGGGTTCACTCTTAAAGGATAGGTCAGGCCCAAATGGCTTGCTGGGTATTGTTGCTAGCTCCCTATACTCGACTAAGTTTGAGATATTGAAAGTCGAGATAATGCCATAATTCGGGGGTAGCTCAAGCACATAAGCATTAGGGCCAACTCTCCTTATCACTCTAAAGGGTCCAGCTCCACGAGCATGTAGTTTCTTAACGGTCTCTAGTGGAAACCGTTCAGGCCTAAGCCTAATCATTATAGAATCCCCTACTTTAAATTTATTGGCTCGCTTTCGGGAATCAACCAATTTCTTGTATGTATTATTACTTAGATTGATTTTTGGCTAATCTCTTTATGCATGCTATGCGAATGACTCTACAGACTCTGAGACTCGTACTGACACCTATTGGGAATTATGTCCCAAAGCCAATCATCTAGGCTGTAGATGATTGTGCTAATTTTGCAACTATATATGAATTTTTAATGAATAAAAGTTATTTTTTTAGCTGTTCATCACATGTATATTTTTCTGAAAAGAACTCGTGTGATAGAGTTCTTAGAACTACATTATATTTGATATAGAAAGGATATATCAAGTAGTTCTTAAACTGGTTAACAACCAAAGGATACATTGTTATAGGATGATGATGCATCAAGATAGTTTATTGTATCATACATTGGTTGGTTATCCTCTTGACCAAGGAGTGTGGTGACACTGCTGTGACATACAAGTGAAATATATGACATTTCACTGAATGTGACCATCTGTAGAGCTCCCTTCTGACATTTCACTGGTTTCTACACACCTTTACCAGTGCCTGATCGCCCTTTGTAGGACCTAAGTATGGACTTCGTGTTAGGATTACCTAAGACCCAGAAAATACATGATTCTATCTTTGTAATGGTCGATAGGTTCTCTAAGATGGCTCACTTCATCCCATGCTCCCAAACCTTTGATGCTTCTAGAGTAACCAAGCTTTTCTTAGACAATATGGTTAGACTCCATGGCCTACCCAAGACCATCATAGCTGATAGGGATGTTAGGTTCACCAGTTATTTTTGGAAAACCCTGTGGCACCTGTTAGGGACCAAGGTTAAGTTTTCTATAGCCTACCACCCCCAAATAGATGGCCAAACTGAAGTGGTGAACCATAGTTTAGGAAACCTCCTTAGATGCCTAGTAAGTGAACACATTGGAACTTGGGATCTATTGTTGCCTAGAGCAGAGTTCGCCTATAATAGCTCAGTGAATAGGATAACGAGCAAGAGTCCTTTTGAGATAGTCCATGGGTACAAGCCTAATCACCCCATTGACCTAATTCCTTTACCTGTTCATACACGAGTCTCATAGTTTGCAGAATCATTCGCACAACATATTAAAGACTTGCATAAGGACATTAGCCTAAAAATAAACCTAAGTAACGAAACATATAAGAAACTGGCTAATTTCCAAAGAAGGGCCAAGGAATTTGATGTAGGGGATTCTATCATGATTAGGCTTAGGCCTGAGCAGTTCCCACCCGGGATTATTAAGAAGCTTCATGCTCGCGGAGCTGGACCTTTTAAAGTGATAGAGAAGGTTGGACCAAATGCCTATGTGTTAGATTTGCCTTCAGATTTGGGTATTAGTTCTTCCTTCAATATCGCAGACCTGGTTGAGTACAGGAAATCGACAGCAATACCTAGTGAGGCCTTTGGACCTATTCTTTCCATTGAGAGTGACCCTAGCCTAGAGTGTCCACCAATAAATTGGCCTGAGAGAGGAGAATGGATCGAGCATATCCTGTACAATCAAGCCTTAACGACCTGGGGCCATGGCTATCAATGCTACCTGGTCCGATGGCAAGGCTGGCCAGAGTCAGACGATTCATGGATTTCTCGAGAGGACTTGCAGTGCCTCAACACAGACCTCCTCGAGAGATATGTGAGCCAGCTTGATCTTCACTTGATAGGGTTGAGTTCCTCCCACCCCGGGAGAATTGGTACGGACACCAGAGGCACTAGAATAAGACAGAGGCTTCTCAACCCTCTGTGGATTAATTAGCAGCATCAGAGTCCATTTGTAATAAAGATTCAGTCCATCTAAGTTATTTTTTTTCACTTGAGTCATATACTAGTCAGCTCATGTTGAGCTAGTCTTTTTCCGGAGTTTAGTACATGTCTAGTAATGACTCATACAAGTGAGGACCAAGCCAGCCCAAGTGAAGACCAACCCAACTGAAGCTATGAGGATCATGGAAGGCCTAGGAGGAGAAATCACAAGCCTAGGAGAAGAAATCAGAAGTCCAGAAGACAAGCCCGAAACCTTGAAGCCTTGAAATGTAGCCTGAAGCAAACTAGGCTAGCCCAGGCCCAGGAGAGGAGTAAGTGGCGCCAAAGACTTATGATCACCACCCTTGGTCGGCCACTAGGGTCACCTCCCTTGGCCGACCAAGGCAAGAGGAGAGGGGAGAGTTTTTAGGGATTTCTTCTACCAAGTTTTTCTTATTTTCTAGCTAGAGTTGGATGGGGATTAAAACTCCTATGTAATGTATTTTTTAGCCTTACTTAGGTGCCAAGTCTAGGAGTCTATTTAAAGGGCCCTAGTCTCTTGTATGAAGAACAATTTTATTATGAAATAATATTTGAATTCTCTAATTACTGTGTGCTACCTGCTATGTGCTTGAAGGGATTCTGTGTGAGCCCTTCCTCTACCCGGTGTCCTACGACTACTTCCAACCGCTATCCTACTCTCCAAAACCCTAGCTGTCCTCTTCAAACAATCACTTCCCCTTGCTGTTTTCCCTTGATTTCCTTTTCCCTACTATGTTTTCTAACCCTTGGAAGGTCGTTTGCAGGTCCCACAACTCTGACAAATCCAACGACTCCAGCCAGGGCGCAATCGGACTACCAAGCAGAAAGCCAGGTATCCGCAGGTCTCTAGCTTGGTTTTCCAGGCTGCATCTAGAATGAGAGTAATCTCTTCATATACGATCTATACTAGGCACTTCAACAGTTGCTAGGTACACCCCCTCTGCCACTAGTAGCCCTATTATAGGTGAACTAGCCCAACCGAGGCTTCTTAGCCTCGGCGGTCCTTCGTTTCTATTACTTTTAGGTCCTGTTATGCATGCTCTTAGTTTTTTATTTTCATA
Organism: Areca catechu; assembly: GCA_021397845.1. Lineage (NCBI taxonomy): Eukaryota > Viridiplantae > Streptophyta > Magnoliopsida > Arecales > Arecaceae > Areca > Areca catechu. The sequence goes on along the minus strand of CM038047.1, from coordinate 124,753,206 downwards.
TAGAACTCTTTACACAATACTTGGTCTGATCTTCGGGATTAAAACTTATAACTTAATACTAAAAACACAAAAAAATAATTGCATGCATATATAGTTTCGCATCATCCAAACTACATTTTTGAATGCCTGAAGATCCAAGTCGACTAGAATCAAAGTGAGCCGACTCTTACAGAGTGAGGAATTAGAATACTATGCAACCGAGCCAACTAGAATGAAGCAAGTTGACTCAACCAGAACTACTTTGAGGATCCGAGCTGACTTGAGTAATCCGAGCCGACTTGAAGGTCGATTTCAGGCTTATAATGGCTAGTTTCAGAACTTGAAATTTGAATCCAAAAAGTGCTCCAATAGTCAAATATCACATCTCAACAGTCTACAATGACTAAAATCATCTAAGAAGAGTACAAGACTATATATTTGAGGATTTGAACTACTTAAAAAAGTACTAATAAAAAAAGGAATGAATGTTTAATGCTTACTTGAGCTTGTTAGCTAGAGAGCACTGCAAGAGCATTCAAGATAGACTTCAAGTCTTCACCAACTCATATATAAAGCTTGAAGCATTTATTAAAGAAGTTGAAGAAGCCAACCAAGTGCATTGAAGTGCAATCAATTGGGCTTCTCTTGAGCTACATCGGCAACCATTCGATAAAATTTGTCTATTATTCTGTTACTTTCTCTTTGTAATTCTTTTTAAATTGTTGGGTTATTGGTGAGCCCGGTTTAAAAAACCAAATAGGTTCTTGGTTTGCCTGTGTTAAGACCAAGTGTTGGATTCTTGGTGATCTTGTTAAAACCAAGTGTTGGGTTTCTTTGGTGAGCCCGGTTTAAAAACCAAAGTGTAGAAGTTTTGATTGTTAGCTTGTTAAAACTACCTGACTATTTTCCAGTGGGGGATATAGTGAAAATCTCAAGTGGTAACTTGGATAGTGGATGTAGGAGCTGGGTTGCTCCGAACCACTATAAATTTCTAGTGTTTGTGTTGTGGATTCTTTGTATATCTTGCTTCTGCTTTCAATTATTTCAATCATAGCACTCAACACTTCAAGGAATTTTCAAATAGCACATAATTGATTAAACTTTTTAAATTCTCAATTCACCCCCTCTTAGGAAAGCTACCTAGGTAATAACGGGTATCAAAGCAGTGTCTTTGAATATATTTAGAGTAAAGATTAATGGCTCATCCCATGAGTACATCCTTGGTCGAAGGCCAATCTACCAATAGACCTCCACTCTTTACTAGCACAAATTATTCATATCGGAAAGTTAGAATGAAAATCTATATTCAAGCTATCGATTTTCAATTATGGAAGGTCATTCTAAAAGGGCCATATATCCCCATGATCAAAATTAATGGCGTAGATGTCCTAAAGCTCGAGGAGGACTGGGATGAACACGACATGAAGATGGGAGAATTAAATGCCAAAGCAATGAATTTATTATACTGTGCTTTGGATGCTAACGAGTTCAATCGAATTTCTACTTGCTCTTCTGCAAAGGAAATTTGGGACAAACTCGAAGTGACCCACGAAGGAACTTTCCAAGTGAAGACTTCAAAAATTAATCTTCTTGTACATCATTATGAACTTTTCAAAATGAAACCAAATAAAACTATCTCTGCCATGTTTACTCGCTTTACAGATATTATTAATAGTTTGAAAGGTCTTGGCAGGGTTTATTCAAATGCCGACTTAGTACAAAAGATCCTTAGATCACTTCCGGACAAGTGGGACCTTAAAGTGACTACCATCCAGGAAGCGAAAGATCTAAACATGTTGCCTAGGTGGCTTTCCAAGAGTGGGGTGAATTGGGATTAAGAACTTTTCATGATTATGTGCACTTTGAAATTCTTTTAGTGTTATGGTGCAATATGCAATGCAGAAATAATTGAGTAAAAGCAATAAGCTAAAGTAAGCACAAACACAAACACAAAAAGATTTAGAGTGGTTCGGAGCAACCGGCTCCTACGTCCACTATCCAAGCACCACTTGGGATTTCCACTATATCCCCTAACTAGAATACAGTTGGATTGTTTTACCAGGCTCACAATCTAAACCTACACACTTTGGTTTTACCAGGATTACCAAAGAAACCCAAACTCCCTTTGGTTTTGAACGGGATCACCAAAGAAACCCTAACACTTGGTTTTATACCGGGATTACCAAGAACCCAACTTAGGTTTTCACAAGGCTCACCTAAAAACCTTCAACCCTCTCTTAAGACACAACCTCTTACTGTTCTTAGAGAGAAAACAAAGATAGAGAGAAATAAACGAGCAACTACAACAAACCGAGTTTGTTTAAGTATTGCTGATATAGATTAAGATGAAGCCTAGCTTTGAATGCTCTTTAATTTCTCTTCAAGCTACTTCTTTGCTTCTTCAATGAGTGGATTCAACGATGAAGTAGAGTTGGTGAAGCTTTGAATCCTATCTTGAAAGCTCTTGAAGTAGGTTGTTGAAAGACTTGAAGGCTCTTCAATTTCTCAAGATAAATCAATAATAATGATCTAATAATTATTTAATCCATCAAAAGCAATCCCTTTTATAATTTTCCATGAGATATGGCCGTTGTAGGGCCTAGGGATTCATGAAAGAACTATTGGAGATGAAATAAAATTCAAAATCACTTCCAGTAACTAGCCATTAGAGTGCAGAAAATGGCTACTCGAGTCGGCTCGAGGTTCACGAGTCGGCTCGAAGTCTCAGACAGTCTAAAGTAAATTTATGTAAGAGTCGGCTCTTCAAGCTGGAGTCAGCTCTTGCCTTCAATCACTTTAAATCATCAAATTGTTTGAGTCGGCTCTTCAGGGCAGAGTCGGCTCTTGATACTGAAACTCTAAAATTTCTTCGTGCCATGCCACAAGGAGTCGGCTCTTGATCCATGAGTCAGCTCTTGCCAAAACTTTAATTAATGCTTCAAACTTCTCAAAAACTCTTCAACACTTGAATCAAACAAGAGCTAATCTACATACTCTCAATTTTATAATTTTCAGCCCATTTTACAAGATTACAAGATTTGCAAAAATTAGGGCCTTTACAAGTTAAAGTTCATAAAAGTCCATACAAAATTGAATTACCTCTCAATCAATTTGAAAACCAATTTAAACTAAAGGTAACCAATTTCCTACAAAAACTTCTCAAGTAATTGAAAGAATTAGTAACAAGTACAGCTCCAATATTTTGTGATCATCAAAATCATTCTAGGGGTCAACAATCTCCCACTTTTTGATGATGACAAAACACTGGGCATGAGCAGAATTTAAAAAACACTTTGCAATTACTGTGTATCATATTCACAATTCAAATGATATTAGACATAGTATGTATCAATCAGATTGAGTATCAAGGTATCAAAATGTATCATATGTATAATGAAACTGAAAACCATCAACACAAAGTATCATATGTATCGATTCAATGTATCAAGAATATCATATGTGCATCAAGTATCGAAAACATAATGTATCATTATATAATGTATCAAGGGTATCATCTATACATTGCGTATCAAAACTTACAAAATTAACTAGTATTTGAAGTACATTTCAGGAAAATTTAACAAAAAACTTGACACAAGGTCCCCCTTACTAATGTAATAACATTTCTTCATCTTTTCTTCAAATTTTCATACATGTTCATGTTTTTATAAACATTTATAAACATTCATACACATTTTCATAAATTAACATTCATATCTTCACATTTTCATGCACATTCTCCCTTGTCCCCCTTTTTGTCATCAACAAAAGGTATATAGAATATGAGAACACACATTTACAAAAAATCATTCACAATGTGTATCATAAAGAGACATGTTTCATAAAAGATTATATGTATATATATATGAAAAGTCAGTACATAAGTGATACAGTACAAATGTGCCTCGGCATAACAACATAGTATCACAACAACAAAACATTACTAGAAAAAAGTCCTAAAAAATATCAAGATAAAAGACTAAAATATCAAAAGGATGGACTAGGATCATCACCACTAAGGTCTTCCTCACTAGAGGAGGAAACGACCTCTAAGATGCCTGGTGCAGGCCTGAACTTAGGGAACCTAGGCCTAAGGTCCCTGAGTCTAGTCCTAATAGGTGTGGTAGTCCTAGAAGCTTTGGTTTTGGCTTTAGCTTTCACTTTGGACTATAAAGAAATGACAATAGGAGTGGGTCTGGTAGTGGGAGGATTAAAAGACAAGGTCAAAGTGATGGTGGTAGACAATATCTCTATAGCTGGAGTCTCTCCAACATCAGATCCTGGAATCTTGATACCAGCCTCAGCTTCAGCAGGAGTGGCCTTTAAAGGAATGTCACTGAAATGTGCTGCCTGTCCCTGCTTGCAATCAGTGCTAGTGTCAGGTGCTAGAGTGGAAGTAGTCAGTACAGACTAACTGGCTGCAGTAAACTGTTAAAAAATAGTCATGATATCCTGGAATCCCTGGTGCATCTCCGACAGAAGAGCAAAACTCCTGGCATTAGTCTTAACTCTCCCTCTATGAAGACTTGAGATCTCGTCCAGTACACACTGTAATCGGTCATCAGCATCAGGTCCAACAGCTGTAGATCCTCCGACAGGTGAATGAGGAGTGGTAGGAGCTGGCTTTGAGGGTCCAGCTTCATCAGTATGTGTCTTTGCCTCTGCACCATGTCCCTCTACTGCCTGAATGTTCTCATATGAGTCATCCTCTGAGTGAGCCACTGGAAGTCCTGAGCTCTTCCTAATCCAGTGACCCTCTACTTTAATAAATCCCATCCGAGTCAGAGATTTCAAGTTGTATCTGTCTGTGTGTAAGAGTGGCCAGCTGTCCTCACCAGATAAGTTAACTAAGGCATCCTGAAACAGAAGTGTGAAAACTATACCGTATGGTAGACATGCCCATGCCCTACGAGCAGCCTCTCTCATCTGTGATAGCATGATAAATGGCAGATTGAGGGCCTCCCCCTCAATCAGGCATCTCATAAAGACCAGGTGCCGCTCACTAACCCAGTCAAACCACCCCGTCCGGGGCAAGAAGATACGATTAATGATGTTGTGCAATAATCTCATTTCCAATGATAATTGGTTTGCACTAACATGAATAACACCTTTTACATTTGTCCTCTCAAGCTCTAATCTCAATGTATTCTGCTTCTCCTTCAAAACTAGATAACTTTCACCTTCTTTTGGAATGTGAAGAATGCTTGACAATTTTTGTTCACTAATTTCAATATGTTTTCCCTTCACAGTCCCTTCAATATGGAATGCACCTAAGGACATACGTTCAAAAAATTGCCTGACCAGGTTGGGATAAGTGGGAAGATTTAGCATACAAAAATCTCTCCAACCCTATTTAGTCAACTAATCCCCAATGTGCAAATGCTCTCGTTCTAGGAAATTGAAATCAATACATCTACCTGGGGTAACTTGTCTATTTCCCATTAAAATAACTTGCCTTGGTGCCTCTTGCTCTACCTCATGCTCAATTTGCTGTTCTTCTTCCAGATTCAAGGTATCCAAATGTCGCTTTATCCTTCTTTCCTCCACAATTGTCTGAATCAACCTCCTAGGTTTCTTGGCTACGGCCTTACGAGGAGCCATCTAGCTTAGATTAGAAGTTTGGAGGGTTTAGGAAGAGTTCTAGGAGCTTTTCCTAGGTTAGGGTTAGGAGTCGGCTAAGGGAAAGTGGAAAATAAGGAATGAAATAGTGAATGAAATCCTATGGAGCCCTATTTAAAAAACCTTGGGCCTGACTCTCGAGTCAGCTCACCGAACCGCTAGATGACTCGAGTCGGCTCGAGCCAAAATTCAGCCTAAAACTCGAAAAAGGTTAAAAACAATTTCTATGGGTTTCTAGTAACTAAAATAGGTTATCATAAGCTCTAGAAGGAAAATTGAAGTGTCTAGATAATTTTTCTTTATTTTTCAAAGATTAGGTCAAAATGTTCAGAATGGGTCACATAGGCCTAATTTGCCTCTAATCTTTTCAAATCTATCTTGACTAAGGGATTTAGTAAAAATGTCAGCTAGTTGATCTTCAGTAGGTACAAATTCTAGCTCAACAATACTATTTAAAACATGATCACGAATAAAATGATGTTTGATTTCTATGCGCTTAGTTCGTGAATGCTGAATTGGATTTTTGGATAAGTTAATAGCACTAGTGTTATCACATTTAATAGGAACTTTAGATTGGACAACACCATAATCTTCTAGTTATTACTTGATCCATAACACTTGAGCATAACAGCTCCCATCAGCCACATATTCTACCTCAGCAGTAGACAGTGCTATAGAGTTCTGCTTGCGACAGTGCTATAGAGTTCTGCTTGCGACAGTGCCATGAAATCAAGTTAACACCTAGAAATTGATAGGTGCCACATGTGCTTTTTCTATCAATTTTACAGCCTCCATTATCAGCATCAGAATAACTAATTAATTCAAAGATGTGTGCTTAGAGTACCATAAACCTAGATTGCATGTGCCTTTAAGATACTTAATGATTCTTTTAACAGCTATGATGTGTGACTCTTTTGGATTAGATTGAAATCATGCACACATACAAATACTAAATAAAATATCAGGTCTACTAGCTATCAAATGAAGTAATGAACCGATCATACCTTGGTACAGCTTTTGATCAACATTTGTGCCATTCTCATCTTTATCAAGTCTACATGCGGGACTCATGGGTGTTCTAATTTCTTTGCTTGATTCCATGCTAAACTTCTTGATAATCTCCTTGATATATTTGGCCTGGTTGATCAGGATACTTTCTTTAGTTTGTTTGATCTGAAATCCGAGAAAGTAACTCAGCTCACCCATCAAGCTCATCTTGAACTTTCCCTGTAATAACTTAGCAAAATCTTGACACAAAGACTCATCAGTAGATCCAAAATTAATATCATCAACATAGATTTGAACAACTAAAATATCATTATTTTTTCTTTGAATAAATAGTGTAGTGTCAATACTACCTTTTGGATGTGAGTGTACATACCTCCATTCCTTGGGTATATCATCATGATTTTTGCTTACCTCTTCTTCATGTGGTTCACTTGATTGTTTATCTTTGAAAGTCAAATCCTTCAGTCCATGTTCTAGTGTACCTGCATCATCATCAGCAAGATCTTCTCTTCTAGAAGATGTAATGTCAGTTTCATTGAAAATAACATATATTGATTCTTCTACAGTCAATGTTCTTTTGTTGAAAATATGATAGGCTTTACTATTTAAAGAATATCCAAGAAAAATAGCCTCATTAGATTTTGCATCAAATTTACCAAGATTATCTTTTCCATTGTTAAGAACAAAACATTTACAGCCAAAAGCATGAAAATATTTGATATTAGGCTTTCTATTGTTCCATAGTTCATAGGGGGTTTTTCTAATGATAGGTCTAATCAAAATTCTGTTCAAAATATAGCATGCGGTATTTACAGCTTTAGCCCAAAAGTATTTTGGAAGATTTCATTTACAAAGCATTGTTCTGCACATCTCTTTCAAAGTACAATTCTTTCTTTCTACAATACCATTTTGTTATGGTGTTATAGGAGCTGAGAAGTTATGGTCAATACCGTGCTTTGTGTAAAAGTGATCAAAATATTAATTTTTAAACTCAGTGCCATGATCACTATGAATTGAAATAATAGACAGATTTTTCAAATTTGTAACTCTTTTATAAAACTTTTTGAATACTTTGAAAGTTTTATCTTTATGTGAAATAAACAAAACCCATGTGTATCTTGAAAAATCATCTACAATTACAAGGCCATATTTTATACCACCTAGGCTTGTAGTCCTAGTAGGTCCAAATAAGTCCATGTGAAGTAGCTCTAAGGGTCTAGCAGTAGAAACAATGTTTTTAGATTTAAAACTCCCCCTCACTTGTTTTCCTAATTGACAAGCATCGCAAACATAATCAAAATTAATTTTAAATTTTGGCAAACCTTTGACTAAATCCTTTGAAATTAGTTTTGCTATAGTATCCATACTAGCATGTCCAAGTCGCCTATGCTATAGTAAACTTGATTCCTTACTCTTGTCATTCATTGCTACAAGACTTGTATTGCTTGACATAGCCAGATCATAAGATTTACTACATAAATGTTACCAAGTCTATGTCCAATGAATTTAGTACTAGAGTCAAGTGGATCAACTACTATACACATTGATGACTTGAAGAAAACATTGAAACCAATGTCATACAGCTGACTAATACTCAAAAGATTATGTTTTAACTTTTCTACCAGTAACACATTTTTAATAAATATAGAAGGAGTAATTTTGATTTTATCGATATCGATTATTCTTCCTTTTTGATTATCACCAAATGTTACCATTCCACCATCTTTTTGTTCTAGGATGAAAAATTGATCAACGTCACCCATCTTGTATCTTGAACAGCCTATATCCAAATACCATCTTTTCTTTATATTTGTGGCTGCAAGACATCCCTGCAAAATAATTATGTAATAGATTTAGGTACCCAAGCTTTCTTGGATCCTTGCAAGTTAGTAGAAATGGTTCCTTTTGGAACCCAAACTTTCTTAATTTTTTTTTTATCATTATGTTTCAAATGACACTCAAATGCCTTCTGACCAAAGTTATTACATGCATAGCATACAATCCTTGACTTTGAATAAAAAGTACGTGAGGATGCAAATTTAGGTCTAACTTGTTTTGAAGTAATAAACTTAGGAGCATATGATGTAGATGCAGAAAATTTGTTTGAAATTGAACTTTTTTAACCAATTCCAAATTTGTTATTTGTCTTTCTTTGATTTTTCAAAATTAATTCAAGCTTGTTGGAACTTAGGATTAGTTTTTCAACCAAAGACTTGAGCTTTTGAACTTTTTTAAATCATCATTTTCATTTTGCAAAAATTTGATTTTCTCAAGAAAATCTTCTTTTTCAAATTGAGTGGTCTTAAGTCTTTCACAAACTAGGTTTAATTTTCTTTGCAAAATCTTATTTCTTTCACCAAATTCATTTTTGTCTTTTTCAATTGTATCACAATGATTTTTCAAAGTTTTCATTTTCAAACCAGCTTTCTTGTATTCTACTAATAATTCATGAAATGCATTATGCAGCTCATTATATGTAAATTCTAAACTAGGTTCAGAAGTAGTTACCTCATCCTCTAAATCCATAAGATAGATTTGTGCAGTTTTTGTTGTCTCTTCATCCTCTTCAGTAGATATAGATTCATCGCTATCACTCCATGCTACAAGCATTGCCTTCTTCTTCTTTCTAGTGATCATCTTTTTCTTTGCTTCAGGACAATCAGGATGGATATGTCTCGGCTTCTTGCATCCATAGCAGATTGGTACTTGATCCTTATCTTTATCCTTCTCCTTTTCTTTGTCTTTTTCTCTTTCTCTCCCAACATCTCCTTTTCTAAATTGCTTCCTCCACCTATTTATTTTTCTTCTGCCTATAAACCTTTTAAATCTTCTCATTATAAGGGCTATCTCATCATTTTCTAAATCATCATCATCTGATGAGTCCGAGTCTTCATTCTTATCCTCTTTTGTAGCTTTAAATGCTATAGCTTTCTTTTTTTTGGAGTCTTCATCAGTCCTTTGTTGCATGGCTAATTCATGTATAATTAGTGAACCAAGCAACTCATCCAATGGTAGAGTGTTCAGGTCCTTTGCCTCTTGAATAGCTATCACCTTAGCTTCCCATTTATTTGACAAGGATCTTAAAACTTTTTGGACAAGATCAGCATTAGTGTAAGTTCTACCAAGACTTTTGAGACTATTTATAATATCAGTAAAATAAGTATACATAGCAGATATAGTCTCACTAGGAACCATCTTAAATAACTCATAGTTATGTACAAGAAGATTGATTTTTGATGTTTTGACTTGCGATGTGCCTTCATGTGTAATTTCTAGCTTGTTCCAAATTTCTTTAGTAGAATTACAAGTTGAAATTTTATTAAACTCACTTGGATCCAAAGCATAATACAATAGATTCATAGCTTTGGTATTCAATTCAGCTAGTTTCATATCATTTTCATCCCAATCCTCTTCTGGTTTGGGAACTTCTATATTATTAACTTTAACAGTAGGTGTGTGAGGTCGTTTCAAAATAATTTTCCATAAATGAAAATCAATGGCTTGAATATATATTTTCATTCTTGCCTTCCAATATGTATAATTGGTTTCAATGAAAAATGGAGGTCGATTTGTGGATTGACCTTTGGCCAATGAAGTGCTCATGGGATGTGCCATCTATCTTTACTCTAAGTAAATTTCATAGACTTTGCTCTGATACCACTTGTTGCATAGGTGGCTTCCTAAGAGGGGGGTGAATTGGGATTAAGAACTTTTCATGATTATGTGCACATTAAAATTCTTTTAGTGTTGTGGTGAAATATGTAATGCAGAAGTAATTGAGTAAAAGCAATAAGCTAAAGTAAGCACAAACACAAACACAGAGATTTAGAGTGGTTCAGAGCAACTGGCTCCTACGTCCACTACCCAAGCACCACTTGTGATTTCCACTATATCCCCCAACCGAAATACAGTTAGATTATTTTACCAGGCTCACAATCCAAACCTACATACTTTGGTTTTACCGGGATTACCAAAGAAATCCAAACTCTCTTTGGTTTTGAACGGGATCACCAAAGAAACCCTAACACTTGGTTTTATACTGGGATCACCAAGAACCCAACTTAGGTTTTCACAAGGCTCACCTAAAAACCTTCAACCCTCTCATAAGACACAGCCCCTTGCTGTTCTTAGAGATAAAACAAAGATAGAGGGAAATAAATAAGCAACTACAACAAACCGAGTTTGTTTAAATGTTGCCAATGTAGATCAAGACGAAGCCTAGCTTTGAATGCTTTTTAATTGCTCTTCAAGCTACTTCTTTACTTCTTCAATGAGTGGATTCAATGATGAAGTGGAGTTGGTGAAGCTTTGAATCCTATCTTGAAAGCTCTTGAAGTTGATTGGTGAAAGACTTGAAGGCTCTTCAATTTTTCAAGATAAATCAATAATAATGCTCTAATAATTATTTAATCTCTCAAAAGTAATCCCTTTTATAGTTTTTTATGAGATATAGCCATTGTAGGGCCTAGGGATTCATGAAAGAGCTATTGGAGATGAAATAGAATTCAAAAATCATTTCCAGTAACTAGCTGTTAGAGTGCAGAAATGGCTACTCGAGTCGGCTCGAGGTCCATGAGTCGGCTCAAAGTCTCAGACAGCCCAAAATAAATTTATTTAAGAGTCGGCTCTTCAAGCTGGAGTCGTCTCTTGCCTTCAATCACTTCAAATCATCAAATAGCTTGAGTCAGCTCTTTAGGACAGAGTTGGCTCTTGATACTGAAACTCTAAAATTTCTTCATGCAGTGCCACAAGGAGTCAGCTCTTGATCCATGAGTCAGCTCTTGCCAAAACTTTAATTGATGCTTCAAACTTTTCCAAAACTCTTCAACACTTGAATCAAACAAAAGCTAATCTACATACTCACAATTTTATAATTTTCAGCCTATTTTACAAGATTACAAGATTGGCAAAAATTAGGGCCTTTATAAGTTAAAGTTCATAAAAGTCCATATAAAACTGAATTACCTCTCAATCAATTTGAAAACCAATTTCCTGCAAAAACTTCTCAAGTAATTGAAAGAATTACTAATAAGTACATGCTCCAATATTTTGTGATCATCAAAATCATTCCAGGGGTCAACAAAATACCTTATCTCTGGATGAATTAATGGGTTCACTCATCACACATGAATTTGCCATGCATCATAGGACTGATGATGATCGAAAGAAGAAGAAAATAATAGCCTTCAAAGCTGTATTGGATTCTAAGAAAGAAGAGGAATTAGAAGATGACTGCACCTCCTCCAAAGATGATCTAGAAGATGAAGATATTGCTATGGTCATGAGGAGATTTAGAAGGTTTATGGAAAAGAAGAAAGGAAGATACTATAGAAAACTTTATAAACGAGGTGAGCACTCCAAGGACAAGGAAAATGATAGAGAAAAAGAACAAGTGCCCACATGCTATGAATGTAAGAAACTATGGCACATTCATCCCGACTGTTCTTTGTTAAAGAAATCTTTTAAAAAGAAGAAAAAGAAAGCTATGGTTGCTACATAGAGCGACAGCGAGGAGTCGACTTGGTCCAAAGAAGAGACCACAAAAATTGCTAACTTATGTCTAATGGCTCTCGAAGACGAGGTAACATCCCCCGAACCTCAATTAGAATTTACTTTTGATGAATTGAATTTTGCTTTTCATGATCTACTATCTGAATTCAAAAAGGCTGGAGTAAAGATAAGAACTTTAAAGAATATCAAAGATTCTTTACAAAAGGTGGTGCGGGCACCAGACTTAGAAGAAGACTTCAGGGCTCCATCTGGATCTCTGATTGACCTTGCCTAAAGAATTAGGGTTTTCTGGTTTTGTAATAAGGGTTGACTTGGTCAACTCAATTTTAGTCTTGAGTCTGTATTTCCCTGTAATTTAAATTTTGTTGAGTCATGTTGACTCAGTACAAGTCCTAGTAGTGGTCTAGGTCTTCTCCAGGTTGGTGCCACTTTTTTTCAGTCAAGTCAAGGTCCAGGGTGCCACATTTTTTCTCCAGGCCCAAGCAAGTGGGCGCCACACTCCCAGCCACACGCTAGAGTCCAGGAGGCGCCACATCTCCTTCCAGTGTCTTTGGTCCCTACACCACAAGAAGTAAGTTCCTTTTTTTTCTTGCACCACTTGGGAGAGAAATCCATCAAGATACCTCAATCCAAGGAGGAGCCAATTTCTTTCCAGATAAACCCAAGCCAGGATGGAAAGAATTTTTCTTGAAGAGAGGATCAAGGAGGTGCCCCACAATGTTCCATAAAAATCCAAGTTATAAAAGGGAAGAGAGCATGTCTTGGGGAGGAATTCAAGGAGGTTCCCAAAAGTTTCCAAAAGTGCCAAAGCCATGAAAGGAAGAAGCCTAAACTTGTGGAGCAAGACTAGGAGGTGTCCAAATGAGCCAAACCATGAAGGGAAAATCCTTGATTCATGGAGAGATACTAGGAGACACCCCCATAACCTGCCATTTGGAGCTGATTTTCAAGTTTTCTTGGAGTTTTTGGGTTGCCCACTCATGGAAGGAGTCTTGGGAAGAGAATTTGATGCCTAAAGTGTGGGTTAGTCCTATTAGTCCCACATGGGAAATGTATAAAACTTTATTTCTTTGTTATGTCTATATATTCAACTCTATGTAACTCTTGAATTTAATGATGAATGAAATCAATTTCTGTGTGAGCAACTTTGTGTTTCTCTCTTCCGCACTTGTATTCAGGTGTTAAGCTCCTTGAGGGAGTAAATTCGGGTTCCCTAGGAATCTTAAGGAGGTGTGAGATCTCCAACCCCAAAACCCTACCAAAACCCTAGGTTAGCCACTTCAATTCCAAACCCTAGCCGCCCATCATCTTCTTCATTCCACCAATCATCCAAACCCTAATCTACCTCATCATCTCACGGCCCCTCTCTTCCAAGTAGAGGCCGACCACCAGCATCCAGGTCCAGATCGGCTACTTCGAATACAGAGCAAATCCCAGAGGAAGTCAGATCAGCATCCAAGAGAATCAGGATTTCAGCAACATCAATTTTTCAAGTTCTTCTTATCTGGTAAATCCTTTCATTGAGTATCTAGTTCCTTAACTTGTTCTTCTTCTTTCCCAGATCCTGAGTTCAAGAGAAGCCAACTCTGCCAAAGGACCAGTATTGGAGGATCCATTGCGAAGATATCCGAATCCGAGGATCCAATAATCTGCTCGAGAGAGTCCTTCCACCAAACTCTGTGAAGATCACTGCCTGGTACATAACCCTTCCATTCTCTTTATTTCTGTCCTGTTGAAAGTTTAGAGCGAAACCCTAGGTCTGGGAGTTTCTCAACCCCCAGCGATCCTTTACTTCTGAACTACTCTGATAATCTAGTTTCTTTGAATTGTGCTTTCAATTATTATATAGTTTCTTTCAATTTAGTTTAACTTTCATTTGAGTCAAAGCCGACTTCCGAAAATATATATAAAAAAAAAAATAGTCTTAATTTACTTCCACATCGCATCATCTTTTTCGTTCTACATCAATTTTGGTATCAGAGCTTTCGTTCTGCATCAAAAGGAGAAAGAAGAGATTTCAGAAAAGAATAATCTATTGCAAAAGAATTTATATGTCTTTTCTAAAAAACACAAAGCTTTGGAAACTAAAAATAATGCATGTCTTGACAAGAATAAAGCTTTAATTGTTAAAAATAATGACTTGAAAAAAGAGGTTGAAAAACTCAAGCCACCAGTTGAAAAACTAACCTTATGTTCAAATAAGCTTGAGTTAATTTTAAAAGATCAAAGAATCTCTGGAAACAAAGCTGGAATTGGTTTCAATTCTTCAATTTCAAATGAAATTTCAGCTACTACTTTTGTGACACCAAAAGCTTATATTCCAAAATCAATATCTCAAGAAGCTTTTGTATCTAATTCTTCTGCATCCATTTCTAAAGCTACAATGTATGTACCTAAGAGTTTAAATAGAAAATCTTTTATAAGAAAAAGTTTTACATATGCATCAACATCTAGAACTTCAATTCGTACATCTTTTCAGAATTCTAGAATTATATATTATGCATGACATGGAGTTGGATATAAATTCTTTCAATGTAAATCATTAAAGAAAAATGCATATTCTAAGAATAGAATTAAAAGAATTTGGGTTCCCAAAGGAACCACCTCCACTAACCTGCAAGGATCCAAGTTAGCTTGGGTACCTAAAAGAACTTCTTGATTGTTCTGCATGAATGTCTTGCAGCCCAAAGCTTTAAGAAAAGATGGTATATCGACAGTGGCTATTCAAGAAATATGATTGGTGACAAGAATCAATTTATCACCCTAGAGATGAAAGGAGGAGGTATGGTTACTTTTGGAGACAATGGTAAGGGAAAAATAATCAGAATTGGTAAAATCAAAATAACCCCCTGTACTTTTATTGAAAATGTATTGCTAGTAGAAAAATTGAAGCATAATTTGTTAAGCATTAGTCAATTATGTGATAAAGGTTTCAAGGTTGTCTTTGAATCATTTATGTGTATTGTAACAAACTCTCTTGATTCTAGCAGTAAGTTCATTGGACATAGACTTGAAAATATTTATGTGGTAGACCTTAATTGGTGTGGGCACCAGGATCCGATAGAGGCTCCTCAACCCTCTGTGGATTTCAGATTAGGGTTCCACTTCTGTGAGTCTTGTAATAAGGCTATGAGCCAATGTAATTTTATAATTTTAATCATGTACCTAGTCTAAGTTTGTTTAGTCTTGTACCTTGACCAATTTGGGTCAAGTTTAGATCATAGGTCCTGTATTTATTTTTGGTTCGAGTCTGAGTTTGGATTGGGCCCAAGCCTAATGGAAGTCAACCTGGCTTTTAAGACCTTGTCAAGTCCTTGTGGGCCAACCCACCTCTTGATGCAGAACGAAAGCACTGATACCAAAAATGATGCAAAACGAAAAGAGATGGTGCGATGAGGAAGTAAATTAAGACTAATTCTTTTTGTTATTTTTTTAATATTTTCAGAAGTCGGCTTTGACTCAAAGAAAAGTTAAACTAAATTGAAAGAAACTATATAATAATTGAAAGCACAATTTAAAGAAACTAGATTATCAGAGTAGTTCAGAAGTAAAGGATCGTTGGGGGTTGAGAAACTCCCAGACCTAGGGTTTCGTTCCGAACTTTCAACAGGACAGAAGTAAAGAGAAGAGAAGGGTTACAGACCAGGCAGTGATCTTCACAGAGTTTAGTGGAAGGACTCTCTTGAGCAGATTGTTGGATCCCCGGATTCAGATATCTTCGCAATGGATTCTCCAATACTGGTCCTTTGGCAGAGTTGGCTTCTCCTGAACTCAAGATCTAGGAAAGAAGAAGAACAATTTACGGAACCAGATACTCAAGGAAGGATTTACCAGATAGAAGAACTTGAAAGTTGATGTTGCTGAAGTCCTGATTCTCCTGGATGCTGATCTGGCTTCCTCTGGGATTTGCTCCATATTTGAAGTAGCCGAACTGGACCTGGATGCTGGTGGTCGGCTTCTACTTGGAGAGAGGGGCCGTGAGAGATGGGGTAGGCTAGGGTTTGGTGGAATGAAGAGGATGAAGGGCGACTAGGATTTGGAATGGAAGTGGCTAACCTAGGATTTTGGGGTTGGAGATCTCACACCTCCTCAAGGTTCCTAGGGAACCCGGATTCTACTCCCTCATGGAGCTCAACACCTGAATACAAGTGCGGAAGAGAGAAACACAAAGTTTGCTTACACATAAATTGAATTCATTCATCAGTTGTTTTTTAAAACTTACAAGAGGGGTTTATTTTATAGGTCTTTACAAGAGGTCAGGGTTTTACATCTTCCCATGTGGGACTAATAGGGTGGATCTTCAAATTAGGTTTGTAGAATCAATTCCTCCTCATATGGCCGGCCAAGAGTGATGGGGAACTAATATGCATGCAATTTTTTTTTGTATGTTTTACATGTTGAGTTAGGTGATTAATTCCCAAATTTCAGATCAAAATTATTTGTAGGGAATTTTGTATGAATTTTTGAAGATCAGCATGCAGATTAGGACCTAGAAAAGTAGCAAAGAAGGACCGCCGGGGCTGAGAAGCCTCGGTTAGGGCAAGTTCTCCTACAATAAAACTACTGGAGGTAGAGGGGTGTACCTGACAACGTCTGTAAAGATCGCAGCGAAGGGGTCTCTCGTTCCTCGACGGATGCGGCCTGGAAAACCGAGCCAAAGACCCGCGGATACCCGGCTTTCTGCTCGGTGATCCGATTGAGGCTTGGCTGGAGTCGTTGGATTCGTAGGAACTCAGGGACCTGCAAACGACCTGTCAGGGGTTAGAAAGCTCACAAAGGAACAAGAAAACAAAGTAAAGACAGCAAGGGAAGGCTTCTTTTGGAGTGGGCGTCCAGGGATCTGGAGGGTTTGTTGGCAGCAGGAAGATGATTGCAAACACCGGGAAGAAGAACTCTCACAAACCCCTTTATGCACACAGCAGGGTATCACACCACTCAATAGAAGAACTCAAGGTTTTCATTCTTCAAAAATTCTCCTCATACAAGAGGCTAGGGTCCCTTAAATAGACCCTTAACCTTGGGCTCCAAGAAAGGGTACATAAGTCTTTACATAAGAATCCTTTTCCCTCTCAAACCCTAGCTAGAAAATAAGGAAATATTAGGTAGAAAAATCCCTAAAAATTTTCTTGACTTGGTCAAGACTCCAAGGACGCCTAGGGGGGCGTGTTGGACTTCTAGGAGCAGCAAGGGGCCGGCCCAAAGGGGCCCGGGTGCATGGGTTTGGGCCTCTGGAAGCTGGGGTGGCCTGGTAGCCAGGTGCAGGAATATTCCCTGGTATCTTGCTTCTTAGGGGCTTGGGCTTGGCACCTGGGCTTGATTTCTTTGGGCTAGGATGTAGATGGACCTCTAAAATCATGGATGCCTTGGTATATGAATATATTTTGGCATCTGGAAGGGAATCTGGGCATCTGGAGGGCATCTGCAAGAAATTAGGGTTTTCTGAATTTTCCTCCTGGGGTCTTCAAATCTTCAAGCTGGGTTGGACTTGGGCTATACTTCCATGTCTTCAATCTAGTTGGACTTGGTCTTCACTTGTATGATATAGTCTTGAGTCTTCAGTATGCTTGGACAGGACTCAAAAAAATAAAATTAGCTCAACATGAGCTGACTAGCATTGGACTGAACTAGCTCAACATGAGCTGACTAGTACAGAACTGAAATAACAACTAAAAATACTCAAATAAAAACTAAAATAGACTTAGATGAGCTAAGCTCTTATTATAGATGGACTCATAAATTATTGATCAATTTACAGAGGGTTGAAAAAACCTCTGTCTTATTCTGGTGCCTCCGGTGTCCCCACCAATTCTCCCGGGGGGGAGGAACTCGACCCTGTCGAGTGAAGGTCAGACTGGCTCACATATCTCTCGAGAAGGTCTGGGTTGAGGCGTTGCAAGTCCTCTCGAGAAATCTATGAATCGTCCGACTCTGGCTGGCCTTGCCATCGGATCAGGAAGCATTGATAGTCACGGCCCCGGGTCGTGATGGCTTGATCATCCAGGATACGCTCGATCCGTTCTCCTCTCTCAGGCTAATTTGTTAGTGGACACTCTGGGTTAGGGTCACTCACAATGAAAAGGAATAGGTCCAAAGGCCTCACTAGGTAGCGCTGCCGGTTCCCTATACTCAACCAGGTCTGTAATATTGAAGGTAGAACTAATGCCCAAATCCGAAGGCAAGTCTAACACCTAGGCATTTGATCCAACCTTTTCTATCACTTTAAAAGGTCCAGCTCTGCGAGCATGAAGCTTCTTTTAGGCCTAAGCCTAACCAAGATAAAATCCACAACATCAAATTTTTTGATCCATCTTCGGGAATTAGCCAGTTGTTTTAACATTAGTGCGGGTGGTGAACATGCTAGGCACATGCAGACTCCTAACAAGATGATGCAAAAGACTCAAACCTACACCTAACAGACTCGACTAAAGAGGTTTATTAGGTCTTAACTACCACTTGGGCATGGGGGCATGAGTCGTGATTGATGGATGACATGCAGAAGAAAATTTGCTAGTAACTCCTAATAAGTGCCAGAGGGTCTGCCAAAAGTAGGTAGCAAACGGGATGGGCTCTATGGATCCTTGCAACCTAGTAACCTCAACAAAATGTAACCTAATAGTTCTAGACACATGAGAAAACTCAGGAAAGGGTAGAAAATAGGAAGTGGGTTCAGAATTACTCTGGTAGGGTGGAGAAAAAGGTTCTGGGTTAGTTGGATAAAGTAGAATCAAAGAAGGCATGTCAGGGACTAATCCTAGACTAATGAGGTTAACCTTATGGGGTTGCGATATATCTACGGGGTTTGTATAATGGAAGGATGGGTTATTAATCTCAGGAAAGAGGTCCTTAATGGGAACTATAGGAGGAGACTCATCCTGAGGGTACTGATTCAAAGAGATCAGGTCCTTAATAAATTCTTCTGGTTCTTGTATTTTAGGACAAGACTCTATAATTTGGCTCTCCTCTATGGTTTCCTCAGGTAAGGCTCTAGTAGCAGTACCCAGGTTCTCTTCCTCTATTTGTTCTTCCACTATAGCTTTAGGTTGGATGTAGTCAAGGTCAACTACCTCTAGGTTGGCTTTTACCTGGGCATCTACTGGGTCAGCTAATTCTAGGTCATCTAAAGGTGTCACCTCTTCTCCCTCATACTCATCCACTAGGCTCACATCAGCTTCATACACTTCCGCGTTAATGTAAGCCTTGTAAATCTCAGGAATGGTTGGAGAAGGTTGGCTAGCAGGAAGTTGGTTAGGTTCTGGTCTCTGATTATGGGTACTACTCCTAGTAGGTTCAGGTTGTATAAGGGGTAGTGGCTCACTTCTGGGTTCATATTTAGGGATACTAATCCTATGGGGTTCAGGTTGACTAGAAGAAGCATGACTAGTACTAGGTTGATACTTAGGGGTTATGGGTTCTCTAGGCTCATAGGACAAGGGTGCAGATCTATGGGTCATGGGATTATAGGATCTGGGGTCATAGGATTTTGGGTCAGCTCTATGATCAGGTTCTAAGGATGGATCATGGTATGGGGTCCTCCTAAGGTTGGGCTTCCTATATGGGTCAGGATATTGGGTTCTCCTAGGGTTGGACTCCCTATATGGGTCAGAATATTGGGTTCTCCTAGGGTTGGGCTCCCTATATGGGTCAGAGTATTGGGTTCTCCTAGGGTTGGGCTCCCTATATGGGTCAGAGTATTGGGTTCTCCTAGGATTGGACTCCCTATATGGGTCAGAGTATTGGCTTCTCCTGGGTTCAGTATCATAATAATGGTCACGGTAAGGGGTTCTTCTAGGTTCAGTATCATAATAAGGGTCATGGTAAGGGGTTCTTCTAGGTTCAGTATTATTGTATGGGTCAGGCTGAGGGGCTCTCCTAGGTTCAATCTCATGGTATGGATCAGGGTTTGGGGTCCTCCTAGGTTGAGGATTGTAGTACGGGTAAGAATAAGGGGATCTCCTAGGTTCGACCTCATGGTATAGATCAGGGTTTGGGGTTCTCCTAGGTTGAGGGGACTCAGGATCTGGCTCAGATTGTGACCCATGGGTTCTTGCTATGGTCCCTACACGGCCTCCTAACTGGTCAAACTTTTTGGCAAGATGGTCAATTCTATTGTTGGTTTGGGTACCAGACTGAGTTAACTGGGTAGTCATCTGGGCCATTTGATCAGCTAGGGCTTTTATTTGGGCTTGTAAGTTTTCCATGGGTTCAGACATTTGTGGAGGAGGTGGGTGATATGAAACTCCTGATCTAGTGCTCATACAAGACTCGATCAGACCGACTATAGCTGACTAGACCTAGAGTCCAAACTAGATGCTCAATCAGGGTGGCAAACTAGCCTATAGTAACCCTGTACTCAGCCAGGCAGGTGTAAGGGGAGTGTTGGGTCCCTGATTGCCAATCCTAGACACCAATCAGAGATTGGCCAGGTAGGCGGACCAGCACACAAGCCCTTCGGGATTGAATCCCTAAACCACCGTTCTAGACACTGAGCACAAGGCACACACAGGTTAACTTGACACAGTGATCTAACACTAGCCCGGACCCGACCAGTTGGTGTCCCTAGCCCACTAGGGCAAATTAAGTCTAATTAATTTTAGGTTAAGGCTTGGGACTGAATGCAAGGGATGTGGTTTTGGGCTAAGGAGAGGTGATCAAATCCTCCCCCCATCTGATATAGCAAGAGTGCCCTTAAAAGTAAATTATGCAATGATGGCAGGCAGATGAGGATGCAAATTAGGGTTTAGATATTTTTTTTGGTATTTTTGGAAATATGTATTTTTTTTGGTATTTTTTTAAATAGAAGAAAACTTGCAAATCATGGCCTAATATGCTGGAAATATACTAAAATTAAAAGATATGCAAAAGATGCTAAACAAAACCCTAAAACTTCCAAACTTGTCTTGCTGAAAAAAACAGAGCCGAAAATTTGCAGGCCCTATTTCGGCTTACAGAAAATTCACAGGCCATAATAAAATCTGGAAAAATTTTTAAAATTACTGTGAATTAATATAAATCCAGGAAAATAAATTTTAGAATTTTTAGAGTTTTTAACAGGGAGAAATAATTAAAATAACAGAGTATATACGGACTGAAAAATTGCAGAAAACAAGCCCTAATCTAAGCTCTGATACCAAATGATGGGGAACTAATATGCATGCAATTTTTTTTGTATGTTTTACATGTTGAGTTAGGTGATTAATTCCAAATTTCAGATCAAAATTATTTGTAGGGAATTTTGTATGAATTTTTGAAGATCAGCATGCAGATTAGGACCTAGAAAAGTAGCAAAGAAGGACCGCCGGGGCTGAGAAGCCTCGGTTAGGGCAAGTTCTCCTACAATAAAACTACTGGAGGTAGAGGGGTGTACCTGACAACATCTGTAAAGATCGCAGCGAAGGGGTCTCTCGTTCCTCGACGGATGCGGCCTGGAAAACCGAGCCAAAGACCCGCGGATACCCGGCTTTCTGCTCGGTGATCCGATTGAGGCTTGGCTGGAGTCGTTGGATTCGTAGGAACTCAGGGACCTGCAAACGACCTGTCAGGGGTTAGAAAGCTCACAAAGGAACAAGAAAACAAAGTAAAGACAGCAAGGGAAGGCTTCTTTTGGAGTGGGCGTCCAGGGATCTGGAGGGTTTGTTGGCAGCAGGAAGATGATTGCAAACACCGGGAAGAAGAACTCTCACAAACCCCTTTATGCACACAGCAGGGTATCACACCACTCAATAGAAGAACTCAAGGTTTTCATTCATCAAAAATTCTCCTCATACAAGAGGCTAGGGTCCCTTAAATAGACCCTTAACCTTGGGCTCCAAGAAAGGGTACATAAGTCTTTACATAAGAATCCTTTTCCCTCTCAAACCCTAGCTAGAAAATAAGGAAATATTAGGTAGAAAAATCCCTAAAAATTTTCTTGACTTGGTCAAGACTCCAAGGACGCCTAGGGGGGCGTGTTGGGCTTCTAGGAGCAGCAAGGGGCCAGCCCAAAGGGGCCCGGGTGCATGGGTTTGGGCCTCTGGAAGCTGGGGTGGCCTGGTAGCCAGGTGCAGGAATATTCCCTGGTATCTTGCTTCTTAGGGGCTTGGGCTTGGCACCTGGGCTTGATTTCTTTGGGCTAGGATGTAGATGGACCTCTAAAATCATGGATGCCTTGGTATATGAATATATTTTGGCATCTGGAAGGGAATCTGGGCATCTGGAGGGCATCTGCAAGAAATCAGGGTTTTCTGAATTTTCCTCCTGGGGTCTTCAAATCTTCAAGCTGGGTTGGACTTGGGCTATACTTCCATGTCTTCAATCTATTGGACTTGGTCTTCACTTGTATGATATAGTCTTGAGTCTTCAGTATGCTTGGACAGGACTCAAAAAAATAAAATTAGCTCAACATGAGCTGACTAGCATTGGACTGAACTAGCTCAACATGAGCTGACTAGTACAGAACTGAAATAACAACTAAAAATACTCAAATAAAAACTAAAATAGACTTAGATGAGCTAAGCTCTTATTATAGATGGACTCATAAATTATTGATCAATTTACAGAGGGTTGAAAAAACCTCTGTCTTATTCTGGTGCCTCCGGTGTCCCCACCAAAGAGCTTCCATAAGTGTTGATTGATGGCTCCAAATGGTAAGTAGGTGGTGCCTCCTAGCCTTGCTCTTCAAGAAAAATTTTCTTCCTTCCATGCCTGGTTTTATCTGGAAATATTTGGGCGCCTCCTAGTCTTGCTCCCCAAGCTTTGCTCCTTTCTTTTCATATCTTGGCTCTTATGGAAATATTTTGGGCGCCTCCTTGGATTGAGGATCCGAAGTTGATCTCCCCTTAAGTGGCACATGAAAGAAGGGACCTGCTTTCTTGTGGTGTAGGCACCAAGGTACACTGGATGGAGATGTGGCACCCCCTGGACTCTGGCGTGTGGCTGGGAGTGTGGGACCCACTTGCTTGGGCCTGGGAGAAAATGTGGCACCTTGGAGAAGACCTAGACCACTACTAGGACTTGTACTGAGTCAACATGACTCAACAAAATTTAAATTGCAGGGAAATACAGACTCAAACTAAAATTGAGTTGACCAAGTCAACCCTTATTACAAAACCAGAAAACCCTAATTCTTCGGGCAAGGTCAATCAGAGATCCAGATGGAGCCCTAAAGTCTTCTTCTGAGTCTGGTGCCCGCACCAATTCTCCCGAGGTGGGAGGAACTCGACCCTATCGAGTATGGATCAAGTTGGCTCTGGTATCCCTCCAAGAGGTCCGGGTCCAATTCTTGTAATTCTTCTCGGGAGATCCAAGAGTCATCAGAATCTGGCCTTCCTTGCCAGCGGACCAGGTATCTTTGGTATCCTCGATTACGAGTAGAGATAACCTGATCATCCAGGATATTTTCAATCTGCTCTTTCCTCACAGGCCAGTTTGTTGGTGGACACACAGGGTTGGGATCACTCTCAAGAGCAGGATTAGGCTCAAAAGGCCCACTGGGAATCATAGCTGGCTCTCTATACTCTACTAGGTCTGTAATGTTGAAAGTGGAGCTAATGCCTAGTTCTGAAGGCAACTCGAGCACATAGGCATTGGACCCTACTCTCTTAACCACTCTAAATGGTCCAGCTCCTCTAGCATGTAACTTTTTAACGGTTCCAGGAGAAAACCGTTCAGGCCTTAACCTAATCATTACATAGTCTCCCTCAATAAAAATTTTGACTCGCCTTTGAGAATCAGCCAACTTCTTATAAGTTTCATTACTTAAATTTATTTTGGCATGAATTTCTTTATGCAAGTCCTTTACATGCTATGCAAGTGCATCAGGAGACTTGTGTGTGTGGACTAATAGTGAAATCAGATCAAGTGGTGTGTGAGGCTTGTATCCATGAACAATTTCAAAGGGACTCTAGCCTATAGACCTATTGATCGAAACATTATATGCAAATTTAGCCCTGGGTAAATACAAATCCCAATTCCTGGTATTCTCACTCAACCAAAATCTGAGACAATGTCCTAAACTCGACTGACGATGCATTCCTAAAGAATGGAGTCAAAGGAACCCTAGGTCTAAACCTAACAAACTACGGCTCTCTAGGTTTGACCTTGGGTCGGAGGATGGCATGCAGAGCATGAAAACTTATCATGGGTGCCTAGTAGGTGCCATAAGGTCTTCCAGAAGTAGGTGGCAAACCTAATAGATTCTGACACGTGGTTTACTCTAAAGACTTCGACAAAGTATACTTGGATGGTGTAAGAAGCATTGGAAGTCCTAGAGAAAGGGAGAAAATATGAGGTGGAGTCTCGAATTACCTGCTGGCTAAAGGTGGTGACCTGAAGTTTGAATGGTGATCTATGAATGTCAACTGGTCATCCTTACGAAAGGAAAAGTTTGCTACTCCCAGGAATGGATCAAGAGATGGTTCGAGGAGTAGCCTAGGACATGTGATTGCAATAGTTAAGGTTTGTTCTCTAAGCAAATAATGATCGACTTTCTAAAGAAATGGATTAGAGAATGATTCATGGAAGGGCCTATGGATGATGACCTCAAGACTTGAAATTTCACCTATGGGTGCGGAAAGGTATACTCTATAGAAGGGTAGGTCAGTCATGCAAAGGAAGGGGTCTGGGGCCATAAGGAGGACTTCTATTGGACTGGGTGAATCAATCTGCTCAAGACAAGGATGTTCAATGAGAATACGGAGAGACCTTATTGGCTGGGCAGGACAAGGTCCAATTGTAAGAGGCTTGATTCAGTCATCCTAAGGAGAGGATCTACCATAGGGTGGGCAAACTTAAACAGTTCAGTGCAAAGATCTTCAATTGGTACTTGGGGAATGACTGTCATTAGAGGGTACGAACTGATAGCTCGGGCCTAACACTATGAGTTCTTCCTGGGGTATTTGACTAAAGGAACCTGATTCTCACAAATCTCTTGAATTTCTGAACTAGGTCCTACCACTTGGTTGCTCTCCAAGGTCTCCTCAGGTAAGGAACCAATAGTATCGATGTCACATTCTTCAAGTTCTTCCCCTCATATTCATCAACTAGACTCAAGCCAGCATCATATACTTCCTCGATGCCATCTTCAATGGGTTTCGGGTTAGTGGTAATCGGGTCAACTGATTCTGGGCTTGTCATACCTAACCTTTCTTCCTCATTGGTAGGCTTGGGTTCTCCCTCATTAATGTCATCCTTAGGATTCTTACCACTTAGCTGTGCACAAGCCAGTCCTATGCATGGGCACTGGCTAGATTTATGGCCTCTTTCTCCACAAACCAACATTCTTGCGATATAGCAACCTGGATCACACTGGGTTTCAAGCTAGTAGAGACCTTACTTGGGCATGGGTGTGGATCTAAATGGTTTGATCTAGAAGACTTGGGTTGTTGAGTGACTGGTCTAGAATATTGTAAGGACCTCTCATAGACACGATCCACACTATAGATATCATGGTTAGGCTTCCTAGGGTTATGCTCGGGATCACGGTATAAGGTCCTCCTAGGCTCCTGGTGTGGGTGAGGTTGAGGCACATTAAAATCTGGGTTAGGAGTCCACTTCTGATGTCTAGGTTCCTCAAGTACTTGGACTTGATCCCTAAGCTGGGTAAGATCCTCACGGACTGAATTCCTAAACTGGACAACATATCAGTATATCCTAACTCAATTTGTTCATGCTTTCGGTAAGAGTTCTAACCATGGCCTCTAAATCAGGTTGGATTTGACCAGGTTGGTATGGTACTCCATTCCGGGTAGACATGATGATGCAAGCAAACACACCAAATGAGACTCGACTGAAATGACTACAAGCTAACTAGACCTAGAGCCCAAACTAGGTGCCCAATCAGAGTGGCAAGCTAGCCTGTAGTAACTCGGGACTCAGCCAGGCAGGTGTAAGGGAGTGTTAGGTCCCTAAATGCCAATCCTAGACACCAATCAGAGATTGGCCAGGTAGGCGGATCAGCACACAAGCCCTTCGGGATAGAATCCCTAAACCATGTTCTAGACACTGAGTACAAAGCACACACAGAGTAACTAGACAAACTGACTCAACATTAGCCTAGACCCGACTTGTTGGTGTCCCTAGCCCACTAGGGCAAATTAAGTCTAATAATTTTAAAATTAGGCTTAGGATCGAATGAATGGGTGGTGGTTTTGGGCTAAGGAGAGGTTATCAACTCCTCCTCTTATCTTAGATGCTCAATTGCCCTTAAGATGAATTAGGAGATGATCACTCAAAAAATTGAATTGCAGAAACACAGAAATAGAATTACTGTAATTTACTCTCAGAAATTTCACAGAGAACTAATAAATTATGGTAAAATTATGTAAAATAGTTTCAAATATATTTGTTCCAGAAAAACAAAAATCATATAATTTGGAGTTACTTGTAATGAGAAATAATTGCTGCAACAGGTAGTTACAGACTGAAAACAGAATGCTTCCCCCCGTTTACAATTCTGCTACTATGTTGTAACCCAGTGGATCCCCTACACGCCCTAGGAACACCCCGTGGAATAGGAAGAGGAGGTTTGCACCTCACTTCGTCCTAGGACCGGACATCCTGGGGAGTCTACTTCGAGCAGACAAAGTAAAAAAGAGAGACACTCAAAACATGCAAGCAAGTCAGAAACCCTAGACAGGGCTCTGATACCAAAATTGAAGCAGAACAAAAGCTCTGATACCAAAAATAATGCAGAACGAAAAGAGATGGTGAGATGCGGAAGTAAATTAAGACTAATTCTTTTTGTTGTTTTTTTAATATTTTCAGAAGTCGGCTTTGACTAAAAGGAAAGTTAAACTAAATTGAAAGAAACTATATATAATTGAAAGCACAATTTAAAAAAACTAGATTATCAGAGTAGTTCAGAAGTAAGGATCTGGGGGTTGAGAAACTCCCAGACCTAGGGTTTCGTTCCGAACTTTCAACAGGACAGAAGTAAAGAAGAGAAGGGTTATAGACCAGGTAGTGATCTTCACAGAGTTTAGTGGAAGGACTCTCTTGAGCATTGTTGGATCCCCGGATTCAGATATCTTCACAATGGATCCTCCAATACTGGTCCTTTGGTAGAGTTGGCTTCTCCTGAACTCAAGATCTGGGAAAGAAGAAGAACAATTTATGGAATCATATACTCAAGGAAGGATTTACTAGATAGAAGAACTTGAAAGTTTATGTTGCTGAAGTCCTGATTCTCCTGGATGCTGATCTGGCTTCCTCTGGGATTTGCTCCGTATTCGAAGTAGCCGAACTGGACCTGGATGCTGGTGGTCGGCTTCTACTTGGAGAGAGGGGCCGTGAGAGATGGGGTAGGCTAGGGTTTGGTAGAATGAAGAGGATGAAGGGCGACTAGGGTTTGGAATGGAAGTGGCTAACCTAGGATTTTGGGATTGGAGATCTCACACCTCCTCAAGGTTCCTAGGGAACCCGGATTTTACTCCCTCATGGAGCTCAACACCTGAATACAAGTGCGAAAGAGAGAAACACAAAGTTTGCTCACACATAAATTGAATTCATTCATCATTTGTTTTTAAAACTTACAAGATGGGTTTATTTTATAGGTCTTTACAAGAGGTCAGGGTTTTACATCTTCCCAAGTGGGACTAATAGGGTGGATCTTCAAATTAGGTTTGTAGAATCAATTCCTCCTCATATGGCCCGCTAAGAGCTTCCATAAGTGTTGATTGATTGCTCCAAATGGTAGTAGGTGGCGCCCCGTAGCCTGCTCTTCAAAAAAAAATTTCTTCCTTCCATGCCTGGTTTTATCTGGAAATATTTGGGCGCCTCCTAGTCTTGCTCCCCAAGCTTTGCTCCTTTCTTTCATAGCTTGGCTCTTATGGAAATATTTTGGGCACCTCCATGGATTGAGGATCCTAAGTTGATCTCCCCTTAAGTGGCGCATGAAAGAAGGGACCTGCTTTCTTGTGGTGTGCGACCAAGGTACACGGGATGGAGATGTGGCGCCCCCTGGACTCTGGCGTGTGGCTGGGAGTGTGGCACCCTTGCTTGGGCCTGGGAGAAAATGTGGCACCTTGGAGAAGACCTAGACCCTACAAGGACTTGTACTGAGTCAACCTGACTTAACAAATTTAAATTGCAGGGAAATACTGACTCAAACTAAAATTGAGTTGACCAAGTCAACCCTTATTACAAAACCAGAAAATCCTAATTCTTCGGGCAAGGTCAATCAGAGATCCAGATGGAGCCCTGAAGTCTTCTTCTGAGTCTGGTGCCCTCACCAATTCTCCCGGGGTGGGAGGAACTCGACCCTGTCGAGTATGGATCAAGTTGGCTCTGGTATCTCTCCAAGAGGTCTGGGTCCATTTCTTGTAATTCTTCTCGGAGATCCAAGAGTCATCAGAATCTGGCCTTCCTTGCCAGCGGACCAGTATCTTTGGTATCCTCGATTACGAGTAGAGATAACCTGATCATCCAGGATCTTTCAATCTGCTCTTTTCTCACAGGCCAGTTTGTTGGTGGACACACAGGGTTGGTTCACTCTCAAGAGTAGGATTAGGCTCAAAAGGCCCACTGGGAATCACAGCTGGCTCTCTATACTCTACTAGGTCTGTAATGTTGAAAGTGGAGCTAATGCCTAGTTCTGAAGGCAACTTGAGCCAGATAGCATTGGACCCTACTCTCTTCACCACTCTAAATGGTCCAGCTCCTCTAGCATGTAACTTTCTAACGGTTCCAGGAGGAAACCGTTCAGGCCATAACCTAATCATTACATAGTCTCCCTCAACAAAAGTTTTGACTTGCCTTTGAGAATCAGCCAACTTCTTATAAGTTTCATTACTTAAATTTATTTTGGCATGAATTTCTTTATGCAAGTCCTTTACATGCTATGCAAGTGCATCAGGAGACTTGTGTGTGTGGACTAATAATGAAATCAGATCAAGTGCTGTGTGAGGCTTGTATCCATGAACAATTTCAAAGGGACTCTAGCCTATAGACCTATTGATCGAACATTATATGCAAATTTAGCCCTGGGTAAATACAAATCCCAATTCCTGGTATTCCCTCACTTAACCAAAATCTGAGACAATGTCCTAAACTCGACTGACGATGCATTCCTAAAGAATGGACTTTAAAGGAACCCTAGGTCTAAACCTAACAAACTACGGCTCTCTAGGTTTGACCTTGGGTCGAGGATGTATGTAGAGCATGAAAACTATCATGGGTGCCTAGTAGGTGCCATAAGGTCTCCAGAAGTAGGTGGCAAACTAATAGATTCTGACACGTGGTTCACTCTAAGACTTCGACAAAGTATACTTGGATGGTGTAAGAAGCATTGGAAGTCCTAGAGAAAGGGAGGAAATATGAGGTGGAGTCTTTGAATTACCTGCTGGCTAAAGGTGGTGACCTGAAGGTTTGAATGGTGATCTATGAATGTCAACTGGTCATCCTTACGAAAGGAAAAGTTTGCTACTCCCAGGAATGGTCAAGAGATGGTTCGGGGAGTAGCCTAGGACATGTGATTGCAATAGTTAAGGTTTGTTCTCTAAGCAAATAATGATCCACTTTCTCAAAATGGATTAGAGAATGATTCATGGAAGGGCCTATGGATGATGCCTCAAGACTTGAAATTTGACCTATGGGTGCGAAAGGTATACTCTATAGAAGGGTAGTCAGTCATGCAAAGGAAGGTCTGGGGCCCATAAGGAGGACTTCTAGGACTGGGTGAATCAATCCGCTCAAGACAAGGATGTTCACTGAGAATACGGGAGAGACCTTATGGCTGGGCAGGGACAAGGTCCAATTGTAAGAGGCTTGATTCAGTCATCCTAAGGAGAGGATCTACCATAGGGTGGCCAAACTTAAACATTTCATTGCAAAGATCTTCAATTGGTACTTGGGGAATGACTGTCATTAGAGGGTACGAACTGATAGCTCGGGCTAACACTATGAGTTCTTCCTTGGGTATTTGACTAAGGAACCTGTTCTCACAAATCTCCTGAATTTTCTGACTAGGTCCTACCACTTGGTTGCTCTCCAAGGTCCTCCTCAGGTAAGGAAACATTATAGTTACTATGACGATGTCACATTCTTCAAGTTTCTTCCCCTCATATCCATCAACTAACTCAAGCCAGCATCATATACTTCTCGATGCCATCTTCAATGGGTTTGGGTCAGTGGTATCGGTCAACTGATCTGGGCTTGTCCATACCTAACCTTTCTCTTCTCATTGTAGGCTTGGTTCTCCCTCATTAATGTCCATCCTTAGGTTCTTACCACTTAGCTGTGCCAAGCCAGTCTTATGCATGGGCACTGGCTAGATTTATGGCCTCTTTCTCCACAACCACCATGTCGATATGGAAATTGGCCTGGTACACTGGGTTCAAGCTAGTAATTCTTCTGGGTGTGATCTAAATGGTTTTCTAGAAGACTTGGTTGTTGATGACGGTAGAATATGTAAGGATCTCAAGCACTCCACACTATAGTTCATGGTTACTCTTAGGGTTAGCTCGGCACGGTATAAGGTCTCTATGCTCCTGGTGTGGGTGAGGTTGAGGCACTTAAATCTGGCAGGACCACTTCTGATCTAGGTTCCTCAAGTACTTGGACTTGATCCTAAGCTTAAGATCCTCACAATGAATTCCTAAATGGACAACTTCTATATCCTACTCAATTTGTTCATGCTTTCTATGAGTCTACATGCTCTAAATCAGGTTGGATTTGACCAGGTTGTAGGTATCCATTCTGGGTAGCATGATGATGCAAGCAAACACACCAATGGACTCACTGAAAACTACAAGCTAACTAGACCTAGAGCCAAACTAGGTCCCAACAAGTGGCAGCTAGCATGTAGTAACTGACTCAGCCAGGCAGGTGTAAGGGAGTAGGTCCCTAAATGCAATCCTAGACACAAAGAGATTGGAGGTAGGCGGATCAGACAAAGCCCTTGGGTAGAATCCCTAAACCATTGTTCTAGACACTGGTACAAAGCAACACAGAGGATCAAGAGATGGTTCGGGGAGTAGCCTAGGACATGTGATTGCAATAGTTAAGGTTTGTTCTCTAAGCAAATAATGATCCACTTTCTCAAGAAATGGATTAGAGAATGATTCATGGAAGGGCCTATGGATGATGACCTCAAGACTTGAAATTTGACCTATGGGTGCGGAAAGGTATACTCTATAGAGGGTAGGTCAGTCATGCAAAGGAAGGGGTCTGGGGCCATAAGGAGGACTTCTATAGGACTGGGTGAATCAATCCGCTCAAGACAAGGATGTTCAACTGAGAATACGGGAGAGACCTTATTGGCTGGGCAGGGACAAGGTCCAATTGTAAGAGGCTTGATTCAGTCATCCTAAGGAGAGGATCTACCATAGGGTGGACAAACTTAAACAGTTCAGTGCAAAGATCTTCAATTGGTACTTGGGGAATGACTGTCATTAGAGGGTACGAACTGATAGCTCGGGCTAACACTATGAGTTCTTCCTTGGGTATTTGACTAAAGGAACCTGATTCTCACAAATCTCCTGAATTTCTGAACTAGGTCCTACCACTTGGTTGCTCTCCAAGGTCTCCTCAGGTAAGGAACCAATAGTATCGATGTCACATTCTTCAAGTTCTTCCCCCTCATATTCATCAACTAGACTCAAGCCAGCATCATATACTTCCTCGATGCCATCTTCAATGGGTTTCGGGTCAGTGGTAATCGGGTCAACTGATTCTGGGCTTGTCATACCTAACCTTTCTTCCTCATTGGTAGGCTTGGGTTCTCCCTCATTAATGTCATCCTTAGGATTCTTACCACTTAGCTGTGCACAAGCCAGTCTTATGCATGGGCACTGGCTAGATTTATGGCCTCTTTCTCCACAAAACCAACATTCTTGCAATATAGGAACCTGGGTCACACTGGGTTTCAAGCTAGTAGAGACCTTACTTGGGCATGGGTGGGGATCTAAATGGTTTGATCTAGAAGACTTGGGTTGTTGAGTGACTGGTCTAGAATATTGTAAGGACCTCTCATAGACACGATCCACACTATAGATATCATGGTTAGGCTTCTTAGGGTTATGCTCGGGATCACGGTATAAGGTCCTCCTATGCTCCTGGTGTGGGTGAGGTTGAGGCACATTAAAATCTGGGTCAGGAGTCCACTTCTGATGTCTAGGTTCCTCAAGTACTTGGACTTGATCCCTAAGCTGGGTAAGATCCTCACGGAATGAATTCCTAAACTGGACAACAATATCAGTATATCCTGACTCAATTTGTTCATGCTTTCGGTATGAGTTCTAACCATGGCCTCTAAATCAGGTTGGATTTGACCAGGTTGGTATGGTACTCCATTCTGGGTAGACATGATGATGCAAGCAAACACACCAAATGAGACTCGACTGAAATGACTACAAGCTAACTAGACCTAGAGCCCAAACTAGGTGCCCAATCAGAGTGGCAAGCTAGCATGTAGTAACTCGGGACTCAGCCAGGCAGGTGTAAGGGGAGTGTTAGGTCCCTAAATGCCAATCCTAGACACCAATCAGAGATTGGCCAGGTAGGCGGATCAGCACACAAGCCCTTCGGGATAGAATCCCTAAACCATTGTTCTAGACACTGAGTACAAAGCACACACAGAGTAACTAGACAAACTGACTCAACATTAGCCTAGACCCGACTTGTTGGTGTCCCTAGCCCACTAGGGCAAATTAAGTCTAATAAATTTTAAAATTAGGCTTAGGATCGAATGAATGGGTGGTGGTTTTGGGCTAAGGAGAGGTTATCAACTCCTTCCCTTATCTTAGATGCTCAATTGCCCTTAAGATGAATTAGGAGATGATCACTCAAAAAATTGAATTGCAGAAACACAGAAAATAGAATTACTGTAATTTAACTCTCAGAAATTTCACAGAAACCAATAAATTACAGTAAAATTATGTAAAATAGTTTCAAATATACTGGTTCACAGAAAAATAAAAATTATGCAATTTGGAGTTACCTTCAATGAGAAATAATTCCTGCAACAGGATAGTTACAGACTGAAAATAGAATGCTTCCCCTGTTTAGAATTTCTGCTACGAAGTTGTAACCCTGCGGATCCCCTACACGCCCTAGGAACACCCCGTGGAATGGAAGAGGAGGTTTGCACCTCGCTTCATTCCTAGGACCGGACATCCTGGGGAGTCTACTTCAAGCAGACAAAGTAAAAAGAGAGACTCAAAACATGCAAGCAAGTCAGAAACCCTAGACAGGGCTCTGATACCAAAATTGATGCAGAATGAAAGCTCTGATACCAAAAATGATGCAGATTGAAAAGAGATGGTGTGATGCAGAAGTAAATTAAGACTAATTCTTTTGTTATTTTTTTAATATTTTCAGAAGTCGGCTTTGACTCAAAGGAAAGTTAAACTAAATTGAAAGAAACTATATAATAATTGAAAGCACAATTTAAAGAAACTAGATTATCAGAGTAGTTCAGAAGTAAAGGATCGCTGGGGGTTGAGAAACTCCCAGACCTAGGATTTCGTTCCGAACTTTTAACAGGACAGAAGTAAAGAGAAGAGAAGGGTTACAGACCAGGTTGTGATCTTCACAGAGTTTAGTGGAAGGACTCTCTTGAGCAGATTGTTGGATCCCCGGATTCAGATATCTTCGCAATGGATCCTCCAATACTGGTCCTTTGGCAGAGTTGGCTTCTCCTGAACTCAAGATCTGGGAAAGAAGAAGAACAATTTATGGAACCAGATACTCAAGGAAGGATTTACCAGATAGAAGAACTTGAAAGTTGATGTTGCTGAAGTCCTGATTCTCCTGGATGCTGATCTGGCTTCATCTGGGATTTGCTTCGTATTCGAAGTAGCCAAACTGGACCTGGATCCTGGTGGTTGGCTTTTACTTGGAGAGAGGGGCCGTGAGAGATGGGGTAGGCTAGGGTTTGGTGGAATGAAGAGGATGAAGGGCGACTAGGGTTTGGAATGGAAGTGGCTAACCTAGGATTTTGGGATTGGAGATCTCACACCTCCTCAAGGTTCCTAGGGAACCCGGATTTTACTCCCTCACGGAGCTCAACACCTGAATACAAGTGCGGAATAGAGAAACCAAAGTTTGCTCACACATAATTGAATTCATTCATCAATTGTTTTTTAAACTTACAAGAGGGTTTATTTTATAGGTCTTTACAAGAGGTCAGGGTTTTACATCTTTTCATGTGGGTCTAATAGGGTGGATCTTCAAATTAGGTTTGTAGAATCAATTCCTCCTCATATGGCCGGCCAAGAGCTTCCATAAGTGTTGATTGATGGCTCCAAATGGTAAGTAGGTGGCGCCTCCTAGCCTTGCTCTTCAAGAAAAACTTTCTTCCTTCCATGCCTGGTTTTATCTGGAAATATTTGGGCGCCTCCTAGTCTTGCTCCCCAAGCTTTCTCCTTTCTTTTCATAGCTTCGCTCTTATGGAAGTATTTTGGGCACCTCCTTGGATTGAGGATCCTAAGTTGATCTCCCCTTAAGTGGCGCATGAAAGAAGGGACCTGCTTTCTTGTGGTGTGGGGACCAAGGTACACAGGATGGAGATGTGGCGCCCCCTGGACTCTGGCGTGTGGCTGGGAGTGTGGCGCCCACTTGCTTGGGCCAGGAAGAAAATGTGGCACCCTGGAGAAGACCTAGACCACTACAAGGACTTGTACTGAGTCAACATGACTCAACAAAATTTAAATTGCAGGGAAATACAGACTCAAACTAAAATTGAGTTGACCAAGTCAACCCATTATTACAAAACCAGAAAACCCTAATTCTTCGGGCAAGGTCAATCAGAGATCCAGATGGAGCCCTGAAGTCTTCTTCTGAGTCTGGTGCCCACACCACCTTTTTCACTTGGAAAGATGCCAACTCAGGTGCCACCTCAGCTACCTATGTGGTGCCACATCAGTTGCCACTTGGGCATCCAAGGAGGGAAACAAGGTGGCACCCTCATGCTTTCCACATGCCCTCCCCTTGCCTTTTTCTCTTGGGTGACCTTGGAAGGAGGAAACATCATTCCCCTCTTCCCTCCCCCACATCATGCCATGATCCATCAAATGTGGGGCATTGAAGAGCCTTGAAGAGACCAAGCCACAAAGAAAGCCCTCTTCCAAGCCTTCTTCCCAAAGTGTTCATGCAAGGATGGAAGGTCAAAGGACACACTCCCTCTCCAAGCCCTCAACCATGCAACACCCAAAGCTCCCTCCATTTGGTCGGCCTTGAATCACTCTAAAGAGGGGCATTGAAGAATCCAAGGAACACATCCCTTCAAGCAAGCCATGTTCCATTTTTCTTCCCAAAATGAGCATGCTGATAAAGGAAGTTAAGAGGCCAATCCCCCTCTCCAAGCCCTCCCACATGCCATGCCCAATCCAAGTCCCTTTGGTCGGCCAAAGAGAGGAGAAGGTCAAAGGTTTTTGGCGCCCCCAAGAAAGCTTGTAATTGGTTTCATTTGAAATTCAAATGGGCCTTGGGTGCCTATTTAAAGGACCCAATCCCTCCCTTGTAAAACTATTGAATGGTTAATGAAAAAAAGAGTTTGAGTCTTCTATCTTCAACCCTTGTCTCTTAGACTAGGTTGAGTGAAGTTGCCTTCATCCCCAGGGACGTCGAGTGGTGTGAGGCCACATGTCCGTCGCCCCAGGGCATCGCGAATCCTTCGTCCTCCTGGACATCCGTGGTGTGAGGCCACAATCCTTCATCCTCCGAGATGTCACGGGGTGCGAGGCCCCAAGTTATCTCCATCTTTGACTTCGGAATCCAGCCAGACACCGGGCTCGAAGCCCCTTCTCAACCCCATCTCGGTTCCTTTCTGTGCATCTCCCCATTTCACTGATCCTTATTTTGTTTGCCTACAAGTCCTCCCTGGCATCTCGGCCACCAGAGACAGTCGACTTTGCCATCATGACCTTCTGACCGAAAGCCAGTGCTTCCACAGGTTCGACTGCTCGGGCATCCAAAACACATCCGTCGAGTTGAGCGATCTCTGCATCGGGCGCTTCAGACGTGTGAGGTTTGCTCTCTCTATCTCCTAAGTAGGTATTGTATTTCGAGCTAGTCCTACTGGGGTTTCTTAATCCGGGGTCTTGTTCTTGTGCTCACTGTTTAGGGCTTTGAACTGCTAGTGTAAGCTTTCATTACTCATCTTTCTTATTTCTTGCCTTTGCTTGTGATCGGGAATCAAAAACCTAAGAAACATATAAAACTCTTCAACTAAAAAAAAAAAAACTCCTTGCATCATAAGATCTATCACAGCATCCCTAGCCCCCCCTACTCCGCAGCATTATTGGTATCAGAGCTCCATCCCACATCATTTTGGTATCAGAGCAAGGCTAGGACTAGTGCATTTTTTTGTTTCTTCATTTTCTGCATTCTGGTCAGCCCGTATATGGTCTGATCATTGGATTGTTTCTCTCTAGAAATTATAAATTTTATATTTCTATTTTTTAGTTTGCATTAAATTCAAAGTATTTTTATCTATTTTCTCAGATTTTATTTCAATTTGTAGAATTTCTACAAGCCAAAATACCACCTGAGAAAATCTCAGGTCTGAAATTCAGCAAGCATCTCATTCATCCATTTAGTTTATTTCTTGCATTTAGGGGCACATTTTAATTCCTGCATTTTCTTTAGCATTCACACATCTAAAAGACAAAAAAACAAGAAATTGTAATTCATTTCATTTTTTGTGTTTCATTTTACATAATTTATCTTAAGGGCATCAAATTAACATAGGGTCAGGATTTCATTACCTGTCCCTAGCCAAAAATCACCACCTGACATATCGAACCCTAGCCATTAACTAAAATCGATTAGATGTTTAATCTGCTCTAGTGAGCTAGGGACACCCACGAAGTCGGGTCGACCCAAGTGCCGAGCCAAGCCAGATTGCTTGTTGGTGTGTGCTTGAGTAGCTGGTGCTAGGCAAGTGGTTCAGGGACTAGATCCCGAAGGAAAGTGGGTTGGTTCGCTTACCTGGCCAATTTCTAATTGGTGTCTAGGCAAGCAAAGAGCAACCTCCACTAACCTTACACTTACCTGGCCAGGTGCCAAGTTACTGCTTTCAGGTTCATCTTCTGACTTCACATTTGGAGAGATCTCCTAGGTCTAGCAAACCGTAGCATCGTTTTGTTACATGTGCACTAGATCAAGAACCTCTTTTCACCCACCTTCTCCACCCTCTACCGAAACCATGGACCAACTTCGAGCTGTCATTGGAGCTCTAACTCAATCCCTAACTCAATCCATGACTCATTTAAGCAACCAGTTGACTAATAGAGTTGATCAAATAGAGGCTAGACTAGGACCCATAAAGGAAGCTGCTAGGCTCTGTGAGCGTTTCCAGAGAGCTCCCGCCTATAGAAGACCTGAGCCCTTTGGGAAACAGAGCCATATCCCCAGATCCACCCGAGGTTATAGCCAGGCTTACCCAAGTCTACCAAGCCCAAACCGATCTGACCCCAGTTGACCTAGCCTAGCCCGACCCAGTCCTAGTAGCCCCAGCCTGAATTGACCCCAATATAGTAGAGAGGACAAGGGTAAGACTATGAAGTCCAGAGGAGACCCGATCCCAAGGAAACAGCTATAGGTGTCATAAACCTGGGCATTTTGCTAGTCAGTGCACCGCCCCTGCCCTACTTATAGATGAACCGACTGAAACTGAACCCGAACCCATTGTTGAACCCCTTGAAGACTTTAAGGTTTAACCCATGGAAAATTGATGGAAAGAAACTCCTGAGCCCATTAAAGAATTGAAAGAAAGCATCTATGAGTCAAGTTTAGTAGAAGATGGGCCCGAGGGTGAAATCATTGAGGAATCCAAGGAAAATGATCCTGAACCCTCTACAAAATTTGAAGAGGAAATGACCGAGCCAGGATCACATCTAGTAAATGAACATGAGGATTCACCAGTCTTTTCCATAGGAGTTTAGGAACCAACCTTAATGAACCGATCCAAAGAGAACATCCTCAAGAGATGGTTGAAGCTTGGAAAGAAATTGAGGATGAAGTTCCAGATGAGTTACCTGATCAACTTCCACCCCTGAGAGACATCTATCATACTATAGACTTGGTCTTAGGATCCTCTTTAACAGACCTTCCTCACCGTGGGATTGACCCTAGAGAGCCCCAAGATCTACCGGAACAAGTGGACCATATGACACCTATAGAACGATGCCCAAATTTTAAGGTCATCCTGAATAACCAAGGTCTGTTTTATGTTTTCCATAAGCCACCCCAAGACTCCGATTCCTATTACCCTTCCTTGAACCTTCTCACATTTCTAGAGCCATGGGGTTACTTTTATTGAGATTACCAGAATGCGTGACTCCTTAGAGCCCATCCCTTTGCCTCTACTTCTTATATACTTTATGGCATTTGCTAGGGATCCTAATAATTTTCTTGTGCATACCAGACTAGGGTCAAACCTAGAGAGTCAAAAGTCTATTGGGTTAGACCCTAGGAGTCCAATAAAACTTTTCTCAATAAGATTGTGTAGTTGAGTCTACATTTTGCATCATATTAGGATTATGCATTAAATATAATTTTTAAAATAATTTGGCTGATTCCTGAAAGCGAGCCAAAGAGTTTGAAAATAGGGGATTTGTAATGATTAGGCTCCGGCATGAACGGTTTCCACTGAGAACCTTTAAGAAGCTTCATGCTCGTGGGGCGGGTCCCTTTAAAGTGATTAGGAGAATGGGCCCTAATTCCTATGTGCTAGAATTACCTCCGGATTATGGAATTAGCTCGACATTCAATATCTCTGACTTAGTCGAGTATAGGGAACCCGCAAACATACCCAGTGAGCCATTTGGGCCTGACCTCCCTTTTGAGAGTGAACCTGAACCTGAGTGTCCACCTCCAAATATACGTGAGTGAGGAGAGCAGATCGAGCGTGTCCTGGATGACCAAGCCATCACTACCCCGGGGCAAGGGCTATCAATGTTACTTGGTCCGATGGCAAGGCCGACCCGAATCCGATGACTCGTGGATCACACGGGAGGACTTGCAGCGCATCAACCCCGACATCCTTGAGAGGTACCAAAGCCAAACTAACCCTTACTCGACAGGGTCGAGTTCCTCCCATCCCGGGAGAATTGGTGTGGGTACCAAGATCCGATAGAGGCTCCTCAACCCTCTATGGATCTCAGATTAGGGTTCCACTTCTGTGAGTCCTGTAATAAGGCTATGAGTCAATGTAATTTTATAATTTTAGTCATGTCCCTAGTCTAAGTTTGTTTAGTCTTGTACTTTGACCAATTTGGGTCAAGTTTAGGTCATGGGTCCTGTATTTATTTTGGTTCGAGTCTGAGTTTGGATAGGGCCCAAGCCCAATTGAAGTCAACCTGGCTTTCAAGACCAAGTCAAGTCCTTGTGGGCCAAACCACCTCTTTCATTTGGAAAGATGCTAACTCAGGTGCCACCTCAGCTACCTATGTGGTGCCACATCAGTTGCCACTTGGGCATCCAAGGAGGGAACAAGGTGGTGCCCTCATGCTTTCCACACGCCCTCCCCTTTCCTTTTTCTCTTGGGCGACCTTGGAAGGAGGAGACATCATTCCCCTCTTCCCTCCCCCACATCATGCCATGATCCATCAAATGTGGGGCGTTGAAGAGCCTTGAAGAGACCAAGCCACAAAGCAAGCCCTCTTCCAAGCCTTCTTCCCAAAGTGTTCATGCAAGGATGAAGGTCAAAGGACACACTCCCCTCTCCAAGCTCTCAACCATGCAACGCCCAAAGCTCCCTCCATTTGGTCAGCCTTGAATCACTCCAAAGAGGGGCATTGAAGAATCCAAGGGAACACATCCCTTCAAGCAAGCCATGTTCCATGTTTTCTTCCCAAAATGAGCATGTTGATGAAAGAAGTTAAGAGGCCAATCCCCCTCTCCAAACCCTCCCACATGCCACGCCCAATCCAAGTCCCTTTGGTCGGCCAAAGAGAGGAGAAGGTCAAAGGTTTTTGGCGCCCCCAAGAAAGCTTGTAATTTGGTTTCATTTGAAATTCAAATGGGCCTTGGGTGCCTATTTAAAGGACCCAATCCCTCCCTTGTAAAACTATTGAATGGTTAATGAAAAAAAGAGTTTGAGTCTTCTATCTTCCAACCCTTGTCTCATAGACTAGGTTGAGTGAAGTTGCCTTCGTCCCCAGGGACGTCGAGTGGTATGAGGCCACCTATCCATCACCCTAGGGTGTCGTGAATCCTTCGTCCTCCTAGACATCGCGTGGTGTAAGGCCACAATCCTTCATCCTCCGAGACGTCGTGGGGTGCGAGGCCCCAAGTTATCTCCATCTTCAACTTTGGAATCCAGCCAGACACCAGGCTCGAAGCCCCTTCTCAACCCCATCTCAGTTCCTTTCTGTGCATCTCCCCATTTCGCTGATCCTTATTTTGTTTGCCTACAAGTCCTCCCTGGCATCTCGGGCACCAGAGGATAGTCGGCTTTGCCATCGTGACCTTCTGACCGAAAGCCAGTGCTTCCACGGGTTTGACTGCTCGGGCATCCAAATGCATCCGTTGAGATGAGCGATCTCTACATCGAGCGCTTCAGACGTGTGAGGTTTGCTCTCTCATCTCCTAAGTAGGTATTGTATTTCGAGCTAGTCCTACCGGGGTTTCTTAATCCCAGGGTCTTGTTCTTATGCTCACTGTTTAGGGCTTTGAACTGCTAGTGTAAGCTTTCGTTACTCATCTTTTTATTTCTTGCCTTTGCTTGTGATCGGGAATCAAAAACCTAAGAAACATATAAAACTCTTCAACTATAAAAAAAAACTCCTTGCATCATAGCATCATCCCAGCATCCCTAGCCCCCCCTCCTTTGCACCATTATTGGTATCAGAGCTCCATTATGATGTAGAACAAAAGCTCTGATACCAAAAATGATGCAGAACAAAGAACAAAGAATCGTATGCGGAAGTAAAATTAAGATTAATTCTTTTTTTTTTTTTTATATATTCAAAAATTGGCTTCGACTCAAAGTAAAGTTAAACTAAGTTGATGGAAACTAGGTAAGGATAGAAAGCACAATTTAGAAGAAGCTAAGTTATCAGAGTAGTCAGAAGTAACGGATCGCTGGGGGTGAGAAACTCCCAGACCTAGGGTTTCGCTCTGAACTTTCAACAGAACAGAATAGAGAGGAGAGACGGTTTACTAACCAGACAGTGATCTTCTCAGGATTCTGGTGGAAGAACTC
This sequence comes from Areca catechu, assembly GCA_021397845.1. Classification (NCBI taxonomy): domain Eukaryota; kingdom Viridiplantae; phylum Streptophyta; class Magnoliopsida; order Arecales; family Arecaceae; genus Areca; species Areca catechu. The sequence goes on along the minus strand of CM038047.1, from coordinate 124,711,967 downwards.
TCTCGAGCAGATTATGGGATCCTCGGAGTCGGCTATCTTCGTATGGATCCTCCAATACTGGCCTCGTGGTTTGGTCGGCTTCTCCTGGACTCAAGATCTAGGAAAGAAGAGGAACAAAAGATGGAATTCAGAAACTCAGAAAAGATTTTACCAGGTTGAAAAAACTTGAAAGCTGAAGTTGCTGAAATCGAATTCTCCTGGCGGCCGATCTGACTTCCTCTTAGAATTGTTGTAGATCTGCAGTATCTGGACTGGGGCTGGATGCTGGTGGTCGGCCTAGACTTGGAGATGGTGGCCGTGAGAAGGGAAATAGACTAGGGCTTGGTGGAAAGAGAAGGGTGATGGCGGCTAGGGTTGGGAATTGAGTGGCTAACCTAGGGTTTAGGGTTTTGGAGATCTCACACCTCCTCAAGGTTCCTGGGAAACCGGATTTACTCCCTCACGGAGCTCAACACCTGGAAGCAAGTGCGGACAAGAGAAAACACAAGTTTGCTCAAGAAAAAATTTCTTTCATTCATCTGATCGTTGTAAACTTACAAGAGGGGTTTAATTTATAAGGCATTACAAGGGAGGAGGGTTTCACATCTTCCCATGTGGGACTAAAGGAGGGGATCTCCAAATTAGGGCAAATCCCTTACATATGGTCGGCCAAAATACCAAAAAAATAGGATTTGGGTTATAATGGCAGGTAGATGGCGCCACCTTGCTTGGATCTTCAAGAAAAATTTTCTTCCTTCCCTGGATTATTAACTCTTTTGGACTCCTCCTTTTCTTCCTCCCTAAGTCAAGGTCCTCCCATCTTTGTTTTGATTGTTTTGGCAGGTAGTGGGCGCCCCTTGAAGTTCTCTTCCAAGAGAATTTCTCCCTTCTTTGTTTTGGAATTCTTGGGAAAGTCTTGGCCGCCCCCTTGATTGGTGGTCTCTTGGTGGACTTCTCCTTATCTGGCGCATGAGAGAAGGAGGTTGCCATCTGTGGAGTGGGGACCAAAAGCTGCTGGATGTGGATATGGCGCCCCCTGGACTGGGAGTGTGGCTGGGAGTGTGGTGTCTACTTGCCTGGTCTTGGAAGAAAGTGTAACATCCCAGTTTGAAACCCTAGTCCACTACTGAGTCAACATGACTCAACAAATTAATTACAGGTAATGTAGACTCAAGCTAAATTAAGTTGATCTAGTCAACTTTTATTAAAAAAACCAAAAAACCCTAATTCTTCGGGCAAGGTTAATCAGAGATCCAGATGGAGCTCAAAGTCTTCTTCTGAGTCTGGTGCCCGCACCAATTCTCCCAGGGTGGGAGGAACTCGACCCTGTCGAGTATGGATCAAGTGGCTCTGGTATCTCTCCAAGAGGTCTGGGTCCAGCTCTTGTAACTCTTCTCGGGAGATCCAAGAGTCATCAGAATCCGGCCTTCCTAGCCAGCGGACCAGGTATCTTTGGTATCCTCGATTACGAGTAGAGATAACCTGATCATCCAGGATCTTTTCAATCTGCTCTTTCCTCACAGGCCAATTTGTTGGTGGACACACAGGGTCAGGTTCACTCTCAAGAGCAGGATTAGGTTCAAAAGCCTCACTGGGAATCACAACTGGCTCCCTTACTCTACTAGGTCTGTAATGTTGAAAGTGGAGCTAATGCCTAGTTCTGGAGGCAACTCGAGCACATAGGCATTGGATCCTATTCTCTTACCACTCTAAATGGTCCAGCTCCCCTAGCATGTAACTTTCTAACGGTTCCAGGAGGAAACCGTTCAGGCCTTAACCTAATCATTACATAGTCTCCTTCGTCAAAAGTTTTGACTCGCCTTTGAGAGTCAGCCAATTCTTATAGTTTCATTACTTAAAGTTATTTTGGCATGAATTTCTTTATGCAAGTCCTTTACATGCTATGCAAGTGCATCAAGAGACTTGTGTGTGTGGGCTAATAGTGAAATCAGATCAAGTGGTATGTGAGGCTTTTATCCATGAACAATTTCAAAGGGACTCTAGCCTATAGACCTATTGATCGAAACATTGAATGCAATTTCAGCCCTGGACAAAATACAAATCCTAATTCCTGGTATTCTCACTCATCCAAAATCTGAGACAATGTCCTAAACTCGACTGACGATGCATTCCTAAAGAATGGACTTTATTCCAAAGGAACCCTAGGCCTAAAACCTAACAAACTATGGCTCTCTAGGTTTGACCTTGTGTCGGAGGATGGATGCAGAGCATGAAAACTTATCATGGGTGCCTAGTAGGTGCCATAAGGTCTTCCAGAAGTAGGTGGCAAACCTAATAGATTCTGACACGTGGTTCACTCTAAAGACTTCGACAAAGTATATTTGGATGGTGTGAGAAGCATTGGAAGTCCTAGAGAAAGGGAGGAGATATGGGGGAGTCTCGAATTACCTGTTGACTAAAGGTGGTGACCTGAAGGTTTGAATGGTGATCTATGATTGTCAACTGGTCATCCTTATGAAAGGAAAAGTTTGCTACTCCCAGGAATGGATCAAGAGATGGTTCGGGAAGTAGCCTAGACATTTGATTGCAACAGTTAAGGTTGTTCTCTAAGCAAATAATGATCCACTTTCTCAAGAACTAGATTAGAGAATGATTCATGGAAGGGCCTATGGATGATGACCTCAAGACTTGAAATTTGACCTATGGGTGCGGAAAGGTATACTCTATAGAAGGGTAGGTCAGTCATGCGAAGGAAGAGGTCTGGGGTCATAAGGAGGACTTCTACAGGACTGGGCGAATCAATCCGCTCAAGACAAGGATGTTCAACTGAGATTACAGGAGAGACCTTAGTGGCTGGGCATGGGACAAGGTCCAATGTAAGAGGCTTGATTCAGTCATCCTATGGAGAGGATCTACCATAGGGTGGGCAAACGTAAACAGCTCAGTGCAAAAATCTTCATTGGTACTGGGGAATGACTGTTATGAGGGTACGAACTGATAGCTCGGGCTAACACTATGAGTTCTTCCTGGGGGTATTTGACTAAAGGAACCCGGTTCCACAAATCTCTTGAATTTCTGAACTAGGTCCTACCAGTTGGTTGCTTTCCAAGGTCTCCTCAGGTAAGGAACCAATAGTATCAATGTCACATTCTTCAAGTTCTTCCCCCTCATATTCATCAACTAGACTCAAGCCAGCATCATATACTTCCTCGATGCCATCTTCAATGGGTTTCGGGTCAGTGGTAATCGGGTCAACTGATTCTAGGCTTGTCATACCTAACCTTTTTCCTCATTGGTAGGCTTGGGTTCTCCCTCATTAATGTCATCCTTAGGATTCTTACCACTTAGCTGTGCACAAGCCAGTCCTATGCGTGGGCACTGACTAGATTTATGGCCTCTTTCTCCACAAAACAAACATTCTTGAGATATAGGAACCTGGGTCACACTGGGTTTCAAGCTAGTAGAGACCTTACTTGGGTATGGGTGTGGATCTAAATGGTTGATCTAGAAGACTGGGGTTGTTGAGTGACTGGTCTAGAATATTGTAAGGACCTCTCATAGACACGATCCACACTATAGATATCATGGTTAGGCTTCCTAAGGTTATGCTCGGGATCATGGTATAAGGTCCTCCTAGTCTCTGGCATGGGTGAGGTTGGGGCCTATTAATTTTGGATCAGGAGTCCAATTTTGATGTCTACGTTCTCAAGTACTTGGACTCGATCCCTAAATGGGAAAAACCCTCATTCATGTCCTGACTCAATTTGGTCATACTTTCGGTAAGATTTCTAACCATGGCCTCTAAATCTGGTTGGGTTTGACTAGGTTGGTAGGGTACTCCATTCGGGTAGACATGATGATGCAAGCAAGCACACAGAATGTGACTAGACTAAAGCGACTACTGGCTAATTAGACCTAGAGCCCAAATAGATGCCCAATCAGAGCGGCAAGCTAGCCTGTAGTAACTCGGGACTCAGCCAGGCGTGTAAGGGGAGTGTTAGGTCCCTAATTGCCAATCCTAGACACCAATCAGAGATTGGCCAGGTAGGTGGACCAGCACACAAGCCCTTCGGGATAGAATCCCTAAACCACCGTTCTAGACACTGAGTACAAAGCACACAGAGTAAACAGACAAACTGACTAAACACTAGCCTTGACCCGACTTGTTGATGTCCCTAGCCCACTAGGGCAAATTAGGTCTAATCAATTTTAGATTAAAGGCTTAGGTTCGAATGAAGGGGTGGGGTTGGTGGTTTGGGTAAGGAGAGGTTATCAACTCCTCCCCTTATCTTAGATGCTCAAATGCCCTTAAGTTGAATTAAGAGATGAACACTTAAAAATAAATGGATTGCAGAAGAACAAAAAAATAGAGTTGCAGTAATTTAATTCTCAGAAATTGCACGGAATCCAATAAATCATGAGAAAATTATGAAAATTAGTTTCAACTATACTGGTTTTAGAAAAAACAAAAATCACTAAATTTAGAGTTATCTACAATGAGAAATAATTCTTGCAATAGGGCAATTATGGACTGAAAACAAAGCACTTCCCCGTTTACAATTTCTGCTACGAAGTTGTAACCCAACGGATCCCCTACACGCCCTAGGAATACCCCGTGGAATGGGAAGAGGTGGTTTGCACCTCGCTTCGTTCCTAGGACCGGACGTCCTGGGGAGTCTACTTCGAGCAGACAAAGTAAAAAGAGAGGGACTCAAACAGGCAATCAAACAGAAACCCTAGACAGGGCTCTGATACCAAAATTGATGTAGAACAAAAGCTCTGATACCAAAAATGATGCAGAACAAAGAACAAAGAACAAAGAAGCGTATGCGGAAGTAAAATTAAGATTAATTCTTTTTTTTTTTTTTATATATATTTCAGAAATTGGCTTCGACTCAAAGTAAAGTTAAACTAAGTTGATGGAAACTAGGTAAGGATAGAAAGCACAATTTAGAAGAAGCTAAGTTATCAGAGTAGTTCAGAAGTAACGGATCGCTGGGGGTTGAGAAACTCCCAGACCTAGGGTTTCGCTCTGAACTTTCAACAGAACAGAAATAGAGAGGAGAGAAGGTTTACTAACCAGACAGTGATCTTCTCAGGATTCTGGTGGAAGAACTCTCTCGAGCAGATTATGGGATCCTCGGAGTCGGCTATCTTCCCAATGGATCCTCCAATACTGGTCTCGTGGTTTGGTCGGCTTCTCCTAGACTCAGATCTGGGAAAGAAGAGGAACAAAAGATGGAATTCAGAAACTCAAGAAAAGATTTTACCAGGTTGAAAAACTTGAAAGCTGAAGTTGCTGAAATCGAATTCTCCTGGCGGCCGATCTGACTTCCTCTTAGAATGTTGTAGATCTACAGTATCTGGACTGGGCTGGATGCTGGTGGTCGGCCTGGACTTGGAGATGGTGGCCGTGAGAAGGGAAATAGACTAGGGCTTGGTGGAAAGAGAAGGGCGATGGCGGCTAGGGTTTGGGAATTTAGTGGCTAACCTAGGGTTTAGGGTTTTGGAGATCTCACACCTCCTCAAGGTTCCTGGGGAACCCGGATTTACTCCCTCACGGAGCTCAACACCTGGAAGCAAGTGGGGACAAAGAGAAAACACAAGTTTGCTCAAGAAAAAAATTTCTTTCATTCATCTGATCGTTGTAAACTTACAAGAGGGGTTTAATTTATAAGGCATTACAAGGGAGGAGGGTTTCACATCTTCCCATGGGGGACTAAAGGAGGGGATCTCCAAATTAGGGCAAATCCCTTACATATGGTTGGCCAAAATACCAAAAAAATAGGATTTGGGTTATAAATGGCAGGTAGATGGCGCCACCTTGCTTGGATCTTCAAGAAAAAATTTTTCCTTCCCTGGATCAACTCTTTTGGACTCCTCCTTTCTTCCTCCCTAAGTCAAGGTCCTTCCCTCTTTGTTTTGATTGTTTTTGGCAGGTAGTGGGCGCCCCCCTTGAAGTTCTCTCCAAGAGAAATCTTCCCTTCTTTGTTTTGGAATTCTTGGGAAAGTCTTGGCCGCCCCTTGATTGGTGGTCTCTTGGTGGACTTCTCCTTATCTGGCGCATAAGAGAAGGAGGTTGCCATCTGTGGAGTGGGGACCAAAAGCTGCTGGATGTGGATATGGCACCCCCTGGACTGGGAGTGTGGCTGGGAGTGTGGTGTCCACTTGCCTGGTCTTGGAAGAAAGTGGAAATCCCAGTTTGAAACCCTAGTCCACTACTGAGTCAACATGACTCACAAAATAAAATGCAGGGTTAATGTAGACTCAAGCTAAATTAAGTTGATCTAGTCAACTTTTATTAAAAAAAACCAAAAATCCTAATTCTTCGGGCAAGGTAATCAGAGATCCAGATGGAGCTCTGAAGTATTCTTCTGAGTCTGGTGCCGCACCACATTCCACACCATTAATGATCTTGCAAACATTCTTGAGATATAGGAACCTGGGTCACACTGGGTTTCAAGCTAGTAGAGACCTTACTTGGGTATGGGTGTGGATCTAAATGGTTTGATCTAGAAGACTGGGGTTGTTGAGTGACTGGTCTAGAATATTGTAAGGACCTCTCATAGACACGATCCACACTATAGATATCATGGTTAGGCTTCCTAAGGTTATGCTCGGGATCATGGTATAAGGTCCTCCTAGTCTCCTGGCATGGGTGAGGTTGGGGCCTATTAAATTTTGGATCAGGAGTCCAATTTTGATGTCTACGTTTCTCAAGTACTTGGACTCGATCCCTAAATTGGGAAAAACCCTCATTCATGTCCTGACTCAATTTGGTCATACTTTCGGTAAGATTTCTAACCATGGCCTCTAAATCTGGTTGGGTTTGACTAGGTTGGTAGGGTACTCCATTCCGGGTAGACATGATGATGCAAGCAAGCACACAGAATTAGACCTAGAGCCCAAACTAGATGCCCAATCAGAGCGGCAAGCTAGCCTGTAGTAACTCGGGACTTAGCCAGGCAGGTGTAAGGGGAGTGTTAGGTCCCTAATTGCCAATCCTAGACACCAATCAGAGATTGGCCAGGTAGGTGGACCAGCACACAAGCCCTTCGGGATAGAATCCCTAAACCACCGTTCTAACACTGAGTACAAAGCACACAGAGTAACCAGACAAACTGACTAAACACTAGCCTTGACCCGACTTGTTGATGTCCCTAGCCCACTAGGGCAAATTAGGTCTAATCAATTTTAGATTAAAGGCTTAGGTTCGAATGAAGGGGTGGTGGTTTTGGGCTAAGGAGAGGTTATCAACTCCTCCCCTTATCTTAGATGCTCAAATGCCCTTAAGTTGAATTAAGAGATGAACACTTAAAAATAATGTTGCAGAACACAAAAATAGAGTTGCAGTAATTTAATTCTCAGAAATTGCACGGAATCCAATAAATCATGAGAAAATTATGAAATTAGTTTCAACTATACTGTTTTAGAAAAAAAAAATCACTAAATTTAGAGTTATCTACAATGAGAATAATTCTTGCAATAGGGCAATTATGGACTGAAAACAAAGCACTTCCCCGTTTACAATTTCTGCTACGAAGTTGTAACCCAACGGATCCCCTACACGCCCTAGGAATACCCGTGGAATGGGAAGAGGTGGTTTGCACCTCGCTTCGTTCCTAGGCCGGACGTCCTGGGGAGTCTACTTCGAGCAGACAAAGTAAAAGAGAGGGACTCAAACAGGCAATCAAACAGAAACCCTAGACAGGGCTCTGATACCAAAATTGATGTAGAACAAAAGCTCTGATACCAAAAATGATGCAGAACAAAGAACAAAGAACAAAGAAGCGTATGCGGAAGTAAAATTAAGATTAATTCTTTTTTTTTTTTTTATATATATTTCAGAAATTGGCTTCGACTCAAAGTAAAGTTAAACTAAGTTGATGGAAACTAGGTAAGGATAGAAAGCACAATTTAGAAGAAGCTAAGTTATCAGAGTAGTTCAGAAGTAACGGATCGCTGGGGGTTGAGAAACTCCCAGACCTAGGGTTTCGCTCTGAACTTTCAACAGAACAGAAATAGAGAGGAGAGAAGGTTTACTAACCAGACAGTGATCTTCTCAGGATTCTGGTGGAAGAACTCTCTCGAGCAGATTATGGGATCCTCGGAGTCGGCTATCTTCCAATGGATCCTCCAATACTGGTCTCGTGGTTTGGTCGGCTTCTCCTAGACTCAAGATCTGGGAAAGAAGAGGAACAAAAGATGGAATTCAGAAACTCAAGAAAAGATTTTACCAGGTTGAAAAACTTGAAAGCTGAAGTTGCTGAAATCGAATTCTCCTGGCGGCCGATCTGACTTCCTCTTAGAATTGTTGTAGATCTACAGTATCTGGACTGGGGCTGGATGCTGGTGGTCGGCCTGGACTTGGAGATGGTGGCCGTGAGAAGGGAAATAGACTAGGGCTTGGTGGAAAGAGAAGGGCGATGGCGGCTAGGTTTGGGAATTTAGTGGCTAACCTAGGGTTTAGGGTTTTGGAGATCTCACACCTCCTCAAGGTTCCTGGGGAACCCGGATTTACTCCCTCACGGAGCTCAACACCTGGAAGCAAGTGCGGACAAGAGAAAACACAAGTTTGCTCAAGAAAAAAATTTCTTTCATTCATCTGATCGTTGTAAACTTACAAGAGGGGTTTAATTTATAAGGCATTACAAGGGAGGAGGGTTTCACATCTTCCCATGTGGGACTAAAGGGGGGATCTCCAAATTAGGGCAAATCCCTTACATATGGTTGGCCAAAATACCAAAAAAATAGGATTTGGGTTATAAATGGCAGGTAGATGGCGCCACCTTGCTTGGATCTTCAAGAAAAATTTTCTTCCTTCCCTGGATCAACTCTTTTGGACTCCTCCTTTTCTTCCTCCCTAAGTCAAGGTCCTTCCCATCTTTGTTTTGATTGTTTTTGGCAGGTAGTGGGCGCCCCCTTGAAGTTCTCTTCCAAGAGAATTTCTTCCTTCTTTGTTTTGGAATTCTTGGGAAAGTCTTGGCCGCCCCCTGATTGGTGGTCTCTTGGTGGACTTCTCCTTATCTGGCGCATGAGAGAAGGAGGTTGCCATCTGTGGAGTGGGGACCAAAAGCTGCTGGATGTGGATATGGCACCCCCTGGACTGGGAGTGTGGCTGGGAGTGTGGTGTCCACTTGCCTGGTCTTGGAAGAAAGTGTAACATCCCAGTTTGAAACCCTAGTCCACTACTGAGTCAACATGACTCAACAAATAAAATGCAGGTAATGTAGACTCAAGCTAAATTAAGTTGATCTAGTCAACTTTTTTAAAAAAACCAAAAAATCCTAATTCTTCGGGCAAGGTTAATCAGAGATCCAGATGGAGCTCTGAAGTCTTCTTCTGAGTCTGGTGCCCGCACCACATTCCACACCATTAATGATCTTGCCATGTCTAGTAGTTCAAGTCTAGTTGCAATGAATGCTAAGACCAAGAAGTCTTGCTTACTTTGGTATAGATGATTAGGTCATGCTAGCATACATACTATTACCAAGCTAATTTCCAATAATCTAGTAAGAGGCATGCCTAAATTTAAACTAGATCTTAATCATGTTTGTGATGCATGCCAAATGGATAAACAAACTAGGAAGAGTTTTAAACCCAAAAATATGATTTCAACTACTATACCTTTGAGCTACTTCATATGGACTTATTTGGACCAACTAGAATCACAAGCCTAGGTTGTATGAAATATGCTCTTAGATAGTGATTTTTCTAGATTTACTTGGATTTTGTTTATCGCTAATAAAGATGAAACTTTTAAAGTCTTTCAAGAATTTCACAAAAAGTTCTAATCAGAAAAATCTTTCAATAGTTTCAATTAGGAGTGATCATGGTACCAAATTTGAAAATTAGTTTTTTGATGATTATTACACAGAAAATGGCATTGATCATAACTTCTCCTCTCCTTGGACACCATAACAAAATGGCATCGTAGAAAGAAAAAATAGGACTTTGGAAGAGATGGCCCGAACAATGTTATATGAAGGCAATCTTCCAAGGTACTTTTGGGTAGAAGCAGTGAACACTGCTTGTTATATCTTGAATCGCATTTTGATTCGTCCAATTTTGAAGAAAACCCCATATGAGCTTTGGAATGAAAAGAAATCCAACATTAATTATTTTCATTTATTTGGGTGTAAATTCTTTATGCTTAACAATGGTAAAGATAATTTAGAAAAATTTGATGCTAAATCTGAAGAAGCAATTTTCCTTGGTTATTCATTACATAGCAAAGCATATAGAGTATTTAACAAAAGAACTCTTACTGTAGAAGAATCTGTGCATGTTATTTTTGATAAAACTAACCCTTCACCTTCTAAGAAAGAAGAGTGCATAGACAAAATGTAGGTACACTTCAAAAAGAAATGGAAGACATGAGCATATAGGAAAGACCAATTCAAGAAGGAGAAAAAACGGTAAGGATTATCCTGATCTACCAAGGAAATGGATGTACGTAACTTCTCACCCAAAAGAGTTAATTATCGGTGATCCTTCACAAGGTGTTAGGACTAGGTTATCAAATAGAGATGCACATGATTACCTAGCCTTTGTATCACAAACAAAACCTCATACCTTAGAAGAAGCTGAATCTAACCCAAATTGGAGATGGCCATGCATGAAGAACTAAATCAGTTTGAAAGAAATAAGGTATGGACTTTAGTTGAAAGACCATCAGACCATCCCATCATAGGAACCAAATGGGTTTATAGAAACAAGTTAGATGAACAAGAAAATGTAATTAAAAATAAAGCTAGATTGGTGGCTAAAAGATATAACCAAGAAGAAGGTATAGATTTTGATGAAACATATGCACCTGTAGCAAGACTAGAAGCCATTAGATTACTTCTTGTATTTACTTGCTACATGAATTTCAAACTTTTTCAAATGGATGTGAAAAGTGCATTCTTGAATGGTTTTATATCCGAACAAGTTTTTGTAGAACATGCATTAGGTTTTGAAAATCATGCTTTTCCAAATCATGTTTTTTAAACTCAATAAAGCATTATATGGTTTAAAACATGCAACCTAGAGCCTGGTATGATAGACTTAGCACCTTCTTGATTGAAAATGATTTTTCAAGAGAAAATGTTGACAAAACTCTTTTCATTAAGAAAGATAATGATTATTAGTTGTACAGATTTATATTGATGATATTATATTTAGTGCAACTAATGAAACTCTTTGTAGAAAAATTTGCTAAGTTAATGCAAGGAGAATTTGAAATAAGCCTAATGGATGAACTTAACTACTTCCTTGGACTCTAAGTGAAATAAACAAAGGAAGGAATCTTCATTAACCAATCCAAGTACACCAAAAAAATTATTAAAAAGTTTGGTATGGAGTCAAGCAAACAATGAGCACACCCATGAGCCCAACCGGCATGGTGCAGGCACCAGACTCAGAAGAAGACTTCAGGGCTCCATCTGGATCTCTGATTGACCTTGCCTGAAGAATTAGGGTTTTCTGGTTTTGTAATTAGGGTTGACTTGGTAAACTCAATTTTAGTCTTGAGTCTGTATTTCTCTACAATTTAAATTTTGTTGAGTCATGTTGACTCAGTACAAGTCCTAGTAGTGGTCTAGGTCTTCTCCAGGTTGGTGCCATTTTTTTAAAATCAAGTCAAGGTCCAGGGTGCCCAATTTTTTCTCCCAGGCCCAAGCATGTGGCACCACACTCCCAGCCACACGCCAGAGTCCAGGAGGCGCCACATCTCCATCTAGTGTGCCTTGGTCCCCACACCATAAGAAAGCAGGTCCCTTCTTTCATGCACCACTTGGGGGAGAAATCTATCAAGATACCTCAATCCAAGGAGGAGCCAACTTCTTTCCAGATAAACCCAAGCTAGGATGGCAAGAATTTTTCTTGAAGAGAAGATCAAGGAGGTGCCCCACAATGTTCCATAAAAATCCAAGTTATAAAAGGGAAGAGAGCATGTCTTGGGGAGAAAATCAAGGAGGCACCCAAAAGTTTCCTAAAGTGCCAAAGCCATGAAAGGAAGAAGCCTAAACTTGTGGAGCAAGACTAGGAGGTGTCCAAAAGAGCCAAACCATGAAGGGAAAATACTTGATTCATGGAGAGATACTAGGAGACACCCCCATACCTGCCATTTGGAGCTGATTTTCAAGTTTTCTTGGAGTTTTTGGGCTGCCCACTCATGGAAGGAGTCTTGGGAAGAGAATTTGATGCCTAAAGTGTGGGTTAGTCCTATTAGTCCCACATGGGAAATGTATAAAATTTTATTTCTTTGTTATGTCTATATATTCAACTCTATGTAACTCTTGAATTTAAAGATGAATGAAACCAAATTTTTTTGTGAGCAAAACTTTGTGTTTTCTCTCTTCCGCACTTGCATCCAGGTGTTGAGCACCGTGAGGGAGTAAATCCGGGTTCCCCAAGAACCTTGAGGAGGTGTGAGATCTCCAAAACCCAAACCCTAGGTTAGCCACTTCTACTCTATCACCCTAGCCGCCCACCATCCATTTCAATCCACCAAACCCTAGCCTATCCCACCTCCCACGGCTTCTCTCTCCAAGTCCAGGCCGACCACCAGCATCCAGCTACAGTCCGGGTACTTCAGATCTAAAGCTCTTTCCAGAGGGAGTCGAATCAGCCTTCAAGAGAATCCGGATCTCAGCGACATCAGCCTTCAAGTTCTTCGAACTGGTAAATCCTTCCCTGAGTCTCTGAATCCATCACTTGTTTTTCTTCTTCCCAGATCTTGAGTCCAGGAGAAGCCGACCCAGCCACTAGACCCGTATTGGAGGATCCATTGCGAAGATAGCCGAATCCGAGAATCCAACAATCTGCTCGAGAGAGTTCTTCCACCCAAATTCTGTGAGATCACTATTTGGTTGGTAAACCATCTCTTCTCTTTATTTCTGTCCTGTTGAAAGTTCAGAGTGAACCCTAGGTCTGGGAGTTTCTCAATCCCCAGCGATCCTACTTTTGAGTTACCCTGATAATCCACTCCTTTTAATTGTGCTCTCTATCATTTCTTAGTTTCTTTCAACATTAGTTTATCTTTCTTTTGAGTCAAAGCCGACTTCTGAAAATATATTAAAAAAATATATATATTAATTTTAATTTTACTTCCGCATACGCTTCTTTGCTCTTTGTTCTGCATCATTTTTGGTATCAGAGCTTTCGTTCTGCATCAATTTTGGTATCAGAGCCCAGTCTAGGATTTCTGTTTTACTTGCTTGTTTTAAGTCTCTCTCCTTTTTACTTTGTCTGCTCGAAGTAGACTCCCCAGGATGTCCGGTCCTAGGAACGAAGCGAGGTGCAAACCTCCTCTTCCCATTCCATGGGGTGTTTCTAGGGCGTGTAGGGGATCCGTTGGGTTACAACTTCGTAGCAGGAATTGTAAACGGGGGAGCACCCTATTTTTAGTCCATAAGTATCTTGTTGCAGGAATTGTTTCTCAGTGTAGATAACTCCGAATTGCATGATTTTTTTTTTGATGGAACCAATACAATTGAAGCTATTTTACATAATTTTCCTGTGATTTATTGTTTCCATGAAATTTCTGAGAGTTAAATTACCGTAACTCTATTTTTGTGTTCTGCAATACAATTTTTTTGAGTGATCATCTCCTAATTCATCTTAAGGGCAATTAAGCATCTAAGATAGGGGAGGAGTTGATAACCTCTCCTTAGCCCAAAACCACCACCCACTCATTCGATCCTAAGCCTAACTTTAAAATTTATTAGACTTAATTTGCCCTAGTGGGCTAGGGACACCAACAAGTCGGGTCTAGGCTAATGTTGAGTCAGTTTGTCTAGTTACTCTGTGTGTGCTTTGTACTCAGTGTCTAGAATGGTGGTTCAGGGATTCTATCCCGAAGGGCTTGTGTGCTGGTTCGCCTACCTGGCCAATCTCTGATTGGTGTCTAGGATTGGCAATTAGGGACCTAACACTCCCTTACACCTGCCTGGCTGAGTCCCGAGTTACTACAGGCTAGCTTGCCACTCTGATTGGGCATCTAGTTTAGGCTCTAGGTCTAGTTAGCCCGTAGTCGTTCAGTTGAGTCTCATTTGGTGTGTTTGCTTGCATCATCATGTCTACCCGGAATGGAGTACCCTACCAACCTGGTCAAACCCAACCTGATTTTGAGGCCATGGTTAGAGCTCTTACTGAGAGTATGAACAAATTGAGTCAGGATGTGACTGCTACTGTTACCCAGTGTAAAGAACAAGTCCATGAGAATTTTACCCAGCTTAGGAATCGAGTCCAAGTACTTGAGAAACGTAGACATCAAAGTTGGACCCCTGATCCAAAATTTAATAGGCCCCAACCTCATCCATGCCAGGAGCCTAGGAGGACCTTATACCGTGATCCCGAGCATAACCTTAGGAAGCCTAACCATGATATCTATAGTGTGGATCGTGTCTATGAGAGGTCCTTACAATATTCTAGACCAGTCACTCAACAACCCAAGTCTTCTAGATCAAACCATTTAGATCCACACCCATGCCCAAGTAAGGTCTCTACTAGCTTGAAACCCAGTGTGCCCCAGGTTCCTATATCGCAAGAATGTTTGTTTTGTGGAGAAAGAGGCCATAAATCTAGTCAGTGCCCATGCATAGGACTGGCTTGTGCATAGCTAAGTGGTAAGAATCCTAAGGATGACATTAATGAGGGAGAACCCAAGCCTACCAATGAGGAAGAAGGGTTAGGTATGACAAGCCCAGAATCAGTTGACCCGATTACCACTGACCCGAAACCCATTGAAGATGGCATCGAGGAAGTATATGATGTTGGCTTGAGTCTAGTTGATGAATATGAGGGGGAAGAACTTGAAGAATGTGACATCGATACTATTGGTTCCTTACCTGAGGAGACCTTGGAAAGCAACCAAGTGGTAGGACCTAGTTCAGAAATTCAAGAGATTTGTGAGAACAAGGTTCCTTTAGTCAAATACCCCCAGGAAGAACTCATCGTGTTAGCCCGAGATATCAGTGCGTATCCTCTAATGACAGTCATTCCCCAAGTACCAATTGAAGATCTTTGCACTGAACTGTTTAAGTTTGCCCACCCTATGGTAGATCCTCTCCTTAGGATGACTGAATCAAGCCTCTTACAATTGGACCTTGTCCCATGCCCAGCCACTAAGGTCTTTCCCGTAATCTCAGTTGAACATCCTTTTCTTGAGCGGATTGATTCACCCAGTCCTGTAGAAGTCCTCCTTATGGCCCCAGACCCCTTCCTTCGCATGATTGACCTACCCTTCTATAGAGTATACCTTTCCGCACCCCATAGGTCAAATTTCAAGTCTTGAGGTCATCATCCATAGGCCCTTCCATGAATCATTCTCTAATCCAGTTCTTGAGAAAGTGGATCATTATTTGCTTAGAGAACAAACCTTAACTATTGCAATCACATGTCCTAGGCTACTTCCCGAACCATCTCTTGATCCATTCCTGGGAGTAGCAAACTTTTCCTTTCGTAAGGATGACCAGTCGACACTCATAGATCACCATTCAAACCTTCAGGTCACCACCTTTAGTCAACAGGTAATTCGAGACCCCACCTCATATCTCCTCCCTTTCTCTAGGACTTCCAATGCTTCTTACACCATCCAAGTATACTTTGTCGAAGTCTTTAGAGTGAACCACGTGTCAGAACCTATTAGGTTTGCCACCTACTTCTGGAAGACCTTATGGCACCTACTAGGCACCAATGATAAGTTTTCATGCTCTGCATGCCATCCTCCGACCCAAGGTCAAACCTAGAGCGCCTTAGTTTGTTAGGTTTAGACCTAGGGTTCCTTTGGAATAAAGTCCATTCTTTAGGAATGCGTCGTCAGTCTAGTTTAGTTTTTCTTGACCCTTTACTAGGCTTTGGCTCAGATTTTGGTTTGATTGAGAGCACCAGGAATTGGGATTGTATTTTGTCCAGGGCTGAAATTGCATACAATGACTCGGTCAATAGGTCTACAGGTAAGAGTCCATTTGAAATTGTGCATGGATACAAGCCTCACACACCACCTGATCTGATTTCACTATTAGCCCACACACACAAGTCTCTTGATGCACTTGCATAGCATGTAAAGGACTTGCATAAAGAAATTCATGCCAAAATAACTTTAAGTAATGAAACTTATAAGAAGTTGGCTGATTCTTAAAGATGAGTCAAAACTTTTGTTGAGAGAGACTATGTAATGATTAGGTTAAGGCCTGAGCGGTTTTTTCCTGGAACCGTTAGAAAGTTACATGCTAAAGGAGCTGGACCATTTAGAGTAGTGAAGAGAGTAGGATCCAATGCCTATGTGCTCGAGTTGCCTCCAGAACTAGGCAATAGCTCTACTTTCAACATTACAGACTTAGTAGAGTATAGGGAGCCAGTTGTGATTCCTAGTAAGCCTTTGAAACCTAATCCTGTTATTGAGAGTGATCCCGACCCTGTGTGTCCACCAACAAACTGGCCTGTGAGGAAAGAGAAGATTGAAAAGATCCTGGATGATCAGGTTATCTCTACTCGTAATCGAGGATACCAAAGATACCTGGTCCGCTGGCAAGGAAGGCCAGACTCTGATGACTCTTGGATCTCCCGAGAAGAACTACAAGATTTGGATCCAGACCTCTTGGAGAGATACCAGAGCCAACTTGAGCCTTACTCGACAAGGTCGAGTTCCTCCCACCCCGGGAGAATTGGTGCAGGCACCAGACTCAGAAGAAGACTTCAGGGCTCCATCTGGATCTCTGATTGACCTTGCCCGAAGAATTAGGTTTTATCGTTTTGTAATTAGGGTTGACTTGGTCAACTCAATTTTAGTCTTGAGTCTGTATTTCCCTACAATTTAAATTTTGTTGAGTCATGTTGACTCAGTACAAGTCCTAGTAGTGGTCTAGGTCTTCTCCAGGTTGGTGCCATTTTTTTAAAATCAAGTCAAGGTCCAGGGTGCCCAATTTTTTCTCCCAGGCCCAAGCATGTGGGCACCACACTCCCAGCCACACGCTAGAGTCCAGGAGGCGCCACATCTCCATCTAGTGTGCCTTGGTCCCCACACCATAAGAAAGCAGGTCCCTTCTTTCATGCGCCACTTGGGAGAGAAATCCATCAAGATACCTCAATCCAAGGAGGAGCCAACTTCTTTCCAGATAAACCCAAGCCAGGATGGCAAGAATTTTTCTTGAAGAGAGGATCAAGGAGGTGCCCCACAATGTTCCATAAAAATCCAAGTTATAAAAGGGAAGAGAGCATGTCTTGGGGAGAAAATCAAGGAGGCACCCAAAAGTTTCCTAAAGTGCCAAAGCCATGAAAGGAAGAAGCCTAAACTTGTGGAGCAAGACTAGGAGGTGTCCAAAAGAGCCAAACCATGAAGGGAAAATCCTTGATTCATGGAGAGATACTAGGAGACACCCCCATAACCTGCCATTTGGAGCTGATTTTCAAGTTTTCTTGGAGTTTTTGGGCTGCCCACTCATGGAAGGAGTCTTGGGAAGAGAATTTGATGCCTAAAGTGTGGGTTAGTCCTATTAGTCCTACATGGGAAATGCATAAAATTTTATTTCTTTGTTATGTCTATATATTCAACTCTATGTAACTCTTGAATTTAAAGATGAATGAAACCAAATTTTTTTGTGAGCAAAATTTTGTGTTTTCTCTCTTCCGCACTTGCATCCAGGTGTTGAGCTCCGTGAGGGAGTAAATCCGGGTTCCCCAGGAACCTTGAGGAGGTGTGAGATCTCCAAAACCCAAACCCTAGGTTAGCCACTTCTACTCTATCACCCTAGCCGCCCACCATCCATTTCAATCCACCAAACCCTAGCCTATCCCACCTCCCACGACCTCTCTCTCCAAGTCCAGGCCGACCACCAGCATCCAGCTACAGTCCGAGTACTTCAGATCCAAAGCTCTTTCCAGAGGGAGTCGAATTAGCCTTCAAGAGAATCCGGATCTCAGCGACATCAGCCTTCAAGTTCTTCGAACTGGTAAATCCTTCCCTGAGTCTCTGAATCCATCACTTGTTTTTCTTCTTCCCAGATCTTGAGTCCAGGAGAAGCCGACCCAGCCACTAGACCCGTATTGGAGGATCCATTGTGAAGATAGCCGAATCCGAGGATCCAACAATCTGCTCGAGAGAGTTCTTCCACCCAAATTCTGTGAGATCACTGTTTGGTTGGTAAACCATCTCTTCTCTTTATTTCTGTCCTGTTGATAGTTCAGAGCGAAATCCTAGGTCTGGGAGTTTCTCAACCCCCAGCGATCCGTTACTTCTGAACTACTCTGATAACTTAGCTTCTTCTAAATTGTGCTTTCAATCCTTACCTAGTTTCCATCAACTTAGTTTACTTTACTTTGAGTCGAGGCCAATTTCTGAAATATATAAAAAAAAAAAAAGGAATTAATCTTAAATTTACTTCCGCATATGCTTCTTTGTTCTTTGTTCTGCATCATGGCATATTGGATAAAGATGAAGATGGATCCAACATTGATCAAAAGCTCTATAGAGGTATGATCTCTTTGTTATACTTAACTGCAAGTAGACCTAATTTCTTGTTTAGCATATGTGTATGTGCTAGATTCCAATCCAATCCTAAAGAATCATATATGCTTGCTGTTAAAAGAATCATAAGATATCTGAAAGGAAGAAGCAATTTAGGTCTATGGTTTTCAAAACATTCTTCATTGAATTTAATTAGATTTTTGGATGCTGATTATGCTGGTTGCAAAATTGATAAAAAAATTACTAGCGGCACATGCCAATTTCTAGAATTGAATTTAATCTCATGGCACTATAAGAAACAAAACTTGGTAGCACTATCTACTATTGAGGCAGAGTATGTTGCTGCAGGGAGCTGTTATGCATAAGTGTTATGGATTAAACAACAACTAGAAGACTTTGGTGTTACACAATCTAAAATTTCTATCAAATGTGATAACACAAGTGCTATAAATTTAACAAAAAATCCAATTTAGCACTCAAGGACTAAGCACATAGCGATTAGATACCATTTTATTAGAGAACACGTTTTGAATGGTGACATTGAACTAGAATTCATCCCTACTGAGAGCCAACTTGATGACATTTTCAGTAAACCACTCAATCAGGATAGATTTGAGATGATTAGAGGAAAATTAGGTCTTTGTGATCCCTTTTAGATTTTCCAAACCTAATATCTTCAAAATTAAGAAAAAATTATCTAGTGAACCTCTTACATCAATTTAACATCTTTGAGCACCTTTTCATGTAATTTTCCTGAATTTATTATTATTTCTGATCAATTTTTAACTTTTATTTAAAGTTTTTGTTCGAGTCGACTCGGGAAATTGTGCTCAGGTCGAGTCGACTCGAATTACCGTTGTTTCTATTTTTGCTCTGGTCGAGCCAACTTGAACAATTTTAGGGTTAGTCGAGCCAACTCAGATATTGGGAGACTATTTTTTAATAGAGCCGTAGAGCCTTTTCAAATTTTCTATCTTTTGTTCTCACTCTAAACCCTAGAACTCCACTCAAAATCTCTTCCAAAACCTCAAAAATCATCTCCCTTAAGCTTCAATCTTCCAATTTCTCCCAAATCTTGCAATGGCACCAAAAACGACTGTTGGAAAAAGGTCAAAAAGGGCTGCTTCATCTACTGAGACTGAAAGGACTAAGCATCGGCAAGAGGAGCCTACTCAGATAGTGGAGAGAGAAGAACAGTAAGCAATCAGAGAAGAAAGGGAATTGGCCACTGCTCCTTCTTTGAGGCAAGTAATTTCCATGTCTAATCGCCTGGTTATAAGTGGTCGAAGGATTATTTTCTCTTTTCTCAAGGATTTAGGACTAAAAATTGGTGATTCTATTAAAGAACTTGGATGAAGTTACTTTTGTTCATTGAATGTGTCTACTTATCCTGCCCTAGTTTGAATATTTTATGAGAATCTAAGACTTGAGGCACAACACATTGAATCAACAGTCAAGGGCAAGAGGATACTTATTTCTAAAGAAAGGTTGAGCAGTCTATTAGAAATGCCAACTGAAGGGTCTAAACATCTAGTGCTAAAAGATAGAGAAAAGATCCTAAGAACTATTCTTGGGAGGATAGATGTCAGTGGAATTGGAACTGTCATGGCAAATACACTATCACTGGAAATGAGACTGCCCCATAATTTTGTCAGTCGGATCTTTCTTCAAAGGATAGAAAGATTTGATTGGGTCAGCGAGAAAGACTTATGCTTCATAGAACATATCATTGAGGTGGAGGCATTAAATTTACCTTATATTATGATTATGATGATGAAAGAGGCTATGAGGAAAGTGAAGGCATGCTTACCCTATGGAATGGTGTTAACACTGTTATTTCAGGCCTTTAGAGTTAATCTTGAAGGGGAAGTGGAAAGCCTCTTCACCACACTGATACTTATTCTTCTAAATCTCAACTTTGAATGGGATATGTCTGTAGTGAAGGAGTATGGAAGAAGAAAGGGTTTGATGCAAGAGCCATAAAAGCTTCTAGCATAGAGGATGATGATGATGATGAGAGTGTAGAAATACCTAGAGAGATCAATTCTGATACCGCTACACCCTCTACATTGGAGTCTTCAAAGCATATTTTTGATGTTCCCATTACTACCTCTACTGAGTTTGGCACCACTTTTGAGCCAGCTATACCTGAGTTTATTGCTATTGAGACTGAGCCTACTGGTTTCACTGAGGCTGTGGAGACTGCATATTGATTATGAGACTCCCTTACCTACTTCTCCCCTTGCACATACTGCTCCGAACTCATCAACACATTTTATTGGAGTTTCAATGACACAGGAGTTTATTGCACAGTAGATGAAGTCACTAACAGATACACTGACTTAATCTTTGGCTAGTATGTTAGGCGAGCTTTGCCAGTCGGTGGACACTAGATTAGATCTGCTCAGTACCAAGGTCAGAGAGCTTCGCACCAAGGTTGACTCACTTGAGTCATCTAGACCTGTCTCTCAGCTTGACACATAGCCCTTATCAGACTCTATCAGGTCAGCTACTGAAGCTATTAAAAATTCTGTGGATAAAAGTATTAAAGAATTCAGGGCTGAGTTGAAAGAAGTAAATTTCAAAATGGGTGGCATGGAAGAAGGAAAAAGAATGGAGGAGGACTACACCAAGGGCATCGGGATCCTTAGATCTAAGTTTGGCAAACTTAGAGGTTCTGTTGAAGCATTTGCGAATGCCCAAGCTATTGAATTAATTGCATTGAACACTGAGGTGAAGAAGCTTCATGAAGAGATGGATACAGTTCAATTTCAACTTGATCAGCTCAAAACCACTATCATTGCAGCTTTTGCATCTCCTAGACCTTGGCCTGTACCTACATCTCAACCTGCACCTCAACCTGGACCCACCTCTACTACACATCCTAGGCAGCCAGCTCCTTATCTTAGGCCCCAGGATTTTGAGCCACAGTTTGTGGACCCAATAGCATCTATGCCATCTTTTGGACCATCTTTTGTACCACCTTTTGGGCCATCCACTAGTACTAAGATAGAAATACCTAGTGATAATGAATAGTCTTTTAATCTCAATCTTTTGTAATTTGTAATAAAAATTTTATGAATGCAATGAATACATTTTTGGCATATCTTCTGTGTATGAATTGAGCTTGTACAATACTCTCAAAATGAATTTTAATTAGAATATCAAATTTGAGAAGAGAAAGTGAAATTATCTCAAACAAATTTTATCAACTTTCTCCTTCTATTATAAAAATTGAGCTTTGAAAAATCACTTGAACACCTTTTTGATTGCTGACAAAAAGGGGGAGAATGTTTTGAATTGCATGAAAATGAAAGAAAGAAAAAGAGAGAATAAATATGAAAGAAAAAGGGGGAGAGTGTGATTAAAAATGTGAAATTGCATATATAAGTAAAGGGGAGAAAAATTGTTGAATCTAAATGGTTTTAGTTCATGCTCTATGTTCTCAAAACTTGCACACATACCTTGAAGATCTTAAAGCATTAACTCTGATACTTTTCAATTCTAATATATTACTGATACTTTGCAAAATTGAGCTTTGATACCTTGCATATATTAATAACTATGATACTTTGTTAACGTGCTATCCTTAACACTCTGATACTTATAAAAGCACTGATACTGTATAGTTTCTTTTTCATAAAAAGCTCTGTTACTTCTTGCAAATACAATTAGCTCTGATACATGTCAATGCTCATTTTCAAATTTAGTTATACATGTAATTGTAAAAAAAATTTTCATGCTCAGTATTTTGTCATCATAAAAAAGAGAGAGATTGTTGACCCCATAAGTGATTTTGATGATAACAAAATATTGGAGCATGCATTTGTTTTATTAACAACTCTTCAAGTATTTTACAAGTTTTTGTGGGATGATTTCATTGTCTAATTTCAACTTCTACATTCCTAGTTTTGAAATGAGTTGTGTTGTAAGTGATTCATGTAAAGAAGAACCCAAAGAAAAAGTTAAGTAAAAATCATGAAAATTGGTTACTTCTAGATGTGTTTCAAGCTTAAAATTTCTTAGAAATATGGTTAGAAGAGTTTGAAGGCATCTTGAAACTTTGAAGAATTCTTGGATAATTTTTGGAGAAAAATTGATAATTTATTAAAGAATTCATCCGAGCTAACTCGAAGAGAAGAGAGCTGACTCTAGCATATGGCATGCATGAAGATTTCTGGCACATAGACATCCAAGCCGACTATAAGAGACCCGAGCTGACTCATCTAGTTCATGATTTTCTGAATCAGACAACCCAACTGACCCGTAGGGAATTCGAGCCAACTACATTGTACTGTCAGACATTCGAGACGACCCTTCGGAAGTTCGAGCTGACTCCTCCAGAGTCCAGAAAAAGTATTCTAAGAACTACAGCCAATTGAGCTGACTCTAAAGAGAAAGAGCCGACTCTTCTAGACTACATTTTTGAATGCCTAAGGATCCGAGTCGACTAAAATCAAGGCGAGCTAACTTTTATAGAGTGAGGAATCAGAATACTGTGCAACCGAGCTGACTAGAAGAAGCGAGTCGACTCAACCAAAACTACTTTGAGGATTCGAGCCGACTCGAGTAATCCGAGCTGACTCGAAGGTCGATTTTAGGCTTATAACGGCTAGTTCCAGAACTTGAAATTTGAATCCAAAAAGTGTTCCAATTGTCAAATGTCACATCCCAACAATCTACAATAACTA
This sequence comes from Areca catechu, assembly GCA_021397845.1. Lineage (NCBI taxonomy): Eukaryota > Viridiplantae > Streptophyta > Magnoliopsida > Arecales > Arecaceae > Areca > Areca catechu. The sequence goes on along the minus strand of CM038047.1, from coordinate 124,688,885 downwards.
AAATCATCTGAGAAGAGTACAAGACTATATATTTAAGGAATTTGAACTACTTAAAAAAGTAATAATGAAAAAAGGAATGAATGTTTAATGCTTACTTGAGCTTGTTAGCTAGAGAGCACTGCAAGAGCATTCAAGATAGACTTCAAGTCTTCACCAACTCACATCTGAAGCTTGAAGCATTTATTGAAGAAGTTGAATAAGCCAACCAAGTATATTGAAGTGTAATCAATTGGGCTTCTCTTAAGATGCATCGGCAACCATTCAACAAAATCTGTTTGTCATTTTGTTGCTTTCTCTTTGCAATTCTTTTTGAATTATTGGGTTATTGGTGAGCTCGGTTTAAAAAACCAAATAGGTTCTTGGTTAGCCTGTGTTAAAACCAAGTGTTGGGTTCTTGGTGATCCTGTTAAAACCAAGTGTTGGATTTCTTTGGTGAGCCTGGTTTAAAAACCAAAGTATAGAGGTTTGGATTATGAGCCTGTTAAAACAATCCAACTGTATTCCAGTGGGAGATATAGTGAAAATCTCAAGTGGTAATCTTGGATAGTGGATGTAGGAGCTGGGTTGCTCTGAACCACTATAAAATTTCCTGTGTTTATGTTGTGCATTCTTTGTATATCTTGCTTCTTTTTTCAATTATTTCAATCACAGCACTCAACACTTCAAGAGATTTTCAAAGAGCATATAATTGATTAAACTTTTTAAATTTTCAATTCATCCCCCTCTTGGGAAAGCCACTTGGGCAACAAAAATAAGAGAAATATAGATTAAAAAATATTTTAATCTAATGTTATGATCATAAAATAAATTTAGATAAGATCTAAGAGTTTTATTTTGATCGTGTTTAATTTCTAACTTTGAATAGTTCAAGTAAGATGCATGAATTTGAAGTCACTGTTTTCTGCCCACGTACATGAGCTGACTCGACTCTTGCTCGAGTCGACTCGTTCATGCAGGCAGAATAGTCTGTTTGTTCTAGTTCTAGACGAGCCGACTCGACCCCTGCTCGAGTTGACTCGTCTCTTCTAACAGATGAATCTATCAATTTTTTGTTCTAGATGAGCTGACTCACATTCTACATGAGTCGACTCGACCAGAATGCCCTGAACAGTGAATTCAAATTTTCTTGTAAAATTGTTTTACATTCTTAATTGAAATTATTTCGATTAATTAAGGCTATTGGACTTAATTGAGACTTAAGTTATATTGAATGACAAAAACTCTAGGAATATGATTCAAAGATTTTAAGTCATTTCAATAAGCCTTAAGGGTCATGGGTTAGCTTCTTTTAGGTCCTTAATTAGGTTATACCTTAGTTTAGATGCATTGGACTAAATAAAAAACTAATCTAATCAATATTGAGTTATTATTTCTTTTCTATAGATCTCTCTAATAGTTAGATTGATTAGTCCATAAATCTAAATGGACCTAATTTGTGGCTCAGTGGTCAGCCCGAGTCTTTAGGCTAGTCTAATCAACTTTGATGAACCAATTGGTATCTAGATAGTTTGGCAGTTTGATCATAGTTCTTTGGGACTACCTCTTACCTGGCCAACTCGGTTGGTGTCTAAGGCAAGATGGTTAATGACGAAACCCTAACCATGATCTCACTTACCTGGCCAATATGGTCGATCAAAATTGATTGGATAGCTCATTGACTCGTGTTAACCCATGTCACCCAAGGTTAATCAGTCCTGATTGATATTAGGTGCCCATGGATCATTAGTTATGTGTAATCCTCCTTGATTACTGATGTGGTCAGTGGAAGGTTGATCAATGTCTTCTCATCTCTTTTTCTGTCACATTAAAATTAAATACTCTAAATTTTTAGGTCCATAAAAGGATGAAGTTATAGGGATAACCAAGTTCTAGCCTCCCATTAAGTGGGATGGTAATGGGTCTAATAGTTTGGTATTCATCGGCATATCCAAAGATCGGGTGTTCATCGGGCTATTGGAATTGCTGTTCATAATATGATGGCTCAGTGCGACTATCTAAATGGTGGTCAGGTGGGCCGGCCAAAGTTGGGATTGACTATTCGTTAGCTAGAAGCATTAAATTTTGTCATGTTAATGGTTGGACCTAACCAGGACCTTCAATAGGAGGCCCAAAGGCCAATTGAAGTGCACCTTGGGGCAAAACCTAAATACTAGAGGTTACTTGGAGAAGTAATCGATTGAAGATCCCACCTTTAGATGCACCTGGATGCGCCGGCCAAAGTCGGGCTCATGTATTGTCTATTGGACTCTAGTACCCACTAAGGAATTAAAGTAATTTCTTGGATTGGAGGTAGAGGCTACCAGTTTGAACAATTAGTGGGAGGGGCCTTTAGACTAAAGTTCATGTCTTTAGGTTAATAATTCATATACACTAATTAGTCTTTGATTTTCCTTTTAGATGTCTTCCAACCTATCATTCATATCTCTTCTCGATAATGAAAAGCTCAAGGGTCCTAACTTCAATAGCTAGTATTAAAGGTTTAGGATTATCCTGGAGCATGAATGGATCCTGTATGTGATATCAGATCTGGCACCTAAAACCCCTGCTCCCAATGCTCGGGATTCGATCAGAGACACTTATCAGAAGTGGCTCTCTGACAGGATCACTGTCCGATGCATAATGTTGGCAGTGATGAACAATGAGTTCAGTCACAAGTTCGAGGAAGCTTAGTTAGAGGAAATCCTTCAAAGATTGAAGCAGTCCTTTGGCACACTAGATGATGTTGAGAGGTACAAGGTCTCCTACGCTATCTACAATACACGGATGCATGATGGAGCCTCAGTCACTGATCATGTATTGTACATAATCGAGATGATTGAGTGCCTGGGCAAGCTTGGATGTCCCTTGCATGAATAGCTCGAGAAAGATGCTATTCTAAATTTCTTGCTTTGTTCCTATCTAGATTTTGTCAATCATTATAGAATGAATAAGCCTGTAGTTAACTACCATGATTTGTTGGGGTTATTGCAGACTTATGAGAAAGACCATCAAATGTTCAAAGGGGTGGTAAATCTAGTGGAAGGATCTTTGACAAGGCATCATCTGATGCGGGATGACTCTAAGATGCTAAACATGCATGGAAAACAGTAAATTTTTTTTGTTGTGATTTTTATAATTTTATTTGTAGGCTAGATTTCCAAAATAAAGTAAGAACTAGTGGAAAGACTAGCAGTGCAAAGAATCATTAGGTCGTAGGCATACTCATGAAAACCAATAAAATATCTAGGACCCGAGAGTTGAGAAGCTCTCGATTTAGGATAGTTTATCTTCATCAAAATTAGATAATAAGAGAAGGGAAGGTTTCATACCATTCAGAGATGATAAAATCAATAGCAGAAGAGATCACTCACAACTTTGATCGGAGCCTGGAAGAAGAAGCCTTGTTTCCCTCGAATTTGATGGCCAATCTAGGTGGTCCAAGCAGCAAAGGAGGTCTCCTCAGGGGAGGGGAAGCACCTCGAGGATCCTACAAGTGTCAGAGGTTAATCAAAATAGCAAGTAAAAATTAAAAAGGAACTAGGGTTTAGAAGGAATTGGAATCAGGGTTAGAAGATGGCAGCCGGGAAGAAGGAGCTCTTGGGCTTGGTCGGCAGCAAGGACTCCTATTTCTTGGATGAGGCTAATCTCCAAGGATGCCAAGGGATGCTAGGGCAGTAGGGTTTCAATCCAGGAACACAAGGAGAGCACTTAAAGAGAGAACCAAAACTCAAATTCAAGATAATTTCACAAAATTTCAGCAAGGTTTATTCATAAGAAAAGATGCTTACAAGAGGGGGAGGGGTGGGATATTTATAGAGTTCCCATGCCCTCACTAACCATTGTTACACTTAGGTTACAAGTTTTCTTCCCAACTGGAATACAAGTCCATTCCTAGCTAGGTTAGAATTACAAAGTTTAAAAGGATTAGAAATCCTAACTAGGTTAGGAAAAGGTCTGGTCTTCTCTCACTTTTCTTCAACTTGGACTTGGTCAAACCTCTTTGGACGCCCCTCTTTAGGGTGTGTGGGCTTTAGGGCAGCAAGGGAAGGTCAGCCATGGGCTTGGAAGGCTTGGGCTTGGGCCCCCTAAAAGCTAGGGTGCCTGGTTCCCTGGGCTGGCATATGATGAGAATTCTCCCAGGGTGCCAGGGATCATGCAGCATGCGGAATTGACTTTCAAAACAAAATTTAATAGCATGATACCCTAACATGTATAGAAAACCCTAATTCCCAGGAACCCCTTGTGCAATATCAACTAATGAATGATAAAATAGAGTCAAGAAACATACCTGGATCACTGAAACCCAACTTTTCTACAAGGTTAACAAGCACAAACCCTCCAACAGTGATCCGCACAAAACTCGGACCAAGGAAGAACTCCTTCAAGTTGCTTGGAGAAGTGGAACTCTTTCGGCAGCCTTTGGTCTATTGACCACTATAGGACACCCTGTCCTACTAAAGGGCACTCAAGACACTGTCTTAAACCACTTTAGGTTCTAGGACTACCCTCCACCAGGACCCTATAGGCTTATGTCCTAAAACCAAGCATTGTCCTAGTGTGGAAGAACTTGTCTTGACAAGACAAGTCTTGTCCTAAAACAAGGAGGGAGGGAGAAAGTGGAAGACTCTCAGACAGACTCTCGAAAAAATAAAAACACTGATCTCAAAAGACCAAAGTAGAAGAAGTAGTAGTGTTTCTCATTTCACCGTACACCCTATTTATAATCTCAGATGGGGCATGAAATGCATCTCGACAATACTTATCAGATATAAAACATCATATCTGATAAGACTCTTCGGGAATGGAGAGTCATATCTGTGTTCTTTCACTTACTAGATTAATCCCCATTGCACCATGTGTCAAATACTGATTTTTGAGATAGGGAGATGCCTCTTCTAATCTGAAGTAACACGAGGCTTGAAGAGTTTCAGAGGTAGAAGGACTCTGCCCTCTATTGTGCGCGCGCATATGAAGAGGTGAGACTCTTCATGTGCGTGCCACCTTTTCACTCCTCTTCAAACCGTCCCATTCAAACTTTAAACCTGTCTTTTGACTTGTCAAGGCATGGAAATTGAGCTAAGAGGCACCTTCCTGATGAAGCTCCTAGAGTCTCATCTATAGAAGGACTCTCAGTCTATCTGCGTGCCATACTTTCTCCCGGGTGCGCCAAAGGGTGCCAATAGTCCTTCCCTTTCCATTTAGTCTGCCCAAAGCATCAAATTGACTTGGTCAAACATATATAATATGGGTGTCATTGGAAAGGGCATCAAATAAGCTTTCTGACCATATCTTATATTTTCAGATCAGAGGCCTGTAAGCCCTTCTATGCCCTTTTGAAGTTAAGGTATCATTTAGGTACCAAGAGTCCCATGCCATTTGGACTCTTCATATATGGCACCTAAAATGCCCTTAAGTTCAAATTAAAATTAGATCAAGCTCTGATTTGTCTAGCCCCACTTAGGACTCAACCCAATTTAGGTTTCCCATAATTAGGTTAGCCCAATTAGCAAGCAATCGAACCCAATCCAGGAATTAGGTTAGCCTACATATGATAGTATGCAATCTGGCTAACCAATTAGGATCCTATGACCCTAATTAAATCATGAATGACTTCCTTGGCCAAGTCTCTATTGTGTGTGACCCACTGGGTTCCACATCTAGCCAGCAGTAGGTTTAGGTTTGAGTCGATTCGATCCGATAAAACCCGATTGACCTAATTAGGCAAATTGGCTCACCTAATTGTCCAATTCGAATCACACATCGAATTGACTCATGAAATAAAACCAATTGATTCATGAAAACCTATAAGTCAAGAATGACATCTAGCAATGTGTCATGCCTACCTAGAAGATGAAGAATTTTGTAGAAAATACCAAAATACTCTTCAGTAGTAAGTTACCGTGCAATTCAATCTTTCGATCTCTTATTATCCCAATTAAGTGATAGGTATGGATATATGTCAAACCCTAACACTTAATCATATCGAATCTTAGCTCGATCATGAGGACACAATTGATGACTGATTAGATTCCACTAATCTCATCCTGCTTTGATCAAAGGCTCCTTGAGTCTCTCATCGAAGAGATTGCATGGGATAACAATTCTTCTTACCAAGAATGATTGATTCCTTGTTGGTCCACTCACATCCTTCGTACACCTTCCACCATACCCAGAACATCCCGTACATGCTGCAATGGCATGAATGAGTATGAACCAAAATATGGCTTAGTGTGCACAAGAAACTATGGTGACCTCAGGTCTAAAGTTCACATGCACAACTTCTACTCTAGGATCTATCTTTTGACAAGTAGTAAGACTTTCACAAGATAGTCCTGGTGTGGATCAGTCCAGTATACTCATACCCTGATGAGCACCCTTATCCTTGTATTAGTGTCTCTACACAAGTGGTTGTGAGATCAACCAGCCTCATCAACTGAGCAAACATAGGTTAAGCTAGTCTTTCCGGATTCATCGATCCCCGAATCGATGGTCCAATAACTAGGAACATTCTAGATTAGGGTTATAGGAATTGGGTCTCATTGTTATGAACTCCATCTTAACCCTAACTCCATTGCCCTAATTTATGGGGTTCATCATAATCAATAAGAAAATATGACATAGCAGTATATGATGAATCAAATGCCTTTATTAATATGAAAGTATGTCATACATGAGCTGGAAGTTTACAAAAAGGCCCTCATAATGATTGGCCCTTAGGGTACTTTTCTATCAAACTCCCACTTGCACTAAAGCCAATCATCCTTGTATTTTATGCCCATACTAAAGGAAAACCTACTGTAGCAGATGCTTACTCTATGCATGCAACACTAGGGAGCAGGTATTGCATAATTATAAATTTTTAAACATGCAGCAAAAAGTACCAACTCATGCACAGGATCTAACATATCATGATGCATGTAACATAATATACAAGCATGTATAGGCAATTGCAACAGTTATAAATCATACGATAACAATTAGATCTAGGCATGCATGATCTCAAAATAAAATATACCTGATCTAAGCGGACTCCCTCAGTCTTCAGATTAGATCAGCAGCAACCGGTTGAACTCTTTCAACAGCAAAATAAGATCTGCAACAGCAAAATAAATAGGTCGATGCAACCTCTCAAGGTATCCAAGCGTCCACCCTCTAGAGTATCCATGTGCTGGGCTCTCACTGATCCAACTTCTAGATGGATGCTAGTCCACCAGAAATCAATAAACTGATCACGGAAGGTGGAGTAAGAAAATAAATAGATCTTACGGACAGTCTTCTCCAAGACCGCCTAGACTCCACAAATAGCACACACTGGAAACTAAAAATAGTAGAAGGATTTCTTAGATGCTCCATGCTTCACTCAATAGCAGATGCTCGATACTTCTTAATTCCCTCACGGCCTTGAAACCCAGTATACAAAATTACTTAGAAATCCCATGAAGGCCAACAGAAAAATATGCTCTTCTCTTCTCCCTCTCGCTACTCCTCTCTTACTTCTTTCTTACTTCTCTCTTGTGCCTCTTGGCATTCAACCCTTGGGCTTTATTTATAGGCATAGAAACCAAACCGTGAAGGGAAGGGAAGTGCAGTCCAGATCGGTGTATAAGAAAGAGTTTTCCCAAGTGCAAACAAAACTCACTTGCAGGAAGAGAACCACATGGCTGAGAACTCCCAAAAGGCTTGGCATCCACCGTGAGAACTCTCTCGGATCGCTGGGAACACCCATGAAGTAGCAGGGAGACCTCTCCCGGTCCAAAACAAAATGATCTCCCAAGCTGAAGAGAACAACTAGAGTTGTAACCTGATCTCCAAAATGCCACATCCAAAACTCCTTCGGATGACAAAGAATTCGTTTAGGGTTAGGAAGAGAGTTCACGAGATAATGGAAGACATACTGGAGTGTTCCACCGAGAGTCAAAGAAGAGTTCATGAGAGAGAGGGAAAGAGGCAAGTGGGGATGGACGAAACCCTCTCAAGTTTGTTTGGGAAGCAAGGAACTACAGGCATGCGGGAGTAATCCATCCATGGGAGAAGAACCAAAATCGTGAAACAGGGGAGGGGCAACCAATATACACGTTGATCAAATCACCGTGTAAACCAACCCAAAAAAACTGGTTCAGCTATTCCAAATAAGAAAACCGATTCATTAAAACTGGTTCACCAATTTAAAATTGGTTTAATAAATCCGTTCCGACTAAACCCAATAATAAAATCTGGTTCAGTCCTGGTCTTCCAGAAACAATTCCTGGCTGACCCAAACCCATCATGGTCAATCCAAATCAGACCAAAAAAATCCAATGGTGCTTAATCAATCCGTGTGACCAAAATATCGAAACGATTCCCAATCGTTGATCAGTTCCTGGATCAGGAAGAAATCCTCGATGGCGTGTGACCTTATAGGTTCGACCCTAAATGGTAGTATTGGAATACTTCCAGTACCAGCACAAGATACCATCTAGCAATGGGTCCTGGTATCCGGATAGGCCGAAGATGCGAGAGCAATCTATCAAACCTCTGGCATATGGTTACCGTATAATTCATCCATTTGACCTCTAATGCTCTAGATGACCTAGGGTTAGACTGCCAACCCTAGCTAAGTCAATCCACAATATATCTCAACCTCGCAAGTCTAGTGACTCATCACTGGGACTACCCCGGCCGAGGATTTGCTAAATTGAGACACTATGAGATATTCAATCCAAACGATTTGGATAGGTCAATTCCATCTTGGTCCACCACTGCTCCACAAGTACTTGCCTGTACCCAGAAACCTTCCATCACCGGATTAGAAATTCAGGTAGTCTAGCACCAAAGCATAGGGAGTTGCTTGCAAGCTACCATGATGACCTCAGGTCGGTGGGACACATATACCCATATCCAATCGCGAGCAATCCTTTGGTAGAAAAGAGCTCCACGGAGTCACGTTCAATGAGATGTCACACATCCCACTTGCAGATCACATCAGTGTCACCACACTCCTTTGGTCAAGAGGACAACCAAACGATGTAAACCACAACAACCTACACTTGATACATTGCTGTCCTGTATAATGTATCATTTGGTTGTGAACCATTTTAAAGGACCACTCGATATATCCTCTCTATATCGAAGTCAGTGCAGTCCTAAGAACTTCATCGCATAAACAGAGTTTATTGCTGGAAAATGTAGAATGTGATGAGCTACCAAAATAAAGTTTTATTAATTCATATCCTAATTACAATACTGAGCACAACCACCTACAATCTAGGCGATTGGCTTTGGGACACAATTTCCAACAACTCCCACTTGTACTAAAGCCAATCAGAATAGTATCTAATACCCATTTCCTATTTACAATAGTCGAACTCTTTGAATCTGAGGCTTTTAGTAAACGGGTCGGCCAGATTCTCCTTTCCATCAATCTTCATAAGATTGATGTCGCCTCGTTTTACGATCTCTCACACGAGGTGATAGCGCCGCAGAATATGCTTGGTGCGATGATGAGACTTTGGCTCCTTAGCTTGAGCAATGGCACTTGTGCTATCACAATACACTGGAACAGGACCATCTAGAGAAGGTACCATCCCTAGCTCTCCAAGGAACTTTCGCAACCACACAGCTTCCTTTGCTGCATCTGATGCTGCAATATACTCTACTTCGCATACTGAGTCTGTAACTATTGCCTGCTTGGAACTCTTCTAGCAGATCACTCCTCCATTCAGGGTAAACACAAATCTTGACACACTCTTGCTATCATCTCTGTTAGACTGGAAACTAGAGTCAGTATACCCCACAAGTTTCAAGTCAGGTTCTCCATAAATCATCCATTGGTCCTTAGTATTTCTCAAATACATGAGGATGGTTTTAACCACCTTCCAATGTGCCTCACCTGGGTTAGACTGGTATCTGCTCACTACTCCTAGTGAGTATGCCATGTCTGGTCTAGTACATGTCATAGCGTACATGATAGAGCCCACCGTCGAAGCATAAGGAACTCTACTCATGTGTACTCTTTCCTCAGGAATTGTTGCACAATCCTTCTTGAAAAGAGTAATTCCAGAACCTATCAAGAGTAGCCTTTCTTGGAACTTTCCATACTAAACTGTTTCAGCACGATATCAATGTATGTAGACTGGGACAATCCTAGAAGCCTTTTAGATTTATCTCTATAGATCTTCATACCCAGTATGTAAGAAGCATCATCCAAGTCCTTCATGGAGAACTAAGATGACAACTAGACCTTTATTCCTTGCAATGCTGCAACGTCATTCCCAATAAAGAGAATGTCATCAACATACAGTACCAGGAATATAATCACAGAACCATTAACCCACTTATAGATGCGGGGTTCCTCTCCGTTCCTAACGAAGCCATACGATTTGATACACCTATCAAATCGCATGTTCCAACTTTGAGATGCTTGCTTGAGTCCATAAATGGACCTCTGCAATTTGCACACTTTTGACACATCTATGGATGTGAACCCTTCAGGCTGTATCATATACACCTCCTCATCTAGCTCCCCATTCAGGAAAGTGGTTCGGACATCCATCTACCAGATCTCATAGTCAAAATGTGCTGCCAAAGCAAGCATGATCCGAATGGAATTGAGCATTGCCACAGGGGAAAATGTCTCATCATATTCGATACCATATCGCTGACGATACCCCTTGGCAACCAGACGGGCTTTATAGGTCTCCGCCTTCCCATCTATGTCCCTTTTCCTCTTAAAAATCCACTTGCACTCGATGGGTTTTATCCCTTCAGGTGGATCAACCAATGTCCATATATTGTTGATCTCCATGGACTCCATCTCGGATCGCATGGCTCCCAGCCATGCTTCAGAGTCAGATCTCTGAAATGCATCCATATAGGTGATCGGATCCTCATCATTCTCATCGAGCTCAATGGGATCCCCATCCCGAACCAAGAAACCATAGTATTTGTCCGACTGACGCGGTACTCTACCGGATCTCCTAATAATGGGTTCTGGGTGTGATTCAATCATAGCCAGTTCTATAATGTCCTTAGAGTATGCAGGTTCTTCCACTGGTTGAACTTCACCAAGTTCAATCTTAGAAGCTACAGTTCTTTCTCCAAGGAACTCCTTTTCCAAAATGATAGCTTAGAGAGCAATGAACACTTTCTGTTCGTCCTCCAAGTAGAAGAAATACCCTTTTGTTTCCTTAGGGTACCCAATAAATAGGCACCGATCAGACTAGGACCAAGTTTATCTGAGTCTAAATATTTTACATAAGCCGAACAACCTCAGACCCGAAGGTGTGAAATTGAGGGCTTACATCCAGTCCATAGCTCATATGGAGTGGAGACAACAAACTTACTCGAGACTTTATTTAGCAAGTAACAAGCTATTTGAAGTGCATATCGCCAGAAGGATAGCTGCAGAGTTACAAAGCCCATCATGGATCGAACCATGTCCAACAGGGTTCGATTCCACCTTTCGGACACACCATTCATCTAGGGTGTACCTGGAGGAGTCCACTGAGAGATAATCCCATTCTCCTTAAGATATGTCATGAACTCACCGGATAGGTATTCACTGCCTCGATTAGATCGAAGGGTTTTAATACTCTTTCCAGTTTGTTTCCCTACTTTATTACGATATCGTTTGAACATTTCAAACGACTCAGATTTATGCCTCATTAAGAAGACATAACCATACCTGGATAGGTCATCTGTAAACATAATGAAATATCTATATCCACCTCTGGCACTAATTATCATGGGTCTACACACATCAGTATATATGAGACTTAGAAGTTTTGTAGCTCGTTCACCTTTTCTAGTAAAAGGTGACTTGGTCATTTTACCAAGCAAATAGGATTCACAAGTGGGCAGTGAGTTAGAATCACTGACCTCGAGGAGACCATCTCCTCGCATCTTGTTTATCCTATTATAGTTAACGTGACCTAGCCTACAGTGCCATAGATACAAGTCACTAACATTTTCTATCCTTGGACGTTTGCTAGACGTGTACATTACATTAACAGGCCGTGACAAAACATAAATGCCATTATTCAACTTAGCTTTCATTATCATAGAGTTATTCATAATAACTTGGCAAAAATCTCCTTTTATTGAAAGTTCATAACCACAATTGGCCAATAGGCCTACAGAGATAATGCTCATAATGAAACTAGGACAATAATGACAGTCGACTAAATCGACAATACTAGATTCAAAAGGAAGGCACAAAACTCCGATCGCCAGCATTGGAACATGATTTCCATTTCCAACACTCAGGAACTGCTCCCCATCCTTGAATCTTTTGCTAACCTGCAGTCCCTACAACGAATTACAAACATGAATAGGACTATCAGTATCCAATACCCAGTTAGTAGTGTCACAAATAGAGAAATTACAAGGTTTTATCATATAAATACCTTGTCCAGCACCATGCTGCTTTCCCTTCCTTGGCCTGTTCGGGTCTAAGGATGCCTGAAAAAGAGGACAGTTCCTCTTCCGGTGTCCCTGCTTCTTACAGTAGAAGCACTCTACTTTATTTTGATCAGCTTTCACTTTCTTGGTTTGATTTGTGCCAGGAGCACTTTGTACCTTCTTTCCCTTACTTTTCTTTTTCCCTTTTTTAAAGGGACCTCTAGAACCTCCCACTAAATTCACCATCCCTTTATTCAGTTGGTGGTCCTTCTCGTAAGTCTTCTGCAACCCCATTAAACCATGATAATTGACTGCAGGCATATTCATTCTATAATGATCAAGAAAGTCAAGATATGAGGAAGGTAGAGAATTCAGAATCGCATCCTTGCCGAGTTGCTCATGCAAGGGACATCCGAGCTTGACCAATCGTTCGATCATCTCGATCATGTACAATACAGATCAGTGACCCAATCGCCATTATGCATTTTGGCATTGTAGATGGCACAAATCACTTTGTACCACTCTACATCGTTTGTCATGCTGAAAGATTCCTCCAACTTTTGAAGGATCTCGTCTGGCTGGGCCTCCTCAAATTTGTGACTGAACTCGTCGTTCATAGTTGCCAACATTATGCATCGAACAGTAGTCCGATCAGAAACCCACTTCAAATAAGTATCCCTGATCGAACTCCGAGCATTGGCAGAAGGGATTTCAGGTGCTGGATCTGTTATCACAAAAAGGATCTGCTCGAGCTCCAGGACAATCTTCAACTTTCGATACCAGCTATCGAAATTGGGACCCTTTAACTTCTCGCTATCGAGAAGTGACCGGAGTGAAAGGTTTGAAGACATCTGAAAGGAAAATTGAGACCATGTCAATATATGAATTAATCAATTAAACCAAAAGACTTGGACTTTAGTCTAAAGGTCCCTCCCACTAATTTTTCAGATTGGGAGCCTCTAACTCCAATCCGCGAAATCAACATTTCATAGGTGGTACTGAAATCCAATAGACCATGTATAAGCCTGACTTTGGCCAGCTCACCCATACGCGCCTAAAGGTAGGTTTGATGCGGGACAGGGATTGGACTGGATCGCTGGTGAGCATGAAAGTCACCAGGGATTAGGATTTGCAAAGGAGGAAAGAAGAGGGTGCAGGGTTAAGAAAAAATACTGGGGTTCACATAGATTCCCCAAGAAGAACAAGCACATAGCAAAGGGGCTCACACAGATGCCCTAGAAGAACAAGCACATAGCAAAGGGGCTCACATAGATGCCCTGGGCTCACACAGATGCCCAAAATCAGGGATCACACAGAAACCCTGGGAAGATGGAGAAGGGATCATACAGATACCCTAGGATCACACAGATCCTTCACACAGAACAATAAAAGTTTTATTCATCCATCCTTCCTATTACAAAAGGCTGAGGGTGGTATTTATAGATTTTCCAACCCTCATTTGAATTTGAATACAAGATAAAAAGATAAGAATGAATCAAATTCAAATATAAGATAGGATAAGATAAGCCTATCCATATATCAATCCTAACCAACCAAATCCTAATTCAAATTTTAAACAAAAGATAAATCCTCAATAAATTTATTCCAAAAATGCTTCAAGATCTGTGCCACTCCAAGAATTATGCTTGCTCCAAGATCCGTGCTTGAGATGTCCCCATCATTCTCCTACGGTGGGGAAAAAAACTCGACTCTGTCGAGTTTGGGTCAGGCTCCAGCTTCAGCTTGACTTCAGCTCCGGAACTCCAAACTTTTAGCTTGACATAACCATGATTTTTTTTTTTAATCAACTTTTCTTTGAAAATGGTGTGGCTTTGAGATCGGTGTGCTTTGAAATCTGTGCTTTGAAAATGGGCTGCAGGCAGTTCTTGGAGAGCTTGGCATAGACGAAGCAGAAAATAGGGGTGAGGGCTGGAAGGAAGGAATGGTGGTGGGTGACCGGCTGGGGGGAGGGTGGTCCGACGTCGATGTTGGGGAAGGATCCATGGACGAGATTTGAAACAGGGAAGAAAGAGAATAGTGGGCCGGTGATGAAACAGAAAAATCCTAATCCTTTAGCTCTGATACCATTTGATGCGGGACAGGGATTGGACTGGATCGCTGGTGAGCATGAAAGTCACCAGGGATTAGGATTTGCAAAGGAGGAAAGAAGAGGGTGCAGGGTTAAGAAAAAATACTGGGGTTCACATAGATTCCCCAAGAAGAACAAGCACATAGCAAAGGGGCTCACACAGATGCCTTAGAAGAACAAGCACATAGCAAAGGGGCTCACATAGATGCCCTGGGCTCACACAGATGCCCAAAATCAGGGATCACACAGAAACCCTGGGAAGATGGAGAAGGGATCATACAGATACCCTAGGATCACACAGATCCTTCACACAGAACAATAAAAATTTTATTCATCCATCCTTCCTATTACAAAAGGCTGAGGGTGGTATTTATAGATTTTCCAATCCTCATTTGAATTTGAATACAAGATAAAAAGATAAGAATGAATCAAATTCAAATATAAGATAGGATAAGATAAGCCTATCCATATATCAATCCTAACCAACCAAATCCTAATTCAAATTTTAAACAAAAGATAAATCCTAAATAAATTTATTCCAAAAATGCTTCAAGATCTGTGCCACTCCAAGAATTATGCTTGCTCCAAGATCCGTGCTTGAGATGTCCCCATCATTCCATCCTCAAGCTAGCTCTTCAATATTCAAGGTTGATTAAGAAGACCATCACAAGGAGGCCGGCCAAATCCATTTCAAGTGATCTACCATGGCGCCAAGATTATTCTTCAACAATGCTTCCTCGACTCTTCTTTAGTTTCTCCATTTCATGACTAACGTATTTTACCAAGTTCCTAATCTCAAGGTTTCTTTGTTGTAGGGTTCTCCGGGATTCCGAACTCAAGAGGAAGGAATTACTTGCCATAATCTAGAAAACAAGAAGGGCCCTCAATTTGTAGTATGGTCTTGCCATTTGGGAGGTCTCTTCATGAGTGATCTTGATCTACTTGAAAGATTAATGCTAGGTATGTTCTAGTATCGATTAGGTCTGAAATATTAAATTTGCCTAGCTTAACTTGTGTGGTTCGAATCTTATTCCTATTTCTTTGTTATTTTGATAGTCTTATTAATTAGGTTTACATTTGATCGTTCGAGTTCTCTTCATTAGACCTCCTTTGATACTATATGCTGAACTAATCATATGCAAATAAGAAATTGCTAAGTTAATCTTTGCTAATCTCCTTTAGGGTTGCATAGTTGCATTCTCATCTTGCATGTCCCCACCATTCTTGGTATCAGAGCTAAAGGATTAGGATTTTTCTGTTTCATCACCGGCCCACTATTCTCTTTCTTCCCTGTTTCAAATCTCGTCCATGGATCCTTCCCCAACATCGACGTCGGACCACCCTCCCCCCAGCCGGTCACCCACCACCATTCCTTCCTTCCAGCCCTCACCCCTATTTTCTGCTTCGTCTATGCCAAGCTCTCCAAGAACTGCCTGCAGCCCATTTTCAAAGCACAGATTTCAAAGCACACCGATCTCAAAGCCACACCATTTTCAAAGAAAAGTTGATTAAAAAAAAAAAATCATGGTTATGTCAAGCTAAAAGTTTGGAGTTCCCGGAGCTGAAGTCAAGCTGAAGCTGGAGCCTGACCCAAACTCGACAGAGTCGAGTTTTTTTCCCCACCGTAGGAGAATGATGGGGACATCTCAAGCACGGATCTTGGAGCAAGCATAATTCTTGGAGTGGCACAGATCTTGAAGCATTTTTGGAATAAATTTATTTAGGATTTATCTTTTGTTTAAAATTTGAATTAGGATTTGGTTGGTTAGGATTGATATATGGAT
This sequence comes from Areca catechu, assembly GCA_021397845.1. Classification (NCBI taxonomy): domain Eukaryota; kingdom Viridiplantae; phylum Streptophyta; class Magnoliopsida; order Arecales; family Arecaceae; genus Areca; species Areca catechu. Next base: position 124,672,655 of record CM038047.1, on the reverse strand, counting down.
AGGCTTATCTTATCCTATCTTATATTTGAATTTGATTCATTCTTATCTTTTTATCTTGTATTCAAATTCAAATGAGGGTTGGAAAATCTATAAATACCACCCTCAGCCTTTTGTAATAGGAAGGATGGATGAATAAAATTTTTATTGTTCTGTGTGAAGGATCTGTGTGATCCTAGGGTATCTGTATGATCCCTTCTCCATCTTCCCAGGGTTTCTGTGTGATCCCTGATTTTGGGCATCTGTGTGAGCCTAGGGCATCTATGTGAGCCCCTTTGCTATGTGCTTGTTCTTCTAGGGCATCTGTGTGAGCCCCTTTGCTATGTGCTTGTTCTTCTTGGGGAATCTATGTGAACCCCAGTATTTTTTCTTAACCCTGCACCCTCTTCTTTCCTCCTTTGCAAATCCTAATCCCTGGTGACTTTCATGCTCACCAGCGATCCAGTCCAATCCCTGTCCTCAAGGTTCTTTAACCAATTACTGAAAGATGAGTGGTACGTTTGCAGGTGCCTACCCTAAGCATGCAACAACAGGGAGCAGGTAAGTATTTTAAAATAATTTTAAAATGCACAGCAAAAACATGCTCCATGCAGGATCTAACACAATCAGGAAGCATGTATAGACTAAAACATGTTATAACATGGGCATGTAATGTTTATAAAATATTTTAAATCCATAGATCTACGCATGCATGAAATTAAAAACAAAACCCATACCTTATTCCTGCAAGGAATAAATCTGGTATAAGCCTGGAATAGCAGGGATAACAGGAATAAAATTATTCATGTTGTTCTCTACTAACAGCACGTTGACAGATTTCTATTCTTTCCACCAAAAACTGCTGCAGAACAGAGGAGTTTTTGCCAATGTACGGATCTCTCTTCCGGCACCAAGAGTTAGGGAACAAGTTTGTTAATCTTCCTTCAAAGGGTAGAAGATGATCCAATGGTTTTGATCCCCTTCCTTTCAGCCAAAATCAGCACCAAAAATTTTCAGCAATCTGAAAAACCTGCAACCAAAAACAGAGCAGAAAAAGATAGCTACAAGGAGGTCGATCCGGCTACCAAGTGCTCGGTTGAACACTCTTAAGAGGGGGCACATGCCGGGGGCAAGCTCTGATCCGTCTCTCGGTCGATGCTAGTCGCCGGAAGACACGAAACGGTGGGAAGGAAGAGCAGAATTTCAGAACCTGTTTTTCAGCAAAACAGAGTTCGTCTTCCTCCAGATTTGAGCACCAGAACAGGGATTAAGGCTTGATTTCTCTTCCTTCCACTCACCAAAACCCAGCCCTCAACTTCACAGGTGGAAAGGGAAGGAATATCAGCAAGCAAGAACTCTCACAGCCCCTTTTAATTTTCATACGGTGACGTCCATTTTTTCTAATCTTCTAGGAACCAGGGGACTGCAGCAAATATAAGGTAGCAGCAGGGAGAAAAGAAAACACTGGGAAGGCCAATCGACGTAGGTGGCTTAACCAACATTAAACCAGCCATTAGGAGTAATTAAATTGGTTTAAGGGTAATCGGTGGAGGGGAGATGAAGAGGCGCCGAATGGTGTCAGATGATTGGAATTCGCCCAGCGAGAAAAACAGCGTGCAAACCGGTTAATTGAAGAAAAACGGTCCAAATGAAGGGTTTAATCCAATTAAAACCTATGGTTCAAAAGAAAAACCGGTTTAATTGATTTTGGGTTCAAATCAATTAAACCCAAAGGTCCAATCCCAAAAAAAAATCGGTTAAATTCAATTTGAATGGTCCAAGCCCAATTAAATAAAATTCAATTGGTTCACAACCAATTGAAAGCCGAATTTAGCTCCGAATCAGTTCAAATCTGATTCAGAAAAATCCTGGCGCAGACCTGGTTAGCCCGGAATAATTTTCGGTTGACCCAAACAAGGGCAAGACCAGGAAAAAGGTGCTCAAAAAATTTACCGTGACCATAAAACCGAGATGATTCCCAATCGTAATCGGTATCCGGATCAGAGAGTTATCCTCTGTAGCGTGTGACCTCATAGGTTCGAACCTAAACGGTAGTACTAGAACAATTCCAGTCCCAGCACAGGAAACCATCTAGCAATGGGTCCCGGCGTCCGGATAGGTCGAAGATGCGGGAGCATACTATCGAACCTCTGGCATATGGTTACTGTATAATTCATCCCTTTGACCTCTAATGCTCAAGACGACTGATATTGGGCTGCCAACCCAGACTAAGTCAGTCAACAACGTGTCTCAATCTTGCAAGCCTAGTGACTCTTCACTAGGGCTACCCCGACCGAGGATTTGCTAAATTGAGATACAGCGAGACATTCAATCCAAACTATTCGGACAGGTCAATTCCATCTTGGTCCATCACTGCTCCACAAGTACTTGCCTGTACCCAGAAACCTTCCATCACCGGATTAAAAATCCGGGTAGTCCGGCACCAAAGCATAGGGAGTTGCTTGCAAGCTACCGTGATGACCTCAGGTCAGAGGGACACATATACCCATATCCAATCGTGAGTATCCCTTTGGTAGAAAGGGGTTTCACGGAGTCACGTTCAATGAGATATCATATATCCCACTTGCAGATCACATCAGTGTCACCACACTCATTTGGTCAAGAGGACAACCAAACGATGTGAACTGCAGCAACCTATACTTGATATATTGCCATCCAGAACAATATATCCTTTGGCTGTGAACAAGGTTTAAGGACCAGTCAATACATCCTCTCTATATCGAAAATAGTGTAGCCCTAAGGACTTCATCACAAGGAAAGAGTTCAATTTTAGAGAAATACAATATGTGATGAGCTACCAAATAATAATTTTATTAATTCATAAAATGAATACAATACTCAGCACAACCGCCTACAACCCAGGCGATTGGCTTTGGAACATAATTCCCAACAACTCCCACTTGTACTAAATCCAATTAGAGGAGTATCTTATACCCATTTCCCATTTACAAAAGTTGAACTCTTTGACTCCAAGGGCTTTAGTGAAGGGGTCGGCCAGATTTTCTTTTCCATCGATCTTCAGAAGATTGATGTCGCCTCGCTCCATGATTTCTCATACGAGGTGGTAGCGCTGTAAAATGTGCTTGATACGGTGATGAGCTTTTGGCTCCTTAGCTTGAGCAATGGCTCCAGTGCTGTCACAGTACACCGGAATAGGACCATCTAGGAAAGGTGCCACCCCTAGCTCTCCAAGGAACTTCTGCAACCATACAGCTTCCTTTGCTGCATCTGATGCTGCAATATATTCTGCTTCGCATACCGAGTCTGCAACTGTTGACTCTAGTCTTGATTTTGATGATTGACAAAATGTTTAAGTATATATGAGTACTAATTATGTTTTAAGTATATTTCTCAGATCTTAGTACTCAACCATGTTGAATGAAGAAATGCTTGTATTTTAGTTAAAAAAAAAATTCTTAAATTAATGAAAAATCAAATATATGGACTTTGGAATTAATATGAAAGGATTTGAAGATGGTTCAGCAAGGCCGGTACGACAAAATTTCAGTGGCACGCTTCAGAGGTCGACACCTGAGGTCAACACCTGTTCAGAGGTCGACACCAGAGGTCAACACCTGTCCAGAGGTCGACACCAGAGGTCAACACCTATCCAGAGGTTGACACCAGAGGTCGACTCATAGCCTGAGAATTCAAACTGGGCAGAACTATGGTTTTCTGGATTTTTGCCTAAGTTAAACTGGAGGTCGACTCATGAGGTCGACACTTGATCCAGAGGTCGACTCATGAGGTCGATACTTGATCCAGAGGTCGACTCATGAGGTCGACTCATGGCATAACGGCTAGTTTTTCTGAACTTTTGATTTGATTTCTAACGGCCATAAACGGCCATATTTTTGATTCTAACGGTCTTGTGGAGTTGTTTCAGCTTGAATGAAGTATTTAACCTCCACCAAACTTCAAAAAAAGACATGGAGACAAGGTGAAAAGGATTAGAGTGAAAGTAAAAAGCCTTCAATCAATTCCAAGCCAAAAAGAGTGAGAAATCCAAGAGATTCCTTAGCCAAGAGCTTTCCATCTTTGAGGAATCCAACTTTCAAGAGTTTGGCATTTGGTGAGGTCCAAGATTCCAAGAGAAAGGCTTGAAGAGTCTCCATCAAGAGCTTCATCGAATTACCTTTTGCTCAAAAAGGAGTTTGTATTGTTTTTTATTCATTGTATTCAAATTCTATTTGTGGTAGGCTAGTTTCAAGGGAATTTGAAACTAGTGTGAGGTTTGTTGGTGAGCCAATTGATAAAACCAACTAGGGTTGCTTGTAAGCCCGAAGCCAAAACAAGTGAGTGAGGTTTGTTGGTGAGCCAATTGATAAAACCAACTAGGGTTGCTTGTAAGCCCGAAGCCAAAACAAGTGTGTGAGGTTTGTTGGTGAGCCAATTGATAAAACCAACTAGGGTTGCTTGTAAGCCCGAAGCCAAAACAAGTGTGTAAGGTTTTGACTTGTGAGCCTGGTAAAACAAGTCGGCTATAATCTAAAGATTATAGTGGAAATTCCCAAGTGGAGCTTGGGGAGTGGATGTAGGTGCTAGGTGCACCGAACCACTATACTTCTTGTGTGTTTGCATTGCTCTTTAATTGTTAATTTATTTCATTGCTTCCGTTGCACAATTATTTGAGCACTATCACTCTTCACCTTAAAACTTGATAGCACATATATTGCTTTAATTTTTTAAATACCCAATTCACCCCCCCTCTTGGGCACCATATCTGGGCAACAAGTGGTATCAGAGCTCAGTGCTCTGATTGAAAATCTAACGATTTTGAGCTAAAGTTCATGGTGACCCTTGTAGGTATTAGTGTTAGACCACCATTTTTCAATGGCATAAATTATATATTTTGGAAAACTCGCATGCGCATCCATATTCAATCTATTAGTTATCATCTTTGGAAAACCATTATTAGTGGTCCTCATATTCCTTCCATTTTGGTTAATGGCATTTCCATTCCAAAGCTTGAAGAGGATTGGAATGAATATGACATTAAACAAATTGAACTCAATGCTAAAGCAATGAACTTGCTTTATTGTGCATTGGACTTAAATGAATTTAATAGAGTTTCTACATGCACTTCAGCGAAGGAAATATGGGACACACTTGAAGTTACTCATGAGGGTACTCTTCAAGTGAAGAACACTAAAATTAATTTGCTTATACATTCTTTTGAAACTTTTGAAATGATGCATTATGAATCTATATCTGATATGTTTTCAAGATTTATGACTATTATTAATGAATTAAAAAGTCTTGGAAAAATCTATACTAATGCTGATTTGGTGAACAAAATTCTTAGATCCTTGCAAAAATCATGGGATCCAAAGGTAACGGCGATCCAAGAAGCTAAAGATGTAGAAACCTTACCTTTGGAGGAGCTTATCGGTTCACTCATGACCTATGAGTTGAACTTATGGCAAAGGATAGTGGAAGCTGATACAGAAAAGAAAATAATTGCTCTCAAGGTCAAAAGGAAATTCAAGGCAATGATGGCAACTTGGAGCGATAGAGAAGATTCAAGTACGGATGATGAAGTTGCCCATCTTTGTTTTATGGCAAATGAAAAAAAGGTATGTGCTAAAAATAATTATGATTTTACCTTTAAAGAATCACATGATGCATCTAATGATCTTGTGCATGAATACAGATTGCTAAAAATTGAGCACAAGAAATTAAATAGGCATGTAGATTCATTTTCTCTTGACAACACCAATCTTGCAAATAAAAATGATGATTTAAATGCCAAGATTGATATTTTGAAAAATGAAAAGAATAATTTCTCTAAAGAAAAAGAATTTTTAGAAAAAGAAAATGTTATTTCAAAAGATTTATGTAAAAAAGTTTTTAATGAGAAAAATATTTTGATTGAGGAAAAGAAGCAAAAACTCTTGAAGAACTTCAATATTCCTGCTTCTTTCAATTCTTATTATAAATGTGGTTTCAATGCTTATCCTTCTAGATTAAGAAAAGTTTGGGTTCCAAAAGGAACCATAATTACTAATCATAAAGGACCCAAGAAAGTTTGGGTGCCAAAAATGTCCACTTAATTTGTTTTGCAGGAATGTCTTGCAACCCAACATGAAGAAAGGAAGTTCTTGAAAAGAGGTTGTATAAGACAATTTAAAGAAGTGGACAAGCTATATTTTGGACTAAATGGTAAAAGGAAGGATTATGTATATTGGTAAATTCTAAACATCTCCTTCCATAATTAAAATTGTAGATTAATTTTTATTGCATCAATTACTTTGAAAAATTGTTTTAAATAGTTAATTAGAATCAAGTTTGGACTTATCATCATTGGCTATGATCATGAACTTTTTGGTGTTGATGAATTTCATGCTATCATGATTAAATCTATGATTGTAAGACCTTCACTTGATTTTGATTAATGTATTTCATGAAAAATACTTTTAAAGATGCATATTGATTTGAAAAATGTTTTAATTGATTGATTAGAATCAAGCTTAGACTAATAATCATTTGTTGTGATCATGATCATTTTGATGTTGATGGATTTCAAGCTCTCATGGTCAAACTTGTGATTATTAGATCTTCACTTGATTTTGATTAATATAGTTTCTAAATGATTTCAAGTGAAATGCTATGATTTATATGTTTTTATTTTTGGCATCTATGCATAATCTAGAAATGATTTGGATCAAGTATAGAACTAGTAGTTAAGGGTTACTTTTAAGAAGAAGGTATGCTTATTGACAAACCCTTGCTCTAATAGCTAGACTTGATATCATATTACTTCTAGCATTTGTATGGATATCAAATCATCTTAAAATGAATTTGAAATAATGCTAAACATTTTTATGTGATATAAATGTTTTGTATTTTGAAAATCATGAATATCTTGAAAAATTTCAAATCTTGATGCATAAGCTTTCATGTTTTATTCCTGAAATAAATGCATATTTTTAAAGGAGGAATAACATTCAGGGGGAGCATCCAAAGATTTGTTATCATATTTGATGCTTTGAATATCTTGTTGATATCATGCTTTGCTTATATTGCTCTAGTACTCTTCTTGTTTTCAAATCTAATTCTTTGGAGGAGTTACATTCAAATGGTATCATATTCTATTGGCATCAAATTTTTTTTATATATAAGAATTCCTAGTAACCGCTTCGGATTGGGTTAGTCACCATGGCCGTCCGGTCATAGGAGATAAGTAGGGCTTAAAGACCCTCTCTTCCCATTCAACGGGCTCTCTTATGATGTGTAGGGGTGCCGCTGTGACCTTATCCCATGAACAAGTAAGGCGAATGGATAATATACATCAAATCATTTCTTGCATGTGCTTACATTCTTTGGTATCTTGTTCAATTTATATCATATTCAATTGATATCATAAATATTTGATTTCATGCATTGATTTTGATGACCTACTTGCTATTCTTTCCAACTTCATTCCCGCTTTGTATTGCCTTTCACCCTTTTTCATGATGTCAAAAAGGGGAGAAAATTGTTAAGTATGAAAAGGGGAAGATTGGATAAACATGAAAAACCTTTTGAGAAATGAAAGAAAGTGCAAAAGGGAGAGAAGAATGTAAAATGTTTTTATCTAAAGGAAAGAATTAGTAAGAAGAAGAAATTTTGAGAATTTTAAATTTTTCTTTTGCATATTTTAAAAAATATTTTTGAAGATTTTTTGGATCATATTTTGAGGGGGAGCTTGGTGCTTATTGTTTTGAGCTTACATGTTTATCTCATTGTTAATCTTTTTAAGCTTACCCTATTCATATACTTAAAGGTTTTGTCATCATAAAAAAGGGGGAGATTGTTGACTCTAGTCTTGATTTTGATGATTGACAAAATGTTTAAGTATATATGAGTACTAATTATGTTTTAAGTATATTTCTCAGATCTTAGTACTCAACCATGTTGAATGAAGAAATGCTTGTATTTTAGTTAAAAAAAAGTCCTTAAATTAATGGAAAATCAAATATATGGACTTTGGAATTAATATGAAAGGATTTGAAGATGGTTCAGCAAGGCCGGCACGGCAAAATTTCAGTGGAACGCTTCAGAGGTCGACACCTGAGGTCAACACCTGTTCAGAGGTCGACACCAGAGGTCAACACCTGTCCAGAGGTCGACACCAGAGGTCAACACCTGTCCAGAGGTCGACACTAGAGGTCGACTCATAGCCTGAGAATTCAAACTGGGCAGAACTATGGTTTTCTGGATTTTTGCCTAAGTTAAACTGGAGGTCGACTCATGAGGTCGACACTTGATCCAGAGGTCGACTCATGAGGTCGACACTTGATCCAGAGGTTGACTCATGAGGTCGACTCATGGCATAACGGCTAGTTTTTCTGAACTTTTGATTTGATTTCTAACGGCCATAAACGGCCATATTTTTGATTCTAACAGTCTTGTGGAGTTGTTTCAGCTTGAATGAAGTATTTAACCTCCACCAAACTTCAAAAAAAGACATGGAGACAAGGTGAAAAGGATTAGAGTGAAAGTAAAAAGCCTTCAATCAATTCCAAGCCAAAAAGAGTGAGAAATCCAAGAGATTCCTTAGCCAAGAGCTTTCCATCTTTGAGGAATCCAACTTTCAAGAGTTTGGCATTTGGTGAGGTCCAAGATTCCAAGAGAAAGGCTTGAAAAGTCTCCATCAATAGCTACATCGAATTACCTTTTGCTCAAAAAGGAGTTTGTATTGTTTTTTATTCATTGTATTCAAATTCTATTTATGGTAGGCTAGTTTCAAGGGAATTTGAAACTAGTGTGAGGTTTGTTGGTGAGCCAATTGATAAAACCAACTAGGGTTGCTTGTAAGCCCGAAGCCAAAACAAGTGAGTGAGGTTTGTTGGTGAGCCAATTGATAAAACCAACTAGGGTTGCTTGTAAGCCTGAAGCCAAAACAAGTGTGTGAGGTTTGTTGGTGAGCCAATTGATAAAACCAACTAGGGTTGCTTGTAAGCCCGAAGCCAAAACAAGTGTGTAAGGTTTTGACTTGTGAGCCTGGTAAAACAAGTCGGCTGTAATCTAAAGATTATAGTGGAAATTCCCAAGTGGAGCTTGGGGAGTGGATGTAGGTGCTAGGTGCACCGAACCACTATACTTCTTGTGTGTTTGCATTGCTCTTCTTTTGCTCTTTAATTGTTAATTTATTTCATTGCTTCCGTTGCACAATTATTTGAGCACTATCACTCTTCACCTTAAAACTTGATAGCACATATATTGCTTTAATTTTTTAAATACCCAATTCACCCCCCCTCTTGGGCACCATATCTGGGCAACAGCAACTGTTGCCTGCTTGGAGCTTTTCCAGCAGATCACTGCTCCGTTCAGGGTAAATACAAACCCTGACACACTCTTGCTATCATCTCTATCTGACTGGAAACTGGAGTCAGTGTACCCCACAAGTTTCAAGTCAGGTTCTCCATAAATCAGCCATTGATCTTTAGTATTTCTTAAATACTTAAGGATGGTCTTAACCACCTTCCAATGCACCTCACCTGGGTCAGACTGGTATCTACTCACTACTCCTAGTAAGTATGCCACGTCTGGTCTAGTACAAGTCATAGCATACATGATAGAGCCTACTGCAGAAGCATAAGGTACTCTACTCATGCGCTCTCTTTCCTCAAGAGTTGTCACACAATCCTTTTTGGAAAGAGTAATTCCAGAACTTATCGAAAGATAGCCTTTCTTGAAATTTTCCATGCTGAACCGTTTCAGCACGGTGTCTATGTACGTAGACTGGGACAGTCCCAAAAGCTTCTTAGATCTATCTCTATAGATTTTCATACATAGTATGTAAGAAGCTTCACCCAAGTCCTTCATGGAGAACTGAGATGATAACCAGACCTTTATTCCTTGTAATGCTATGACATCATTCCCGATTAAGAGAATGTCATCAACATACAGTACTAAAAATACAATACAGAACCATTAACCCATTTATAGATGCATGGTTCTTCTCCGTTCTTAACGAAGCCGTACGATTTGATACACCTATCAAACCATAAGTTCCAACTTCGAGATGCTTGCTTGAGTCCATAGATGGACCTCTACTTTTGATTCATCTGTGGATGTGAACCCTTCAGGCTGTATCATATACACCTCTTCTTCCAGCTCCCCATTTAGGAAAGCGGTTCGGACATCCATCTGCCATATCTCGTAATCAAAATATGCCGCCAAAGCAAGCATGATCCGAATAGACTTAAGCATTGCCACAGGGGAGAATGTCTCGTCATAATCGATACCATATCGCTGACGATACCCCTTAGCAACTAGACAGGCTTTATAGGTTTCTACCTTCCCATCTACGCCCCTTTTCCTCTTGAAGATCCATTTACACCCGATGGGTTTTATTCCTTCAAGCGGATCAACCAATGTCCAAACATTGTTGATTTCCATGGACTCCATTTCGGATCGCAAGGCTCCAAGCCATGCCTCAGAGTCAGATCTCTGAAGTGCATCCATATAGGTGATCGGATCCTCATTGTTCTCATCGAGCTCAATGGGATCACCGTCCCGGACCAAGAACCCGTAGTATCTGTCCGGCTGACGCGGTATTCTACCAGATCTCCTAATGGGTTCAGGGTGTGAGTCAATCACAGCCAGTTCCACATGTCCTTAGAGTGTGCAAGTTCTTCTATTGGCTGAACTTCATCAAGTTCAATCTTAGAGGCTATAGTTCCTTCTCCAAGGAACTCCTTTTCCAAAAAGATAGCTCTAAGAGGAATGAACACTTTTTGTTCATTCTCCAAATAGAAGAAATACCCTTTGGTTTCCTTAGGATAACCAATGAATAAACACCTGTCAGACTTAGGACCAAGTTTGTCTGTGTCTAAACGTTTTACGTAAGCCGGACAACCCCAGACTCGAAGGTGTGAGATTGAAGGTTTACGTCCATTCCACATCTCATACGGAGTGGAGACAACAGACTTACTCGGAACATTATTTAACAAGTAACAGGCTGTCTGAAGCGCATATCCCCAAAAGGATAGCGGCAGAGTTGCAAAGCCCATCATTGATCAAACCATATCCAACAAGGTTCGATTCCTCCTTTCGGACACACCATTCAACTGTGGTGTTCCTGGAGGAGTCCACTAAGAGAGAATTCCATTCTCCTCAAGATATGTCAAAAATGCACCAGATAAGTATTCACCACCTCGATCAGATCGAAGGGTTTTAATACTTTTTCCAGTTTGCTTTTCTACTTCATTACGGTATCGTTTGAACATTTCAAACGACTCAGACTTATGTCTCATTAGAAAGACATAACCGAACCTCGAAAAGTCGTCTGTAAATGTAATGAAATATTTGTATCCTGTTTTGGCACTTATTATCATTGGTCCACATACATCAGTATGTATTAGACTTAGAAGTTCTGTAGATCGTTCACCTTTTCCAGAAAAAGGTGACTTGGTCATTTTACCAAGTAAACAGGATTCACAAGTGGGCAGTGATTCAGAATCACTGACCTCGAGAAGTCCATCTCCTCGCATCTTGTTTATCCTATTTTGGTTAATATGACCTAGTCTACAGTGCCAAAGATACAAATTATTGACATTATCTAACCTTGGGCGTTTGCTAGAAGTGTACATTACACTAACAGGCCTTGATAGTACAAATATGCCATTATTTAATCTAGCTTTCATTATAACAGCATTATTCAAAATAACATTGCAAAAATCTCCTTTTATTGATAGTTCAAAACCACAATTGGCCGAAAGGCCTACAGAGATTATGCACATAATGAAACTAGGACAATAGTGACAGTCGACTAGTTCGACAGTACAAGACTCAAAGACAAGATGCAGGACTCCAACCGCCAGTACTGGAACACGATTTCCATTCCCGACGCTCAGAAACTATTCTCCATCTTCAAATCTTCTGCTAACTTGAAGTCCCTGTAACGAATTACAAACATGAATTGGACTACCAGTATCCAATACCCAGTTAGCAGTATCAACAATTGAGTAATTACAAGGTTTTATCATATAAATACCTTGTTCAGCAGACTTCTGCTTTCTCGGCCTGTTCGGATCAAGGGACGCAATATAAAGAGGACAGTTCCTCTTCGAGTTTCCCTTCTTCTTGCAATAGAAGCACTCTGCAGAAGACTGATCAGCCTTAAACTTCCTGGTTTGACTCGGGCCAAGAGCATTCTGCACCTTCTTTCTCTTTTTATTTATTTTCTTCTTCCCTTTCTTAAAGGGACGATGACCTCTACTTCCTCCCACTAAATTCACCACCCCCTTATTAAGTTGGTGGTCTTTCTCGAAAGTCTGCAGCAACCCCAAAACACCATGGTAGTTGACTGCAGGCTTGTTCATTCTGTAATGATCAAGAAAGTCAAGATAGGAGAAGGGAAGAGAATTCAGGATCGCATCCTTGCCGAGCTGCTCGTGCAAGGGGCATCCGAGTTTTTCCAGTTTTTCAATCAGCTCGATCATGTACAATACATGATCAATACTGAACCACCATTCAGCATCTTGGAGTTGTAGATGGCACAAGACACTTTGTACCGTTCTACATCATCCGGGGTGCCGAAGGATTCCTTCAATTTTTGAAGGATTTCATCAGGTTGAGCCTCCTCGAATTTGCGACTGAACTCGTCGTTCATCGTAGCAAGCATAATGCAATGGACAGTAGTCCGATCAGAAACCCACTTCAAGTAAGCGTCTCTGACCGCACTCCGTGCATTTGCAGGAGGGATTTCAGGCACCGGATCCGTTATCACATAGAGGATCCGTTCATGCTCCAGAACAATTCTTAACCTTCGATACCAAGTATCGAAGTTATGACCCTTCAACTTCTCGTTATCGAGAAGTGACCGGAGCGACAAGTTTGAAGACATCTGAAAAGAAAACAAGACCAAATTAGTTTATGAATTAATAACTTAACCAAAAGACTTGGACTTTAGTCTAAAGGTTTCTCCCACTAATTTTTCAAATTGGTAGCCTCTGACTCCAACCCGTGAAAACAACATTTTTTCAAGTGGGTACTGAAATCCAATAGGCCTCGCATGAGCCCGACTATGGCCAGCTCACCCATACGAGCCTAAAGGTAGGTTCGTAAACCAATTGTTTCCCTAAACAACTTTCAGTAAAGAATTTTGCCCCAGAGAAGATCCCAATCGGCCTAGGGGCCTCCTATTGCGGGTCTCTGGTTAGGTCCAACCATTAAAATGACAAATCCAATGCTTCCAGCTAACTAAAGACCAAGCCCGACTATGGCCGGCCCACCTGGTCCCGTTATGGAGGTTGCACTGAACCATCATCGATCAGATAGAAATTCCAGTCACCGGATGTACACCCATTCTATGGAACTGCCGATGCACACTAAGCTAGTGGACATATTTCTATCCAACTTAATGGGAGGCTAAGACACTGTCAACTCTTTGACTTAGTCTTTTAAGGACCTAATAATTTTAGAGGATTTTTAGTTGTGACAGAAGAGAAGAGACAAGGACATGGATCATCCTCCCACTAAATCAATCAGATTTCAGGAGGGTTGAAATAAATCAACAAATGATCCATGGGCACCTAAAGATCAGTCAGACCGATCAACCTGGGTGACATGGGTTTACTCGAGTCATTGAGCTTTTCCAATCAGTTCTGGTTGACTCGACTAGCCAGGTAGGTGAGATCATGGGTGAGTATCTACCATTAACCATCTTTCCTAGACACCAACCAAGTTGGCCAGGAAAGTGGTAGCCTCATACAACCATGATCACAAATGCCAAACCTATCTTGACACCAGTCGGTTTACCAGACCCGATCAGATTAGCCTAAAGACTCGGGCATCCACAGAGCCACTAATTGGATCCATTTTAGATGAACGGATCAACTATTCTAACTATTAGATAGTTCTAAAGAAGGTCCTTAATCAACTTTGATTAATCTTCTTTTATCCGGTTCAACTAAACCTAGGTCTAACCTAGTTAAGGATCCAATTAGATAACTAACCCAATTAACCCAAAATGGCTTATTCATGTCAAATTAGATTTCATAAACCTAATATTTTATTTTAATAAGCCATACATTTAATCAAAACATTTTAATTAAGTGTCAATGTAAAACATTTTTTACATTACAAAATCATGCATCATTTCTAGATTTTATTTTATAAACATTTCATGGCCCAATTATTTAACATACATGTCAAAATTGTATCTGAACTAAAACAATTTTAATTCCAAGATTTCCTTAAAGGATCCTTCTGAAAAGGCCAACACAGACGATCCGTTTCGTGTCAAAGACACACGGTCATGGTGAAGGTCTCAACTAGGTTCCTAAAAGTACTATCGGGATACAAAAATAGATTAAACTATTCTTTAATCTAACATGCATCAAGATTATGTTACACCTGTCAACCTGGCTCTGATACCATTGAAAGATTAATGGTACATTTGCAGGTGCCTACCCTAAGCATGCAACAACAGGGAGCAGGTAAGTATTTTAAAACAATTTTAAAATGCACAGCGAAAACATGCTCCATGCAGGATCTAACACAATCAGGAAGCATGTATAGACTAAAACATGTTATAACATGGGCATGTAATGTTTATAAAATATTTTAAATCCATAGATCTAGCATGCATGAAATTAAAAACAAAACCCATACCTTATTCCTACCGGGAATAAATCTGGTATAAGCCTGGAATAGCAGGGATAACAGGAATAAAATTATTCCTGTTGTTCTCCACTAACAGCACGTTGACAGATTTCTGTTCTTTCCACCAAAAACTGCTGCAGAATAGAGGAGTTTTTGCCAATGTACGGATCTCTCTTCCGGCACCAAGAGTTAGGGAACAAGTTTGTTAATCTTCCTTCAAAGGGTAGAAGATGATCCAATGGTTTTGATCCCCTTCATTTCAGCCAAAATCAGCACCAGAAATTTTCAGCAATATGAAAAACCTGCAACCAAAAATAGAGCAGAAAAAGACAGCTACAAAGAGGTTGATCCGGCTACCAAGTGCTCGGTTAAACACTCTCAAGAGGGGGCACATGCCGGGGGCAAGCTTTGATCCGTCTCTCGGTCGATGCTAGTCACTGGAAGACACGAAACGGTGGGAAGGAAGAGCAGAATTTCAGAACCTGTTTTTCAGCAAAACAGAGTTCGTCTTCCTCCAGATTTGAGCACCAGAACAGGGATTAAGGCTTGATTTCTGTTCCTTCCACTCACCAAAACCCAGCCCTCAACTTCACAGATGGAAAGGGAAGGAATATCAGCAAGCAAGAACTCTCACAGCCCCTTTTAATTTTCACACGATGACGTCCATTTTTTCTAATCTTCTAGGAACCAGGGGACTGCAGCAAATAAAAGGTAGCAGCAGGGAGAAAAAAAAATGCTGGGAAGGCCAATCGACGTAGGTGGCTTAACCAACATTAAACCAGCCATTAGGAGTAATTAAATTGGTTTAAGGGTAATCAGTGGAGGGGAGATGAAGAGGCGCCGAATGGCGTCAGACGATTGGAATTCGCCCAGCGAGAAAAACAGCGTGCAAACCGGTTAATTGAAGAAAAACGATCCAAATGAAGGGTTTAATCCAATTAAAACCTATGGTTCAAAAGAAAAACTAGTTTAATTGATTTTGGGTTCAAATCAATTAAACCAAAAGGTCCAATCCCAAAAAAAAATCGGTTAAATTCAATTTGAATGGTCCAAGCCCAATTAAATAAAATTCAATTGGTTCACAACCAATTGAAGGCTGAATTTAGCTCCGAATTAGTTCAAATCTGATTCAGAAAAATCCTGGCGCAGACCTGGTCAGCCCGGAACAATTTTCGGTTGACCCAAACAAGGGCAAGACCGGGAAAAAGGTGCTCAAAAAATTTACCGTGACCATAAAACCGAGACGATTCCCAATCGTAATCGGTATCCGGATCAGAGAGTTATCCTCTGTGGCATGTGACCTCATAGGTTTGAACCTAAATGGTAGTACTGGAACGATTCCAGTACCAGCACAGGAAACCATCTAGCAATGGGTCCCGGCGTCCGAATAGGTCAAAGATGCGGGAGCATACTATCGAACCTCTGGCATATGGTTACTGTATAATTCATCCCTTTGACCTCTAATGCTCAGGACGACTGATATTGGGCTGCCAACCCAGACTAAGTCAGTCGACAACATATCTCAATCTTGCAAGCCTAGTGACTCTTCACTAGGGCTACCCCGGCCGAGGATTTGCTAAATTGAGATACAGCGAGACATTCAATCCAAACTGTTCGGACAGGTCAATTCCATCTTGGTCCATCACTGCTCCACAAGTACTTGCCTGTACCCAGAAACCTTCCGTCACTGGATTAAAAATCCGGGTAGTCCGGCACCAAAGCACAGGGAGTTGCTTGCAAGCTACTGTGATGACCTCAGGTCAGAGGGACACATATACCCATATCCAATCATGAGTATTCCTTTGGCAGAAAGGGGTTTCACGGAGTCACGTTCAATGAGATATCATATATCCCACTTGCAGATCACATCAGTGTCACCACACTCATTTGGTCAAGAGGACAACCAAACGATGTGAACTGCAGCAACCTATACTTGATATATTGCCGTCCAGAACAATATATCCTTTGGCTGTGAACAAGGTTTAAGGACCAGTCGATACATCCTCTCTGTATCAAAAACAGTGTAGCCCTAAGGACTTCATCACAAGGAAAGAGTTCAATTTTAGAGAAATACAAAATGTGATGAGCTGCCAAATAATAATTTTATTAATTCATAAAATGAATACAATACTCAGCATAACCGCCTACAACCCAGGCAATTGGATTTGGGACACAATTCCCAACAATTACTTCCCTAAGCAACTTCCAGTAATCAATTTTGCCCCATAGAACCCCCAATCGACCTTTGGGCCTCCTATTGCAGGTCTCTGGTTAGGTCCAACCATCAATATGACAAATCCAATGCTTCCAGCTAACGAATGACCAAGCCCGACTTTGGCTGGCCCACCTGATCACCGTTAAGAAGGTTGCACTGAACCATCATCTATGAGAGAGTAATTCCAGTAACCGGATGCACACCCATTCTTTGGAACTGCTGATGTACTCTAGGCTAAAGGACACATTACTAACCCAATCAATGGTAGGCTAAGACACCATCAACGCATTGACTTAGTCTTTTTCAGGACCTAATAATTTTAGAGGATTTTAATTAAATTGTGACAGAAAAATAGAGAGAAGAACATGGATCAACCTCTCACTGATAAAATCAATTCTCAGGAGGGTTGAATACAATTCAACAAATTGGTCCATGGGCACCTAAAGATCAGTCAAGCTGATCAACTTGGGTGACATGGGTTACCTCAAATCAATAAGCTTTTCTAATCAATTCTGGTTGATCACATTGGCCAGGTAGGTGAGATCATGGGTGAGTAACCGCCATTAACCGTCTTTCCTAGACACCAACCAAGTTAGCCAGGAAAGAGGTAGCCTCATGAAACCATGATCAATAATGCCAAACCTGCCTAGACACCAATCGATTAACCAGACTCGATTAGACCAGCCTAAGAACTCGGCCTTTCCATAGAGCCACTAATTAGATCCATTTAGAAGAATGGACTAACCCATCTAACTATTAGATAGATACTAAAGAGAAGGTCCTTAATCAACATTTGATTAGTTCTTTTAAATCCAATTCAACTAACCTCAGGTCTAACCTAATTAATGGACCCAATCAGACAGCTAACCCAATTAACCCGGATGGCTTATTCAAATGACATTAGGTTTCATAAACCCTAATTAAACTTGTCAATTAATTAATCTTTCAAATCATAATTGTTAGATTATAAACCATCTTTTAATTAAAACATTTTTAATTAAATTCATGTAAAACTCTTTTTACATGTTTCATGCATTATATCTAGTTTCATCATATCAATTACAATATTGCAAGCCCTAAACATTTTAGACATGCCAATGTACATGAATCAGGATTAAAACACTTTTAATACCATAGGTTTCCTTTAAGGATCCTTTTGAAAAGGCCAACATAGATGAACCGCCTTGTGCCATAGAAACTCAGGGGTTTTAAACCTTGATTTTCTACGGACACACGGCCATGGTGAAGGTCTCAACTAGGTTCCTAAAAGTAATCCGTAACAATGCAATCATGATATGCTACACTGGAACCTGTGGCTCTGATACCACTGAAGGAAAACCTGGTGTAGCAGAAGCCTACTTTAGGCATGCAACACTAGGGAGCATGTATTGCATAATTAAAAATTTTTAAACATGCAGTGGAAAGTACCTACTCATGCACAGGATCTAACATATATCATGATGCATGTAGCATAATATACAAGCATGTATAGGCAATTGCAATAATTATAAATCTGATGCGGCACGCATATGATTAATGTTTTGAATATGGTGTTTGTAGAGCAATGAAACCTAATTATACTTAGCATTATACTCATCTTAATAAGATTTAAGGATTATATGAAAAGGGACTATTACATGATTAGACACAACTCTAAAACTAAGAAGGAAGAAGATCTAGATAATAGGGGCTAATGATTGAGGACTTACCTTGATGAGTTTTCCAACCTTCCTATGATTCAAAACTTGAAACTACTGATGCTCTGGACTGGAGAACTTGGATAATAGTGATCAGAACCCTGGACTTGGGCTTCAGCTTGTTGGTTCATTGTCAAGGGGAACCCTGTTCACAACTCAAGGACTTCGAAGGACCCTGCAATGAAGATCAAAGTTAAGGTTGAAGGATGCAAACATAAAGAAGGGATGGGAGAACTTGTGAACAAAGAAAAGATAGTTGAGAAGATCTAGCCGACTCCAATGCCTTTGCCTTGAGCTTGGATGATGAATTGCTAGGGAAGAGAGTGGCTTTGGGCATGGAAGAAGAAGATAGAAAAAATTTCACACATAAAACTCAAGACAACTTCACTTCAAACTTCATTCATTTCCAAAATCAATCTCCTTTACAATGAGCGTCCAAGGCTTTTAATAGCCTCACAAAGCTAGCTTTTGAAATTTAAAAACTCCCCAAATCGAGGAGGATTACAAGGGCGGTTGGAGGATTTGGTAGAGAGTTTGGAGGGATATGGGGGGGGTTGGAGGATTTGGTGGAGGACTTGGAGGGATGTGGCCAACCTCCTTGAATTTGAATCTCCCTTGTTGGTGCCCAAAGGGTGATGAGGTGGCTGGTGAAGTGGCACCTGATGACGTGGCATGGTGAGGTGGTCTTCTACTTGGATAAGAATGACATGTGGCGCCCGGTGGTCCTAGTTGATGGTCCTTTTCTCTTGCTTGGTTGATGTGTCTTCTCTTCTTCATATGGTCAAATTCTGGGGTCTAGAATTTGAGTCTTGTTGCTGGCTTTCATGGCTTTAAGACTTGATTAGACTTAACTCAACTGAATTAGACTTAACTCAACTGAACTAACTCGACTGACCTAGACTTTAAAACTTGAAATGAACTTATAAGAAATGAAATTTTAAAAATAATTACAGGACTCAATAAACACTCTTGATTTGAAACTTAAAATTAATTACAGGACTCTTGAAAAGGAAATATTTTTGAACTAAAGGATACAAGGTAACCTAATTATCTTCGATCCAAATTGGGATAAGGCTAACCTTGTTGGAGTGAAGTTTCTTTCGGCTTCTGGTGTCCACACCAATTCTCCTAGGGTGGGCAGAACTCGACCCAGTCGAGTATGGTTCAGTTTTGCCCTGGTAATGCTCGAACAAGTCTGGGTTAAGTCTTTGCAGGTCCTCTCGAGTAATCCAAGAGTTGTCGGACTCAGGTCGACCTTGCCATTGAACCAGGTATTGCTGATAGTCCTTATTCCTGGTAGTAATGATCTTGTCATCCAAGATTCTTTCAATCCTCTCTCTCTGCTCAGGTAAGGTTGGTGGTGGACACTCGGAAATATGTTCACTCTCAATGAAAGTTTCTGGCTCAAAAGGCTCACTAGGTATTAGTAGTGGTTCTTTGTATTCTACTAGGTCTGAAACATTGAAGGTTGTACTAATACCCATATCAGGTGGAAGTTCCAAAACATATGCATTAGGCCCTATTTTCTTTAAGATCTTAAAAGGTCCCACTCCGCGGGCATGCAGCTTCTTTATGGTTCCAGGGAGAAACCGTTCAGGGTTGAGCCTAATAATCGCATAATCCCCTTCACAAAATTCTTTAGCCCTCTTATGTGAGTCAGCTAAGTGTTTGTAAGTTTCATTGCTCAGGTTGATCTTATTACTGATTTCTTTATGTAGATTTGTGACATGCTGTGCAAAAGACTCAGCAGACTCAGAGACTCGTGTGTGAATAGGTAGTGGGATTAGATCTAAAGGCTTCCTAGGCTTGCAACCATGGACTATCTCAAAGGGACTTTTGCCCGTAGATCGATTGACCAAACTGTTGTAAGCGAACTCAGCACGTGGCAATAACAAATCCTAGTTCCCTAGACTTTCTCCCACTAGGCATCTCAGCAAGTTCTCTAGACTTCTATTTACAACCTCGGTTTGTCCATCAGTTTGGGGATGGTAGGCACTGGAGAATTTCAGTCTGGTTCCTAATAGCTACCAAAGGATTTTCCAGAAGTAACTTGTGAAGCAGACATCCCTATCAGAAATAATGGTTTTTGGTAACCTGTGGAGTCTGACTACTTGATCGAGAAAGAGTTTGGCTATCCTAGATGCATTGGAAGTTTGGGAGCAAGGTATGAAATGGGCCATTTTTGAAAACCGGTTGACCACCACAAAGATTGAATCATGTTTTCGAATGGTCTTGGGTAATCCTAGAACAAAGTCCATGCTTAGATCCTGCCATGGACACTCAGGTACAGGTAATGGAGTGTATAGCCCGGTATTCTTCTTTTGTTGCTTTGCAACAGCACATGTCCTACATCGGGCTACAAGGTTTGCTACTTGTTTCTTAAGACCTGGCCAGTAAAATTGTTCCTCAACAGCCAAGATAGTCTTGTTTCATCCGAAGTGGCCAGCCAAACCTCCCGCATGTATCTCCCAAACTAAAAAATCTCTTAAGGAGGTTCATGGGATGCAAAGCCTATTCTCTCTAAAAAGATAACCATCTAGAAGGGTATAGTCACTATGATCACTAGATGGTCCTTGACGCAAAACCTGATAAATTTCACCAAAATCTGGACAGGTTTCGTACTGCTCCTTAAGTCTTTCAAAACCTATGACTTCAGTACTGACTGAAGTTAAAAGTAACGTTCTACGACTTAGGGCATCAACTACCTTTTTATCGGTTCCTGATTGATGCTTTAGGACAAACGTATAGGATTGGATGTACTCTACCCATTTGGCATGCCTAGGGTTTAGTTTCTTTTGGGAACTCAAAAATCTAAGGGCTTCATGGTCTAAAAATAAAACAAATTCTTACGGTAGGAGATAATGCCTCCAATACCTTAATGCTTGCACTATCGCATAAAGCTCCCGATCATATGTGGAGTATTTCTTCCTGGCTTCATTCAATTTCTCACTAAAGAATACTACGGGATGGTTCTCTTGACTCAGAACTCCACCAATACCTACTCCCGAAGCATCGCATGCTACTTCAAAGACCTTAGAAAAATCGGGTAGTCTTAAGACTGGTGCTTGGGTCATCTTATCTTTGATGTGAAGGAAGGCCTTATCAGCTGACTTTGTCCATTCAAAGTGGCCCTTCCTAATACAATCTGTGATAGGAGCAACTATGGTGCTAAACCCTCTAATAAATCTTCGATAAAACATAGCAAGGCCATGAAAACTTCTTACTTCATGAATATTATTGGGTGTTGGCCACTCTACAATTGCCTTAACCTTCTCAGGGTCAGCGGATACTCCTTCAGGGGTCACAACAAATCCTAGGAAGATAACTCTAGTAGTCATGAAAGCACATTTCTTTAGATTGGCATAGAGGTTATCTTTCCTAAGTGCTAAACATACCTGCCTCAGATGTTGTTGATGATCTTCTCTAGTCCTACTATAGACAAGTATGTCGTCAAAGTAAACGACAACAAATTTTCCAATAAAGGCTCGTAGGACTTGGTTCATGATTCGCATAAAAGTGCTAGGGGCGTTTGATAACCCAAAAGGCATGACTACCCATTCAAATAACCCATCCTTAGTTTTAAAGGCAGTCTTCCATTCATCCCCTGGTCTGATCCTAACTTGGTGATAGCCACTCTTCAGGTCAATCTTAGAAAATATAGTTGCACCGGCCATCATATCTAACATATCATCCAAGCGGGGGATGGGAAATCTATACTTCACTGTGATTTTATTTATGGCACGATTATCAATACACATTCTCCATGTGCCATCTTTCTTAGGGGTAAGTAAGGTTGGGACTGTGCATGGACTCAAACTCTCCCTAATGAATCCTTTCTTTAGGAGTTCTCCTACTTGATGTTGTAATTATTGGTGCTCGGTAGGGTTCATTCTATAATGGGGAAGGTTCGGTAGGGTTGCTCCGGGGACTAAGTCTATCGCATGTTGTATATCCCTAAGAGATGGGAGTTGGTCGGGAAAGTCATCGGGGAACATGTCTTTGAACTCCTCTAGCACTTCACTGACTTCTGGAGGTTGTTCTTTTGAAAGAGGTTCTTGATAATCCTTAATGGTCAAAATCCAAACAGGTGACCCATTGCTAATTTTTTTCTCCATTTCTCTGGCAGTGATCATGTTTATCCCCTTTTTCTTATCACTCAATTGGCTTGATCCTCTCTTAATGGGGTTCTTAGGTGGAGAAGAATGGATTACAATCTTCTTTCCATTATGAGTAAACGAGCATGAATTAGAACGACCATAGAGTGTTACGTCAAGATCGTACAACCATGGTCGGCCTAAAATTATGCTACTTACTCCCATTGGAAGTACATCACACCATACTTTCTCCAGGTAAGATTGGAACTGAATGGTTACTAGGCACCTAGACTTAATGGAAATCGTGGTTGAGTCTATCCAGGATACCTTATAGGGATTAGGATGGGGTACGGTGGGCAATCCTAGGTTTTTAACTGTGTTGGTGGATATGGCATTGACACAGCTACCGCTATCTAAAATGACTTTGCATACTTTCTCACCTATCTTAATGAATGTCTGTAGGATGCTAGTCCTACGCCAATCTTCTTGGGTTTTAGCTTGGGTGAGAATACACCTAACCACTTCTAACAGATCTTGATCTACCAGGACTTCCTCATCCTCATACTCTTCGGCCAAGTTCTCATCTGCCTGGTATACTTCCTTCTCAAATTCACCTTGGGATTCTACGACTTCCTCTTCTACTTCCCCTATGTGTAGGGCTCTATTAGGACAGTTGCTAGAATAGTGACCCACTTTGTTACACTTGAAACATGCATTTGGAGTTCTTTGGGTCTCAGGTGTTTTCCCCTTGTCATCTCTTCGGGTCACAGGCACATTAGGATTGGGTCGATTGAATCTAGGCTGATTGGATCCTGACTGCTGATAAGGTGCACTAGTCCTACGGGCTTCGGGCCTACGATAGACTGGACCTCTATGGAATCTCTCAGTATCCCTAGATATCTGATAGGCCAATTCTAGGTCATGTACCTCCCACATGAACAATTCTCTTTGAATTTCTTCCCTCAGTCCGGCTCTAAATCTAGACAAGGTCACCGACTCAGATTCATCAACATTGCACCTCATAATGAATTCGTCAAACTTCGCTATGTACTCTACGACACTCCTATTTCCTTGAGTAAGTCTTTGCCATTGATCTAGGAGTCTTTGGTGGTAGGACATAGGAAGGTATTTCTCCCTAAGCCTAAGTTTCATAGCTCGCCAGGTCACTATGGGCACATCACCTCTCTATCTAGTGAGTCTCTCAATGTTTCCCCAATATAACCTAGCTTGGCGCACAAGTTTAAGCTTTGCAAACTTACACTTGCGCTCTTCACTCATCTCAAACCAGTCAAAATACTGGTCCATCTCACCTTCCCAATCAATGTAGATCTTTGGATCTAAAATTCCATCAAAGGTGGGAGCTTCCAGCCTAATGTTCTTCATGGTTCGGTCATCTTGATCAAAGTGAATTGGGGTGGGTCTCCTGACATTGGGTTCATAGTTAGGCTCATGAAGGAATCTCCTTGGGTTGGGCTCGATGGTTTGATCAGGGTGGGGTCCTCTAGGAATTGGATCATAAAACTGATCTTGGGGAGCTCTCCTAGGGTTTGTTTCGTAGAGAGGGTTTTGATATGGAATCCTTCTAGGGTTCAATGGGGTCTCGAGTTCAGGTGCAAGACTAGGCTCAGGCTCAGTCTGGGCTTCATGATTGCTTTCAGGGATTCTAGCCTCTAACTGATCCAACCTAGTAGTGATGTGGGCTAACTGCTCATTCATGTCTTGGTTGGTTTGTGCCACATTCTGATTTGTTTGGGCCAATTGCTCAGTTAAACTCTTAGTCAGTTGGGCCACTTGATCATTTAGGCCTTTGATCAAATTCCCTAAGTTTTGGTCCATGGCTACACTTGACTGGGCTTGGATTGGTGAATACGGTGTCCCTGCTCTAGTTGTCATGCATGCAAATGGACTCAAGTTCGAGCTAAGGTTTCCTAGACCTAGAGCACAAATTAGAAGTCTAATTAAGTGAACCAACTAGCTAGTAGTACTTATGGGACTTAGCCAGGTAGGTGGAGGGGAGTGAAGGTCCCTGATTGCCAACCTTAGACACCAATCTGAGATTGGCCAGGTAGGTGGACCAAATCACAAGCCCTGATGCACCAATCCTAGACACCAAGCCAGTAAGCACACACTAATTAGCTGACACAGTTAACTTGACCCTAACCTGAACCCAACTTGTTAGTGTCCCTAACCCACTAGGGCAATTAACGTTCTACTCAATTTTAAATAATGGGCTGGGATCGATATGCTGGTTGGTGATTTTTGGGCTAGGGACAGGTGATGAAACCCTGACCCTATGTCAAATTGATGCCCTTAATTTGATTTCCCATAAGATGAATGAAATGCAAAGGTGCTGCAGAAGTGTGTTGCAGTTTGAAAGTGGTGTGGAAAACGTGATGAAAAAAAATATCCCAAAAATTCTGAAAAATTCACAGAGGATTTCTAACTTATATGTTTCAATGAAGATAAAAGGAAATTTAAAACTAAAAGCTATACTACTCTAAGCAGATCCTACAAATGAAGATAAATAAAAAGGACATAACAGAACCCTAATGACAGTGTCGAACTGCAAAAATTTTAATTTTTTTTATAATTTTTTTCTGATGATGAAATTTAATATGATGATAACAGACTTAAAAAGGAACAATAAAAAAAATATTTCAATAAAAAATTAGTGACTTGCCTTTGGAGCTGCAGACGGATTAAAGTAAATAGATGCAAATTTTCAGAAAACAGAACCTAATCAAACAAGTGCAATGGCTTACCCAAAACTTCAATCTAAAAATTCACGTCTGGCCAGGGGCTCATTATTCCCATGGGTCGTGACAGTGTACTGGAGTACACCCGCTCAGGAGGCGTGAATTTTAGATCTTGCTTGGATTTAAAGAAAACTATTCTACCCTAATGCAACCATGCTCTGATACCAATTTGATGCGGCACGCATATGATTAATGTTTTGAATATGGTGTTTGTAGAGCAATGAAACCTAATTATACTTAGCATTGTACTCATCTTAATAAGATTTAAGGATTAAATGAAAAGGGACTATTACATGATTAGACACAACTCTAAAACTAAGAAGGAAGAAGATCTAGACAATAGGGGCTAATGATTGAGGACTTACCTTGATGAGTTTTCCAACCTTCCTATGATTCAAAACTTGAAACTACTGATGCTCTGGACTGGAGAACTTGGATAACAGTGATCAGAACCCTGGACTTGGGCTTCAGCTTGTTGGTTCATTGTCAAGGGGAACCCTGTTCACAACTCAAGGACTTCGAAGGACCCTGCAATGAAGATCAAAGTTAAGGTTGAAGGATGCAAACATAAAGAAGGGATGGGAGAACTTGTGAACAAAGAAAAGATAGTTGAGAAGATCTGGCCAACTCCAATGCCTTTGCCTTGAGCTTGGATGATGAATTGCTAGGGAAGAGAGTGGCTTTGGGCGTGGAAGAAGAAGATAGGAAAAATTTCACACATAAAACTCAAGACAACTTCACTTCAAACTTCATTCATTTCCAAAATCAATCTCCTTTACAATGGGCGTCCAAGGCTTTTAATAGCCTCACAAAGCTAGCTTTTGAAATTTAAAAACTCCCCAAATCAAGGAGGATTACAAGGGGGGTTGGAGGATTTGGTGGAGAGTTTGGAGGGATGTGGGGGGGTTGGAGGATTTGGTGGAGGACTTGGAGGGATGTGGCCAACCTCCTTGAATTTTAATCTCCCTTGTTGGCGCCCAAAGGGTGATGAGGTGGCTGGTGAAGTGGCACCTGATGATGTGGCATGGTGAGGTGGTCTTCTACTTGGATAAGAATGACATGTGGCGCCCAGTGGTCCTAGTTGATGGTCCTTTTCTCTTGCTTGGTTGATGTGTCTTCTCTTCTTCATGTGGTCAAATTCTGGGGTCTAGAATTTGAATCTTGTTGCTGGCTTTCATGGCTTTAAGACTTGATTAGACTTAACTCAACTGAATTAGACTTAACTCAATTGAACTGACTCGACTGACCTAGACTTTAAAACTTGAAATGGACTTACAGGAAATGAAATTTTAAAAGTAATTACAGGACTCAATAAATACTCTTGATTTGAAACTCAAAATTAATTACAGGACTCTTGAAAAGGAAATATTTTTAAACTAAAGGATACAAGGTAACCTGATTATCTTCGATCCAAATTGGGATAAGGCTAACCTTGTTGGAGTGAAGTTTCTTTCGGCTTCTAGTGTCCACACCAAAATCATATGATAACAACTAGATCTAGGCATGCATGATCTCAAAATAAAATATACCTGATCGAAGCCAACTCCTTCAGTCTTCAGATCAGATCAGCAGCAACTGGTTGAACTCTTTCAATAGCAAAATAAATCGGTTGATGCAACCTCTCGAGGTGTCCAAGCATCCACCCTCTAGAGTATCCACACACTAGGCTCTCGCTGATCCGACTTCCAGATGGATGCTAGTCCACCAGAAATCAATAAACTGGTCATGGAAGGTGGAGTAAGAAAACAAACAGATCTTATGGACAGTCTTCTCCAAGACTGCCTAGACTCCACAAATAGCACACACTGGAAACTAAAAATAGTAGAAGGATTTCTCAGACGCTCCCTGCTTCACTCAATAGGCAGATGCTCGGTACTTCTTAATTCCCTCATGGCCTTGAAACCCAGTAAACAAAATTACTTAGAAATCCCATGAAGGCCAACAGAAAAATCTGCTCTTTTCTTCTCCCTCTCGCTGCTCCTCTCTTACTTCTCTATTGTGCCTCTTGGCGTTCAACCCTTGGGCTTTATTTATAGGCATAGAAACCAAACTGTGAAGGGAAGGGAAGTGCAGTCCAGATCGGTGTATAAGAAAGAGTTTTCCCAAGTGCAAACGAAACTCACTTGCAGGAAGAGAACCACATGGCTGAGAACTCCCGAAAGGCTTGGCATCCACCGTGAGAACTCTCTCGGATCGCTGGGAACACCCATGAAGTAGCAGGGAGACCTCTCCCGGTCCAAAACAAAATGATCTCCCAAGCTGAAGAGAGCAACTGGAGTTGTAACCTAATCTCCAAAATGCCACATCCAAAACTCCTTCGGATGACAAAGAATTCGTTTAGGGCTAGGAAGAGAGTTCACGAGAGAATGGAAGACATATTGGAGTGTTCCACCGAGAGTCAAAGAAGAGTTTGAGAGAGAGAGGGAAAGAGGCAAGCGGGGATGGACAAAACCCTCTCAAGTTTGTTTGGGAAGCAAGGAACTGCAGGTGTGCGGGAGTAATCCATCCATGGGAGAAGAACCAAAATTGTGAAACAGGGGAGGGGCATCCAATATACACGTTGATCAAATCACCGTGTAAACCAACCCAAAAAAACCGTTTTAGCTATTCCAAATAAGAAAACTGATTCATTAAAACTGGTTCACCAATTTAAAATTGGTTTAATAAATCCAGTCTGACTAAACCCAATAATAAAATCTTGTTTAGTCCTGGTCTTCCAGAAACAATTCCTGGCTGACCCAAACCCATCCTGGTCGATCAAAATCAGACCAAAAAAATTCAATGGGTGCTTAATCAATCCATGTGACCTAAATATCGAAACGATTTCCAATCGTTGATCGGTTCCTAGATCAGGAAGAAATCCTCGATGGCGTGTGACCTCATAGGTTCGAACCTAAACGGTAGCACTGGAACACTTCCAGTACCAGCACAAGATACCATCTAGCAATGGGTCCCGGCATCCGGATAGGACGAAGATGCGAGAGCAATCTATCGAACCTC
This sequence comes from Areca catechu, assembly GCA_021397845.1. Classification (NCBI taxonomy): domain Eukaryota; kingdom Viridiplantae; phylum Streptophyta; class Magnoliopsida; order Arecales; family Arecaceae; genus Areca; species Areca catechu. Next base: position 124,644,301 of record CM038047.1, on the reverse strand, counting down.
TGGCATATGGTTACCGTATAATTCATCCCTTTGATCTCCAATGCTCTAGATGACCTAGGGTTAGACTGCCAACCCTAGCTAAGTCAATCCACAACATGTCTCAACCTCGCAAGTCCAGTGACTCCTCACTGGGACTATCTCGACCGAGGATTTGCTAAATTGAGACACTGCGAGACATTCAATCCAAACGATTTGGACAGGTCAATTCCATCTTGGTCCACCACTGCTCCACAAATACTTGCCTATACCCAGAAACCTTCCATCACCGGATTAGAAATCCAGGTAGTTCGACACCAAAGCACAGGGAGTTGCTTGCAAGTTACCATGATGACCTCAGGTCGGAGGGACACATTACCCATATCCAATCGTGAGCAATCCTTTGGCTGAAAAGAGCTCCACGGAGTCACGTTCAATGAGATGTCACACATCTTACTTGCAGATCACATTAGTGTCACCACACTCCTTTGGTCAAGAGGACAACCAAACGATGTGAACCATAACAACCTACACTTGATACATTGCCATCCTGTACAATGTATCCTTTGGTTGTGAACCTTTTTAAAGGATCACTCGATATATCCTCTCTATATCGAAGTCAGTGCAGTCCTAAGGACTTCATCACATAAACAGAGTTCATTACAGGAAAATGTAGAATGTGATGAGCTGCCAAAATAATGTTTTATTAATTCATATCCTAATTACAATACTGAGCACAACCGCCTACAACCTAGGCGATTGGCTTTGGGACACAATTCCCAACACATACAATCTAAGTGATGATTTAACTGCTGCTTGGCTAAAGCTTTAGTGAATGGGTCTGCTATATTGTTCTTTGTGTCAACTCGTTCATTGATGACATCTTGTCTTTCAATAATCTCTCGAACGAGGTGGAACCATCTTAGAATGTGCTTAGACTTGTGATGAGACCTCGATTCCTTAGCTTGTGCAACAGCCCCAGTGTTATCACAGTATAATGGCACTGGCTATTGTACATCTAGAACCATGCCCAATTCGATGATGAATTTCTTCATCCAGACAGCTTCCTTCGTGGCTTCACTAGCAGCTATGTACTCTGCCTCAGTGACTGAGTTAGCTACCGTTGGCTGCTTTGTACTCTTCCAACTCACTACACCACCATTCAGGGTGAAGACATACTCTGATGTGGATTTTCTATCATCTGGATCTGATTGAAAACTAGAATATGTATAACCTTCTAGTTTCAACTCAGATCCACCATATACTAGAAAAATATCTTTAGTCCTTCTCAGGTACTTAAGAATAATTTTCACAGCTCTCCAATGATCCTCTCCAGGATCTGCCTGAAACCTGCTCACTATGCCCAAGGCATATGCAACATCAGGTTTGGTACATAACATGGCATACATTATCGATCCTATAGCCAAAGCATAAGGAATCATATCCATCCTCTCTCTTTCTTCTGATGTCTTAGGAGACATTTTCTTAGAGAGATGTATGCCTTGACTTATAGGTAAGTAATATTTCTTACTTTCATCCATGTTGAATCTCTTCAACACTAAGTCAATGTACCTGGATTGGGATAAGCCTAGCATCCTCTTGGATCTATCTTTATAGATCCTTATACCCAGTATATAGGATGCTTCTCCCAAATCCTTCATGGAAAACTTTGATGATAGCCAAGTTTTAACCAATTGCAACATTGGGATATCATTTCCAATGATCAATATGTCATCTATATACAAAACTAAGAAAACAATGGCACTCCCACTTGTCTTCTTATACACACATGGTTCATCCACATTTTTGATAAAACCAAATCCTTTGATTGTTTTATCAAAATGGATGTTCCAACTTTTTGATGCTTGCTTAAGTCCATAAATGGACTTCTTTAACTTACATACCTAGTTCGGTCTCCCACTTGAGACAAGCCCCTCTAGCTGTGATATATAGACTTCTTTCTCATGGTTTCCATTGAGGAAAGCAGTCTTTACATCCATTTGCCAGATCTCATAATCAAGGTATGCTGCTATGGCAAGCAGTATCTGAATGGACTTGAGCATGGCTACTTGAGAAAAGGTTTCATCATAGTCTACACCATATTTTTGTCTAAAACCTTTTGCTACCATCCTAGCCTTATAGGTCTCAACTTGACCATCTGCTCCAATCTTCTTCTTGAAGACCCATTTACACCCTATCAGGTTAATTCCTTCAGGTGGATCTACCAAGGTCCAAACTTGATTGGAATATATGGAGCCCATTTGAGATTTCATGGCACCAAGCCACTTGTCGGAGTCCCTACTCTCGACAGCTTTCGAATAGGTCACATGATCATCATCTTGTATGATACTGGCTTTATTGTCATCCTCGATGACAAAGCCATATCTGAGAGGTGCTCCCCGCACCCTCTCTGACCTTCGGAGAGGGGGTGTGTATTGTGGTTGTTCTTGATATATAAGAACCTCTGGTTGAGGAACTTCACTTGAAGGCTCATCAGTTTGTTGGTTCTATTCTTCACACAACTCAAGTGAAGAATCACTACATCCTTCTTGGATAAACTCATGTTCCAAGAATCTAGCATGCCTACTGATAATTATCTTCTGCTCTGTAGCATTATAAAGAGGTATCCCTTACCTTCTTTTGGGTAACCAACAAACCTACACTTGTTAGCCCTAGCACTTAACTTATGCCCAAAGTTATTCTTGACATAACCATGGCAACCCCAAATCTTTAAGTACTTAAGACTTGGTCTTTTACCATTCCATAACTCAAATGGAGTGCTACTTACTGACTTAGATGGAACCCTGTTTAATATGTATGAAGCAGTCTTCAAGGCATGTCCCTAGAAGGAAATGGGAAGATCTGTGAAGCTCATCATGGACCTCACCATGTCCAACAAGGTGCGATTTCTCCTTTCTGCCATTCCATTTAACTGGGGTGTATAAGGAGGGGTCCATTCAGAAATAATGCCTTTATCCTTAAGATGGTTCAAAAACTCACTAGACAAGTATTCCCCTCCTCGATCAGATCGAAGAGCTTTAATACTAAGTCCAGTTTGTCTTTCAACCATACTCTGATATTCTTTAAACTTATCAAAAGCTTCGGACTTGTATTTCATAAGATACATATAACCGAACCTTGATTAAATCTTTAATAAAAGTGATAAAATAAGAATATCCTCCTCTGGCCTGAGTTGACATAGGTTCACACACATCAGTATGTACAAGACCTAACAATTCAGTTGCCCTTTCTCCATATCCAGTGAATGGAGACTTGGTCATTTTCCCTTTGAGGCAAGACTCACAAGCTCCTAATGATTGAAAACCATCAGGGTCAAAGTAATCCTCTTTGACTAACTTATTTATCTTTGACTCACTGATATGACCTAACTGGCAATGCCAGAGATATGTGATATTGACATTATCTCTTTTTCTCTTCTTGCTATCTACAAGAAGTATTTCATCATTGAGTACTAAAGTTAGAAGACCATTCACAAAGCAACCATGCCCAAATATTGTATTATTATGAAGAATAGAGCAGCCACTGCTCTTTACACTTATTTCATATCCTTGTTGTAATAACAAGGGTATAGAAATAATGTTTCTTACAATATTTGGCACATAATAGCATTCTTCCGAACTTATGATATTATCCGAAGGTAATAACAGAAGATAGGTACCCACAGCTTCAGCATATATGGGTTCTCCACTTGCCCCATATAATTTGAAGTCACATTTCTTCAAATTTCTAATTCTGTGGAGTCTTTGTAAAGATTTACAAATATGTGACCCACATTCGGTATCCAATACCCATGAATTAGAAATAGATTCACTCAATGATAAATTGGTTTGTATCATGTACAAACCCTTAGATGCACCACTTGTATCTAGCTTCACATTTGCAAGATAAGTCTTGCAATCCTTCTTCCAATGCCCAAACATGCTGCAATGGAAACAGGCTCCATCAGCCTTCTTCCTTAACCAGTCCACATAGTTTGAACTGGTTAACTTATTAGCATCCAAGATGTCACTCAGTGATAAGTTTGAAGTCATTATTTAAATATCCTATATTTAATTAAAGAACAATATCAGCAGACCACTCAAGATGACATCCATAACTAGATAAGGACTTTCTATCTAATTATGTATCCTACTATTTTCTTCAATACCATAACCCTCAACTATGGTAAGCGAGAAACCTTTCCTGGTTTCCTTAGTGGGGTTGAGATCCTTATTCCTCATGAGTGCCTTGTCTATGCACAACAAACACACATGAGTTCAAAGGTAGGACAACCTTTCCAATTGCAACCCATGCAATTCTCAATAATTATCTTTGCCTTTAAGATATTTATGGCCTTGTGTATGCACAACAAACCATAATGTCTTAGTTTAGCTGGACCGTTCATTTCCATATAGCCATGATTGAATAATGTTACCCTTGTGTATGCTCAACAAAGCAACATTTCCAACCATGCCATAAAGCACTAAGTGCACCAAGACAAATCTTATATAAAATCCTAGAGTAGGCCTTGTATATGCACAACAAACCTACTATAGTCTTGACATAAATTTGGCTTAGCATGAAGGAAGGCAAAATATAGTACACTTAACCAATTAGCATTACCAAATTAAGATTTAGATATGACAAAATTAGCCAGGTGAGTGGAAGGGATGAGGGGGTCTCCCTGTTGCTTTCCTTAGACACCAATTAGATTGGCCAGGTCAGTCAACAGAACTAATTAAAAATCTCATTCCCTTTACCTTCCCAGAACCACTTGCCTTGATACCAATTGGCTGATCAAACCCTAACCGGTTTTGCTTTTTGACTAAGTTTTATACTATGACTAAATATGGTTTTTGATGAGGGCTTTGATGGTCTCAAAACACATTCTAAAACTATCATGATAATAATGTTTATTACTACCAGTATAAACATAAACATGATATCCACGTTTATAACAAATATAAATCCAATGCATATCACTCTAGCATATGCATTAAAATTCATGTCATCAAGCATATTACCCTAATATGCATAGCATTATATGATAATTAGCATATTACCCTAATATGCAAATCAAGACATAATAAAATACCTTTTACCTCACTTATTCATGGGATATGGCCACAGCGGCACCCCTACACGCCATAGGAGACCCATTGAATAGGAAGAGAGGGCCTTTAAACCCTACTTGGCTCCTATGACCGGACAGCCATGGTGACTAACCCAATCCAAAGCAGTTACTTGGTTCATGCATAATTTCATATTGTCATAATATCATACATATGAACATGGTCGAGTCAACTCGATAAGGTTCGGGTCAGCTCGGTAGTGGAATTTAATCAAACTCCAAAATGATTCATAATTGGAATACCATAAGGATAGCTCTGACACCATTGATAGGAATTCTCCCAGGGTGCCGGGGATCATGCAGCATGTAGAATTGACTTTCAAAACAAAATTTCATAGCATGATACCCTAACATGTATAACATGTATAGAAAACCCTAATTCCTAGGAACCCCTTGTGCAATATCAACTAATGAATCATAAAATAGAGTCAAGAAAAATACCTGGATCGCTGAAACCCAACTTTTCCACAAGGTTCACAAGTGCAAACCCTCCAATGGTGATCCACACGAAACTCAGACCAGGAAAGAACTCCTTCTTCAAGTTGCTTGGAGAAGTGGAACTCTTTCGGTAGCCTTTGATCTATTGACCATTGTAGGACACCCTGTCCTACTAAAGGGCACTCAAGACACTGTCCTAAACCACTTTAGGTTCTAGGACTAACCTCCACTAGGACCCGATAGGCTTATGTCCTAAAACCAAGCCTTGTCCTAGTGTAGAACTTGTCTTGACAAGACAAGTCTTGTCCTAAAACAAGGAGGGAGGGAGAAAGTGGAAGACCCTCAGACAGACTCTCGAAAAAATAAAAACATTGATCTCAGAAGACCGGAGAAGAAGAAGTAGTAGTGTTTCTCATTTCACCATATTCCCTATTTATAATCTCAGATAGGGTGTGAAATGCATCCCAACAACACTTATCAAATATGAAACATCATATCTTATAAGACTCTTCGGGAATGGAGAGTCATATCTATGTTCTTCCACTTACCAGATCAATCCCCAACGTGCCATGTGTCAAATACCAGTTTCTGAGATAGAGAGATGCCTCTTTTAATCCAAAGTAATGCGAGGCTTGAAGAGTTTCAGAGGCAAAAGGACTCTGCCCTTTATTGTGCGCGTGCATATGAAGAGGCATGACTCTTCATGTGCGTGCCACCTTTTCACTCCGCTTCAAACCATCCTATTCAAACTTTAAACCAGTCTTTTGACATGTCAAGGCATGAGGATTGAGCTAAGAGGTGCCTTCCTGATGAAGCTCCCAGAGTCTCATCTGTAGAAGGACTCTCAGTCCATCTGCGCGCCATACTTTCTCCCGGGTGCGCCAAAGGGCACCAATAGTCCTTCCCTTTCCATTTAGTCTACCCAAAGCATCAAATTGACTTCGTCAAATATATGCAATATGGGTGTCATTGGAAAGGGCATCAAATAAGCTTTCTGACCATATCTTTTATTTTCATATCAGAGGTCTGTAGGCCCTTCTGTGCCCTTTTGAAGTTAAGGTATCATTTAGGTACCAAGAGTCCCATGCCATTTGGACTGTTCATATATGGCACCTAAAATGCCCTTAAGTTCAAATTCAAATCAGATCAAGCTCTGATTTGGCTAGCCCCACTTAGGAATCAACCTAATTTAGGTTTCCCATAATTAGGTTAGCCCAATTAGCAAGCAATCGAACCCAATCCAATTGGGTTAGGAATTAGGTTAGCCTACATATGCTAGTATGCAATCTGGCTAACCAATTAGGATCCTATGATCATAATTAAATTATAAATGACTTTCTTGGCCAAGTCTCTATTGTGTATGATCCATTGGGTTTCATATCTAGCCAGCAGTAAGTTTATGTTTGAGCCGATTCGATTCGATCGAACTCGATTAACCTAATTAGGTCAAATTGGCTCACCTAATTATCCAGTTCGAATCACACATCGAATTGACTCATGAAACCAAACCAATTGGTTCATGAAAACCTATAAGACAAGATTGACATCTAGCAATGTGTCATGCCTACCCAGAAGATGAAGAATTTGATGAAAAATACCAAAATATCCTTCAGTAGTAAGTTACCTTGCAATTCAATCTTTCGATCTCCCATTATCCTGATTAAGTGATAGGTATGGATATAGGTCAAACCCTAACACTTAATCATATCAAATCTCAGCTCGATCATGAGGACTTAATTGATGACTGATTAGATTCCACTAATCTCATCCTGCTTTGATCAAAGGCTCCTTAAGTCTCTCATCGAAGAGATTGCATGGGATAACAATTCCTCTTACCAGGAATGATCGATTCCTTGTTGGTCCACTCACATCCTTCGTACACCTTCCACCATACCCATAACACCCCGTATATGCCGCAATGGTATGAATGAGTATGAACCAAAATATGGCTTAGTGTGCACAAGGAACCATGGTGACCTCAGGTCTAAAGATCACATGCATAACTTCTACTCTGGGATCTATCTTTTGACAAGAAGTAAGACTTCCATAACATATTTCCGGTGCGGATCAGTCCCATGTACTCATACCCTGATGAGCGCCCTTATCCTTGTATTAGTGTCTCTACACAAGTGGTTGTGAGATCAACCACCCTCATCAACTGAGCATACATAGGATAAGCTAGTCTTTCTGGATTCATCGATCCTCGAATCGATGGTCCAATGACTAGAAACATTCTAGATTAGGGTTTATAGGAATTAGGTCTCACTGTTATGAACTCCATCATAACCCTAACTCCATTGCCCTAATTTATGGGATTCATCATAATCAATAAGAAAATATGACACGGCAGTATATGATGAATCAAATACCTTTATTTATATGAAAGTATGTCATGCATGAGCTGGAAGTTTACAAAAAGGCCCTCATAATGATTGGCTCTTAGGGCACTTTTCTATCAGCATATTCCCGGCATCAAAGGGGAATCTTGGTTCTCCTTTCCTGGGCTTGTTTCCTGGGCTTGAATTTGGAGGCCTAGAGTGCTGGGATAGCTTGGTAAACATGGGCTCTTGGCATATGAAATATTCCAAAAGCATCTGGAGGGAATTTGGTATCTGAAATGGCACCCGGGGAAAATCAGAATACAATCAGGGCACTTGGGTATCGATTGAGCTCCCCTAAGCTGGTGTAACTGCTTCTAGCTTCAGAATGAGGTCTGGTGGAACTTTAAAATAGCGTAGCCTTCTCTCTTGTATAAGAAGTGAACTCACACTAGACTCATACTGGTATACAGGACTTAATGTACTGGACTAGGTTAAGGGTTGAGACAAATCAACTAACCTCAACTTATTATAGGACTCAATTTTAATTGATTACAAAACTTTGACACATAGCTAAGTAAACAAAATAAGGCCAGTAATCTATGTCTGATCCTGGTGCCCCCACCAATTCTCCCAGGATGGGAGGAACTCGACCCCATTGAGTGTGGGATAACTTGGCTCTCATAGTGCTCGAGTAGGTCTGGGTTGAGGTGCTGCATATCCTCACGGGTGATCCACGAGTTCTCAGATTCTGGCCGACCTTGCCACCGGACCAAGTACCTCTGATAGCCATGACTTCGAGTACATTTGGCTTGATCATCCAGGATTCTCTCAATCTTTTTCTCACTATTTGGCCAATTGGTTGGTGGACACTCTGGGATGGGTTCTCTCTCAAAGGGAGGGATAGGCTCAAGATGCTTGCTAGGTATCACTATTGGCTCCCTAGACTCTATAAGATCTGAGATGATGAAGGTGGAGCTAATACCTAAATCAGGTAGTATCTCATGCACATAGGCATTGGGTACATAGATATTCATTATCTTGGATGGGCCAGCTTCACAAGCAGAAAATTCTTTACAACTACAAAATCTCCTACAAAATTCTCTCTCTTTTGGGAATTAGCCAAGTTGTTATTTAGTTCATTAGTTATGTTAAGCTTTTGACTAATTTCCATATGCATATGCTATACAGAGGGTAGTGCAGGTGTAGACATGTAATTTAGGCTGGGCATTTATTGGATTCAACTAATACCTAATAGACTCGACTAAACATCCCAATCAAAGGATGTTTTATTGGACTCTAAGGAACAAAACCTAACAAATTATAGACTCTTTAGGTTTGACCCTAGCATGGCACACACATGAGAACTTACTATGTACTCCTACTAGGTGCCATAGGGTTCTCCTAAAGTAAGATGCAAATATGACATGCTTAATGAATGAATGCATTATGCAAATTCTTATAAAATGCAAGCTAATAGTAAAGAAAATAGAAGAAGTTTCTAGAAATGGTAGAAAATAAGAGATGGATTCAGGGTTAGTCTGATTGGATTGAAAGTAAGAAAAGGGTTTGGAATTAATTGGATAGACTAAGATATAAGAAGGGGTGTCAGGGATTAATCCTAAACTAATCAGGTTGACCCTAAGGGGTTGGTGTCTATCTACTGGCTCTGCCTTATGGAAGAATAGGTCACTAATTTCAGGAAAAAGATCTTCAATTGGGATCAAGGAAGTGACTTCATCTTGAGGGTACTGGGTGAGATAAGCCAAGTCCTCCATAAACTCTTTTGGCTCAAGAAATTTAGGACTAGGCTCTACAATTGGATCCTCTTCTAAAGTCTCCTTTAATTGCTCTTCCATTGCAACTTGGGTGTGATCTGGGTTATCTAACTCTGGGTCGGCCACTAATTGATTATGGTCAAGGTAGCTAAATCTAGATTGGCTACTACTTTAGTATGGTCAACTAATATTGGGTGGTCTTCTACCTGGTCATGTAATGGATCAATCCTATGGGTCATTTGGTTATTCGGTTGGATCAGTTGGTCAAACATTTTATTCCTTTGGTCAAGCTTATGTTCCAACTGGTCAAACTGTTCAATCATGGCTTTCATGAAAATCTCTAATCTGGGATCCATGGTTGAACTGGGTTGGTTGTACTGGACTTCCGACTCAACTAACTCTGGGTTGATTTCTAACTGAGTATCTATTGGTTCAACTAACTCTAAGTCTTCTATGGGGAATTCCTCTTCAATGTCATTCTGGTGGACCAATGGGGTGGTAAGAGGGGTTTGGCTAAAGGACAACTGGCTATTAACTGGGGTAGCAAGGATGGGTTGATGATGGGGGACTAACTAAATGCAAGATGAAATGAATGCAGGTGATTTGTTATTTTTGTGATTTTTAGGTTTTAATGACTTTCTTGAGGATTCTCGAAAAACAAGACAAAAGCAGATCTAGGGATTCAATAAAGATAAGACTACAAGCACGTAGATTAGTCCCTAAATAAGGATAAAAAAGAGGACCTTGGGATTGAGAAACCCCGTAGGACTTAGCTCTCAAAACAATATCGACTTAGGAGTTTAGGGAGGCAAACCTCAAAGATCTGAAGCACCCGATGCCGAGGTCACTCACTCTGGCCAATGCAGCCTGGATGATCGAGCCTTCCACCCCGCGGATGCACCGGCTTGCTGTCTGAAGGTCTTGATGGCAAGGACAACCAACTCCATGCTCGTGTCACCTAGAGGACCTATGAGAATTCAAGAAGAGTTAAGATTTGATCAAAGAGAAAGCAAATAGAAGAAGGGGAGAAAGTTGAAGTGGTGATGGAGTTCTTCTTGGTAGGCGCCTGGTTGGTTGATCCCAATGGACCTTGACTCAAAGTCGGAGGATGGAGTTATGGAAGAGATGGTAACTTGAGGCCTCACACCTCTCGATGCATGAAGGCGAAGGTGCTCCCTCACGGAGATCAACGCTCCTAGTGAACGAAGGCAACTAAAGAGAAAACATGATCTCAAGAAACTTATGGTTTTTCATTCAATAGCAATTACCCTTACAAAGGAGGGGTAAGGTCCTTTTTATAGGCACCTTAGGACCCTATTTGAAATTCAAATGAAAATTACAAGTCCTCTTTGGAGAGGCGCCAAAAAATTTCAAAAAAAATTAGATTTCTCTCCTTTGACCGACCTTCACTTGGATTTGATTGTGCATGGCTTGATAATGGGCTTGGAAGAAGGAATTTGTCTCCCTTGGACTTGGAAAGTTGACCTTCAATTTTGGGAAGAAGGCATGATGCAAGGCTTGTGTCTCCCTCTTTCCTTGGTTGCTCACCCTTCTTTGGAGGGAAGCTTGAAATGAGGCTTGGATCAAGGCCTTTGTCTTCAACTTTTCCTTGGTTGCCCAAGACTCCTTTAGTAAGTGGCTTGATGGAGGGAGGGAAAGGAGGAAAGAATATTTGATGTGCCTCCATTTGGAAAGATGAGGTGGTGCCACATGGGATGGTGAAGTGGCGCCCTAGGGTTGAAATGTTGACCTTCATGGCTTGGCCCAATAGTAGTTGAGCTGAACTCAAAGACCACTCCAGCTTGGACCCAGACTTGAACTAGACTTAATATAGGACTGGACTCAATAAAGGACACAACTTGACCAAATTGGTCAATGTACATGACTAAACAAAAATAATTGCGACTAAATTCATGACTAAAAATACAATGCTTAGGCTTGAAGCCTTATTACAGGACCTGAAAAATTGGAACCCTAATTGGACATCCACAGAGGGTTGAGGAGCCTCTGTCGGATTCTGGTGCCCACACCAGTTGACTAAAGGGTTCCTGACTAATACTAGGTTTCTGACTATGGGCACTAATCTTAGTCGGTTTAGGTTGACTAAGGGAAAGGGGGCTAATACTGGATTTATATCTAGAGGTACTAATCCTATTGGGTTCCTGGGGTTCAGCTCTATGGGTCTTGCCTAAGGTTCCAACTTGGTTGAGTCTTTGGTTCACTTGGTTTTGTGATTGGGTCAATTGGGTTATCTAGTCATTGGTTTGGTTATTGGATAAATAGATCCGATCAAATCGTTCGGTCATGGATTTCATGAAAGCTTCTAGACTAGGATCCATGGTTGAGCTACGTTGGGGTTTAGATCTCTGATATTGGGTTCTTAGTCTAGTGGTCATGCACAAATCAAACAATCAAAATGAAATGATTCAACCAAGCATGCAAAAGAGAAAGAAAAGGCTAGTATAATCTAGGGTTTCCTAGACCTAAAGCCAGAAACTGGGTGGGTCAGCTCAACTTACACCTAACCCAATAGCTAATCCTTCCACTGGCCAGGTAGGGGGTGGGAGTGTGGGAGGCCCCCCCTGCTTTTGCAGGGACCCAATTAAAAACCACAGCACCACTTAGGTCATTTGACTCTGGACCCCCAGCCTTAGACACCAGCTTTCAATAATAGCTAAAAGGTTAAATGCACTAGTTGGCCCACATAGCTCGGACCCGACCTGTTGATTTCTCCTAGCCCACTAGGGCAAATTAGGTCTAATTGATGTTAATTAGGCTTGGGCTAGTATGATGATGGTTGTTTTGGGCCCAGGACAGGTGATGAAATCCTTCCCTTATATGAGATTTTGAGTTGCCCTTAAGATTAGGTTAAAATGATGGCAATCAATGGCCCTAATACAATCTAAAACAATCAGAAAATAAAATATTTTTTTAATAATTTATGATGTGTCAAGTTAGGTTTAAGTTAACTGGGGTTATCAAACAAAGTTTGGCTTGGGATTGGGGGTTTGGTAGTTGATTATGTTAGGTTGAGTCAAGATGCAGAATGTAGCAGAAATTAGTGAATTAGTGTTTCAGTGGTTGCAGAGTTTGACACAGATCTAGATGCATAAAAAAAATCAAAAAAACTTTGGAACAGAGGATGGATGATGTTTATGATGCCTACCAAATCTCATGTAGAACAAAAATCATATGATAATTCAAACCTAGTATTTTTTTGACTGTTGCAGAAATTATTAGGATTCTGTTAGGGTTTCTATTATGCCAAATTTTAAAAATTTAAGATTTTATTAAAATTAATTAAAAATCTTGATAATTACTAGGATAAAATAGAGGACATGCAGTTCAAATTTCACAGAAAAAAATGTTTATGATGCCAAAATTAGATGGAAATGATGAACCCAGATATCCACTGAGAGGGGGGGGTGAATCAGTGGATTCAGAGACTAAAAACTTTTTATCAAAGTTCTTGTCACAATTCTAATTGGCACATAGAATCTCAAGGCAACAAAGTAACAACAAAGCAATCAACACAAAAAAACATAGAGATTTTACCCTGGTTCGGCCCTTTCTCCTGGCCTACGTCCAGCAAACTGTGACTATGAGAAGTCTTATTATCAAGCACTGTTTAATACAGAGTAAGATTCTCACCACCTCTCTGCTATGACTACAATCAAGCAGGTAATGCTCAATTACAAAAGAGATTTATGGAGCATAAGAGAGTTTCTATACTTCTATTGTAGGATTCAAGTAGAGTTGGAGATTCTCTAGTGGAAGTATAGACAACACCTTTATCATTGATCTTCACCAACAGCAACACCTTGCTTCTCTGATCAACAACACCAAGAACAGCAACCCTAGCAGCCGTTTTTCTAAAAAAAATAAGACTATGTGTTCTTCAACCCAAAAAAAAAACCTTTATGATAAGAGTTTATATATCATCTGACTTAGGGCAATATTTCACATGATTCTTCCAAGAGAAAAGACCATAATGTCCTCATGAATAGCCACAAATAGCCTTGAGTCTTTTCAAGTTGATTCAGTCGCTTTAAAAAAAACTTTCCATAACAGCTCCAGTCCATCCGAGAAATAACAGATTCATCTTCAATCGCTAAATCACCCTTGAAAACAGTAGATATTGACATTGTCACAAATAGAGACTTTGTATATCTTCTAAATATCTTTCCAACAAGCCCAAGAACAGCTGAATCTGAGTTCTATACAAAACGATATGATCATTTGAAAATTGCTGTACATGGTTCACCCGAGAAACAACTGAGCCATCTTCAATCGCCGATTTACCCTTGAAAACAGTAGATATTGATTTTGTAATGAATATAGAACTTGTAGATATTTTAAATAGCTTTCCAGCAAGCCTAAGAATATCTAAATATGAGCCCTATACAGAAAGATATGATCATTCGAGGATTACAGTGCAGATAGCCAAATTTGAAACGGACGTGCCAGCTTGTGTGCCAGCGTGCCAGCTGAATCCGAGCAACTCTCTCAGACCCAGCAAAGACATAATAGGGTCTTCCATTGCCAATTAACCCTTGAAAACATTAGAGATTGGTCCTGTGATCAATAGAGAACTTATAGGGCTTCTTAAGAGCTTTCCAACGAGCCAACACACACAATCCCTCAAACCTTGTTGCCAACAATGACAACACATCTTCATTTCCTTCAATTTTCCCAACAATCTCCCCCTTTGGAATTGTTGGCAACACACATACTCTTCTTAGTTGAAAGATTCACATTGCTTCTCATATCCACTCCAGCGCAGACATGTTATTTTTCTTTTTTCTTTTTTCTTTTTTTAAACATTCTCCCCCTTTGACAACAATCACAAAGGGGTTCTGGAGAGCTCCCTCGATATTGTAGCTCCCCCTCAACTCATACTTCAATTCAAGTTTGACATCCCTAGTCTAGATCTCAAGTCTTCAAATAAATCCTTGGGTAATGGCTTTGTAAAGATATCTGCAATCTGATCCTTTGTAGGCACAAACACAAGCTGCACTGTTCCCTTCTGAACTTCATCTTTGAGAAAGTGATATCTGATATCAATGTGTTTTGTTTTCGAATGTTGCACTGGATTCTTCGAGATGTTTATAGCACTGGAATTGTCACATAGAATAGGAGTAGGGCCTTCTACCTTCACACCTAAATCTTCAAGCTGCCTCTTCATCCAAAGCACTTGAGTACATGTTGCTGAAGCTGCAATGTATTCTGCCTCTGCAGTTGATAAGGAAACTGATTCTTGCTTCTTACTATGCCAAGCAACAAGATTTTCACCTAAGAAAAATGCTCCTCCACTGGTGCTCTTTCTCTCATCTATGTCTCCTGCCCAATCTACATATGAAAAAGCTGTCAACTCTGCTCTTTTAGATCTTGAGTAATTTAGTCCAAGTTCCATTGTCCCTTTTAGATATCTAAGTATCCTTTTCACAGCAATCATATGATTCTCCTTCGGGCTAGACTGAAATCTGGCAACCATACACACAGAGTGCAAAATGTCCGGTCTTGTTGCTGTCAAATATAGTAAACTACCTATCATAGACCTGTAGAGCTTCTGATCAACATCATCACTTTCATCCTCTTTGCTAAGTTTGCAACCAACAATCATTGGTGTTCCTACTGGCTTGCAGTCTTCTATCATGAATTTCTTCAAAATTTCCTTCACATACTTGACTTGAGAGATAAAGATTCCATCTTTATTCTGATTTATCTGTAATCCAAGAAAATATGTCATCTCTCCCAGCATTGACATTTCAAACTCATTCTTCATTCTATCTGCAAACTCCCGACACAGTTCTTCTTTATGTCCACCAAATATAATATCGTCTACATATACAATCACCACCAGCTGTTGACAGTCAACTACCTTGATGTACAAATTGCTGTCCACTACACCTTTCTTGAAACCAAGACTCTGAATAAGATATGTATCTAGCCTTGAGTACCATGCTCTAGGTGCCTGCTTTAAACCATATAGTGCTTTCTTCAATCTATACACTACATTAGGATCTTCTCCTAGTAAGAAATCATCTGGCTGTTCAATATAGACTTCTTCTTCAAGATTACCATTAAGAAATGCTGACTTAACATCCATCTGATACACCTTGAACTTTAGATGCACAGCCAAAGACAAGAACATTCTGATAGACTCCAACCTGGCCACTGGAGCAAAGGTTTCTTCAAAATCCAGACATTCTATCTGAGCATACCCTTTGCACACCAGTCTTGCCTTGTTTCTCACAACTTGTCCATCTTCATTCAACTTGTTTCTAAACACCCACTTGGTTCCAATGACAATTTTATCTTTTGGCCTAGGAACCAGATCCCAAGTTTCATTCTTCTCAATCTGGTCTAGCTCCTCATTGGTGTGGACACCAGAAGTCGAAAGAAACTTCACTCCAACAAGGTTAGCCTTATCCCAATTTGGATCGAAGATAATTAGGTTACCTTGTATCGTTTAGTTCAAAAATATTTTATTTTCAAGAGTCATTTCCTTTTCAAGAGTCCTGTAATTAATTTTGAGTTTCAAATCAAGAGTGTTTATTGAGTCCTGTAATTACTTTTAAAATTTCATTTCCTGTAAGTCCATTTTAAGTTTTAAAGTCTAGGTCAGTCAAGTCAGTTCAGTTGAGTTAAGTCTAATTCAGTTGAGTTAAGTCTAATCAAGTCTTAAAGCCATGAAAGCCAGCAACAAGACTCAAATTCTAGACCCCAGAATTTGACCACATGAAGAATAGAAGACACATCAACCAAGAAAGAGAAAATGACCATCAACTAGGACACTAGGCGCCACATGTCATTCTTATCCAAGTAGAAGACCACCTCACCATGCCACGTCATCAGGTGCCACTTCACCAGCCACCTCATCACCCTTTGGGCCCCAACAAGGGAGATTCAAATTCAAGGAGGTTGGCCACATCCCTCCAAGTCCTCCACCAAATCCTCCAACCCCCCCACATCCCTCCAAACTCTCCACCAAATCCTCCAACCCCCCTTGTAATCCTCCTCGATTTGGGGAGTTTTTAAATTTCAAAAGCTAGCTTTGTGAGGCTATTAAAAGCCTTGGATGCCCATTGTAAAAGAGATTGATTTTGGAAATGAATGAAGTTTGAAGTGAAGTTGTCTTGAGTTTTATGTGTGAAATTTTTCCTATCTTCTTCTTCCACGCCCAAAGCCACTCTCTTCCCTAGCAATTCATCATCCAAGCTCAAGGAAAAGGCATTGGAGTCGGCCAGATCTTCTCAACTATCTTTTCTTTGTTCACAAGTTCTCCCATCCCTTCTTTATGTTTGCATCCTTCAACTTTAACTTTGATCTTCATTGCAGGGTCCTTCGAAGTCCTTGAGTTGTGAACAGGGTTCCCCTTGACAATGAACCAACAAGCTGAAGCCCAAGTTCAGGGTTCTGATCACTGTTATCCAAGTTCTCCAGTCCAGAGCATCAGTAGTTCCAAGTTTTGAATCATAGGAAGGTTGGAAAACTCATCAAGGTAAGTCCTCAATCATTAGCCCCTATTGTCTAGATCTTCTTCCTTCTTAATTTTAGAGTTGTGTCTAATCATGTAATAGTCCCTTTTCATATAATCCTTAAATCTTATTAAGATGAGTACAATGCTAAGTATAATTAGGTTTCATTGCTCTACAAACACCATATTCAAAACATTAATCATATGCGTGCCGCATCACTCATTCATAGCTTTTACCCAGTATTCATCCTTTGCTGCTTCGGTCACAGTTTTAGGTTCAACCATAGATAATAGAGAGTAAGCTGTGGTCAACATTCTTTTGGTCTGCACTGGTGCTTTTGGATCTCCTATCACCTGTTCTTTAGGATGTTCCTTTTTCAACCTTAATAAAGGACTTTGCTTCTCGGTTTCTTCTTCTGTTTCAGAATCAGTTACACCATCATTTACTTTATTGCTGTCTTGTTTTTCAACTTCATCATCAGAATCATCATAAGAGGGGAACTTCAAAAAAGTTTGCTTTGGATAGGCTTTTGATTCATCAACTCTGACATCACAACTCTCAACAATGGTCTACAACCTGTTGTTATAGCAAATATAGGCTTTACTGGTACTTGAATAGCCTAGAAAAACTCCTTCATCTGCTCTCTCATCAAATTTTCCAGGATTTGATTCACTCCTTCTAATGTAACACTTACTGCCAAACACCCTGAAGTGTTTAATTGTAGGTCTTCTCCCAAACCACATCTCGTATGGAGTCTGACTCTCATGAGTCCTTAATAAACACCTGTTCTGAATATACACTGAAGTAGCAACTGCATGCTTCCAAAATCTATTTTTCAGGCCACTTTCTGTAATTAAAGTCCTTGCCATCTCCTGTAAGCTTCTATTCTTTCTTTCCACTACTTCGTTCTGCTGAGGTGTTCTGGATACTGAAAACTGCCTTTTTATACCATGTTTACTGCAATAGTCATAAAACTCATCTGATGTAAACTCTCCACCTCTATCTGATCTTAGACACTTGATTCTTCTCCCAGTCATATTTTCAACTGCATTCTTGAAGTGTTTAAAATGACTTAAGGCTTCATGTTTGTGCTTTAGAAAGAATGCCCAGGTCATCCTGGTATAGTCATCAATGCACAACATGAAATATCTGACTCCACCAATTGCCTCTGTTTTCATAGGACCATAGAGATCTGTATGAATCAGCTCCAAAGGCTTTCCTGTATGATATTCCTTGACTGGATGATGAAATCTAGATAATTTTTCCAACTGACATGGTCCACATACCTGATTATCTGGTTTGCATATTCTAGGAAGATCTCTCACAGCATCTTTTCTTGAGATTTTAACAAGGTTACCAAAACAAATATGACCCAATCTTTTATGCCACAACCAGTTTGTATCTTCTTGACTCATCAAACAGAAATTTTCAATACCTTCTGTCAAAGTATACAGATTTCCACTTGTTCTTATTCCTGAAGCTATCAGCTTGCCTGTGCCATCTTTTTTGATTTCCACCAAGGTTCTTTTGAATATAACATCATTGCCCTTATCACATATTTTGCAGACACTCAATAAGTTGTGTTTGAGACCTTTGACATAGAGTACATCAGTTTCTTTGATTTTCCCATCCAAAAGACTGACTGTCCCCTTTCCTCTAATTTCAGCACCTTCATTATTGCCAAATTTCACAGCTCCACCTTCATGTTTTTCAATCTTAACAAATTTGCTTTTATCACCTATCATATGACTTGAGCATCCACTATCTAGAATCCATGGCTTCTTTGATTTAGCTTCAGTCACCTTCTGAGCTTTGAGAGCAGTTTGTACAATAAATGACCTGTCACCTTGAATTTCTTGTTCTTTCTTCTGCCATACTCTTCTGTTACCTGCCTGAGAGTACTGAGATGTGTTTGTCAAGATCACTTCTTTTTTAGCACTTCTTTGTTGCTTCTTCTGTACTGGTCTCTGCCCTCTTCTTTGCACCAGCTCATTCATTACATTGCTTTTACAATGCTTGGCTACATGGCCATAATTGTGACAAGTGTAGCACTCTACATCATAGTCAACCAAGGGTGCAAAAGAATTCCTAGATACAATATTTGTAGATCCAGGCAAATATCTACAGAATGCTATCTTATGGCCAAAATTATTGCACTTAAAACAATAGCCATTAAAAATAGGATTATACCTTCTCTATGGCTCAGCCTTATAGGTAGTTGATGGAAATCTCCTTTGCTGAAATTGAGTCTGTTTGGCTGGAGGCTGAGTGTAGATAGCTCTTTTGAGAGAGTTACTCTGAACTTTAGCTTCAACTTCCTTCCTTTGATGATTATCTGCATCGACATCTTTTTGCTCTTCATGAATCTGCCCTTTCACTTTTGCCAGTTGAACTTGCTTGCTCGAGCCAGCACCCAGACCATAATTAGAAGGAACCAACCTTTGCTTTGATAGAATTTCATCGAGTAATTTGCTGCCCTTCACTGCTGATTGAAAAGATTTGAATTGAACATCTGGTTTACCATCTAGAAAACTCTTCAAAGTAACAATTTCCTCCTCCAGTTTATAATATTCAACCATCTTTTCAGATAACTGCTTATTTAGATCTTCATTAATTTTGTTTAACTCTTCCAGTTTAGTTTTTAGTTTCAGAACCTGTTCTTTTGACCTTTTCAAGTCCTTGCACGTAACATCATGTTTATCTCTCAGAACATCCAGATCTTCAAGAGCAACTTCTAGTTCCATGACTAGATCAACCTCACCTTCTTCATCTTCCTGATTTTCTTCCTCTAAAATTTCTGATCCTTCACCTTTTGCAGACTTAGTATCTTGAAACACCATGAAACATAAACCTTCAGGTTCTTCATCACTGTCATTGCTAGACTCTTCTTCTTCATGCTGTTTTGCTTGCTTTGAAACAAGTGCTCTCCTTCCCTGATTATTTCTTCTGAAGTAGGCCTTAGATTTTCTTTCCTCAGTATCATCATCATCATTGTGGCCCTGCTTATCTTTTCTCTTTGGACATCTAGAAGCATAATGCCCAATTTTGCCACAATTAAAGCATTTGAAAGGAAGTTTAACCTTGTACTTGCCTTGACCTGTTCCAAACCTTTTTGCTAAATTTGCATTCTCCTCTTCATTGTCAGAATCTTCACTTTCTGTTTCCTCCTTGATCTTGAGTTTCTGAATTGCCTTGAATACAACCTCTTTGTTACCTATGCCTTTGCCTCTACCTTTACCAACTCTCATCTCATATGCAGTAAGAGCTCCATATAGTTCATCTAGAGAAAGAGTATCCAAATCCTTTGCTTCCTCTATAGCTGACACCTTTGGATTGAACCTGACAGTAAGAGATCGAAGAACTTTTTGAGCAACATCAGCATCCTTCAATTCTGCACCAAGTCCTCTGATTGAGTTAACCACACTGTTCACTCTAAACATGTATTTCTCTACATCTTCATCATCCTGCATTTTCAGATTTTCAAATTCAGATCTGTGTATCTGAAGCTTTGCCTTCTTTATCTTGTCATCTCCTTTATATACACTCTGTAACCTATCCCAGACTTGCTTAGCTGTATCACAATCCATTACCTTTGCCAGTTCACTATTAGACAATCCACTTTGAATAGCATTGAGTGCTTTCAAATTATTTCCCAATTCTCTCTTCTGATTTACATCCAGATCACCAGTTGCAAAAGGAATATAGTCAGTCACTACACTCTCCCATACATCAACACCAAGAGAACCCAAGTAGATCTGCATCCTTCTTTTCCAGAAAACATAATTTGTTCCATCAAACAGTGGAGCTTTGACATGGGAGTAGTTTTCATTAGAAGCCATCTTCAAACTCTGAGTTCTTCCAAGATCTTTGTCCAGAACCAGTTAGGCACTATAGACTTAGGCTCCGATACCAATTGATGAACCCAGATATCCACTGAGAGGTGGGGGGGTGAATCAGTGGATTCAGAGACTAAAAACTTTTTATCAAAGTTCTTGTCACAATTCTAATTGGCACATAGAATCTCAAGGCAACAAAGAAACAACAAAGCAATCAACACAAAAAAACATAGAGATTTTACCTTGTTTCGGCCCTTTCTCCTGGCCTACGTCCAGCAAACTGTGACTATAAGAAGTCTTATTATCAAGCATTGTTTAATACAGAGTAAGATTCTAACCACCTCTCTGCTATGACTATAATCAAGCAGGTAATGCTCAATTACAAAAGAGATTTATGGAGGATAAGAGAGTTTCTATACTTCTTCAAGTAGAGTTGGAGATTCTCTAGTGGAAGTATAGACAGCACCTTTATCATTGATCTTCACCAACAGCAACACCTTGCTTCTCTGTTCAACAACACCAAGAACAGCAACCCTAGCAGTCATTTTTCTAAAAAAAATAAGACTATGTGTTCTTCAACCCAAAAAAAAAACCTTTATGATAAGAGTTTATATATCATCTGACTTAGGGAAATATTTCACATGATTCTTTCAAGAGAAAAGACCATAATGTCCTCATGAATAGCCACAAATAGCCTTGAGTCTTTTCAAGTTGATTCAGTTGCTTTAAAATAAACGTTCCATAACAGCTCCTGTCCATCCGAGAAATAACAGATTCATCTTCAATCACTAAATCATCCTTGAAAACAGTAGGTATTGACCTTGTCACAAATAGAGACTTTGTAGATCTTCTAAATAGCTTTCCAACAAGCTCAAGAACAGCTGAATCTGAGTTCTATACAAAAAGATATGATCATTTGAAAGTTGCTGTACATGGTTCACCCGAGAAACAACCGAGCCATCTTCAATCGCCGATTTACCATTGAAAACAGTAGATATTGGTTTTATAATGAATATAGAACTTGTAGATATTTAAAATAGCTTTCCAACAAGACTAAGAATAGCTAACTCTGAGCCCTATATAGAAATATATGATCATTCGAGGATTACAGTGCAGATAGCCAAATCTGAAACGGACGTGCCAGCTTGTGTGCCAGCGTGGCAGCTGAATCCGAGTCAACTCTCTCAGACCCAGCAGAGACATAATAGGGTCTTCCATTGCCAATTAACCCT